>CM037860.1:41041972-43441972 GCA_021292105.1 Anadara kagoshimensis | reverse complement strand
ACACGAGGGCCAGAGTCACAAAAATAGAACAATACCCATCGTTATTTACTAGGTTTTTTTTATAAATGATATGGTCCCTGTGGTAATACCCCCGCAAACTCAGTTTTAGAAAGTAAACGAAAATCACCACGTCTTTCCATGTAAAATCGTTTTCACTCCACAACTTTCACATCTATGGGTGGATTTTGATCAAACTTGGAAGGAATGTACACCAACACTAGACAATGCGTCGCGTACTTTATTTCGATATGTAGCTCAATGTAAATCTTCAGTTGGGAATTGGGGACGGGGGTTTTGCTCTCAAAAGAAAATTCTCATTTATTAGCCAACATTATGGTATATTTGATGATACATGTATATTTAAATAAAGATTATGACCCGTCTCTTGGAAACAAAATTACAAGCACGTTTTGGCAAAATTGGTACATGTATTAATAATTATACATATAATATCTGAACACGGAAAAATGTCTCAGCCTTTAAACTTATATAACGAGTGCTGTTTTGATCCGAATAGAACATTGCTGCTGGTTCTGGCTGTATTCGTAAGCTCAGTCTTAAACTGAGTCGGATTGAGCTGCTAATTCGGCCTTTATTCGTAAGCTCAGTCTTAAACTGAGCCGGATTAGGCTGCTGATTCTGCCTTTATTCGTAAGCTCAGTCTTAAACTGAGCCGGATTAGGCTGCTGATTCGGCCTTTATTCGTAAGCTCAGTCTTAAACTGAGCCGGATTAGGCTGCTGATTCTGGCTTTATTCGTAAGCTCAGTCTTAAACTGAGCTAGATTGGGCTGCTGATTCGGCCTTTATTCGTAAGCTCAGTCTTAAACTGAGCCGGATTGAGCTGCTGATTCTGGCTTTATTCGTAAGCTCAGTCTTAAACTGAGCCGGATTAGGCTGCTGATTCTGGCTTTATTCGTAAGCTCAGTCTTAAACTGAGCCGGATTAGGCTGCTGATTCTGCCTTTATTCGTAAGCTCAGTCTTAAACTGAGCCGGATTAGGCTGCTGATTCTGCCTTTATTCGTAAGCTCAGTCTTAAACTGAGCCGGATTAGGCTGCTGATTCTGCCTTTATTCGTAAGCTCAGTCTTAAACCGAGTCGGATTGAGCTGCTGATTCTGCCTTTATACGTAAGCTCAGTCTTAAACTGAGCCGGATTAGGCTGCTGATTCGGCCTTTATACGTAAGCACAGTCTTAAACTGAGTCGGATTGGGCTGCTGATTAGGCCTTTATACGTAAGCTCAGTCTTTAACTGAGTTGGATTAAGCTGCTGATTTGGCCTTTATTCGTAAGCACAGTCTTAAACTGAGTCGGATTAGGCTGCTGATTCGGCCTTTATTCGTAAGCACAGTCTTAAACTGAGCTAGATTGGGCTGCTGATTCGGCCTTTATTCGTAAGCACAGTCTTAAACTGAGTCGGATTAGGCTGCTGATTCGGCCTTTATTCGTAAGCACAGTCTTAAACTGAGCCGGATTAGGCTGCTGATTCGGTCTTTATACGTAAGCACAGTCTTAAACTGAGCTTGATTGGGCTGCTGATTCGGCCTTTATTCGTAAGCACAGTCTTAAACTGAGCCGGATTGAGCTGCTGATTCGGTCTTTATTCGTAAGCACAGTCTTAAACTAAACTGGATTGGGCTGCTGATTCGGCCTTTATACGTAAGCAATCTTAAACTGAGTCGGATTGGGCTGCTGATTCGGCCTTTATACGTAAGCACAGTCTTAAACTAAGCTGGATTGGGCTGCTTATTCGGCCTTCATAAGTAAGCCCAGTCTTAAACTGAGCTGGATTGGGCTGCTGATTCGGCCTTTATACGTAAGCTTAGTCTTAAATTGAGTCGGATTGGGCTGCTGATTCGGCCTTTATACGTAAGCACAGTCTTAAACTGAGCTGGATTGGGCTGCTGATTCGGCCTTTATACGTAAGCACAGTCTTAAACTGAGTCGGATTGGGCTGCTGATTCGGCCTTTATACGTAAGCACAGTCTTAAACTGAGCTTAGTCTTAAGCTGAGTCAGATTGGGCTGCTGATTCGGCCTTCATAAGTAAGCCCAGTCTTAAACTGAGCTGGATTATGCTGCTGATTCGGCCTTTATTCGTAAGCACAGTCTTAAACTGAGCTGGATTGGGCTGCTGATTCGGCCTTTATACGTAAGCTTAGTCTTAAATTGAGTCGGATTGGGCTGCTGATTCGGCCTTTATACGTAAGCACAGTCTTAAACTGAGCTGGATTGGGCTGCTGATTCGGCCTTTATACGTAAGCACAGTCTTAAACTGAGTCGGATTGGGCTGCTGATTCGGCCTTTATACGTAAGCACAGTCTTAAACTGAGCTTAAACTGAGTCGGATTGGGCTGCTGATTCGGCCTTTATACGTAAGCACAGTCTTAAACTGAGTCGGATTGGGCTGCTGATTCGGCCTTTATACGTAAGCACAGTCTTAAACTGAGCTTAAACTGAGTCGGATTGGGCTGCTGATTCGGCCTTTATACGTAAGCACAGTCTTAAACTGAGTCGGATTGGGCTGCTGATTCGGCCTTTATACGTAAGCACAGTCTTAAACTGAGTCGGATTGGGCTGCTGATTCGGCCTTTATACGTAAGCACAGTCTGAAACTGAGTCGGATTGGGCTGCTGATTCGGCCTTTATACGTAAGCACAGTCTTAAACTGAGCCGGATTGGGCTGCTGATTCGGCCTTTATACGTAAGCACAGTCTTAATCTGAGTCGGATTGGGCTGCTGATTCGGCCTTTATACGTAAGCACAATCTTAAACCGAGTCGGATTGGGCTGCTGATTCGGCCTTTATTCGTAAGCACAGTCTTAAACTGAGCCGGATTGAACTGCTGATTCCGGGCCTTTATACGTAAGCACAGTCTTAAACTGAGTCGGATTGGGCTGCTGATTCGGTCTTTATACGTAAGCACAGTCTTAAACTGAGCCGGATTAGGCTGCTGATTCGGCCTTTATTCGTAAGCTCAGTCTTAAACTGAGCCGGATTAGGCTGCTGATTCTGGCTTTATTCGTAAGCTCAGTCTTAAACTGAGCTGGATTGGGCTGCTGATTCGGCCTTTATTCGTAAGCTCAGTCTTAAACTGAGCCGGATTAGGCTGCTGATTCTGCCTTTATTCGTAAGCTCAGTCTTAAACTGAGCCGGATTAGGCTGCTGATTCGGCCTTTATTCGTAAGCTCAGTCTTAAACTGAGCCGGATTAGGCTGCTGATTCTGGCTTTATTCGTAAGCTCAGTCTTAAACTGAGCTGGATGGGGCTGCTGATTCGGCCTTTATTCGTAAGCTCAGTCTTAAACTGAGCCGGATTAGGCTGCTGATTCTGGCTTTATTCGTAAGCTCAGTCTTAAACTGAGCTGGATTGGGCTGCTGATTCGGCCTTTATTCGTAAGCTCAGTCTTAAACTGAGCCGGATTAGGCTGCTGATTCTGCCTTTATTCGTAAGCTCAGTCTTAAACTGCGCCGGATTAGGCTGCTGATTCGGCTTTTATTCGTAAGCTCAGTCTTAAACTGAGTCGGATTGAGCTGCTGATTCTGGCTTTATTCGTAAGCTCAGTCTTAAACTGAGTCGGATTGGGCTGCTGATTCAGCCTTTACACGTAAGCTCAGTCTTTAACTGAGTTGGATTAAGCTGCTGATTCGGCCTTTATTCGTAAGTTCAGTCTTAAACTGAGCCGGATTGGGCTGCTGATTCGGCCTTTATTCGTAAGTTCAGTCTTAAACTGAGCTTGATTGGGCTGCTGATTCGGCCTTTATTCGTAAGCTCAGTCTTAAACTGAGTCGGATTAGGCTGCTGATTCGGCCTTTATTCGTAAGCACAGTCTTAAACTGAGCCGGATTAGGCTGCTGATTCGGTCTTTATTCGTAAGCACAGTCTTAAACTGAGCCGGATTGAGCTGCTGATTCGGTCTTTATTCGTAAGCACAGTCTTAAACTAAACTGGATTGGGCTGCTGATTCGGCCTTTATTCGTAAGCTTAGTCTTAAGCTGAGTCAGATTGGGCTGCTGATTCGGCCTTCATAAGTAAGCCCAGTCTTAAACTGAGCTGGATTATGCTGCTGATTCGGCCTTTATTCGTAAGCACAGTCTTAAACTGAGCTGGATTGGGCTGCTGATTCGGCCTTTATACGTAAGCTTAGTCTTAAATTGAGTCGGATTGGGCTGCTGATTCGGCCTTTATACGTAAGCACAGTCTTAAACTGAGCTGGATTGGGCTGCTGATTCGGCCTTTATACGTAAGCACAGTCTTAAACTTAGTCGGATTGGGCTGCTGATTCGGCCTTTATTCGTAAGCACAGTCTTAAACTGAGTCGGATTGGGCTGCTGATTCGGCCTTTATACGTAAGTACAGTCTTAAACTGAGCTTAAACTGAGTCGGATTGGGCTGCTGATTCGGCCTTTATACGTAAGCACAGTCTTAAACTGAGTCGGATTGGGCTGCTGATTCGGCCTTTATACGTAAGCACAGTCTTAAACTGAGCTTAAACTGAGTCGGATTGGGCTGCTGATTCGGCCTTTTTACGTAAGCACAGTCTGAAACTGAGTCGGATTGGGCTGCTGATTCGGCCTTTATACGTAAGCACAGTCTTAAACTGAGCCGGATTGGGCTGCTGATTCGGCCTTTATACGTAAGCACAGTCTTAATCTGAGTCGGATTGGGCTGCTGATTCGGCCTTTATACGTAAGCACAATCTTAAACCGAGTCGGATTGGGCTGCTGATTCGGCCTTTATTCGTAAGCACAGTCTTAAACTGAGCCGGATTGAACTGCTGATTCCGGGCCTTTATACGTAAGCAAAGTCTTAAACTGAGTCGGATTGGGCTGCTGATTCGGCCTTTATACGTAAGCACAGTCTTAAACTGAGCCGGATTGGGCTGCTAATTCTGCCTTTATACGTAAGCACAGTCTTAAACTGAGTCGGATTGGGCTGCTGATTCGGCCTTTATACGTAAGCTCAGTCTTAAACTGAGCTGGATTGGGCTGCTGATTCGGCCTTTATACGTAAGCTGAGTCTTAAACCGAGTCGGATTGGGCTGCTGATTCGGCCTTTATACGTAAGCACAGTCTCAAACTGAGCCGGATTAGGCTGCTGATTCGGCCTTTATTAGTATGTTCAGTGTTAAACTTTCGAGGAGTCTTTGGTGTTATAATATCCATTAATTTGGTCGGCGAAAATCGTTTGTAACCCGTATCAATGAAATATATATGTATGTATCATAATTTATGAATAATATAAAACAAAAGTTAAATTGTAACATAATTTAATATCTCTTTGTCATTCCTTGCTGAAAGTATAAAAGTATGGCACTTATTGTAAAAACATCTTAAACGTAAAAATAAAACGTCTTCCATGTCACGATGATATATATATCCTGTCAAAGGATAAATTCGTCGCAAATCGTGTAGCATTTTTGACCCCTACCTTAACACGGTAAATCTGAAAGACAAACCCCTTCAATGGGTAGATTTATCAGCACAGGGTATGGTACCCTTGTCCCTATTTCTCAAGACCAAACTGGTAAAGGGTTCTAGTAAAGTTATGGACAAAGCGTGTAACACACTTAACCTCATACACATATGTTAATGTGGAATTCTCAAGACGAACCTCGTCAAAGGATAGATTCATCGGCAAATCGTGTAGAACACTTTACCCTACATCAACCCCGTTAATTCTGAAAATGAAAAACACCTAGATTCATCGGTAAAGCGTTCATCTTCAGAGTTATTTTCATCAGTTATTTACACAGCTCCTTCATAATTATTAGGAGGAAATCCCTTGACCCCTAACCCGGTAACTTTGAAGACAGATCCCGTTAACGGGTACTTTGAGAACTCGGCTTCATCAGCATCTTGAGTAGCACAGGTTACGTAAAGTTCATCATAATCTTTCCCGCCAAAACAACATGACGTCACACGTAACGCTGGTATCGGTATAGATCTCAACAGGTTCCCTAAAAGCGAAAAATAATTAAAATGAAAGTTAATTAGGATCCCGCTAGTATGTGCTTTTTGTGATTTGCACTCATGTTCAAAGGCCCATAACACACAGGAAAATAAGCAAACCAACTCGGATTAATGATATGTGCCTATCCTATGCTGATGCTTTGCACCAAACTTCACAGTTTTGGAGAATTACTCCGGATAAGTGTCTGGATGGGCGGAAGTTCTAATGCAATGTCCCCCATTTCTTCAAATGGGGGGGGGGGATAATAATGAAATAAGTTTGGTTAAATAACACGCCCTTGAATTAGCCAGTGTCACAAAAAAAAACAAACCACAACAAGAAGAAAGAAGGTAAGCATAATTTCAAACTCCGGACTCTGGACGGGTACCGCCAGTAATGACAAAATGATATCCAGTGGCTTGGTTCATATACATTTTAAAAGCCGTATCCATCCAGCTTATTTCGCAAAAATTAGTGCAAATGCATTGAACAAATATTTAGTAGTTAACATTCACATATTGTTATCATGTTTATAATTATGAGAACAGGAGTTGTATGTTTACCCTTCCAAAGCATCCGGTCTCATTCCCTCTGGTAAGAGTTAACGTGTTTAACTTAATTTACCAGTTTACACAGCTTTTACTTTGCTTTTGGAGTTATGGTTTCAGCATGGACCGGCGTTTTTGTGTTTGAATTAAGTCTAAAAACCAACTAATTTTTAGTCTTATAACTCACCAGTTTTTGGGTCAAAACGGACTATTTTCGCCCCTTTATAACAGGCAACCCATACCATTCCCTCAGTATCAATGGTCATACCATCGGGTCCACCAAGATCCGGGTCTTTAGCGAAATCTACAGCGACTCTTTGGTTGCCTAGTAACAAAATGACACAGTAAAGACGGTAACTAATCTAATAGGATGGAACAAAGAGAACATACAAATCTGTCGAAAGTTGTGACCCAAACATTTAAAGGAAGAAAACATTTACATTGTGTAATTCTATACCAAAACCGGAATACAGTTCATTTTCTCGTTTTGAATTATTAAATGAATTTGTCATATACCATATTTTCATTAATGTCACATATCATTTTTAATGTATTTTATGAATAAATTTTAAAAAAGTAAATTAAAATATGAACAAAAATAAAGACAGTTTATAATTAAATGTTCGGTAATACCCGCCGCCGCCCAAGCTCTATCTGAAAACATTTCAAGTTGGTTGGTAATGGTGACTTGAACCGCAGATTTCACACATACGAATACAATGGTGCGTTTCATATAAAAAATAAATGAAGCAATTGTCCTTTCAACTTAATTACATGTTTATATGTACATTTATATTGGGGTATCTTAAGTCTTAACTAAACTGTTTAAAACAAGAGTTGTTTCGCCTTGTCACTTATAGCTAAAGTAAAACTAAACAAAACCGCGATTGATTATATTTCTCATAAAATGGCTAAATATCATTGGTTCTATTTCTTCAAGAGATTTTTAGTGTAAATATGGCTGAATCATATCCTTGTTGGTTTTATTCCTCAAACTTACTTATTTCACAGGTATCTTCGTTATAATCAAAGGCGAACACTTTCCGAGGGATCGAGTCTATGAAGTACATGGTTTTGTTGTCTTCTGTCCAACAAAGACCATTAGAAATACACAGTTTATCTAAATGTGATTTTAACTTCCCCTCTAAATCAAAACTGTATAAATGTCCAATCTCCATCTCAATATTTCCAGATTTATCCTCATATCCCATGGTTCCTGCATTCCGTAATATATGAAATAGTAACAAGTTATAAATAAATTAGGATGCCATTTCAGACGTGTCCTCCCCTATATAAATCCCAAATAGAAAATCCATGTTTTCCCATTCAATAAGTTATAAATGAAATGGGATGCCATTTCATAAGTGAACCCCAACATGGGAAATCCATATTTTCCCTAAACAATAAGTTATAAATGAATTGGGATGCCATTTCAAACTTGAGTGTCACCGAAATGAACCCCAAACGGGAAATCTATGTATTCCTAAAGAATAAGTTATAAATGAAATGGATCCATTTCAAAAGTACCCCCAGAAAGAACCCCGAATGTGAATTTTGTCTGGGCCCCAAAAGTTTTAAAAATTTTGTTATGCAATGCAACTTCTCTTCAAAAGTGAGATGGGCTCCTAACTCAAAATACACGCAGTTAAGCTTCATTCCTGTTACACCAACAGTTTCGTATCAGACGAAGTTGATATATAAAATTATTTAAGCAAGAACACCATAAACCTGCCTGTAAAACAAAACCCAACCTCATTGCTTAATTTCCTTCTGCACCTTAAACACGTAACGCATGGTTAGTTACTTTTTGATACTACGATGGTAGCAAAGCAAACTATCAATATAAAAAACTTGCCATCGTTAAGGCAGATAGTTCGGCACAAAGCGCCCCTCTTTTTCAAGTTCGATCGGCCAATTAATACATGATGAATAAAACCATTACCTAAAATCTAAACCAAAGACTCTCACTTGGGAGCATCTTACCTGCCCACAATCTTCCTTTTGAATCACACTTTCCATCATTAAACCTGTTTTTAGTTCCCTTTAACTCAGCCTCTGTAAGGACTTTAGTTTGTTTCGTCTCCCAGTCAAAATGACACAAAGTTCTACCAACACTTATTAAATAACCGCCCTTAGAACAAGGTACAACCAACGACACATCGTCATCTGTAAATATAACAAGCAAATCCAGTGAATTGAGATCCCCAGTCAGTGGCGGATCAAGGATTCTATGTTGGGGGGGGGGGGGGGGGCACTGACAAATTTCTGATTTGTGGTTGGGGACAAAAGCTATATAGTGTGGTGAATAGGCTGCAAAAAATTTAGGGGGGGCACAGGCCGGGTGTGCCCCCGTCTGAATCCGCGCCTGCCAGTCAATAGCTACTATTTGTAATTTGCACTATGTTTAAAGGGCCATAACTCCGAGGAAAATGAGCATTTGTCAAATGAGAATCCCCTATCAATGATCATGTTTTGCACTAAGTTTCATTAGTTGAGATTTTTGTGAAAGCCATATTTGAGTAAAACTCAATTGAGTAAAATCAAGCATTTGAAATGGAATTGAGTTTGAGGTTTTACTCAATTTGAGAAGTTTTGTGCAAGCGGGGCCAGTTTCGTAATAAAATATGTCTAACAAGTTAATTTTGGGGGTAAAAAATGTAATATACAAGTTAAAATTCCGATAAAGTAATTGAAAACCTATTGCTTGATTTTTCGCTTTATAAATTATCAAAGACAGTAGGCCTACGTGTATATAACAAATAGAAATGACCGCCTCCGATAAAACTATTCATCGTACACTATAAGATTTAAATAAGTGCAGTAGTTAAACCTGTCTATAAAGGCCACCTAAGAGATCCAGTAAAAGTGGTCTTTAAGGGTCATTTAAGTAGGAAAACTCAAGTGAAAACCATTTGGTTGAAAAGCGTGAAAGAGGGTTATAATTATGAAATTACCTACAAAAGTGTGAAGATTTATAAATAAAAATAAAGTAGGAATTGATAATTTAAGCAATTTTAAAATATTTGTTGCATTTTTTAAAGAAAATTGTGCAAAAATACACGTGTTGGGGAAAATAGCTTACACCTTGTATAACGAATTGATTTTAAAAAATGAAAAGATATTAAGATAGTCAACGTCATAGAGCAGTGCAAAGGGGGTAGAGTTTGTTAAAGAAATACGAGGTTTTTGAAAACTCGACAATTTGAATTTTCCTATTTAGATGACCCTTAAGGGCAGATGGCCTTCATATACTGGTTCCAACAATGTGGATAAATTTAAAGAACCATTGGGATATAATTCTAATAGCCTGTATAAGCAGGTGGCCTTTATATGGAGGTGGTCTTTAAGGCAGGTTTGACTGTACACACATAATCATACAAAAGTGCATTACACGTACATGTACATTTAACATTTGAAGTGCATCACACGTAAGTGCACCCAAAGTGCATTTCAAAATACATACATACCAAAGTGCATGACCTCATCCTTCCCTGTCACTGAGTTCCATCTATGTAAGTCTCCACTCTGTATATCCACGTAGTGTAATGTTTTAGTAGATTCCTCCCAGTGAGGCCTCCCCGACGGTATGTGTAACGTTTTTAAGTATGCATTCAACCGACATATCGATACTTTGCTACAATAGAATATATACAGCTTAATATTATAAATTCAATCTAACTGCACGCACTTCAATAAGTACAAGAATAAGTGTGTGTGTGTGTGTGTGTGTGTGTGTGTGTGGTGTGTGTGTGTGTGTGTGTGTTTCTTACCTGAGGCTTGTTTGAGGTGTCCGTTTGCCAATACACTAACACAGGTCTTTAGAAATACAGGATCTGACCGGCGTATTTATTACCGAATTGGCGCCGGATCGGCATTTGCTTAAAGTTGTATTATTGATATATACACTATATATGTTGTAAATGATGTATTTAATTCATGAAAATTCATATGTTGAAAATAGAATTACCTAAATTTTAGGACCGATTCAGTAATTACACTTCAGTCCGATCCGGTATGTCTAGGGACCAGTGCAATATTGTACCGGCCTAACCAGTTTCCACTGACCTACATTAAGCAGCTCTGTAATATCAAAACTGAAAACCGACTTTTATTGAATACGGGAATGACAAGGGTGATTATTATTTTATTTAAAATGAAGTTAATTTTTCTGGTTCGACGGCAGCAGTACACTATACTAAAGCAGTATCACTAAGCTAGCTTGTCTCTGTCCGCACTACAGATTATGAGCAACATTTATATCTGCCCCGCATCTGTAATTAATAATTTATTTTGAGTTCAGTCTATATTTTTCATACGATGGGATAGAAGGGGCATGAGAATTTATTATTTTTTTTTTTAAACTTTTTAAAAATTACATTTATATTGTTTTATTTAATAAAGTTACATGTACATGTATTTACTAGTGACCATGATCGCTTCGTATGCGATCGAACCCTTTCTGGGTCTGACCGAATAGGTACTGACTGATCTTTCGCGAATCACTTGGCGTGTAGTAATGAAACTCCCTGCAAATTGTCATGTGCAAATTACACTTGAAAGGTTAAAATTCTCGAAATTACCTATAGCTGTTTACAACACTTTTCGTTTCTAGAAACAGGTATATGATTGATCTCAGTGATCTTTGGAGGCAAAACGGTTTATACAGCAAGGCGAATGCTACTTACAAGAATATTGTACCCTTCCGGAGCACCCGGTTTCACTATACCGGAACTTAATCTGGCAATGTTCAACGTTTTGGATTTGTAGTTTTGACATGGATGGGTGTGTTTATGTATCATTGTGAGTTATACAACAGACAAACTTTTTCATTCGTTGAGTTTTAGACAATATTGGTTTAAGACCGTTTAAAATCCATTGTACTAAGTTTTTGAAATGCCAACTCAGAACACAGGATTAAGTTACTAATATACTATAACGACACCCTGGGGTTTTTTTTCTGGGTGGGAGACCACCCAGAAAAATAACAAGGACAGACAATCTTCTCACCACCCGGCCCAGCTTTAGTCGATTTTATTTTACACAGTTTGGTCTCCCCTACCATATAAACGTTGGTTTTCTCAACACAATATTTTTCCTTCGTTTCATGTACAAATTTATTTTTCTTGTTGCTGGATAGTAACTTTAGGGAGTCTGGATAGTAAAACGAGACATTATTTATGAGTTCCCGTTCTCAGAAGATAGATTAAAAGAAGGAAAACTTCAGAATATTATAGTAGGAATGGTTATTTCTACTCCAGTAGACTTACTTTGTCTTAACGATATCTCGGAATTGATATATTTCATATCGCATTCCAATGTTTCCTCAGATCTAAATCATGTGACATTTGTCGGCTGCTATCTTATTTGCGCGTGATTGATATACTAGTTTGTTTGCGTGAAATGAAGATGAAAAAGTGATTTACAAGCATTTCAATTTCACAAGTTAATACAGACAAATCTTTTTGATAGTGGTGTTGGTGAAGATACAAAAATGATATTTACAAAGCGTTTATCAGATTGCAAATCAGGAAAATGGATACTTGAAATGTCGTCTGCTCTTGATTAATGGTCTTGTGATCAGAATGCATGGTCTCGTGAAATAATTTTGTATGCACGCACGAAAACACAATCATTTATATTTGACAAGTAACAAATAATACTAATAAAATGTTTAATTTTAATTCCAGATGTTTTACGACTGAAACATTTTGAAACGTCCAAACCTTGTTTAACGTCATTTATAACCAATGTCATGTCAACCTTCATGCCGCTTTCCTAGACTCTTTGTGTATTCGGAGTTACTAGGGTAGTTTATTTGGAAGAGTGCTCCCTTCGTAAATGGGAGGCTTTGGGTTCGAATCCCGACAGGGGTCTGGCCAAGACTTGGAAATAGGAAGTGATTGTTCGTTCGCCAAGCACTCGGCATTTAGAGATAAAAGTCACAGGGTCCTTCGGACGAGACCTTAAAAACTGATGCCCTGTACGACAGATCTTCCCTGCATATTGCCCTTAGCGCACTGCAACTTGAAGTAAACATTTCTGGCGCTTCGCACTTGGTGGCGCCTCAATGTAAGTAAAATATTCTTGACTGGACCGTAAAACCCCCATTCAATCAACCAACAAAGGCTCTCTCTAAGCATTCTTTGTTATTTCAGGTATACAATCCATGGCAATCTCAACCAGTCAATACAAATTAACAGTGGACACTAGGACCAGTTCTACTACCGAGAAAAACAAAAACATTGTTAACGTCATATAATTAACCTACGCCGAATTATCTGCCTCACAATGGTAAGTTACTTTTCAAAATTGGTTTAATTTTTTTTACAGAGCTATCATTCGGTTAGTTTGTTGTAATGTTGTTTAATGTCGCATCAGCAATTTTTCAGCTATTTGCGACGAGGTAAATTTTAAATGTGCAATTTTTATTAATTATATATAATCTCTAAAGTGGGTTAATCTAAGAGCATGTTCGTGTATTCGTGAAATGTGCGAGTGTGTTTTATAGACTTTCTTGTATAAGCGCACAGTTGGGATGTTTTTAAGGTGCTAGTTCACAAAGCTAGTACGCCGCAAACAAGCACACCATATGATCCAATCGACACTCTGTAAGATTGTGAGGCGATGAAGCAGCATATCAATATAAACATTTATTTTAAAGTTTACGTATGGCCGGGGTTCGAACTCACGAATGGACGCTCTAGCACTGAGCCGCCGAGGTAGGTAATCTTCGAATTTTGTTGAGTATGTTTTTTTCTCATTATTCTTTTGACGTACTATCAGGCTATAATGGTAACCAAATGCTGGATTGCATTATCATTTGCAATTTTAAGTATTGTCAACGCAAGTGGTCTTCAACATTTTAATGAATATTTTTTGTTGTATTTTTCTCTTTTATCTCCCTGTGGTTCGAACGCACGACCTTCCGCACCCTAGGCGACCCCTTTACAACTGAGCCCATAATGATGTACGCTTTTTGGATTATAAGATGGCTATTTGCAGTTTTCAGTATTATCAAAGCAGGTGGTCTTCAACATTTTTGTTGAGTATGTATTTTTTTCTTTCTTTCTTTTTTATTATTTTTATTTTCATTTTATTTTTTCCCTCTCATTTGTTCAGCATAGCACAAAACATCGGTATTTCAACAATAAAAAGTTAGAGGAGGGATTTATCGGTTGTCATAGTAATGAAGTAGCATTAAGCTTTTATCGCTTACATTTGACTTTATTTGTCGGAGATAGATAAGTATTCTCTTTGGTCCTGTACATAAAAACATGCATTTCTTATCTCTAATTTGATTATAGATCTTTTATTGTGCTCACGTAGGCTTGAACTTACACCATTAATTATAAACAAATATTTGATCGCATTTTCATCCCCCCGTCGCGGAATTTAAGTAATTCTGATAATCCAAAATCACGATTCAATGCGAAATGCTGACTTTTTATCTCTACTGTGAAGATTGATTGTTTAGAAACTATAACAATACAACATTTGTATATTGCACATCTGTTAGTTAAAATACTGTTAAAGTAGTAATTTTAGCGGTGTACTAATTTTAGCGAGTTTCGCGACGATACAGTACCACTAATTGAAATCCATCGCCAAATTAGATGAACATAGTGCACAAAGTGAATCATGAAGTTTAGGCTAATTAAGCTTAAAATTATAATTTGCAATTAAATCCGTATTTGCTAAAATTATTACACTTACAGTAATATCGGAAGGCCACTGTAACGAGAACGTAAACCAAACATTTTCATTGTATTGTCTTCATCGACATAACAACAGAATGATACCCAGTGTCGCAATTCAGGTATGAGTGAGTGAGTAATGGTGTTTAACGTCCCAGTCAAGAATATTTCACTTATATCGAGACGTCGCCAGCTATAGGCGAAAGTGCAGAAATTTTGCCTGTCCGTTGCGCTGATGGCATTATACAGCAGGGTTCTTTAGCGTGCCAAGCCCATCGTGGCACGGAACCTCGTTTATTTTAAGTTCCCATCCGAAAGAACCGTGACTTTCATTTCGTAATGCCGAGTGCTTGGCGAAAGAACAGTCACTACCCACTTTCAAGTCTTGGGTCAGACCCAGCCGGGGTTCGAACCCACGACCTCCCACTTACGGAGCAAGCACTCTACCAATTGAGCTACCGCAATGGTCGTGTTTCGGGTATGTAATATGGTTCTAACGTTCCCATGACATCGGCGATGGCAAAATGGTCTAAACCGCTCAGTGGCTTACGGACCACATTGTCTTTCACTACCTAGGTTCGAATACCACTTGGGTCAAATTAAAGGTAGTTTGTTAGCTCACTTGTCCAAAATCGACAGGTTTCTCCGATTTTCCTCTACCATTCCAGAATTGACTGCCTCGATACAAGTGAAAACATCTTGACTGGCACGTAAAACTTCACTCCACCAAACATTCCCATTTACTTAACAAATGATAAAAACATATTACCAAATACATGTAGTGAACTTATCATTTTTGACATGGACACCTCCAATCAAACCGGAGATACAGACCAAATGGAATAGCTTTATTAATGAAATTCTTAAACTCTTAAATCTAAATCCAAAATGTAAATATAATGTAGTGGGTGATCTTTGTTTGTAAAATCCAGCAAAATTGTCTAAAAGTGCAGTATGTCAAAACCACCAACTATGACCTATATAAAGTGTATCCCTGTATTTCATTTTCTCGGGTTTCGATTTCAAACTTTACTAAAATTTACTTGAATTTAACATATTCAAGAGCATGAACTATAATGCCATCAAAACCATTAAATGAGTGGATTGTAATACATGTAATAGTCTTTTACACCCTAGTCAAGAGTATTTCACTTATATCGAGACGGCAAGGTGCTGGAGGAAACACGAGTACCTAAAGCTAACTGACAATTAGGAAGTGTTCGTTTTATCCGTTCGTTTGTTTGTTGTGCAGCGTACCTGGTTGTTTCGTTCTGGCTATTGTGGGGTGCATTTTATTCATCTACAAATGGTTGTTTTTATTTTCATTTTAAGCTCGAAAGTGACTCAAAATGATATAGAAAATGTGTTTTATTCAACATATTAATAATTCTATAACATATGTTGATAACATTTACAGTACAGACCTGTCGAAAGTTTAACACTAAGCTAACGAATTATTCCCGAATCGACAGATCATAGCTATATTTCGACAGTTTTTCGACAGTGGCTATCGATCTCTTGAAAGTTTTTCGACGTCAAGCTATCAGCGTCTCAGCCTCTCGACAGCCGAGCTTCGACTCCTTTTCGTTAGCTCAGTGTTAAACTATCAACAAGTTCGGGTTTTTTTTTACATGTGAATGCATCTATCACGCATTCAAACATCACATCCTCAAGCTATCAATATCTCGACAGCCACGCTTCGACTCCGTTTCGTTAGCTCAGTGTTAAACAATCGACAAGTTTGTTTTTACATGCAAATGTCTCTACTGTATTTCCATAAATTGAATGAACATGTTTTTATCATTCTTTCTTTTAATTGAAAACAATTCCATTAAACTATCAATGAAATGTATTTAAAACGCACCGACTTAACCAAGTTATATTTTTAAATAAAGACATAATTGTTCAATTCTGCTGTGCATAGAGAAATTGTGCGAAATTTTTTAAAATTTGACAAGTTTATACACCAGTTTGGCCTCATTCAGAGTTATATCAGGGTATTTAGGGTCAGGTAGGTCATTGTTGTTCGGGTTTTTTTCCCAGGTGTTATCATCATGAATATTCCAATTATGACATAACATTTATATTTGTTCAGAGTGAGAAGGTACAGAAGGGATAATTTTGACATAATTATATTTGTTTTGTTAAAATGTTCAAAAATTGCTCTATGTACAGAATTAAATTCACTTTTTGATGAATCAAAAATATTTTTCCTATTAGGTCAGTATATTTTGTATCAAGTTTTGACAATTTTTTGTGAGTTTGTTGGAAAATATGACTTTATTCTTGCATTTTCCATGTGGACTGACTTTGTGGAAATACAGTAGATGACGTGTTCAAACATCGTCGCCTTTTAGAGATAAAGTGTTTTATACAAATTTTGTAATATGAACTATTTAAAATCACAGATTTTCCACCCCTATGATTGATTCCACAGAAAACTTTAATTTCGGAGTTTTCTTTACACAGGTGTCCTTATGGTTGACAGTGTCTGATGTTGATTTCATTGTCTGTTTTTCTGTATTTTGTTTATTTTTGTAATTGCCATCGAATTTGTCAAATATTTTAAAATTCGCCTCCATTGCATTTTTACCACTGTAGCTATTTTCTATTGTGCATTGTTTCGGAGAATCAAGAATGTCCGTCATTATTTGTCTGTTAGGAATTCGTTGACACATTGGCAAATGGTGTCTAGCAATGCCGTCGTCATACACACTGTGTCCATTAAGCAAGTTTGCCATGGATATATGGATATATTGATAACGAGTGTCGGGAACAAAACTAATGTTTTGATGGGCTAATTGTTGAATTGCCCTTTCCAAATTCCCATCAGACCCCTGCCAGATAAGTTCCAGAACATTTTGATTATAGTTCGGAAATAAATGTTGCAATAGTGCTCTCTGTGAGGACACTTCCTTCGGAATCCCTCTTGATTCTAGTAGCGAAAAATGCTTAGTCATGTCTTGTTTCATTGTTTCCCGTTTCTTTGCAGACGTGATGTATTCCATTTGTTTTTCTTGTTCGTACATTGCAGCATCGAGATCTTTATCCGCGAAGCATCTTCTTTTGCGCATGCGCTCATTGATTATTGGAACAGGTGCATTCATTTGTGCTATCGGTAATCTTTTCGAGAGTTTTATTTTCAAATCTGCAAAACAAATAAATCATGCAAATAAACAGAAATCGGTGATTCGACACAACTGTCGAAAGTTTGACGTTCAGTATGTATTCCATTTTCGCTTACTTCGTTTAAATAAAACACCATTTCTTAATCTAAAATAAAGCTCAAAACTTATCTTCAACAAGAAATTGGCGAATAATTCATATTCCAAGAAGATGTTTTATCATGAATTAACAATTTAAAATTTTTGTTCATTAAAACGTCACCACAACATGTAATTACTTAAAAAGATAATTGGATTTTCGTGCGAGTAGTCAACCGGTATAGTCCGTGGGCTAGGTGGACCCACCGTGCACCCCCCCCAGGATCCACCGACACCACTTTTTTCTGGTACCTTAGGGTGTCTAGTAGTAATGGAATCAGGATGTTTCCCAGAAATAAGTTGGGATGCTCTTCATGAAAAACTTCAATATTTAGGAGTGCCTGAAAGTTTTCAGTAAATTTCTCTATTAGGGGTAGGGGAACGTTTTTATCTTTCTTTTCAATAATATTATGCAGGTACAGATCATATTTGGTATCATTGCAAAGGGAACATGTTCAGCTTTAATAACATACAAAGTCGGTTGATGTAGCTGCTACTATGTTGTCACCATGACGTCATAAACACAAGTTTTGGGGAAAAACGCTATAAAATCGTGTCAATTTATCCTTTATAAAATTATTTCTGTACAACATAATAAAACACATTAAGACAAAGTATGTTTTGCATTTACTTGATGAATTGTAGTTATAAATGATCATATATTCTCATCTTCCAAAAAAGACACCACTCTATTAGAAAAAATATATTAAAGATACCCATTTTTTTAAAAATGATCGAAACGGGGTAGGGGAACGTTTTTATCTTTGTTGTCGATGGTTTTATGTAGATATAGATCATATTTGGTATCATTGTAAAGGGAACAGGTTCAGCTTTAATAAAATACAAACTTGATTGGTGTAGCTATTACTGTGACGTTTCTATGATGTCATAAACACAATTTTTGAAGAAAAAAGCTATAGAATCATTTAAAATTATACTATATGAAATTATTTCTGTACAACCTAATAAAACACATGGAGACACGGTATGCTTTATATTTACTTCATAAATTGTTGTTATAAATGATCATAATTCTCATTTAAAAGACAAGACGCCACTCTGTTAGGAAAAATATATTAACTTAAAGATGCCCTTTTATTTAAAATTGATCTAATTTTAAGATTAATAGTTTTCACGATAAAAGTATCCCAGTATGTTTCTTTGCATAAATAATATCATCATCATCATCATCATCATCATCATCATCATCATCATCATCATCCATTATTCTATAGCTAAAAAAGGCTTAATTAATAATCTTTGTTTGAGAATGACGATAGTTCTAATCATTGCCAATGGTAATTTAGCAGTTGTTTTAATGGTGGAGATATGCCACAGGGTTGTTATATGCATCTAGAGAAGTGGAAACCTAACATGCGATTTCTGCCGTTGACTAGTTGTAGTGAATAGGAACTTCAAGAATAAATTAATCTTTTTTACTTCACTACCAACTGTACATCCTACTAACCCAGGGTGAATTTGTGCTAGATTTCGGAGCAGCTACAGTCCTAGAGATGCAGTTCCATCATTTTTCAAACAGTTATGAGCAAAATCATAGAAATTTTCTAAAGATATAATTTATTATCTTTATGCTTTATCACTACAACGAGGTACAGTATTTCGTCAGAAAGATTGCCATAAAGTAACATCTGTATCACCAGAAAAAAAACATTGACCATATAACCAAAGAAAAATGTAGGAGGAGTCTATACAATGTCAGGGCAATGCATGGAGCAGATGTCAACTCGAACCACCAATATATCACGACAAAGATAAAAATAAAAGCAGCCAAACAAATCCTGGAAAAACAGAATATGAGTTTAATTTTAGAAAATTGAAACAACTGTAAAAGAAAGAAGAATTAAGATAAGTCTGAAGAACAGGTTTTATGCTTTAACAGCTATGGGTGATAATAATGAGAGCTGGGATAAAAAGGGCATACCGGTATAACGACACAGAGAATTTGGTTGTCAGAGGAAACACGGGACAAAATATCACAAGGAAATGCAAGAGAAAATAACAAATAGCAGAACCAGATTAGCAAAAAATCAGTATGAAGGGAGTAGGAGGAGGCAAAGGAAGAAATATAAAGGAACACAAACAAGTGATGAACGAAAATATATGGAAGATGGAAAATATTGTAACCGCACAAGAAATAGTAGCTAATGGGAGAAACTTAGAAGATCTATACCTAACAACAACAAAAACCATACAGGTAAACCAGCAAACACAGACAGACCGGTGTAAGGAAAGGATGATAAAAAGATCACAACAGAGGAAAGATGGGATGAACATTTTAATGATATACCAAAATGACCACTTCCGTAAGAAATATTGGACATAACATCACATACATTTGATAATAAAATAAGGAAGGGTGCCAACAAAAGAAGAAATATAAAAGTATAAATCAACTTGAAAAAGGAAAAGCTATAGGACCTAAATAAATATCTAAATTACTGTGCAGCATCTGGATAAGAGAAATTATTCCAACACATTGGGGGATGGACTATCTTATTAAACTACTAAAGAAGGTAGATCATGGAGATGTAAGAACTGGAGAGGCACCATGCTACCCAATGTAGCTGAAAAAATACTGTCAAAGATCATCCTACAAAGACTAAAAGATGGAATAGAAGAGGTACTAGGTGCTCTGAACAAAACAAGCTGGTTTTAGGAAAGAAAATCTTACACAGACCAAATTGCCATACAGTCAGTAGAATTACAATCTGTATTATACCTTTATAAGTACTAAGTGTACATTTGTTAAGGTCTCAATAGAGAAAACTATCCCCAAGCTTTCATGTGAATACAGGAGTATGTCAAAGTTGTATACAAATCACAAATCATCTTTAATTGCAATAAATGGAATACAATAGACACTAACACCTTAGATAGAATATGTTGGCTTTGCCGATATCTGCCTATTGACCCTCGCATTATATCAATTCAATTCAATTCAATTCAATTTATTACCATAAGCTGTAAGCATATAGGTGTTACATTATATATATTTACATGTATGGCGGATATTAGTACAGCATAAGTAATACATAATATAATATATATGAAAAGTAGTGGTGGATGAACATATTATCGAATAAACTTATGTGATGTCCCGGCGCTTGCAAGCTTGCGTTAGAAAAGCGCCCAAATGTCTCAGCTGTTTCACATTTTCACAGCTCAGAAGCTGCACCAGTTTAAAAGAAGATGGCTTCTTCCAATAAAATGGCTTGATATACTTTTGACGTAAGTGGATAAAGACCTCACTACTGAACAAAACAGTTTTAAAAACTGGACTGAAGATCAACTCAAACAAAACAAAATGTTGAACAGGTATAAATTAAAGTAGTTATAAATTGAAGAGATAATTGAGCTCTGTTACTTGGGGAGCATGATTGGTGCTGAAGAAGAAACAGAACATGGCATCAAGACAAGAATAAAAATATCCAGAAAAGCATTAAAAATTATAAAGAAACATATGGAAAGCTAGTCTGCCACTAAGAACAAAAACCCAATATTCAACTCACATGTAAAGTTGTCCCTCTTATATGGTGTAGAAACGGTGGAACTGGATTAGACATACGCTCAAAAAACCACCACAGGACAAGTGTTAGAGTAGAAGACCAAATATCTTGGTGAGAAATAAAAGAGATGGAACAAAATCGCTTCAATTGGAAAAATACTGTGGTAGCCATATATTGTTCATTGTTCAAGGAACTATTTGAACTATGTCAAAGTAAAGTAATTAATGGCGCAGCTTGTTGTCTTATAATAATGTTATAAGGATAATGGATGATAATGTTAGAAAATTTCTATGATTTTGCTTATGAATGTTTGAAAACATGACGGAACTGCATCTCTGGGACTGTAGCTGCTGGGAAACCTCCCACAAATTCTCCTGTACATTTTCTGAATGTTGCTAAGAGGAGGAGGCACTGCAAGAGTCTTGATAGTGAGGCAAAAGAGATTTATTCTATATGTTTCCTTTTCGCTACAACTAGCCTACGGAAGAATCCACTGCTCTAGATGCATATAACAACCCTGTGGCATATCTCCACCATTAAAACAACTGCTAAATTACCATTGGCAATGATTAGAACTAACGTCATTCACAAACAAAGATTATTAATTAAGCTTTTTTTAGCTATAGAATAATGGATGATGATGATGATGATAATGATGATGATATTATTTATGCAAAGAAACATACTGGGATACTTTTATCGTGAAAACTATAAATCTTAAAATTCGATCAATTTTAAATAAAAGGGCATCTTTAAGTTAATATATTTTTCCTAACAGAGTGGCGTTTTTTCTTTAAAATGAGAATTATGATCATTTATAAGAACAATTTATGAAGTAAATATAAAGCATACCGTGTCTCCATGTGTTTTATTAGGTTGTACAGAAATAATTTCATATAGTATAATTTTAAATGATTCTATAGCTTTTTTCTTCAAAAATTGTGTTTATGACGTCATAGAAACGTCACAGTAATAGCTACACCAATCAAGTTTGTATTTTATTAAAGCTGAACCTGTTCCCTTTACAATGATACCAAATATGATCTATATCTACATAAAACCATCGACAACAAAGATAAAAACGTTCCCCTACCCCGTTTCGATCATTTTTTTTAAAAATGGGTATCTTTAATATATTTTTTCTAATAGAGTGGTGTCTTTTTTGGAAGATGAGAATATATGATCATTTATAACTACAATTCATCAAGTAAATGCAAAACATACTTTGTCTTAATGTGTTTTATTATGTTGTACAGAAATAATTTTATAAAGGATAAATTGGCACGATTTTATAGCGTTTTTCCCCAAAACTTGTGTTTATGACGTCATGGTGACAACATAGTAGCAGCTACATCAACCGACTTTGTATTTTATTAAAGCTGAACATGTTCCCTTTACAATGATACCAAATATGATCTGTATCTGCATAATATTATTGAAAAGAAAGATAAAAACGTTCCCCTACCCCTAATAGAGAAATTTACTGAAAACTTTCAGGCACTCCTAAATATTGAAGTTTTTCATGAAGAGCATCCCAACTTATTTCTGGGAAACATCCTGATTCCATTACTAGACACCCTAAGGTACCAGAAAAAAGTGGTGTCGGTGGATCCTGGGGGGGGGGGGGGGTGCACGGTGGGTCCACCTAGCCCACGGACTAGTATGTTTACGGGATTGATATAGTCACAGAACATTTTGAGATGACAGCCCAGTTAGAACATCTCCAAAAAGATCATCCTCAAAAACTAACCCTTCATGCAAAGTATTTCCTAAGCTAAATTTGGTTAAATATATTTTGATCTTTTGGATATTTTTTTCAACCGCTTGAAAAACTGTTTGGTTTCACAATTTTTCCAAGCATTACCTCTGAAGAATTGTATTCCGAAACAGCCGTCTAGTGCTGTAAATTAACACACTGGTATTATATGTAATACAATGGCT
The DNA here is from genome assembly GCA_021292105.1 of Anadara kagoshimensis. Taxonomy (NCBI): domain Eukaryota; kingdom Metazoa; phylum Mollusca; class Bivalvia; order Arcoida; family Arcidae; genus Anadara; species Anadara kagoshimensis. The sequence goes on along the minus strand of CM037860.1, from coordinate 43,419,049 downwards.
CTCGGTAGCCGAGTGTTCTAAAGTGCGCATTTACGGATCACAACACCTCTCTCCGAATAGGTTCGAATCCCGATCGGGAGAGATCTTATTGTGAGAAAGTTTCTCAGTTTGCTTATAGCGGGTCTGTGGTTTTCTCCGGGTATTTCGGTTTCCTCCAAATGCGCCTCTGATGTAAAGAAAAATTTTTGACTGGGATTAAAACTCCATTACTCCACTCCAATTAGAAACAAAATATAAGTAATTAATATTAATTTAATAATCACCTGTTACTTTGTCTTTGTCGCCAGCGGTTTGTCGTATTGCCCGGATGTTACGTTGAAGTAATTTCCGTTGATTTAAAACTTGTGTTGCATTTTTAACCTTTGTCTTTAATGGTCCTGTCATTTCTGACGCTTGATGTCTGAAATTTGGTTACAAACAAAACAAATTTCATAAATAAAACCGTATGTATCTCTAAGTTCCAACCCCCTACAAGGACTTGGGCCTCGGGGACCGAGTGGTCTAAAGCACCGACTTACAAAACACATCGCCTCTCACTGAATACGTTCGAATCCCACTCGGGTAGATTATAATGTGAGAAAATTTTCCAGTTCGCTTGGAGAAGGTCAGCCATTCCCTTTGGGCACTCTGGTTTTCTACAACACTCAAAACTGTCTTGATATAAGTGAAAGAATCTTGACCACTCCATGTCATTTGCAAAGGTTATTCCCTTATTAATACTTGTACTTGAACCACACAAATGGATACTATGTGGTCATTATGTCCAACCCTCTTCTTTTCATTAGTCGTCAGTTTATACATGTACTTGTCAGTCTCAAAATGGCGGGGGTGGGGTTGTCTCAGTGGCCGAGTGGTCTAAAGCGCGGACTAACGGATCACAGTGCCCTTCAGAGCTTACATGCGAACCCATCTCGGGCACCTAGTGTAAAAAAGTTTGTCCATTCCCGTGCCGAATGTTGGTGCTGTAGTCCAGGTACTCCGGTTTGCTCCACCATCCTAGAACTGACAGTCTAGATATAAGTGAAAGAATCTTGACTAGGGCATAAACACCGTTTCTTTCATCAGTGTTCAGTCTAAAAGACATTTCCAATTAAGAGGGAGACGGACTTCAGAGACCGAGACCGAGACGGACTTCATTATTTTAGGGGCGATCTCACAAGAAAAGAAATGAAATCAAATGCAAATTATGAACATTAAGTTGTTGAACTATTTGTTAGCATTTACGTATTGACTGATTGAATACTGACAATCTAATGTCAGATTTATGAACACAGTCTCACTCAAAATCAGTCTGGAAGTGGCGATGGAAACAGGAGAAAACCTACGGTTTGTACACTGACAACCGTTCTCACGTGAAGTGGTTGTGGTCCAACCTTCAGAAGAAGCACTGTGATCCGTAAAGTAACGTTTTAGAACACTTGCCACGGTGGCCCATACAGAAATAATAAAACAAGGTCATTATTCTTGTTCATTAATTTTTATTCGTTTAGTTTTTATTTATTATCTAAAATTACCAAATTATTTCAATATGCCTGTGATGGATTCATTCGTCCGAATCAGAGTCAGAGACTCCAAACATTTTCATAAATTTTTGTATTTTTTTGGTGATAAACCTATGGTTTTTGGAACATCAAAATGATGCCCAAATTTTTAATTTATTGCCCTCTATTGGACCAAATATAGAATTAGACTTTCCGCAGGATATGATTATTCTTGGCGATAAAATTTTTGCAAATAGATTTCCAGTTCTTACTCCATTTAAGACACAGCAGATAAGAGCTGCCTCTTTCAATGTTCGTCGGAAATACAGGAAACTAAATCGCGTAATTAATACATATCGTGTAAAAGTTGAGCATAAAATACGGGAGATTAAAAAATATATCAGGCAATAGGTAGTCTGTGACGTCATCCCCGTTGATATATTTCGTCAATCGTAGAAATTTGTGCTTCATTAGCTGTCCGTAGACAGCGACTATTCAAATAATCCCATGTTCTATAAACTGTTTATGAATAAACATAATTTTTTTCATATATATATTTTGTTGTATGTTAGCATATCAACTTCTGAGATCGCCCCTAAAATAATGAAGTCCGTCTCGGTCTCGGTCTCTGAAGTCCGTCTCCCTCTTAATTGGAAATGTCTAAAAGGGGACACTTCCACCGTTGGCTTCAAAATAATAATTTTGACCCACAAAAATAATGTCTTTGGATTCCAAGTAAGTCTACCTCTCTTTTTCATATTTTTTCTTTGACTTTTTACTGATCTTTTCAAATAAAATGCAGCATCAAGTTATGTTATTAAGTCGACTCAATTTTTGAAAACCGTCCCCTATTTTGTGCCAGGATGACCCCACTAACCACATTTCTGAATTGATCACGGTTCCATTCCGCTTCTAGGATTTTTCAAATGGGGTCATTTTCAAACAAAAATCATCTAAACACTATAACATCAATATTTTTTGCATTCAAGTAATGTTACCGGTATAGCTCACTAAGGCCTTAAAAATGGAGGCATTTGGCAAAATAAGGGATGAATGGCCCCATGTCCCTCGTCTAGAATGAACATGTCATTCTATTCAATATACTGTTTTATGTTTATTTTTTGCATTCATATAATGTTAAATATGGAAAAGGTGTTAAAATGGGGCATTTGGAAACGGGATTAATGGTCCCATGCTCCCATCTAGAATGAACACTGCCATCCTATTCAATATTATGTATATTTTTGGTTTCATGTTTTGTTTTCTGGTTAATGTCAAGTCTACGTTAGTAGATATTCCTCTCCGATTTCAACATAAGATTTGAGATAGGTCTGTTTTCCCTCCACTTGTTGCCAATGTTGAGAGTAACAGGAAACTAGGAAAAACAACAGACGTTTTGATGTGAAATGTGTTGTATACTTTTGTCAAAATATTGAAATTAAGGCGTATTTATCCGCCGTAACAAATACCGTTATAATAGCACGGCAGGAATTTTTGATATTCACCATTATTTACATGGTAAACCGAATCCATGCTTTCTTAAATAAAACGCACAAAAATAACGAATTTCTGATTGGACGGTGAAATTAACACTAATTATATTCATTGGCTTATTTATTTATCTTAGAGTCACGTGACAATTGAACAGTTAGTTGGTGGCCTAAATGTTCTATTGGTAACATGTGTCTCCAATTTCTATACTGTAAATCAAATATATTTAACGATCGCAGTGATTTTGAGAAAATTAAAAATGTTTATTTGTCCAAAGTCATGTGGTATTACCCTGGAGAATTTCATGAAAACACAACGTGTGTGATATTTAAATGATCAAGTTCTCAAACATGATGTACTCTATGGTTTAGAAATCCACAGATGAAGTTATTCCGAGTTATATTATGAATTGCCGCCAAATTCTGATATAACTGGTTTATAATTTGGTAACCAAGTAATCAAATAGCAAATGTTTTGTGATTTTCTTATTCTGAAACAATAATAAAGTAATACTTCGATTCATTGACACTATTTTCTGGCAACAAATTTAGGGATGCTTATAAAGAAAAACTTAGATAAAAATGAAATTTTGAATTTCAAAATTGTATGAGGATGAGTGGGGTGGGAAAGTTATAGAGGGAAAAATGTTTCAAGTGTTTAGTATTATTAAAGATACAAAAATTGTAGGTGCATTTGTCAAATTGGTGTTTTAAGACGGATGAAAACCTCAACCATGAAAATATTCTTATAATTTTAAATTTATTTATTTTTATAACATATGACAATCAAATGATTACACATATTAGAATATACATCCTATGAACTAGAGTAATCCATGTTTTTTTTTTTTTTTTTCTTTTTTTTTTGTTTATGGCAAATATTAATTTGACATGAAAGATATGTAATATAAAAGTACAATGTATATTATACATGTAAATAAATAACAGTAAAACGGATAAATTTAAGTACAAAAAAATAATTAAAGGGAGAGAATTTATTACTTACAAGTTACTCCCCTTTAATAATAGTTTAGTTCAAATAATAATGTATATGAAATGAAACATGTAATGTCGCCTCCTGATGGAATCAACTTTAATTCCCTTAGCTATTAGTATATGTCTAACTAATCGGGCCAATGTGTATTTATTGGATTTGTTGTCCTGCTGGGTTACGGGTACGCTAGCGGAAAGGAGTGTTCAGCTTCCGAGTGCCTGAGAGATGGATGATTAGTTACCGAAAAATATATATCAGCTGCCAAAAAGCTGTTGAGATCTTGCTAAAGAGGGGCCAAGATGAGGTGCCGATTCGACGCTAAATGTTCAACTTTCGACAAGCCTGTACTTTATTGTCGAGCACATAGACACACGAATACATAATCTATACCTTCGTAATGCTACTTGAGCCGCCATCACTCTCTGTCTTTCAACAACCAATTGACAGTTTGGACACTGACAATCTCTCCATCGACAAAACCGCTTATGTCCTTTCAAACACGACACAACACCATGGTTTCTACATCGTGCACACTTGGGTGTTCTGAGTAGACGTCGATGTGCGCCGCTTTTATCATCATTCACGCCTGTCAGCGGTTTTTCTTTATCCATTAAGCTTTTTTCTGAAAAATAAAATAATAATAATAATAATTATAAGCCGCTTTTTCAATTGGGTAGCCGCTTTACCACATTATTCCTTCTGAAGTTTGTGTGGATTAATAATTATCATCAAGTTTTTCTGAAAGGAAGACGTTATCCAGAACGACGTTATTCCGGGGAATTCGTCCCAAAAATGTTTTCCAAAACGTCCCTCGCTTTTTTCTAGAAATAATGATATAATGATATAATTATATTGTTACGTTGGTTTTATTTTTTTTCGTTTTTTTTTATTCTTAAAAAGGTGAGCTAGGTCCAATATGGATCGTTTTATTTACAGAACAGACCTGACGATAATTTAACTTTGAGAGAACAATTTTGAGCCGAATCGGTCCCTCGTTAGCTACCGGTATATCCTGGAAGCTACAATATATCTATCACTCGGCAGTTTTTTGGCCACTCACTATCCATATCTTGAACACTCGTTAGCCGAGCTTGACTTCTTTTCTTTAGCTCAGTGTTAAACTTTTAATAAATTTGCACTCCATGTATATTTGATTCTGAAAATGCTTTATTTTCATTGAAGACATGAAAAAGCAGCTTCTTTACGCATTATCTAGATACAGAGATAAGATTAGGAACAAATTGTAAATTAACCCTTGTGTTGAGTGGAACTTGTCTGTAGAATCTAAATGAATGTAACACAACACCATCACAAGTCATTTAAAGGCGTATCTTTGTCAGTTATAACATCAACCATTCCTTACTTTGTCACTTCGGTATCGCATTATCCTAAAACCGATCTCAGATACGTATTGGATTCGTTTATTTAAGCATAATTCTTTCCAATATTTAGAATTCGATGTTTATTTTTGTCCGATTTCAGTTTATAAAAACTGGCGACAGAAACGTTTGTTTAAAAGCAAAGCAATGTTTATATCAAGTTTGGATATCTGAAAGAGGGTTCTTTTTTGTCGTAAAAACACTTTTTGTTGCGTATGAATTACAAGATCAGACGTGGAAATTGGTTTTGTTGGTTTTTGTTTCTTGAAGATCTAGCCGTGTAAAACACGAGACGCGCGAGTCGAGAGTCACGCACAATGTATACCACATGTTTTGTAATAAATTCTTATTCCTTATCTTGATGTTAAACTTCCACAACTTTCATTTTTTTTTCACCGTGAATTTTTCTTTTTTCACAACCTAATTAGTTTGATGGAATTCTTTCTTTTAAATACGAAAAGATAATCTATTTTTTTATTTTATTTTTTTAATAAATGTATTTTGTATTTATTTTTTACAACTTAATTTTTTAATTATTTTGAAGAGAGATTACTCTTTCTGAGAAATGATTTTATATCGCCTTTTACAAGACTTTAACATTTATTTAATTTTAACAATACATTTTAACTTAAAATAATTACCCATAAGGCTATAAGGGGTTTACGTTAGAAAAAACCTTTTTTATAATGTGAATCTTATTATTTGTTAATTGCTCAATTTAACAATTTAATTCAATCTTTATTTCGTAATTAATATAACTTATTTGAGTATATATATATATATATATATATATATATATATATATATATAAAAGAAATACAAAAAAAACCTTGCAAACAAGAATAACAAAATGCGCAAGCAATACACAGAAAAACAAATGAAGAAATGAAAAAATAATACGGAGAAATGCTAACAGATTAAATTATTGCATTTTGATTATTTCTTATTTTAAACGTACGGAAAAAAATTAACCTAAATTACATAATTGATTTACATTATTAACAGTATTACCAGTCAACATCTGGATTAGTTTAAAAGTAGAAGGTTTTTGCCAGAAATATAATTTAATAAGTTGTTTGCGGATTGTGGCGTAAGCAGGACATACAAGTCTCAAGTCTTCTTTGTGTCGAGCATTCTGATTGGTCATATATATTCCCTTATTTTTGCATGATTAGATTGGCTCTGAGTGACGCATGGACGACGCAAAGAAGAGAGAATTGAGCCCTGTGGGACCCCTATATGTAGTAACTACCACAAATGTAGTAACGGTCACAAATGTAATAAAATTGTGTCACATATGTAGTAACGAACCACAAATGTAGGAACGCCCGTTACCACAAATGTAGTAACAATTTTTGTTACCACAAATGTAGTAAATGAAAACCGCTATATGTAGTAACGAAAATTTTGAAATCTGAACATTAGAAACCGACATTTAAGGTACGTTCTAACCCGATGGAAGCGACTATTGTTCCGATAGAAGTGACTTTTAACGCGTTAGAAGTGACTTTTAACCCGATAGAAGGGAATTCTATCCCGATAGAAGTGGCTCTGATTCCAATGTGAGTGACTTTATAAATACCAAACTGCCAAAGAAAAATATATGTATAAATTGTTAATTTTGTGGGTTTTTTTTCTATTTACTTGAAAACTGTTAGTGTCACATAAATTGGTACATTACAAAAATGATGAACATAACATCTAATAGTAATTCAGACATAAATGTAATAAATAACTACTACAGTATCTCCATAAATTCCGTGCACATGGTTTTTATTCTCTATTACTTTTAATTGAAAATGTTTCCATTAAACTATCAATAAAATGCATTTAAAATGCACTCACCTAACCAAATTATATTTTTAATTAAAAACATTATTGTTCAGTTCTTCTGTAAAAATTGTGGAAATTAGATCAAGTTTATACACCAATTGGGCCTTATTCAACGTTACATCAGGGCATTTAGGGACAGATAGGTCATTGTTGCTCGGGTTTTTTCCAAGTGTGGTCACCATTAATATTCAAATAATGACATAACGTTTATAGTTGTTCCAAGTAAGAAGGTACAGAAGGGATAATTTTGACATCATCATGTACAGAATTAGGTTTATTTTTTCATGAATGAAAAATAGTTTCCCCTATTAGATCAGTATGTTTTGTATTAAATTTTCACAATTTTTTGTGAGTTTGTTGGAAAATACGACTTTATTCTTGCATTTTCCATGTGCACTGAATTTATGGAAATACAGTAGTATCTGATAATCCTTGCAGGAATGTTACCCCTGTAGGTATGTTATGTATTATGCGGTGAGCGATAATGCCAATTGGCCTCTTATTTTCATTATACTTCGGTTTGTAAAGTACATGTAAAATTCAGTTTTTAAATTTAAGTTTTCTTGGTTTTCTGTATTTTGGCAGATTTTAGTAGGGTACATGTATTTATTATTATACTCCACGACACTTGACAAGATGTAGGAAGTATAACGCTGTTGGTCGGTCCCTCCATCAGTCAATTATAAGATTTCCGCATTGTTTCCTAAACGCTTTCAGATACTAGACTGAGTTTTTGAATGCGAGTCAACTCAACCACAATGAGTTGCAGATCAAGTGAACATTTTGTTTTGCTACGAATCCGATCCTTTGCCATTGTCGTTGTTAATTTGATTGAAAAAACAGATTTCTGCAGGGTTTTTTTTTGTAAAAGCTTGCACATATTGAACTGACTACCACAATGTGTTACAGATCAAGTTCACGTTTCATTTTGCTTCGCTGAAATTAACATTTTTACGATGACAACACTTGATTTGGTCCAATATGTGGGAGCAACCTCACAAAGGTTTTTGTAGTATTTGCTGATTTTATTCTCTCTCTCTCTCTCTCTCTCTCTCTGTTGCATTTACAATACTTCGTAAATATCGTTATTGAAGTATATGAACTGCATTTTATAAGATGTGTTAGTCTGTAAAATAGAACTCTGTATTCATATATGGTGTATCTTGTTCTTTCGCCAAGCACGCGGCATTACGAAATGACAGTCACGGTTCTTTCGGAGGGGAACTTAAAATAAACGAGGTCCCGTGTCAAGATGGGTTTGGCACGCTAAAGAACCATGCTGTATAATGCCATCAGAGAAACGCACAGGCAAAATTTCTGCACCTTCGCCTATAGCTGGCGACGTCTCGATATAAGTGAAATATTATTGACTGTGACGTTAAACACCATTACTCAACTCTCAACTCTTGTACCCCGCTTAGTGTTTAAGTGCATTTCTCACAGGCTAGTTGCGTACCCAATCCGCTAAAAACAGATCATAGTGCGGTACTTGTTTAAGGTTTTCTCTTTTGTCTGCGGTTTAAATTACTTAAGTAAACGGAAGTGTTCAAAAACGATTCCAGATTGTTTTATTTTGTTACTAAATTCTTAGCTTATTATTTTTAATTTGCATTGCTATGGGTGTCCAGTTGCCCGCTGAATATTGCAATTTGACCAACTAGATGAACAATGCACCCCCACCCCCCAAAAGGACATATAAGCAATTTGGCGTTTTCAAAGTTTAAAGTGATGGTTCTTATACTTTAGCCATTATCAGATTTTTTTATTTTGTTATTGTCTAGTTATGTACGCATCTAACCCCCCCCCCCCCCACTTTACCACCACCAACACACGCACACGAAGTCGTGTATTAATTGAAGCACTACAAACTGTCTATTTTGATTTGAACAAAGGTTACACGTTTTTAAGACTTTTGATATTATGTAAATCTCAATGTCGATCCGACGTCATGTAAAATTTGCAAGAGTATCGATCCGTTAATTGAAATGTTCCACTTATATTAAGACTTCACCAGCTATATGCGAAGTGGCAGAAAGTTTGACCCATGTAGTGCAAAGGAATGCGCTTGGGTTCTTTAACGCGCCGCACCTGGTTTTAGGGTCTTTTCCTAATTACCCTAATGGTTTTCATTTTAAATACCATGTTTAAGTTTTGGTCAGACCCTGCCTGGGTTGCGAACCCACGATCTTCCACACACGGAAATTACCTTCCTGAAAGTGGAATAATAAATAAACCATAACAAATAAATAGAACTCAACCCATCAAAGATAGGGATGTGACAAAAAAAAAACCTTCGAAGCGGCGACTAATAAATGTACTGGGGACGTGACATTCATCTCGGGACTTCCTTGTAGTAGCCTTGTCAGAGCTGAAAATGACTGTTCACATGAACATGAACCGTGACATTCCACATCGTTATGAGTAGCTTAAAACTGAAAAATCTACTTGCATTTCATGGTTGAAACCGAGGCATAATATGGGCTTGGGGGTTCATTCCTTTAATTACCCGACAGACATACCCTGAATTACCTGACAGAGAAACCGCAGTGCTTGTCATTAATAAACTCTAGCCAAGATATCACCCATATTGAAAATATTGTATTTTATCATTTTTTAAATTTTACTACATTTGTGGTAAAATTAAGTTGTTACATTTGTGGTAAAATTTTGTTGCTACATTTGTGGTAAAATTTTGCTACATTTGTGACCAACATTTACTACATATGTGACAAACCTTACTACATTTGTTGTTCGTTACTACATATGTGACACAATTTTATTACATTTGTGACCGTTACTACATTTGTGGTAGTTACTACATATAGGGGTCCCACAAGCCCCTACGCCATAGAGTTGCAAATTGTTAATTGTTTTACTTTCTACGGTTGTGTCGTTATTAAAATTGACGATTTGTTATTACAGAAGAATTATAAATTAAATTGAAAATATTTGTTTTCCTTTTTGTTACTAAAAAATGAAAGAATTGGACTTTTTGCACACATAACATAATTCGCATAAGTGTGCAAAATGTCCGATTTTATAATAAAAAGAAAAATTATTTTCATTTACTAATTCATTTCAATAATAGTGAAATTGCTAAAAGTTATAATGGATGTGCTTGTTTAGGGACAACTGGTGAATGGCTACCGTCCTACAAAAATATTGTGCACGGAGCTCCTTTTGTGACACGAAGAAATGTATTTAAAACTTGTATGCACGCCTTTTTTTAAATTGTAACGGCTTCACGGTTCAGATGGAACTGATAGCAAACTTTACCATGTAAAGTTCACATAGACTAAAGTAATTACATATTCCGCACCTCTTTCTTTCTGACGTCTCTGTCTTACACGAGCCATTACAACTCGTGTACACGAGATAAAAAAAGTCGTGCGCACGAGTTCGCAATACATGTATATTTCCTCGTGTCACCAAAGGAGCTCCGTAGTTACGGCTCAGTATCTCATGAACACGAATTACCACGACCTAAACTATCGAATGTTTATTGATTTTGGTGTGTAAGCTTAATGATGGAACACAACACTGGATGCTATAAACTATTGTTTGTCTAAAGCCTCAAGGGTTTGGTCCCATGTACCATTCATTTTCAAGTTTGATTTCACACGTGACGTGTAGCTTGTTAGACAGGAAGCTCTTAGCCTTACAGACCACCAAGCATCAATTCTCTAATGTAACTACAAATCAGACCTGTCGAAAGTTTAACACTGGGCTAACGAATCAGTGCCGAATCGTCAGCGTAACCTTGTTACCCATATCACCGCAGTATTTCAGCAATTGCTATCTAGCTAATGGTAGTTTTCGGTCACAAACTATCCTCATCTCGGCCACCAGGGAGCTAGATTAGACTCTTCTTCGTTAGGCGAGTGTTAAACTTTCGACAGGCCTGTACTGTACGTTTTCCGGTTAAAAAAGTAATTACATGTATGTTGCATTTGGGATTAAAATTTGAATACGATGTGGTATGTTTGTGTTTGGTTGGATCTTCCGTGATCTCAAAGTATTTATCCTTTTTTCTATCTTCATTCGTGACGTGTTTTTGGTTGCTTTGGCTTTTGCCGAGTAGATGGTTTTCCAGTAAACTGAACAAATTATAGCATAAAGTAGTGAAATCGTTCGTAGTCATAACATTTCCAGATGCATTTTATGTCACAAAGTATATGTATATATGTTGAATGCGCCCTCTGTCAAAATTATTATATTACATATACATATATTTGAAATACATGTGGACAATTTATTTATTTATTTATTTATTTATTTATTTATTTATTTATTTATTTATTTATTTATTTATTATTTATTCTAAACGATATACTGTTAAAACGATTCATTACACTTTCAGGAAGCGTTTAAACTTAACAAATCTTTCGACTTACAAATTGGAATTAGAAAAACAAATCTCGCAAATCTATATGTTTATAACATTTACTAAAATACTAAAGTCATGATAAAAATATGAAATATGATAGTCAGAAGAAGATGATCATCGATATAATAAACACTTATTAAAACATAAAATTTTCGAAATCCCTGAACCAGTATTTTTGGAACCCTTTTGCTTCAAAATCATTTGTCTTTCAAATTACATAAAATAAGCAAAATGGCAAAATATATACAATTAATAGTGAATCTATTACTTTCTTTTTGACAGTGAATTTTGATTATTTTTAATTTAAAATCTAAGAAACTTGGGGACAAAGCTTTCCTGTCGGGATATTACACAATAAGACCGTCCATTCCTCTGAGGGCCGATTGGAAAATTTCAAAACGCAACACAAAATTACTGACAATTTTGAAGTTTTATGATGTTGATTATTTTAACAGGTTTTATTTTGATTGAATGGTCACTCAACATAATTTATGTCATATACCATTTTTGAATTTAATCATAAAATACATTCAAAAAATGGTATATGTGTCATACCATTTTTTGAATGTATTTTATGATTAAATTCAAAAATGGTATATGACATTTACATAAAATGATGAGAAGCCTTGATTCGGTATCAATATTCATTAAAACTACATTGCTTATTTTTACTTTTTTTAAATCATTATCATTACAGTGTAATGCCAGTCTCCTTACAATTATGTTTTATTGTAATTTATTGTAATTTATTTTTTATTTTAAATCATCATCATTACAGGTGTGTCATATACCATTTTTTGAATTTAATCATAAATACATTCAAAAAATGGTATATGATTTTTTGAATGTATTTTATGATTAAATTAAAAAAATGGTATATGACAGGTGCAATGTTAAATTCCGTATTATATGTTTTAATGTAATTTATTAGGAATTATTGTTATTATTTAGTTATACATGTAATTGTGATGCATTGTATTTTGACATAGGACATTAATGAATAGAAATTGTCAATGCCTGCTATCAAATCTTAAAAATTTAATTTTGAATAGAAAGTTTATTTTATAGTGTTCCAAAAAATGGTAAAATGTAGTTTAGCAAAATCAGGGGCCTGTTGTTCGAAGCTTAATCAATTGATAAGTCAAAATTTGTTTTTTGCATTATATCAAATATTTTGTTAATTTTTTTGTTGAAAATACAAAAAGTGAATAGAATTTCATCAAATTGAAACAAAATGTTTCAATTCATCAAATTGAAACAAAATGTTTCAAAACTGTTGATTCAATAATGATATAATCGTTTTTATTAGTGTCTTAAACTTGTGCTAATCACTGATGTAAGTAATCAATCTTCGAACAAATTGGCCATGAAGTCCAAAACACGCGAGGATTAGCATAATCAGAAGCCATTATGCTAGTATTGATGGACTTTTGGCATAATTAATGAACACGAGACGTGAGTTATGTCATATACCTTTTTTAAATATAATCATAATTTTTTTTAATGTATTTTATGATTAAATTTAAAAAAAAGTATGTGATAGTTATACTGAAAAAAATATTTAGTTTTCAATGTATAGAACTTATTTTTATATTGTTGGAAAACGAGTGAAATTTAGCTAATTAATAAAACTACATGTACTTAGTTTTAACAAATCATCGCGGCATAATTACAAAAACTCAGAGGAAAATTGAAAAGAAACCGTCTAGTTTCTGTTTGTCAAATGATCCATCGATTTCAAAAGGACAAAAATTTAAAGAAAGTTTATATATTATATCAAACATCTTACCTTTTGTTTCTGATTTCTGTAAAAATTGAACCATGAACAAGAAGAAAAGATTCAGTTTTATCAACAAAATAAAGATTTCAGCATCATTAACTAATCTGATTGGTCCTTTATCTACTAAGCCGCGCCCTTTTTATGCTTCACATTAAATGTAATTGGTTGTTATTTCTTGTAGAAACATGCAAGGTGATTTTTATCACACCAGATTGTTTTTATCAACTTTTCTCCAATTTGTACATTTTGAAGTTATACGCGTGTTAGATTCTTTTTAGGTTAGAACATAACATTTTACATCTCATATTAAATTCCCTGTTGGATTTTATTGAGATAATCTGTATTAAGCTCCAGAAGTCCAGAGGATTTTCATCCGCATTATACGGTGGCTAATTTGGGACATATCGTCCCGTCGACTCACGGATATTGCTCGATTGTTAGACCGTCAAATGGTGATAATTTAAAAGAAAAGTAGACAATAATACATACAAGTTATTGGTGCCCAAGTGGTCGAGAATTATATATAGCAGCTTCTGACAAGCTGAACATCGCGATTTACTAGTAGCTGTCATGTGCTAATTTTGAATGTATTCTTTCATAAAAATTCCAAAGTAGCACATGACATAGCTGACGAAGGGCCGTGATGAGCTGTTGATTCAATTCTAATTCATTGACTTAGTGTTAAGCGTTCCACGGGGCTATACTGTATACGGTCTTCTCTTAGAAATATGTTCAGTGCAGGTCTGTCGAAAGTTAAACTCTAGCTTACGGATTAGAACCAAATTGATAGCTAATCTCGGCCTCTTTAAATTTCAGCTATACATCGACAGCTGCTTCCTATCCCTCCGCAGCTTTTTGACCACTGGCCACCCATATCTCGACCACTCGACAGCCGAACTTCGACTCTGGCCACCCATATCTCGACCACTTGACAGCCGAACTTCGACTCTGGCCACCCATATCTCGACCACTCGGCAGCCGAACTTCGACTCTGGCCACCCATATCTCGACCACTTGACAGCCGAACTTCGACTCTGGCCACCCATATCTCGACCACTCGGCAGCCGAACTTCGACTCTGGCCACCCATATCTCGACCACTCGACAGCCGAACTTCGACTCTGGCCACCCATATCTCGACCACTCGACAGCCGAACTTCGACTCTGGCCACCCATATCTCGACCACTCGGCAGCCGAACTTTGACTCTGGCCACCCATATCTGGACCACTCGGCAGCCGAACTTCGACTCTGGCCACCCATATATCGACCACTCGGCAGCCGAGCTTCGACTCTGGCCACCCATATCTCGACCACTCGGCAGCCGAACTTCGACTCTGGTCACCCATATCTCGACCACTCGGCAGCCGAACTTCGACTCTGGCCACCCATATCTCGACCACTCGGCAGCCGAACTTCGACTCTGGCCACCCATATCTCGACCACTCGACAGCCGAACTTCGACTCTGGCCACCCATATCTCGACCACTCGACAGCCGAACTTCGACTCTGGCCACCCATATCTCGACCACTCGACAGCCGAAATTCGACTCTGGCCACCCATATCTCGACCACTCGGCAGCCGAAATTCGACTCTGGCCACCCATATCTCGACCACTCGACAGCCGAAATTCGACTCTGGCCACCCATATCTCGACCACTCGACAGCCGAACTTCGACTCTGGCCATCCATATCTCGACCATTCGACAGCCGAAATTCGACTCTGGCCACCCATATCTCGACCACTCGACAGCCGAACTTCGACTCTGGCCACCCATATCTCGACCACTCGACAGCCGAACTTCGACTCTGGCCACCCATATCTCGACCACTCGGCAGCCGAACTTTGACTCTGGCCACCCATATCTGGACCACTCGGCAGCCGAACTTCGACTCTGGCCACCCATATATCGACCACTCGGCAGCCGAGCTTCGACTCTGGCCACCCATATCTCGACCACTCGGCAGCCGAACTTCGACTCTGGTCACCCATATCTCGACCACTCGGCAGCCGAACTTCGACTCTGGCCACCCATATCTCGACCACTCGGCAGCCGAACTTCGACTCTGGCCACCCATATCTCGACCACTCGACAGCCGAACTTCGACTCTGGCCACCCATATCTCGACCACTCGACAGCCGAACTTCGACTCTGGCCACCCATATCTCGACCACTCGACAGCCGAAATTCGACTCTGGCCACCCATATCTCGACCACTCGGCAGCCGAAATTCGACTCTGGCCACCCATATCTCGACCACTCGACAGCCGAAATTCGACTCTGGCCACCCATATCTCGACCACTCGACAGCCGAACTTCGACTCTGGCCATCCATATCTCGACCATTCGACAGCCGAAATTCGACTCTGGCCACCCATATCTCGACCACTCGACAGCCGAACTTCGACTCTGGCCACCCATATCTCGACCACTCGACAGCCGAAATTTGACTCTGGCCACCCATATCTCGACCACTCGGCAGCCGAACTTCGACTCTGGCCACCCATATCTCGACCACTCGGCAGCCGAACTTCGACTCTGGCCACCCATATCTCGACCACTCGGCAGCCGAACTTCGACTCTGGCCACCCATATCTCGACCACTCGGCAGCCGAACTTCGACTCTGGCCACCCATATCTCGACTCCTTTTCGTAATCAAATTTTCTGTACTGTGACACCAATCGGTGACCATAGTTCAAACTCTACATCTTAGTTAAATCTTAATGAACACATATTTATAGTATCAAGTAACGGGAATTAATTTCAGGACTTGTAATAAGTAAATGGCTCGTAAAAATGTAATTTTCAGCTGAATACATTTGCTATCAAATGATTTACCATCTTTATCTTAATAAAATGAGAAATGTCTGTTTGACAAGGAGATACTGCAGTACATGCCTGTAGAAAGTTTAACACTGAGCTAACGAATAAGTGCCGAATTGACAGCTCACCTCGGACCTTCTGGTTAGCTATATCTCGACAGCTTTAGGCAGCTTCTATTTATCTCAACAGCTTTTCGGACACTAGCTATCCACATCTCCGACAGCGGAACTTTGACTTCTTTTCTTAAGCTCAGTGTTAAACTTTCGACAGTCTGTACTGTATAAAGTTCAAATAGAATGCTCAAGTATTTTGGCCATTCTAATGCTCAAATTAACACCAAATGGAATTTCAGGCTGACCAATCAAAATATATTTATTTGTCCAGATCGGTACATTTTTAGTGCGCAAGGTTGCCATTTAGGTACTATTTTATCATTAAATATTTGATTTTGGTACAGTTTCCATATAAAAAAGTACTTTTAATAATAATTAAAAAACCCGGCCAAAATATAAAAAAAAATCCGTCTAATTTGACCTTTCATTTTATCTGTCCGTTTATATGGTACAAATCAGTCTGGAATTTTTCAGCTAAAATTCTTCAGCGACAGGTGGCGTTTATGTGAAGAAAAAGTCAAAAGTGTCACAATGTATATTTCAATACATAAACCGAACTTTTTTAATTAAAAATACATGTGTTGTTATGTTGTATATGAAATACGTGATTTTTTAAATAAAATTTTTTGTGAAGGACATTATGCAGAAGCAAATACTGAAACACCAATTGCAATGATTCGAATTTCTTAACTTTGTTGACATCTGGACAACGTGTTAAATTATGTCCTTCAAACGAAGTGGGGTACATAAAGTGTTCCATCCATTTCTCCTGTGAACGTTTCTTGAGCAGTGGCAACTTTTCTCGAAAACTGTTAAGCAAATTTTTATGAAACTTCACAGGAACAATTTTTGGACGGAGTAGATGTACCATTGGCTATTTGTATTTTGATCATGCACATGATTGGCTAAAAATGGATTCCAAATTAGGATTCGTGTGGGGGGGGGGGGGCACTTTTGAAATGACATTTCATTTCAGTTGTAGTTATATTTGTCGTTATGATATGTTCAGTTTGGTGACATTTCTTTCTGTCATATATCCATTTTTTATTTTTCTGAATGAAATTTTCAAAAATAATCACAAATAAGACTTCATGAATGGGTAACATGAGTTTGATACAAATGGACGTATGTATATAAAGTTTAATTCAAAAGTGCTAAACTAACAATTACTCATGTAAGACCAGTGTATACATAAATCGTGTGTGTATTTCCTCTGTTAAAATTTGTAACGCATTTTTTGTTATTTTTCTCTTTTTTGTATATATAACACATATGTAACTTTTTTTATTTCTATTTTCTCTGTTTTTATTTCTCGTTTCCGCTAGAGATGATAAAGTGATAAAATTCACATAAATCTGTTTTATCTTGAAGATATCTCTAAAACATGGTAACTCTTCTTTCAAAATACGCCAATAGAATGACAAATCTAAAACAAGAATTTATCTGTTATCTGGGATTATCTCCCTTTGTAATCTCATCGTGTGAGAGCAGATACGTTTCTGGCGTGTCTATTCATTGAGGAAGAACAAATTGTATCCGTTAAGAATTATATATCAAATGTAACAAGTCTGAAGAAATAAAAATTAGTATTATTTTTATCAGGGACAGATATCGCTGAAGGTTAATGCTTTAGGGCCCATGGTCTCATTGATTCCGTATTGGTGTGTTCTTATAAACATATACTAACATTTTTGGCCCAGTTGTTTAAAGTTCTGTTTGTTTAACCAATGCAAATGGTTAATGAAACTTCAAAATGTTTATAAAATTTAAAAGAAATGTACAGTTTTGACTTTAACTGCAACAATTTGTGTGCATGAACTTTTTGAAAGAATGACATTGTGTCAGATTTAAGTTAATGAAAAATTGCTCTAAGGAATGCTTGTGAAACCGGGGCCAGGCTCTAGTTTCACAACCATTTCTTTACTATAATATGGCAGTTTTTGTTGGTTTTTTTTATATTACTAAAAATTAAAGAAAAAAGTTTCAACAAAATTAGAATATAAATAATTTAAAAACGACATGATATTCAAAATGGCACCTGAAATTCATGAATATCTTGAAAACTAAGAAAATTTGAATTTTCCAGATTTAAGTTAAGGACCGATCTTGTATATAATTCACTGATCTTAGCGGCTAAGAAATGATTGTGACAACAAGGCCTACATGGTCCTAAAATCAATGAATGCTTTACGGGGTCTCTGATGACATCGATTTAGGGTTGATCACTAAATTTTGAAATATTCCACTTTAAAATATAAAGACTTAAAACATGATCAGGTGGTAGAGTTCCTTTCTACGTTTTTCTGTGTTGTTGTTCCACAACAATCCGCATATTAATTGTTTAATCCATACATTTTTAATGTTTCTGATAAAAAAGTAAAAACATCAGCGGTTTTCCGTTCGACTACATTAGTCCCCTAACCCTAACCCCTTTTTTATTTTTGCCACGTTGGGGGTTTTATTGGACTAATAAGCCAGCAGATTACGCGGTGTCATAGCAGGCCCTTGGGCTGAGACTCAAGAGACTAAAATTTGCTCCTGGGTAGCAACCTGATTGTACGGTGGCTGAATAAGGCCATGTGAATTATTTTTTTTATCTTGTTCCCTCAAGATAGTATCTCGTTCCCTCAAGTTCGTATCTCGTTCCCTCAAGATAGTAACCCGTTCCCTCAAGATAGTCATCTCGTTCCCTCAAGATAGTATCTCGTTCCCTCAAGATAGTATCTTGTTCCCTCAAGTTAGTATCTCGTTCCCTCAAGATAGTAACTCGTTCCCTCAAGATAGTCATCTCGTTCCCTCAAGTTAGTATCTCGTTCCCTCAAGATAGTAACTTGTTCCCTCAAGATAATATCTCGTTCCCTCAAGTTAGTATCTTGTTCCCTCAAGATAGTAACTTGTTCCCTTAAGTTAGTATCTCGTTCCCTCACGATAGTAACTTGTTCCCTCAAGATAGTCATTTCATTCCCTCAGGATAGTATCTCGTTCCCTCAACATAGTATCTTTGTCCCTCGAGTAATGATAACTAAATCCGTGTTTCCGGGACGCTTTGTTTGAATGGCTTGGCCATTCAAGCTATTGAATGTTTCTTATTTTGAATCCAGGGCGAAGTTATTTCTTTGTATTTCAATTACATTAAAGATATTATACCCATATTTTTCAAAACAGAAACTAAATAAGAGGTCACGCTCCTTTATTGACAGAGTTATAACTCTTTGGTTGAATATTTGAGTCTAAGACATATCTTCAAATCCACAGTTTAGTGACCAGATATGGTGGGCTTAATATTCATTTGAAGCTATTAATTATACCCGTTTAATTTTGCACCACTAGACGGCCGTTTCAGAATACTATTCCTCATCAGTAGTGCTTGGATAAAAAACTTGAAGTGGAAAGCCATTTTTCAAGATGCTGAAAAACATTATCCAAAGACCCAAAATATAATTTACAAAACCAAGCTAGCCTAGGGAAATACTTTGCACGAGTGGGCATACCTTAGTTTTTGAGGAATTTCAAAATTTAACAAGTGGATGATTTAATATAACAGTATATTTCTGACAATACCAAATGAAATGTCATGCATAACAGTTAGGGGTAATGTTGCTTCATCCACGGAGTTATGATCTGTGTTTTTATTATTCCAATTCAGGGCATAACATCAAAAATAATCAAAACAACTTGTGTTATTTGTATAAATCTGTAAGTGTATACTGATGTCCTCAATGAACATTGGTCAGCAACTTACTTGCCAAATATAATAATTATAACCATTTCATGACGTCTTCATAGTTACAAGATGCTCCGGGTAGCATCCATCAGCACTATTTCAACTAGTCTGGGCGAGAATTAAAACAATTTTAACTATTTTCAACCTTTAATGATTAGAAATAGATGTGCGACATGCATACCAAATACCTCAGTCAATCGCATTATAATGACTTTGAGCACACTGGCCGTTGCTCTAACTTCAAAATGCCGTGTGTCTGGCGAAGGAAAGATTTTACCTCTAAGAGCGGATGCTATATAACCATTGCATGATCAATATTAGAATTATGTTAGTTTAGTTAGAAAAATACTCTTATCATCAGAAATATCCGGGTTTTATGGCGTTTAGAGGCAAACGTTCTTACTAAATGAACCAGAACAGGGCAGAGTCTTAACGCTTACGGATACTAAATACCTACTTATGACAATCGTAGAAAAATTACGGATAACTTGAAATAGTCTTAAGTACATCAGCCATTGTTCTCTACGACAGCACTTTGATTTAATTTGATTTGATAGTGTTTAACGTCCCAGTCAAATAAAAAAACAAACATACTAATCCATGTCCGAATCATAATCCAGAAGCAAAGTAAAAACTTTGGAACTGACAAGTTAGGTTAGACACGTGAACTTCCACCAGGGAAGTGAGGCCGGGTGCTCCGGAAGGGTAAGCAGCTCCTGTTTAGCTAGCTACACCCGTCACGTGTGTAATCAAAATTGTGTGAAAGGAACATGGAACTATGAGACGTAATCAAAATTATGTGAAAGGAACATGGAACTACGAGACGTCAAATATATCCAGGGCAATCCTGGACACAGAGACATCAAACTTATCAACAATACTGTGATGACGGCCATAAAACTTTTTAGAGCCTTGATAAGCCTAGGCTTGCAATATCCCCGAGTCAACAATTTATTTGCAAGCAGCCTACTTCGTTGTACAAAGTCCCCGTAGTGGGAACAAGCTCTACCATAGCGTATTAAGTGGGAAACAAATACACTATAAGCAGGAGAAGCAGGTATATTGCTGCATAAAAAATGGAAAGTTGACAATAGAAAAATTGAAGTCATCACGTTTGTCATAAAATTTCAAATGTAGCCTTTCGTGTGCGTCATAATTCAGGTATAAGTCTAAATATGAAACAGAACTTGAGGAATCAGACGTGTCTTTTATTTCAAGCTCACTAGGATAGATGACATTTACATAGTCTCCAAATTTAGGATTGTTAAGAGACAGAACGTCATCTATATATCTGTATGTTGAGTTGAATGATTTGGCGACAGTTTTCTCTCCAGATTTAACAAGGTTCTGCATAAATTCTGCTTCATAAGAATAAAGAAACAAATCAGCAAGCAATGGTGCACAGTTTGTACCCATTGGTATACCGATTGTTTGCTGAAAAACTATATTACCAAACACAACAAATATGTTATCTATCAAAAACTCCAACATTTTGTTGATGGTATCTTCAGTATATTTTTGTTTGGAATCCGTATGGTGCTTGACAAAATAACCAGAATCCCTGTTCAGCACCATATATTTGTATCTTGGCTTACCGTTTTTTGTTAAAGAAAGACAAAATTATTTCACATATATCGAGATTTCGCCAGCTATAGGTGAAAGTGCAGAAAATGTGATCTGAGCTATGCGCTGATGACATTGTGGAGTAAGGGTTCTTTAACGTGCCATGCCTACCGTGACACGGTGACGGGAACTCGGTTTTTAAAGTCTCACCCGAAAGACTCGTAACTTTCATTTCTCAATGCCGAGTGCTTGGCGAAAGAACAGACACACCCATGTTCCTCTTATTTAGTTTTTGTTTTGAATAACATCGACATAAGATATTGTTTTTTAATCTTTTTTATTGTCCCAGACATTGAATACGGGATGGTCAAGCAGTGTCAGGGTTTGGGGCCGCTGGGCTCACTTGCCAGGTAACAATAGGTCAACTTTACATACATAAAACATATACAATTGTATAATATTTAGGGATTCTAGGGATTAATTTAGATTTTGTAGTAAGGCACATTTCTGATTATTTGGGGGTCTTATTCAAGTAACTATTAAATCACCAGCGGCGTAGCCAGAAAAGAATAAATGTGCAAGCCCGGAGCAAAAAGCACTAAACGCACCGTAGACTTCTTCACACTAAGAGGTCCGGGTGCATGTTCCCCAGTTAAATTTTGAAAAATAAGAAGCAATTTGATACGTGTTTCTATACTCTAAAACAATAGTTTCGTGAGTAAAAAGATTACACAAAAAGATAAAGTTTTTGTTACGTTCCACTGAGCCGAATTTTCAGAGCCACATTTTCATCCTATTTTTTCAAAAGACATATTTTACTTCAAAATCTCAACATTTTTCATCAAAAAATTATGTGCAAGCACATGATTACTGGCTTATATGCACGCTACGTCACTGATCACTTAAGTTTTTGAGAGTAAGTTTACTATGATATTTGAAAAATATAGCAATACAATCATTTAAAGAAAGGTTATTAAGATTTGAGATTTTCAAAAATATCAGAAGAAAACGATCAGTAATGTCAGATGAACAGTTAGTAAGTCAAGCCAGATTAATCCCTTCATCAAGTAACTAAGTAAATGAAAAAAATAAAGGGTCTTGTTTCCAATATTCATAATAATATCTTTTTCAGTATTTACAATTTTTAATACACATTTTTTTCAGTTTTGTCTGGGTTTTTGTTTTTTAATCTTTATATATAATTGAAATACAAAAGAAAAACTTTGCCTTTGATTCAAAATAAGAAACATGTTAACAGCTTGAATAGATCAGCTATCTCCTCACTCGATCTCCGCCATTCAAACTCCGCGTCCCGGAAACACAGATTAATTTATCATTATCTCGAGAGAACGAGGGTTGGTTGGTTGGTTGAATCTTGTTTAATGTCGCATCAGCAGTTTTTCAGCTATTCGCGACGAGAACTAATTTATTAATCTCTATGGAATAATCAATAAACAATTCCGTGTATGCATATATATTATGGTATGGTCTGCCTTGTACTTGCGCGCACACAGGGCGACTTTAACGTGCTAGCTCACAGAGTCAATTCGCCGCAGAGAAGCGTGTCACTCCCCCAGTCCATTATACAGATACCAATAAAGGCCAACGGCAAAGAAAATTCACTTTCCCACAGGTGGTCTGAGCGGGACTCGAACTCACAGCGCTGAGAGACCCTGAATTTGAAGACTAACGTCTTATCCATTAGGCCACCGCGGCCTCTCGAGAGAACGAGATTCTAACTTGAGGGAACGAGATACTAACTTGAGGGAACGAGATGACTATCTTGAGGGAACAAGTTACTATCTTGAGGGAACAAGTTACTATCTTGAGGGAACGAGATACTGACTTTAAGGAACAAGTTACTATCTTGAGGGAACAAGTTACTATCTTGAGGGAACGAGATACTAACTTGAGGGAACAGATACTATCTTGAGGAAACAAGTTACTATCTTGAGGGAACAAGTTACTATCTTGAGGGAACGAGATACTGACTTTAGGAACAAGTTACTATCTTGAGGGAACAGTTATCATCTTGAGGGAACGAGATACTAACTTGAGGGAACGAGATGACTATCTTGAGGAACAAGTTACTATCTTGAGGGAACAAGTTACTATCTTGAGGGAACGAGATACTGACTTTAGGAACAAGTTACTATCTTGAGGGAACAAGTTATCTTGAGGGAACGAGATACTAACTTGAGGGAACGAGATGACTATCTTGAGGAACAAGTTACTATCTTGAGGGAACAAGTTACTATCTTGAGGGAACGAGATACTGACTTTAAGGAACAAGTTACTATCTTGAGGGAACAAGTTATCATCTTGAGGGAACGAGATACTAACTTGAGGGAACGAGATGACTATCTTGAGGAAACAAGTTACTATCTTGAGGGAACAAGTTACTATCTTGAGGGAACGAGATACTGACTTTAAGGAACAAGTTACTATCTTGAGGGAACAAGTTATCATCTTGAGGGAACGAGATACTAACTTGAGGGAACGAGATGACTATCTTGAGGGAACGAGTTACTATCTTGAGGGAACGAGATACTAACTTGAGGGAACGAGATATTATCTTGAGGGAACAAGGTACTATCTTGAGGGAACGAGATACTAAGTTGAGGGAACGAGATGACTATCTTGAGGGAACGAGTTACTATCTTGAGGGAACGAGATACTAACTTGGGGGAACAAGATACTATCTTTAGGGAACAAGATAAAAAATAATTTTTACATGGCCTTATTCAGCCACCGTATGATTGAATACAGACCTCGTCTGACTCTCTCTTAATGGACGTAGAATGGATAAAAATATTAAAATTAATTTAATGACATGAATATGGGAATTTTTCAGAAATAATGAGGACGTCGATTTAATAAAATATGTTTTTTTTAGGATAACTTTTTGACATTTGCGCTTATAGTTTTCTTTTGAAGCTTGATTTTACTAGTTTGAAGTTGAATCTGAAGAATGAAAATATAGGCATTTGTTAAAGAATTTAATTGTGTATCTATGAAATACAACATTTTTATTTGAAAAATAAAAAAAGTGCGTCGGCCGGGAATCGAACCCGGATCGACCGCTTGGAAGGCGACCATGCTAACCGTTACACCACCGACGCAGATGACATTGAGGAGGAAGACATACTATAGAAACTTTGCCCCATTGATGACAGATTTTTTGCTCGCCTTTAAGGCCTTTATTTTCAAGTTGTTATTTTTAATTTCATTGATTATATTAAAAATAATTAGTTAAGCTATTTTTTTAACTTTAATTTTTATTTTATTTCCACATTAGTAACATCAGCTTAATCTTACGTCAAATTCCGAGGATTACCGATTGTGTGATCTATGATAAGCGGGATAACTCGTGTAACATTTGATACTAGTGCGACAATTTTGACCATCACATTATAATTCTCCATAGCGTGTACAACATGTCCCTATCTTTCTTTCAGACAAAATATTTCTTGAATATTATCTTTATGTAGCGTCTTGAAGGCCATACGTGTGTGATTGTATTTGAGAAAGGGTAAGGAATTTATTGCATGGAAGATTGCCATCTTTCACTGTCAACCTTGAGGAATGGTTACTAATACCTATTTTTTGTTTAATTTTTTATTTTAGTAAGCCCCAGTCATCTATTCACAGGTTTTTCCTATGGAGACAGGGAAATGACAAAAAATAAATGCATGTAATAGATTTTCCCTGAAGACCATGCTAAAAATTAATGCTCTAGGTGACGGATTCCATTTTTTGGTCAAATTTACTCTCTCGGCTAGGAGAGAAATAATTATATAAGTCCATTTGTTTAAATCATTCCTTAACTAAGACTTTCAGTGAATCTGGCAACTTTTGGCAATATTTTATGGTGCAAATAAAAAGTGTCTTCAAAATTAAAATATAGATGTTATAAGTCTGGAGTGATCTTCAAAATCACATCATAAATTCGGTATTATCTCGAAACCAACAAAATTATGCAGATTTCCAATTCGCGAGATTAAAGTGAAGGAAATTCTTGATTAAGCATTAATTGTAAAACTTAGGCCAGATCTGAAGGCAGGTATTTTGGAATGGTGGTACAACTGTAGGAAGTAACACAGAGGTGCCCCTGGGTCTTGGGGGATCTGGATACCCCCCCCCCCCCTAAAAAAATGAACTTGAATAACACACGAAATGATGCGTTTTTGGACCATTTTAATGGACAAATGAATATTGTCGAATATGATCCCAGCTGTTATCTACATGTTTACAATAATCAACACATTTTGATAAATGATTTTTAACAAATCTTTGTAACAGTTTCTGAACTTAAGGAAGAACACATATGCAATTAATTGGAATGTGGAAAATCGATGTTGGACCTTCACCTAACACTTATTTTATTGCATACTGATTCACAAATTGGCATTTTTTTCGATTTTCTAGAACTTATCCATAAAATAGAGATATAGGATTGCATTTCTTCACATACATTTACATTAACTAAATGCGTTTATGCTCTACTACCTTTCAGTCATTTTCGAATAAGGGTCAAAGATCAAATGAAATTAACTTCAAAATTTACGTGCCTGTCACAGCTGATTTTGGGAACTTAATGATACAGCACGGACCTGTCGAAAGTTTAACACTAACTGAGCTAACGAAAAGGAGTCCAATTTATGCTCAGCTACTGAGTGACCGCAATATGGATAGCTAGTGTCCAAAAAACTTCCGAGAGATAGATAGCTGTTGTCGAAAAACTTCCGAGAGAGATAGATAGCTGTTGTCGAAAAACTTCCGAAAGATAGATAGCTGTTGTCGAAAAACTTCCGAGAGATAGATAGCTGTTGTCGAAAAACTTCCGAGAGATAGATAGCTGTTGTCGAAAAACTTCCGAGAGATAGATAGCTGTTGTCGAAAAACTTCCGAGAGATAGATAGCTGTTGTCGAAAAACTTCCGAAAGATAGATAGCTGTTGTCGAAAAACTTCCGAGAGATAGATAGCTGTTGTCGAAAAACTTCCGAGAGATAGATAGCTGTTGTCGAAAAACTTCCGAGAGATAGATAGCTGTTGTCGAAAAACTTCCGAAAGATAGATAGCTGAAGTTTTTCTCTGTTGTCGAAAAACTTCCGAGAGATAGATAGCTGTTGTCGAAAAGCTGTTGAGAGATAGATAGCTGTTGTCGAAATGCTGTTGAGAGATAGATAGCTGTTGTCGAAAAACTTCCGAAAGATAGATAGCTGTTGTCGAAAAACTTCCGAAAGATAGATAGCTGTTGTCGAAAAACTTCCGAGAGATAGATAGCTGTTGTCGAAAAGCTTCCGAGAGATAGATAGCTGTTGTCGAAAAGCTGTTGAGAGATAGATAGCTGTTGTCGAAAAACTTCCGAGAGATAGATAGCTGTTGTCGAAAAGCTTCCGAGAGATAGATAGCTGTTGTCGAAAAGCTGTTGAGAGATAGATAGCTGTTGTCGAAAAACTTCCGAGAGATAGATAGCTGTTGTCGAAAAACTTCCGAGAGATAGATAGCTGTTGTCGAAAAACTTCCGAAAGATAGATAGCTGTTGTCGAAAAACTTCCGAAAGATAGATAGCTGTTGTCGAAAAACTTCCGAAAGATAGATAGCTGTTGTCGAAAAACTTCCGAGAGATAGATAGCTGTTGTCGAAAAGCTTCCGAGAGATAGATAGCTGTTGTCGAAAAGCTGTTGAGAGATAGATAGCTGTTGTCGAAAAACTTCCGAGAGATAGATAGCTGTTGTCGAAAAACTTCCGAAAGATAGATAGCTGTTGTCGAAAAACTTCCGAAAGATAGATAGCTGTTGTCGAAAAGCTGTTGAGAGATAGATAGCTGTTGTCGAAAAGCTGTTGAGAGATAGCTAACGAGGGACCGAGATGAACCTTTCGGTTCGGCGCTTATTCTTTTAACTTTCGACAGGTCTGTACTATAATTCAAGGACATGCACGGTGTGACAGCTATATAAAATGATCAGTAATGTGACATGAATTGCAATGTCATTTGATTTAAAGCGAGTGCACCTGCCAGCTTAATGAAGTGGAATTGAATTATACAAATTTATGTCCAGTTTGCACACAATAAAATAATTAAAAATATAGTAATGTGTAGCCGAATACCATGCACTTGGTAATGATTGGAAGAATAATCGAGAATGAGTGGTGTAATCGAGTCTTACGTGATCATTAAGGCATGGTGGAGGAAACCGGAGTGCCTAGAGAAAATCACCAGCCTTCGGCAGAGTGAACTGAAAACTTGCTCATACTAAGATATATCCAGAGTGCAATTTGAACCTAGGTGGCGACAGGCCCCGGTGTCACAATCACAATCATTTTTAACTAAGATTTTGCTAAACTTAAATCTGACAAATTTAAAACCTTTGTAATTTTGTTAATAGTTAAAATATTGGGGATTTAATCATTTTAAGGTGTCGTTTTAAAGATTCCATCAAGCTTATGGCTTCTGTATTTAGTTTTGACAAAAAAATTTATTCGTAGTTCCAAAAAAGATTGTCAAAATTTGCTACATTCATTGCTTTTCACGTTTTTAAACAGCTTTTTAGATTTCATTGACTTTGTATTGTTTTGATAAAGAATTATACATGCATATTATATTGATTTTTGCTCAATCATTGTTTGCTTTTAATTGAAATGATTTGGTTATTAATATAGATTGACTCATCAAATATGTCCTTGGTTGAAAAATTAAAATTTAACTATTTTGATATATCTGTATCGATCCCCGACATGTATACGACATATTTTAACGAACAGTTTATAATACGTTTTTTCGCGATCTTAAATTTCGTGCCAGAAATCGTTAGCGGCTGTGGAAAGCGTTTTAGTTTAGGAATGATGAATTTTGATCATAAGGTACTTTTAAAAAATAAAGTGAAACAATTTTGTTTGGCTGAAACCGATATGTTTCCATTGTAAAATGTTTCATAATGTATAATAGTCGGTTTTTTGAGAACGGAATTGCCGGGTACGGGCGGTCAAAAGGACTGGGTGATTAGAACTACTAAAACACAACCCGATCTGTTTCTAGGTCCCGGTGTCACAATCACAATCATTTTTAACTAAGATTTTGCTAAACTTAAATCTGACAAATTTAAAACCTTTATAATTTCAGTGTTACTAGTTAAAATATTGGGGATTTTAAGGTGTCGTTTTAAAGATTCCATCAAGCTTATGGCTTCTGCATTTAGTTTTGACAAAAATATTTATTCGTAGTTCCAAATAAAGATTGTAAAAATTTGCTACATTCAAGTTAAAGAAAGGAATGATTTTTAAACCAAGACCTGATCAAAATGTAAATTTTATAATGTTTCATGTAACTTGATTTTTTAAAAAATTTAAGTGAGAACTATTACATGCCAGCTTTCCTATTTACAGTTCCTGGTGATGTATAGACGCCATCACTAATTCATGAATATTGGTTAATATAAATGTGACAATTTGACACATCTATAAGGGACCATCATCATATTTCACCTCTGTATTAGTTAATTATCAGCAATACATACAAATACTAACATACTTATCCTTTGACATTCTACTGTTCTCATTATCGGAGGGATAAATAATTTATTAGTTCGTTTAGAAAGCTGGTAAACCAAACACAAATCGAAACAGCCATCAAAAAGGAATGATTTTTCATCTTTAATATCTAAGAAAAGGAGATTACAAATATATCAGTGACGTCATTTCTTGAAAACATTAAATTATTATTTAATCATTTGTTTGAATCAAGTTTTTGGTATCCATTGTGTGTGTAATAGCGAGAGTTACGTGTGTATGATCAAGTCGTGTATGGACTGTCTGGGAGCTATGCGACATTAGGGATCTGTTAGATGAATGGAACTTGGATTGATTTTGGACAGCTTGAAGTCTGCAATCACTCTTCACTGTATTAGATTTTCAACCTGTATCAATTATGGACAGCGGTAAGTTGATAATCTTGCCATTCATCCATTTTTTTGTCCGTCTCTTTTGGTCAGCAAGTTTTAGTTCATGTTATCGAATTTCTCTGTAGTGTCGTTATTTATTTATTTATTCATTTATTTATTTATTGTTTAATTTGGTCAGCATTCTGTCTACATGTATTCTAAAGTTTTTAAAAACATAAGAAATATGTAAAATCTTTGCCATTTTTGAGTTTTTGTTTTCTCTTTGTGTCTTTTGTTTGTTTTAGAGTTTGACTTTGTAGTACCGAAGCATTACTAAAAAACTACAAGTATTTTATATACAAAATTTATCTATTTATTTATTTATTTATTTATTTATTTATTTATTTATTTTGTCTCTTTTGATCAGCATGTTGTCTGGTTTAAACTTTTAATTAATAGTATCGAATACTGTTGCTTAAAAACTTAACACATTTATTTTAGCTTTGTGTGACACTGTTTAAAAACAACAAACGATGTATTGCATTTATTTATTTATTTATTTATTATTTATTTATTTATTTATTTATTTATTTATTTATTTATTTACATGTTTATTTAAGTAATAATTAATTTATTTATTAAGTTTTTAATGGACAGTTTTTGCATTTAATATTTGGATTTAAATTTGGCATTGCAGGTTTATTGGTTAGAAATTAATTACCTTGCATTGTCAAGGTTATTCACCAAAGTATTTGAACCACACCACTGGACACCAACCTTTTGTCATAATTTCCGATGGCAGTCTAAAATTTGGAAAATCATTTGTATCAGTGCTTGTTATGTCTAAAAACAAATGAAACTAAATTATAAACAGTGAACATTATTACAAATCGAGGCCCGATCTGAAGGGTTATCTGCCCCTACATTAGAAGTCGTCCTATACTGACCATCTCAGGTGTGATATACTCTACAGTTATAAAGGTAGTTCAGTCGAGCGTGACCTGTTAGATAATTCCAGTTTTATTTGGTATACCTAGAATATTTTTTTTTCCAAATCCGCTCACTCTTGTTTTTTTCATTCCATGGTTTCTATTTTATCTTACTTCATTTCATTTCTATTTTTATCTATTTTTTTCCACTTCATTCTTATTTTATTTTCGCAAAGGGTTTTGTATTTATGAAATATTCATTATACACATAAAGGCCACAAGTTGACGGTGACGATGACTAAACGTTTTATCTTAGATTTCTATCTCCTGTGTCACAATCAAACGGGAATATATCGATATGATAATGGCTAAAATGACATAGTTTTTAAGATCCCAAACATACAGATATATTGCGGTATTAATATTTAATACCCTGCAAAGATTAATAGAGGTAGTGAAGTGCTGTTCAATAACTATCCAACAAAGATTAATTGAAACTTTTGACTTTAAATCAATATTATACTTAGATTTTTCTTACAGTGCTACAGATTGCTTGATGCTTACCCCAGAATTTGGCTGTGATTGTTTTTTTTTTCTTTTTTAGGGGGCAGGGGTGGGAGTTGCATCGGAGGTAAAGGGTAAACGTGCGATAGTGCTTCCAACCAGAAGGGATCAGTTGGGATCCTTGTCATTTCGTTAGCGAGAGGTTAATTGTTTTCTCCGTTTTTTACCATTGAGCTATTGTAGTGGTGATTGACCTTTATGAGACGCATTGGGTTTGGAGGCTACCACCTATTTATAGTGACCGAGACAGTGTCTAAGCGCTAAGGACCACATATAAATCTACAACAATTATTGATAACATAACTCTATTTCCTGGCGTTATTTAATGTGTTTCCGAAGTCATTACGGGGATTTTGGCTTTACACAGAAACATCTGCTTAACAATTAGCTAGGAGGCTATTATGGTGGCTTGTTTGTGCCATCTCATCTTGACACGTTTGCAATTTCGCCTTTTCGCTTGGTGGTGTTTTACTGTCTATAAAGGTCATCGTTACCTGTTAACTTGGGTGACCTTTATAGACAGGTTTGACTGTAATTTTATAAAACATTCTTTCATCAAAACTAATATATTCCTTTTCAATTGCTTTTTTGAAAAAAGAAAAATAAATTCAGAATATATTTTAATTATTGTGAAATTATTTATTTTTGTGGCGTCTATTTTTTCATTTTTCTGAGAAAACACCATTTTGTGGTATACGTTTATGGTAAGTTTGTTATGTATACCAATTCGTTGACACTTAAATTCGTTGTTTATGGTTTCCATGCAAACAGCAAAAAATTTGGACATAACGAAAATTAATGATGTCACAGTATGTTACTATGCTGCTGGTATTTTAAATAGTTTACTAATGTTATTGTATACGATGCTACATCTGGCTTTTCAGAATGTCCCCAGAGATTGCATTTGATTGTTATCCGAAAACATATGGTATATACATATATGAAACAAGTCACGTTAATCAATGACTATTGCATTTACTTGTACATGTATCATAGAAATACTTATTGACCGACTTACTGCCATCTTACACATGCAAAAATTGTATTTATTATTAAATTATTGTAACATGAGCCTCGAGCTCAAAATACTTATCTGAATAAAAAACATATATTTGTCAGAGTTGGCTTGTCGATGGTAAGTGGTTTCTCCCCATTTCTCCGGTTTTGACACGTCCTCCCTACAATCCAGAACCGTTCACCTTCGTTTTATTAGATACACCAATATAGTACAGACCTGTCGATACTTTAATACCAAGCTATATAATTATTATTGCCGAATCGACAATGTCATTTCGGCCCTTCATAAGCTAAAAATCTCGGCAGCTTTTTGACGACTGCTATCTATCTCTCTGCAGTTTTTCGGTCACTAGCTCTCCATATCTCGGCCAATTGGCAGCCGCGATTCGACTTCTTTTCGATAGCTTAGTGCTAACCTTTCTACAAATCGGTATTGTTACCAGTAGTTACTGTTATGACCAAATGTTCTGAAAATTGCTGAAATAATTTTTTGTTTGTTTTTGACAGATGAAAATTCAACTGTTAGTGTGGAAGTTTTAGGATCGACCATAAATATCGACGTGAACAGTGCATCGACAAACACTACAGCGAATTGTTCTTGTCCATGTCCAGCAGACGACATCACAACGCCAAGTGACACTTACTCTTACGATGCCTTGTTATACATTATCGTAGTGTTGTCATTCTATGCCATGAGTATGGTGCTCCTAATGATCAAGTACATCCGACGAGAGGAAGAAGAAATCTCACTCGACTTCTACTACACAGAATTCGTAAAAAGGGAAAAATTTCGAACAGCAAATTTTAAAAATTCACTGGCATTACAAAAAGTGAGTAACGTCGATATGTTGGAAAAGATGGCGAATTCAAAAACGGATGCACGTGATCTTAGACCTTTTGACGGTGCGCCTTTTTCAGAGGAAGAGACTAAAGTTTCAGTAGTAACAGAAGGCCTGTCATATCAAACGGAACCGGAAATTACGAAAAAGGAGCAGGCGCACTGTTCTGTATCCGATGTTGCTATGGTGACTGATACAAAATCTACAAGAGTACATCAGAAAGAACTAGAGAAAAAACGACCTTATAAGTATTCGTCAGATTCAGATGATATCCATAGTCAGTTTGGAACTAGAGTTTAAATTTCGACAGTAAAATACAATCAAAAAGAATCTTGTTCTGACATCTAGATATATATGTTACTATTTTTGTATTTAGACAATCACTTGATCCTTCACTATATTATTGCCATGGTAACGTTTTGTATACAATCCCTTTTTATCCTTTTTACAATTCACAATAAATTTTCATAAAATATTGTAGGAACACATTTTTATTTTATTTTTTCAATGATGTTGGGGACCATGATCAACAAAGTTAACCGTTATCCTCCATTTTGTCATTATAATATTCCGTTCCTGTCCAAAGTCGGGAGTTTTTGGTAGGTGGCCTCGATACTTGTTTTATTTATCATTTGTTTGTTGTTTTGTTTTCTTGGTTGTATTTGGTTTCCTGGCTGTTTGAATCGTGTCTTGTTTCCTCGTTCTTAATATACGAATTTTCATGTGGCGTGTTCTTGATTTGTGACACTAATGGTATGTTCCAATTTTATGGTGTTTTCATTCCATTTTGAGGCTCTTGTAGTGTGTTCGTTTCGGGTTGTATCTCTTGTGGTGTGTTTACTATTGTATGTGGCTATGATGGTGTGCTCATTTCTGTTTCTGAGTCTTTTTGTGTGTTCTTGGCTTTTTTTAATTTTTTTTCTGTTGCGTGTTCCAGTTTTTAGTTTTTGTGCTGTAATTGTTCCGATTTGTTTTTTGTTGTCATTGTGGTGTGTTCATTTCACGTAAAAAACAACTAAATGCATCAGATGTTCAGTTTTCATGTCACCATCTGTGTCTGCTGAAAATTACGTAATCATTTTTTGTTGACGTTCTCACGTAAAATGATTATGACGTCATCAATTAAGCGTGTGTAAGTGATTGTGACGTTGAGAAATTGTTGGTTGACTTCGGAACTTTTCCCAACTTATTAAGTCCTCTCAACGATAAATCCAGAGGAGGTATAACTACGCGGAAAATTCAGCGTGTAGTCTGTCTCAACCCTAGGGCGAGACAAGGAAATCCCACATGGGTAAAAACGCGGGATTTCCATGTCAGAGGTGTGAGAATAATAGAATCTTACACCGGTAACAGGGTAAGACAGAGATATCTCAACATTGAAAATATTCATCCAAGTTTGAGATATCTCTGTCTTACCCTGTCACTGGTGTAGGATTCTTTTTCTCACACATTTGCAACACAAAACATGATATGTAAACAAAAAATCGCATCAAATGTTCAGTTTTCATGTCACCATCCGTGCCT
This sequence comes from Anadara kagoshimensis, assembly GCA_021292105.1. Classification (NCBI taxonomy): domain Eukaryota; kingdom Metazoa; phylum Mollusca; class Bivalvia; order Arcoida; family Arcidae; genus Anadara; species Anadara kagoshimensis. The sequence continues at coordinate 43,384,723 of CM037860.1, read as the reverse complement.
ACTGAAAATGACGAACAAGAACAAGAAAAATAATCAATTTTTGTTGACGTTCTCACGTAAAATGATTATGACGTCATCAATTAAGCGTGTGTAAGTGATTGTGACGTTGAAAATATTGTTGGTTGACTTAGGAACTTTTCATGTTATGAAGTCCTCCAAACGATAAATCCAGAGCAGGTATAACTACGCTGGAAATTCAGCGTGTAGCCCGTCTCAACCCTAGGGTGAGACAAGGAAATCCCACATGGGTAAAAACGCGGAATTTCCATGTCACAAGTGTGAGAAATAAAACTCAATCACTCCACACCTCTAGTCACTTATCCGACAAAAGAATTTCATGTTTTCATTCTTCTGATCGACGTACCAATTCACAACCCGAGTTCTAATGAAGTCTTTAAACAAAGGTGTAACTGTACATAAACATTTATATAAAACATTGTCCTGAGCAACGGATAAAATATGGACCGTAAACATTCAGGACAACTTACGTGATTTATCCAAATACCGTAAATCTTTATTACTAATAAGCTCAAAAGAGTAAGCGGATTTCACTTACTGAAAACAATATGACCAAGTTGTTTTGTCGCTTAAATGCTTTTAAATCCTCTTTTTTGATTAAAGATTAAATACTTTTTTATCCTTGAAGTGTACTAATTTCACTCATATTTTTAAAGTGTATCTGAAACATCACCAATGCTTTGTTAGAGCTTTATATGGTGGGTAAACAAACAGAAAGAAATACTGAGGATACAGGAACATGCGGAATTGGAAATGTTATTCTAATATCCAAAATCGGTTACGTAATTGATTTGATTTGAAGATCGGATTTTTATAGATACATTTAATAATTAGCAAATGTGATTTAAATCTGTAAATGTGCTCAAAGTTAAGTGTAATGTTTAAAAGTTGACTTCAATATCTCTAAGAAAAAAGGAAGGAAAGTTCAGCTTCAATTAAAACCGTTCTTGAGTTTTTGAAGACGACAATAATATAAAAAAACATAAACAACAAATAATATGCAAAGACGGCTTACACTAAGTGGAAACGATGATTCCAAACCAGATTCGGCCACCAGTAAAGGTCTCATGGCAACGGAACCAATTCTCCGAAAAACACCGAAAACGGGAGATCGAAAACAAAGCGTTATCCAAGGAGTAGGTTCAACAGCAAGCAAAAGTACAAATATGTCCAAGCCTAGCGACAGAAAAGTCAGTATGATCCCTTCAGAATCTTCGCTTGGTTCTAGAGCATCTATCGCAGGGCTTTTAGCTTCAAGGCGCTTCTCCAAAAAGATGTTTCAAAAATTCCACAGAGAGGAGCCAACTCATGCGTCGTCTACAGCTTTACCGGCAATAGACAAGGAACCAACATACAAAATGGAGCCGGATAAGAAATTCAATTCCTCTGAAGTAGAAAAAGTGATCAAGCAGGTGTTGTACCCTACATTAAACGGGATGAAATATAGTCCAAAACTTTGTTGTAACATTATGAAGATCTTGAGTGATGACATTAAGAAAAGAGTTAAGGAACTTGGATATCCCAGATATAAAATTGTTTGTATATTGACACTAGGTCAGGTTGGAGACCAGTGCGCCTCAGTAACAAGTCGATGTACTTGGGACCCCAAAGTGGATAATTTCGCTAGCCACACTTTTAAAAGTAAACATATTTGGTGTACTGGAACTGTTTATGGTATATACCAAGAATAAACTTGTAAATTTTAATTTTTATATACAGTTTAGACATGCAATTTTATGCCTTTTAATTTGTTTAATTTTTTTTTAAGTTTTATTCTCTTATTTTCAAGATTTAAAATATTTACATTTTTATAATTACAAAGCATCTATTTTTGGGTTGTTTATTTTTTTTTTATTTTATAATTTCGGATACTGTAAATCGAAAAATGTTCACGTTCGTTTTATTTTCGTGTAAATTCGCGTCATATAGCATGGCAGCTAAAATCGCAAATATTCTATGTTGATATAATTCACTTGCACTTCCAAAATAACACCATGCGTAAATATATTAAAATGTCAGTTTACGCGAAAATTTAAACCATATCCATAAATACTATAACCACATTTTGTATTGGATTGTCGTCACATTTTACAAAACTTTACAATTTTTCAGGTGGCATCATTTTGTTAGGAAGTGACCTAATGTACAATGTCAGTCTCTGCTCAAAATCTTATTTCAAAAAAATTCTGTACACTCCGTGAACTTTTCAATTTCTAGAAAAAGTTGTAAAATTTTGTAAAATGTGACCACAATCTCTTAAAAACGGCGTTTTAGTAATAATGAATATGTCTTTTTTATATAGTGACGCAGAAATTTTCCGAATTACAGTATAGGTCGTTAGAAAAGGGGTTAAATAACTAACTCTACATTTCATAATTGTTGAAGAATCAAAGATTCTATATTAACCAATAAAATGAACACCTCCAATAAATCAAAGATTCTATATTAACCAATAAAATGAACACCTCCAATAAATCACGAGACCAATCGAACGTTTTCCTAAACAACAGCACAGACCTGCCGAAAGCTTATCGCTGATCTTATAAAAAGGAATTGAAGTTCGGTTGCCGAGTGGCCGAGATATACTTTACTCTAACCCAACTGCCGTTTTCGGAAAATTTGTCGAGATATAGCTCACTAGGGGACTTACAGATGAATTGACGATTTGGCGGTAATTCGTTGGTTCACTGTTACATTAACCTTTCTTTTCATTTTACAAAACTTACAACCTAGCTAGCTACCCAATGAAAAGGGGTCAGATTCTTTAAAGATATATATTGCTGTTCACTGAACTGCTGTCCATGTTACAATTTTTGGCCAAAAATCTAAAATTCTAAATTTCAAAACGCTTTTGAATCTTTGACTTTTTTAGGTATTTGGTCAAAAATCTAAAAATTCAAAACGATTTTGGATATTTGACTTTGGCCAAAAAATCTAAAATTCTAAAATTAAAAACGATTTGGGATATTTGATATTTTAGGTTTTTACTTAAAATTTCAAATGTCCAAATCTTTAAAACTTTGTAGAATTTTAACATTGTTAGCTAGTGTTACACGGACCATTATGGAAGTCAGTGGTTTGTCCAAAGATTAAATGGTTGGTGAAAATCTGTCATAAAAGTTTTCAACACAATTATTTATATATATATTACGCTATTCCTTAACTTAGGTTTTTCTACACTTAAATATGTTTTTTACAATATGTTTTGGTACTACAAATATAAAAAAAAATCAATAAAATAAGAATAAAGGTGTATTCAGTTTAGTGCACTCTTTAAAATGACATGGATATCTTAACAATTAAAAAATATTAAGAATTCAAATATAACCGATTTAAGTTGAGGAAAATATTGATTGATTGATTGATTGATTGATTGGTTGGTTGGTTGGTTGGTTGATTGATTGATTGATTGATTGATGATTGATTGATTGATTGATTGATTGATTGATTGATGATTGATTTGATTGATTGATTGATTGATTGATTGATTGATTGGGGTGAAACTGGTTTCTGATATTAAAAATAAACAACTGCAGAGACTTGAGACGATCTTTATCGCCCGCCTTTAGAGTCATCAAAGCTGGTCCGTTTTGTTTAAGTTATACCATTCTATAATTTATTTACCAATATAACCCGATTGTTTTAATCTTTTAAGACTGTTGTAAGGTCTACAAGGTCGAGGTGATTTAATTGCGATTTAATATTTGAAAATATTGTAACAGTGATTTATTTTAAACCCGCATCAGGATAATTGTTCCAAGGGATTGTTTTACTAGTTAATATAATACCCACCCCAACCTACCTAACACCCCACCCCCCACCCCATAAATAAAATAAAGCCAAGTGCTATTGATTTAAACTGATTTTATGCCACATGTAATCTTTTCACACCGGGACAAAATTACGATGCATTACAACAATTCAGGAATTAAGTCGGCATTTAATGAATGCATAAATTGTCGTAGTAATTTAACTACAGTACAGACCTGTTGAAAAAACACTAAGCTAACGAATAATCGACAAATCATCTCGACCCCTCGTTGCATATATCTCTCGGCAACGTGGCGACAAGCTATCAATATCTCGGTCATTCGAGAGTCGAAATTCGACTTATTTTTCTTTAGGCTAGTGTTAAACTTTCATTATCATATCTAGGGAGCTTTTAGATAGCTGTTTATCTATCTCCCGGCAGCTGTTCTGTCACTGGCTATCCATACCCCCAGTCACTTCGCAGTCACGCGTCGACTTTTTCGTCAGCCCAATGTTAAACTTTCGACAGGTCTGTAGTGTACATGGTATAATATGCACTATTTACGGGGTAAATTGATTGATTGTATTGGATTTTAATAAGGTCTCAGTCAAGAATTTTTCACTTATATCGAGACGTTACTAGGTATAGGTGAAGTGGTGGTAAATTTAAATTTTACAGTGTGCTTAGGTCAATGTGAAAGGGGGTTCTTTAATGTATCTTCCGGAGGACCCCGTCACGACGCAAACACTCGACCGCTACTTGTCAAATCTATATATGTGGGGTGTTTATGCGCCTAGTTTATGTACTATAAACAACTACAAATGAATTGTTGACTTGGGGATATTGCCAACCTAGGCTTATCAAGGACCTAAAAAGTTTTATAATGTAAATAAGCATGATGTTTCTGTATCATAAAATATTCTAAACATATTTGACGCCCCATAGTTCCATGTTCTTTTCTTTCTCAATTTTGAATCCACACGTGGTAGTTGTACTTAACTAGAAAGAAAGTGTTTACCCTTCCGGAACACCCAGTCTCACTTCGCTGGCGAACTTAATCCAAGCAGTATTCAAAGTTTTTACTTTGCTTTTTGGATTGTGATCTGAACATGGACCAGTATTTTTGTGTTTCATTAATTTTAAATTATTCGATAGTGTATCTATCATGTATTTACTATTATAGAAGTTATTTCATTGTTGATGTGACAGTACCGTCGCTCCCTTTTAGCTAGCTTTTTACTGTTCCAAACAAGTTCAGTCCAGTGGCGGATTTAAGGGGGTCGGGAGTTGAAAATTTAAAGAGAGAGAGAGAGATGTGACCCCCGTATGTTAATATAACAACCCATTTCTGTATACGTGTTGTTCCGGATTGCAAAACGATAATATAGTAATTACATCTAAAATGTGACCAGAGGCCCTCAGAAATATTAAAACTTATTTTTTGGCCCCCGTTGGGACTCTGCCCTAGACCCCTCGTCTCTGGAAGCTCGGGCATTCGGCGCTCGCACCTAGCATTGATATAATCCCCCCCCCCCTTTCAAAAAATTCTGGATCCACCCCTGCAGTCGTAGTCCTTCAGTTCAATCCAACACCATTTTATGAGGCTACCAATGACACTCGAACAGGATTTATTTGACTTTACTTCAGTATTCTTTTTCCCATTCGGGCTTGCGTAGTGAACCATTGTTAATGATCGTGACCTTACGAGATAAGACGCAATTAAATTGATATTAATTGAATGGGGTTTAACGTCCAATTCAAGAATATTTCACTTATATTGAGTCGTCACCAGCTATAGATAAAGTACCTTTCAGTGCACTTTTGGCAATGTGCAGCAAGGGTTCTTTTAACGTGCCGCGTCTGCCGTGACATGGGACATCGGTGTTTAAGGTCTCTTCCGAAGGACCCCATAACTTTTATTTCTAAATGCCGAGTGCTTGGCGAAAGAACATTCACTACATATTTCTTGGTCAGGCCCGGTCGGGGTTCGAACATACGACTATCCACACACATTACGTGATTAGACGCGATTAAAGGTATTTAGGTACTACCTGCAAAAACTCAGAAAGGCGTGAGCTTTACATGAACAGAAATGCCCCGTTGTAAAACAAACCACTAGAACAATCAATTCTTTTCGTCTTAGATTCTCATTTCTTGATAACTTTTAATGGAACATCGATTTATTGATTTCCAATTAAACTGCAATTTTCAAACAAAGCAGATTTTTCCTGATTGCTTTGAGCATAGTTGACTAAAATTACAACTTTCCTGCTACTATACCAAGATAATTACATTACCCATTACCGCATATAGTACAGACCTGTTGAAAGTTTAACACTAAGTTACCGACTTAATGCCGAATCGACAGATCATATCGGTCCATCATTAGCCATATCTTGTCATCTTTTAGGCAACAGCTGTATCTATCTCTCAGCAGCTTTTCGTCCACTGGCTATCCCATATCTAGGCCACTCATCAGCCGAGCGGCGACTCCTTTTCGTTAACTCAGTGTTAAACTTTCGACATGTCTGTATTGTATAGTACAGACCCGTCGAAAGTTCAACACTAAACTAACGAATCAGCAATTCATCTCGGCCCTTGGATAATTATATCTTGGCAGCTATTCGATAGCGGCTATCTATCTCTCGCTCGCTACCTTTTCGCTCACTAGCTATCCCATATCTCTGCCACTCGAATGCCGATTTTTTTGTCTCATTAGGTTAGTGTTAAACTTTGGACAGGTCTGTACTGTAGTTGTGTATTTGCTATTTCAGTAATAAAAGATATATATTTTAGGTAATACTACATTGTTTATTCTTTGTATTTGAGATTAAAACCATCAGATAAAATACAAACAATACAATAATGACTTCTACACTGCATAAATTCTTCAAGTTTAAATTAGATCCCGTATCACGTGACCATTGTCTTTTTAATTACAATTGAATCTTACTATACCCATAATATTATACGTCAATGAAGATATTTTAACGCTTAGCAACAACAGAACGGCCTAAAATATCCTCAGTACCTTCTTAAAAACGTAAGTAAAGTATGAATTATTTATTTTTAATTTTATTTATCTCCTTAAAAATAAATAAGTTTATTTATATTATTTTTAAGTGATCATAAATTTTTTTTATATGTGATATTGGTCTCTTGAAAAAGAATTCTATATCGGACAAAGATTTCTTTTTAAAATATCAATTTATTCAGAATCAGGCTTTTTGGTGTTAATAAAACTAATGTTAAACATACCGGGATATTTTTCGTTGTTTTTTTAACAGTCGGTGGCTATTGTGTTGTTTGAGGAAGGGGATAACGTGCTAATTGGTCTCTCATATACGTTTATTTGTTTAGATTTAGTCATAAAATACAGTTCAATCTGCTTTTAAGACCACCTCTATATAAGGGCCACCTGCTAATAAAGACCAGCAGAATTGTATTCCAATTGTTTTTATTCATATTATTTGAATCTGTATATAAGGCCACCTGCCCATAAAGACCACTTTTACTGGTTCCCCTGCGTGGCCTTTATAAACAGGTTTGACTGTACATTCAAAACATGGTATATGACAGGTCCAACCAACAAAGACGCACGTTTTTTTGTATTATGGGTCAGTGAGGCCATTGGTGGGGGGAAATCGGAAGCCCGGAGAAAGCAAACGATCTCCGGCAAGCGAACTGAAAAAAACTTCTTCAAACTAGGATCAGTCTTGAATGAAATTCGAATCAAGGCACTGTACTTCGTGAGACACGATGCACGCTTAAGAACACTTCTAAGGTGAAGTATACAAATAAGAACGTGTACTGTACTTAGAAATACCACAAAGAACATAGGCACAAGAAAAGAACAATACATATTGAAAACATTGATATTGATATTGACTTTAGACGGGTACTAAACCGCTTAACAAATATTTCCCCAGTGTTGCGTTTCAGAGGACCATAATCATTCCGCATTCTAATGCATGTAATTTTACAATCAAGGGTCCTAAAATTGAGTCAAAAATACATATTAATGTGCCAAACTTAGCCAACGATCTGATATGTACAGTACAGATATGTCGAAAGTTTAACACTGGGCTAACAAAAAGGAGTCAAAACTTGGCCGCCGATATATGGGTACCTATATATAGTGTCTAAAAAGCTGTTAAGAGACATAAACAAAATGGGGGGGGGTGGGGTGGGGTGGGGTGGGGGCATATTGTGTTTACTTGTTTATTATTGGTCAAACATGTCTTGAAGACCACCTCTATATAAGGATCACCTGCTTTTATAAGCCAATGACATATCCCAATTGCTGTTTTTTACTCATGTCATTTGAACTTGTACATAACGGTTATCTGGCCATAAAGGCCCTTGACTTGCCTTATAGGTAGGTTGATATTATTATCATTACATTATTATTATTATTATTATTATTATTATTATTATTATTATTATTATTATTATGTCAGTTTTAGAAAAGAACAACACAGTTTTAAAGAAGACCATGTTTCATTTATATTTTGATATAAACATGATAAAGACCTTAAGCTTTTGAAATCATGAAGTTGATACCAATGTTAATCCTGTCTAATACAAGGCCAATACGCATTTTATGTCATTTAAAAAATTAAATTTTAAATAATATAATTTATTTATGTAGAACAAAAAAACTTGGATACAATCGGTATGGGTTTATTGCATTATATAAAATTGGTCAGCCGTTACAAGACTTGAACCCGTTCATACCTACCGATCAGATAATAACAATTCATTGTTTTTTTTTAAAGTTATATTATTTAATTACGGCATGTGGAAGTACAGTACAGACCTGTCGAAAGTTTAACATTGAGTAAATAAAAAGGATTGGTTGGTTGAATGTTGGTTTACGTCGCATTAGCAATTTTTTCAGTTATTCGCGACGAGGACTATTTTATTAATCTCTATGGATTAAACTGTGAACAATTTCGTGTATGCATGTGAAGTGCGAGTGTGTTGTATTGTCTGCCTTGTATACTAGCGCGCACTCAGGGCGACTTTAGGTGCTAGCTCACTGAGTCAGTACGCCGCAGACAAGCGTACCACTCCCCCAGTCCATTATACTGATACCAGGGCTAACAAAAAGCTGCACAGCTGCCGAGTGATCGAGATATTGATAGTAAGTGATCGAAAAGCTGTCATCGAGAGATAGATAGCAGCTGCCGAAAAGCTGTCGATATAAAGCTAACGAGGGAACGAGATGATCTGTAGATTTGGTACTTATTCGTCAGCTCAGTGTTAAACTTTCGACAGGTCTGTATTGTAAATACATGTATATGGTTAAACGGAGTCAAAGTAGATCTACACCAAAGTGTTGAAATTAATAACGATATTAAATAATGCACATACCGGGGGAAATGTTTATATATAAAAAAAATCTTCATGTAAACATGTTGAATAAGACTGGATTTGTATAGAATAAGAATAATATATTGGAAACAAAATAGAATCATAGAATATCAAAAAGAATATTTAATTCAAACATTAAAGCGTTAAATACAGACCTGTCAACAGTTTAACACTAAGCTATCGAATTGATGCCAAATAGGCAGTTCATCTCTGTCTCTAGTTAGTTAGTTCTCGGCGGCTTTTCGACCACTAATTATTTTTCCATATCTCGGCCACTCAATCAGTTGAAAATGTCACACGTACCCAAATTCCCTCTAGGTCCGCGGCATTAGCAGTAATCAATCAATCAATCCATCCATCCATCCATCCATCAACTAATTAATTAATTAGTTTATTTATTTCTTTAGATAAAATGGGAATGAAGTAGCCTAAAGCAGCTAAATTGTCCATGTGAAGGCGAAGTGTATCAATCCTCACTACAACTACAAACAATCTTTAAATACCGTCTTAGTCCTTGTTGAGTTAACAACCAGTACAATGTTGAAAAAGTTGTTGAACAAACCACCGCCGGAGCCTCAACCGGATGATGCTAAATCCATCGCAGCTGAATCCGATACCGGAAAAAGCGTGGCCGCTAGTGTGACAGCAAGCGAAAAGCCAAAACTGGGAGGAGGAAAACTTGCTGGTCTTCTTAAGCCACCAACTAAAGCTGAGCCCACCACAGGAGGGGGCGGTGGTGGTCTTGGTAGGTTAGGAGGGCTTAAGGGTCTCGGTGGATTAAAAGGGTTCGCGGGTCTACGAAAGATGTCAAGAGCATCAGTGTCGGTTAAAGAAGCTCCGGAGTATGAACCTACATATCGACTAGAACCTAACAAGAAATTTAGGGCTTCAGCGGTAGAGGGCATTATGAAGGAAGTCTTAGACCGTTACCTAGGGAGTCTGGAGGATTATAACCCCAAACTGGCGTGTAGAATGATCAAACTTATAAGTGACGAAATCAAGGATAAAATTAAAATGATGTACTTTGATAGATATAAAATAGTGGTTGTCATGGTGTTGGGACAGAAAAATAACCAATGTGCTGTAATATCTAGTAGATGCACGTGGGACACTAAATTAGACAATCAAGCGACTTATACTTTCCAAAATCCGGAATATTTTTGTAATGCAACTGTTTATGGGATGTACAGAGAATGAACGGGATAATTTTTCTAAATGTTCGTTGTCATGGATGAAACTAAAGACAAAATGAAATTTATTTTTTCAATGCAACTGTTTATGGGATGTACAGAGAATAAAACGGATTTTTTTTTACCAAAAAATTCGTTGTCATGGATGAAACTAAAGACAAAATGAAATTTATTTTTGCAATGGAACTGTTTATGGGATGTACAGAGAATAAAACGGATTTTTTTTACCAAAAATTCGTTATTATGGATGGAATTAATGACGGAATCAAATTGATATACTTTGATCAATATAAAGTAGTGGTTGTCACGCTTTTAGGACAGGAAGAAATGCGTACTAATATCTAGCGTGTACTCGTGGGACATTAAGTTACTTCTAATTCCAAAAATACAGAATATTTTTGCAATAAAACTGTTTATGGAATGCATTGTTCAATCTAGGTCATGTTATCCTTTAAAAAAACCAAACCACAATATCGATATTTTTGCTTTAAACACAATATTAAATATATCCAGCTAAGACCTTAACAATGGAGCCATTTGGCAAGATAAGGGACCGGTGTCCCCATGGTATCGTCTAAAATGAACACTGGAAATGTAAAGAGAATAGACAAATTTAATAGACGAATTTTCCCCAAAAACCTCCATATAAAAAGTGGTTGTTGTGTTTTTTTAAGGACAGACAAATAAAATAACCAATGCGCTGTAATTTCTAGTAGGTGGCTAGGTGTTAGGCACTTTTCAAATCCAGAATATATTTGCAACACAACTGTTTGTAGAATGCACAGAGAATCGGAACGGGTTTTTTTTTTATCAAATGTTCGTTGTCATAGATGATTTTTGTACTTAACATCACTAGTAACATTTCATAACATACTAGTGGGCCGAACTATCTGCCGACGGTACAGTATAGATCTGTCGAAGGTTTAACAGTGAGCTAACGAAGAGGAGTCGAAGCCTGGCTCGTCGATTGGCGGAGATGCGGATCGCCAGTGGCCCAAAAGTTACCGAAAGATAGATAGTAGGTACCGAAAAGTGGTGAGCTCTCAATTCGTTAGCTAAGTGTTAAACATTTGAAAGTCTGTACTGTGGTGATATAAAAAAGTAACTAACCTTCGTTAAGGCAGATGTCGAAAGTTTAGCATTAGGCTAACGAATCGGCAGGTTATTTGGACCCATCTTCTTTAGTCATATATTGGGAGCTTTTCAGCACCTCCTATCTATCTCTTGGCAACTTTTCAGCTTCTAACTATCCATATCTCTGCCACTCAATTTCGACTCATTTTCGTTAGCTCAGTGTTAAACTTTCGACAGGTCTGTACCGTAGTTCTTAATTAAAAAGCGATAAGTAACTATAGTCAAACAACATTGACCTGTCCGATTGACCTTTCATTAGAAAAAAGTCATATACGATGATCCATCCAATACATGGTTTCACACAAACACACACACACACACACACACACACACACACACACACACACACACACACACACACACACACACACAATGGATATTTCCCCGTAATATTATAAACGGAAAATAAACACCCGTGTTCCCTACTTGTCTGGATATAATAAATATTTTAATGAAAGATCAAGTGAACAGGTAAATGTTGTTTATCTATACGTACCTAGATTTGGCACTTCTCATTGGCATTAGTAATTTTTGTTTTGATGTTTTTTTATTATCCAAGACTTAACTACAATCAAACGTGTCTATAAAGGCCAACCAAGGAACCAGTAAAAGTGACCTTTATCGGCAGGTGGCCTTTATATACAGGTTCAAATAACCTGAATAAAGATCGAATTCTTGCGATACAAATTCTACTAGTCTTAATAAATGTGGTCTTTATATAGAGGTGGTCTTTAAGGCAGATTGGACTGTATAGGGTAAGATGGTGCCAAGGTTGGGTGCCTTACGTTCAACAAATAATTATACATATGTATATAAAGATCAGGTCATAATTTTTTGTACATTTTGAAAGGCAAACTAATTAGCAATATTAGTAAATTAACAAACGGATGTACCTGAAGGGGTTATTACATTTTGTATTAAACATTTAGACCATCATTATATATTTGTTTTTTTATTATACAGGCGTGTGTTGTTTGGATGTCTCCTCATCCACGCTACTGGCCACTGCAACGGTAACTCAATTGGTCGCTTCGTATGTACATGTGGGAGGTCATGGGTTCTATCCCCGGCCGGGGTCTGACCAAGATTTGAAAATTTGTAGTTAGTGTAAACAATATTTTATTAATTTAAAAAAGTATCACATATTACAAAAGTTACAATAATTAGGATTCTGGAACAAGAGTTCAACTCTTATATTAACCAGTTTCCTACAAAGTAGATGATTACACAAGTGAAGAAGTTACTATGTACATCAACAACTTAATAATAATAATAATAATAATAGTAATAATAATATGTTGGTGGGTGTGTACTAATAATATATAACAATGCAAAAAAATTATGGTGGTGTATTTCGCTTGAATCATGAACATAAAATAAAATTTGGGTTTAGTTGAATCGTTTACTTAGTAAAATATAGTTTTGAACTGTTATAAATATAGTTTTGTTTTGGTCGACAGGTAATGTTGGGTCACCAAATAACAATTTGTCGACACTTAAAATATATGGGAGATGTTACAGCACGAATATTGCTGTAATTGCGACAATATAAAAGAAAATGTTCTGTATTTTCAACATTACCACATACACAAAATGGGTCTAGGACTAAGTTTTTACAATATAAGTGATATTTAAGGGCACTACATTCTAAGCGTAATCGTGAATGATAGATTTGGCCTATTCTAGAACCACAGTTAAAATAAGAGGGTATTTTCCTACTGGTGTTAATGTATTTCTTGAAAACTGAAATAGAACTATTTTTTATTTCTTCTGGTAAGTCATTCCAATCTCTTATAGTGCGGGGCATGAATGAATTGTGATAAAAGGCTGTTTTACACATAATACTTCTAATATGTTGTGAACCTCGTGTATTATGTGAGTGAATATCGTTATGGGAGGGGGGAATAAGATCACTTAAATATCTGGGTGCTAAGTTGTTGGACATTTTGTAAAATTGAATTAATCTTTGATTCATTCTTCTTATTTCTAAAGTTTCCCATCCCGTTTCAGAATATAACAAGTGAATACTGGTTAACTTGGTTGCACCGCAAACAATTCGAGCTGCTTCCAAGTGAACTTTTTCTATTCTGGTTTTTAATTTTTCAGACATATTGTCCCAAACAACGTTACCGTATTCTAGTAAAGGTCTAATGAAGCTAAAATAAATTGCTTCTAAAATATCACGTGATAAAATGTATTTATACTTCCTTAGAATAAATAATCTAAAATTAACTTTAGTTAAAATATTATCAACATGACTTTGCCAAGTAAAATCTGAAGTGATAGAAATACCAAGGTGTTTATGTTGTTCAACCTCTTGGATTAAATTGTCATTCATGTAAAGACAAAGGTGAAATGGTTTTCTTAGTTTTTTTTAGAAACAATCATGCTTACAGTCTTTTGGGGGTTAAATGAAACTAACCATTTTCGGACCATTCGTGTATTTTTTCAAGATCAAGATTAAGCATTTTGGATGATTCGGTAGGATCGTCAACGATACAATTGTAGTTACCGTTATATCGCAAAGTACTCGGCACAGGATCATGCGGAAAACCGATGCCAGTGCCAAATAGGCGTAGTTCGTTAAAGAACCCTCCATGCACTGCAAAGTTTCAAGTTTATAATACATCTCTTATAGCTGGTGACCTTTCGATATAAGTGAAATATACTTGACTTGGTCGTAACAACATTCAATCACTCCGGCAATCAATTACCCACACTAGTCATTGGATGATGTTTCATTACAACTCGCACGTACTTTCCACATCCACAACTTGTGATAATGTTGAAACATGATTGTTACAACTGTGCATGCATGGCCTCGATTTCACAATCATCCCTTAACTAAGATTTCCCTAAACTTAAATGTAGCAAACACGAAATCGTTATCATTTTCCAGCATATTCGACAATTTAAGGTGTAATTTTGAAGATCGTTTAAGGCTTTTAACAAATGAATTCTAGTTTCGTCGAAAATTGGTATTTTGAGTTCCATAAAAACTCTAAAATAGCTCAATTTAAGGTGAGGTAAATATTAGTAAACGAATGATTGTGACACCGGGATCAGAGCTGTTTGTTATTATAATTTTATTTATTTATTTTATTTTATTTTATTTTAGAGTTCATAATATTGCATCAATTATTTTACAAAACGCTGTGATAAAACGGTTTAATTTAATGAAGTCTTTCATGCACCAGATATTTTCAAAAAATCAGATTTATTGAACTATGTCGGAATATTTACTTCAAATGAAGTGCAATATATAAACCATTTATGATTTAAAAAAAAATATTTTGTATGCAATCCGAGTTTCATCAAACTATACTCTTAACCCCGATTGACACTGCCTAGATTTAAAGTTATGTAGGCTTGAAGCAGTAACGGTTTAAGTACATGTATAAATACAACCTGCTTACAAGAATTATTTTGAATGGGACGGTTTTAGGTGGTTTTACAATGTAGACCTGCCGAAAGTTAAACAATGAGCAAACGAAAAGGAGTCGAAGCTTGGCTACCGAGTGGCTGAGATATGTTTAGCCAGTGACCGAAAAACTGCCAAGACTGCGTACAGATAGCAACTACATGCCGAATAACTATCAAGATAAGCTGTTGATCCGGCATCAATCATTTAGCTTAGTGTTAAACTTTCGACAGATCTGTACTACACCAATCCGTAATCTTAGTGTTAAACTTTGGACAGATCTGTACTACACCAATCCGTAATCTTAGTGTTAAACTTTGGACAGATCTGTACTACACCAATCCGTAATCTTAGTGTTAAACTTTGGACAGATCTGTACTACACCAATCCGTAATCTTAGTTTTAAACTTTGGACAGATCTGTACTGCACCAATCCGTAATCTTAGTGTTAAACTTTGGACAGATCTGTACTACACCAATCCGTAATCTTAGTGTTAAACTTTGGACAGATCTGTACTGCACCAATCCGTAATCTTAGTGTTAAACTTTGGACAGATCTGTACTGCACCAATCCGTAATCTTAGTGTTAAACTTTGGACAGATCTGTACTGCACCAATCCGTAATCTTAGTGTTAAACAGGTCTGCACTGTATATATACTCATGGACAATGGACAATTCGTTCATTGATTTTAATATTAAAAGCTAGTTAGTTGAATACTGTTTTACATTGCATCTGCAATTTTTCAGCAACAAGACATTTATTTATATCAAGTATTAATCTAAACACAATTCCATGTTGTGCTCATATGAATTTGTTAAAGTATCTTTGATCTGGTTTGCACTAATGTGCACTTATGGCGATCTTCAGAATGCTGAGTATGGACCACTCATACAAGCTAAATTGCAATGTAACACCTTCAACATCAATCAGGGTAATTTCGATTTCAGGTGGAGCCACACAACAGTTTCGTATTTTCGTCCACGGTCTAACCAGAAAATACCTCAGAGAAAATTGCCATGGGAACATAAATCAAACTACCGCTTTCGTGTTTTGCATTTTAAGTAAACAAGCAATATATAGAATTGGTTGAAATAGCAGATACTTCGTAACTCAGTGATTAATGGATACGAAACTACGTGGAAATTTCGGCGGTCGATTTTGAGCCCCCACCCAAGTTTTTCGTAATTAGGACCATTTTTTAAAATGCCCTTATTTCGAAGAGTGATGATGTGAAGTTTTTGACTCATTTAAATATCCGAGTGAATCATTGCACTACGCAAAAGTGCACATTTTGTTTTATTTATTAATTAATTATTATTATTAGATTTTATTTTATAGCATTTGTCGATAACTGTCGAGATACAGCTAAAGACGAGCCGAGATGAGCTGCCGTTTCCTCGCTAATATATTAGCTTACTGTTAAACTTTCGACTGGTCTGTACTGTAGTTAAGCTTCTTGCCTCTTCCCTAAGAATTTTGCACATTTTTGGGATGGTCCGTGTAATTGTTGCTAAGTGAATTAACAATTTGAAATTCTTTGGATATTAATTGAAATTAATTAAGAACCTAAAATATCAAGTATTTAAATTGGTTTGACCGGACGCCATCTTTGGATTGTATTTATACCCCGTTAATCTACAGTCTATACACTCCTTAATTACTTCTTTCACTTTGGCTTCTTCGAATATCTCCAAAGGTTCCATCCTATATGTCGGCTCACGATCTAAATTTCTAGTGTATAGGCCAATAATATCTTCCTCCGATGACACGGAACTATACGAAATGTGACCAGAGCTCATGGCATCATAAGCTGATGACGACATCTTCTCACAGAAGACGTCATTAGGTGTTGCTGATGACATCTTCATTAGATGTTGATGACGACATATTCTCACGGCACATGTCATAAAGTGTTGATGACGACATCTTCTCGCAGTAAATGTTAGATTTCACTACGACGTCATTAGGTGTTGGTGATGACATAGTCTCACAGCAGATGATGTTAGATTTCACCGTGTCTTCATTAGGTGTTGGTGATGACATAGTCTCACAGCAGATGATGTTAGATTTCACCGTGTCTTCATTAGGTTTGGTGATGACATCGTCTCGCAGCAGATGTAACTAGATTTCACTACGACGTCATTAGGTGTTGGTGACGACATAGTCTCGCAGCAGATGTTAGTTTTCAATATGACGTCATTAGGCGTTGGTGACGACATCTTTTCAATGCAGATGTTAGATTTCACGTTCAAATATATATACAGAACTTGCTTTGTGTTCCACTGACCAGGTCTGAGTACTTTAAGTTGAAAATCAAAATCTAGGTCTTTAAAAAACGGCAAATAAAATACAAGGTAATAACAAATTTATGAGACTTTGTCCAATTTTACTATTTTAAACTTTATTCTATTATACACGCCTGACATTAAATTAATTTCTTTGCTTTGGGATTGTGATACGCGAACATTACACCAACGTAAAATGCCAGATTTTAGAAATCGCGAAATTTTCGCCCAGCGAAAAATAACTTCCCCTTCGCGCAATTTACAACATGCCATATCACTACAGGCGAAATTAAATTTATGACAAACATCATTCTGCTAAAGCTGAATGTTTTCAAGCTAAAATACTGTTTTATTTTGAAAAAATATATATTTCACACATTTTTTAACCCCCCCCCCCTTTCAGACAGGATTCCGAGAAAATTGTGTTGTTTCCAAAAAGAACCAACTTTGTTGCATTCATTTAAATCATTAAGTAAAGGGTTCATTTTTAAATACTGCGAAAAACGTCAATATTTCAATTCTATGAATGCAATTTGACATGATGGTTACAATATAACCCTACGGTAAAAATAAATTCATATTTTCATATATTTTGGTCCTTTAGATATTTTTTCAACCCCTTGAAAAAATTTTGGTTTCACCATTTTGGCACAAGCACTACTTTCTTGAAACGATCGTCTATTGCAGTAAAATTAACACTGGTATAATAAGTAATTCATATCGTTCTTTGTGAATAGCAGTGTATATATTTGATATGAGAACACTGACAACACTTTTTATAAAAGAAATGTTATTTTAAAGTTTTTTCTTCTATCAATTAAAATTTAATTAGCTATGTCTAGAAACATCGCTTATAGTACAGATAACGTCCAATGCCATGCAAACAAACTGAATAAGGCGCGCTAAAATAATGACAACACTTTTATAAAGAAATGTTGATTTTAAATTTTTCTATATAAATTAAAATTTAAATTGAATCGATGAAATTGCTCTTCTAATTGTCTTTGAAAATGTATTTGCAAATTCGCCAAGTATATTTTTAAAAGTCATTTACCTTCAAATTGTCAGAATATCACAGGTAGCACATACTAGCTATCTATCTACAGATGTTAGATTTCACGTTCAAATATAAATACAGAACTTGCTTTGTATTCCACTGACCAGTTCTGAGTACTTTAAGTTGAAAATCAAAATCTAGGTCTTTAAAAAACGGCAAATAAAATACAAGGTAATAACAAATTTATGAGACTTTGTCCAATTTTACTATTTTAAACTTTATTCTATTATACATGCCTGACATTAAATTAAATTGGGTTAGTAATTTGAACAAAGATGTTTTATAACAAGTATTTACAAGCTTAAGGAATCTCTCTCTCTCTCTCTCTCTCTCTCTCTCTCTCTGTGGAACAACGATGCACTGTATAAAAAGCATTTACTATACTGATAAAAATAAACATGGATTCTCTCTGATGTGTTGTATAACAACTATTTACACACTGATATAAAATACATAAGAAAATCTGTGCGTATGAGCGTGGATGCGCGTGTGTGAAAACACTAAAATTACCATTTGAATAACAATATTTGTTTTATGGTGGGAATAATTGAGTAAACGTCCTAGTCAAGAAGAGAATTGACAAACTTTCTCACAATAGGATCTGCCCAAATGCGATTCGAACCCAGACTGTCATAGGCGCTGTAATCAATTAGCGCGCACTTTGGACCACTCAACCACGAGACCCTGATTTCTTGTAGTGCAACTTTTTTTTTATTGGTGGGTGAAGCTAGCTAAACAGGAGGTGCTTACTCTTCCGGAGCACCCGACCTCACTTCCCTTGTAAAAGTTCGCATGTTTAACTTTATTTTCCAGTTTTTAAAGTTTTTCCTTTGCTTTGGGATTGTGATACGCGAACATTACACCAACGTGAAATGCCAGATTTTAGAAATCGCGAAATTTTCGCCCAGCGAAAAATAACTTCCCCTTCGCAATATATGTTTAAAACATGCCATATCACTACAGGCAAAATTAAATTTATGACAAACAACATTCTGCTAAAGCTGAATGTTTTCAAGCTAAAATATTGTTTTATTTTGAAAAAAATATTTGTTTCACACATTTTTAACCCACCCCCCCCCCTTCAGACAGGATTCCGAGAAAATTGTGTTGTTTCCAAAAAGAACCAACTTTGTTGCATTCATTTAACTGCGAAAAAAGTCAATATTTCAATTCTATGAATGCAATTTGACATGATGGTTACAATATAACCCTACGGTATAAATAAATTCATATTTTCATATATTTTGGTCCTTTAGATATTTTTTCAACCCCTTGAAAAAATTTTGGTTTCACCATTTTGGCACAAGCACTACTTTCTTGAAACGACCGTCTATTGCTGTAAAATTAACACTGGTATAATAAGTAATTCATATCGTTCGTTGTGAATGGCAGTGTACATATTTGATATGAGAACATTGACAACACTTTTTATAAACTTTTCCCTCGGAAATGTTATTTTAAAGTTTTTTCTTCTATCAATTAAAATTTAATTAGCTATGTCTAGAAACATCGCTTATAGTACAGATAACGTCCAATGCCGTGGAAACAAACTGAATAAGGCGCGCTAGAATAATGACAACACTTTTATAAAGAAATGTTGTTTTTATTTTTTTTATATAAATTAAAATTCAAATTGATTCGATGGAATTGCTCTTCTAATTGTCTTTGAATATGTATTTGCAAATTCGCCAAGTATATTTTTAAAAGTCATTTACCTTCAAATTGTCAAAATGTCACAGGTACATACTAGCTATCTATCTACATCCTTTGAATTTTCAGCCAAATCCTTATTTGTAAATTAAGTAACCAATCGAAGATCGTTTATTGTAAATTCCACATACAATTACTGTGCAGAATATATCGTCGTTCTGGCCCCGGTTGTTCAAAGGTCCATTAGCTTAGAATTAAACTAAAATACAATTTTGTTTTCCTCTACATTAAAACTTATTGAAATCCCAGGACCACTGTTTCTTCATTATTTTTATGCTTCTCTTTGACAAGAACAAGTACATGTATGTTCGTAAACTTTTGAACAGAAATTTAAAAAAAAAATATCGCCTGAAACACAAAACACAAATTTTGACCAACCAACTGGTACAGCTAATGGAGCTTTGAAGAACCGGGCCATGGTAATCATATGTTGCATAGTTATCAAAGTTCTAGTCCCAGACACACCGTCTTGTTAAAAAAAATACTGTTACAACTATTTGAATTTTCAGCGAAATCCTAATTGTGAGTTGAATACTGAATACTAAATCTAGGATCACTCATTGTAAATTCCGTACACGGTTACTGTACAAAATATATTATCATTCTGATAATTATATGTTGCATAGTTATCAAAGTTTTGGTCCCAGACACACCGGCTCGTTACAACAATCCCCTGATCTTTTCTCTCACCTAAATGTACCAAAACAATGATTTTATATCGCTCATAGTTCAGATACTTGACTCGTTTTTTGATATCTTCACTGAGAACTTTACACATCGCGGATGCCATCTTTGGATTGTATTTATACCCCGTTAATCTACAGTCTATACACTCCTTAATTACTTCTTTCACTTTGGCTTCTTCGAATATCTCCAAAGGTTCCATCCTATATGTCGGCTCATGATCTAAATTTCTGGTGTATAGGCCAATAATATCTTCCTCCGATGACACGGAACTATACGAAATGTGACCAGAGCTCATGATATAATAAGCTGATGACGACATCTTCTCACAGAAGACGTCATTAGGTGTTGGTGACGACATCTTCTCACAGCAGACATCATTAGGTGTTGATGACGACATCTTCTCGCAGCAGATGTTAGATTTCACTACGACGTCATTAGGTGTTGGTGATGACATAGTCTCGCAGCAGATGTGACGTCATTAGGTATTGGTGATGACATCTTTTTAATGCAGATGTTTGATTTCACGTTCAAATATAAATACAGAACTTGCTTTGTATTCCACTGACCAGTTCTGAGTACTTTAAGTTGAAAATCAAAATCTAGGTCTTTAAAAAACGGCAAATAAAATACAAGGTAATAACAAATTTATGAGACTTTGTCCAATTTTACTATTTTAAACTTTATTTTATTATACATGCCTGACATTAAATTAAATTGGTTTAGTAATTTGAACAAAGATGTTTTATAACAAGTATTTACAAGCTTATGGAAAACTCTCTCTCTCTCTCTCTCTCTCTCTCTCTCTCTGTGTGTGGAACAACGATGTACTGTATAAAAAGCATTTACTATACTGATAAAAATATACATGGAATCTCTCTCTCTCTCTGTCTCTCATGAACACCGATGTGTTGTACAACATCTATACATTAACTGATATATAATACATAAGAAAATCTGTGCGTATGAGCGTGGATGCGCGTGTGTGAAAACACTAAAATTACTGTATGAATAACAATATTTGTTTTATGTTGGGAATAATTGAGTAAACGTCCTAGTCAAGAAGAGAATTGACAAACTTTCTCACAATAGGATCTGCCCAAATGGGATTCGAACCCAGACAGTCATAGGCGCTGTAATCAATTAGCGCGCACTTTGGACCACTCAACCACGAGACCCTGATTTCTTGTAGTGCAACTTCTTTTTTATTGGTGGGTGAAGCTAGCTAAACAGGAGGTGCTTACTCTTCCGGAGCACCCGACCTCACTTCCCTTGTAAAAGTTCGCATGTTTAACTTTATTTTCCAGTTTTTAAAGTTTTATCTTTGCTTTGGGATTGTGATACGCGAAAATTACACCCACGTGAAATGCCAGATTTTAGAAATCGCGAAATTTTCGCACAGCGAAAATTAACTTCCCCTTCGCACAATTTACAATATATGTTTAAAACATGCCATATCACTACAGACAAAATTAAATTTATGACAAACATCATTCTGCTAAAGCTGAATGTTTTCAAGCTAAAATATTGTTTTATTTTGAAAAAAAATTTGTTTCACACATTTTTAATACCCCCCCCTTCCGAGAGGATTCTGAGAAAATTGTGCTGTTTCCAAAATGAACCAACTTTGTTGCATTCATTTAAATCATTAAGTAAAGGGTTCATTTTTAAATACTGCGAAAAACGTCAATATTTCAATTCTATGAATGCAATTTGACATGATGGTTACAATATAACCCTACGGTAACAATAAATTCATATTTTCATATATTTTGGTCCTTTAGATATTTTTTCAACCCCTTGAAAAAATTTTGGTTTCACCATTTTGGCACAAGCACTACTTTCTTGAAACGATCGTCTATTGCTGTAAAATTAACACTGGTATAATAAGTAATTCATATAGTTCGTTGTGAATGGCAGTGTATATATTTGATATGAGTAGCTATGTCTAGAAACATCGCTTATAGTACAGATAACGTCCAATGCCGTGCAAACAAACTGAATAAGGTGCGCTAGAATAATGACAACACTTTTATAAAGAAATGTTGATTTTAAATTTTTTTATATAAATTAAAATTGAAATTGAATCGATGAAATTGCTCTTCTAATTGTCTTTGAAAATGTATTTGCAAATTCGCCAAGTATATTTTTAAAAGTCATTTACCTTCAAATTGTCAAAATGTCACAGGTACATACTAGCTATCTATCTACATCCTTTGAATTTTCAGCCAAATCCTTATTTGTAAATTAAGTAACCAATCGAAGATCGTTTATTGTAAATTCCACATACAATTACTGTGCAGAATATATCATCGTTCTGGCCCCGGTTGTTCAAAGGTCCGTTAGTTTAGAATTAAACTAAAATACAATTTTGTTTTCCTCTACATTAAAACTTATTGAAATCCCAGGACCACTGTTTCTTCATTATTTTTATGCTTCTCTTTGACAAGAACAAGTACATGTATGTTCGTAAACTTTTGAACAGAAATTTAAAAAAAAATATCGCCTGAAACACAAAACACAAATTTTGACCAACCAACTGGTGCAGCTAATGGAGCTTTGAAGAACCGGGCCATGGTAATCATATGTTGCATAGTTATCAAAGTTCTAGTCCCAGACACACCATCTTGTTACAAAAATACTGTTACAACTATTTGAATTTTCAGCGAAATCCTAATTGTGAGTTGAATACTGAATACTAAATCTAGGATCACTCATTGTAAATTCCGTACACGGTTACTGTACAAAATATATTATCATTCTGATAATTATATGTTGCATAGTTATCAAAGTTTTGGTCCCAGACACACCGGCTCGTTACAATAATCCCCTGATCTTTTCTCTCACCTAAATGTACCAAAACAATGATTTTATATCGCTCATAGTTCAGATACTTGACTCGTTCTTTGATATCTTCACTGAGAACTTTACACATCGCGGACGCCATCTTTGGATTGTATTTATACCCCGTTAATCTACAGTCTATACACTCCTTAATTACTTCTTTCACTTTGGCTTCTTCGAATATCTCCAAAGGTTCCATCCTATATGTCGGCTCACGATTTATAATGTTGGCTTCAGACATTCTTGAGCTCAATGCTATGCTGCCAGTTCGCATTGAAATAAACCTTTTTGAAAGACGTTTGGCAAAACGTTTTGATGCCAATAGACCAGCAATGGATGGTCTTTGGAGACCGGAAGCACCAGACCCCGGAAGCATACTTTGACGTCTGTTTCCAACATCAGTTCCTGGTAATAATGATATTCGTCTGTCTTTTGGCGTTCCATCCTGTTTTCCAGGCGACATCGGTTCAGTGCTAAAAGCAGCATTTGACATTTTTCTCATCATTTTTTAAATTTGCTTATTCAAACAAATTGCTCTCAGAATAAAACAAAATGCGATTTTGTAATTTAACCGTCTTACTTTCATTAAAAGTCCAAATATACTGTCTTTTAAAATCCAATTGGTGTTAGTTTTAAACTGAAAAATCGTTCATTTAAGTTAAAGTTGCGTTTCATTTACTTTTATTCCTTTTTACAAATAAAGTTAATTCCACATTTGAATCACATAAATATATTGCTTTGTACGCATTTGTATCAATTCTGATTATAAATTCTTGAAGCAAAACATCAATCCTATTTGACTATTCACAAAACACAGCGCCTTCTCCTAACTATATAGTCAACGGTATAAACGAATTTATCATACATGGATGTACAACACAGACCTGTCGAAAGTATAACACCAAAGTTACTGACGAATTAGAGCAAAATCTGCAGGTGATTTTCCCCTCATTAGGTATATATCTCGACAGCTTTTCGTCACCGAGTTATCGATATCTCGACCACTAACTTGTTATCGATATCTCGGCCACTGGATACTCCTGGTTTTCGTTGGCCGAGTGTTAAACATTTGACAGGCCTGTACTGTATATCCTAAGACACGGTTGCCATGACAAGCCCTAACATAAACTAATGAGTATAATAAATAATTTCATACCTTACAGAGATGTTTATAACCACACAACATTGATGTTTTGCTCGTATTGACAAAATGTCACAGCAAGCCTCTTATAACTTTCGATTTTCCATCATCTTTACAAAGTCTTGGTTCATTATAATACACTATTTATTTCTTATTTATTTCCGATGACTTCCCGGACATGTATAAAATTATAATATACATGTAAGTTTACAATTTAAAATATTCTTTCATTTTTTATTAATTTAAATACCAACACAACGATGAAATTAATGTTTTATGGAATTTAAATGACATTCATGATGTACATGTATATACTAGTGTCGAGATTTTAACCGTTTGCCACAAAACATCGTGATCTGACAAGTTTAAAAGATTCGGTTGATATCCAAGTCATCATTGTGTAGGTTGGCAGGTTGATTAAATTGGGTTTTACCTCCCAGTCAAAAATATTTAGCTTATATCGAGATGTCACCATCCATAGTAGAAGTGGCAAAATGTATTGCTTTTGCAGCGAGTGCGCTCATAAAGTCATGTGAAGGAAGGGTTCTTTAGCGTGTTACGCCTGTCGTGACACGGGACATCGTTTTTTATTCCCTTTAAGGATCCTGTGACTTTCATTCCTAAAAACCCGGAATACTCAGCAAAAGAACAGCCACTGCGTATTTTTAAGTCTCCGCCAGACCTGACCAGATTCGAACCTCTGAACCTCCCATATACGAAGCAAACACTCTACCAACTGACCAACCGGAATGGTCTCTGTGTAGGTATGATTTGTGATTTCTCCATGTAATGTATTTCCGGGACACTCAGTTGCCATAGTCCTGTACTTATTCTTGGACCGGCATTGCTTTATAATGACTATCATTTCGATAGTGCACTGATGTGGAGTGGATTGGAGTAATGGTGTTTTGAGTTCCAGACATGAATCATTCACTTATATCGAGACAGTCTGTTAATGGAATAGCGGAAGAAACTAGAATGCCCAGAAAAAACAAGCGACCATCGGCAAGTGAACTGACAAACATTCTCACACTAGAATCTCCTCAAATGATCCCAGTCTCGATAACAAGAGCGTTGTAATCTGTAAGAGCGCGTCAAACAACGCGACTACTCAGCCCCCCCCCCCCCCCAATTCGGCTCCTGTCGAAAAAAAGATGCCGTGGTTTCTTATGCGACGATTGTTTATTGTTTATGGGCCCAATTTTACCCTCCCTCATTCGTTATGTTCTCCAGTTTAAGGAAGTCATTTCAATTTACAATAATGCAATTTACAGTACAAAAATAACAAAGTCTGGTATAGTTTTACAAAATAATTTGAATTATGCAATTTGATACTCTCGACAAATCCATCTAAAATGCATTTTATACCCAGCTAAAAAATAGTTGTATCTGAAAACTTAACTATTAAAATATTTAAATTTTACATTAAATTTTATTTTAGATTAAATGTATACACTTTTAAAATGTTTATAGCGAAAATTTGTTTTTTAAATGGATGTATCAATTTTTAAACCAAGTTTTAAAAAATCCACATACATACATGTACCAGTAAATGTCAAACTTTGTTAGACAAATTATAATTTCGTGTTATTCAGGTCAGGTCACCTACTTTTAATTCTTAAAATGCGACTTTTAATTAAAATCCAAAAATTAGGATATCACAGTACAGACCTGTCAAAAGTTCAACACTAAGCACACGAAAAGGAGTAAAATCTCGGTTGTAGTGACGGAGAAATAGATAGCTAAATTTTAATGACTGAAGAGCTATTGACTGATATACAGTCCAACCTGCCTTAAAGGCCACCTCTTTATAAGGGCCACCTGCTTACAAAGGCCAGTAGAATTGTATCCCAATATTGTTCATATTCATATTATTTGAACTTGTACATGCATATAAAGGTCACCTTCTTATAAAGGCCAGTAGAATTGTATCCCATTTGTTCTTTATTCATATTATTTGAATCTGTATATAAAGGCCACCTGCCCATAAAGGCCACTTTTACTGGTTCCCTTGAGTGGCCTTTATAAAAAGGTTTGACTGTAGCTAACGAGGGGTCAAGATGAGCTGCCAAGTCGGCACTAATTCGTTAGTTGAGTGTTAAATTTTTGACAGGTCTGTATACTACATGATTAAACACCCATTCAATAATCCATTCAATTAAGTTAGACTTTTATTGTGAATTAACTAATTTAAAATTTGATTTTGGCATTAAAAAGTAATTAAATTACCATCGCATGTGTGACATGTCGTAAAATTTTACAGTAATCTAGGGGAGTATTTTATGACGCGTTGATTACTGGAGAGTCGAAGAAAATTCTTAATTGAACTCTGGATTAACTTATTGATTAATTGATTGCCATGATTGATCAACTCGATCGATTGATTGATTGAATGGCATGTTACATCTAAGTCAAGAATATTTCACTTATATCGAGACGTCACCAGCTACAGTTGAAGTGACAGAAATTTTGACATTTACGTTCTTTAACGGGACATCGGTTTTCGGACATCTTCCGAAGAACTCCGTGACTTTCATTTCTAAATGCCGAGTGCTTGACGAACGAGCATACCTATTTTCAAGTCTTGGTCAGGCCTGGCAGAGGTTGCTTACTGTAAAAGAATTAAGAGGATTAGATAACAGGTTTTTGCGGTGCCGACCAAACCGATGTCAAGTCGTCATAGGTTTTGTTTCTGACAACGGCTGGGCTTCGCCGCTGAACCACATAATACTCCCGGTCAATTTGTGCGGAAAAATATTTTCAATGGATATGTCAGAATCATCGGTAAAGTGTTTCCGTAATAACAATGTTATTCTTGAAATTCGCGACGCAAGTAAAGGTTTTCCAAACTTCCCGGGTGTTGATCAAGTGGTACAGCTGCGAAAGATACAAAAGTCGTAACCCGTTTTTGTCTGTCCATATCGGCCATTTAAACCTTAACTTTAGAATTATATCCAGTTCCGGGTTTCAGATTTAATCTTCTTCTTTTCTTTTTCAAGTTTCGGATACCATTTCGGAAAACAATTCCAGTCACGATTCTTTCACTTCATGATATCCAAAGCGGTCAGGGTGGTGGAGGAAACGCGGATACCCGTAGATAACCGCCGATCTGAAACAAGCTAGCGATCTGACAAACTTTTTTCACACTATTTTCCTGAGTGGGATTTGAACCTAGACAGTACTTGAACTGTCCCTTAAGCCCGCTTTAAGATACCACTTGACCACCAAAGTCTTAGCATTTAGTCATAAGAGATCCTAGATACGATCAGAAGCACATAATGTAATTCAATACAAAAATCAAAAATATATGTACACTCTTAGTAACATCTCATGTAATCTTGAGGCATAAGTCTCGCCGGTATTTTGCCATCAAATGTAGTATTTATTTATTTATTTATTATTATTTTTATTATTATTTATCATTTTAGTCCGACACTGTCTAGCTTGCAATGTTAGTTCATCCAGGCCCGACGGTTACATGTAACATAATGCACTTGGGTATCATTTTGAAGACTTCATAGTGATAACAAGAAAACCACCTCCAATAAAACCAGGACAATAAGCTTAGCTACAGCTTTTACATTTCTCTTCTAAAAATAAAGCACTGGTTGTGGCTATTATTTTTTAACTTAAATATAGCAAATTATGTAAATCTGTTCATAATTGTCAAATAAAACGTTTTGACGATTATTTTTCAAAAACTTTAAAAAATTAAATTATCTTTAAATTGTCTTAAATCCGAATACCATGATAAAAACTTGCACAAAATTATCCATTTTCAATAGCATCCACATCTATAAAATCAACAGATTATCGTACCGTTCTTATTCAGTGTAGAACGCCTTTACTTTAAAACGGCACGAGTAAGCTGTTAATTCTAGACAGAGTTCTCTCCCTTGGAGCACTTGCTTTGGCTACACGGAAAATACTTTTGCTGTCGCGATGGAGGTGAGCGTCTTGATAGAAGCTTTGACAATTTTGTCTCAGAACCTATACCTAGGATGATTTAGAACACCAAAACTTAATACTAATGTTGCACTGTGATAATAAGTTCATATTAGATCTAGTTCTACAAAAACTTTCAGATATTTTGCATTTTCTATGCAGCAGCCAGCACTGGGGTCTTTTTTCTGCACACTTTGACACTAGGCAAGATATGAATAATTTTGTGTCGCTATTGAGGAGTGAGAACTATTTTTCTAAAATTTTATCCTTAAATGTTTCGTGTCTTAATTTTCTGGAATTCCTTTCCATGACGCGCGTTTGTGTTACCTTGGACCTTGGTCAACATACACCGGGTAAGGGAGATAACCGGGCTGTTCCCCCCCCCCCCATTATTTCCCTCTATAATGAAACTTTTTATCTTTAATTCAGCTTCCAATATTTTAGGCTTTGGATAAGCAGAATAATTAACTACACTTGTATTAAAAATTACCCCGAAATTACTAATTCATAATTTAATATACAAATAATGGATTGATATTGTCAATCTTGAGAGCCATCATCCTGAGCATGTAGCTGAGTTAGTAGAGGGTCAGACTCAAGAACCAAAGGTCACGAGTTTGAATCCTGATGGGGGTATGTTGTGACCTTAAGCAAGTTACTGAATTTCACATTGCTGCTGACTTGCCCAGTGTCAGCTAGGATAATGTACTGATGGGACAGCAACCTCTGCAAATGATGTTTTTGCTAGCTAGTACCTGAAAGTCACCCAAGTGTTCATTAGTACAAGGCAAATATATGCATAATATGTCAG
The DNA here is from genome assembly GCA_021292105.1 of Anadara kagoshimensis. NCBI lineage: Eukaryota > Metazoa > Mollusca > Bivalvia > Arcoida > Arcidae > Anadara > Anadara kagoshimensis. Next base: position 43,355,354 of record CM037860.1, on the reverse strand, counting down.
TCATGATTACACTTTTAACCGCTTAGGTTAAAATCCAACTCGGAACATATCCTAGTGTAAAAAAAAGCTTGCCAAAAGCTGGTAGTTTTTTTTTTATCACTCGGGTATCCTTCCCAGAATTGACATCTCAATACAAGAAAGAATCTTGACTAGTACTTAAAACTCCATTTCTCCACTCCATTCTCATATATCTCCCTCAAGCTTGCAGAGAGTATTAAGATGCAGCATACATGTTTTATTTTTTAGGAATATCATGGCACACTTTGAGTGTAAAAATAATGAAAATAAGTCATTGGTAATTTTTTAAAATTTTTATTATTTTTAATATATTTTCTTTATTTTAAATAGGTTGTTATTCTACATGGGAAATCACAGAAAGAACTTGCTAAGTTCAGTGATGTAAGTATATGTACATAAATCATGTAAGGTCCTAATGCTCCACGTTAGTTTGGTGGTGTTGTAGTTGTTATCAAATGGATACTGTAAGATGCTTGTGTTAAGCATTGAGAGACAGTATGTAAGAAGGTACACTAATGCCGACAGCTTGACCAGACCATCCGCCACATGGAATAAATCAGTTGTTGATTAATAATCTTGGTGATTGTTTACCTTCTTACATACTTAATTATCTCTATAATTTGACTGGTTTAGTAACATTATTTGATTATTTAATATCAAAGCATATAAAAAAGATTTTTGCCGCAATCTGTTATTATAATAATAATGTCACATTACATGTTGATGATGATTTTTACATTTATCAACATTTTTTCTGTACATGAAATAGAAAGAACAATAGTTTTTATATCCAGTATACAACAAATTTGAACATCGCTTGATTATAAACGTATGAATACAATATGAACAGCAATGCACAAGAGCTGACAGATGTGTATCATAAAATTTTAAGAATTTAAACAACCTACCAACTCATGTTTTTTTCAATGATAGAGAACTTATTTATGTTAAAATGAATATTATTATTATTATTGTTGAAAATGAAACCGGATAAATAAAATACTTCAGAATTGTTCTTTTTTGTATTAAGTTTTCCTTGGCTGTTCTGTCAGTTGCACTCCCAAGTTTTATAATGATTACCAGGTATATTTCAATTCAAAAAATACCGCTTTGGTCCAATCCAGACTGCTGAAAATGTAACTATACTGATTGATTTACATGTATTTATCATTACGGTGTTATTTATTTTTCCTTTGTAGTTATCACCCAAATCAACCATATCAGATGTGAAAAAACAATATCAGAAAAAATGTGAGTTACATATAATTTATTAATCCCCTGCCTTTTGAAGAAAGAGGGGGATATTAAATTTGAGTTTCCATCCTTCCATCCATCCAAAATTCCTGTCTGCACAAGATCTACAAAACTATGAAGCACTATTTCAAAACTTGGTGCAAAGCATCAACATTGATAGGAGATGGGCATATCATTAACCTGAGTTGGTTTGGTAATTTTTCTTTGAGTTATGACCCTTTGAATATAAGTGCAAATCACAAAAAAGAACCTGTTGTCGATTGATGTTAATTCACTGAATTTGCTTGTTTCATTTCATATTATAAACTTGTAGGTCCATTTTTTATGAAACTTGGTGCAAAGCATCAACATTGATAGGACATGTGTATATCATTAATCTGAGTTTGCTTATTCATTTTTCTTGGAAAAATGGATCTTTGAACTTAAGTGTTAATCACAAAACAAGTACCTACTGGTGTCGTGGTGGGGAATCTTAATTCACTGTTTACTAATAATGATATTTGTTTTGTTTTTATTTACAGTTCCCAAATATTATCCTGACAGACAAGGATTTAAAGATGATCCAAGTAAGTTTTGAGTTGAATTGAGTTTAGGTTTTCTATGTCCCAGTTTAAATTTTTTCACTTGGATTTAAAAATGATCCAAGTAAGTTTTGAGTTGAATTGAGTTTAGGTTTTCTATTCCCCAGTTAAAATTCTTTCACTTATGTCAAGGTCATTAGTTCAGCAATAGTGGAAGAAATCAGTCTGCCAGGACAAAACCACTGGACTTCAGTAAACCAACTGACAAACTTTCAAGTCATAAATATTTTCCTTACAGACAGGGATTTTAAAAATAAAAATATGGCCTTTATAATGCGGTTAATTGGCAAAGTATTGGTTGAATGGCCCATGGCCCCTTCTGGAGGATGGTGAAACAATGGTGTAAAATTGTGCATTTTTCCTGCAATTTTAGACATCATACTATTGTTTTGTACTTTGTCAAACCTGCTTAACCTGATATTATAGTACCAGCTCACTGAAGTACCATGCCAGATAAACATTTGAAGATAGCCTTCGTAGAAACTTCTATCAACATGATAGCCTTCGTAGAAACTTCTATCAACATGATAACTGTCAATCATAATTCATCAATCTACCATTAGTATTCCATCTGCAAACAAAGTGGATCCATCTGTATCTGTCTGGCCGTCTGTCCCAATATTGTGTCTACTTTATATCTTTAATGTCTATGGATGGATTTTGATCAAACTAAGCTCAAATGTAAAGCAACAGGAGATAATGTGTTGCATACCAAAATTAGGTACATAGGTTAAGAATCAAGGTCACAAGGTCAAATTTTATAAATAACAACTGGGCAATGTAGAGGACGGGAGGTTTTAGTCTCTCATGTTTATCTGAGAGTAACAATTCTACATCATTATTTTGCAGAGGGTAAAATGTTAAAAGACAGTGACACTTTAGAAAACATTGGCTTCAGTAAAAAAGGAACTCTGTACTTTAAAGATCTAGGACCTCAAGTTGGTTGGACAACGGTAAGTTTGAGTGAAGTTTTACACCTCGGTCAATATTCTTTCACTTATACAGGCAGTCATTTCATGGATGGCGGAGGAAACCAGAGTGCCTGGAGAAAACTACCAAATTAAGATCTGTCTGGAGTGGTATTCAAATTAAGTTGAAATTAAAATTCCAAAGCTGGTGCTGCTTTGAAGAGTGATAAAAACATTTAAAGCATGACACTTGAATGGTACAGAGTGAGAAGGCAAAAGTTAGTTGAGAGAGAGAGAGAGAGACAGTTTATTCCCAACTTCTAATACATTGTATTGAGATGTGAGTAAGGAAAATATTGTCATCATTATTTTAAATAAGTTTACATTACAACTTTTATCACACGGGTATTTCTAACAGAGTTATGAACTAGAAATTGGGGTGTAGGTTCCAACGTCCGGTGGTGGTACTTAAGGTGGTCTCCCACGTCCTGATGAAGGGAGCCTTATCCCGAAACCCTGACCAGACCTCACTCCTAATCGAATAAATCACTGCAAGCAGATGTTAGTGTTTTAGTTATTCTCTACTTTAACAGAGTAATAGTTATCATTACATTATAACCTTTATTGTAGGTATTTCTAACAGAGTATGCAGGACCACTAGTAATATATTTGTTATTTTATATTAGACCATCTATAATTTATGGAGCTGCAGCGGCGGCTGAACCAAGGGCATCTGTTGTAAAGTAAGTTTATATAGCTAAATTTACATTGGATTTGTACAAGTTTTAAAGATAGCAATGTTCTGGTACAAAAAAATGTCCAAATACTCCAAATAGTCGTCCATAAATAATTAACTGGTCATATCGTGATTCCAGACTGGTAATCTTCACAAAATTTTATTGTTAAGCTAAAATAGTGTTTTTATCTTGAAAAATGTATTTTCTCAGTTTCAAGAAAATTAATTGTAATAACTTTAATATTTCAATACTGTGTATGAAATTTGACATGATGATTACAATATAAACCTAAAGACAGAAAATATTAATTTGTATTGTTACTTTATGAATGGCAGTATGTAATACATTTTCTCAATAAGTTACTGCCATGCAAAAATTGTCAGCATGAAAATCTCTTGTTTTACAATACATGGATTGAAAAATCACTTAATTTAGTTATTTTTGGTTACCTTGACAACATGCTTGCAAGATTTGACACTTCATTTGTATATATTTTATTTGTAGTATTGCTGCAGCTTGTTGGACATTCCATTATGCAAAAAGATTGCTAGAAACAGTATTTGTTCATAGATTTTCACATGCTACCATGCCTATTATGAATATTTTCAAGGTAAGTTTCATCCTAGGAATTTAAGATATAAACCCTAGCTTAAAGCTAGTAGCCAAAGGGTCAAAGTTATAAACCTTAGCCTTAGTCTGGTAGTCATGGAGATTATGATTTTGTCATATTACCTGTCTTAATTCATTAAGAATTCTGAATAGCCAAAGTATTTAGAATCTGACCTGTGTGAAAAAGTTGCATCTGATAAATATGGTGCTCACTCCGTATGTGGGAGGTTGTGGGTTCGAATATCTGTCAGGATCTGACCAACACTCCCAAAGCACTCAACATTTAGAAATGGAAGTCATGGGTTCTTTTAGAAGAGGCCTTAAAACTATAAATGAAATATTCTTGACTGGGACACTAAACCCCATCCATCCATCCATCCATCCATCCATCCATCCATCGTTATATACACACATGTTATGTAATTACATGTAGTATCATTTTCACTTAATAAATACCAGTATGTTGATTAAATATTTATTGTTCCTGTTCTTTAAACATATCTCAAGGTACCCCCCAATAAGTAAAAAACCCACATTTTTTATATTTTTATTAAAAATCATTTTAATTGGATTTCAGAATTCTACTTATTACTGGGGATTTGCAGCATTTGTATCATACTTCATCAATCATCCACTGTATACAGCTCCAGGTAAATCTCTCTCTCTCTCTTTTGTACATTCAGCTGTGATTTTATTGCCCCTTAATAGTCTACCTGCAGTGAAACCAGAAGGGTGGTATAGAGTTTCATTAAGTCTGTCTGTCTGTTCATGTGCCTGCCTATAAAGTTTTCAAGACTTTTTTCCTGTATTTCTAGAGATATTGAATTCATATTTGTTATGCACCTTTATTTAATTGACATCACAATTTTAAGTTTGTCAATTAACCATGTAGTTTCTCTGTATGTTACTGAGGACGCACTGATTTTTAATAAGCCCAGTCCTTTCTGGCATTCAATATGAACACAGTTAATGTAAAAAAAAAAACATTTTATATAATATATAAGTCTTTAAATATTCCACATGTTCTATTCCCAACTTTTATCTATCATGAATTGTTGTGTGCTGTATAAAATCCATGTTATCATTAATTTATCTGTCTGTTCTTTATTATCAATATTGTATTTGTAGCATATGGAGATGCACAGATATACGGTGGACTAGCTGCCTTCATTGTAAGTTATAGTTTAGATAAGCGTGTGTGTGTGCGTGTGTGTGTGTGTGTTATCAAAAGGAGTAAAGCATGTCTTAAATTATCAATAATAATATAGTAAAGTTGATTGAAAATGAATGGCTCTGTAGTTTCTAGTTTTGTTAGTTTACCATTGCAAAAGCTCGGTTGATAGAGTGCTCACTTCTTATGTGGTAGTTGGGTTCGAACTCGGCAGAGTCTGACCAAGACTTAAAAATTTGTAGTGACTGTTCTTTCTCTAAGCACTCCAGATTTAGAAAAGAAAGTCACATGGTCTTTCATGAGACCTTAAAAACCAATGCCTGGTGTCATGGTAGGTGTGCCAGGTCCATATTGCACTGAGTGGCACTGCCAAAATTTCTAATACCTCAGCTATAGCTGTTACGTCTTGATATTAGTCGGATATTCTTGACTAGGAAGTAAACCCCCAATTAAATCAATCAATCAATTTCTTATTCATTGTTCATTGAGAAGTAGATAATGTTTCATTATTATGTATTTTATTCATGTTTTTCAGCTGGCAGAATTAGGAAATTTTTCAATCCATTTAGCTTTGAGAAACCTTAGACCCGCAGGTAAGTACCAATAATTAACATGACAACAGTCAAACCTGCTTGTAAAGTTCATCTCCACCTGGTTTTAAAGCTCAGTAAAATTTTATCCCAATTAGTTATTTCTTGTTATTTGACCCTTTACATAAGGACCACCTGTTTTTAAAGACAACTTTTATTGGTTTTCTTGGGTGGCCTTTACAGACAGGTTTGACTTTTCGGTTTATAAATAATGTTTAGTCAGGCTTCCATATTTTTTGGAGTGCCTCAGTGACCGAGTGTTCTAAAATACAAACTTATAAACCATGTGATTGATGTCTCTAACTGCCTAGACTTGAATCCCACTCTGGGAGATGCTTGTAGGAGAAAGTTTGTAAGGTCACTTGGTGAAGGTTGGTGGTTTTCTCTGAGCAGAATAGTTATTTCAAGATACTGTAGATTACTTTTTTATCGCGAGAGATTTATTAACGCGTAATTTCGCGAGGACTCTCAGTCGCGAATCAAATATCACGCGAATATTCCCAGAATCGCGAAAATTAATAAGCCAAATTTAAAATATGACAGCAAAAGAGTGATATATAGCATGTATTATAAGATGCAATAAAGTACCGTATATTTCCATAGATACATCCAACTTTGCTCTTTTGCTCTATTGTATTTTTGTTATTATTATTTGTGATATTTTTTTCATTAAATTTGACCAATAAAGTCTTTGAAATACATAAATAATAAATTAAGGTAAGTACGAGTCTTTCTTTAAAGTTGTCACTCGTAACAGAATAGCCGTCGGCAAAGAAGTAAATACCTGGTCACCTGTAATTAAATTTAATCAAGTCTTCCCGGTAAGACCTCGCGTGTGTCTTGTTTTTTTAATGATTGAAGCCATTCTCGATTCCTTCTTCAAGGATATAATCGTCCATAATTACCGGTACCTATTATTATATGTTGAAGAAGAAAGCGCCGCCATTACAAACAATAATTATATATTCCTATGCCAGAGGTAATACGGCTCTTTCGTATCAGCCAGTTTTGAGTAAAAGGTGTCAGGGTTCGACAATCGCTTATCGGGATATTAATAAAATTTATTAAAATTTAATTTGCAATTCCAACGACATGTTTAGATTTCAAAGTTGAAACGTAACAAAATAATGAATACGAATATTCTTTCACAAAAGTTCAAACAACCGGAGGACTTCCATTGTCGGTGACAACAAAATGTGTATTACCCGATCTCATGACCGGGAGTCAAAAAGTACATGCTTTATTCAAGCAATCTTCATCGTTTGTATCCACTATTCATACATGTAAAAATAATATCTACATACATGTTTACTTTACATCAGCTATTTAGACAATATTTATTAAAAAGAAAATAATAAATAACACAGATAAAAGTTCTAGTTTTTAGCTCACCTGACCAAAGGTCATGTGAGCTTATGGTATGGTGCAGCGTGTGTATGTGCGTGCGTGCGTGCGTGCGGCGTCGTTAACACACATTTTCAACTTCTCCTCTGAAAGTACTTGGCAGATTTCAACGAGACTTGGTCAGAAGCATGTCTGGGTCGGTGCAATTCAGATTTGTTTGTGGTGTTGCCATGGCTACCATAACTAGGTCAAGGTGACCTAGGGGTGCAAAAATCTTTAAAAATCTTCTTCTCCGAAAGTATTGATTGAAGAAAAAATCTGATGTGATATTTGGCTTCTCTAGGGTCTTAAGCCTATAGTTTGTTCATTTTGTGAAATTCGGACAAAAAATAGGTTACGCGTTTTTGCGTTTAATTTTGAAAAAATCGTAAAATAGCTTCAAATTGTTATAACTTGACTATTTGGCCAGATAATGACATGGGGTTTTCAGTTTTGACATCTTCTTGTTAGTATCTTCAAAATGAGGTCAAGGTCAATTGTGAAGGTCGTGACATAATTTTTTTTACCTCTGATTATAATTATTATCTCGAAAACTATAAACTTTTTGTATAGTCATGTATATTAGAATGTTGTAGGTATTGATACAACGATCATTTTGGTGTATAGAAAAAGGTCATGGGTTCAAAGGTCAAGGTCACAGATGTGAAACAATACCGAAATGGTTACTTATCTCGAAAACTATAAACTTTTTGTATAGGCATTTATATTAGAATGTTGTAGGTATTGATACAATGATCATTTTGATGTATAGAAAAAGGTCATGGGTTCAAAGGTCAAGGTCACAGATGCTAAACAATACCGAAATGGTTAATTATCCCGAAAACTATAACTTTTTGTATAGGCATGTATATTAGAATGTTGTAGGTATTGATACAACAATCATTTTGATGTATAGAAAAAGGTCATGGGTTTAAAGGTCAAGGTCACAGATGCGAATCAATACCGAAATGGTTAATTATCTCGAAAACTATAAACTTTTTGTATAGGCATGTATATTAGAATGTTGTAGGTATTGATACAACAGTCATTTTGATGTATAGAAAAAGGTCATGGATTCAAAGGTCAAGGTTACAGATGCGAATCAATACCGAAATGGTTAATTATCTCGAAAACTATAAACTTTTTGTATAGGCATGTATATTAGAATGTTGTAGGTATGGATACAACAATCATTTTGATGTATAGAAAAAGGTCATGGGTTTAAAGGTCAAGGTCACAGATGCGAATCAATACCGAAATGGTTAATTATCTCAAAAACTATAAACTTTTTGTATAGGCATGTATATTAGAATGTTGTAGGTATTGATACAACGGTCATTTTCATGTATAGAAAAAGGTCATGGGTTCAAAGGTCAAGGTCACAGATGCTAAACAATACCAAAATGGTTAATTATCTCGAAAACTATAAACTTTTTGTATAGGCATGTATATTAGAATGTTGTAGGTATTGATACAACAATCATTTTGATGTATAGAAAAAGGTCATGGGTTCAAAGGTCAAGGTCACAGATGCTAAACAATACTGAAATAGTTAATTATCTCGAAAACTATAAACTTTTTGTATAGACATGTATATTAGAATGTTGTAGGTATTGATACAACAATCATTTTGATGTATAGAAAAGGTCATGGGTTCAAAGGTCAAGGTCACAGATGCGAAAACAATACCAAAATGGTTAATTTTCTCGAAAACTATAAACTTTTTGTATAGGCATGTATATTAGAATGTTGTAGGTATGGATACAATAATCATTGCGATGTATATAAAAAGGTCATGGGTTTAAAGGTCAAGGTCACAGATGCAAAACAATACTAAAATGTTTAATTATCTTGAAAACTATAAAAGTTTTGTATAGGCATGTATATTAGAATGTTGTAGGTATTGATACAATGATCATTTTGATGTTAAGAAAAAATTCATTGGGGTTTAGTATTCATGTTTTCTTTAAATCTATCAGCTAGCCATTAGTTAACAGGTGAGCGTATAAGGCCCATGGGCCTCTTGTCTACGTATCTATTCGGGCGACGTATATACGGAAGTGGACGTGAAATTAAATATGCACCTGGACTGTTGACGCGAATACACGTATTTGCGAAATGAAGCTCAGTGTTAAGTTCGCGAAATTTGATACTCGCGATATTAAAGTAATCTACAGTATTCACATACCGGTATTATTATTTTCACATTGTCAGATGATGGTAAATGCAAGTGAGAGTTACATGTATATCAAAATGAAATATTCATGAAATGTTATTTTTGCTTCTTGCTACTTTCAAAATTATGTGAAAATTTCCCTATTTACAGTGTTGCATATTTAAGTTAATGCAAGTGCAAGATTCATTTATATCACACACATATAAAATATTCATGAAAGTTTTCTTTTTGTGTCTTGCTACTCTTACAAAATTACGCAGAAATAAAACTTCCTGATTTTACAATATTACATATTTAAGTAATTGCAAATGCAAGATTCAGTTATATACAGTATAACATATTTAAATAACATTTATTGTCTGATGCAGGTTCAAAAGAAAGAAAGATACCATACCCCACCAGTAATCCACTAACTGGATTGTTCAGTTTTGTCTCCTGTCCAAACTACACATATGAAGTACTAGCTTGGACAGGTTTCAGCATCATGACACAGTGTTTGCCAGGTAATTTTAAATTTTTAATGTTTGTTAGGTAGAAAGGGACAGCTAATTTTTATCACACATTTTTCGAAGAAAGAGGAGGATATTAAGCCTGGAACTTTTTGTCTGTCTGTCCATACACTTCTTGTATCAAGTAATTCTTCAAAAACTTTGAATCACTATAATTTTTTTTACGAAACTTGGTGCAAAGCTTCAACATTGATAGGAGATACAAATATCTCTTCAACCCTCCCACATTTTTCAAAGAAACAGGAGAATATTAAATTCAAACTTCTGTCAGATTGTCTGTCTGTCTGTACACTTCTTGCCTGGAGTAGTTCCCCAAAACTATGAACTTGGTGCAAAGCTTCAACATGGATAGGAGATGCAAATATCTTTAACCCAAGTTGGTTTGCTCTTTTTCCTGTTATTTATGGCCCTTTGACTTAACTTAGTGCTGTCTCTCCTGATGGACAATTTGGCTAATATGGCACTTTGAACATAAGTGGAAATTGCAAAAAGGTACCTTCTGACTGGGAATCATAATTTACTGAAATTGCTATTAGAATTAAAATTAGTGTTGGTAAAATAAATACTTACCATCATTAAATTAGAGGTAATACCCTCTTCCCCTTCACCCCCTGGTGTTTGGTCATCATTGGGGAAATTGATATGGGAGAGGTATGATCAGTTGGCTACATCAAATGTCCAGGCTACACTTGCATTATCTTCTCTTTGTTTTGTGCTTCCAGCTATAGATGGCGCTAGTGAATTCAATTTCCAATCTAAATTAATGTTTTGACACATTATTTGTATTCTGTTTTCCAGCTGGATTATTCGCATTTGCTGGATTCTACCAAATGACGGTCTGGGCTATTGGAAAACACAAAAATTACAAACGAGAATTCAAGAACTATCCTCGAGGAAGAAAGAGTATTTTGCCATTCCTGATTTAGTATGAAAATGACTTTATTTGATAAAAAATCACAAAATTCAAGTGCTCACTAATTTATAATTTTAACTTTCATAAGATATATCTGAGGAATAAAACTGAAGTGCTTATTTTTCTGAGTAAGGAAACAATCAAACTGTATTTGTATTGAATGCATACAAAATATTCAGTGAATTTGAAATCTTCAAAAAAATTTCTATTCATCTTTGATGTCAGATCAACTCGGAAAAGGTTACAATGTACATAATTTTTGTAAATGTTGTTTTTGTACTTTTCATAGTATTAATAGGTATATGATGTTTACACCAAAATGAAAGTAACATACATGTATGTTTAATGAAATCCATGAAGAAAAATATGAAATATACAAGAGCATTTCGTTTTATTTTATTTTGTTTTTGTTTATGCTGCACAGCATTGTGAGGGATATAAGTTGTACAAAACGGGTGTGACTTTATGCCTCGGTCAAAATGATTCATTTATATTAAGGCAGTCAGTTCATAAATGGTGGCGAAAATGGAAATACCACAGACATTTGCCAAGCAAACTGACAAACTTTCTAGCATTGAGATCTGTCCCGAGTGGGATTTGAACCTTGGCAGTGAGATGTGCTGTGATATATAGGGGTCTGCTTTAGATCAACTAGCTACCTTGCAAAATAGAAGATTTCATATTTATGGAGCACCCGATCTTGCCTCCATTGGCCTGGACTACTGCTGACATTCAGATGTTAGTTCCATTGTTAGAGGATTGGTACTGAACAAGATTTCAAATCTTTTGCGTGGCGTTTAGAAATGAGAATTGTAATTGTCAGTTTTACAATCGTAGTAATATACATGTAAGTCTTAAATTTTTACCCAAAAAATCAAATAATGTGCAACTTCACCTGCAGCTGATGATGTAAGTAAAATAACCTAGACCGAGACATAAAATTCAAATTTGATTAATCATTCATTGATGGAGATTTGTATTTGATGCATAAAAACAACAGAACCATTTAAAACCAAACACCTTTTAGACTGAGAATTTGTTTAGATCAGTCCAGTACATTTATTTAGTTGTGACACAGGAATGGAGTGGAGTGAAACAATTATATTTTACCTGCCATTCAAGATTCTTGCACATATATTGATGTTGTCAGTTCTTGAATAGTAGAGAAAACTAGAGTGCCTAGAGAAAACTACCAATATTAGGTATGCAACCTGACAAACTTTATCACACATAAATCTGTCTCAAGTGGGATTCAAACATAGTTGGTGATGGTCGACACAGGATATCAGTGGTGCATGGTAAACAGCCCCCACCCCCACCCCCCATTTTTAAACAAAGAGAACATGAAATTCGAACTACTGTTCTTCCCTCTGTCCAGAGACTTCTTGTCTATAATAATTCTGCAAAACTATTTGGAAGCACTATTTAACGGAACTGCCTGGAGAAAACCACTGGCTTTGGGTAAGTAAACTGAAAAACTTTGCCAAATTTTTCCTATATTCACAAGAGCAAGTATCTCAAGGAATTAATCTAAAAACAAGTTCTTGTACATGTGCGAGTGTGTTTTATGGTTTATAGCATGTACTTGGTATGACTTTAAGGTGCTAGCTTACAGTCCGTATGCTGCAGGCAATTATACCACTCTTGCAGTTACATGATATGGACACCGGGTGAACCAAACTATACTCTGTCCTTTTAACACCCGACACCACCAGGTGAGGAAGCAGTATCTCAAATTTTAAAGTCTTATGTATAACCCAGCCAGAGTTCAAGCCCACAATCTCCAGCTCTTGAGTTGAATACTATGCCAAAGAGGTGATATTAAAATTTATTGCATCATCGAAATAATAATACATGCAATTGTAAAAATGTTTTTAATGGTGTTTTACACCCAGACAAGATTTTTCCACTTATATCGAGGCAGTCAGTGGTGGAGGAAACCAGAGTGCCTTTAGAAAACCACCAACCTTTGGCAAGTGAACCAGTATCTGCCCCGAGTGAAATTTGAACCTAGGCGGTGAAAGGCGCTGTGATCTGTAAGCACATGCTTTAGACCACTAAGTCACAAAGGATGTGTTGTCAACTCGTTCATAAATCCAATATTACATAATTATTCATGCAAGATGATATACAAATATAATTCAATTCTCCTTTGTTTCAAGTATTTTGATTGGTCATATTTTTCTGTTACTCTTGTATGAATAAATTGGCTCTCAGTGAGGTCATCCTATTATGGATGTTGCACAGAGGGATTTGAATTCCTACGCCATTTTTACTTGCTACGGCAATATTATTATTTAAATTGTTGATTTGTTGTTGAAAAATTCTATAAATTGAATTGTAAGAAATGAAGCTTAATTTTTCTTTTTGTTATGGAAGTATGAAAGAATTGGACATTTTGCACACTGAATAATTCGCTATGCGAATTATGTTACGTGTGCAATGTCCAGTTCTTTCATACTTCCATAACAAAAAGAAAAATTAACTTCATTCTTATAATATATGTATTAAAAAATACACAAATTCACATTTATTGATAATTTATTATCATCTGTACAATAAATATTATAATTCCACTTCCAGGTAAATGGAAAACATTTTATCAACATATAAATATATATAATTCTTATATCAAAAGTATTCTCAAGGCATTAAAAATTAACAGGGTGCTCTATAAAGGACGGAATAATGAGATAAAAACAAAAAAATAATGCGGTGAAATATCACAGACAAGGAACTATCTCCGGGATAGTATATACTCCGCAGCACTTTTTCCCGTGCTTGATTATCAGTTTTAATAACTTGGTCAGTGTAAAAATAAGTCTCTAATATTCATTAAATAAAGACACTAAAAAGGGAAGTAACAACAGGGATATTTCTGGCTACTCAAAGGGTTCGTAAAAGCACCCATTCATAATGACAAAAAGCATACATTTTTCCCAAGTTTGGATAAAAATTCTCAAATTTGCCAGAAAAATTCCTGAACAAGCTTTTAGAAAGAGCATGAGATGTCAAAACTATCAATATTATATAAAATACATTAAGCAAAGTAGTAAAAAATTGGTTCTTTGACATTATCACAGAGAAGAATCACACAAAAATTAAACAGACTGCAAAATTAAATAATGATCATACTGGTAATTTCTTCAGTACTTTTTGGTTTTCATTTTTCTTTTCTTTTTACTTTTTTTTTTGTTAAAAAATGGCATCCTATTGGAATCATTTATCTGGGTTTTTCTGTCAAAAATATCTTCCTTTTGGAATTTACACTAAAAAAAACTTGCCCTTTCACACATGTTTTTAATAAAGATTTCTTTTCATTCAAAATGCACTAACATTGTGGCCTTTAGGTTTCTCCATCTTACCACACTCAACTGTCTGATAAGTTCAGACTTTTTCAGCTGCAAATGAGTCAATCCTTTCTTTTATTTTACAAAGTAACTTAATTCTTCAAGTTATTGTTTTCATATAAAAACTGTTAACTGTAAAGAAAATGTTCATTTTCAGTTAATATTTATATCTACAATTTGGCAATGTTACACTGCTTGTTGCACAGGTGATACAGGTGGGAGTTTTTGTGAAGACGATGGCCTTGACCCCATTTCTATATCCACTCTTAAACGTTTAATCTCCATCTGTTGCATTTTAATTATTTTGTTCTTTTCTTCAATTTCTTGTTCTATCTGAGCTAGGGGTGGTTTCATAGATATAGCGGTCACAGCAGCATTGTCACCTTTATTTTGTTTGCTCTGAAGTCCGAGGGTAGCCTCAAGGTCGTGGATCAGGGTTCTAGCGATTTTCAGTTCTCTTCTCAAATCATTTATTTCTTTAATCAGTGATACATTTTCCTGAAAAGAAAACAGTTAATTTTTTAGAAATTCATTTTCATGAATACATGTATCAACAGTAAATAATGTTCAAATGAAATGTGTAAAAAAAGCCATTCAAGATTAATTTTTTTATTTGGCAATATTGGCTGGTCTTATTTTTACAATCATACTTAACAAACTGAATACATTGTTGTATTGAAATTTTTATAATTTTTTTTTAATATTCACAAATTTAAGTGTCATTTTGAAGATCATTTCAAGCTTATAGCGTATGACATGTGTTCTAGTTTTGTTTAAAATTTGTATTTTGAGTTCAATTGCAAGCAGCAAAGCCTTAAAAAAAATAATACAAACTGCACCTAATACTTGGTACATTTGAAATTAATCCATAATGCCAATCAATGCAAATGACATTCTGAAATTTTGTCAATTAATGTAGGCAAAGCTTACAAAAATAGAAAAAAAAAAGAAGAAATATACAAATTTCAATTTCCAAAAAAAAACCCCAAAAAAACATAGAATTCAGTTTTTTTTTTAAACTAACCTGCATAATTCTAACATTATCTGCTCTGTGGATTTCGGAATCTTTGGCCAACTTTTTACGAAGTGAAGCAACTGATCTTTCTAAGTGTTCTCTCTGTCTACTGTACTCCTTCTGAATATCAGCGTCAACGCTGGCAGACTCCGTCTGGAAAACAGAAATAATAGTCATATTAGACATCTTAAATTATTAACTACTGTATTTCCATAAACTGATGGCACATGGTTTTTATTATTTATTTCTTTTAATTGAAAATGTTTCCATTAAACTATCAATAAAATGCATTTAAAATGCACTGACCTAACCAAATTATATTTTTAATTAAAAACATTATTGTTCAGTTTTTCTGTACATAGAGAAATTTTGCGATAATTGTGGAAATTTGATCGAGTTTATACACCAATTAGGCCTTATTTAAAGTTACATCAGGGCATTTAGGGTCAGGTAGGTCATTGTTGCTCGGGTTTTTTCCAGGTGTGATCATCATGAATATTCAAATTATGACATAACGTTTATAGTTGTTCAGAGTAAGAAGGTACAAAAGGGATAATTTTGACATAGTCACATTTTTTGTTTTTTTAAAAGGTTAAAAAATTGCTCTATGTACAGAATTAAGTTCACTTTTTCATGAATGAAAAATATTTTTCCCTATTAGGTCAGTATATTTTGTATTAAGTTTTGACTATTTTTTTGCGAGTTTGTTGGAAAATACGACTATTCTTGCAATTTCCATGTGCACTGAATTTATGGAAATACAGTACCTGTTTTGTGTTATAACCATATTTTTTACTTCTGATGATTCTTATGAATGTTAAATGACATGAATTATCAGGTGATCGAGTTGAGTAATGGAGTTTAACGACCCAGTCAAAAATATTTCACTTATATATATACTTACAATATCTTCTTGAACATGTTTGGAGTACAATGCCTTAATGCTTTCTTTCAACATCTTTGGATCCTGAATGTAGCCAACACAGTTATGTAAATCTGTTTTGAATCTCTTGACAACAGCCTCAACATCTCTGACCTGAATACAGAAAAACACATGTTTATCAAACAAGTTATAACTGAAATGGGATGCCATTTAAAGTGTCCCCAAAGCAAACCCTGGATGTAATGTACAATTTTTTTTATATGTTTCTTAATTCACCTTACTGGTAATCAGAAACTCATATATATTTTGATTAGGGACATAAATCTTAAAACTGCCAGGTTTGTCACATACTGTAAACCTATTTATTTTTGCTGTGTAGTTATTTCCGTGGTGTTCTAATTTTCACTCATTTCATGGTGTTTTGTTTTGCACTAAAATTAATACCAAACGGAAATTATATAATGCTTATGTGTTATAGTGCATATTTCAAAAACCAAATATTTAACTGCGTGGATATGTCTAAATTCCCTATACCGCAAAAAGATTAAATACATGTGAAATTATTTAAGTTTGCAATATATGAATCATGAGAGGTGTCCATTTTACAAGGTCATTTTTCTACTTTGAAAGAGTGTTTGCTTATGAAAATTCTGAAAATTTCAAATTCCAATATCATCATAAAATATTGGTAGGTTACAAATTTAAATAATGAATTGCAAAGTTGATGTGCATGACAGCGTGCCATATTTGTTTTAATCACTAGCACCTCCTTATCCTGAAATCCTGCCACTGTTTGACTTACCCTTTGTCTTTCCTGGTGCATTTCCTTATCTGTAGCCTTCAGTTTCTGTGTTAGTTCTTTAATACTTAATTCTAACTGTGTGTTCTGTTTGTGGAATCTTTCCAATTCGCTTTCCATCTACAAAATTAAGACATCACACTTATAAAAAAGTCACATACTATAAATAAAAAGAAAGAGACAAAGATTGGTTGATTGAATGGGGTTTTACTTCCGAGTTAACAATATTTCACTTAAATCGAGACATCACCAGCTATAGGTGAAGTGAAAACAATTTGACCTCAGCAGTGCACTCGGGGCAATGTGCAGGGAGGGTTCTTTAATGTGCCACACATGCTGTGGCACAGGGCATTGGTTTTCAAGGTCTCTTAAGAAGGAACCAGTGACTGTCATTTCTAAATGCTGAGTGCTTGGTGAAGAAACAGTCACTACCTATTTAATATATTATCAATTCTTGGTCAGACTCAACTGGGGTTGGAACACTTGACCTCCCACAGACAAAGTGAGCACTCTAACAATTGAGCTACTGAAGAGGTCTACTTAAACGAGGTAAGAGACAAAGGTTTGACATAGGGACCAGTCCACCATTTGCCCCAAGACAGGCAGAAATAGAAGTCTCTGGTGATGGCCTTATGTGCACCCCAGCACAAAGTGGATTACTGAAGGTAGGTTAACCAATATAATATCATGTAAATTACAATCCCATTTTTTGCACAGTAGATATACGCAGCTCCATGTGTGTCAATTTTGTATTCAGATTTCTTTGTTTGTTTATAAATAGCTCACCTCTTGAATTTGGTTTTTCATATCCTTGATATCGTTTTCTCTTGGTTCTATCTGTTTCTTTAACTCTTTAATCTTGTAGTCCAACACAAATTTGAATTTTTCCAATTCCTGGTTCTTTTTCTTCAAATCATAGATTCTCTTTTCCTATATAACAACAATTGAGAAAGTAATAAGTATCAAATGCATCTATCAACAAGCATAATACATGTTTTCATTTGAAAAGCAAATTAAGTGAGTTAGCTAGGATACCCCACCAGTCGGTACTTTTCAGTTAAGGCCCATAACTCCCAGAAAAACGACCAAACAAACTCACATTTCTGATTTGCACATCTCCTAAACAATTTTGATGCTTTGCACAAAGTTTTGTAAAATAGTGCTCTATAGTTTTAGAGAATTAGACTGGAGAAAGGGTGTCTAGATGGGTGAAAGTACGGACAGAAATGTGAATTTTAAATACCCCTCTTTCTTTGAAAGGTGGAGAATGAAAATATATTTATATATGACATGCAGCTCATAAAATTAAAAAGGTTCCTGATAAATTCAATTCATATTTTCAACAAATTGTTTTGTTCACTTGCAACAAGACTGAAATGTTTTTATCTAAATAATTTTACCATAAGCCATATTCTAATAGGGTTTGCCAATGTAGACCATGTGATCAACACCCCTAAACATCTATGCATGTGTGACATTTTGGAAAACACCAGAATTAACTCCTTGAATAATATCATTCTTACAGGAAAATGTGAACTGATATGATTCAATATCCAATGAAAAATAATTGGTCAGCACAAAGCTTAGGGGTATCACATGGTACGGAAGTGAACCCCAATAAAAATTCTATTTAATTACCCCCACACCCAAAAAACCCAACTTGCATGCTAGGTTTACAAATGGTATTTATATTCCATTAATTTATCTATTACCTTATCCTGAATAGTGTCATCTCTTTCCTGAATTTCTTTTTTCAAGCCTTGTATATCTTTTTCCATATTGCGTATGAAATTATTCAGTTTGGATGTCTCGGCCTGATATTTCTTAATTTCCTCTTTATGGTCATCAATCTCTTTTTGCAGACTTGTGAACTAAAAAAAAAATAAAAGTGGAAATTTTATACACATGTAATCTTTATTACAAAATAACAATAATTTTAAATAATGACTGGTAATTTTTTGCACACTACAAAATTAATATACATGTACATACCCTGGTACATACCAGTTGTCAAAATCTCAGGGTAAGTTATAGAGCCAGAAGATGTCCTTCTTGTACAGTATTTATATGGCTGTATATGGGTAATGTGGTTTAAAATTTGCTATATTTGTGGCGAAAAGTTTCCCCATGCAAAAATTAGCTTATAATTGTATTTATAGAATTTTTCAAACAACGATATAGTTGAAGGAAGTAAAATAATAGCATCCATATTAAGTAGGAATTCTCTGTGCATCATCCATACAGAGATGGCTTCACTGAGAGTCAATCCATTCATGCAAAAATAACAGAAAAGATCTGACCAATCAAAATGTTTGAAACAAAAGAGAAATAAATTATAACATCACATGCTTACAATAAAAAATAAAAAATTTGAAAACACAAATATAAATAATTTTTTATACCTTTTTCTTCATTATACCACTTTCTCCTCTCAATTTAATATTATCTTCTTTCTCTGCCCTTAGTCTAATTTCGTAATTATTTTTGATGTCTAATATTTCTCTGTCAGCATCTTCTTCTATCTGTTTCTTAGTTTCTTCATATTCTTTATTCTGCTGTCTGCTTTCATCCTTTGACTGAAATACAGAAAAAAAGAATGTTCAAAAACATGTCCAATGAAATAGAACAATGTATTGAATGTAACAACCCTTGTTTTTTGGTGATGGTCATCTAGTTTTCTCCATTAAATCTTCGATGCACATAGAAACCAGGGCCCAGTTGCACAAAGCAAAATTAGAGTTAATCATTAATTCTAACATGACCTGCGTTTTCCTTCATATGAAAAATGAAGAGAGCCAGCTGTGGTATAACAAACGATATACCCATCACTGTTCCGTTTAAATGACATACTCCTGTGGTATATCGTCAAATAATACACGGGTCGTCGTTAACATACGGCGAATATATCATTCAATGGCACAGCCACCTCGTGTTATATTCTTCCACATGTGAACTCCAGCCCATGTATTTTTCGATGATATACAACAGGTAAATGTTGATTATTTCTTAATCATGTTAATTAAACCACAAGTAGCACAATGATATATGATTTGCTTATTATGGTTTAATAGATGATTCACTTTATTAAGCTTCGTGCAACTCAGTCCACAGGTCAGATAAAATTTTTCAAAACAGCTTGTAACTGTGTCAAATGCATGAAGTAATCAGGTGTTGTGTACCAAGTTTGACAATGAGAAGTTGTAACTTATCATGAATGATGTACAACATAATTATAATCTCCTCAGCACTGGGTGAGTTTGAATAAATTTCACTCATCACTGGGCAGTTTCAACACTGGCAGGATGAGTGGCTGAGTGCTTTATCTGAGGCATGAGAAACATTTCATTGTCATCACACATCAATATAAGATGTCAACTGACCATATGAAAAGCATGGGTTCAAAATTATGTTTTGTAATGGAAGGTCCACGACTTTTTGCCCTTATTTTTGGCAGGTCCCACATAAAGTTTGAAAGTCCAATATCAACATTGGAAGTTAAATATGCAATAATGTTATCATACAGAAAGATCAGTATTATACTGGTGAAAATCTGCAGGTTAATCAGATTTTTAGTTTACATATCAAGGGTCTCCATGTAAAATCAATAGGTCCCAGACCTACGACCTGGGGAATTTTGAACCCTTGAAAAGTGAAGGAAAACAGTTTGACTGTAACAACAAACCTGGTCAAGTTGTGCGGTCATCTCTAATAGTTTGGTTTCATAATACTCTGTTTTCTGTTCCAGGGCTTTCATCATGGCTTCATCCCTTTCTACAAGTTGTCGGTCGTAATCCTCTTGCATTTTCATCATCTTCTGTTGTTGTTCTTGGAACTTCTCGTATTCTAACATTAACTTCTGGCTGTTTGCAGATTCTGAGAAAATAAAATTTTAACTACATGTAGTATAATTTATCTGATTTCTGGCATGTTTTAAGTCCTAACCTACTTATGAGGAATGAGTGAATGGAGTGGAGTCAAGTAATAGTGTTTTATGCCCCCGTCACAGTTTTTCAACTTACCAAATTACAAATGAGAAGTATATGTAATTGCATTATAGAGAAATGACTTGCAATAAAACTATCAGAGGTCAATCAATTTCTGTATCGAGGTCAATTTCATATTTTTTCTTCTATATAATGGGTTAATACTGTAAATGTATTTAATTTTGCATGTATTTATTTTCAATGTACATTATATATGAAATTAAGACATATCAGTATAGTTAAATTTCACTGTTTTTAAACATGCACTATAACGCATTATTATACCTCATTAGAAAAATACGATGCTATCTGTAATTTGATTGGATCGTTGGATCATGTGATCAGGGTGGAGAAAACATCGTGTATCCCTCTGAAAACATCATATCCCACCTCTTCGGAACACACAATGACGTCACAATGATATGACGTCATCAATGGAGAATCGGTCTTGACGTTCTAGCGTTTGCCTCCGATGAGTTCCGATAGGCGAAAAAGCAATGAATCGGAGAAGGATTGATGTTTTCAGACTGTCTTTTTAAATATTTTCTTTCTTTCTGTCTTTCTTATTGCCATGGTTATCTTTCGGTATAATAAACAATTTATTGCCTTTGTGTGAGGGAGATATGAACATTTGTTCACCCTTAACAAGTCACATTTCCCTCGGGCTTCGCCCTCGGGAGATATGACTTGTTGCGGGTGAACAAATGTTCATATCTCCCTCAAACAAAGGCAATAAATGTATATTACGCATAATATAAATTTTTTGCTTTGTATTAATTTTCACGCTAAAAAAACAACCGCAAAATAAGCGAAAATTTGTACACTGTGAAAATAAATATTATTACAGTAAATACACATCCATTGGTAAGTTAAGCCATACATACCGACATCTTGTAGCTCTTTAGCATGTCTATCCATCACCGCATTCATGTCCTCCTCGTGTTTGGCTTCTTCCTTATCCTTTTCTGTTTTCAACACCTAAAATAACAATTATACTGATAATACACCATCATAGATATATCCAGCAATTTGAAGCTGAAGAAATGATGTCACTTGGCAAGAAAAGAGATCCCAAAGAACAAAAACAATAAATGGAGGAAACAGTAACAAAATAACAACTATAAACAATTGACATATCGCCGGCCATGCCCACAATGTTCCGACACTGGCCGCCATCACGGTATCAAAGCAGCGCCATGGCAACTAATGATGTACTAGTGTCAGTGACGTCATGTAACCGCACAATTTAGGCTGAGTTTTCATTCTTTTTGTGTGTAACTCAAGCATGTCGACCCTTTGTCAGAACATTGTGGGCGTGGCCGGCAATCCGTCAATTGAAAGACAGCATTTTAAAACTGAACAATATCTGAATATGTTGGAAAATGTCAAAGCAATAAAGAACAAATAAAAAAGTAATATAAAAAGAAGAAATGACAAGAAAGGAAACACACGCATATCAGAAAAATTAATTATGAAACTCCAATTTTCGATATACACTGCTTGGGTTTAATGACAAAATCAAGCACAGCCATAAGCTTTAAGTCCTAACCATTTAGATAAAAATAAAATAAACAGGTTTAATATATGGTTTTTTGTTCTTGCTTTCTTTCTTTAACTTTTTTCTTCATCAATTGATGGTTTTTCTTTTAAAAGAAGAAATTACCAATAAAAAAAACCTCCAAAAACTGCACAAACTAATTAATAATTTACCTGATTTTTAGTCTTTAATGCTTCCATTTCCTGGATGAATTTTTCCGTCAATTCTTTGATTTTTTCTTGGTAGTTCATATCTTTCAATCTCTGCTGGTAATCGTTTTCCATCTTCAACTCATCTACCCTTGTCTTTAAGTCATTCATCATCGTATTCTGTAAAACAACATCAATAACAGTTAATCTCTGAATGTCTGTCTGTTTAAATTTTTATTATAATTTTTTCAATCTGCATCAATCAACTGTTTAAATGCTAGTATTCATGCATCAAGCACCATTACTACAGAGAAATGTTTACACTGACAACAAAAATGGCAATATTCATGATTTACAGTCAATATGGTATAATCTCACAATTTTGAAATATTATAGCGAGTACACAATATTTTAACCACATATCTAACTTGATACTTTGTATGATAATTTTGGATTTTAATTTCAAAACTTAAAATTCAATTAAATTTTAAATTAAATTCCTAACATTAAATATAAAACCACATAAAAAATTCATATTTAGAATAATTAACTTTACCTTTTCCTCAAGGTCACTTTTTGTAATAAGGATTTCCTCTGCCCATCCAACTTCTTTATCTCGTTTTAAACCTCTTCCTTCCTTATCCTGTATTTTCCACAAGACAATAGACGAGTCCTCGGCAACCGTTATCAAGAACTGATCATCATATGTAATCCTCATCTGTTAAAAACAAAAGTAAGACTGAATTTTATATGATGTGAAATCATTTATCTTTTTTGGTGTCCAATTTTCATGGAAAAAATACCATTTCCTATGGTGATAAAATTTGTGGTTACCATTTAAGGTGCTGGTAGGATTCTAATATATGTACATGTATAGAGTATTTCGTTGACATCTGATTTGGTATGTAAGTGTCTAAAATTGGATCACCACAAACATTTATGTTTCCTAGGGGACCTTGGAACAGTACAAATGTATTCGGAATTCCGAAATATCAATCAGCAAAATCCACATTTTGGGGGAAATTTTTTTTTTACTAGTAATCGTTTTATGATAATTCCTGTAAGATTTAAACCGATGTTTCTGTCTCTTACCTTTGTTACTGCACTTCCATGTCCAGGATGTTCTTGCCATTCTCCAGGTTCATTTAGCGGAAACTTAAAGGACCACAATGTACCTTTAACAGTACCAGAGAATAACATACGACCAGAGTGTGACAGACAAACACTGCTTAGTGTCATATCTCCTGCTTTTACCTCTCTCAGAATCTGTAATAAAAACACATAAACTAATAAAAAAATTCATTAAGTTATAATGAACTATAGCTATCGGACTATCCACCAAAATTTTGTGGAAATATTTACAATGATACCTTTTTCTAGAAAGATACATAGAAATGGTAATATTACTTAAATAAAAACCACAAATATATCCATTCCTACAGCAACATATTTTTTAAATGATGTCTCTCTTTCAAAAAGCTGGGGTCTTGTTGGTTGAGAGATCTAAAGCAGAACTAAGGTACTTATGGTGCCTCTCACCGAACAAGGTTTGAATACCACTCAGGGTAGATCAAAGTGTGGAAAAACTTGTCAGTTCACCCACAAAAAAAGTAAAGCCTGTCTAAAAATCCAAAAGAATCTGAAAAAAACCTTTATGAGCAGGTGGACATGGTATACATATTAAAAAACATTAATTTTATTCAGAAGTAAGGGATTTAATTGTCTTGACTTTTACAAACTCCGAATTAAATACTTGAAAACTAGTCGTTAACATTAAAGTGGTGTTAGGCAGTTGCTCAAAACTTTGTTGAAATTACTGGTGGACTTAATTAAATTCTAAAATGTTAAAACAGGTTTGACTGTTATCCAATACTAACTTATGCAGGCAGATTAGGGGAACAAATTTTTTGGAAAAAAAATGTTTAAAAATAATTTTCACCATGGAGTCTGATATTTCTCTTAAGCTTTTGTCTGATCCTACAGCAAAGGTGTTCTTCCCGTCTGGTGTTACTGCGACGCCTGTGTAGCTACACTTTTTATCCACACTCTCTGCTCCACGTTTACCAGTGAATGCATCCCACTCGTACACAGCTCCGTCCATACCAGCAGAGATGATTTTACTGTCATCAGCTGTCCATACCACAGATTTTACTTTACCATTGTGTCCTTTTAAGTTGGCGACATTTTCGTATGTAGTGGTGGAATAAACTTGAATGACGTTACTGTGGACTGCAGCAAACAGATGACCACCATTACTGAAGGAACACTATAAAAGAAAAACAACAATATTTAAACATTTAAACCTAGTTATAATGCCACTTGATAACTCTTCCACTTCTCTTATCACCACACTATTCTGAAGTCCCAAAATCCATTTCTTCGGTGTGCTTCATTAAGAGTCACTCTTAGTTTACCAACAAATTCCATTAAAATGTAAAACTTTGCAAATTCCTTTGAAATGTAAAAAATTGACTGAACAAATGGGTGGTGATAAATCAAGGTTGGACTGTATATTTGTTCTTTTTTCATGTACTAGTATATATTAGACAAAACTTTGTGGCAGAGGGGCCCAAAAGAGCACGTGTACGGACCATAGCGCCTCTCACTGCCTAGTTATTAATTCCACTCAGGTTCATGCAGATCCTTGTGTGAGAAAGTTTGTCAATTCACTTGCCAAAATATTTGGTTGTTTTCTCCAGATACTCCAGTTTCCCACACCATCCAAAAACTGCCTGTCTCCATATCAGTGAAATATTCTTGATTGGGGCACAAAATTGAATTAATCCACTCTTCCATTGATGAGTCAAATACAATTACCTCTCTACAGCCTCTAATAGTAAACTCTTTAAAAGTTCTGATGTCATCAATCAGTAAATTCATCAGTCTTAGTTTGTCACTGAATCCCACTAATATGTACAACCCAGATGGATGGAGAGCGATACTATAAGCTTCTTCCGCAAACTCTTTATACAACTCCAGATTGCTGAAATACAAATAAATAACATTATTAGTTCACATTTTTTGTAAAAGTGTGTTAATTTGGTAATTAACATTGTTCATTAATGAAAACAGTATAAGTCATAACTAAATACCCCAATAAGTACTGTGGAATAATGCTTCCAACTGTACACACGTATATGTTTACAGTTTCTTGTTTGACTAGTATGAGATACATATGGCGGGAAACAGTATCAGGACCGCTTCGTGTCTGCGGGTTAGTGAATTGCCATAGACTGTTCACATTTCATTGTTGATTATGTCACTGATAACACCAATCAAAAGATGTATCTAGATCTTATAATTTTAATCTGTTTACGCATGAATTTTTAAGAAATATGCTTCCCGGAAAACTGAAAACATTGTGACGTAAATGGTGTTATCAGTGACGTAATTAACATAAAAATGTGAACAGTGTGTGGTAATTCACTGTCCTGCACTGACGATGCGGTCCTGATACTGTTTCCTGCCAAATGTATCTCATTGTACAAAAAAATGGCTGAAAAATACAAAAAGTCAACTTGATGTCATAGATCCAATCCCAGACCGTGTGGTTCTTTTGAATGCAGTAGTATAGAAATTCAAAAGATGCACTTTTTTCAACAATCAAAAATCTTGTTCTTTTACTTGAAGAAGCATTTGGTAAAAGTTGTAGACCGTACATTTTCTGTTTTGGAGATATTGGTTTGTTAAAGTATTAGATTACCATTTTCATAAATAGAATCCATTGTCAATGTCTATAGACATTTGTAAATTTGGAAGCTTTACTGTGGTCCAAGACACTTATGAGTCATGACTTGCTATTTTACCAATATGCTATCTTCGTTTACTTCACTTTTTTGCAGTAAAGATGTGATAAATAGGGATTTGCATATATGCACAAGTAAATGATTACCAACACAATTTTTTTTTTTTTTTGTAAAATAGACCACATTCTTGTATATTATACATATATATTTACCAGTTTTCATAATTCCAAATCCTAACAGATCTGTCCAGAGAGCAGGTAGCAATCAAAGGTTTCCTTATACAAACATCAAGTCCCATTATCTGACCGTAATGGAAAGCTTGAGCCAAAACATCAAACTGTATCTGGTCACCTTCACTCTATAATATAAAAAACATACAAGTTTGACAAGTTTTGTTTGTCTGAATTGTGTTTTTTTTCCCAGTCAAGAATATTTTACTTATATTGAGATGTCACCAGATATAAGTAAAGTGGTGGAACTTTTGACCTTTGCAGTGTGCTCAGGGAAATGTAATTTCCTATTTTCACATTTTGGTCAGACTTGGTCAGAGTGAACCCTTAGGCACCAATTAACCAAATAATAAGTCTGGACAAATAAAAACATGAACAAGAAAATTTAGTGAATTATTATCCCCCACCATTACCTACTTTTTTTCAATTTGCACTTATTCTCAAAGGGTCATAACTCCCAAAAAATGAGCCAACCAACTTGAGTTGTTGATACCGGTGTCCCCTACCAAGGTTAATGCTTTGTGCCAAATTTTGTAAAATAGCGTTTCATAGTTTTGGAGAGTTACTCCGTACAAAAAGTGTCTGGATGGACAGAAATACAGATGGAAGTTTAAATTTAATATCAATCTTCCAAAGGCGGAGAATAATTACTAATAAATGAATGGATATTAAATTCAAAAGATTGAAATAATAACAAATTCAAAGTTCTTACCTTTCCTAGATCAGCACTGGGTAATGTAATACAGTAGATTTGACTAAGATCTGTACTGGCTACCAGAGTTTCCTCGGACGGACTGACCGTCAGACATGTGATAATCTGTTGTTGAGCTTTAGCAGGATCAGCACTATTATCGTCTCTTGGAATCTGTTGAAAAAATGAAAATTTGAATTTTTTGTTCGGAAAAAATTATATAAAATGTGACAAAGAAATCTATTGTATATATTCATATTTTTGCTTAAACTCCTGATATTATGGTGCTTCCGCACAGATAATTCATTCCCACACAATGATATTTTGTTCCAACACAATAATTTTGTGTTCTCACATAATGCTATTGCAAACAAAATCATTGTGTACTTGTGGAAAAAATTTGGGTTCTCAAGCATTCTAAATTGCATTCTAAAAATTAAAGTTAAAATGATTGCTTGCCAAAATTTTCTGACAAAATAAAATCCATTTAAGATTTTTCATTGTTACGACCCCCTCCTCCACACACAAAAGAATAAGTAAAATTGTTATGCAAGTTAAAAAATAGAATGATAGACTCTGTGTAGTTTAAGTCATTATGTCATAACAACACTTAAACCTGAATTTACATATCACCGGCCATGCCTTTTATGTTCGGTCACTGGCCACCATCATGGTACCAAAGCAGCGTCACAGCAACTAATAATGTACTAGCGTCATTAAATGGCACAATTCAGGCCAAGTTTTCATTCTTTTTGTGTGTAATTCAAGCATGCTGAGCCTTTGTCAGAACATTGTGGGCGTGGTCGGCAATCTGTCAATTCATTGCCACCATTTGTTCAGTCAAATTCATGGCCTTATAAATAAGGTTTTATGATAAATTGAATGCAAATGGAGCTAATGTATTTTAGGACTAAAAAATACTGTGGCAACAGGTGAGGTGGCAAAATTATTGAGGGGCATACGGTTTGACTGTACCTTAATTTCTCTGGTCTTTTTAAAGAAATCTTTATCATCAGTTTTCTCAAACAAATGGACTGTTCCTGGACCACAGGCACAAGCAAACCCTTTGGAGTATGACACAATAGCTGTTACTTGTGGAGTCATAGACAATGATCCGCCATCTTCATCTTTCCTAAAAAGTAACAATAAACATTAGCAGAGGTTTTTTTTTCCTTTCATACCAAAAATTAAATTAATCTACAACAGATGGTCCAATTCTGTCTTTTTAGGGTCACCAAGAAACATGGATGATATTACGTATTCAAGTTCAACTTAGGAACAGTTAACTTCTTACAAAAATCAAAAGGAAAGTATATTGTATATCAAATGACTTATGAATAAAATCATTCAGTTAATAAATTCAAGAAAAGAAATGACAATTTATTATTTCATAATCACTCCCAAAATCCATGCAATGAAACCATGTAATAAAAATCTTATTACACATGTGTAATATCACTCATGTTTCCATGGTTTATGATGTCGTATGAATCTTGTAACATATTATGACGTCATATTTAAGCTGACATGACTTGTGGTTTTTGCATCCATTTTGGTTGTTCTGTTATCATTTAGTACATCACATGTTAATTTGTTGAATAATCATTGGATAACTACATGAATACTATTTTATGTAGAAATCATCTGTCCTTGACAACGCATAGCAGCGGAACTATACCTTAATTGAAGATCTGCTATTTATACTTTGATGAATGTCACACAGCATCAAATAATACAATCATTCTTCTGATTATTAGAACAATACTGCATGCATATTAAAAACTGAAATCATTAACTATTTCTTACTTTTCCTCTTTATGCATTGCCGCCAGATTGAATTCATTCTTTGGTTCACCAGCCTCAAACAGAATCAACTTTCCAGAGTCTGTACCGACTATAACACGTTCCTCAGACACCCAAGCATGACATAAATAATTCTGCAGCTCCATTTTTTGGAAGTTAAATGTCTTTAGATTGCCTTCACTGTATCTGAAGTTTTTGAAAATTCCATTTCCAACAACACATAACTGTGTATTATCTTGTGGGTTAAAGGTAACCTGAAATAATTCAGTTAAAGTTGTGTTAAATTTTTTAAAAATAAAATGAATATAATATTATAAAAACATATTCACTGTGGTCAAAGCTGCACACAAGAAATCGTTTCCCTAACGAAGATGTAAGATGTCCTGAGGAAATTTGCAGGTACATACCTTAATAAGATCTCTCTTCAACAAAAACTAATTTCTTTCTCAATAGTGCTATTGTGTAGTTGTAACTTAGCACTAGAGAAAAATGTAATTTTACCTTATATATTTTTTTTATTTTAGCATTACATTTTGACAGTTTAATTTGAATCCAGGATAAAGTCAGACAAAAAATCTACTTGCCACTAGAACCAGTTTGAATAAACTTCAACTCATGACTCAACTGGTCTGTTCAGTCAGGAACAATGGCCAAGTACTTTACATGGGGCCTGTACTAAACATACCTGATAAACTGGAGGATTTGTCTGTGGGTTGGAGGTCTTTGTCACAGCCATAACTTTAGATTTCTCCCATGTCCAGTAGAGCAGTGTGTAATCTGGTTTACCTCCCTGTGCTACTAGATACTTGGAATCGGGAGAAAAAGCGAGGCTGACATATTCTCCGGACTGTACATCAGTGGAACTCAAAACTTTTCTCTTCCTCAAACTGTGTAAATCGTGGATTGTAATGGTGGGTTTCTCTCCTTTTTCTGCAATGGCTACATATCTTCTGTTTGGACTAACGGCTAGTGCTGTCATGCCATCACTTTTATCTGTGCCTTGTATGAACTTTTGTGTTTTCTGTTCTGTATTGTACAGAATACAGTTAGACCCAGCTGGGTAGACAATGGTCTGTTCATCATGGTAGCAGATGTTACCCGTCACACCTGACTTCAGGCCAAATATATGCCTGGCCTGGGCAATTGCTATAGACATCTTGAAAGGCTTGGTCTATCCAAATATATCTTTCTAAAATAGACAAAATGTAATAAACCATTATTCTACACAAAGGTTAAAATAAACATCAAAGATTGCGTAAAAAAAAAGAATTAGAATTTTTTAAAAAAGCAAAACCAGTTGACAGGAACAAGAGATTTCATACCGCATCCTCAAGTTGATAAAAATTGAGTTTACAAGAAACCAAATGATATTAAATTCTGGAAAAAAACACCATTTTTATGTTCCTTTACATGTATATTGTTACATATACATATTCATAAATGATTTCCTATTACGTCTTGGCTAAAGTTTATTTCTATGGACATTTAGCTAAACACACTGTCGCACAGCGACTCGGGGAAATTGTGACAAAACGTTTTCCATAACCATTGGAAACAATAGGTTCACACAAAAATGTAATATCGTGTGTTCCATTGCATACTTGATGAACTACGCCTTTGTTTATAAGAGACAATGCATGTCATAGTATTTGTTGTTGTTCATAGTATCTGATTGGTTTTTGAACAGTGCAATAAACATTGCAACTAGTGACAGATAAACTTGACAAAATGCATTGAAATCTCTAAATTCCAAGACTTAATTATGCCCTTATAGAAAATTGAATACATTATTAACACAATTATTGGTTCGCATAATTAAATTTCGATTAAAAATGAAATATAGGCTAGAAATACCGTGAAATCTTAGCAGAATCGTGAAATCCAAAGGTAGCACCCTGGAAGTTGTTTAATGGTTGCTGTTGGAAACATGCGCGCGTTTACTGAGCACCGGTAACTTCCGTTTCCGCATTTGTTAACCCGAATCAAATTTTCGAAAATGGATTTGTAAACAAACCATCTTGTTTAGAGGACAAAGTTAGTGCAAGTTTGTCACGTAGTTTATTAGATTATGCTTGGCTTTAATTATTAACGTGTGTAAAAGTGTTCGTTACCAGGTTAGCAAACAAGTACACACATTTTAACAAACTGTTTCAATGTCAAATGCATACATGTAATTAAGAACAACACTCCAGCCAAGTAAAAATCCCCTGCAGGTTTCAACTTTTTAAAGTTTGATATTTCCCTACACATAGACACATCAGGTGGTTTTTGTTTGGTAAATATTGGACAAGAAAGGGGATATTTAAATGAAGTGTTTATTGATCTTGATAATGTTTTAAAATAGCAGAGTCTACATTGTAAACAGTACCAACAACGGGAAAACCCTTGTTTAGGAAGTCAAGTGTTTGCTAATGTAACAGGAAAGGGTAAAATGAAGGGGCCATACAAGGGGTCGAACCCAGGACCTTCCCAATATTAGCAGGATGTTCTACTGACTGAGCTACCTGGCCAGCTGTCAAGCCTGGTTCATTACATTCCTCTTTTTTTCAATTGTTTTATTTTGATTAAATTAATCATCTTGAATCTAAACCACCAGGTTCCAACCTGGAACCAACCTGTTGGACGGCTACTTCTTGTGGTGGCATTAACTCCTAAATGTAACAGGAAAGAGAAAAATACAGTTACCAAACCAGGACTCGAAACCATGATCTTTCCGATACTAGCAGGATGTTCTACTGACTAAGCTAACCATCTGACCACTCAGTGTTTCCTCTGGGTCTCAAAAATAAATCGCCAGGGCTTTTGCCACTTTTAATTTTTTTTTCGCCACTTCCAGTATTTTATTCGCCACTATCAGACATGCTTTTGTCAACATATTTACTATATTATTTCTAATTTTTTATTCAATGTTCATGTTAATATAATTGCAATAAGAAACATATTTTTGCCCATTTTACAGAACAACTGGCACTTATTGAGCCTGCTCTGCCACACTAATACAAATTACCGGTATGCATAATGTGTATTGAATTTGAAGAAACAATTTAAGAGAGACAATTTTATATATGTACCTAGTAACCTAAGGAATATACATTGCATTCAATTTGTACATGTATATAGATCTATGTTTATATTGTATTGTTATTTGTAGGTTTTGTCTGAGGGATAAGGGATACCGGGGTAAACAACATAATGCAGAGTTCAAGTGCCATAAAATTTATAAGTTTGCAAACAAAACTATTGAGAAATACAAGATCAGTATTTACCGGTACATGTATTCCCTGTACCAATAATACAAACGGCCCTGAAAACAGAAGTTTCCCGTCACACCAGAAGAGAGTTCATACAAATTTAATAAGAAATGTTACAAATAAAAACAATGTGTGTCAGTTTGGAAAATTTCAGTGCAGTCAAATAAGGTTTTATTCTTCAGACAGTCGATTGAAGGAACAGCAAGGACTACAACCTGTAAAGTCGTACTTGCTGTCTAGTGATCCAGTGACGGATAGTGAACTAAGTCAAAATTTTGTTGTTTATGAAAACTTTGTAACGGAAGAAGAGGAAGAATATCTAATGGAGGAAATACAGTCATTTGTAAAAAGATTGAGATATGAATATGATCATTGGGATAATGTAAGTTTTCAGATGGAGCATAAAGTCAATACAAGGCTTTGCCATTCACCTCTATTTTTGGCTTTAGGCCTAAAAAAAAATATGTGGGTTTCCGCTAACATAGAATTATTATAAAGGGTCGGTAGGTTGTTTTTTTTTTTTTTGTTTTTTTTTTTAATAGCATATGTTATGCATGTGTATGTAATGTATTATGTTAAAATTATATTATAAATGTGTTGTTTAAGTTATTTTAGATGATTAAGATGTAATTTAAAATTAAAAATATAACTAAAATACTTGTATCTTCTACATGTATTCACTGCTTAAAGTTTTGCTGACTTGTTTTTGATACAATAGAATTTTAATCGAAAAACGAAAACGGATTTTTAAAAATCCGGAAAAAAACTGAGTCAGTCTTGTTTTAGTTGGGTCGGTCGGGTTAGCGGAAACACACATATTTTTTTTTTAGGCCTTAACCTCTTCCTCTCCCTGTGCAAGCTTCAGATCTCACAGTTCTCCTTCAACTGTTTTGTACCCGATTGTTTGTTTGCCTGCCCCCTTGGTCTTTTCCTCAATGATGTCCATCTAAGCCTAAGGGCAGCTTTGGTGATACTAAATGTACTTCTTTCCATTCTAAAGACATGCCTTAGCCATGATAATTCTAGGTTTTACAAAGTCAAAATAATTAGGTTATTTTTAATGAAAAAAATATCTGAAATTGGTATAGCCAATGACAGTTTTGGCTACCAGGAATAGAAACAAAGTACATGTACTTAAAATGAAATAATGTGTTTTGACAATTGGTATCATTAAAGTTTTTACCTTACTTTGGTAAAAGAGCAAATGGACTTTGAAAACTTTTAAATGCTGTACATTTTACTCCTCATTCAAAATGAAATAGATGTCAAATTCTACAAGTGCTTAGAGAGGCTTGGTGTCAGATTAGCCGAAACACACAGTTAGGGACTACAGCATCCCTCAACACCTAGGTTCAAATTCCACTCAGAACAGATCCCAGTGTGAGAAGCATTGATTGATAGCTTGCTGAAAGTTGTTGTCTTTCTCCTCTATTGTCCCTGAACTGACCACCTAAATACAGTCCAACTTGCCTTAAAGACCACCTCTATATAAGGGCCACCTGCTTATAAAGCCTTTAAAGGCAAGTAGAATTGTATCCCAATTGTTCTTTATTCATATTACTTGAACCTGTATATGAAGGCCACCTGCTCCTAAAAGGCCACTTTTACTGGTGTCCTTGGATGGTCTTTATAGACAGGTTTGACTGTATAAGTAAAAGAATCTTATCCGCTCCACTCTATTGTGATTTCTAATCAAGTCTATTGTTTTTGTACCCAGAAATTGCTTATTTGGTCACATGGCGTGGCTTATGCTTATAAAATCACTTGCTGTCTAAAAGCTGTCCAGAGCCAAAAAATTAGCCAATCATAAAATTTAGGAGCCGATTTATATGTCAAAGAACCAGAAAATCTAATAAACTAAAAGCAACAAAAATCTAAAATGTTGTTCTTCTTATCTTCTGTATAGACTGTTCTTGATCATCAGCAATTTATACCACTTTTTATGCGTAAAAGTGATTTTAGTCTGCCTTATAATGAGTTTGATAAAAGTTTGGAGCAAAAATATTTGCCAAAATTAATTTTTTGGAGCCAGAAATAATAAAATTAGTAAATGCCTAAATTGGCGAAAGACAGCTAACACTGTAAAATATTATTTTGGCAAAATTCTTAACTGTATCATAAATATTTCAATGCTCTGATTTTGTTTTTTCATTTCAGGCTATACATGGTTATAGAGAAGTAGAAAGACGTAATTGGTCACAGAAAAATCAACCAGTACTTCAGAGAGTGAGAGATGTGGCTTTTCCTAAAGAGGTTCAACAAATATCACATGTGCATGTACTGGATTTAGATAAAGCTGGATACATTAAACCACATATTGATGCAGTAAGGGTAGGTATATATAGAGGATCTTAGATGTGTGTGTTTGTGTATGTGTGTGTGTGTGTGGGGGGGGGGGGGGGTCAATATAAAATTTATTAAAAAAAGTTTAATAATATTAGTTACATAGTGATTAAATGGCCTAATACAGAAATTTATGGAGTCATTAAAATTCCTATTGGGCGATGTGATAGCGAATTTATCCCACCGAAGATCTTGATCTTCAAGATGTCAACTACAAAACGGCAAACTGCTTTGATGATGCCACAGGTTACAGGGGACGTAATCGCTATTGACCAAATATTTTTTGGGGACAAGGGAGATAATCACTAGTGACCTAATAACCCCATATTAGGTTACCGATTGACCAATGGGAATAAAGGATTTTTATCTGAGATGGATAATAAAATATGCCACAAGCCTTAAATTTCTTTTGAAACCCTTAATTTTTTTAAGATTCTATATATCATGCAACTTAAATAGTTTTACACTATAGCATAGAGGAAAAGGACTATATTTGATTTTTTCACAACTTTTGTAAATTTGGTAGTCTAGTTAATTAAAATAGTGGAAACTTAGTTTAACTCTCGTGCACAATTTACGATCACTGGGAGGTCCTAGTATGCACACTAAAGATGTTATTTTGGACAAAAACGGTATATCATGATAACACCAAAAATTATGATATCATCACAATATTATTACAATATTTCCAGATTAATAGAGGGACTGGGATTTCAATGGACTGCAATAAATTCAATATAATAAAAAAATAATAAGTTTAAAAAAAATTATTACAGTTTCTGAATTAAATTTGTAAGCAGTAATTTGTTTGTGGTCCACTGCAAAACCAGTTGTTTCATCTGCTTCATCACAATCAACACACAAGTTATATAATGATTTCAAAGAAATTTTTGTAAGTAATAGGGTTCCACGATAGCGTGATGTAAGCTTTGTTCTAGGATATCGCCATCGGCAAATCCTTGGCGACGACTATCGTGATGCCAATATATAATTTTAACATCTCTAATGTACACTTGTTACTGTAAACAGCAGTGTACTAATTTTAGCAATATTTGCCATAATACCATGAGTAGAGCTGAATAAAGTCTACAATCAAATTAAAAACAATCTTAATTACCGGTATGCACAAGTTGATCATAAAATTGATTTGCTAATTCAAGTCTACATGAATTTATCCAAATAATATTTTGAGCTAAAAATTCTTATGCACAAAAATTAATATGGTACATTTAAAGTGTAAGACTTCTATGAAAAATTTGAGAAGGTGTTTTTCACAGAAATGTTCCATCATTTTAAGGCTTTTGCAGTCAGTTAAAATTTTAATGGAGGGTACAAATGAAAGTCTTTCTAATTTACAGCATATCATGTGTATCTTTTTAATATTTTTCAGTTTAATGGTAATATTATTGTTGGAATATTTATCATCATCAGAATGAATTCAGATATTTTCAGAAATATTTAGATAAAATTCAGAAATTTTGTTCACATGGATTATCTTCAGACAAAATTTTAAAATTTTTGTTGTTTAATGAGGGTTATCTTTTATTATTTACAGTTCTGTGGTAATATCATTGCTGGTATATCCCTATCATCATCATCAGAATGAATTCAGATATTTTCAGAAATATTTTCAGAATTATTCAGAATTTTTGTTTAATGAGGGTTATCTTTTATAATTTACAGTTTTGTGGTAATATTATTGCTGGAATATCTCTCTTGTCATCATCAGTAATGCGTCTAGTACACAACCAGGATAAACAAAGATATTCTGATATACTTTTATCAAGAAGATCCATGTACATTATGAAGTAAGTTTTAAGATAAATGAACCAGTAATGAAAGTAAAGTAGAATTTTGAGTCCTCCAACATCAATTTCTTCTCAAATACTGGTGTCATTGATAACTTCAAGTCAGACAAGTGGCCAAATATCACTTTACGTGTTTGACAACTAAAACGTTTCAATTAAATGTCCCAAGCGCATCAAGATCTCAAAGATTTCTGTAAATTGATAGAGTTATCATATAAGATGTTATAACATAGCTTGTTTTTTATCCCCCAACTTTCAAAGAAACCAGGGGATATAAAATTCGAAGTTCTGTCCTTTTTCTGTCCATACACCTCTTGTCCGCAGTAATTCTCCAGAACTTTGAAGCACTATTTTACAAAAATGGCACAAAGCATCAACATTCAATTTGATAGGAAATGTAAATATCATCAACATGATTTGGTTTGCTCATTTTCCTGAGAGTTATTGCCCTTTGAATATTATTGTAAATCACAAAGTATCTACTGGTGGGATATCACTGTAGTAGCTCAGTTGATAGAGTCTTGCTCCGTAAGTGGGAGGTCGTGGGTTCAAACTCCGACTGGGTCTGAGGCAAGACTTGAAAGTGGGTAGTGACTGTTCTTTTTCCAAGCATTCAGCATTAGGGAATGAACATCACAGTTTTTTCAGATGGGAACTTAAAATAAATGAGGTCCCAAGTCACGATAGGCATGGCACGCTAAAGAAACTTACTGTATAATGCCATTAACGTAACACACAGGTAAATTTTCTGCACCTTCGCATTTTTGACTGGGACGTTAAATACCATTAGTCAACTCAACTCTACTGGTGAAGAATTCTAATTCACTTAATTTGGGTGTTTCGATTAAATTAAAATAAAACATTTAAAAAAATTAACATCTTTTTATTTTTATTTTTTTAGAGATGTGGCACGTTTTGATTACACTCATGAGATTTTAGCAGAGAAGGAGTCAATATTTGGTGGAACTGTTATACCTAGAGACAGAAGAGTGTCTGTTATATTCAGAAATGAACCTGATCCCAATAATGCTGATAATAAATAAATCTGTTTTAAAATATCTGATGAAGTTTTGTTTTTTATATGCCTGTTTCTAGATATGTCCAGTTTCTACAATTGGGTCATATTGTGGCAAGGAGTTGTCTTGCCTGTACATCTATACATCTGCAGTTCCACATTTGCAGTTCCATCCATCCATCCTTCCATAATAGTTTGTGTGACCTACTCCTTCAATAATGATGAAGATATTTTTTACTAAACTTGGTATATCGGCACATGATTACCATGAGAAATTGACATTGTGTGCACCGGAAAAAGAGGTAACTCAAAGTTGTGCCCCTTTGATTTTTTTCTAAGAGTTGTGCACCTTTGAAATTTCAATCATTATCTCTGCAATCATTACCAACAGATTTATCAAAAAAAAAAAAAAAAAAATTAAAAATGGGCATTTCTTGCTCTGGCTGTTCGCAATCTTGTTAATTTACCTGTACAAATGTAGAAGAATATATATTACTGGTATGCATATACTGTAAAGGGAGAAATTTTTGTGGGGGTAAAAATTTCTCTTATTTTGCACTAAAGAAATTACTGTGGAAATTTTACCCTTGCGAATATGTCTACCATACAGGTTAATACTAATATAACATATAAAATAGAACATACACCAACTTATATTGGTTATGTGAAAATTACACCCACGCGTAATTCCCGATTTCAGAAATGACGAGATTTTTACCCCGCAAAAATAATTTCTTTTACAGTACTGGTACATGTATTATCCTTTGCCAAAGCTTTTGTACAGTGTAGTGCAACATTGACATTTCATTGCTGTCACTTAGAGTTTGGCGACAGTCCACCTTGCCATAAAATATATGTGCCTGGGAAATATTGTTCAAATTAATGTGTATCTGTTCTTTGTGAGGTATGCATCATCGAACATGTAATGTATATGTGGACATATAGGTATTAAGACTGAAATACTGGTACTGCAGGATCCATTATCACATTGTGGGATACTGTAAACGTATTTTTTCGCGATGTACTATTTTCCTCTTATTTTGCGGTCGTTTGTTTTGCATGAAAATTAATACCAAGCGAAAATTATACATGTGTATTATTCTTATTGTGTTATAGTGCATATTTCAAAAATGAGGAAATTAAACTACACAGATACAGGGCATGTTTAAATTTTCTATATCAGGAAAATAAATAAATAAAAGCGGAATTAAATATGTTTGCAGTAGTCTTGCGCATAAAGAGAACCCTATAAAAAGTAGTCTTTCTGAAGTCATATACCTTACGGTTTTGTAGAAAGTTAAACACTAAGCTAATGAATTGTGCTGAATCGGCAACTCATCTCAGCTACTCGTTAGCTTAATCTTGACAACTTTTTGGCAGTTTATATTTGTCTTTTAAAGGAGTGAAGTGGAAAAATATGCCCCTTTCATGATTCTTTCACTTGTATTGATTTGTTGTAGGAGGAAACCTGAGTGCCTAGAGAAAACCGTCGACCTTCTGAAAGGGTACTGACAATTTATTTCGCAATAGGAATTTCCCAGGTGGAATATGAATCTAAGCAGTGAGAGGCATTTTGATCTTTAAGCGTTTGCTTTAGACCTCTTGGCCACCTAGGACCCACTGGTTTTTTAAAATGACTAGGTGTGCCTAGAGGCAATCAATGATATAGTCAATTTTGTAATTCTCTTTTTTAAAACTTTGATTTGATCAGAATGGTTATGATACTACTCTAGTTGGTGGACGTTTTCATTCATCTTCGAAATTCTGCCATAGCTCAGTTGGCAGAGTGCTCACTCCATATGTGGGAAATCATGGATTGGAGCTCTGGCTGGGGTCTTACAAAGATTTCAAAATAGATAGTGACTGTTCTTACACAAAGCACTGACATTTAGAAATGAAAGTCACAAGGTCAAGTTTTTACCTTTGCAGTGCACCCGGGGCAAAGTGTACATTGGGCATTGGTTTTTAAGATCTGTTTCAAACAGTATTCTGTTCAAAGTCTGAAAATGTCATCTCTGGTCCTTTGAGATCAGTGTTACCAGTATTCACAGTGGTGAAGATTAATCAGGTGTCATATTGATTGGCAGAAATAATGTTGATCTTTAGATCAACTGATGATAGCCAGTTGAGCTTAAATGGCATAGTGAGTTTGTATGTGCATAATGTACATGCATTCTCCTTTGAACCCACTGGGCCAATGGGAACGAATTTTTGGTGTAGAAAGTCCCTAGGTGAGTTAAACTTAGTTTGTACCAGGTGACCTTCCCTGATATCTAAGATGACCACTGTAACTAACTTATTATAGATGGTAAAATGCCAAAATAGCCAAATTGTATATAAAATTTTCAACCGATTTTGTTTTTAGAAAGAAGATATTTCAAGAAGCATTCAACATTTTTAAAGTTATCTGGAGAATTTTTTGTTGATACAATTTTCATGATTAGTGCAAATGAGGTGTTACGTTTAGCAAAATTCTTTTTATAAAATGTTCTAGATGGGCTATATCAAAGCTTGTACCAGACAACCCCATCCAACATCCAAGATTTAAAAATAGTAAAATTGCAAAATTAGGCATTATGAATGCAATTATCTTGTTTTAATTTGTTTAAATGAAAGTGAAAAGTGGGCATTTAACACATTCAGCATATTATTCTGAGGAATTTCTCATTGACCCAATTTTCAAGAATTATGCAAATAATATGACAATCTTAATTATTTCTTTAATTTGAAAATCTTCTTTGAAATTTTTTATGAAATGATTCTTAAAGAAGTAGAAACTAGTAATTTTAAAGAACTATGGGACATCAAATATGATAGAGGCAAAATGAGAAAATTTGTAATCAGTCTCATTAAGATACACTACAGGCCTGTCGAACGTTTAACACCTAGCTAACAGATCAGTGCCGAATAGGCAGATTGTTTTGGCCGCTAGTTAGTTCGGCTGTTTTTCGGCAGCTGCTATCTATCTCTCTATAGCTGTTCTTAGCCACTGGCTGCCCATATCTCTGCCACTTGACTGTCAAGCTTTCACTTTTTTTTTTGTCACTTCGGTATTAAACTTTCTGTACTGTAAATACAAGTTCATGTGTTATACAAGTTTTTGCAAGTGCTACCAACCCTGTACTACCAACCACAAAGCACCTTCTTTTCAATTCTTCAGAGGTATCTTTACCGTGCAGTTAGATTTTTTTAAATTTGATTTTTAGTTTCATTTGATAGGTCAAGACTCCTAGTCAATCATTATATTAGCTTTAGACAGATTTCAATAAAGAAGCACCTTCTTTTCAATTCTTCAGAGGTATCTTTACCGTGCAGTTAGATTTTTTTAAATTTGATTTTTAGTTTCATTTGATAGGTCAAGACTCCTAGTCAATCATTATATTAGCTTTAGACAGATTTCAATAAAGAAGCACCTTCTTTTCAATTCTTCAGAGGTATCTTTACCGTGCAGTTAGATTTTTTTAAATTTGATTTTTAGTTTCATTTGATAGGTCAAGACTCCTAGTCAATCATTATATTAGCTTTAGACAGATTTCAATAAAGAAGCACCTTCTTTTCAATTTTTCAGAGGTATCTTTACCGTGCAGTTAGATTTTTTTAAATTTGATTTTTAGTTTCATTTGATAGGTCAAGACTCCTAGTCAATCATTATATTAGCTTTAGACAGATTTCAATAAAGAAGCACCTTCTTTTCAATTCTTCAGAGGTATCTTTACCGTGCAGTTAGATTTTTTTAAATTTGATTTTTAGTTTCATTTGATAGGTCAAGACTCCTAGTCAATCATTATATTAGCTTTAGACAGATTTCAATAAAGAAGCACCTTCTTTTCAATTCTTCAGAGGTGTCTTTACCGTGCAGTTAGATTTTTTTTAATTTGATTTTTAGTTTCCTTTGAAAGGTCAAGACTCCTAGTAAATCAGTATATTAGCTTTAGACAGATTTCAATATGGAGAATTGCCTCTGAAAAATTTATTTTTTGACTGGGGTTTGAACCCATGATCCTAAACTCTGAAAAAACCAGTGACATAAAAGTAATCAATTAAATCTGAAGAGTGTAGTGGTCACTCAGCAAAGGTGTTTTATGCCCCAGCTAGGATTCTTTCACTTACATTGAGACAGTCAGTTGTGTTTTGGTGGAGGAAACCAGAGTACCTGGAGAAAATCACTGACCTTCAGCAAGTGAACTGACAAACTTTCTTTTACCGGGACTTGCATGTGTGAGATTACAACCTTAAGGCAGTGAAAGGCACTATGATCTGTAAGTGTGCACTCTAGACCACTGAGTAACTGAGGCTATTTACTGGCCCGGTACATGTAAATCACATACATGAACAACTGGACTTGCAGTTCTTATGCTGTTTCATGTTTTTGAGTATACAGTCCAACCTGCTTTAAAGGCCACCTCTAAATAAAGGTCACCTGACCTGCTTACAAAGGCCAGTACAACTGTATCCCAATTGTTGTTAATTCATTCTATCTGAACCTGTATATAAAGACCACCTGCCCATAAAGGCCACTTTTATCGATTCCCTTTGGTGGCCTTTATAGACAGGTTTGAATGTATGTCCATTAATATAGTAAATTGATACTTGATCTTAAACTATGAATGGACTCGGTCATAACTTGAACACTTGCATTTTTATACTATACTAATAAATGTCTTCAATTAAGATTTTTTTTTGTCAGGAGTAATCTCCTCTTGATTGTATCAAGCCAGTAATGGCTCCTTGATTTCTTATCTTGCATAACTAAGTGCCACCGAGTCGTGAGACATATAAGCTTGATCACAGGGTAATAACAAAATATTCCATTTGTACCCACCTTTAAAATTTTAATTTTTCGACAGAAAAATTATGGAATCAAGCCATTTTGAACATTTCAGGGAAAAGAAAATTTTCAAGAATTTTAAATACAATTAATGGATAAGGGACACAAAAGGAAGCCTTACTTGGCGAATATCGGCCTTAAACCTTGTGTTTATTCTTCTTTGAAAAACTCTTGAATTAAGAGTATTAGAAAAAAAATCAACAGCATTATTTATCAATTTGGGTGATTTTTCAATATTTTCAACAGCATTATCACTTCATTTTAAGGTCCATACAGAACACATGTTATGTCAATTTTTACTAAAAAATAAATAAGCACTTGGTCTGTGCACAGGATAAATGCTGCATTTTCCAGTAACCAGTAACTGGTAAATTTATAACTGGTAACTGGTCCTTATGTACAAGGTCGCCTTATATTCAGTATTTGATATTATTTACTAAAGACGCATTCCAGCCATGACAGTTTCGTATACCCTAAACAACGACTGGATGGTCGCAAAAGATCAAGAAGAATTGAGGTGCGCCTAATTATACATACGGAAACTACGCTAAGGAAGCGTCAAGGACAACAAAATGAGTGACTTGGACAAGAGAAAATTTCAAGAAGCTAGTCAGAAATGGCGGGTGGACCAGAGAATAATTCAAGAAAGTATAAACAAAGGAAGTCAATACCCTCCATTTTCAATAGAGCCTATGCCACATGAAAGGCAAAGGCTTTCAACTCCAATGACAGCTGAAGAACGAGCGGCTAGACGGCAATGGGTTATGGATCAGAAATTAGCCCCCAACGAACCTCGAAATATTGAATGGTCAAGCCCCGGACAGTACCCACATGATGTTAAAGTTAGACATGCTTTAAGGCGTGTCTTTAGGGCACCAATGGACTCCCTTTGTGCTGCACTTCAGCCAATGATCGTAAGTGAACAGTTGAAAGCTGATATGTATAATTTGTTGTAAATGGGCATTTATTATCGTCAATATTTGGTGACTGGTAGAACCAAAGCCTATGTTTATACCTTTGTGATAAACAAAAACTAACATATACCAACCCATCCTAAAGCAAAGTGAAAAAAATGTAACTGGCAGATTAGGTTCAACTTGTGAACTTCCACCTAGGAAATGAGGCTGGTTGCTCCATGGGTTTTAGGTTGTATCAAATTATTTCTGTCACCAATGGCCCTTTTTTAGATGATAGGGACCTCCTCTCGTCTATTAAAAGGGCTGTTGATGACAGAAATAATTCGAACTACTAAGCATTAGGTTACTTTTTGAAAGAATTCCTCAGAAATTAGTAGCCAATGGCATTTCACTATGGTAAGAAATAGTAGCATTACAATATGGTAAGAAATGGTAGTATTACAATATAGAAAAAATGGCCTGCATGTATGGAACAAAATTGTATATGATATGGCATGAAATGGCTATAATTCATCAAATATGTTCAGGGTTATTGATACAGAAACATCATACTTATCAACAATATTGTGATGACGGCCATAATACTTTTTGAGAGCCTTGTTAAACCTAGATTTACAACATCTCTGTGTCAACAACTTATTTGTAAGCAGCTTGCTTTGTTGACTTGTATAAAATTCCTGTAGTGGGAACAAGCTCTACTAAAGCAAATTAATTGTGAAATAAATGCAGGAGAAGCTGGTCTATTGCTGCATAGAA
This sequence comes from Anadara kagoshimensis, assembly GCA_021292105.1. Taxonomy (NCBI): domain Eukaryota; kingdom Metazoa; phylum Mollusca; class Bivalvia; order Arcoida; family Arcidae; genus Anadara; species Anadara kagoshimensis. The sequence continues at coordinate 43,311,401 of CM037860.1, read as the reverse complement.
AAGGAAAGTTGACAAAAAGAAAACTAAAAATATTAGTAATTCATTTTATCAGTAAACATGGTAAAGAAGGTCCACACTTGTTAAAATCAGTGACTCAGACTTGTGGGTTTTAATTTGTCAGTATCTATTTATTAACAATTTACTGGTTTGTTCACAAAGTAGTGGCTTGTTTGAATTTGGTGTAAAATCAATCAAAAGACTCTTAAGTATGATTTTTGCCTGATGTGTCACATATACCTACAGGTATGTGCATTTTGAAATTTTTGTATGTCCAGGGGTCTCACTGAAGCAAATTTGGGGCTGAAATTGGGGCACCATTCCCGATACAATAAAGCATGGTTTTACCCAGTGAATAATGGTAGTATCCCCAAGTTATATTTATGTTGTGTTTACATCAAAATGGTATGTTTTCTAAATTGATTTCTAAACCTTCATCTCTCACAGATACAGCTAGAACATGCTGTAAATAAATTCAGAGGCATGAAAGATAGACAAATAGAATTCTAATTTGCATTTAATTATGTTTTATGACCAGTGAAAGTCTGAATGTAATATTTTTGCCTCTTATTGAATTTTTTTCAAAATGAGTCAAAACACCACTTATTTTCCCCAATTACAAGAGGCCGGCCCCATTCCCAAAATGGGATGAAAAACCCCTTATGTCTACTATTTAACAAGGTTTTTGTTATTTATTTTAGGGTGCAAGAGCTGCTCTGTTTACCAGATTACTTTTTCCTAAACTAGGATTTATATATGTAAGCGGCCTAGCTATTACATATTATATGAAGTATAATACTAATGTAAGTATGAAATATTTGTTGACCAGAGACATGGTCAAGATTATAAGAATCCATTATGAGTATCCATGTAGGATAGGGAAATCTCACCCGAGGGGTTGAACATTTCAGTCAGAGACGAGGCTTGCAGAGTCTCTGACCAGAAATGTTCAACCCCGAGGGTGAGATTTCTCTATCCTACATGGATCAACTCATAATGGATTATTTTGTTCCATTTTAGTGTCAATATATGGCTTCAGGTCCGATTAACATAGACATCGACGCCATGTTTGTAAAATCTAACTTTGTAATTCGACATTTTCCTTTAAAATAAATATGACCATTGGATAGATCATACCGGATTTTGGTTTATACAATCTGTATAAACTACAAAACAAAGTGGTTCATTAAAAAATCCAATATTTGAGGTGCGCCAAGCGAAAACCCGGCTTATCGTCTATGACGTAATAATGAGAAAAATGACGTCAAAAGATCAGGCATTTTCCATGCCGTAATTTTAGACACGGTGCGCACTAAAAAGATAACATCGTTCACGTTTGCAGGTTCTTTACAGTCTAAAGTCTAAGTTCGTTCTGATGAAAGCAATAGCCAAACTAGCAAAATTAATAGTAAAAATATTTACAGAATTTGAATAATCGGATATTAAACCAAAATAGACAATTCCCATGTAGATCTACGTATAATACATAGCCGACACGACTCTATGTTTATGCATTCAAATGTTATAACAATACCAATAACTAAAGTATCCGGGATTTCCAAATGAACAGCTCTGCATTAGACTATCGGTGAGAATTCATAAATAATAAATAAATAAATAAATAAATAAATAAATAAATAAATAAATAAATAAATAAATAAATAAATAAATAAATAAATAAATAAATAAATAAATAAATAAATAAATAAATAAAAAAAAATAAATAAATAAATAAATAAATAAATAAATGAATAAAAAAATAAATAAATAAAATTGAAATACTATTGAATGTAAAGTAAAACCAAACCAAGATGAAAAAGTCTACTACAAATACCGGTATAGGGTTAATATTTCATTTATTCCAAAAGAATTTCTGTCTTTCTTTACTTAGTTCTTTTTTTAATTTAATTTCTATTTATTTTTTGGTTTTGATGATTTTATATATTTAAACGAAAGTAAAACACAATCGACACAGATCTAGAGAAGATGCGCCTATAACCAAAAACCTAAGCCACTGTCCATACTGTTCGGAATTCTGAGTAGTTTTAGGTCGAAAAGAGACAACCCCTGGCAAAAGGTGTTTCCTAACAAGAATTCTTAGTGCCGAACTAATGCAGTGTATTTAAAGTGTAAGAAAATGTGTAACTATCTCTTATTTTTTTGTTTTGAATAAGAAACATGTTCGAAATTAAATGCACTCTATCTATAAAATAGGCGATTATTCAACAGAAGGGGGTTTTACCGGAATAATTGTGAAATTCCGAAATAGTTAAACACTAACTTTCTGTAATTTTTGGTAAAATCCGAAATATTTAGATAAAATCTGGAATTTTAGACCATATCTGAAATAATCAGACAAAATCCGGAATAATTGGTCAAAATCCGGAATAATTAGGATATTTTTTGGTAAATTTTACGGATTCTAAAAATTCCGGTAAGTGTCTGATTAATCCGGTAACTTGACTTATTATTCCGGCAAATGTCCAATTATTACGGTAAAAAAAATTAAAAAAATTTCTTTTAGAAAATTTCCCGTAAAAATTGGATATTTGCCGGAAAAATTAGACATAAATTTGGATAAATTCGTCGCGGCTCAGAATAGTATGGATTCAGACAGGTTGGGGAGTCTCATACACCCTTCTTAAGACTATGTAACTACAATCAAACTTGTCTTTAAAGACCACCATAGGGAACCAGTAAAAGTGTCCTTTATGGGCAGGTGGCCTTTACATACAGATTTGAATAATGCAAAAAGAACAATTGGGATACAGTTCTCCTGGCCTTTATAAGCAGATGGCCCTTATACTAGATGTGGCCTTTAAGGCTGGTGGGGCTGTACTAATATTCCTGTAAATGAGAACCTGTGACACCGTAATGTGCTCCTGCGTTTAGTTACAAAGCGAGACATAATTATGTTATTGTTGAAAAAACATATCACCTCTACATAGTAATTTCAAACAAAAATATTTAAGAAGCTTCAAATTTATTCAGGAGTATTGGCAATATTTTTGGCATCTGTATCTATCACAGTACTCATAATGACATAGAACAGGTATATTCATGTATAATTTTCCTAATTTCATCTTTTTAAATAAAAGCTTTAAAAATAAAAATAAGTTTAAAACAGACACAAATGTAACTTATTAAGAAACCGCAACTACGTTTTGGCCACGACAAGCCCTTGACTTTCTATTAACAATAAACATAATGAACATCTTATGCATAACTTTTTTGCACGATTCGAACTGAACACAAACTACGAGGGGAAGTAAAAAAGTTCATAGAACAGCGTATTCAACCAAGCGTAACACTTTTTCTTTACTTATCTAGACAACACAAAGGTGTTCTGTTAATCAATTTTAAACCTGCTGGAATCTCTATCACTGGGGCTTACTATGATGATCTAATGAAGCAGCTGAAAGCTGTTATTAAATTAAAATGGAGGGGAAAGTTGGGCCGAGGGGTATAAAAATGGTCAAGATAAGATTGAACAGGAATCTATGAGCGACATGAAAGATGCCAGACATATGTATTATTTCGTTGAACAATTGTTCCACAAATGTTCATTATGACCTCGGCTGTTCCCAACCCATTACACTTTCACATCATTCCCAATATAACATTTGCCAGACCAAGGAAACATTCAACCGTTTGAACCTAGACTGACAAATATGCTCACATAAATGCGTTAGTTGTTATTCATTTACAGATGTGAAAGTTATAATCTAAAGTTCTAAAGTTTTTATTACACTCAAAATCAGCTACTCACGGCAATTCTTATGGATATCTCATTTTATTCTTCATGGAAATAAAAAAAAACTGACAAAGATGAGTGAAATGATGTTTAAGCTACGAGATGATCATAGGACTATGAAGGAGAAATGAGCATTTGTTGACCAGACATCAGAATACGAAAATGCAATCATCCCCAGAACAACCGTACATCGAGTACAACAATTTTTCGTTTATAGCTTTAATCATATTGTTAACAAACTAAAATCGAGATGCTTATTTGAAAAGTAAGCTAAGCATTGTCACAAGTGATTGGATAATGTCCCTGGGAAATTATGGATGGCGCGATTATACATGGGACAGTTAGGCAGACCGATACGTATGTAAATTTCTGTATACGCCCTCAAAATAAGTACGTGTATGGGGTAGAATAAAATTGATTAAATGTGCAATGGCTAAATTTCGTTTTGTGATACAAGTGCTGTGTCCAAAGGTGTGTGTGTGTGTGTGTGTGTGTGTGTGTGTGTTCTGGGCTCGATAGTTGACCGGACATATAGCTCAGTTGGTAGAGTGGCAGCTACATGTCATATCGAAATGTTTCGGATTAGGTTTTAGAACCACTTTTGTTGTTGCATTTTCCCGTTCCTGTTACATTTCAGGGCTCGATCCACCATTTAAATTGCCAACTAACAGATTACCTCTCGATTCAATGTAGTTAAATAAAAGGGGAAGGAGGTAATGTGATGGACCGCGGTCGATAGGTGACCTGGTAGATCAGCATTCAGCTAGCTATAGTATTGGAAAAGTCTTGTATTAGATTCTCGGTTTGGCCGCTGTATTTTTCCCTCTCCTATCTGACACAGATATTTATTGTTCTAATATGTTTGAAAAAAAGTTTTGTAAATGATAATTACAGAAAATAAACATTAATAATTTTACGTATTTTTATTTATTTTGGGGACTTTGCCATATCAATGGCTTTCCCGTTTTATGGTACACCCGAATTTTTCAGCTTATATTACACGTGTGTCCTTGTATATGTTGATTTCGCGGCGATAAATTTTCGCGATTTTTAACCTTGTACGTAAAAATAAATTGGTTTACAGTACTTTAAGTAAATACTAAGACACACAAGGTGATTGTTTTCTTTTTTCTTAACTCGTTACTTTTATTTCTGAGCTAAGGCGATATATTAATCCAGTTTCAAAAATACTTCCATAAACTACAATGTCAATAATCTCTCTTTTTATTTGCTTAATCAAAACTTATGTGATTCGGAAGCAATGAGTGTATGGACATTTTTGTGAACAAAACTCTGCTACAGCTGAGAGAAAGAGAGAGATAGACGAAATGTCTATCTATCTCAATTTTTTATTTTCTCAATATTGTACAAGTTAAAGACAACATCAAAATAATGAAGGAAGATATACTATCAGGTTGTTATTCGGGGAAACTTGACCTATTGGACTAACCTTTGACAACAGTTCCATTTCAGACATGTTTGGCAGTTTATAAGGGGCCCTTAGAAAGATTTCACTTGCCAATACTAAATGTTGAGGAATGAAACTGTACTATTTTTTGATTACTTTCATTAGATGCTTATGAATCAACAGAATCTTTAGCATTACCACTGAAATTTGCGCGATTGTTTCAATTCTTCCTTATGTTGGACTCATATGGAGCATTGTACAAACTATTGTATTATTTAGATGTACAAGTTTTAAATTACGAAATGAAATAACATATAATGTCGTGGAGTATGTGTATAACAACGTTATTTTGACGGACGTTACTCACCCATAACATGACGTTATTAAAATGTAAAATTTTGAACGTCGTTAATTATCGGCTAAACTTTAAACGTAAATTTAAATAGGTTCTAGGTAAAATATTTCCAAAAAGTTGGTATTTTTGGAAACTACAATAACTACTCTTTAAGAATGTGTATTTATCTCAAAATCGAAAATTTTGACTATAAGCCTGGTTTTCGCTTGGCGCACCTCATTTATCATTTGAAACGCACTCAAAATTTCTAAATTGTGAAGAATTGGATGTCATTTTCCCGCAAGATGACGTCATGTTCTCCATATGATGACGTCATGTAATTGTCTTTTGATTGTGACGTCACTAAAGGTCATGTGAGATACGCGTATCTCACATAGGAAAAAACCCTATCTTACATGAGCAGAAATGGAAGAAAATGTTCGCTCGCCACTATGCTTGCACAAGTCCCTAGAAATACCGGATCTGACTGGCATGTTATTACCAATCCAGCTCTAAATATCTGGAAAAAACTTGTTCAAAAAAGAAACAAATTAATTTCAACATAAAATTTTTATGAAGTGTATACAATATTACTAGCATCATACATAGTACAAATATCATTAATGTAGCTAATAAAACAAAGATTGATTCAGTAATTACATGTTGGTCCAATCGTGTAATTTTATGGATCGGTGCAGGCACAGTGACGAGTGAAGTCTACAGGTATCTTGAATACGCCTCAGTTTGTTATAGATATGGTAAAAAAAATTAGGTTTTAAAAGTTTTTAAAATTTACAAGCCATTCAGGCCAGTAACAAAGCCTGTTTTTCAAGCCCGGATCAGATTTCACAGACAAACTTTCAATTGCTATTCAAATGGCATGACATTGTGTAGTTTGATTTTGTTACATGCCAGTTGGGCGTGCTGGCATTCAAATTTCCCTGGCACAAGTCAAAATTTATCAGCGTCACAAAGGACCAGTGTTAATTTTATAGGCTGTAGATAATTCATAAGTATTAAAAAGCACTTCCATGTGTCAGGGAAAATCTAGGGATTTTTAGCCACCTGAGCTGAAAGCTCAGATGAGCTATTGCAATGGTTCACCGTCCGTCGTCTGTCGTGCGTTGTGCGTCGTGCGTTAACTTTATACCTTTTAATCATCTCCTCTGAAACTACCAAGCCAAATTTGATGAAACTTAGTGATTGTAATGCCTAGGTGAAGGCCTTTCAGATTTGCACAAATGAAAGGATTGTGTCCCCTTGGGGCCCCATAAAGGGGGAAATTGTGAAAATCTTTAAAAATCATCTCCTCTGAACTTACAAGAGATATAGCTTAGATATTTCATGTGAAACATACTTAGGGTACCTATTTTCAGATTTGCACAAATCTTAACTGTTGAGGCCAAAATGGGGAAATGGCAAGGTACTTAAGGGGGGAATTTCTAAAATTAATGTATTTGTCAATATATCTTGAAAACTATAAACTTTTTGTATAGGCATGTATATTAGAATATTGTAGGCATTTGCACAACAATCATTTTGATATATGAATGAAGGTCATAGGTTCAAAGGTCAAGGTCATAGATGCAAACAAATACTTAAATGGTTAATTATCTCAAAAACTATAAACTTTTTTTATAGACATGTACATTGGAATATTGTAGGTATTGGCCTAATGCACATTTTAATATACAGATGCTTTAGCTGTTTATAAATAATATATTGTAGCTAGACTTTAGATATGTTATATATAGCATACTTATATAATAATTATTATAATTAATTTGCAAAAATACTTGCATATTATTGGCCCTTACTGCTGAAAATTTTGAGTCTTTTATTAATGTCATTGACCATTGAACCTCTGCATAAGATATGTACTCTGCCTCAGGTGAGCGTTAAGGCCCATGGGCCTCTTGTTTTTTCAAGTATCAGAAACTGTCGGTGAATACGGGAGCTAGTTATTAAGGGTATTATCATATGGTTATAATGACCATGAGGTAGCTCAGTTGGTAGAGTGCTTGTCTCGTGTGGGAGGCCATGGATTCGAATGCTTGGCAGAGTCTGACCAATATATGAAAAGGGACTGTTCTTTCGCTAGGCACTTGTCATTTAGAAATGAAAGTCATTAGAGGTCTTCTGAAAAGACCTTATAAACTGATGCTTTTTAAAGAATCATCCCTGCACATTGTCCTAAGCTCAATGCAAAAGTTCAAATTTCAGCCATTTCACCTATGGCTGGTAATTTCTTTTTATAAGTGAACTTTTCTTGACTGGGGCATAAAACTCCATTTTAATCAATAAATCTTCAGTTTATATGTGTTAGACCAAAGGACCAAACTGTTGCCTGAAGCCAATGACCAAAGATAAATGATAGGTCTGAGGGTTCAGCAAAATGCATACTGACCTCAAACTCTGTCGACTAATGTTTTTATACCATTTCTCATTATTTATATAAACCATAGATCAATGTTCACAGAGGGTTGACTTAGCAGTCCAACATAAAAAAAACTGAAAAAATGGACTTGCAAAATTTGGTCATTGTGAACATTTGAAATACAGTCAACCCTGCCTTAAAGGTCACCTCTATATAAGGGCCACCTGCATTGAAAGGCAAGTAAAATTTTATCACAAATGCTTTTTTGTGTTATTTGAACCCATATATAAGGGCCACCTGCCTACAAAGGCCACTTTTACTGGTTCCCTTGGGTGGCCTTTATTGACAGGTTTAACTGTACTCAACTTTTTATTGTAATAAATTACTTCTTAACGAAACATATTCGTAGAGAGAAAATTTTATGGTTTTAACATGAAACGGAAATGTGACCGTATGTACTTAACTTTCATGGTTGACAAGTTGGTAGATGAGCCCATTTGTATTGTTAAACATGTAGAAAACTTTGGGTTGTACTTAGTTTTGTGGTGATGTCTTGACAGTGAAAATTGCTAATATTAATATATGGCAAGAGTAATTTAACTTTATAAAGGTACAGCAATATTATCGATTGTTGCTGTATACAGTACAGCCTGCCTTAATGGCCACCTCTATAAAAGGGTTACCTGCTTATAAAAGCCAACAGAATTGTATCCCAATTGCTCTTTATTTATATTATTTTAACCTGTATATAACAGCCACCTGTCCATAAAAGCCACTTTTAGTTTTACTAGTTCCTTTGGATGGTCTTTATAGACTGGTTTGACTGTATCTAAAAATTAATCTATTGCAAATATATTTTGTTATACATACAGTATATAGAATACTTTATTTTTAGAAAGTTATTACAGTATTAGTTGATATATGTATGTAATTTATTTGACTTTCTCATTGTTTTTATTTCACATAGACATGGGAAAATTGTTATGGAGCAGGGATATATGCCTCAAAGGATCAAGTATTTGATGTAAGTAAAAATTATTCAGTTACTTATCTGATTCCCACCGTGCTGGCTTAACATCGCTGCCTGCACAAGTTTGAAGCCCACCCAGTCAGAACCTAATGTGAGAATGTTGTTCAATTTCAGGGTTTGTATAGGCCTGGAAAATCCTTAAATTTTGAGGTTTGCCCTAAAAAGACCCTTAAAACAAGTCTGACCCTAAAAAGCCCTTGAATTTATCCTGAAGGCCCTGAAAAGCCCTTGAATTTTTCCCATTAAGTGTTGATATTAAGTGGTTGTAAATAGACTGATCAAAATAAATAAAATTAAAATATATAAAAAAAATACATTGAAATGAGCGATTTAAAGGTACCTGGCTTTCCGACACCCAAAATCAACCCCCACTTCAAGTGTCATTACTATGGACATGAAAGTAATTGTTTTATTGATTTAATTGTCTTTGCACCAATGTTTTTTTTATAAAATTGTCCCTTTGATTAGGCCTTAAATTTGCAAATGAGACCATGAAAAGACCCTAAAAAGTACTTAAATTTGGAGTCCAAATGTCTGTACAAACCCTGAATTTGCTTGCAGAAGGTCAGTGATCTTCTCCCAGCACTGTAGTTTCCTCCCCCCCCAAAACGGATGTATAGTTACTATTCAAGCAAGAAGACTCACAAGTTACAAGTTAAGTACAGTTACAATGGAAACAACAATTTAAGCAGATCTCAGAAATATTTGACTGAAATGAGAATTCTGTATTGGTGCAAAGTGTCAAATTTTAAAACATGGCACTCCATTGTCTATTACCATTTTCTCCACAGTTTTTTTGTTTCATTAACTCACTATTGTTCATCTTTAATGTTTAGAGACAGTCGTTTTTATAAATAACTTTTATACTTTTAAATTTTTGAAACCTAACATTGATATTTTATTTTGAAAACAAAAAGCGCATCTAAAAGAATTTTTAGTTTTATTTTTACTTTTTCCGCCATTCTCCTACATAGAGAAAATTTTACAATTTTTACTAAAAATCATCTGTTTGATGTTCCCTTGGTGACCCCATATGCATATATTAAAAGGTTCAACTAAGGTCAACAATTACAATGCAAATCACTTATATATTACGCTTGTTATTGGAATTGGTATTCACAAAATATCTATTTTAGATTACGTGAAGCATGAATTTTGAAGTTTTGAAGTGTTTTGGTTTGTAAAAAAGCATTAGGATCACATTATTTGAAAGTGGACAAACTGATTAAGTCTATGACACAGGCGTGATTCAGGCGTGAATATCAATGTTTTAGAACATGGGGTCCAATACGGGTGTCTTAGTTCTTAGTCTAATCACGATATTTGTAAATTTGCTGATTTTTTTGCTCTATATACAGAAATTAATGTAATTATTTCAATTTTTCATGTATTTTTCCTTGTTAGTATTTTTGTTTTTAAACACAAATATTGTGGTTATTTTATGAGACATCAAATGATAATATAGCAATTTAAGTTAATGACTGTCTCTAAGTATAAAAGACGAACAATAGTTTCAGTTCACGATAATATTCAATTTTAATGAATTCTTGATAATGAAATATAAAGCTTTAAAAAATAGTGCATGCAGCTATTAACTAGAGCTATATGTTTAAACAAAAACAATATCACTGTCACTGCAGAGGTATGATTGTCATTCAGGTTGCTTGTTACAGATTGGTGATTTTCTCCAGGTATCCCAAGTTTCTATAAGGCATAAAGTCTGTCTGGTTATTACAATTACAGTAGCTAAGTTTGTAGAGTGCCCACTTTATAAGTAGGAGGTCATGGGTTCCAACCCTGGTTGGGTCTGACCAAGACTTGAAAATAGGTATTGACTGTTTTTTCACCTGACTGTTCTTTCGCCATGCAGTTGTCATTAAAAAGCAAGTCACAGGGTTATTGAGAAAATTGATGTCATATTTGATAGCAGGCTCGACACATTAAAGAACCCTCTCTGTCCAGTGCCCTGAACTATAGCTAAGCTAATGACATCGTGAAGCATTCGTACATCCATGTTTGCGTAAACATCAATCTTCTTCTCTGAAACCACGTGTGAAAGGTTGGTAATGGGAGTAGATAAAAGTTTGTGGTTTTCAGCCTGATTCTAAATCTAAGATGGCCACCTTTACTATAATTAGAAAATAACTGAAAAATGGCTATTTCATATTAATTTGCTGTTTAATATTGTTCTTTGGTAATGTAATGTATATAATGGGTTTTTCCATAACTTTTATCGTTGGCATGTTATCAGCACAATATGCAAATTAGCAGCTAAATATAGTCAGTTCTTCGCAAATCTTCTCTGAAACCACTTAACCAAATGAAACCAAATTTGATGTGAAAGCTCCCAAGATAGAGTAGATTAAGTTTGTGATTTTCTGTCTGATCCTAAATCCAAGATGGCTGCCATTAATATCAATAGCAAAATCACTACACTGGCCATTGGGCCATTGTGGATTCCCTTTTCTACTGAATTGCTTCAAATTTGATATACAAAAAGTAGATACCTGGTCATTTAACATATACAACAATTTTTTTCCATGAAATTTTTTAATGATCCGTTTTTAGCTAAGTATGACGTCAGATTTTGTCAGTTAAGCACTACAGGTCCTTTTAGGCCTCCTGTTTTGTCTATATTTTGGAGTGATTTTGACCACTACATTAGCTCAATTAGTAGAGTGCTTGTTTTGTATGTGGAAGGTCATTGGTTTGAAGCCCAGGTGCTGTCTGACCAAGACCTGAAATTAAAAAGGGACTGTTCTTTTGCTAAGCACTCAGCAAGAAATGAAAGTCCTTCAGAAGAGGCTTTAAAAACTGATCTCCAGTGCCATGGTAGGTCTGGCAAGCTAAAGAATCCTCCATGCACATTTCCTTTAGCATATTGCAAATATCAAAATATCTGTTCACTTCACATGTAGCTGGTGAAGTTTTGATATAAGTGGAATATTCATGACTAGGACATTAAAACCCCGTTCGTTCATACAATCAATCAATCATCATAAGAGTGATTTCTTTTTCAGGAAACATTTAAATGGCCAGATTCAAGTGATTTTAATGACAGAGGATTTAAAGCCAGAAAGAGTTTATTAGACCACAAGACAAGTAGGAATTCTGAAATGTCCACTGTAAAGTATTTCTATGAGGAGTGATGACTGTTTGGTGATTCGGGTGTTTTTTCGTGTGTTAGTTATAAAGTATTCTTTATTTACACTTTGTTTGGGTAATACTGATACTTTGTAAAAATTTAAGGACTTAAAAGATATTTTTTAAAAGTAAATTAAAAATCAATAATAAAAAATTTCCATTTTGTGTTTTGTTTTAAATTGATACCGGTATATTCTAGTTTTTCTGCAAGTTACAGGTGTAGCTAGCTTAACAGGGGATGCTTACCCTTCCGGTGCACCAGGCCTCACTTACCTGGTGGAAGTTCACATGTATCAGTTTTCCAGTGATTTCATTACATTTCTTAAAACAACCTTCTGCCTTTTGAATTTGGAAAATTTGAAGTTCTGAAATACAGCAAACTGCATAATGACATGATTGCAATATCATTGCAAAGATGTTATATTGTGACAATATCTAACATTTTGTGGGTAAGAACAACTAGATTATATTTGTTAGTATATCACTGTTGTTTTGGGAATTTTATTGATCACATTGGGAATTTAAGTCATTTTTCCCCAGGGGAAACTACTTTTATTGTGTAGTAATTTTAGTTAAAGAAAATCACTGGTTTTCAAAGTTAGTTTTTACTTTGCTTTTAGTATTGTTATTTGGACACTGATTGGTATGTTTTAGTTTGATTGGATTATTTTTATCTTAATCATCACCTGTAGTTGGAAGGCTGGCTAATAGGTTGGGGATGTGTTTAACATCTTTGTCAAGATTATTCCAATTGAAGGATCGCCAGCCACACCCACAATGTTCCGACAAAGGCTCAGCATGCTTGCATTTCACACAAAAAAAATCAAAACTCAGCCTGAATTGTGTCATCTAATTACGTCACTGACACTAGACTCATTAGTTGCAGTGATGCTGCTTTGATACCATGAAGGTATCCTGTGTCGGAATATAAAAGGCGTGGCCAGGGATACATAGTCACTTCTTCAATGGTTGAGAAAGGAAAATGAAGCACATTTTGTATGCAGTATCCAGAGAATACCACAAAGGTTATTTCAATTACTATAAAGATATTTTTTTTTGTGTGTACATGTATTTATTTTCGAGGTACATGTATATGAAAAGTAGACATATTCTCGTAGTTAAATTTTCATGTTGTTTATATATGCACTATACACGACAGGCATAATATAAATTTCTCACAAAAAAAACAACGGCGAAATAAGTGAAAATTAGTACACCACAAAAATTAATATGTTTACAGTATATTGAACCAGCCACTTCTACATTGACCGAGGAAATTGGAGAGTGCACCGAGCTGAGCCTTTGGTAGTATCTTTTACTGCCTGTATTTGTATTCCTATCCAAACAGATCCAAATGGGAGAAAGGTTTTCTGTTCCCTTGTCCAAGGTCTAGGTTTTAGGTTGTAGAAGTGATCTTGCCTTAACGTTAATGCTCTCCACGCCAGAAGGCACATAAGGCGGCAAAGCTGAACTTAAAATAAATGAGGTCCTGAGCCAAGATAGGCATGATACAATAAAGAACCCTGCTGTATAATGCCATCAATGCAAGACACAGGCAAATTTTGTGTACCATTGCCTATAGCTCTCGACGTCTCGTTATAAGTGAAATATTCTTGACTGAGACGTTAAACACCATTACTCAACTTAACTCGCAATCTGATAGGAAGAGGCTGAGGTGGCCTAATGGATAAGACGTCAGTCTACAAATCCAGGGTCTCTCACTGATGTGAGTTTGAGTCCAGCTCGGACCACATGCGGGAAAGTAAATTTTCCTTGCCGTTGGCCTTTACTGTTTAACCTGGTATCAGTATGATGGACTGGAGGAGTGATATGCTTGTCTGCAGCGTACTCACTTGGTGAGCTAGCACCTTAAAGTCGCCCTGAGTGTGCGCTAGTACAAGGCAGAACATACAACACACCCGCATTTCAACATGCATACAAGAAATTGTTCATAGAATAATAAATAGATTAAGTAGTTAGTTCTTGACGTGAATAGCTAAAAAATTGCTAAGCAACATCTAACAAATCACAATCTGATGGCAGAGTGTTTTTAGACACGGGCGAGTCTGTACCACCTAAAACCAGTAATTATAATGTGCTGCATTTATATTAACCAAGCCATTCTTTGTTCTTCTTATTACAGCAACCCTGATGTTAAAATAAGCTCACTGTATATAGGCAAACAACATTGACCTGTCTGCTTAACCTTTCATTAGGAATATTCATATAGAAGAATCCATTCAATAATTGGGTAGTACCGGTAGTAGAATTCACTGTTAATAGAATGTACTCGAGGTACATGATTAGTGTTCTTGGAAAAATTGTTTATGCTTTTTACAATACTAATAAATCTGCAATAATTTAGATCTAGTTGTTTAAAGCATCAGTTTAAGGGTCGTCTAAGTAGGAAAATTCAAGTGAAAACCATTTGGTTGAAAACGTGCAAGAGGGGTACTATTATGAAATTACCTACACTAGTGTGAAGATTTATAAATAGAAACAAAGCAGGAATTGATAATTTAAGAATTTTTAAAATGTTTGTTTTTTTAATGGCAATTGTGCAAAAATGCACGTTTTGGGGGAAAATAGTTTTTAGTTTGTATAACAAATTAATTTAAAAAATGAAAAGATAATATTATATTCAACGTCATAGAGCAGTGGATAGGGACCAGAGTTTGTTAAAGAAATATGAGGGTTTTTTTTGAAAACTCGACAATTTACAGTTCAATTTAAGTTTTACAACCAATTTTGATATATTTTTATAAAAACAAGAGGCCCATGGGCCTTAACGCTCACCTGTGACCTTTGAACCCATGCCCTTCATTCAGATATCAAAATGACCACTGTGCCAGTACCAACAATATTCTAATATACATGCCTATACAAAAAGTTAATAGTTTTCAAGATAATTAACCATTTAGGTATCAATTCGCATCTGTGACCTTGACCTTTGAACCCATGACCTTCATTCATATATCAAAATGGTTGTTAGGCTAATACCTACAATATTCTAATATACATGCATATACAAAAAGTTTTCAAGATAATTAACCATTCAGTATTCATTCACATCTGTGACCTTGACCTTTGAAACCATGACCTTCATTCATATATTAAAATAATCGTTAGGATAATACCTAAAATATTCTAATATACATGCCTATACAAAAAGTCTATAGTTTTTGAGATAAATAATCATTTCAGTACATGTTTACATCTGTGACCTTGACCTTTGAACTCATGACCTTTATTCATATATCAAAATGACCATTGGGCCATTACCTACAATATTCTAATATACATGCCTATACAAAAAGTCTATAGTTTTTGAGATAAATAATCATTTCCGTACTTGTTTACATCTGTGACCTTGACCTTTGAACTCATGACCTTTATTTATATATCAAAATGACCATTGGGCCATTACCTACAATATTCTAATATACATGCCTATACAAAAAGTTCATAGTTTTGCAGATAATTAACTATTTTGGTAAACTTGTACATCTGTGACCTTGACCTTTGAACCCATGACCTTAATCAATATATCAAAATGATCGTCATGTCAATACCTACAATTAACCAAAAATCCTACGTCATTATCACCAGAAATGTTTAAAAAATAGGATTTTTTATCACAGGTCAAAAACTGGGACATGACCTTGACCTTTGTCCTTGACATCAATCGAAAGAATATCGCAAGACGAGATCAACAGTGAAAACTCCATACAATTATCTTCAGCCATTATGAAGTTATTACAATAAATGTCTCATTTTAAAAATTACATAATTTTACGCAAAAAACCCGTAACCTATTTTTCGTCCAATTTTCATGAAAAACACAATTTTAGTGTATCTAGGTATCCTGAATCCAAAAATCTAATCAAAATTTGCCTGCACCTTTTGGTTTCAGAGAAGAAGATTTTTTGTCTTTTGGCTATTTATAGTAACGGCAGCCATATTGTTGGGCCTGGTCAAACCCCGAACACAATTTTGAAAGGCTGTTACCCAGGCATAATAATCACCAAGTTTCATCAAATTTGGCTCAGTAGTTTTGGAGGAGAAGATTAAAATGTAAAGTTTACGCACGACACACGAAGGACGACGGACGGTGATAGATAGCAATAGCTCATCTGAGCCTTTTGGCTCAGGTGAGCTAAAAATTGGTTGAAATGAGCATAAATCATTAATGAATTGAAAATCATCAAACTAAATCACATTGTTGTTTTAACCAATATACACATACTCTGAAATCATTCACAGTGTATTTATATACTAAAATCAGACTGTTTAATTCAAATGTTAAAACCATACTTCTATATGGCTGCGAGACATGGAAAACAACTAAATGTCTCCTAAACAAGCTCCAAGTCTTCATTAACAACTGCCTAAGACAAATCCTAAAGATCAGATGGCCAGAGAAAATCACCAACCTTGAATTATGGGAGAAGACCAAACAACAACCTATAGAGATGGAGCTATCAAAAAGGAAATGGCGATGGATAGGACACACACTGCGAAAGCCAACAAATTCAATTACAAGACAAGCACTGCAGTGGAATCCTCAAGGAAAAAGAAAAGTTGGAAGGCCAAGAAACACCTGGCGGAGAAACCTGCAATCAGAAATGGATAGAGAGGGATACAAATGGCAAGACCTGGGCAGATTAGCAGAGAATAGAACCAGATGGAGGAGTGTTGACAGTGGCCTGTGTACCTCCCTGGTACCACAGGCATAAGTAAAGTAAGTATATTTGGGGTGTCCAATTTTCGTGGTTTTGTGCAAAACAAGCAAATTCATGCGTTTTAGAAAATTTAGCTGTTTTAGAATTTTAGGTCAAAGGGTCATAACTCCAGGAAAATGAGCAAATGAACTGTGCATCTCCTATCTATGTTGAAGCTTTAAACCAAGTTTCATGAAATAGTGCTTCATAGTTTTGGAGAAATAGCGCTGATAAGAATTTCAGACGGAAGGAAGGATGGACGGAAACTTAAATTTAACATCCCCTCTTTCTTCGAAAGACTGGGGATAAAAAAAAATTTGTGATGAAAAACTTGTGATAGCAATGCCTTGACATGTTAATTCCTGGTTCATGATGTCCATGAAAACAAAAATTCAGACGCATAAAAAATTAACGATTTTACAGTAAATTTAATTTCATCAAGCATTTGAATTTGTGGTCATCATAGATTAAATTAATCATTCTTTGATCAACTTGGTCCAGTATTTTCAAAAATCCATTTGGAGCTGTGAACTCTCAATTTCACAGACCAAACTGCAACAACAAACAATTAGTTAGATTTGATGGCTATTAACACGGCAACCATGAAAATCTATTCATTTCTCGGCAGGAGATTTCTTTGCGACATCAACAGATTTTGGAACAAAATTCAACTGCTGATAGATGAAAAGAGGACAACAATGATTATTTCATGTCTCCATAGATGAGGAAATTCCATTGGATAAATTAAAAATAAAAGCATTTCTTCCATGGTAGACATGGTGGCTCATTATCATAAGTGCATTTCAAGCATCACTGTCACCTTTACCTTGTTGAAGGGCCTCGGTGACGGAGAAGTCTAAAGCCCAAACTTAATGGGCCAATATCTTTCACCTCCTAGGTTTGGATCCAACTTGGGAAACTTCCTAGATTGAGAAAGTATGTTGTTTTGCTTGCCGAAGGTTAGTGGTGTTCTCAAGGCACTCCTTTTTCCTCCATCATCCTTGCCACGAGTGAAAGTAGTACTTTAGTGTCATGGTAGGTATGGTGTCTCATCATTACCTTAAGTAGGGGCCTAGGTGGAAGAGTGGTCTAGTAAAATTGCACACTTACAGATCATGGAACCTCTCACCACCCAGGTTTGAATCCCACATGGGCGGATCCTACTGTGAGAAAGTTTGTTAGTTGACTTGCTGAAGGTCAGTGGTTTACTCTGGGCACTCCAGTTTCTCCACCATCCCAGAACTGACTATCAGCACTTGATATTAGTGAAAGAATCTTGACTGGGGTGTTTAACACCATGACTCTCTCTATACCAAGTTGCATCTCAATATACATGAAAAAATCTGAAGGTTGCATGACAACACCCTCTTCTCTCTCTCCTCTCTCTCAGCCACCCTCTTTAAGTCAACAAACATCTGAGAATGCATATGCAACTCAAAATCAGATCTTATATAATGAATTTATTACTATAAATAATACCACCGACATATCAATGAGCACTAAATGATACAA
Organism: Anadara kagoshimensis; assembly: GCA_021292105.1. NCBI lineage: Eukaryota > Metazoa > Mollusca > Bivalvia > Arcoida > Arcidae > Anadara > Anadara kagoshimensis. Next base: position 43,293,124 of record CM037860.1, on the reverse strand, counting down.
TAGTTTATACATATAAATATACAATGTACCAGTAACAGTAAATATAAAGCTCACATCCTGTGATTTACTTTATTTTAACCCCCCCCCCAAAAAAAATGTACAAGTCACATCTTACTTTTGTTAAAATCCATTAGAAAGGGCATCTGTGTGGGATATCTAAGCCTCTTTCATGAAAAATATTGTCTAAATTTTGTCTGAAAAAGCTCTGAATTTGTCCTGAATTTTTGGACATTTTTAAATTTTCAGACAGAATTCAGAATACAGATTAAAGTGTTCTGGAAAAAAACAATGTTTTATTCAGGAAAAATTTAGAATTTTTGTTTTATGAGGGCTATCATTATAACATGATTTTTATCGATAACATGCCCCTGGGTTTTCACATGCATGAGTAGCCAAATTTCTGAAAATATAGTCCTTTCTAAAGTATTTTTTCACAAATTTACTATAAAAATCTCAGAAATCAGCAGCCAATGGTGATTTTGTCTACCAGGAATAGACATAGACATCTTGATGTATTTAAGCATTGAAATCGCATGGATTTTGTGAAAAGTGAATTATGCAAAATTGTATGCAGAATCAAATTGAGTAATATTTCATTGAAGCAAATGAAATTCAAATTCAATACTTATTTGGTAATTAAAATCCTGATAAGAAACCAAGAAAAAGAACATGTTATATCCTCATGATCATTTTGACAACTTAATTTATTATTTTTCAAATATCAAATAAATAAATGCCCAATAATACATTTACTGCAAAGTATTTGTAGTATTTACTACAACAGTGATTTTGTTTTCCTTTTTTAAACTACCATCCGTCTTTTGGATTTAGAAAACTCCCACAATTCCTAAAATCTGAAAATTTGGAATACAGTACCGGTACATAGCAAACTACATACAGACATGTAATCATTAAGAGGTGTTTTATAACGGCAATATCTAAAGTTGGGGAAGGGAGGGTCAAAAAGACTGAAAACAGTTTCAGTTTTGTACAACTTGATTTCATCTGTGTAAACAGTCTGCTTTGGTATTCCAATATATGTGACATGTCTCTAAGTCATTGCTGTTTTCAAAATTATAAGGGGTCAAATTGGGAATTTTTTCTCCATTTTTCCTCAAGGGAAAGCGCCTTTATTTAGTATTTGTAATTTTAGGCATAAAAAATCAGTTTAAATCACAGTACTTATTTGAACTGAACTATGGCAAATTACATGTCATCTAGCATACAACTTCTATGTCAATTATGAAATGATGTCATAGATCTACAAAGTTCATTACCGGTATTTAAACAAAAAAAAAAAACATGAAATAAAAGCTATGAATCCATTTCTGCATGATTATCTTCCCCTTCTTGCTCATCCTCCATGTTAGTTTCCAGGGAGGGATTAAATTTCAAAACACAATCTAATAATTCATAAATCTGGGTTTCAGTCAGTCGTTCCTCGCTCTCTTCAACTATAAGTTGTATTTCTACCGCAGTTTTCGGACACTGATTAAGAATTTGTAACTTTTCTGCTTTCGTTAAACCATATGGTTCTAAATCATTCATAAGTTCCTTAATCTTGTTGGGATCTTTGTCATTACATGAAGTATTTTCCAGGTGCTTCATGGTTTCGTAAGTTATTGTTGCTAAATTTTGTTGATTTTTGTTGGGTTTTTTATGTCCCTTCCCTGATTGTATGTCGGACAACAAACTATAAACTTCATAATTGCTCAACATAGCAGCATTATCATTTAAAACTTCCATTATCTTTGAGTTCTAGCCTCTAGGTTTTCTTGCTGTTTATACTTATAGTCTAGCGTATCACATTCAGTAAACTTCTGTCCATATATTCTACTATTCTTGCTATTTATAATCTACCACAACACTGTCATTAATCATCTGGTAGCGTTAGGAAGTTGGGAATCTTTTTTCTATGTAATTAACTGCAGCATACCTACATGCCACTAAGACAAAGGACCAGGATAGTAGTACTATCACCACTAGTAACTGAAAAATAAAACAAAAAAATATTTTAGCATTATTGTCTCATGTTACACAAGTTTGACTGAATGGGGTTTTACATTCCAGTCAAGACTAATTATTTTATATTGAGATATCACCAGCTGTAGACGAAGTGGCAAAAATTTTGATATTTAGATCTCTTCTAAAACAAATCATGGCTTTTATTTCTGAATACCCATTGTTTGGCAAAAGAACAGTTACCAACAATTTTGAAGTATTGGTCAGACCATTTGGGGTTCTCTCCACATACAGAGCAAGCACTCTACCAAATGAGTTATGGTACCGTAATGGTCCACATTGCACAAGTGATGTGTGGATTGAAAAGTTCTGAAGAGTCACATTTGAAAAGTTAAGAAAAAACTTTTTACAATGTTTATGACAACTTTCTGACGAGAACAAGATTCATTAAATGAGACATGACCCCCTATTGGCAAAGTGGCATAAATTTTTACCTTTGAATGCAGACAGGGCAATGTACAGGGACAACGGGTGCCGACTACATCTGGCTTGATATCTGCACCAGTATTTTATATATCAGTATATCACAAAATTCAATAAAGGGAGTGACAATCTAATCACCAGATTTGCCAGTTTCTAGATTAAATTCAAATCCGGCAAATCCGAAACTGACAGAGTTTTGTCAGCATTCAAGACAATGTTTTAAAAAATTTGATCATTTTGAAGATCATCTAAGCTTATATGGACTGATCTACTTTAGTCATGTTGTTTATTTACTGTACCATAACATAGTAAAAACATACAAATTCGCTAAAATTACCGTAAACAAAATCTTAATGTGACTGAGACTGTCCAAGACTAAAGTAGTAATTAAAAATATTTTTTTCCAATTTCAGAACATGTCTATACAAAGCAAGAACCATGTTCTATGCTTCAACTGGTCTTGTATAGAGTGAAATGTCAATGATATACACGGAACTTACAAAGTTAAGTATATAGGACAACGTTCTTTTACTTATGATATACATGCTGCATTGGTTTGTTAGACTATTTCATTGCAGTGGATATTTTTGTCTTTCTGCAAAGTTCCCGGTGACAGGAAACGGAAGTTGTGTATGGTGAAGGTAAACAAAAAATTCAATGGCGGATACTAATATCAAAAACGAAAAACCCTTCGACTATCACGCAGTTCCGGAAATGTTAATGTCTAATAAATTTATAAAAAAGTTCTTTCCACATGGGCCAAATTAATTCTAAAAACTTTAAAAATACAATTTCATACACCAAGGGTATATTATTATCATTTTATTATTATTATTATTATCATCATTTTATTATTATTATTATTATTATTATTATTATTATTATTATTATTAATTCGGCCTCTGTGGCTCTGGTCATTTGAACTGTTAATTTCAACCTCTAATTATTCAGCAACAATTAAACAATTATTCTGAAAAGTAAAATGAATCATAAAGTGAAGGTCCTGAAAAACTCCTAAAACAGAACGCGCCACAAGCCCTTATCATATCCGGTTTAATTGGGTATTTTCATCTTGTCAATAATAATGAAGTGTTCAATATTGTACAAAGTTTCCTTCACCATGCTGTGTAACTAGGCGCTCCTAGAATAGCAGTTTTAAAAGCAATTTAAACGTACGCAATCACAGCTTGTATGCAGGCATGGGGTAATGCTAATTTGTAATTGTAATGCTCTGTAATGCATTACATTTTCTCAAAGTAATGCATGTAATGTGTAATGCCCTAATTTTTGCATTACATGTAATTGTAATGTAATGCATTACATAGACAAAAATGCATGTAATTTAAGCATTACATGGCATTACATAGCATTACTTCTCTGTATTAAATGTTAGATATTATTACCATTGCAATTCAGGGCTAGTAAGTACCTACATGCTACTTTTTCCCTAATATAAGATATGAAAATCAATGTCTAGAAAAATTGTAACTGTGAACTGTTGTCAAACTAATGATTTATTTCATTCAACCTTAATACTAAAACTATATAAAATGCTAAAAAGTTAGTATACTTCAGATCATTTTGAATTTCCAACAAATGTAAAGGATAAAAATACATTTTAAAGCAAAATGCAAATCCTGTTTTTAGTACTATCAGGAAGTCTAACGATCACATCAAAATTTGCAACTTATCTAAAAATAAGTTTTAGTAACTACAATAATTTGTAATTTTGCTTTAAATGATAACCTGTGATGAAAACAATTTTATTTTTACCAGAAATTTTTTTTTTTTTTTTTTGTAATCCTTTTATATGCTATTAAGGTAACCTATCTTTAATGATTAAAGAAGTTATTTGTTAAGTATGGTTTATAAATTACACCTGACAATACCACTAATTATATTAGCTTGTATACCTATCAACTCCTTTTCCTGTTTTGATTTAATGGTAATTAAGAAACAGTCAGTGAATAAAATAAATAAAAAATAAAAACATATAATATGAAAAAATTCCTTACAGCATCTCTGTTTTTTTTTTTCTTCTTAATTTTTTAGAGTAAAACAGAAATGTATATTTGGATAATTAAAAAAACCTGACATAGATGAACAATCAACTTTGACAAATTTTGTAAAACCTACTGGTAAACAGCAGAAATATCAGTTGAATGACCCAAAGCAAAAAGAATCTATACATGCACTTATTGACTATATATTCTCCTGTTTTAAACAGTTGAAAATCAAAACATAAGAACTTTATAGAAAAAGAACAATTCAAATTCTGAATCCGAAACATATCGTATTTTTATGTTTGGATTCTTTATGAAATGTAATGTGTAATATAATGCATTACTTTGGTAAAGTAATCGTAATGTAATGCATTACTTTCCAAAATACATGTAATTGTAATTGTAATATAATGCTACTTTTGTCAAAGTAATTGTAATGTAATGCATTACATTGCAATGTAATTCGCCCCATGCCTGCTTGTATGTGACCCATTGTTGACTTTAATTTAAGACTTTTAAGTAACGATTTTTTTTTTGTCATTTTTATCTTAAACCTTAAAAATATATTAATTATTTTTATTAATTTTAGTTAATTCTTGCTACATGCGCATCCACGTGACGTTATCTGCGGTCACTATCCAGTAGAAGATATATATTTCAAGTTCAGGCTGACCAATCATTTATTTGTTCAGTCTCCAGATCGGTACATATTTAGCGCGCAAGGTTGCCATGTATGTACTTTTTTATCGTTAAGTGTTTATTTTTGGTACAATTTCCATACAAAAAGTCCGAATTTTAGTACTTTTAATTTAAAAAAAGAAAAAACAAACAAAACAAAACTCCGTCATATTAATGTAATAGCAAAACTCCATCTAATTTGACATTTTAATTTCATCCGTCCGTTATCCGTTTTTATGGTACAAATGCGTTAAAAACGGATAAATCCGTCGACCAGGCTGTAAGATGGGTGAATGAGATCAGATTAAGAACTAAGGTGAGTATTTTCAACTTAAAATGACGTTTTAAATTCAAGAATCTTATATATATATATATATATATATATATTTGATGTGTCTGACGTAGCCAAAACTATAAATAAAACGCACTGTTATACTTGTTTTTATTTGATCGACATATTTTTTGAAAGTCAAGCTTATTTAAAACTAAAAATAATAATTAAACAACAGTCAAAGCCAAAATTTTTCTCTCAAAAGAGGTAATTATTGAAGAATTTAAAATTTAACCCAAGTATTTTTCATCAGCACCCAAATCAGCAAAGTTGAAGTCCCGAATTGCGCGTTTTGTTTGAGACGTTTTCCGGTTTTTATATTTAGTCACTTCATGCTTCTTGTGCACGTGGATCAATATTGTATGACGTCATCTTGTCCAGGTTGCAGATACTGAGTTTAATGAATTATAGATTTTTTGAGAAAATCTTACTTAAAATGAGAATTAGAGGTATATTATAGTAATTGCAATAAGTAGATAAATTGAGAAACGTTTCTTCCCAAGTCAAAAAGCAGCAGAAGTTCAGAGATGTTCATAAATCGTGAAATATTTTGACTTAATTTTGCATTCTCATGTTTCTGTAAATAATGATGCGGATCTTTATCATTAGAATTTATATACGTTGAGGTTACTGTTACATGGTTTAAGAGTTAAATTTGTGTAAAACATATACCTTGATCACCTTTTATAGAATTATGCCACAAATTGAACTTAACCTGTTAACAGTTGGATAAATAATGTACACCATAATAAATATTTTGTGGTGGACTTATTTTTTCTCACCAGTGATGGAGCTTATTTATTTTGAGTTGAGAGACAAGCTTACTTCAAAAAGATGTTATATAGTAATAATAGCTAAATAATGTGTTTTTATGAGCAATGGGCTACTGGGCTCCTGCTTATCTAGATCCCTGCTCACCATTACTCGCCATAGTTGACACCTTACTGTAGAAAGGAAACATTCTGTTTGTGACAGTGAAATACTCTTCATATCCATAGAAAATCAAATGAATTTGAATAAAGATTGATATTTTTTACTTACTTGTACCTACCTACCTACCTAGTCCTTTTTATGCCCGGGGGCACATGTACCTAGTCTTAACAACACTGTATGCACATCCAGGATTAGCCCAGAATATATCTGCACAGGGTAAAACGTTGATGCTATGGGGATTTAACATGTTTAAAAACCAGGCAAATGGCAAATTTTATTGTGCATATAACATAAAAAATCACCAAGGACATCACTTCCGGTGTGAACATCACCATTTTCGCCATGTAAAATCCCCAAAACGCCAACATTTTCCTTTCTACAGACATAGTTTATGACAATCGCGGATGTGCATACAGATTTCCTGTTAAGACTAGGTACAAGTAAGTGAAAAAACATCAATCTTTATTCACTTTTTTTGATTTTCTATGGATATTGACCATTTCGAAAACACGACAGGGGAGATAACACCTATGAACGAAAACGAGGCTTGGGGGGGCAAGCTACATCTCCGTATAGTTGCAGCGTAGAATATGACGATTGAAACGGGGAAAAAAAGACTTTTGTTGTACCCCAGGTTGTACAAAAGTCTTAAGTATATCACAATCTTCACAATTTATAATCCAAAATATTTGTCAAAGTGTTTTGATTATTAAAGCATTTATTTGATGTATTTATTACAGCCGAAAATAGTTTATTTTTATCATCTGTCAAAATTACTGGACAGTAGATATCAAGAAATGAATTTCATCTTCTATAGAATTACTATTACATTTAGTGCATAATTTATCTTTTTTTCTATTTTTGAATAACGTCCAATTTCAATTTTTAATCTGTGATGTAATTCTTAATCTGGTTATAAATAATCAGTTTTGTTTTCCAAGATATCAGTATATCTGTGTATGGTCAACTGGTCAATGTAAAATTTAATATTTTATAATGTATTAAAATCAGTTTGTCAGTCTTTTTTAAGGTAAAATAAAAAAAAAATTTCGAAAGATTGAAACTTTACTCTAAAAATCTTCATATTTAATTTGATCAACGCCCGTGACATTTAATAGAGTCTTTAAAGTATTCTGTGTTCAACGTCGCTGATTATATATATCACATTTCGTCTTCCTTATTCAACTTTTTTTTCATTTCAAGAGGTTCTCAATATATTTAACAAATTTAAACCGCACAAACATTTTTAACTTTTCATTTTGAAAATTTTATATTTTGAATTTTTTTATTATCATAATTCCATTCTGTAAATATTTCTCGAAGTCAGAACTTCTGTAATAGAAAATTACTGGAACCGAGAATCATTCAGTCATTTATTTATTTCAAAAGTGATAGTTTTGACTTGTACGAAAGTGTATATTACATATTTTTACCCACAGGTAAAGGTTGCTAATTAATGCTGATAATCTGCATACCTTATCAACAGACGCGGTAACTTATTGATAACGGAAGCAAATTCCAAATTCCCATTGGATCAGATGATAGTATATTATACGTGAAAAATGTACCTACATGGTGTTAATCTCATTAACGGATTAATTAATTACCTTGATTTATAATGAATATTATGATTCTAAATTACTAGTACCCACACCAGTTTTGAAACTGCCGTGAATTAATACTTCTAATTTCATGACTTCGTATAGTTAATGACTGTGTATTCAAATAAATAAATAAATAAATAAATAAATAAATAAATAAATAAATAAATAAATAAAATAAATAAATTCATTCATTCATTCATTCATTCATTCATTCATTCATTCATTCATTCATTCATTCATTCATTCATTCATTCATTCATTCATTCCATTCATTCATTCATTCATTCATTCATTCATTCATTCATTCATTCATTCATTCATTCATTCATTCATTCATTCATTCATTCATTCATTCATTCATTCATTCATTCATTCATTCATTCATTCATTCATTCATTCATTCATTCATTCATTCATTCATTCATTCATTCATTCATTCATTCATTCATTCATTCATTCATTCATTCATTCATTCATTCATTCATTCATTCATTCATTCATTCATTCATTCATTCATTCATTCATTCTAAACTTACTGTTGAAGAGCACATGAAATAAAATTCTGTGACGTTGAACCAGCTACAATTATAGATGTTTGAACTATATTCTCAAAATGATTTTCAATTTTAATTTTTATTACTATTATTATTTTTTGTGAAAAAAAGACTTTGTAATGAAATAAAATTCTTTAATTTCTAAAACGAAAATATTGGGGGTAAATTCTGTAACGATATGCCGGTTACCTTTGAAATACCGGTAAAAATCCGGCCTAGAATTTTGTCATCTTTAACGCAAATTGGAAGCAAAAAGTCATTTATAAAAAAATGTAAAAATATCCCGGTGAGAAACAACAAATGTCGAAAAATGTAACCATAATCAAGATTTTGGATACTATAAGGGAAAAAGGGTTGAAATAAAGGCAATTTTTTAAACAAAAATAGAAGGAAAGACATCAGATATAAAAATAATTTTTATACCATAGGCACAGGATTATTTCGATCTTTTATAACTTATGATAACAAACTTGATGGTTTAATGGTAAAAAATACTTTTTCAACTATTTTATTCACGTTCCTTCATAATTTAATTACTGTAAATCGGACAGCTACTCGGCGGGGCCTATCGATAGTACTATGGCAAGTGAGTGGTTTATTTATTTTTTTAAAATAGAAACAATTACTAGTTTTTACTCTTAACTAATAACGGTTTTTACTTATTTATATACCACTTTATTTGACACATAGGAAAGATATATCAACTACAGATAAATTTACAAACGTAGACATCTTTTTTTTTAACAGCCGTGTCAACTTTCGGTTTCCTTTTTGGTTGTTGTAATTTAAATAATTTCTACAAATAAATGATAAATACACACTGTTTCTCTTTCTGTATTATTTTATTTCTTTTATTCGTCATAATTGTTGGTGAAAACGATAACGAAGAACTACTAATTCACAATTTTCAACAGCGTAACCGCATCTCAATGTAGTCTTTCTTCAGCAACCTGTTGGACTTGCCCCCCCACGAGACTTAAACGAGACTTCGGTAGACGCGAGACTTTGTGTTTTCGAAATCGTGAATAAAGAGTATTTCACTCACAAACAGAGTGGTTCCTACAGTGGGCTTGTATAGGTGCATCCTTATCTTTGCCTTTCTTTGTTGTAATTTGTATCTTCACTGCTAGATGTGCACAGTTCTTTATAATACTAGAACTAGAGCAAGTGGTTTTCTGTTTATCAGTTATGGGATGAAGGCACTTTTTAAAATTCTTTTTTGGTATACCACTTGCTATATGCAAGGCTTTGGGATGCTTCACTCATTTGGGATGGAATGTCACAAGTCGTTAGTTCATATTGTAACATAAATACTAGTTAACAATGAAAAAAAAAAATTTCCCCTGTTGCCAAGAACTAAACTGGCAAAGCTTATTTGTAAAACAAGTGCTCTACCATTTACCCTAAAAAGTACCCGTAAGTGAGACTGTAGTAAACTCTACATACTGGCAGACTGCCGCAGTAGTTATTATACCATATATAGCTGTGTGACTACAATGTTATGTATATGGCATTTAGGGTTAACGTTAAAGGAAATTTGTCTACAATAGTACATGTAGTACATGTACGACAGGTTTGTTTGGAGGACACTTTTGAAATACATCCCATTTTAGTAATAACTATTTTTTTTTAATTTTAGATCTTATAATCCAGACATAGAGATATAATGAGCGCAGTTCCATTAGTTCTAGAGATTATATGTACCTTCTGTCTAGCAGCATTTTTAATCCATCGCTATGGTGACGTGAGGAAACAGCGTATTTTATCTACATTACCAACATTTGTTGCCTGGTACTTCTCTTTTCTGATCGTATTTGTCTTGCCGCTGGATGTATCGTCAGTAAGTTTACATCATAAAACACCTTCATGGTCTTAATCTTTTATCATGTGTATACCATTTCTAGTTTTAAGAGTTGAGTTGAGTAATGGTGTTTTTAATGTCCCAGTAAAAAAATTTCACTTTTATCGAGACGTCACCAGCTATCGTCAAAGGTGCAGAATTTTTGCCTGTGTGTTGCGCTGATGGCATTATACAGCAGGGTTTTCATTGTGCCAAGCCCACCATGACACGGGACCTTGATATTTTAAGTTCCCATCCAAAAGAACAGTGACTTTCATTTTGTGTAATGCCGATTGCTTGGCGAAAGAACAGTCACTACCCACTTTCAAGTCTTGGGTCAGACCCGGTCCGGGTTCAACCCCACAACCTTTCACTTACGGAGCGAGCACTCTACCAACTGAGCTACCACAGTGGTCTCTTTATTTTTAAGAGATTTCTTAACTTGCCCATTTATTTCATTGATCTTTATATATAAAGCATACATGCATCTACTAGTAAGAGTTGAGTAATGGAGTTTACGTCCCAGTCAAGAATATTTCACTTATATCGAGACATGGCCAGCTATAGACAAAGGAGCAGAAGTTTTGCCTGTGTGTTATGCTACCCACAGCCTCCCACAGAGGGACCACTCTACCAACTGAGCTATAGCAGTGGTGTTACTACTAAAAAGCAATAGTATTTATAACATTTGGTATGGGTTTGGTCCATCAAACAGTTTTAGAACATTATAATTTCAATACTTTATAACAGTATAATATTTTCTTTTAAAATGTGTTATTTTTAGAAATAATTTCTCATAAAAACATTGGCTTTTAGAAACAAACATCTAGCATGTATTGCATATTACATCTTTGTATGTCATACTCCAGACTACTTTATGTAGTTCATATGTATAAATAAGAGTCACTGGACACACACAAAATACATACAGATAGACCCATACACCAAGGCACAACACAAGGAGCAACAGGATTGAAGCCAGTCTAGGACCCACAGTCAAAGGTTGTTGGAACACCTTGACAAGACAGATATACACTACTCACCACACAGACTACAAGTAACAACTACTTCCAGAAACTACAGTGAATAAAGCACAAGAAGCAGTATCTACTCCCTAGTTTTATCTCTACTACAGCATTATTACACGTCGGGGCATCAGTGGCAGAATGGTCCAAATACTGGTTTACGCATCCCACTTTTGTCAGGGGCATCAGTGGCAGAATGGTCCAAAGTACTGGCTTACGCATCCCACTTTTGTCAGGGGCATCAGTGGCAGAATGGTCCAAAGTAATGGCTTACGCATCCCACTTTTGTCAGGGGCATCAGTGGCAGAATGGTCCAAAGTACTGGCTTACGCATCCCACTTTTGTCAGGGGCATCAGTGGCAGAATGGTCCAAATACTGGTTTACGCATCCCACTTTTGTCAGGGGCATCAGTGGCAGAATGGTCCAAAGTAATGGCTTACGCATCCCACTTTTGTCAGGGGCATCAGTGGCAGAATGGTCCAAAGTACTGGTTTACGCATCCCACTTTTGTCAGGGGCATCAGTGGCAGAATGGTCCAAATACTGGTTTACGCATCCCACTTTTGTCAGGGGCATCAGTGGCAGAATGGTCCAAAGTAATGGCTTACGCATCCCACTTTTGTCAGGGGCATCAGTGGCAGAATGGTCCAAAGTACTGGCTTACGCATCCCACTTTTGTCAGGGGCATCAGTGGCAGAATGGTCCAAAGTACTGGCTTACGCATCCCACTTTTGTCAGAGGCATCAGTGGCAGAATGGTCCAAAGTACTGGCTTACGCATCCCACTTTGGGCAGATTGTAACTTGAGAAAGTTTTCAGTTCGCTTGCCAAAGGTCAGTGGTCTTCTAAGTGCACTCTAGTTTCCTCCACCAGCCCAGAACGAATTGCCTCCATGTACCCCAGTAAGTAAAAATTCTTGACTAGGGCATAAAACACCATTACACTACTCCAATCCTCGTAAAAATAGTTATAGGCTTTTAGGAATAAACACCTAGCAATAATAGTTTATAGTTTTGTTTATGTTAAATGTTACATTGCATCTTGTATTATTTCAGACCTTCTATAGACAATGTTTGAGAGACAACACAGTGACACACTGCCAAAAATTGGTTTCTTGTTTTAAGAAAAAAAAACTTAAAATAAGATTTTTTTTCTAGGGAGTGACACAAGAAAATTTCAGAAGCATATATTTCTCATTATGAGAAAATCCCTTTAAGAAGAATTTTCTAATTACAAGAAAACATGATCTTGTTTTAAGAAAATGCACACAAATAATTTTCTGGAATTGCCTAGAAAAATTTTCTTTCCGAAGAAAATTTTTCTTGAAATTAGAAAATGGATTTCTTAATTCAAGAAAATAAAGTTAGAAAAATTTTCTTGTTCAATTTTCTAGGGAGTGAGACAAGAAAATGTCTTGTTTTAAGAAAATCATCAAGAAAATTTTTCTTGTCACTGCAAGAAATTTTTTCTTATCCCAAAATTTCTAAAAGCTTGAATTAAGAAATTTTTTCTTAAATTGAATTTTTATTGGTAGGTAAATAAGAAAAAAATTCTTACAATGACAAGAAAAATTTTCTAGTTTCAAACCAGAATAAAACTAATATTTTCTGTCATACTTATTTTAATACACCCATTAAAATTTGACCTTGCACTACTGTTTACAAATCCACCGCAGGTAAATGTATGAAAAATCAAACAAAAGTCATAAATGCACAAAATAGTCTTCTCACTTTTGTCAAACTGTGTACAAGGATACATATTTATAGCAATAAAATTGAAACATATTATATATACATAAAATTTACAACGGAAATGAAACATATTATATACATAAAATTTACAAGGGTTGCCACAAAAAAATTATCATGTATGCAGACACTAACATCAGGGTTATGACATAAGCTCCCTTATACTAACGTGTAGACAAACTAAAAAAAAATCAACTAACAACAAGAAATCCTTGAACCTCTGTCTAGATTCAGATTGGATCAACTAGATTTCATTAGGAATTTAGACATCAATTTTGGTTAAATATTTAGTTATTTATATGTACAGAATGACAGACTTTGGATATCAGGATTGCTACAGAGTAGCTAATGTCCCCCACTGCTGTATGCTACAGTCAATAGTATATGGGCAGACATTTTATCATATAATTATTGTAATAGTCAAAGATATCTCTACATGCATCCATGATTTAATTATATCCTTAAATTAAATGATTGACTTCACAGTAAAGTATGATCATTACAATATCATGATTTATAATCCTATTAAATATTGAAGCATTACCTTTAAAACTGAATGACAAGTTGTAAACACAAGATCTTAGATATTGAAAAAATAAAGGGGCATAACTCTGTCAAAAATTAACCCATTGAAGTCATAGTAAAATATGATCATTTCCACATTATGACTAATAATCCTATCCAATGTTGAAGTATTAACTTTAAAACTCGGGGACTAGTTGTAAACACAAGCTCTGGACGGATGAACGGACAGACAGACTCCTTTCCCATGTCCCCACACTATGATGTGACGGGGAACAAAAAGTGATCTGAACAAGGTGCATGAGGTAACATATAATTCTACACAGTTTAGATGGCAGCAATAGCATGAATCACAATGAATCCATTAGTCAGTCTTGCTGAACTCTTTGAAAGCACTTAAAGCATCTTTGTAACCTTCAGTCTTGTCCTTTCCATGAATGTTGTCCTTCAGAACTTCTGTCTGAAGGAACAAAAATGCTGTTTCCACACCAGCTGGATAGCACAAATTTAAGCAGTAGTATGTTCCAAGAAGTGCCATTACACCCTTGCTCCATTCCCCTCGCCTCAGAGGGGAAAGCATGTGACCTCCAACTGCCACAAGTAGACTGTCTTCTACTAACAGTAGCTGTGGGTGTTTACTCTTCTTAACTAACTTATCAATGTCCTGATCATTCTACAAAATATTAAAAACTGTATTTTAGTTATGTCAATAGAATTTTGAATTTGGATGTTTAAAGGTTAAAAAATGTAGAAAGTATTTATATCAAAAATTAATGATTAGCAAAAATAATTTCTTTTAACCTCAATATCAACATAAAATATTCACTCTTGAATATACACACAAGTTGTATTGTATAAAGGAAGATATTTCTTACAACAGCAGGGATGTAAATTGTTCCAAAACTATGTGTGTGCTATATGCAAAAAATGTTTTAGAGTACATGCAGACAAACAAGATTCATCTTGGAAATGTATTTTGCTTCTATTTCTCTCCTAAAACTGATAGGATTATAAGTTCTTAGACTTTGTTTAAGAAGCATTGCCAGGAAAACAAGTAAAAGCTTATGGAATAAATGATGGGTGGATTATGTAAAAAAAGGATCTTAAAAGGAGGAATTTATATTATATGTTGCCCATTAAAAAAATATAATTACTCACATCAACCTTTGTAAAAATCTCAACTTTCTTCGTCTTTTTCTTGGCAGGCAACATTTTCTCAATATTCTCTAAGACCAGGACAGCTTTTGCCTCTGTAATATGAATCATAATCTCCTTGTTGGTGTTTATATTACATTTTTGAGTTACCTCCCTTAATACATTTTATTTATGCATGTGTGAACAGGTTTATTGAGAACCTGCATGTACATTTCAACATAAGTGAATCAGGATTTGAAAATAAAAATTGAGATAGGGTTTAAAATTACATCAGTCATAATATTTGTTTTACCAACTGCAAAATCATTTAAAAAGATTATGCCGATTCTAAATTTCAAGGGATGCAACTCCTATGCCATTGATCATCTAATTTATAAAACTTTGTAGAAACTAAAAAATCTACTATCAAGTTTCAAAAATACTGTTAAAGCATCTGTATAACAACAGTGTATTTTAACCATTGGACATACTGTCATTGTCTACAGCTTGAACCATATCAGCTACTGCACAATAAGCTAAAAATTCCCTTTTTTATACATGTAGGTATATTAGATATGAAACACAAACTGATTTAGCTATTTAGCTATATTTTACTAACCAATATCAAAAGAATGTGGTGACTTTATTACTTGCTTGAATAAGCCAAAGTAAATCAATTTATCCCACATCGCATCCATATTCTGGATTACATCATCGATGTAACCTGCATCACCTGGGGCCACCAGTCTCTGTATTTCCCTAATGCACTAAAAATATATTAAAACATATTTATAGAATGAAACAAATAGAATAAACACATGCAAAGAAAATAATTCAATATTTATATCAGTTCTTTTTGCAATGTAACTTATAACGGAAATAAATGGCAAAAATATATAAAATTAATTTTTTTTTTTTAGAAAAGTTTTAAGGTTACTAAAATTCAGCTTCAATTATATTGTACATATTCAAACAGTGTATAGAATGGTGTTTTACTTTATTTATTTGTACACATATTTTAATTATAACATACCTCATCCACAGACTTGAAGCATGGATATGCCTCCAAAAATTTTGATGCTTTCTGCACCACATCCCCTTTTAGGGTTTCAATGAACAACCTGCGTCCAGGAAGCTCCAGCTTTAAGAGCTGCTGAAGCACAGCATTTTTAGGGTTTTGCAGTTTAAATTGCTCTTGCAACTTTGCATAATGTCTTGTCATTTGGTCTTCATTTCCTTTATCATTCATATTATTTCCTTTATCATCACTATCAACTACAGTATAAAAAAAGGACATTTTACATTTTATTATAAACACACACACACACACAAAATATTTAAAAACAATGGTCAAAGCCAAGGAATTATGAATTGTTCAGAAATAATGTTAAAATGTTGACAAATTGATCTTTAAAAATTAATTCTTGTTTTGTGCATTGATGGGAAAAACCATTGGGCATAGGGTGTTGGCAAATTCATCTCATTTGATTCTGTGCTCAAGTTTTAAATAACTTATTATTGTTTGAATTCCATTTAAATAGTCATTTTTTGTCACTATTTCTGGTGTAGATTTTATTATAATTTAAAAACATAACTTGATTACAAGCAATAATACTGTATCCAGGAAAGAACTGAGGCAAGAGACCGGGTAACCAATAATTTGCTCAGTTTTACAGGCCTATAAAATTGCAGAGTCATATAACATATTTTATTTTTTCTACTCATCTAGATGTATCTATATACAATTGCAAGTTTTGATGATCCTATTACATAAGGGTACTGAGATAAGAACTTGGACATAAAACTTAACCAACGTCAGTGAAGCATAAAAACTAGGTCACAGTGACCTACTTTTGTCAGGAAGCTGACCTACTTACCAAGGTGTATCAATGATCATACTACATAACGGTACTTAGATATATCAACTTAGACTTAAAAAATACAACACTTAAATATTTATAAATATTTAAATGAAAAACATTAAGTTGGATACATATATTTGGACGGATCGACTGCGAACAAGCAGTTATATTTCTGTTACTCAGGGTGTGTACTGTTAGTATTGTGACAGGAAATAAAGATCAGGAACAAACAATGGCATCAATTAACACCCTTGTCCCAGAATGAGAGTAATAAAGATTGGGATAACACCTAGCAAATTGTTAGGTCCCAAGCATGGAAGGCTTGATCTTGATCAAACTTGAGATGTTCTCTCAAAATACTTGCACAATTATGTTCCAGTAATTTATATGAAGTTAAAAAAACAACATTGCCATAATATAAATTTTATTCTATGGATGGTGGTAGATTTGAAGAAATTAAATGTATGGATGGTTGTTTTGAAAATAAAATTAATTCTATAGGTGGTTGGGGTAAACAAAAGTGCTCCCCCCCCCCCCATGGGATTTCTTTCTGGAACAGCCCTTGGCATATTAACTACAACATATTTGAAATGTTTTCCCTACTTACCTTCATATTCCAATACACCCAACAAGCCCAAGTCCACTGTTTCATTAGATTCCTCAGAAGAAACACTCTGTGTGTTAATATTATCAACATCATTTTGGTTCATCTCATCCGAATTTTCAGACAGCAAAAGCCGCTGAACTTTAGAACGTTTGGGAGTTTTTCCTTGTGGTTTCTTGGTTGGTTTTACATTTGCCAGCCGCCTTTTTAGTTGCTTGAAAAGACCATCCTGCAATTAGACATAAATCATCTTTCAACTTTTATTACTCATCATCCCAGTGACAAAAAGTACATGGTTCACAAAATAACTGTCACACATTTACATTTTTCATAAAATCTTGATATACACTAGAAATTGATGATGCATTAATGTCTGTTGCTTGAAAAACACAATTCTGGTGCACCTACTTAATGAGCAAAATAAAAAAACGGACATTTGATTAATTCAAAAACTGAACCAGTCAAGTTCAGTTTGCCAACTATTCAGTATTAATTTTTTTTTTCAAATAAATAATGCAGTGATACTTTTGTATTCTTGCATATAAAAACAATGGGCACTAATTTTTTCAAATATTGATGACATGCATGCATTGATTGTCTTACCCAAGGTCTCAGTGGATTCAAGTCCTTGTCATCACTCAATGCAGGATACTTGAGGATCAATGCCTCTGCAACTTGTTTTAGCTCTGCTGTGCCTGGCTCTCTAGGGTTGTTTAAATTAGCACACTCAGCCCTCATCATGGTTAATTGGTTCCTTACCACTCTGTTCCGGTCTTCGGTTGACACACGATTTCCATCATTTAGTGCAGTTACTAGTGCCGGATCACTGTATATGGGAAAAGATATTGTTTCCATTGAGAGAACAGGCGAACCACAAATTTGTTCAAATGAATCCTTGCTTGCAGCAGGACTTGATGTAGTAGCAATTTTGGAATTGAACACACTTGAACCTGTCTTAAGTGCTTTTGTTGAGGATGGTGGCGATAGGGTGTTTTCAATCTGTCTTTTTTTCCCATTTTCCATTGGCCTGTATACTTCTGGCTTATTCTCCTGTGACTGAAATATAATGCAAATGATATTTCAAGTCATATTAGACACAAATACAACCACATGCATTTCATGTTTAATTTCTACATTTTATTATTATTTTTATTATCAATATTGTAAATGTTTTCAAAATTGCTTGTAAACAAAATGATTTTGTTTAACACTAGACTTTCCCATTAATCAAGTGGAATTCACTACTGTATGTATGTCATTTTTGCTCATCTTTACTTTAAGATAACCATATTTAAGCATTCAATTGACAAGTTTTAAAACATTTCAAATTTCTAACTGCATTTCAAATATATAAATATGAAGTAGTTTTCTACATTAAAATAAAGTTGCTTTAAACAAGGCACATACCTTATTAACCTTCAGTTCTGAAATAAATTTCCACAAACTCTTTCGAACCAGAAACATACTGGAACCAGGCAGGAGATCCTGAATATCATCCCTTTCAAAGCCGAGCATCATTTTGCCATCTAATCCTGCATCTGTATTATATATAAAACAACAGTATTTTAGTGCATATGTACTATCATCAGAGATTATTTGTACCTTATAACAAGAAAACATCCAGTGACACAAGAACTAAATACAGTACAAACAGCGTTTTTTCTATTAACCAAAAAAATAAAAATCGAATACAAACTATTATGAACAAATTTTTCGGCACCTGAATGCAGTGTCTTTAACCCGAGTTTTCATCAATAACTTAATGTAATCATTCTCTTGTATAATATAGAGATGAGAAAATCCGGGAAATTCTTTGGCTTTTGTGCCAAATAAAAATAAATGCAGTATTTATAATCTCTATTTGTCTCTAAATATGCAAAATAGTATAATATTTGAGAAATTGTCCTTGTGTTGAAAAAAAAATATGGACAAAACGCTGCTAACCAATGATTGATCTGTTACACTGAACCAATCATTGATTATGAAATTGCAACCAATTCCCAACGCTATTAACCAAAACCATTGAAATACTACTTTGCAAGAAACTCTTAACACTTTATGCTTTTTTCATGAAAATTTGATTGAAATTGGTTAAAGTCTAATTAAATTAGAGCTGAAATGAATACCAAATTTTGCATTCGAATATTCATCAACTGAATTGTATTCAAATATTCAGTACCGAAGGGTGCCAAGCAAAAGTAGCCTAGATGACGATATAAATTTAACACTGCTCAAAAGGACCAGTGTGACTATATTTCTGGTTGAAAATATGGCCATGACGTATGCTTTGGTTTACCAAGCAAGAACTTGATGTCGAAGGGTGCTATCTTGAATTTCAAATGATTCAATAGTTTGAAAGTTGCCCCTTTACCTTACAGAGTTTGCAGCAGATTTTATTCTCATTCAGACATTCGAAAATAGGCTAAACATCCAATACCATCTAAAAATATTGTAACCGAATATCCAAATATTCGTTTCAGCTCTAATTAACAAACACCGCCACCTCAACCTTCACCACAGAGCACCATGCATATATCTATATATATTTATTTATACACAAAATGAAAATCTGCAGAAAATCAAACTCGTACCGAGAATCGCAATAAATATATATACATATGCAAAAAATGCAATAACCGATTGATATATACTAGTATATGTTACTTGAAAGTATGTAAAAGCAAAATTTAAATGTACACTGCAGGTTTTATCAAGATACGATCAGGGATTTTTCTGGGTATTTTGGACAAAGGCCCCTGAGGATAAATTGGAAAATGATATTGTGAGACATCATTATGTGCATTTCACTTTCGTTTTTGATCATCAAATTTACTTCTGTGTATGAAAATACAATACTCTTTAAAAAAAACGAGGATCTCAACACTTAGCTGAAATACGGTGAAACTAGTTGAGCTTGTTTTTTTAAAAGTACTCTACAATATAGAAATAATAATGCATACCTTCTTGGGCTATCATCTTTAGATCAACTATTATTGCCTGTAATCACTATTGCAAGTAAAACTACATGCACAATGGTAAGTTGTATTTGTGTTTTTCAATCTTAAAGTATTATGTTTGACCTACCCGGGGATTGAACCGACAACCTCCCACTCTCAAGTTGTACTCACTGCCAATATACCACCAAGACTATAACTAGCAATAGTACATTAATCCCTGGTTGCATATAGCTCAGTTTTGAAGCAAAGAGGAAAAAAATTGTGGGAAATAAGTTGGCTGTTAACAGTTTGCAAATCATTTCAATGAGAAAGTCTATACAGATCTCTAGAATGAAACCTGGTGTATATATTTGTGATTTATTTAGGAAAGCATGACAACACAGTGAATCTTGAATATACATGCATTCTGAACGTGTATTATATACTTACATCAAAATAGTACTTGTCTGCAAATCAAAACAATTGTAAGATGTTATGTAATAGATATATATAATGGCTTTATCACACAATCAGTCTGTCAGTTATCTTATATGCGGTCGAGCATGCTTTAGCATGTGAGACCACCAAGTTAGCCAATCGAAAAAAGCCATTAAGCATCCGAATTGTCTCTTAGATTTGACATCATTTTTTTGATTAAGGGATGCTGAATTCTGCCATTCTTCATTCTGAACATGGCATTGTACTTATGCAATAACCAACATTGTCCGTGTTGGTAGGATTTATCTGAAAAAAATGCCAGTTTATCTAGACTATTTAAATTTATTCAAAATAACAGAACCTAAAATTTTGGGAAAACTGTTTTTTTTTAAATATAAATTATCGTTGACCCCTCTAAATTCGTGGTATGTAAATGATGTGTTATATTTATTTTCGAAATTTCTAAATACAGATCTAGTAAATTCCATAGTAATTTTAAACCCATGTCATCAAATTTGATTAAAATACCATTTCTACTTTCCAACAATTTTATCCTATAAAATCATTATTCGTAATATATTTGAAGAATTCTTTTGACATAGTGTAGATTAAGTCGAAAAAAAGTTAATAAAACTACAGTAGGCAAAATTAATTTTAAAAAAACAACGCCCGTGGACCTATTGTTTACTCCCGTTTACTTTTTATACCTTGCGCATTGTACACATATACTCACCAATTACAGCACTAACAGCCTCTTGTGCGACTTCTTTCTCCTGTAGAATCTTGACAAGATCATCAGTAGAACTCTTGGATATATCAATCGACATTTTAGGCTTTGACTTTGATAAGAAAATGGCTGATCGAGCGCCGGTTTGAAAAGAGCGGGATGTTTTATACGCATGCGTGTCCAGGGGCGGTAATCTTAGGCGAACACAGGGCAAGCCACGCATAGCAAGTTCCATACAAAGGTAAACAGGGGCGGTAATCTTTTGCGGTTTCACTCTGACAAATTTGAACTGCGTCAATTCGGCCTCGAAATGGCATATCTCAACTCGAGCAATTCAGAATTTTCCCCCGTAAGCATGTATTAAATGATAAGTAATGGGATAACAAAACAACATTTAATTTAAAGAAATATTGTTTGGGTTTTATGATTTTTTTGTACATTTCAAGGTGCAATTTTATAACCACAGTTCGCGTCCGATTTGACCAGGGCCGATTAGTCCAATCGAGTCCGAATTGTTCTTGGCACGGGGTCATCAGGATGGCTTTTTGGCGATGTGCAATTTGTTTGGTTTTTATTTCTCTAACAGTTCGTGAGCTTCTTAGTCATATCAATTTATCTCATGGAAACTCTCCTAATTTTCAAATTATTTGTGGAATTAACAATTGTCCAATGCGGTACAGGAGATATCATTCCTTTTATAAACATGTACGTTATATACACTCGGAATTTTATGACTCTGATTTACCAAACCCACACAATGAAGGTTCAGATGTCGATGATGGAAACGACTTGAATGCCAACAGTGAAGACCGAGTTGAAGAAACAAATTCCGCAGAATCTGAGGTATATTTGATTGTGTGAATTCGGGGGGGGGGGGCAAATTTGTAGATTTAAATCAATTTAAGTTTGATCTTAACAGCAAATGCAGCCAAAATTTTTGCACGTGCTTTTCATATGCGATTGCTTTTAGTTCACGATTCAAAATTATTTCTATTTCACTGGGAGAGTGCTATCAGGTCGTTAGAGCTCTTGTTTTTTTTTTTTTTTTTTTATTCAATCTGAAAATTCTAAAACAAACATAAGTATTCAAAATGTCACATATAAAATCTTCTTTGGTAATGAATTTATCTACTTGCAATCTTTTAACTTCCTTTAATATTTCCATTTTAGAATGAACATGATGAATGTATGAATTTTGATGAAAATATAGAAGAAGGAGGACAGTGCAGCATTGTCAATTCCAGGCTTTCTGATCTTAAAACTCAAGCTGCCAATTTTATACTGGGTGTTAAAGAAAGAAACTGCTTAACACAGGTAAGTTTTCAGTACTGAACCTTATAGCCAGAACAATATAGACCACTGACTCCTCCATCATTTAACTAACACTGTCATGATACACGAAAATATGATGACTGAAATATTTTAACTAAAGTGTTGAGTACCATTCAAACTAAACAAAACCTTTAAAACAGAGCAAATTAAATTTGATCTTACGCAGACATTTTCCTGACTTTTTGAACTTGTTTTACATAAATTGACAAAGTTAGATTTCCATATACATGTATATATTATGGTTGGCTCAGATTTATACATGTATTTTGGTACCTCAATGCAAAGGAAATCGACACTTGTCTATAGAAAATGACATTTTTTTCTTTTTATTAACTCGCCCATTCATAAATTACACTTTTTAATTGCTTGTTATGATGAAATTTCAATGAGAATACATTATTTGACTAAAAGTTTGGCCTAAAAGTCTGTAGTTTCATAAAATGTAATGCACAGTTTCCATTTCAGTTTCATTCTCGTTTTTACAAATGATTTAATTCACAGAGGAGTTGAGAGTTTTTGGGAAATATATATTTTTGCCCACTTACAATAGATAATATCAAAAGTATATGAAATAAACTGCTTATGGCACATGGAAAATTATGAAAAAAACTTGTCTGAAGAATGACATACATTTATGCACAATGCTAACTGAACATCTCCAGTAAACTAGGAGATCATTTTGGAATATACTTGGTAATTGTTCTGTTCATAATATACTTTTTCTTTCCTTACTTTATGATATTTTTTTATTTTCAGACAGCTGTTGATGATATTATTGATGGTGCAAGGCGGCTGTCAGAACAGAACGAACATCTGTTTGCTGCGAGATTATTGGAAAACCTCCAGACCAGTGACAACCTTAGTGTAGAGACTGTTAAAAGAGTTGTAGAAGAAATTCAGACTCATCGTCCAGATCCCTTTGAAAATATTGATTCATCCTATCTTCATACCAAATATTACGAAAAAACTTCAATTTATTAAGCCACAGGATATACTTTTAGGGGAACGAGCTGTTCGAAAGCAGTCAGGGAAAAAGTGCTTTGTGGTAGCTAAAACAGATTATGCCTATTATATTCCCATCATTGAAAATATTAAGAACTGGTTGTCCAATGAACGGATACAACATATGGTTTTATCACCACCAGAATGTATGCATGGTGATGAAGGATTTCTTGTGGATTTCTGCTGTGGCGACATTTTAAGACAGCATGATGTATTGATGAATGGGAATACACTACCACTGATTCTTTATTATGATGAAATAGATGTGTGTAACCCAATTGGAACAAGGGCATCTGTACATAAACTAGGAATGTTTTATTTTACTTTTGGAAACATCGATCTGAAATTCCGCTCAAGACTTTCAGCAATTCGTCTTGTTGCAATAACTTCTAGCAAAAATATCAACAGATATGGAATAGACAAAATTTTGGAACCTTTTCTTGAAGATATGATGAAATTATCAGAGGGAATTTCATTTTCAACTGATGCAGGAAATGTTGTTATTCGTGGTGCATTACTTGCGGTTGTTGCTGATACACCTGCAAGTCATCAACTTGGTGGTTTCAAAGAGGGAGTAGGTGGTGCATATTCAAAATGCAGGCAGTGTGAATGTTCTGAAGATAATATGCAAGTGCATTTCATTGATAACAATTTCATTGAAAGGAATTCTGAATCTCATATTAATTATTGTGAAGAAATTGAAAATGCTGCTACATCATATATGAAAAACCATCTCAAAACAACTTATGGAATTAATCGAAGAAGTATTCTAATGGAGTTTCCTGGATTTGATGTAACAAAAATGTTGCCACAAGATATAATGCATGTTATGTTGGAAGGTGTTGTACAGCACGAAATTAAACAAGTTTTACAACACCTTGTTGAAAAAGGAGAACTTGATTTGGATAAATTCAATAAGAAATTAACACAATTTCAGTTAAGTTACTTTGACCGCAAAGATAAGCCTTGTGAAATTCAGCCAACTGTTTTATTTTCAGATGATTCAAGGTTAAAACAGACTGCAAGCCAAATGATGGTATTTTTGAAAATACTTCCATTTGTTCTGTTAGGACTTGTATCTAGTGAAAATGAACATTTTAGATTTATAATACAACTTCTTAACATTTATCACATTCTTGTATCTCCAGTGATCTCTTTAGGTGCATTGAGTATACTGAAAGATTGGATTAATGACCACCTAAAGAAATTCAAAGAATTATTTCCAAATTTGACAATTTTGCCTAAACAACATTATTTAATTCATTTCCCGAAAACAATTAAAAGATTTGGCCCACCAATTCGCTATTCTTGTATGCGGTTTGAAGCAAAACATAAATATTTTAAAAGATTGGCTGTGAAGCAAAATTTTCTTAATTTAAGCAAGACCCTAGCAACTCGGTACCAAAAAGAGGAATGCATATCACAGGTGGGAGACGATCCATATCATCACCCATTGTTTTCGTCTGAACTGAGTGTTGGACCCCCTAAAGCTCTTTCGCATATAGATATATTTCATTTAAAGAGGCAGATATCTTTGTTTTGTGGACAAGATGCATCCAATTCATTTATCTCTGCTTATTCATCAAATCATGTTACTGTATGTGGTACAAAGTACCTTATTAATCAATGCTACCTTTTAGTAGGGTTTAATTTTTCTATGCCACAATTTGGTTTGCTGAAAAAAATATACATTGTTAACTCAACAGATATAATGTTTGAAACAGAAATGCTTGATACTGTCAAGTTTGATAAGGATTTACAAGCATACCAGGTAGAACAGCCCTGTATTGCCCAAGGGTTTGAATTTTGCAGACAATCAGACTTGATTGATTATACATGCTATGGATTGGTTTATATGAATGAAACAGCATACATACCAATTGAATATGACTTGTTTGATTTGATTGACATGAATGAAATGGGAATGACTATTCAGTGAACTCCAAGTTATATCAGTGAAACATACATTACATATTACCACTGAAAAAATATCTTTGAAGATAAATTAAACTTGTTTTTTATTTCAGACAACCTGGCTAGCATATGGGTTTTTTTATGCCTTGCACATGTAGGCCTTTGCAGATTTTACTATACAGTTATAAACTAAACAGTATAGATGAATTTATTTCAAAATTGCATTTTGTAAAAAAAAAAAAAAAAAAAAAATTCCATGATATAAAAATAAACTTTATTCCTATACCCATCTGTACATACATGTTTGTTTCAATATAAAACCCATTAAAGGTAAACAGCTTGGTATGGTTAGTGCTTGTGTAAATGACAATATCTAATAACCATTTTTCTGTTTGGATGTAATGGCCATACTTTTCCAAAGGTTCTCGGTGTCTTTATTTAAAATATATTCTTTGAGGATACAATTAGATATGAATGGAACATGAAAAGATTGTGTGTTTGTGATGTATACATTCAGTATATGTACAAATGGACGGGATGAATATATACTGTTCATAGCTATCAGTTGTTACAATTGTGATAAATTCTGCTGTTTAACCTTTAATAAATATTTTGAGGAAGATATATATATATATTTTGACTTTAAGTTTTATTCATTAAGCATAGAGATTGGATTTCCAATCAAACTGGAGATGATAAGCTCAACTAATTTTACATTCTAAATTATCCTCAGTCGTTAAAATTTGGTCTTTACTTTCTTATGCCCTTTTCAATTTTGTACTAGACATTTATCCAACATTACCAGTTGCCTCAGTTAAAAGCATTTTATGTTTTGTTTGCATTGCATGGTATCTGCTTGATCTCTTTAATTCTACTTTCTATATTAATAATATAAATTTGCTTGCATATGTTCTCGAGAAATTTAGTTAATGAAAGGTTTTTTTTTTTTTTTGTTATCACAAGATTTATTTTCTTACTTTAAGAAATTTCGAATTTGCCTTTTCTTAAAAAAGAACAGCATTTTTTCTTTTGTTTTTCAACAAGAAAAATTTTCTCAATTTAAGAAAGTTTAATGTCATAATTTCTAAAACCATGAAAGCATTTCTTACTTTGAGAAAAAATTTCTCACTTTAAAGAAAAGTTTTCTCAGTTCAAGAAAATTTTTCTTGATGTGATTATTTTGGCAACACATCTAGAAAATTTTTCTAGCGTTAAGAAATCTTTTCTTACCATTTTCTTGAAATAAGAAAAAAAAATCTTGATTTAAGAAATGTTTTCTAGGCCAAGAAAATTTGTTTTGGCAGTGCAACATCCCCGACAACAACAATAACAACAACAACTTCCAGAACAACAGATACAACAAATGCCAGTATACTGTCATCCTCTGTATCTGGCACACACAATAATAATAATGTCAACAAGACAGTTGGAGATGTGGGCGTGTCTGGGTCACCATGTGAGGTACCATTAAGTCATGTACCAGACAATATACTGCCGGCTCTTTGGCGAGTTGTATACTGGAGTTCACAGTTGTTAACATGGTATATATTTATCATTAATTGTACACCCATTTCTTGAAATTGGATACTGTATTATTGTGATAAGGCATTGTTCATCTGTCCGCCTATCAAAGTTTATAATTATTTATTGCCTGAAACTGCAGCAGGGATTGAAAAATCTTTTTGATCTTGGTCTTTATATCTTTTGAAATAAACTGGGCTTAGTCATTTGAGTACTGGGTATGTGATTGATTGGGTTTGAACCTGGGCTGACTGAATGTTTTCATTTGCCAAGTACTCAGAATTTAGAAATGAAAGTCATAGTCTTCTTTAAAAGAGACCTTAAAACATGTATCCTGTGTCACTGTGGACATGGCATGCAAAAGAACACTTTCTGCATATTGCTTTACGTTCACTGCAAAGGTAAACATTCTGTTACTGTACATATATAGCTAGTGATGTCTCAATATCGATGAAATATTTTTGAGTTGGACAAGTATTTTTGACATTAAATTTCATTCAATCTTAATTTCTCAGAAATATCACTTTTCACAAGAATCAGCTTGGCAACTTTGTTGCAGGTGCCCTAGTGGCCGAGTGGTTTTATAGATGACATTGTCTCTCACCACCACCTTGGATCGAATCACGCTCGGGCAGATCCTAGTGGGATAGTGTGAGAAAGTATGTCAGTTCATTTGCTGAAGGTCTGTGGTTTTCTCCAGGTACTCCAGTTTTCTCTGCCGTCCATTAACTGACCAACTGGATATAAGTGGAAGAATCTTGACTCTGGCAATAGAACAAGGTTCAGTAGATACTATCAGATTTCTGTTTTTTTTATCATCATTAATACTCGATTTCAAATTCTTTGTATATTTTGTGTTATAGGTTGATACTTCCCTTGATGCAGTCATATGCAACGGCAGGGGATTTCAGTATTGCAGGAAAGATAAAAACAGCATTGATAGAAAATGCTATATACTATGGCACCTATCTACTTATATTTGGTATATGTCTCATTTATGTAGCCGCAAGACCAGATTTAAATATAGATGGGTAAGTTTCTTGTTAACCCTTGCCTTTCTAAGAAAGAGGAGAGTATTAAAATTGAAGTTCCCTCCTTCCAGAAACTTCTTCCTCCATTCCCAAGAAATATTTCTGTAGAAATTACTTTGTTATGGCAATGGGGATTTTACGTGCTGCGCTGGCATTAATGACTTTGGATCGGGTTCCGTCCTATTCATAAAAGATAGCAGCACCATTTTGCACTGTATTGAACTATTTTATGGTACTGGTATTTAAGAATGCATTAGTGATTTCCAGTTACAACTAGGCTCAAAGTAAGTGAAAAATACCAAAGTGTATTCTTAATTCATTAGATTTGCCATGAACATTTTTAAAAATACACTGTCACAAACATAGTGACTAGGAGAATGGAGTAGAATAATGGTGTTTTTCTCCCCAGCCAAAATTCTTTCACTTATATCAAGGCGAGTAGTTCAGGTATGGTAGAGGAAACTGGAATACCAGGAGAAAACCATCAACCTTTGGTAATCAAACTGACAAACTCTCACACACTAGGATCTGTTCTGAGAGTGTGTTGAACCCAGGTGGTGAGAGGCACTGATCCGTGAGAACTTTCAACTTCTCAGTACTGAGGCCCCTAACTAGGAAAGTCATAAATTGTTGATCATTTCTAATTTATTTCAGGTGTATAATCATATGATTTTTTTCTCAGGTAAAACAAAATGTATTTTCTTTGTTTTCTTTCAGAGATAAGTTAAAGATTATATGTGTGACTGCCAGTAATACCTGGGGTTTATTTCTACTGGTGCTGCTGTTAGGGTATGGGTTAGTGGAGGTACCAAGAACGGCTTGGAATAGTGGTAAAAAGGGATACATGTTATCCAGAACACAGTTTAAAATATCCAAGTTAAGTACGGAGAAAACTGAATCTGAAGAAAATCTAGAAGATGTACTTGATGTATGTTAAACAGGCTTTATTTTTGCCAAATCATCTTTTTTATTATTCCTATGTTCATAGCACCTTACCTTTTCCCTTCCTTGCCTTTTATCCCCTTCCCCTCTCTTTACCCTCTTTCCTTTTACAGTTTACCCCCGTTTAGGCTTTCAATTTTCTATTTCTTCCCCATACCCATCTTCCCATTTCTCCTCCCCTTTACCATTACTCCTCTTTTCCCTTACTCCCTTCCCATTTCCTCTTGTTTCCCATAACCCTCCCTTCCCCTTTCCTCTTCCTTTCTTGTTCATAGCACTAGTGCAATTGACATATCACCAGCCACGCTCACAATGTTCCAACAAAGGCCCGACATTCTTGAAATACACACAAAAAGAATGAAAACTTGACCTGAATTGCACCATTTAATGACGTCACTGACACTAGTATGTCAATAGTTGGTGTGACCCTGCTTTGGTACTGTAATGGCAGCCAGTGTAAGAACAGAAGCTGGAAGAACAGCTTAATGCAGTTTTAAAGCCTTTACTAATGTTATAAACTACTGCAGTCTGTCAAGCGACTCCTGATTACTATTTTGTAGTGGCTACAGTAGTTACAGATTGATTTATATATTATTATACTGTAAATGTATTCATTTTAGTGTGTGCAAATTTCAGTGTAAATTATAATTTTGGTAAATTCATGTGGATTTGAATTTTGAATTAGCATAAATCTCACAGTCCGCCATGTGCACTATGAATGCATTTAATTTATGATTGTATATCAAAATGGCCATTGTCATTGATTTGAATTAACACTATTGTTTTATCTGAAAAATCACTAAAATTATTACATTAACAGTATGCATGTATTCTTGTATACAGTCAAACATGTCTATAAAGACCATTCGAGGGAATCAGTAAAAGTGACCTTTATGGGCAGGTAGCCCTTACATACAGGTTCAAATAACATGAATAAAGAGCAGTTGGGATATATTTTTACTGACGTTTAAAAGCAGGTGGCACTTATATAGAGGTGGCCTTTAAGGCAGGTTGGACTGTACAGAGTACTAATAAATGATTACCTTTTATCATTATAGGAAATAAAGCAGATATCAGAAAAGATAAAATACAATCATCCACTGAGGAAACACGTGGACACTATATTACTAAAGGTGAGAAATTTATATTATTATGCGTCCAGTTCTAGAAATATGACATGGTAAGGCATAGACTAAAGACTTTTCAGTTGGTTAGGGGAATTGACTCAAAATGCATTTTATATGCCTGTTTTAGAAACAGGACATATTATAGTAAGGTGTTTTCTGTCTGTTTGTCCATCTGTTATAGTTTGTCCGACCTACACCATTGAATATATTTTAACTAAATGTGGTATACATGATTACCAGGATATGACTGTGTGTATCCGATTAGAAGGTAACTTGGCACTGTTGATAAAATTTTTAAATTTTCAAAATATTATGTGAATCCTTGGTTGTGGTTGATATGCCATTGGCTATTCATATTTTTATCATGCACATGGTTGGGGATTTCCCAGTTTGGATTTGTTTAGGGGACACTTTTGAAATGCCATCCCATTTCACTTATAACTTGTTCCGCCACTCTATACATGTAATCCATGTATTACTGTTGGTATCTTTACAGTGTCCAGAATCAATGCGTCATTCTGTAAGTAGAAATAAAGATGATTACGAAGACTACGATACCTCTAGAGATACTCCGACAGAAAAGACCTTAGTAAACTACATAGAGAGTTATAGAAAAAAGTCAGGCCCAATCAACGAACACATGCTCAGTGGAATATGTTAATGGAGAGGGCATTTGAGTTGGAAGATATAGAGGCTAACGAAGGCAATAGAGACCGAACATTTAAACATTCCTTTACACCAACAAATAGAGGATTACTTTCTACAATATATACACCTCAAGCAGGTATTGTGTTAATTTGTTATGAAAGTTTGAGGTTTCACAGTTGGAAACATTGTATGTGTCATAAATTCAACTCTAAAGCATATTCAACAACACTTGCCCTTTCCAATTCACTTGTGTGAACAATTTATGTGTATCTTGAAGTGAACAATACTGTTGCATCCAAGTCGTCGTAATCATCCAGACGGTTTTTCTCAGTTATCTCCCTTTGTTCAGAACATAAGTATGGACTTCAGTGCTAATGTCAAGAAACAACATTTAACCCAATATTTACACCCAAGTTTTAATTAATTTTATGATTTATACCAAATTCAAATGATAGCTGATTTTATTACAAGCCAGTATTCAAATTTCATTGGTCTGTGTCAAAATGTACCAGCAGGCCCTGGGTATTTGGGCCAGAGCCAATTTTGAAAACTTTGTAAATATATTAATCATGCTATTATCTTTTGATTTTGTTTGAATAAAACTCAATCCCACTTTTTACAACCAGATTTTGCTCTATTTTGAAACAAATCATTTCCCCAAACTACATACAAATTGTTCTTGCAGGTATTGGAAAAACTTAATAATGATGATACTAGCTATTGTGTTGACTATTTTTTCTCATAATTTAATTTTTTCTTTCAGAATGGTATTGGAAATGCTTGCTAAAGCCCTGGGTGATGAGAATTTTAGCAGTGATGTTGACAATTTTCTCCTTCATGGTTGTGTGGTCTGAATGTCTCTTCTTTGTAAAGACTCCAGTTTTATCCCTGTTTGCTGTGTTCCTTAATTTAGCTAAAATGAATTATGATTATGTTTATATCGAGGTAAGTATAGTAAATTAGTAAATTTATATCTACCCGTGTATCAAAATATGAATACATCATTAAAATCTATAACCTGTTCAAAGTTTTAAACATATAGCATGTCTAACCTGTCTTAAAGGCCACCTCTATACAAAGGACATCTGTTTTAAAGGTCACCTCCATATTAATGCCACCTCTGTAAAAATGCCACCTCTATACAAAAGACATCTGTTTTAAAGGTCACCTCCATATAAAGGCCACTTCTATACAAAGGACATCTGTTTTAAAGGCCACCTCTATACAAAGACATCTGTTTTAAAGGTCACCTCCATATAAAGGCCACTTCTGTACAAAGGACATCTGTTTTAAAGACCACCTCTATACAAAGGACATCTGTTTTAAAGGCCACCTCCATATAAATGCCACCTCTGTAAAAAGGCCACCTCTATACAAAGGACATCTGTTTTAAAAGCCACCTCTATACAAAGGACATCTGTTTTAAAGGTCACCTCTATACAAAGGACATCTGTTTTAAAGGCCACCTCCATAAAAAGGTCACCTTTTTAAAGACCAGTAAAATTTTATTTCACTTGCTCTATTCCTGTTATTTGAACCTGTATAAATAGGCCAACTGCCCATAAAGACCACTTAAATTGTTCCATTATGTTGGCATTTATAGACTAGGTTGACTAGATAAAATTTTGTCTTATATTCAAACAGTGAAAATTTTAATTAAAAAAGGTAAACATGCATGTTTATTCATGGTATAATTTTTCCCATTTTGTAATCTGTTAGCTGGTGATGCCTCAGTTTAAGAAATATATTCTTGACTGTGATGTAAAAACCAATTACTAATATGTGTATGTATTTAATCTTTTTCAGTTTGCATCAATCTTGACTATAGCTTACCTTTGTTTTTGTGCTTACTATAGTGTGTTTCAAATAAGAATACTGAATTGGTATTATATAGCACCACACCATCAGACTGATGAGTATAGTCTTGCATTTACTGGCATGTAAGTATAACAAAAAGTATCCATTGCCACCTTGTCATGACTTTATATGTGTGGCAGATGTGGCCTGCTCGTTGATAGGTGGCCAGGTCTTGGTATCATAATCATTCCTTAACTGAGATTTTTGTTAACTTGTATCTGGTCAATTTTGGCAACATTTTATGATATAGTGATTAAAAAGTTTTGTTAAAATTAAAATATAGTTGTCATAAGCTTTGACTGATCTTCAATATGACACCATAAATTCCTAAAAAATGTTAAAAAATAACAAAATTATTACAGTCAATTTTGCCAGATATTAGTTTAGGAAAATCTTAGTTAAGAAATTACAGTATAACCTGTACTAGTGGTCACCTTCGAAGAGCGGTCATCTGTCACTAATGGTCACTTTGTGACAGTCCCTAACGATTTTACTATATAACTGACCTCTGTAGAGCGGTCACCTGTCAGACGTGGTGAGTAGTCACCCTTGGTGCCTTATATTTGTGGAAAATCACTGTCTGCAACGGAAATTACATGTATTGTGAAACGAGCCATTTAGCTCAGTCAGTAGAATTCCCTACTAGTATTGAGAAGATTGTGATTTTTGAGTCCCTGTTTGGCTGCTGCATTGTTTCCTTTTCCCATTACATATGTACATGTATGCAATGTAATTTAATCTCTTAAGTGTCAAGAAACAACATACCTCCTTGTTAAAAACATGCCATGCATGCAAGAAATAATATGTAATGATGATTATTATTTGTACTGTATACATCATGTACATGTTTATCCTATATGCTTGATGTTGCATTTCTTCCATATCTACTCATGTGGCAAACCTTGTCTCTTGACTCAAATGTTCAACCCCTTTGGTGAAATTTCCCTATCCTACATAGACAGTAATAATAGATTCTTTTAATCATGGTAATCACACAGACACTACATGTATATGCTATCTCTAAATTTCAAAACATCACAATTTTAACAAAGTAAAAAGGTTTATGGTTTAGAATGTTGATCATAATACCTGTATACACGAAGGGGTGGTATTAATTAGTATGTAATTTTATGCATATGTTCTTGTGATATATTCTTCACTAATTCCTTACCGTTTTGTATGCCTTGAATATTACTCCTGATATGCAGTAGCGGCATTTCTTACCAACCAAACTTGTTGTAAAAGTCAAGGTTTTATACTGGAATTGACAAACACTTGCAGAATAATTTTGATAAGGATAGAATAATAAATTCTGATGCCAAAAAATTGTAAACAGAATTTTGACAGCAATTTAATCTGTTCCACATTTGAAGAGTAACGCCCCTTAAATTGTTGATTTTATTGTCACAAATACAGGTTACCTGGCTCGGCAAGTATGACCAGGTAGATCTCAATGTGTGTTTGTGACAGTAAAATCTACATGGGAACTCTTCAACAGTTGTATTCCTATTTGATTTATCATTTTTTCCTCTTTCAGACTTCTATGTAGGTTGACTCCACCAATGTGTTTAAACTTTCTGGGTTTAATTCATCTGGATAGCCATATTACATACCAGGGAAATATAGAGGAAACATCATATACTGAGGTAATGTCACAGTCATTTTATGTGGGTTTTCATTTATTTAGACAGCTTGCACTAATATGCTTGTATAGTCCATTTGATATTAATTCATTCATCTTGATAGCCATATTATGTACCTAACCACTGCGGTAGCTCAGTTGGTAGAGTGCTCGCTCCGTAAGTGGGATGTTGTGGGTTCAAACCCCGGCCAGGTCTGACCCAAGACTTGAAAGTGGGTAGTGGCTGTTCTTTCGCCAAGCACTCGGCATTACGAAATGAAAGTCACAGTTCTTTCAGATGGGAACTTAAAATAAACGAGGTCCTGTGTCACGGTGGTTTTGGCACGCTTAAGAACCCTGCTGTATAATGCTATCAGCGCAACGCACAGGCAAAATTTCTGCACTATCGCCTAGAAGCTGGTGACGTCTCCATATAAGTGAAATATTCTTGACTGGGACGTTAAACACCATTACTCACTCACTCATATTATGTACCAGGGAAATATAAAGATTATGCCTTGGTGTCAAAATTTTTTACTCTGGTTTGGAAAGTTCTACTTTGTTTTGGTTGACACATGTTAATGTACCAAATGATATGAGTGGTATGTGCTATTAAAATAATTTTGATTTATATGGGTCTCATTTAGATAGGCAGCAGCTTGCATTGTGTGTTTGTATGTCATGTATATGTCAGTTGATATTCCATATAATTTTGATATTTTTACTGTTTCAGATTATGGGTCATATGGATGTAATCTCTATTATATCAGATGGATTTAACATTTACTTCCCGATACTGATCGTCTTACTGTGTATATGTACATACTTCAGCCTGGGTAGCAGGTTCTTACAATTCCTCGGCTTCCAACAGTTCATCGGTGATGACGATGACATGACACAAGAACTATCAGATGAAGGCAGAGAGATGATTCGTAGAGGTGAGTCAGAGGAATATTGAAGAATTTTTAAAAAAAAAAATAAATTTGATAAGTAAATGAACATTTCTAATAAAACCAGAAAACAGTGATTTCCTGTTGATTTTAGGCAAAATAAAAGTTGGGGTAGACAGAAAGACATTTTACAAAACCCATTATTATAATTTTGTTTTACATTAGCAGTGTCTAATCTAGGATTTTTGTGAGAAGGGGCCATTTTCAAAAACTTTCTTTTATAACACCATTACATCAATATGTTTGCATTCACATAATGTTAATATGCTCCACTTAGGCCATGGCAATGGGGTAATTTAGCAAAATAAGGGATCGATGGGCCCTTCTAGAATGAACACTGCATCAGCTTCACAGAGCAGAATTGCTGACTTCTTGTTTGGTTACTTTAATGGTCTCTTACATACAAGAATAGAAAATGCTGAAATAGTCAAGGCAATGACTCGTTGAAAATTTTTTACTTACATGTATTTCAAACACTGATTATCTTCTGTTAAATTGAATAGAGCGGCGTAAACTTGAGAGAAAAGCTGAAAGTGAAGCAAGGAGACGTGACTGGAATGAAAGATTTGGTGATGATTCAACCAGTGGTATTAGTAGCAGTGCTAGAACAAATGAAATTGAAACAGCAACAGATTTGAAGTTGAACCGAGGTACGTTGACGAAAATTCATACTAGAGTAAAACTTTATTTACAATTTTGGTGGAAGCACCGCTGATGAGAAATTGTATTCCAAAACAGTCATTTAGTGCTGTAAAATTAAAACTGGTATAATATGTAATTTAAAACCACTATTTATGCAGACAGATATTGGCATCATAAAGGGGTAGGGCCATGATATGAATTGAATTGTGATATATTTATTTAATACAGTCAACTCTCTTTACAACGGCACCCTTTATAACGGCATATTCAGTTAACGGCAAAAAATTGTTGGGAACAAAACCATCACAGCGTTATTATAACACTTTATAACGGCATATTCGGCTACCGGCTCCGGCAACGAAAAGTCGGGAACGAATGTACAAAATAAACACTAATTTTGTTCGTTATAACGGCACTGCTAACCGGCAGAGGATCAGACGGTATCAAACACACCATGCCTTCAGGCATCGCTGCACATGGCTTGACCGGTTTGTATACAGGTGACAGTGACACTGATTGTCGAGAGAACACCTGCATGCGTTGTGGTCAGTAATTAATAGGTACCCATAATTAAATTTACCTGGCGGTAATTATCGGGATGATTATCACTCGAATGAGAGATACCAGCTAGTGAGCAAAACTTTTAAGAACGCGTATAAATCACCATTTTCAAGTAAACTCAATAAAATCATACCTCAAATAAGTACTTTAATTTTCTTTGAAAGTGAAAGTTGGTTAAGTGAAACATTCCAGCTGAGAAAAATCGTTTGTATAACATGTTCTGTCGGCATACAGATTCAACATCAAAAACATTTTTCAGGATGTCCCTTGGAATTTATGAAGTGACGTTACCAATGAATTTCATTGAATTATTAGACATGTGGTGATACACATTACAACGGGAATTCCCAGAATCTTGTGTCCTCTTTAATTCATAAAAATGGATCAATAATACCGTAAAATTATAACTTTTTATTAAACAAATAATGATGTCAGGTGAAAATAATGGTATGATGTACGTTGTTATTTATTTCAAATTAACGAGACTTCTTTCATTTTTTTTTTACTTTCTCTTTCCGTGAAAGGAGTGCCGTGTGCAAATTCACGGGAAATTGCATGCCGATTTGGAAGCAAATAAATTCAAAACGGGAATGTTGCATATGATAAGCAACAGTTTAATGAATGCTAGGCATCAACAACAAAAGTTCAAGTTGCATACAAACACTAGAACGAACCTAACAGCAATGGTCTGTAAAAAGCCCACCTACACACTGTTTGAAATTTCATCTACCAGTAAATATGACAAAAACGATCAGGTAGAATTTATTAAATTTTATTAAAATTATATTAGTGATAATTTGTTGATATTTTAAAGGAATTAATCATTTTCTGTTGTGTCTACATTGCACTACGTTGTCTTGTACATTGGCTCTCTACTACAACTTGAATCAGGGGACGTAACTCTTACAAAATTATGCTAAATTCATTACAACAGCATATTCTTTACAACGGCAAAACTGCTGATCACGGAGATGGCCGTTATAAAGAGTGCTGACTGTATATCAAGTACAATATATTGGTACCGGTAATAAATACATGTAAACATGACACATTCAATTC
Source organism: Anadara kagoshimensis (assembly GCA_021292105.1). Classification (NCBI taxonomy): domain Eukaryota; kingdom Metazoa; phylum Mollusca; class Bivalvia; order Arcoida; family Arcidae; genus Anadara; species Anadara kagoshimensis. The sequence continues at coordinate 43,255,534 of CM037860.1, read as the reverse complement.
AATGTTACAAAACTTTGTTTTTTTGAATCGCATTTAATTGCAATATCTCAACCATGTGATTTCAAACAATGAATTGTGCTTTGAAGATGAGTAGGAAATTAACGAGAACGTATCTTGAAAAACTAAGAAAAAGTGGATTTTAATCTATAAAATTGAGATGGCAGGCAGAGTACAGGTACTTGTATTAGAAGGACTTTATAATTATATTAAACTGTATACTGTACCTGTTGTCAGTCTACCATCAATCATAACTTATTATAGGCAACAATGACCTGTCTGCTTGACCTTTTATTAGGAAAATTCAGATAGGATAATCCACCCAATAAATGGGTAGTGTTAAGATCCAAGTTATTATATATACAGTACATGTGCCTACTCTATAAGGTGAGTATCACTCATGATGAACACCCAAGTTTCTTACACATAAATTAACTGATCCATGATAAATATTTAAATTAAAGGTCAAACGGACAGGTCAATGTTGTTTACCTATAATTATTTGTGCCATTTATGTAAATTTGTTTGTTTTATTTAAACAGTGCAAAAGAAATATACAGTCCCTAGAAGTCCAGATGAAAAGGACACAACTGAATTACTGAGACAAGCAGAGCCAATTGATTATATGGGCGAAACCAGCGATCCTTTAAATGATTTCATCCGCAGTTCAGAATCGTCGGGATATCAGTCGTCACAAGGTGCATCCACTCAGTCCAGTAGATATGGTATGTCAAGACCACATTCCAGACCCCCACCAAAAGGGATATTTGATGATGTGTAAAATGTGTGAAGTATTAGAATGGTAACTGTACTTAGTAACACATTATATACATGAATTTTAATGTTCTGAAAACGCCACTCAATTGATTTTAATTGTCTTCAGAATATGAATCAAAGTAGAATTATGTAGTGTTTCATGTCAGAGCTAAGGAGTTGGTGTTAGTACTAGTGATGAAACAATTATCGGCAACAGTTGAAAAATTGTCGCAAAAAAAAACATAACAATTCAGATTATCTATATAAAGTTTGCAGATTCAATTATTTGCAAATGGAGTGTGTCTCTAAAAAGGTGTTCTGATAGTTGAAGGAAATACAGATCAAGACAAAGAAACTACTGAAAGCAATCTCACAAAAGGATGACACCTGTATCGAACCACAAGGCATCGCCAACAACTCAATATAGTACCGTTATATAAAAAGCCATGTTTAAGCCATATAAATGTATAAGTCTATGTACATTTCATGATTTGCATGTAAAATTGCTCAAAGATTGAAGAAAAAACTAAAATCATGGCTTCAAATTGATGATCAATCAGATTACTGGTAGCTTCAAAGTAATTGAGATCAATCAGATTGGGTCTACTGATTATTTTTTGATGGTTGATTCTGAAATTTTTTTTCCAATTGTTCAGCACTAGTTAATGCATTTAACAATCTCCCTCTTAAAGCATAATAACATTAGTGTTTCTAAGTGTATCTGTTAACAGCTGTATAATGCCATGGTGGTGTAGATTTAAACACAACTTCACTCTTGGCAACCGAAAAAAAAAAAAATTTTGAAAACTCCTTTTTTTTATACAGGTACATGTATTACCATTTTACATGAGTAGAAATATTGCATATAATATGCAAGTCAGAAAATATAATATGGCATTTAAACTATTAATGTTTTTTCCAAATTAGTTTGTTACAAAGACTTCTGTTACATACATCTGTTTAGGTTGGCAATTTCTAGCATTGTGAAATGAAATGGCTTGAATAAAAACATAGCACAACATTGGGGTCAAATCCACAATTCCTTCTTTAAATCATGACTACACAACCAAAATCACTTATCAATATTTATATGTGGTGGTCAAGGCTTGATAGATAACCAGGTTGTTCAGTTGGTAGAATGTCACGCTAGTACTAGTATTTGGAAGGTCCCAAGTTTTGCCACCGTAAAAGAAACAGGAATGGTGTGGACTGGGATCCATATGATTGATTGTCTTGAGCTTTTGAGTCGTGATTTTTTTTCCTCTTCCCTTTTACATATACATGTACATACATGTATATATCTACTTAATTTTATATAATTTTCCACTTTGCTAGATAAGCACAAATCCAGTGTTTTCTTCAAATCAAGGAGGCCTGTTTATTTACTCAGAACAATATGTTTGTCGTGTATAAATTTCATTTTTCATCTTTTCACAATTTTAAATCAGATATTCTGAACACCTGTTTGCCCATATTTGCCAAATTATTTCCAGCTGCAGAAATACATAGTCATGATATGTATTATATGCAAATTGTAATTGTTAAGCAAAGAGATCATGCTTGAAATTGAACATTTAAGGACAATTGGAGCATACCCAAGTACAGTCAAACGAGTCTATAAAGGCCACCTAAGAGAACCAGTAAAAGTGGCTTTTATGGGCAGGTGGCCTTTATATAAAGATTCAAATACTATGAATAAAGAACAATGGGGATACAATTTGACTGGCCTTTTTTAAGCAGGTGCCCCTTATATAGAGGTGGCCTTTAAGGCAGGTTGGGCTGTATCATATGTGAAAGTAGTTGGGCTAAGGTTCACATTTAGTGAGATTGAAGTAGGCATATGTGTGTGTTTATACATGTGTTAACAATTACAGAGTAAGCAAACTTTCTAAAATGTAGAGTATGGCATGTGTATTTCAATTTAAATAAATGATTTGTTTGTTTCCATGACAAGTTGAGGGTATACAGTGTTTCTGTGTCTGCCTGTTTATCTGACTGTACTGCCGTCCACCTAACTTCAGGCTCAATGGTTTAACAAGATAACACTGCTTAAGCTACAACTTTTTGTTTTGAAGTATGTTTGTACATACTGGTATATTTAAAATGTGCATGTCTCATCCTCTAAACCGTGGATTGGAAACAAAATCAACTTTGATCCTCTAGGGATTCAATATGTTATGAGATTTACATACGTCAGATTCCATGTTCTGAACTTGAGCTTTCAGCCATTGCAGGGACATCATTTGCATCTAACAGACTCTATATTCCTATGTAGCACACCGTCACTTGCTGACCATGTGCTGTGGCAATGTTGGGGCATATACCCATCTTCTTTTGTAACAAGATTTACAAAAAAAAAAATGTTGTTACACCATTCTTTGTATATTAAGCCTGAAATTAATGTGTATTATGAGATTGAAAGTTTTTGGGCATGGTTGTTACTCTAAAAAAAAAACTTTTGGGTTAGTCTGGAAACCTGTTAATAGAAAAAAAATCTTATGGTTTTGTATGAGTTGAATACATGAGTTAAAGCATAGTGTCAAATGAGTCTGTAGTGTTTTAAAAGCTTGTATTATTATATGTTTGTGACATGTATGGATATTGCATAGAAAATATTGATATTAATATACATGTGTTATTGTGAAAGAGTATAGTGGAAGTTGTTTATCCTGGATACATAGAAATGTGTACTGATAGTACTTATGTTGCCAGTATGCATTTACTGTTATAATATACATATTATATATTTATATGATACCGTATTACATTGTGAAAAGTGATATACATGTATATACATAGAAGCAATAATGTTGTGCAATTTATTAATATTTGTCATCAATTTATTGTTGGGGAAGAAATTACTTTTGAAATTCTTACAACATTTAGTTTGAATAATGTCTTTCATAGAGGTATTAAAAAGAATTGGATATCGTTTTCAAATTCCCAACTTTGAATCATCTCTTTCATCAAGCCATTGAAAATAATTTGGTGTTGTTTTCAAATTCCTACAAAAGTTCAAACTTTACTGAAACATTTTTTTTAAATTACATGTACCGGTATATACTATTAGGCTAGCATGGACAGTTAGTGATAAAAAAGAAAATTCATGTTAAAATTACAAAGTAGCTGTTCAATATACATGTACAATGTATTAGTGAATCTAGAACTAGACAGCTCCAACACAAGTTTATCATAAAATTTAAACAAAACATTTATTGCAAAATTATATATTTATACAAAAATAATTTTGCAGATCATGATATCTATACAGTCATAGCCTCAATTTAGGATTAGAGGGGACTCAGTGGTTAAGCAGTCTTAAGCACAGGCTTACAGATCACAGCTCCTCTTTCAAACTATTCACTCGCTTCAAGGTGTATTTTCTCCAATTCATTATAAATTTGCACTAACATCTTCACATATCAGATGATCACATGTGTTAATATTATTTTTATGAGGCCAAAATAGAGTAGAATCAGTAGATATTGGGTAATACTTGTATATTTCAGTGTAAAACAAAATTCATTTTTCGTTATTATACAATCATGTTACTTCCTATGTTGTATATTCGAATAGATGTTAGTATGATGTATATTGGAACACATGTCAGTATGATGTATATTGGAACACATGTCAGTATGGTGTATATTGGAACACATGTCAATATGGTGTATATTGGAACACATGTCAGTATGATGTTTATTGGAACACATGTCTTAGTAATTGTGTATTATGTATTGTGTAAATGCACATTAGTAGAATCTCAATGTCATCAAACACTGGTAGAGTATGGTATATATGCATGATATGTAAAGTAAGATTTCAGTGGGCGTGACTTCCTTTTGTACCTCCCAACCATTAAATTCTATGTAAAAATTTCTTATTAATACCCCCACCCCCACCATGAAGTTTCGGAGGTATTTAGGAATCACTTGTCTGCCTGTCTATCATCTGTCCCAATACCTTGTTCACTCCATATCTTCCATGGATGAATTTTGATCAAACTTGACACAAATGTATACCAACATGAGACTGTGTCAGATACCAAATTTAGTGTTCGTCTGTCAATTTAGCTGTTGAAGGGGGTATTTGTCTCTCAAGAAACTGCTTTAGTATTTTCTCAAAAACTGTTGTCTTTCCTTTCAGTTTTGGTTGTGATTAAATATTGTTTAAGGTTAATGTCCATTTTGACATTGTATTTCATTAATTTTGTGTATGTTTACATTAAAAGTATTTCATAAATGTTTCAAATGTATGGGATATTTAAATGTTTCTGTAAACATTTTACATCTATATATATATATACTGGTTAGGAATGCATGGATTTTACTCCATAAACAAACCGATATACATGTAGATGATTTTTATACCATCCATATAAAACAGTGATTTTGTTGCATTTTCTGCCTTTTTGATTTGGAAATGGGGTTCTCTCTGGGTTGATCTTGGGGCACAATATTTTGATTTGGAAATGGGGTTCTCATCTTGGAGCCAATATTGTGCCCCAATATCAGCTTAAAAACTACTATATTTTAAGTTTTTTTCACAATTTTAGCCATTATGATGCTTTTTTTTTCACAATTGCTAGGGCCCCAGGAAGAGACACCCTGGGAAAATTATGACATATTGCAAAATGCATTATGACATAATAAGGTCATCAATTTAAAGATGTTTTATTATGACATCTGAAATAAACTGATTTAATTTGTTAGTGTATCACTGTTATTATTTTTGGGGGATTTAAATGATCATTTTGAGAGAATTTTTCCACATTGGGAAACTTCCTGTGTTTCCGTAGTAATATTAGGTACTGTATAGTTGTTTAATTCTGCGGGGAATAAATTCCACGGCTCAGACACTGGAACTTATTCACAGGTATAAAATTTTGCGGTGCATTGGCCAGTGTTAACAATTTTCTGTATGGATTATCTCAGTCTACGTTCAATGCATGCTAAATGAAAGTGTTCACTTGGTATTTAACTTTGCACTATAAAGTCAAACCGTGAAGTAAGCGAAATTAAATCCCCAGTGAATAGAAGCAACTATACAGTAAACAAAATCAAATCACTGTAATATGTCATCAAGCTCATCAAAAAATGTAAAGAGGGATCCACTTTTGTAGCTTCAGGTTAATGTGTGTTAGACAACTTTTGTAATTGTTGATTTTTTTATTTGTTGTTTATTTACTTTATTTATGTATATAATGGGTATAACTATAATTTATTTTATTTATTTACTCTTGTTAAACTGTAACATGGACATTTTAAACATTCCAGCTAGCTGTTAGAGGTATAAGGAAACAAGAATGACCTGTCTGCTTGACCTTTCATTAGGAATTCTCATATGAGCCACTTTATACCTGGATAGTGCTAGGTTTCACAGATAATACATGCACGCAGTGCTTGTGATTCCTGTTTCCCCTATGATTAAGACAAAATTTATACTTGTTTTTCCTGAATGTAAATTCATTGGCCAATAATAAATATTGAATTAAAGGTCAAGCAGTCAGGTCAATATTGTTTACCAATTGATAACTTTACTAATAACATACATGTACAACAATAATATACATATATGTAATATGTACTGTTTGTGTGTGTGTGTGTGTGTATGTGTGTGCATGTGTGAGAGAGAGAGAGATATCCACTGTTTTTATACACTAGTTATTATGTACCAGGTACTTAAGTTTCTACAAGATTGTCCTTGTGTAAAATTTGACTTCCTGAAATTTACATCATTTCTTATGCAGAATATATTTGGTTGTTTCTCCCATCAATTTAAATCTTAATTAAGGCAAGAAATTGTATTTTGTCATTTAAAATGATAACACCAATGGCCACACCACACCACTAATGGCCACACCATTGCATTAGGTCTTTGCTCCACCATAGACATTATTGGGCTTGTATGGAGGACTGATGTAGAGTGTCTAACATAATCAATTATAGTAGCAAGAAATTGTATTTTGTTATTTTAATGGATAGCACCATACTATTGTATCCATCTTAGGTATTTAAGGACTTATATAGAATAGCTACAATATGCATGCAATTATAATATAGTAGCTTTAGAGATTTAAACATTTCATCACCCTTGTTGTAGACTATAAATCCATAATAGTGCCACAAGTTCATGGTTAGTGCCACAAATCCATAGTTAGTGCCACAAATCATGGTTAGTGCCACAAGTCTATGGTTAGTGCCACAAATCTATGGTTAGTTCCACAAATCATGGTTAGTGCCACAAATCCATGATAGCACCACATATCCATATCTAGTGCCACATATCCATATCTAGTGCCACAAATCCATGATTAGTGCCACCTAACTTACAGTATTTTTCTCGCCTTCATGTTGTTATTAATATAGAGGTAATATTTCACACATTTTCTCCAAGTCACTACATCTTCAGGTCCTGGGATCACCAACAATACTCAAGGTAAACAATAACTTAAGATTTCAGACGAAATGTAAATTTAAATATAAAAACTAAAAACCTAAGTATTGTTTGTGATGCTGCGGCCAGATGTGCCACTTGTATACAAAAATGTATTATTCAGTCGGACCTGTCTTAAATGAACCAGAAGTAAAATGTGAATATCTGAATCAAACTATTTTAGTAGAACTTGTCATAAATGTTATTTGATAATAAATGGACTTTTGTAATGTGTATATTCTGAACACAGTCTTCAGACAAGAAGGGCCCTCAGTGACCTATGTTCGAATCCCTCTCAGGAAAGATCTTTGTGCGGGAAATTTGTCATTTTGCTTTCCGAGGGTCTATGGTTTACTCTGGGCACTTTGGTTTCCTCCACCTTCCCAGAAAATAGCGTTGAATTGATATAAAAAATCTTGATGGGGGCATAAAACTCCAATATTCAGCTCAACTCCAGAAGTTGATCACTTAAGACAGGTTCTACTCTATATAATAGTAATATTTAAATATAGATTCAAATCTAGTTTTAAAGTTGGGTTTATTTTAAGGATAATTGAATTTCAAATTGCTAGATGGCAGTCATATTTGAGAAGTTATTCAGGATATCTATAGAAAAATTGACATGGATTTGTCTTGAATTCATTCAAATTAGATATTTGCATGATTTGAAACTGCTCTTTATGAATATCTAAGGAACTTTAAGAATATCCATATTGGATAATTCCATGATGGAAGTAACATGGGAACTTGTAGAAGGGCCTTGTTGTATGGGTTTAAATAACAAAATTAGGAAGGTGAAATGAGATCAAAATGTTCACATGGTTTTATAGAGGTGACTTTAAGCAGATGCATCCTTTACGGCTTGTTAACTATACAATGTCTCATATTTTAACTGTACAGTAAAACATCTTTACAATGAAGCCCTGGGGACTCTGTTTTTAACTTTGTTATAAAGCAACATGTTATATATAGACTTATATAGAGAAGGGGTCATGTCCAATATTTGACTTTGTACTGTCCATGTATTCGGTTAAATCATGTTTCTTATATTCATGTTTTACTGTATACAATTTTAGAAATGGCCTAAATACAATTAAACTTCTATATCTAAATCTAACTCTGTAACATATACTTGGTGCTCTTACTGTTCATTCATGTCTTTCCTATCTAATCATAGGCTGCCATGAATTTAAAACTATTAGAAGCCATATTTCCAAAATATAGTCCAGTTTAAAGTATTTCTTCACAAGTTTGCTGAAAAAGATCACTTTTTGAAAGCATTTCTCAGAAATAAGTAGCCAATTGCAATTTCGGCAATCAGGAATAGAAATATGGCAGCATTGTTGCAAATAAAATGTCGAGACATTTAAAAAAGCTGACAGTATAGCATGATATAAAAAAGAACACCCCCCTTCCAAGTACTAGGAATTGGGCTTTAATAAACAGTTGACTTAAATTATCCATTATTGCTACAAGACTTTTTGTCGGAATTTTTAATCAAATATTGATATTTCTTTCAAATCTGGTTTTATATTCTTGGTTTTTGTTACAAGTGTCATATTGAAATATGACTTTCTATTTATGAATGTTCTAACAATAAAATGTGACTACCTATTTATGCATGTTTATTCTGTATGACAAACACATTTGTGATCAGTAAGAATTTAAATATTCACCAGTAATAAAATAATTTTTACAACATCAGACTTCATTGTTATTAACCACATACATACAAATTATATGCTCATTTCTAGCAACAGTACACACTATGGTGAGGCATTCTCCATAATAATTTGTCTGGCCTACTCCACAAAACCCATCCGGGTCTGACCCAAGACTTAAAAGTGGGTAGTGACTGTTCTTTCACCAAGCACTCGGTATTACGAAATGAAAGTCACGGTTCTTTCGGATGGGAACTCAAAATAAACGAGGTCTCATGTCTTGGTAGGCTTGGCACCATAAAGAACCCTGCTGTATAATGCCATCAGCGCAACACACATGCAAAATTTCTGCACCTTCGCCTATAGCTGGTGACATCTCAATGTAAGTGAAATATTCTTGACTGGGGCATAAAACACCATTACTTAACTCAACTCCACAAACACTATTTAAGATATTTTTTTACTAAATTGATTACTTGATTGAAATTTCAAAGGGGCACAAATCTGTCAAATTTGAACCCCAGTCAGTCCTTACTAAGACTTGACAATGGACAATCAGGAAATTTATGAATGTAAATCACTAGACCCAAGACACCGATAACCTAGCTGTGTCATGATTGAGACGAGTCGGGTTTTATAGTGTTTTAAACCTCAATATTGGGGCAGTGGAGGAATCTGGAGTACCTATAATAAACTGCTGACCTTTGGCAAGCTGATAAGCTTTTTAGCTCACCTGAGCACAAAGTGAGCTATTGTGATCACTGATCAGTCTTTGTCCGTTGTGCGTTATGTGACGTGCATTGTGCGTCGTGTGTCAACTTTTCATTATTAACACTCTAGAGGCCACAGTTTTTGTTATATCTTCATCAAATTTGTCCAGAACGATGTTCATGACCAAAGCAAGGTCAAGTTCGTATATGGGTCATGTTGGGTCAATAAGTAGGTCACTAGGTCAAATCATAGAAAAACCTTGTTAACACTCTAGAGTCCATATTTTTTGTCCAATCTTCATTTAATTTGTCCACAACGATGTTCATGACCAAAGCAAGGTCAAGTTCGTATATGGGTCATGTTGGGTCAATAAGTAGGTCACTAAGTCAAATCATAGAAAAAACTTGTTAACACTCTAGAATCTATATTTTTTGTCTAATCTTCATATAATTTGTCCAGAACGATGTTCATGGCCAAACCAAGGTCACGTTCATATATGGGTTATGTTTGGTCAATAAGTAGGTCACTAGGTCAAATCATAGAAAAACCTTGTTAACACTCTAAGAGTCCATATTTTTTGTCCAATCTTTTTATAATTTGTCCAGAACGATGTTCATGGCCAAAGCAAGGTCACGTTCATATATGGGTTATGTTTGTTCAATAAGTAGGTCACTAGGTCAAAGCAAGGACAAGTTCATATATGGGTCATGTTGGGTCAAAAAGAAGACCACCTTGTTAACACTGAGTCCATAGTTTTTGTCCAATCTTCATATAATTTGTCCAAAACGATGTTCATGACCAAAGCAAGGTTTAAGTTCGTATATGGGTCATGTTGGGTCAATAAATAGGTCAGTAGGTCAAATCAAAGAAAAACCTTGTTAACACTCTAGAGTCCATATTTTTTGTCCAATCTAATTGTTCTAAAAGGTGTTGTACCGCATTTCCCCCACAATTATTATTTTGTCCCACATAACTACTATCTGTGAGCCAATCCTAGCCCATATTTTTAGTCTTCATCGAGTCTTGATTAACCCTGATTCTTCCTCTTTTTCATCTTTATTTATCCTTTGGCATCAAAAACAAACATACTAATCCATGTCCAAATCACAATCCAGAAGCAATGTAAAAACTTTGGAACTGACAAGTTAGGTTAGCACCTCCTTATGACATATGATTGATCTTTTCAAATAAAATGCATATTATACTATTATGCCAACCCAACTTTTGAAAACACTGGATTTTAAGTCCTCGGCCAGGATGACCCACCAACATGTCTTGAGGTTAACAATGTGGTATGTTCTATATATTCAAAATATACCGGGAGTTATTATATATATATTGTTAGGTAATTAAAATACATGTAATTCCAAGACATAAAACAAAAGAAAAGAAAAAAAACACAACTTGTTTTTATCTTGTTTTTTTAATTGTTCCTTTATAACAATAACACCCCTATGCAACAAATTATTTATATATCTATGTACATGGTTAAAAATAAAAACAATCTACATCACCATACTAGAATATTTCATTGACTTAACATAGTGTAAAACATAATGAAAATTATGTAACAATATAAAACATTTCTGGAAGGGAGGGGTGTAAACTTTTTCACTTGGAAGTTGTATGGGAATGAGTTTTATTGTCAGAAACATTTTGCAAAGTACAATATCAAGACCTGCAGAATGTTTGTAGCATTTTTATAATTTCTTTATCAAGTTTATGGTACAAGAAATGTACTTTTTACAGTAACTGGTGACAATAATATCTCAGCATAAAAATAAATTTACAGTTGAATCTCATTATAATGCCCCTCGATCTTTGTCGGCTGTAAAAACATGCTGTAGACCACTCGGTCAATGAGGTCAATTTGTAGAAATATAAATCCTGGTGTTGTATGATGCTAAATGTTTTCATCATTTGATAAAATAATCTCAACAAGTACAATACTGTAAATTGGAAACTTTAAGCATCAGTTAATTTTCACGAAATTCACCATTAAAGATAATCAACATAATTTTATTTCTGCAATGTCAGATGATGATCAGTGCAAGATAGGGATCCTCAATAACAAATTTAGTTTCAATTAGCAAAGTGGCTCCAGAGAAGATTTTAAAAGGATTTTTGCCAATTATTACACCTCATTAGCACGATTACATACTGTATCAGAAGAAACGTTAGCGGTAGGAAACTTTCGCAGTTTTGATCTTCTAAAAGTATTTCAGGTTAAGAAATTTTCAAGGTTCTGACCATTTGGAACATGTACCAAGATACACAAGAAATTTCTGTGAGTATATTCATGGAACAAGTGTTATCCTGAAAATCATGAATATTTTTTACTCGTGAATGTTTCTTCTTATACGGTATATTTCAAAATTTAAAATTTCGCAAGCGAAAGTTTTACTTTCATGTCTTGTTTGTTACTCTCATGAATTTACGTGAAAATAAAAAAATAATCCCTGATCTACTGTATTCAATTTGAAGATAAGTAAATAAATATTTGGCACAGTTTAAAATACAAAAATAATAATAAAAAATTACAATACAGCGAAACCTGTATATAAAGACACCTGCAGGACTTAGGAAATGTGGACTTATTAAGATAAGTGGTCTTTATATAAATGTAGGTGTCTTTTTGGTCTAAATATGAAGCAAAGGACCTTAAAACACTGGTCTCAATGAATAGCTGGTCTATATACAGGGGTAATCATATAGCAGGTTTTACTGTATAGCATTTGACAGCAGTTTTCAACAGAAATCAAGCAAGTGTTCAACAGTCTTTGCAGTGCTATTACAACAAAAATTGCAATAAACATCTTTATACATGTATTTTGAAAAAGTCAAAAGACTGGGGGAAGATCTTAAGTAGTCTTGTAGTGCTAAAAACAATATCAAAATTCACATCTTGTTTTTTTGTGAAAAGGTTAAACATCAACAGAAAACTGTTTCCATGAAAAGATTTTCCTAATTTTGCAATTAAGTGTACAACAATGTTTTGACCTTGATCTATGACACGATTTACCGGTAATATTGCAATGACTAGGACACTGAGGCATGTTGAAGATAGTGTTTGCTCTCCACTACCCTCACACTAGTCTCTAGAAATATCGGATCGGACCGGCATGTAATTACTAAATTGGCTCTAAAAATCTGTAAAGGCCTAAAACAAGAAAAACCCTGCTCTCATTTAAGATTGCCAGGGGTCAAACTCACAGCGAAGAGATACCATGGGTTTGAAGGCCAAAGCTTTAACCACTTGGGCACTGTTATCCCAGAAAATATGTTTAGTAACTTAATCCACATTATTACTCAATTTATTTTAGGTTTGATTTAATTTTTTTCATGTTTGTAGAACAGAAAATTACATGTAGTATAAAATTATTGATAATCTTGGAATGTTTCTTTTTCAATTTCAACAATCTCTCATATTATTCTGTAAGAAAAACTACAAAAATATTTAATATTTTATGTTGAATAATAAGTAAAACTATAATAAACTTATATTTTTATTTTTTAATATATGATTTTTAAACTTAAAACCTTATAATGCTTATTCTATTGAGGATATACATGTTTTTTTATTCAGATACATCTATATTTTTTTTTATTTTCCTTCAAATTTCCTTAAAACGATAAACAAAGTGTGGGAATTGATTGGAACTGTTTAAAACTTAAAATTTTATTATGCTTATCACTTTGAGGATGTACATGCTTATTTCCCCCCCCCCTCTCTCTCTCTCCTTGTTGTTCTTAAATTTTCTGAATATGTTGTGCAGAGTGAGGGAATTGACTTGAACTTTGAACTGTACTGGAACTACATGGATTTCAAAACAAAAAGACAAGAGGTATAAACCAATTCTACATTGCATATTTCTATCTCATTATCATACACACTTTCACAGCAAAAAAAAAAATAATAATAAAATAAAAATGCATGAGTAAAACCTCATTATAAACTATAATGCCTCTAAATGACTTGGCCACCTTGCTTACCACCACATTAATTTGAAGTCCCAAAATCCATTTCATCACCCCTTTATAATGCCACAATTTGACTGAACAAAAAAGGTGGCAATGAATCAAGGTTTCATTGTATTTCAAAGCCCCAAAGTATAGCTTTTCTTGATTTGTTGCCAAATCTTTTTATAATGCCATCATTGGATTGAACAACTAGTGGCAATGAACTGAGGTTTAACTGTGTGTTCTATAACAATTGATGTATCGCCGACCACGCCTTTTATGATCTGACACTGGCCACCATCACAGTACCAAAGGGGCAACTAATGATGTACTAGTGTCAACGACGTCATTAAATGACACAATTCAGGCTGAGTTTTCATTTTTGTTGCGTCTTATTCAAGCAAGCCAGGCCTTTGTCAGAACATTGTGGGCGTTGCCGGCGATCCGTTAATTATACAGTTAAACAGACTAGAAGAATAACAATAATTGCCTAACATCATATAAGCTCTGCTCATCATCTTAAATGGTGGACAATGATGCCCACATTCACACTCATGCAAAGAATATATTAACTAAAGCATTTCTGTACTCTATGGCGAACTTAACATGACAAAATGCCAAAGTGTTGTACCAACTCAAAATTGTGTTCAATCCAGAAACAAAGTTTATGGGGTTGCCCTGGACCAGGCCTTAAAAAACAGGGGTCATGTTTTCAAAAATTGGGTCAACATACATGTAGTAATATTATAATTTTATTTGAAGATACCAGGTTTCAGTCAAACAAAAAGCATAAATGAGCAAGAGGATTTATTCAAAACTCAACTAAAATTAAAATGATGGGTCGGAGTTGGCCAACACACAATGTTTTTGTGGGACAATAATTGTTATTTTGGGGCCAATGGTGCAAGGGCTACCAAGTATTCTTCATCCATATGCAGTGTGTAAAAATAGATACAGGTTATTAACATTACAGAGGGAAATAGTTATACAATGTACAACATCAAAGTTTTTTTCTGTTTGAGATCCTAGATATCATCTTACTAATGGCACGATGTAATTTAAAATCAGTTTTGAGACTATAAGACTGGCCATCATGTACAAAATGCCCAAATAAAAATAAAAATTTCTACACAATACAGTATTAAAGAATCTCTCAATATATGTGCTAAACAAGAGGCCCAATAGGGCCTGTGATGCTCAACTGGCAGCTTATTTACATTTTTGATAAAAATCTAATTTGCATATTCGGCTAATTACAAGCAAATAGAAAAAGTTACAGAAAAATCTGTTACATATATTAAATAACTAGACATCTACTTTCTAAATCTCAAATTTGAACTAAATCGGTCCAAAAATAAACATGTAATGACCATTTATAGGTTTTTGCTATTTATAGCAATGGCGGCCATCTTGGATGCCGCACGAAGTTGATTTGTACAAACTTTAATCTACTCCACCTAAGGACTTTCCACACCATATTTGGCATCATTTGGGTATGTGGTTTCAGAGAAGATTTTCAAAGAATCGACTAAATTTAGCATCTAATTTGCATATTCCGCTAATTACGAGCAAACAGAAAAAGTTACAGAAAAACCCGTTACAAATATTAAATGGCTAGACATCTACTTTCTAAATCTCAAATTTGAACTAAATCGGTCCAAAAATAAACATGTAATGACCATTTATAGGTTTTTGCTATTTATAGCAATGGCGGCCATCTTGGATGCCGCACGAAGTTGATTTGTACAAACTTTAATCTACTCCACCTAAGGACTTTCTACACCATATTTGGCATCATTTGGGTATGTGGTTTCAGAGAAGAAGATTTTCAAAGAATCGACTAAATTTAGCATCTAATTTGCATATTCCGCTAATTACGAGCAAACAGAAAAAGTTACAGAAAAACCCGTTACATATATTAAATGGCTAGACATCTACTTTCTAAATCTCAAATTTGAACTAAATCGGTCCAAAAATAAACATGTAATGACCATTTATAGGTTTTTGCTATTTATAGCAATGGCGGCCATCTTGGATGCCGCACGAAGTTGATTTGTACAAACTTTAATCTACTCCACCTAAGGACTTTCTACACCATATTTGGCATCATTTGGGTATGTGGTTTCAGAGAAGAAGATTTTCAAAGAATCGACTAAATTTAGCATCTAATTTGCATATTCCGCTAATTACGAGCAAACAGAAAAAGTTACAGAAAAACCCGTTACATATATTAAATGGCTAGACATCTACTTTCTAAATCTCAAATTTGAACTAAATCGGTCCAAAAATAAACATGTAATGACCATTTATAGGTTTTTGCTATTTATAGCAATGGCGGCCATCTTGGATGCCGCACGAAGTTGATTTGTACAAACTTTAATCTACTCCATCTAAGGACTTTCTACACCATATTTGGCATCATTTGGGTATGTGGTTTCAGAGAAGAAGATTTTCAAAGAATCGACTAAATTTAGCATCTAATTTGCATATTCCGCTAATTACGAGCAAACAGAAAAAGTTACAGAAAAACCCGTTACATATATTAAATGGCTAGACATCTACTTTCTAAATCTCAAATTTGAACTAAATCGGTCCAAAAATAAACATGTAATGACCATTTATAGGTTTTTGCTATTTATAGCAATGGCGGCCATCTTGGATGCCGCACGAAGTTGATTTGTACAAACTTTAATCTACTCCACCTAAGGACTTTCTACACCATATTTGGCATCATTTGGGTATGTGGTTTCAGGGAGGAAGATTTTCAAAGAATCGACTAAATTTAGCATCTAATTTGCATATTCCGCTAATTACGAGCAAACAGAAAAAGTTACAGAAAAACCCGTTACATATATTAAATGGCTAGACATCTACTTTCTAAATCTCAAATTTGAACTAAATCGGTCCAAAAATAAACATGTAATGACCATTTATAGGTTTTTGCTATTTATAGCAATGGCGGCCATCTTGGATGCCGCACGAAGTTGATTTGTACAAACTTTAATCTACTCCACCTAAGGACTTTCCACACCATATTTGGCATCATTTGGGTATGTGGTTTCAGAGAAGATTTTCAAAGAATCGACTAAATTTAGCATCTAATTTGCATATTCCGCTAATTACGAGCAAACAGAAAAAGTTACAGAAAAACCCGTTACAAATATTAAATGGCTAGACATCTACTTTCTAAATCTCAAATTTGAACTAAATCGGTCCAAAAATAAACATGTAATGACCATTTATAGGTTTTTGCTATTTATAGCAATGGCGGCCATCTTGGATGCCGCACGAAGTTGATTTGTACAAACTTTAATCTACTCCACCTAAGGACTTTCTACACCATATTTGGCATCATTTGGGTATGTGGTTTCAGGGAGGAAGATTTTCAAAGAATCGACTAAATTTAGCATCTAATTTGCATATTCCGCTAAT
This sequence comes from Anadara kagoshimensis, assembly GCA_021292105.1. NCBI lineage: Eukaryota > Metazoa > Mollusca > Bivalvia > Arcoida > Arcidae > Anadara > Anadara kagoshimensis. The sequence goes on along the minus strand of CM037860.1, from coordinate 43,238,582 downwards.
TACGAGCAAACAGAAAAAGTTACAGAAAAACCCGTTACATATATTAAATGGCTAGACATCTACTTTCTAAATCTCAAATTTGAACTAAATCGGTCCAAAAATAAACATGTAATGACCATTTATAGGTTTTTGCTATTTATAGCAATGGCGGCCATCTTGGATGCCGCACGAAGTTGATTTGTACAAACTTTAATCTACTCCACCTAAGGACTTTCTACACCATATTTGGCATCATTTGGGTATGTGGTTTCAGAGAAGAAGATTTTCAAAGAATCGACTAAATTTAGCATCTAATTTGCATATTCCGCTAATTACGAGCAAACAGAAAAAGTTACAGAAAAACCCGTTACATATATTAAATGGCTAGACATCTACTTTCTAAATCTCAAATTTGAACTAAATCGGTCCAAAAATAAACATGTAATGACCATTTATAGGTTTTTGCTATTTATAGCAATGGCGGCCATCTTGGATGCCGCACGAAGTTGATTTGTACAAACTTTAATCTACTCCACCTAAGGACTTTCCACACCATATTTGGCATCATTTGGGTATGTGGTTTCAGAGAAGAAGATTTTCAAAGAATCGACTAAATTTAGCATCTAATTTGCATATTCCGCTAATTACGAGCAAACAGAAAAAGTTACAGAAAAAACCGTTACATATATTAAATGGCTAGACATCTACTTTCTAAATCTCAAATTTGAACTAAATCGGTCCAAAAATAAACATGTAATGACCATTTATAGGTTTTTGCTATTTATAGCAATGGCGGCCATCTTGGATGCCGCACGAAGTTGATTTGTACAAACTTTAATCTACTCCACCTAAGGACTTTCTACACCATATTTGGCATCATTTGGGTATGTGGTTTCAGAGAAGAAGATTTTCAAAGAATCGACTAAATTTAGCATCTAATTTGCATATTCCGCTAATTACGAGCAAACAGAAAAAGTTACAGAAAAACCCGTTACATATATTAAATGGCTAGACATCTACTTTCTAAATCTCAAATTTGAACTAAATCGGTCCAAAAATAAACATGTAATGACCATTTATAGGTTTTTGCTATTTATAGCAATGGCGGCCATCTTGGATGCCGCACGAAGTTGATTTGTACAAACTTTAATCTACTCCACCTAAGGACTTTCTACACCAAATTTGGTTTCAATTGGCCCAGTGGTTTCAGAGGAGAAGATTAAAGTTTACGCACGGACGCACGCACGGACGCACGGACGCACGGACGCACGGACACACGCTTCACCATGGCATAAGCTCAGCTGGCTATAGCCAGTTGAGCTAAAAATGAAACATGTTATAGTAAGGATCTTTTTCAAAAAAAAAAAAAAAAAAAAAACATCTGATGGCAATGTATAAGAGTCAATTTTAACATGAGGGTTTATATTGTAAAAATCAATAGATGAGAGGGTGTGATTATATGCAACCACAAACAATATGCTATTATAGGCAAACAACATTGGCTAGTCCGCTTGACCTTTCATTGGGAATATTCATAAAGAAGGATCCACCCAATATATGGGTAGTGTTAAGGTTGCAATTAATCTTAATACAAGTCATGTGTTATGTAGACAAAATAAGCAGACTTGATCCCTAGACATAAATGCACTCGTCCATGGTAAATATTTAAATTAAAGGTCAAGCAGACAGGTCAATGTTGTTTACATATACTATTTATTGAGGTGTTTTAGATTGATCAGCGTTTATAAATATTTTGTTATTAGATTGTGAATGACCTTTACATTAATACACTACACATCAATTACACATTACATATAGATAAACAACATTGACCTGTCCACTTGACCTTTGATTTAAATATTCATTATGGACAAATAAATTTAAGTAATGGGGATCACACGTTTATATTACATCTACCTGATGTGAACACTAATCATTGGCAATGTGTATATGTATTAACTACGAATCCTAATGCTACCCTTGTATTAGGTGGATCCTCTTATATGAATATTCCTAATAAAAGGTCAAACGGACAGGTCAATGTTGTTGGCCTATACCATCTAGATCAGGTTTTATTTTATATAAACAACATAGAAGAAGCTATACATAAGATTAAAAATTTATGTCATCAATATCACAGTACAATATATAAAGCTAGTTTATAATACATGTATAGTCTATCAGTGATACTGTGGCAGGGTGTTTATAAACACGGGCGAGTCTATTCTTCCCACATGGGTATTAATACCATGTTTTTATATGTGTATGTTCACAATTGTATGAGTTCATGTCAAAACCACCTTTATATATGATCCATATTTACATTATATAGACTCTTCCATGTTTATAAACACTCTGTCACAATATCACTGACAGACTATACAATTCATGACATTGTTTTAAAACATACATATTAATTCTTTCTCATTATCAATGAAAGTGCATAACAGATACATATAAACTTTGTGTACACAAATACATGTTGTACACATAGTTTTACAATACTGGTACACTTGTACATGCATATTATTCTTGCATACATTATCAAGAAATGGAAGTGCATAATAAATTCATGCACACATTTTTGTACACAAACATGTACACATATTACTTGCTGTATATTATATACAGATTATTACAATACTGTGAATACATATAATATTCATATTCCATTACATGATTTTTATCATTTCATAACACACACACACACACACACACACACACACACACACACACACTTTGAAATTCCATTTTGGAAGTTTGAGTACAAATATTGGATTTAAAAACATAAGGAAATACACCTACCCACAAATTCATACACTTTTAAACATTTTTTCAGCAGCAATAAAAGTTCTAATGAGTACAGGGATAAAGTTTTCGTTGGGTACAAATATTATATAATCTATAATACTAATAACAATAGTCACCTTCTTCTCCCCATACATACTGATTATATAGATCAATATTTTATTTATAAATGGCATGCCAGTCTTTATATGGTTGGTACTGTATAGATGTTTAATTCTGTGGGGATAAAATTTCGCAGTTCAGACACTGGAAATTATTCACCCAATTTCACGGGTATAAAATTTCACGGTGCAGTGGCCAGTGTTTTTCTGTACCAATTATCTAAGTCTACATTTAATGAATGCTAAATGAAAATATTCACTTTATATTTAATTTCGCTCTATAAAGTCAAACCGTGAATATAGCCAAATTAAATCCCGCATGAATAAAACCAACCATAGAGTAATACATACAGATATATACACATACATGTATACCCGGTACATCATACTGTGTACAAGAGTGTTTATGTATACTGTAAATATTCATATAGTGATTATATATATATAAGAAGTCTATAGAAAGATGCTGACTTATGTTCCATGTAATACTCCACATGGTTTTACAAACAACTCCTTATTGGGGGTTGGGTGGCAGCTCAGTCGTTGAGTGGCTAACGCAAGCCCTTATTGCTCATATTGCCTCCAACCACTTAGGCTTGAACCTAACTCAAACAGATCCTAGTATGAAAGAGTTGGTCAGTTTGTTTGCCAAAAATTTGTGGTTTTTCTCTGGACACTCTGATTTCCTCCAACATCCTAGAGATGACTACCTTGAAATAGTGGTAAGCAAAAGAATCTAGACAGGGCAAACAACAATATAACTAAACTCTACTCCATTGAAAAATTTATAAATTTCCCATATTTAAAGTGCTTATCAATTTCCTGTAAAAATTGATGTTATTCCTAGAATATGGGTATGCACACCAAAACCAGTAATGACAGTTCTGCAGAAACATTAGTTGAATATCACACGGTTCATAGACAAACATCAACATATATTCTACCTATAGCAGTAAAATGGACTTTTTCTTATTTCAAAAGTTTAACAATATTCAGCACAAGCAATGATTAGAGATGTAAGATTGATAATGCCACAATTAACTGACCTTTTAAAATTTCAAAATAAATATGTATGAATTTCACTTGACGTATCACATATGAGCTAGAATGGAGAAAATGAAACATATTTTTCAGACATACATGCACATGTATCATTCAGTTAGTGAACTCATGCAACACTTGTTACATTAAAGCTTCTCGTATTTTGGTTATATTCATGAATTTATCTCTTTGATGCTTTGTCTCAAAACAAGCCGTTTCTAAGGGCAATATATAAATACAAATATGAATATAATGTAAATCACAATTTAAGAATTCTTGAAGAACATAACAAGAGAAAATCTTTGGATATTATGCATGGAATTCATTTAAAATTAAAAAAAAAAAAAAAGAGATCACACACAAACAAAATTAAAAACATAAACTATAAAAATCTGCAAGATAATACTAAAATAAATTATCTTTAGAATGAACTTCAAGGTACATCGGAAAAAGTCTAAACTGAGCATTTCCTGAACCCAAGATTTTGTTAACTTCACATATGTTTTCTGATTATGCAGGTTCATTTAAACAATATTAAGGACATGACCTTATAAAGTCCACTTAAGTTCAGTTATGACAGAATTGAAGTTTAGTTGAGTTCTGTTTTTAAAGGTTACACTGTAGTTCAGTTTAGACAAGTTTTGAGTTTATTCCAGGTTCAGTTGTCACAGATTACAGTGTAGTCCAGTTTCGACAGGTTTTAAGTTCACTCAGGGTTGGGTTTTCACAGGTTACACTTTTCAAGGTATATGACGAGTTTAGGTATACATGAAATTGCTTCACAGAATAAGATGCACTGCAAGTAACCGTGATATACTAGGTCAGAAAAAAAGAAGTTTAGGTAACCATGACAATCAGGTGTCTAAGTAATCATGACATCCAGCCATCTCTGTTTATCTATGTAACCATGACAATTAGGTGTCTAAGTAATCATGACATCTAGCCTTTTCTGTTTATCTATGTAACCATGACATCCAGGTCTTCATGAGGAGTGCTGGATCTTCTAATCTTTGGTGTCATTTCGTCTTTGACTTCTAACCGCTCTAAGTCATAAAGAACTTCTAATAAACAGGCCACACTCCATGCCTGGGCAGGACAGCTATCTTTGCAAAACTGAAATAAGATAAAAATTCTGATACATATTATGTATTTAAGGTTACATGAAAATTACCCTAAAATTTGATATATAACAGTAAAAGAAAATCTAGCATGAAGAATTGTGTCACAGGGATTAAAGATTCCCTGAGGTCCAGATCCTATTGATTTTACATTGAAAACCTTGATATTTAAACTGTAAAACTCTGATGGACCTGCCATCAATTTTTACCACTATTTCTATGTGATAACATAATTGCACATGGACATTTTTATGATATTGAACTTTCAATTTTATGTGGGACCTGCCAAATATAAGGACAAAAGGTCCTGGACCTTCCTTTACAAAACATAATTTTGAACCCCTGTGTCAAATAAAAATATCATGATGCCCCATGTCACAGTAGACTTGGCACACTAAGGACCCTCCCTGCACATTGCTCTGAGTACACTTTAAAGGTAAAAATTTCTGCCACTTCACCTATAGCTGGTGACATCTCTATATAAGTGAAATATTTTTGTCTGGAATGTAAAACTCCATTTAACCTATCAATCAATCTTATTTAATGTTTTTGTATTAAACATGTTAAATATTACTGACAGCAAACTATGTGAAATATTCTTGACTGGGAATCAATCAATCAATCAATAAGTTATGCTTACCTGTCCATTTGAATTGGTTAGCTCTGGTAATGACTGCCAGGCAGAATTCAGGAGATCTTCATAGTGTCTTGATAATTTAGTCTTTATATAGCTAGCAGTATTCTTCAATATACCAGGACGATCAGGTTCAAGGATTTTAGCAAAATGTAATTTGGCTCTCATAAAAAATCCTAAAGGCCATAACCATTCCTGTAATATATTAAATGTACATCTGATAAAAATAATTGTTTGTTTTTAATACTCACTGTTTTAACATGGGAAATTTTAAACAGAAATCCTACAAGTATTATTTCAATTAAGATCAATTCCAATACTTATGGCATTTAGATAAAAATCAGGAAAAGGGGGATATGGAAAAAAAAAAACAATTAAGGGAATAGGGGAAGTGAAAGGAAGGGTGAGGGGGGGGGGTTAGAATGGAGAGAAAAGGAAAAGTGGAAAAAGGACTGAAGGGGGTTTGGAAAGGAAGAAAAAAGAAAGGGAATAATCTGGGAAAGTAGAAAGGGAAAGGGAGGCAGTGGGAAGCAAGGAGAAGATGGAAGTGAAATAAAATGAAAAGTGAGTAGGGAGGGAAACAAGACATTGGAAGGAGGTAAAAGAAAGGGAATAACAGGGAAAACAGGAATGAGAAGGATACACAATTGGAAGTAGAAACCAGAAGGAAAGCAGGTAGGGAGGGGAAGAGGGATGCAGAATAGAAAAAGTGGGAAAGTATGGAAAGTGGAAATAGGGAAGGGAAAGCGGGAGAAGAGAAAAAGAATAAGGAAGGACAGAAGGTGGTAGTTGGGAAGGGAGAAGAAAACCAAAACAAAGGATATGTGAATAAAGATGGAACAGGACAGTAGGGGAAGGGAAGAAAGGGGAAATGAGAAAGCAGAAAGGAAAAGAGAGAGAAAATAGAGCGTGAGACAAGAGGTCCAATGGGCCTGATATGCTCATCTGGTAAATGATGGCTGGAATTTACAAGATACAACATGGCCTTTGGTCAGGTGACCCCAAAAAAAGGAAATTTGAAAGAGTAGGAAGGAGAAGATGTTAAAAAGAGATAACAGGAGAGGAAGTGAAAAGAGAAGGTGGAGGTTATTCCATTTCCTCCTTTAGGGTTGTAAAGGGTACAGAATTTAAATAATGAATTACCGGTCCATTGTGATAATTGAATCCATGAGCTACTCTGGAATCCTCGCAATCATTTCCATTATCATAATCTCCATTATATGACCAATCACTACAAAACAGAAAACAAGACTGCTTGATAAACTACTTATTTTAAACAGTATTATTCTCAAAATTCAGAAATATGTTCAATACTGTATTGTCACTTTTATTCACTGGGGATTTCATAATTTTGCTATATTCATGGTTTGACTTACTAGCTAGAAATTAAATACCAAATGAATATTTTCATGTAGCATTCATTGAATTTTGAGTGGGATAATCTGGACAGAAAATTGTTTACACTGGCACCTGCACTGCGATATTTTATACCCGTGAATAAGTTCCAGTGTCTGAGCATCTAAATTTTAACTCCGCAGAATTAAACAACTATACAGTATATGAAAGGTGTATGGTTATCTATGCTGCTAATCATCATGTTGTTATTTTCCTATTCTCTCAATGATTATGTATATACAAAGTTATGCCTTAAGATGCGAACAAGAACACCACATCCACATCTAGTCAATAAAAACATATTATTCAAATGCCTAATTTTGTTTTTGTTTACTGAATCCCAATATCAATGTCTGCTCATCTTTTTAGAGGTCAACTATCGGACTAATTAGTGGTATGGAATTTTGTGTTTAAATATACCTTTTGTATTTACTGTTTATTTAGCCTATTTCCGAGAAAGCAATATCATAAAATACTCTATAAATTTCAATACGACGGGTACAAATCAATGATTCTTTTACTTACATGAGCCGAGTCGTAACTGAAAATTTCTGTTTCGGTTCCATCCTTGCTTAATATATAATTTTATGAGACAAAATATAACCTGGGTGGGTGTTTACAATGGTAATCTTTTTTACGAAATGGCGGGGTTCTTTATGTTACGTAGTCATGGCGAAAGAGTCAACTATTTACGTAGGTTAGTGCAGCTCAAGAACGGATTGATTTTTGCGTAACCGGGATGACCAAAATTGATTTAATAAAGTAATAAAGTGAACTACCTTTCTGCATTTTCAAACTTTTGAAAAAAATTGACGTAAATTCAAACTTTTAAACTCAACCCGACCTTTGAACTACCCTTCATTGTACCCTCGAGAACCTACGTAAATAATAAATTCTTCCGTCATCATTACGTCACACGAAAGACTCTGCCTTTTGTCAAAATTTTTACCATTGTAAACACCCATCCAAAACACGTTTTGGTGCATTAAAGGAGTTATAATGCATGGATTAGATCGAAATAAGGATTATTAGCAACGACTCGGCTCATGTAAGTAAATGATTAATTGATTTTTAACCTTGCCATTCAAATCTTTGAGATATTAGCGTTATTCCTTTCTCTCCAGCATAGTAAACAGACAGTAGTAAGGAATTGAATAAGTTCTATTTAATTTATATTACCCTTGAAAAATTCACATGCAAGTGCAATTTCAAATCTCTGAGTAAATGATTAATATAAAAGGTATAAATTATTACAGGTACTAAACTAATATTTTAATTTTGCAGCACTTGATGGCAGTTTTGGAATAAAATCCTCAAAAGTATTAACATGATTAATGTATAAAACAATTTTAGTAATGCACTCAAAACAAGTACAAGTAATATTCCAGGATAAACTCAATCGACAGTAATTACCTTGGATCCAGAGTTTTAACCCCTAGTGGTCCGACAAGAAGTTCTTCAATTTCTGTTAAAGCTGTCCAAGCATGTTCTGGAGTAAATAGGTCTGGTGCCTAAATGTCAATAAATAATATATTACATGTATAGTAATCATTATACATCAAGTAATTATCCTAATCAGATTTCTAGAAACAGAAAAATACAGTTAAACCTGCCTTGAATGTCACATCTATATAAAGGGCAGTAAAATTTTATCGAAATTTTTCACTATTTATGTTACATGTATTTCAATATGTATTATACTATAAGGGCCAGCTTCCAATAAAAGCCATTTTTACTGGTTATCTTGTGTGACCTTTATAGACAGGTTTGACTGTAACTCAATGCTATTGGATAATATATGCATGTATGCATGTGCCACAACTGCATCCTTATTCCTTACTGACCAAATGAACATCTCCAATCAATCTGGAGATGATACAGAATTTGATTGATTTTTCTTGTAACAACTTCTTCAAAGCTCATTTTCAGAACAAGAAAACTGACAAACTTTCTCACATTATGTAGAGTTAGAGTGGGATTCTAACTTGGGCAACGAGTAGCTTGTAATCCTTTTGCACAGACTTCAGACCACTTTGCCATCAAGGCCCTCCCCTTTGGGAATGAATGAGTCCTATCAATTAAGGTCTTGATATAAGTGACATTGGCTTTGTCTTTGAGTCTTTGAGGTGTTCAAGTAACTGAACTGAATAAGGGTACAGCTGCAGTAGCTAAGTTGGTAGAGTGCTCGCTCCGTAAGTGGGAGGTTATGGGTTCAATCTCTGGTCCTGGTCTGACCCAAGAACTAAAAGTGGGTAGTGAATGTTATTTCGCCAAGCACTCAGCATTTCGAAATGAAAGTGACATTTCTTTCAGATAAGAACTTAAAATAAACAAGGTCATGTGTCTCGGTAGGCGAGGCATGATAAAGAATCCTGCTGTATAACATGTATAATGCCACCGCTGCAACGCATAGACAAAATTTCTGCATCTTTGCCTATAGCTGGTGAAATTCTGATATAAGTGAAATACTCTTGACAGGGACATAAAACACCATTACTCACTCACTGAACAAGGGAACCACTTTGAAAGTTCACCTGTGTTTCATACAACTTAACATTTGTGCAAATCTATTATTTCCAAGGGATATAACAATGTAATTCCAGGAAAATGCAATGTGGAGGTTTTCCATAATCAGTGCAAGCAACTTGTCCACACAAATATTAGTGGATGTCAGAGGATATATGGGTACTACATGTACTTTTAATTGGGAAATTTTTAACATATTTTTTATTTTCACATAAATTTGCAAGAGTAACAAGACACAAAACAAAACTTTGTTAGAATTCACTTGCATTTGCACTGACCATCCTTGGACAATGCAAAAAATAAAAATATGCAATTATCTTAAAATTAAAATTAACCGACACAAAAATTTTCTGAATATACAGTAACCAACATCAAATTTTTTGCAAAATAATTAATGTATATCCTTACAACCACCATGGCAACAGTTGAGTTGGGTCTGAGTTGAAAGTCTGTCCAGAATGGTTGTGCATAATAAGAATCCTTATACATCCCTCTTCTGTTGATCAGTTCAGGATGTGGCTCAAACTCAGGAACGGATGTAGGGTTGATCCAAAAAAATCTCTCAAAGTTGTGACGGATTTTATCACCCCAGTCTTTAAATGATATCTTAAAACAATGACCTGAAACATCAAACATATGATGGTGTTTTAATAATGTACATGTACAGTATAACCGTGATTCATTGCTACCATTCATTCTGTACAATTTGGTGTTATAACAGGTTTTGCCAATAAATTGATGTTGTTGTTGAATGTTGCTTTGAACGTTGCTAAACGTCAAATCAGCAATTTTTCAGCTATTCACTACAAGAACTACTTTTATTAATCTCTATGGATTAATCTATGAACAAGTTTGTGTATGCATGTGGAGTTTGAGTGTGTTTTATGGTCTGTCTTGTACCAGCGCCCACTAAGGACGACTTTATGGTGCTAGCTCACCGAGTCAGTACGCCAGAGTACCACTCCCCCAGTCACATTACACTGACACCGGATGACCCAGTAAAGGCCAACAGCAAGGAAAATTAACCTTCCCACATGTAGTCTGAGCGGAACTCGAACTCAGAGTGGTGAGAGACTCTGGATTTGTAGAATGAGGTCTTATCCATTAGGCCACCACAGCCTGCCAATAAATTGAGGGAGACTTATATTATAAAGAAAATTATAACAGAAATGGATTTTGAAAGTTCAAAACAGTATGGTGATAACTGCATGACAAATATCAGCACATCTAACAAATATTGTTGTGCCATTTATTCTATTCCTGGTAGATTTGAAATTTTTGTTACCATGTGTTTTTTTTTTTTTTTTTTTTTTTTGAGCTGTTACAAAGCTATGTTTTGAGAATTTTAAATGAGTAAATTTCACACTTACTATTCTGACATGCGTCAACACTATCATATGGATATTTTCCTTGACTGTGCATCTCGTGTAGCCATGACAATGTTGATTTACACAGACCAATCAATTCAACAGCTGACCCAGATCTAAATAATAAAACAGTAAGGTATCAAATTTACTTCTCAACAAAAAGGTAATGTTTTATGAAGATTAAGTTTTGCATATAGATGTTGTCTTCAAAGAAAATTATTTGAGAGTTGTAAAAAGAAAGCATAGCTCACTTCCACACCTTGAACATTTTACATAGTGTTGAATTCAAACTTTTGGAAAAATTTTGGAAGTGGTTACCAGAAAAATAATCAGTAGACTAAGACCGATTCATCATCAATTAATTGATTAATTTATATATCTACACTGCAATCCATAAATTGTTATAAATTTTCATGTTTAAAGCTGGTTTTATATTAACATGATTAAAGAATGAAAAATCTTCACAAAATTATATTGTTGAAACATCATCTTGGTCAAACTGGGTGTTTACGCTTAAAACAGTGGGTTATTTTTGAAAAATATATTTTTCAGCATTTTTCATATTATATAACATACTCAACAAATATTAAAATATAATTTAATTTTGTAGAACGTAAATCATATCTTTTCATGTTCTCACTTCTCGTAATATCATTCATGAGGTTTAATTTACTTCATTACATGATTTTAAACAAGAAAACAGCAAGAACAAAATATAGATGGATTTTATATCTGTCAGTTTTTGGATTTTTATTTCAAATATTACATCATGCCCTAATATTTTTCGTTGAGAATATTACCCTATGGTAAACATAAATTTATATATTCAGTTATGGTTGGCAGTGTATATTAAACTATATTTACATACCTAGGGGTACCAGGCTTCCCTTTATTTCCAGCTTTCTCAGAACTGCCCATCTTATCCATCCACGTTCCACAATTCCATTCATTTCCTCCTTTGACAAATCCGAGCTCCCAGTCCACACCGATCTCATTGTTGAACCCTGTATAATTCATATGTACATGTGGTCATTTATCTTATAAAAAATTCTGTGTGAATATAGTTTGAACACACTTTTAAAACTCGCTGAACACACTTTTAAAACTTGACCATAAACTTAAGAAACAGGAGGGCAATACACCTGTTTACATTTTTGCCATGAAACTGTTGGTAAAGATTACAAAAACAGGATTTAAATTTCAAAGGGGAACAACTCTTAGCAATTTGCACATCTTAGAAATTTGCACAGAGTTACCTCCTCCTCTGAAGCACAAAATTCAATATATATACAGCTTAAAAAATATTTTCAAGTGTTGGAGGAGTAAGCCAGATAAAATATAACTTACTTACGGACAACACTTTAATTAACATAATACTTTGTAGAAATGGAAATGGAAATAGTAAGTTTTTCCAAGAAGTCCATTTTCTTAAGCCTTAAGGCTACTTAAAATGGCTTGCATCTTCAACATCTAATATGGTATAATTTGGTATGGTATTGTATGGTATGATAGGGTTGAGGACTGGGGGTTTTGCATGTTTATAACAATCAATATTCATCATACCATCATCTTTCATATTCATGTGAATCTGAAAACCTGCACTGAATTTTATCCTTTGTATGACAAAGTGGGGGTATGGGGGTTGGGGTAGGGCTGGTGCTGGTGCTGGGGGTTGTTTATTACAATCAAATTACATTGTACTTTCATCTTTCATATTTTTGTCAATCTGAGTTTCTGCATTTTATTCCCTAAATTATAACCTTGGTATGACAGGGTGGGGGTGAGGGTGGGGTTGGAGTAGGGGTAGGAGTGAGGGTTGGGAATGCTTATTACAATCAATATTTGTCATACCTTCATCTTTCATATTCTCATCAATCTGGGTTCCTGCATTTCGTTCCCTGAATTTTAACCCCTCAGCATGTCTTTGTAATGCTTCCTGTATCACATCATGTAAAGGCTGATCCTAGTTTTATAAATAAATAAATAAATAAATAAATAAATAAATAAATAAATAAATAAATAAATAAATAATTTTTATAAATAAATAAATAAATAATTTTTATAAATAAATAAATAAATAAATGTTGAACCTGTGAAACTGTTACCCTGACAGCCTTGGGCAACAGTTCCATGTCATCCCTGATACCATTAACATATCATTTTTGCGATGAACTAAATATCGCTTATTTTGCAATTGCTTGTTTCGCACGAAAATTCAATTATCGGTATGCTTTTGTATTAAAGTGCATATTTTAAAAAACGAAAATTTAACTACGAGAAATGTCTAAATTTCATATACCTCAAAATAAATACATGCAAAAATAAACATGTATAAAGTACCTCAAGACAATAGAGTTGTCCATACCCAAAACAGCCATGGTATCTATGTATAAAATTCAAGAAATGAAAAATAACTCACATAAGCACCACAAGGTTTAGCCTCAGAGTCATCCGTGGGGTAAAGCCTTGACACTTTGTCTTTTAATAAAGCACCATCATCTTTAGTTATTTTACAATAGTCCTGTATAGATTGTAGCCACCACCAGACAGCATCCCGACAGTTATATCTAGCACCTGTTCCCTCGTTAAGTAGATTTGGTATTAATCCATGTCGTAAACAACCTCCATACGCCAAGATTATATACCTGAAAGATTATATAAACAAATGTTATCAGCAATTAAATTTCTCAAATAAGAACCAGAAGTATCTTTAAAACAGTTATTATAATGTTTAACAAGAGGCCCATGGGCCTTAACGCTCACCTGAGGAAGAGTACATATCTTATGCAGAGGTTAATGGTCAATGACATTAATAAAGAGAAATCAAAATTTTCAGCAGTAAGGGCCAATAATATGCAAGTACTTTTGCAAATTAATTATAATAATTATTATATAAGTATGCTATATATAACATATTTAAAGTCTAGCTACAAAATATTATTTATAAATAGCTAAAACATCTGTATATTAAAATGTGCATTAGGCCAATACCTACAATATTCCAATATACATGCCTATACAAAGAGTTTATAGTTTTTTGAGATAATTAACCATTAAAGTATTCGTTTGCATCTATGACCTTGACCTTTGAACTATGACCTTCATTCATATATCAAAATGATTGTTGTGCAAATGCCTACAATATTCCAATATATATGCCTATAACAAAAAGTTTATAGTTTTTGAGACAATTACAATTTAAGTATTTGTTTGCGTCTATGACCTTGACCTTTGAACCTATGACCTTCATTCATATATCAAAATGATTGTTGTGCAATGCCTACAATATTCCAATATACATGCCTATACAAACAGTTTATAGTTTTTGACTTAATTAACAATTTAAGTATTTGTTTGCGTCTATGACCTTGACCTTTGACCTATGACCTTCATTCATATATCAAAATGATCGTTAGGCCAATACGTACCTTATTCCAATATACATGCCTATACAAAAAGTTTATAGTTTTTGAGATAATTAACCATTTAAGTATTAGTTTGCATCTATGACCTTGACCTTTGAACCTATGAACTTCATTCATATATCAAAATGATCGTTGTGCAAATGCCTAAATATTCTAATATAAATGCCTATACAAAAAGTTTATAGTTTTTGAGATAATTAACCATTTAAATATTCGTTCACAAGCTACGACCTTGACCTTTGAACCTATGATTATCATGACCTTCATTCATATATCAAATGATCGTTAGGCCAATACCTACAATATTCCAATATACATGACTATACAAAAAGTTTATAGTTTTTGAGATAATTAACCATTTCAGTACTTGTTTACATCTGTGACCTTGACCTTTGAACCCATGACCTTTATTTATATATCAAAATGACCATTGTGCCATTACCTACAATATTCTGATATACATGCCTATACAAAAAAATTCATAGTTTGCAGATAATTAACTATTTTGGTATTCTTGTACATCTGTGACCTTGACCTTTGAACCCATGACCCTGATCTATGTATCAAAATGATCGTCATGTCAATACCTACAAATAACTGAAAATCCTGCGCCATTATCACAAGAAATGTTAAAAAAATAGCATTTTTTATCAAAGTCAAAAACTGGGACATGACCTTGACCTTCGACCTTGACATCAATTGGAAGAAAATTGCAAGACAAGATCAACAGTGAAAACTCCATACAGTTATCTTCAGCCGTTATGAAGTTATAACAATAAATGTCTCATTTTAAAAATTAGGTAATTTTACGCAAAAAACGCGTAACCTATTTTTCGTCTAATTTTCATGAAAAACACAATTTTAATGTTCCCAAGTATGCTGAATCTAAATATCCAATCAAAATTTGCTTGCACCTTTTGGTTTCAGAGAAGAAGATTTTTTTGTCTTTTTGCTATTTTTAGTAACAGCGGCCATCTTGTTGGGCGTGGCCAAACCCCAAACACAATTTTGAAAGGCTGTTACCCAGGCATGATAATCACCAAGTTTCATCAAATATGGCCCAGTAGTTTTGGAGGAGAAGATTAAAATGTAAAGTTTACACACGACGGACGACGCACGACGGACGACGGACGACGGACGGTGATAGATTGCAATAGCTCATCTGAGCCTTTGGCTCAGGTGAGCTAATGATGGAATAATGGAATGGAAAATATTTATGGTAACTGATAACAGGATTTGACACTTTATTTAACAGTAGGACATATATTTCAGCTAATCCCGATTTTACCAGAAAACAGTGTAAAGTTATGCCCTGATTTGAAGACATGTCTTTCAGATGCACATGTTATATACATCGCTTGATAAATGTATGCTTAGTTTTAGAAAATTCCTCAACCAGGAACTGAATAAACATCCAAGACTTTAAAGGGAAGTAACTATAAACAGGGTTCGTACAGACATTTGGACTCCAAATTTAAGGACTTTTTAGGGTCTTTTCAGGGTCTCATTTGCAAATTTAAGGCCTAATCAGAGGGACAATTTTATAAGAAAATCATTGGTGCAAAGACAATTAAATCAATAAAACAATTACTTATGTGTTCATAGTATCGACACTTGAAGTGGGGGTTGATTTTGGGTGTTATTTAGTTATTTTGATCAGTCTATTTACAATCACTTAATATCAACACCTAATTGGCAAAATTCAAGGGCTTTTTAGGGGCTTCAGGATAAATTCAAGGGCTTTTTAGGGTCAAACTTGTTTTTAGGGTCTTTTTAGGGCAAACCTAAAAATTTAAGGACTTTTCAAGGCCTGTACGAACCCTGATAAAAACAGTAAACACAATCTGATTCATGAAACTACAGGTGTATGTAAAGGGATGGTGTATTGTAATGGGAGTTCTTTGCCTCTTCAATATTTTTTCACCTATATAAAGTCAATCAGTTCTGGTAAGAGTGCCTGGAGAAAACCACAGACCTTCGGCAAGCAAAGTGAAAAAAATTCTCACATTAGGATCTGCCAGAGTGGGATTTGAACCTAGGCTGTGATCCATAAACATATTCTTTAGACCTCTTGTGTATGTAAATACAAAGTTTCTGTCTCTTTCAAATTTAAAACATACAAACCTCGCCTCCTGGTATCTTCCTGTAAGTAGTAACAATCCACGTAAAGCTATAAATGTGTCTCTACCCCAATTTCTGGTATACCCACAGGAGAAGTGGGGGAATCCTGAAAAATTAAAGTTTTTTACCATTTGTGTGTACAAAAATTTTGGTATTTTCAACAGAAAGATTGCATTTGTTTGGCATAAATCAGTTTTATATTCAAAACAGTTAATGTCTGCTTGCTCTGTGAAAATGCTTTCAATTATGCAATAGCAAAGAAGTATTAAATAAGAAGGTTTTTGAGTTAAGTCTTCTTACTAGCTGAAAAGTCTTCAGACCATAATGGAATAAAAACTTCATCCTTAATTTTTCACAATTAAAAAACAAAAGATGTAGAACACTATCTCCCCTTTAACACTAAATAGATAGGATTGGATTAATAGTGTTTTAGATCCTAGTCAGGACTATTTCACTTTATATCGAAGTGGTCAGTCTTGGATGGCGGGGAAAACCAGAGTGTCCACAGAAAACCACTGACCTTCAGCAAACTCACATACTGTAAATGTATTTATTTTTGCTGTGTACTAATTTTCGCTTACTAGTATTTCGCAGTCATTTGTTAAGCACGAACATTAATACCAAGCAAAAATTACAATATGCTTATTGTGTTATAGTGCATATTTCAAAACGCAAAAATTTGATTATGCAGATTTCTAAATTTCCTATACCGTGAAAATAAATACACCCCAAATTAAATACGTTTACAGTATTTAAGCATGACAAGAATCTCTGCATAAATGATTTGACTGACGTGTTAACAGACAAACAGATGGAAGGATAGAGTACCTCAGTTTCCTTTAGCTTTGCCAGCAGGACAGTGACTTATAAGGACACTGCTAAACACACTAAGAAATCTTATGCTCTATCAAATACCTGCAGCTAATGACAATGTTTCCTCCATCTCTTCTTTTGTTTCAGGATTAGTTTTGCGAGGTGGTGTTGGTGCTTCTAGTTTTGGTGATAAGCATGGTAATTTTGATGTATTAACATATCCACAAAATTGCACGGATCCCATGGCTAACTTCTTAACAAATGTAGATCCATCAGAGATAAAGCTGTAAGACATAAGAATATGGAATATAAGACTTTGAGACTTCAAAATGCTGTGGTAATAAGCGAGGTGGTAGTTATTAAGAGGCATATTAATGAGATTTTACTGTAAAGGGTATGATATGGTAAAACATAAAACTGAAATATGTATATCAAGAGGAAATGAGCTAGCTCACATACCCCTTGGTTCAACACCATCCTTATGATGTTGATGTATGACCTACAGAACTAAACATGATTCCGGAACATAAAACAATGCAAAAATTCTTAGATTTAGCCTTGTGATTTTGACCTTTGACCTACATATTTTATGATTGTTTATGACACATCTTGGCATGCTGTTTTAATTTGTGTAAAATTTGGTTAAAATCTCTGAAGAAATGTAGGAGATATAAAGCAGAAAGGAGTGTGACTGAAGGACAGACAGACAGACTTGCTGAGTCTGTTTCGTTTGCTTTAGTTGTAAATGTCTTCTGTAGCAGGTGGCCTACTTTAAAAAGGTGTCTTTAGTGTGAACTGAGACAGGGGACTTCGATTTCCAGTCTCATCTGAAAGATTATTCTGTTAATGAGCTTTTTACTGCTCTAGTATATGCAGGAGATAAAAATCATCTCAGAAAATTTCCAAATCCTGAATGAGGTTCGATCCCACATCCCTTCATTTCCAAAGCTAGTGAAAGTACCACTCAGCCATGTCAGCCCATATTGAACAAGCTGTGAACATCACAGACCAAACATCATCTTGAAGTATGACTGACTGACTGTCTGAATATGATTACAGCATTTGTGTTCCCACGCTTGTTAATAAATTACTAATGTAAATCAAATTAACTCCTGACTCTATTGCAAATTTTTTAAGCTTTGTAAATTGCTGAAAAACAGCTGGGTCTCCAGTATAAAAAATCATAGATTCAAATATTCGTTTAGCTAGAGAGTTTCAAAATTAAGACTTACTCTGACATAAGTTCAAATACTCTGTCTCTGACAACTACATAAGCACCAGCGATTATAGCATCAAAATAACACGGAATTAAATATCTAGGCATTTTCCTCAAATACTGGAAAATATTGGCAAACCAGTCACCTAGCTGAAATATATAAACAAAGATGTAAGACTAATGAGTCAATTTCACATATCCATTAACTGATATCAAATACTGTAAACGTATTTATTTTCGCTGTGTTCTAAATTTCGCTTATTTCGCTGTCGTTTGCTTGCGCGAAAATTAATACAAAGCGAAAATTATATATTACTTATTATGTTATAGAGCATATTTCAAAAATGCAAAAATTTAACTGCGCGGATATGTCTAAATATCCTATACCGCGAAAATAAATACATGCGAAGTTAAATACATTTACAGTATGATGCATCAAGCAAAAACCATACTTATTTGTGTTCGTGACGTTCTGAAAAAATTATATCAAAAGGAATGAAAGTACATGTACCTATTCTTATAACACAAATGTAATCAATTCACATGTCAAACTTTTAAAGTTTTCATAAATTTCCCACTTTTTTTCAGGGTATAATTATTCCTGGATTTATGAAACTGACTATAAGATCTAAAATCGCAAAACAGATTAAGTGTGTGGCATAAAGCTTAGTTTCAAAGTGATTGAAAAGTGCAAATAGAAGGTAGGGATTATTAACCTAGGTAGGACACTAAGTACTGTATACCATTTGTCTAAGTGTGAGAGGTCAAGGGTTTGAGTCACAGTATGATTCTTTTTTGTTACTTTATCAAACAACATTAGGATATGTTCTAATTAGATGATTCAGCTAAGACAGGATTTCACTTTATTCAGGCTACAGTTTTCACAGCTACATGTGTGCAATAGTACCAGTAAAAGCATTTTTTGTAGTGTCCAATTTTCATGGTTCATAGTGGAATAGTAAATTTGTGGTGTGTGGTTCACATTTAAGGTAAACTTGTAATATATACCATTTTACTGATATATAAATTTGTTGGACATGGTATCAACGAAAACAATGGAAACTGGAATACCACAAAACTTAATGATTTCACAGTATAACACTTACATTCTCCGTTCCTGGATGTACTTTGAGTCTGTTAGCTATATAATCTGCTAGCCAGTCACCATCACGTAAATTATTACATATTGGATGTCCAAGATCATTATGAGGACGCACTGAATTTAAGACATTTAGTACACCTGGAATAAAAGACCAAAAATAGATCAAACTTGAGATACTGATATACATGTACTTGTACAAAGACCAACCCATTTAAAGACCAATTGACGGATCGCCAACCACGTCCACAATGTTCCGACAAAGGACCCGCATGTTGAATTACATGCAAAAAGAATGAAACCTCGGCCTGAATTGTGCCGTTTAATGACGTCACTGACACTAGTATGTCATTAGTTGCTGCGACGCTGCTTTGGTACTGTGATGGCGGCCAGTGTTGGAACTTAATAGGCATGGCCAGCAATACGCCAATTGAAATATACATAAGACAATGGAAACCTACATTATCACTGCATCACTCAAAAACAAGTCTCACTTTCCGTTTAATTAGGTTATATTTCGACTATCTAGAGGGTGACCACTGAGGAAATCACTGCAAAATTAACATTGTGCATTTTCCTTATAATTGCCAAGTCTTTTACAAGTGAAGTAATGTTGATAAGTATCTGAAATACAGTTTTTTCTTTTGGTTCTTAAAACTAAGCGATTTTTGTTATATACAAAAAAGTAATTTCTGATTACCTATTTTGTTGTAATTAGACAAACATTCATTTGTGTACCCTATGGACAGCAATTACTTTGTTCCGTTAAAAAATCCAACACATGCTTACCTCTGAGGCCACAGTATACTATTCCACCATAACCAGGTATATCGTAAGCACCAAATCCCTTCCCATCAGCCTTTTCTTCACCATCACAACGGAACAGTACCCGATTAACATCAGACAGTGATAACTGTGACACAATTGCTCTGAAGTTATCAGAGTCCGAGTCAAATACCGTTCTTCCACTGTACGACCTCATTAAGTATCCAAACTGTCCCAGGCCACGGCGAATTTCCAATATAGCTTTCTTAGCTTCAACAGATAAATCACACCTAAACAGAATACAAGAAAATTCAATGACTTAGAATCTCCACCTGTAGGTACTTTTTGTGACTGCACTTATGCTCAAAGGGCCATAAATCCTAGGAAAACTAGAACTGTCTCTTAAGAGCCAAATACCCCAGTCCCCCAACACTGACCACCTGACCTTGATCTTTAACTTATGCACATAAATCATCTTATGTTGGTTTACATTTGTGCTAAGTTTGATCAAATTCCTTCCATGGAAGATATGGACTGGACATATTATTGGGACGGAAAACCAGAAGGACAGACAGACAGACAGTTTGATTCCTATATACCCCCTAAACTTGAACAGGAATCAGGCAGCAATATCACTGTTTATTTTCTGGGTGTAAGCTGATTAAATAAAATCAAAGGTGCTTGGTTGAATTCAACATTTCTGTTGAATAAATAAGTAAATATATTCACAGACTTGAAAATGTTTTTAACGCATCTCCTTAAAATTAAAGTATGTTAATAGGACTGTTTACGGATAATCCATTTTCTAGCAATTTTCCATACAAATTATGAATTCAAGGATTTTTCTTTAGTTTTGACGTAGTTTTCCAAACTTCAAACTGCCATAATAAAAAGTATAGGACATAACTAGAACTGTCAGTGAAGCTGACATACATCCCCCACATTGGTTTTGTCATTTGGTCATACACTTAGATTTGTGACACATGGTCTCACATTGGTTTACATAATGTCATGTTTGTACAAAATTCATCAATAGACATGGAAGATATGGTATTGATACAATATTGGGACAGATGGCCAGACAAATGGACAGGGCAATTCCTACGTACCCCACACCAAACTACTGTAAACGTATTTAATTTCTTGTGTATATATTTTCGCAGTATAGGAAGTTTAGACATATCCGTGTAGTAAAATTTTCGCGTTTTTGAAATATGCACTATAACACAATAGGCATAATATAATTTTCGCTTGGTATTAATTTTCTCGCAAAACAAACAACCACGAAATAAGTGAAAATAAGTACATGTACACCACAAAAATAAATATGTTTACAATATGTATGCATGAGGTATGAAGATGTACAAGAAACTCACATAATGGCTACTACACAGCCTGGTGTAAAGTTTTCAAATGATACAGTTGATATCTCTGTAGATTGCACTGCTACTTTTATCATTGTGCTGTCATTAACTGAAATATTCTTTTTCAAGTCCAGGTAGTAGTTTGGAAGACCGTTGATGATGTCTGAATTTTTTTCATATTCAAACATTTCTGTTGTTTTTACTCTCCCTTCAAATATAATGCGTTCAACGGAACCTGCCAAAAATATGTAAAACCAAATAAAACATAATCATAACCCATTATAAAACACAGAAACTGTAGGTAAAAGACATTACATAAAACATGTATATATATTGTATACTTCCAAGTTTATTATCACCCATTTTTTTCAAAAATAAAAATTGAAATGTATCAGTAGATATTGTCTAAATTTAGTTGTTTTTTTTAAATTATAATTCAAAATATAATTATGATGTTATCTTCCTTAAAAGCTTTAGATCAAGATAGTGACAATATTTAGTATAATGAAAGAATTCTGTGAACTTGCTCACATTCCCTACTTGCCCATATATTGGACCTAGAGTTCTACAGTAATTTCTAAGAAAAAGCGCAGTCATTTCTGTAAAAATCAAAGAAGTAGAACAAAATGTAAACTTGATCTGTACCTCATTGTGCCAGATTCACATACCAAAAATCTGCTCAATATCTGCAAGTGTTAAAAAAAGTGTGGAAAACTTTACGGACTGAAAGACAGACGGACAGAAAGGTCAAAAACATTATATTAAGGGGAATAATAAAGTGAAAAGTCCCCTTTATTGAGGAGAATACTGAAGAATGTCTTCCCTCAAGAACATAACCTCGCTTGCCTCTTAACTTGGGCAATAATGTTTCTTTGGGGAGGCATTCTTAAATATTTTCCTCTACTAAGGAAAGTGTTCAATCAAGAAGGGGCCCTTGAAAATTACAATATTGTTACAAAAAAATATTATTTTTGTGTCAATCCTGGCCCATCTTTTCAGTCTTAGCTAAATGCGATTTAAATAAGTCCAGATTATCTCATTCTCATTTATAATTTTTCTTGAACTAATAATGATCTTTCAATATAAAATGCATCTTGTTATTATGTAGTCTCAATACACGCCTCAGATTTTTCAGGGTTTGGGCCAGGATGACCACACCAAATACATTTCTGGATTATTATATGACAACTGTGACATTACCATGAACAGTTAATGCTCTGATTGGTATAGTGTTATTTGGATCGCTTGGATGTTGGAAGGCCGTTCTGGCTACAAGGACCACTGACTGATGTGTCTGGGGATTGTGACGAGTCACTGATACTGTGTCACCTGTCAACTGGTCAACAAACACCTAAAATTAAAAATAAATGAAAAAAGAAAATAAACCTCTTTTTGCATGTTGATCAATGAATATTATTACATGTATATATAAACATAGACTTTTAAATAGGCATAATCATTTCTGTAGATATTGAACAGATGCAGAATTATCAGAAAAGTTGAAGAATGTGATTGTATAATTATCTCCCTTGGACCATCAAGGACAAGACTCAATACCAACTGGTTAACATAATTGGGACCAGGACCCTTGTAATAGTGAAAATAAGCTATTAAATACTGTAAACAAATTTGTTTTCACAGTGTACTAATTTTCACTTATTTCGTGGTAATTTTGTTTTGTGCGAAAATTAACACCAAAAACTACATTATTCTTATTCATATTAAGAAAACATGAAAAAGTTAACTACATGCATATGTCTAAGATCCACATACCTGGAAAATAAATACACATGCAATAAAAAATGTTTACAGTAACCAAAATTATGAAGATAAAACCTACAACTGTTACAAAACATGTTTTAATGAACTTTAATTATTTATATATATTGTTTTCAGATTGATTTTTAATGTGAATTTATTTTTATTTTTATTTATTTTACTTCTTTTATAGCAGGGATATGAAGCTTAACTTTTTGAGTTGGGGGCCTAGCCCACTTCAAAAAGGAAGTTGTAATAGTAATAGCTAAAATGTGTAAAAATCTAGGGGCCCAGACTGATTTTTAGGCGCTATGGGCTAATCTTAATCCTGTAAAGTAATTTTAATTTTTTTTTAATTTTAAAAATAAAATGGTGTTTGTAAAAAAAACCCATAAGATTTTTAATTGTGAATAAGACCCTATATTGCCACACATATGGCTCAGCAAGAAGGAGAGCCCTCTTTCATGTTCACCTGTGTAAATCCACTCTGTCCTAATCGTTTATGTAGGTTGTTAAGAAGAGTTTTCCCTTCTGTAAATCCATAAGACTGGTTAACATGTTGTATACCAGGGTTATTCCAGTCAGCCCATGATGGATACAGTCTCTCCTCAGTCACCACATGTATCTAAAATATATAAAAGAAAACTTAGATAATTCCTCAGAGAATTAAACATGAGGCCCAGAAGGAGCTGTAATGGTCAATTATCCAGAGGCCCAGAAGGAGCCGTAATGCTCAACTGGCCAGAGGCCCAGAAAGAGCCGTAAAGCTCAACTGCCCAGAGGACCAAAAGGAGCCATAATGCTCAATTGGCCAGAGGCCCAAAAGGGCCTGTAATGCTCAACTTGCCAGAGGCCCAGAAGGAACCGTAATGCTCAACTGGTCAGATGCTCAGAAGGGCCTATGATGCTCAACTGACCAGAAGCCCAGAGGGGCCTGTAATGCTCAACTGGCCAAATGTTAACTTGATATAATGAAATATCCATTATAGTTTGTCAAATGTTAGTGGTTTCTAAATTATTTTGAAGTTAACTGGACATTTGATAAAAAATAACTGAAGTACAAGTAATAAATGATTCTTAAGAGAAATAAATAATAGAATCCTAAACCACTTCTGAAATGGAATAGAATTTTCTTAATGAGGTTGTCTGATTAATATCCTATGCAAGCTTAAGAATAAGTATGGAATCGAAAATTTTTCGCCAGAAGCGAACGGAACAAGATGGAAATGCTTGTCTGTGGATGAGAATATGGGTTCAATTCTGGAACAAAATGAATTGACAAAAATACTAGTACTAGTAATTGGAAAGTTTACACATACTGTATAGTTGCTTTTATTCACTGGGGATTTAATTTTGCTATTTTCGCAGTTTGACTTTATAGCGCGAAATTCAATAACGAGTGAATATTTTCATGTAGCATTTATTAAACTTTGACTTAGATGATTTGTGCAGAAAATTATTTACACTGGCCACTGCACCGTGAAATTTTATAGTCGTGAACAAGTCACAGTGTCTGAACCGCAGAATTTTATCCCCGCAGAATTTAACAACTATACAGCACTTAACAAGAGAGTCAACAAGAACATGAAATAAGGACAAGATACACTAGAACATACTGTGACCACTGATTATTGAAAAAAATTCTCCAGACAAGTATGAACCACTGCGGTAGCTCAGTCGGTAGAGTGCTCGCTCCATGGGAGGTGGTTGGTTCGATCCCCGGCTGGGTCTGACCCAAGACTTGAAAGTGGGTAGTGACTGTTCTTTCGCCAAGCACTCAGCATTACGAAATGAAAGTCACAGTTCTTTCGGATGAGAACTTAAAATAAACGAGGTCCCGTGTCACGTTGGGCTTGGCAAGCTAAAGAACCCTGCTGTATAATGCCATCAGGGCAACGCACAGGCATCATTTCTGCACTTTCGCCTATAGCTGGCGATGTCTCGATATAAGTGAAATATTCTTGACTGGGACGTTAAACCCCATTACTCACTCACTCCAGACAAGTATGGGACACAAATATTGGGAAACTCTTAAGTTATCTTATCAGTAATGAATACTTAACACCTTTATTATATACAGGATAGCGCTGTAATCATGAGACAAAAAGGCATCACGATATCGCCAAACTTTTGACGATATTGTCGCAATAATATGGCGATATTTCCAGATGAATGTGCTCAAAAGATGTGCTGTGTTTTTTGTTTTGTTTGTGGTAGCTAATATATACATTGATCACGGTATGCACTGCTACATTGTATATTCATTATGTCACTTGTCAGCGGCGATTTTTTGTGGTTCACAGCAAAACCACATGTTTAATCTGCTTAATCGTGATCAATACACAAGTGATGCAATGATTTCAAAGAATTTTTTTGTTAAGTTATAGGGTTTTGGGATATTGTGATGTAAGCTTTGTTTCACAATATCGTCATCCACAAATCCTTGGGGACGATAATCATGATGACAATATATATTAACAGCACTAATACAGACATTAATTATTTGTAGCCTCTAAGATACTTTCAGTAATCTAGTCCTGGTCTAATACTGGGATTTCAATTACTGACTAACTGACTAACAAGTATTTTCCTTGACAATTTTTGAAAGTGAAAAGCTAAATAAATTCAATGCATTTTAACTGTCATTGATATTTACATGATGTGGCACAATTTGATCATAGCCTCTGTTACTTCCTGTGGCACAGTATGCCATTGACACCAAAGCAGCAGTTGGAAACAGGTCATATGCTGACTTTGTCTGAAAGAAACAAAATGAAGACAAACATTAAATTTTTTATACATGTTTTCTGGAATTTAGTCCTTCTATTAGCAAATGTGTGGATTTTTTTTGGGGGGGGGGGGGGGGGGGGATTTTTATATATACTCAACAAAAAAAAGTTAAGGACCACATCAAAAACATTATTTAATTTTGTATAATGTAAATCATACCATTTCATCTTCTCACTTCTCATAATTTCTTAAGAAATTTTAATTTCATTACTTCATAACATGATTTGAAACAAGAAAAGAATAAGAACAAAATGCAGATGGATTTTACATTTTTCAGTTTTTGGATTTTATTTCAAATTTTACAATGGTCCCTTACTTTTTGTTGAGTATAATAAAACAATTAAAAAGATTTCAAGATTCTAAACTTTTATCTTTGAAAACAAATTGTCATCAATATGCACTAAAATAAAAATTCATGACTGTTTATTGTTCTAAAAATGACCAAAATTATTTACTACATTTTCTTATTTTTTGGTAAAAATTATGACTGTATTTATTACCTCAACAGGACTTTTGTTATCATGTGTCTGATCAAATAACAAAGCATGGGCTACAGTTGGTACTAAGGGCTGAATTCTAGGCTGTATAAACGCTCCTACTGGTTGTCCTCCATATCTGTATACAATACGTCCCAACTCGTGAGCATCCCATGCATTCATAGCCTCTGTAATATGTGTAATTTACAAGTAAAGTATAGTTCGTCAGCGATATTGTGGCAGTGTTTATAAATACAGGCAAGTTTATTATTTACAAAAGGTATAAATACTGTGTTAACGCATATGTATATTCATGCCTTCATGCGTTCATTTGTCAACTCCACCTCTATATCCTCCTACCTTAGACTATCTACATTATATGGACTCTTCCATGTTTATAAACACTTTGCCGAAATACCGCTGACGGACTATGACCAGAATGTCAAAACTATTGCATATAATGCAGAACTTAAAACCCTTTATGGGAAAACATTCTTCTATGGAATGAAGTGGTGTGGACTAGATAGGACTGGAAGTGCAGTAATCATGGTAATTGGGTTTTACAACCTAGTAAAAAAATTTTTGTTTGGTTTACATTAAGAGTTAGTCATGGATGGTGGAAAAAACCAGAGTGCCCTCAAAAGACCATCAACTTTGAAAAAAAAGAAAAGAACTAACAAGTATTGCAGTATGACTAGAGATATAAAATCTACTTTTACAGTAAAACCTTGATTTATCACCACTATTTGATCAGGCAAAATTATGGCATTATTAAAGAGTTTAGAGATAAATTGAAAATTGAAAAAAACGAAGAAGAAATGGAATATTAAACTCCCAAATAGTGTGGGTATAAGTGAGGTAGTAAAGTCATTAATGGACATGTCATGTAGGTTTTACTGTGATGATAATTGTGGTATGAAAGTTATTGAGGGGCATTGATAATGAGGTTTTACTATAACATTTTCACATGTAAACACATTTATAAGCTTGTACATGTATATTTCACTTCAGATAATGCTCAGACTAGTATGGCATTGACTATGGTAATTTTGCAAGACTTTAAGCCTAATTAGTAATCCACCTTTACATTATATATTCGTTCAAGGGCCATATAACATATACCATTATATCTTAGTTCTATATTAGTTATAGAGACAGATTGAAAGTTTTTTTTCCTTTTATACAAATAAAATTTCCAAATTTAAACAAAAAGTTTACAAGTTTCTGAAATATGGCATATTAAAGAATTTATTGCAATGAAAGAAATGTTGTTTAAAGCTACATCAACTACTGCTGCAATTATTCTTTCATGGCTATAATTATCCTTTATATTTTGTTTATATTTATATAAATATGCTTATATATAAACAGGAAACAAAAATATATAAATACTTTGTTTTCATACAATAATAAACAAAAACAGGAAATCAGGAAAAAGACACATTTTGTATTTGAAAAGCTCATATATGGCAAATAGTAAATAAATGAATAAGATTTAAAATAGAAAATTTAAACATATATTTGTTGCAGATAAAAGCTGCTATATATTCTTATACAAAACTTACTATCTCTCTCTTATTTCTGAACACACACACACACACACACACACACACACACACACACACACACACACACACACACACACACAAAGACAAAATATGTATATAAAAAGTAAAAAAAAAGTAAAGTCCTTAAGTGAAGAAAATAATAAAATAGTTTTGTTTTAATAATTTTATCCATACCAACAGCAGGGTGTAATTCTGACAAAGTAAGGCAAGGTAAATATTAACACATATATATAACAGGAGGTGATAGAGGAAACCAGAGTTCCCACAGAAAAACCCTGATCTTCATCAAACAAACTGACAAACTTTCTCTAGAATCTGTCTTGAGATGTCTGCAACCTAAAACATGGCTCTACAATAACTCTATATCATGTTTGTCTGTTTGGACAAGAGGAAAGTTAATTTCACTTGTCCAAATGTAAAACTTTTCCATGAGGCCTGCAACTAAACCATGTGGTTTTACCATTAGCCGTTTTTAATAAGTGTTTATTTAAAGACGTTTAAAACTTAATGTGATTCAAACATTCTTATAATAAAGATGTTGATATTCCGAAGATGTCTGCTTTTATCGGTTTCCTACATGTTATAGGTCGTAATTAGAAACTACTTATTTTATTGAGTGAATTGTGATAAAATATAAAAACGAAAGTGAAATTTTCCAAAAACCACTTGTCCTGTTGGACAAGCACAACCACACTTTCACTTGTCCATCACCAAAACAGACTGGTACCGGACAATCAGACAAATGTTATTGTTGAGCCCCGTTAAATAAACATACATTAGTCAGTCATTACATGTGTCTTTTGTTGCTGGTAATTCTCGAGTCTTGTCAGGCAGTTTCAAGCAGTTTTAGGATTGTCTCTCAATAATTTGTAAATGAGGTCAAGTATGACCCAGTGAGAGGCCTTAGTTTACAGGCAAAATTTGTTGCCAATAATATATCTATTATGACAAAATTAATATAATATTTAATACATACCTCTGATGAGTGAATTAATGCCAAGCTTATTCATAAAAATATTGTCAATGCCTTCACTCCCTGTAAAAAGTTCAGCAACAACATACAAATCTGGTCTGATAACCCTGGCAGCATCCATCATGTACTGTATAAAGACAAATTAAAAATCCTCTTAATTACATGTTCAACCTAGAACCAGTTAGTGGGTTCATCCTGGTCCAGGCCTCTAAAAATAGGCCATGCTTTAAAAGATTTGGTTGACATAATAATGAAACTAGAAACATTTAATTTGAAAAGATTAGTAATAAGCCAAAAAGGTTATATATGAGGAAAGAGCAGTATTAGATTTCTTCAAAATTCAAAAATTTAAGACCAAAAAGATGAGCCAGGGTAGGCCAAAAGACAGAATTTTTGGAGACAATATTTTTATGTTTGGGGCCAATGAAGCAATGGCTCCTTCTAGATTGAACATTGACTGTAATCATTCTTCTCAAATTTGAAACATAAGATAAGTGTTGATGTTTACGATGTCACATGAGAAGAAACATCTATGTCTCACCCACTGACAGAGTTTTCCATGCCATCCCTGTCAATTTTCCAATGTGAAATTTTTCTATTCCACCTTAAGGTACTATCATTTTTCCCATCTACAACGTCACAAACACTTACACCAATTAAACTGGCGGCATCATCATCGTTTTACAAATATTTTATGCAACTACATATATTTTGTTAACACACTGGTAGTAAAATATCTACAATACCTTGGCAACATTTAATGGAGTACTATGACAGTTGTCAAGTCGTATCCCGTGAAATATTCTAGCTGTTGTTTCAGTGTATTCTTTCATAAGCTTCCACAAAAATGGACAATCTTCTGGTTTGTCTCCATAACGAAGTTTACAACTGTCACCCCAAGCAATCAGCTCTCTTCTAAGATAAATGTTCCTACCTGAAGGTTAATAAAATTGTACAGAAATCACAACATCAGTAGCAAACTCTTTGATTATTTTCCAGTGAAAAAAATATACATATTTCCTAAATAGAATAAATATTGTAAAAAAAAAAGTTTGG
The DNA here is from genome assembly GCA_021292105.1 of Anadara kagoshimensis. Taxonomy (NCBI): domain Eukaryota; kingdom Metazoa; phylum Mollusca; class Bivalvia; order Arcoida; family Arcidae; genus Anadara; species Anadara kagoshimensis. Next base: position 43,208,189 of record CM037860.1, on the reverse strand, counting down.
CTGTAGTTTTAATTTTTTGGTGATTTTCTGATAACAAATATTACAAAAAAAATTAAAATTTCCATTCAATTATTATTTCACACACCTATTTCTTCATCAAATTAACAAAATTTGTATAACAGTTGTCAAGTCATTTTCCATGCATCCAATCTAGGACAGATCCTTAAGTATGAGAAAGTTTGTCTGTTCCTTTAATGAAACTACCGGTAGTTGTGTTTTTTCATGCACTATGGTTTCTCTGGTTTCCCTCACCATTCCTAAACTGTCTGTTTGGATAAACTGTAAACAATTTCAATTTCACATTTATTTATATTTGCTGTATAGGAAATTTAGACATATCCACATAGTTAAATTTTTAATAAGTTTTTGAAATATGCATTATAACACAAAAAGCATTACCTTGTATATAATTTTCACTTGGAATTAATTTTCGCGTAAAACAAACGACCAAAAAATAAGCTAAAATTAGCACACAGTGGAAATAAATATGTTTACTCATGTAAAAAGAAAAGCTAACAGGACCAATGTGACATGGATGCATGACTAAAAGACTGTGGGCTTGAGACCTATTAAGACTTCCTAGTATGTCCCCAATCAAGATCTTTTAATTTCACAGTGTTCCAGCTGGCCAAATACAAACCAACAATTACTTCTTACCTGGTTCAGCAAAATTCCTGAGTGGATCATCTCCCATGACCCAGCCATTACAAGCCATGATATAACTAGCCTTCTCACCATACATACAAGATTCTTCATAATCTAGCTTTCCTCTATAATCAGCTGGCTGGGCAAAATAACTGAAAAAATCAAAACACAAAATAAATGTGTGTAAAGTAACTTTTACACAGGTGAAGATTAGTTTTATTAAAAGATATATTTTTAAAATGCATACACTGATATATACTACAGTAAAACCTGCTACAGTGAACACCTATATAAAAAAACCACCTGTCTATTATGATTATTATTTTAAAGTCCCTTTGCTTTGAATAAAAACAAATATGAACTTCCATATAAAAATCACCTGTCTATAAATTTCATATTTCTCGGGTCCCATGGTTTGTCTTTATATGCCCATATTTTACTGTAATTAGTTCTCTAGGGTTCAACTGAGGTTACACAGATCATTTATGCATGTTAGGAATCATTGTTTTTTTCAGGATGGTCCAAGGGGCCATTGATCCCTTATTAAGCCAATTGACCCAATTGTCAAGGCCCAGTAGACCATATTCAACAATAAATGGATGCAAAAATATTGATGTTGTGGTACTTTAGGAGAAAGTCTTTGAAAATGGCCCATTTGAAAAATCCTAAATCGAACACTGAGAAGTTGGTAGAAAATTACACTTACTTGTGCATCAACGGTTCCTTGACAGTGACTGTGCCAAACTTAGGTCCATCATCAGCTAAGAATCTGTATCTAACGTTGGCTATGAAGTTAGTAATAGCAGTATTTATATGATCGTTAAATGCCTCTAACTTATGCTTGTTTAGCTCTGTCAATTTCTTCTTTAGATCATCACAACATGTATCAATTCTTTGTTTTCTGTTCACAACACCAGGTCTGAAACAAAAATTGTAACCATGGAAATCATCAGAATATGTACAACAGCACTGACGTGGCATCCAGAAGGAAAGAGAAAAGTTGGCCGACCAAAGACAACATGCAGGAGGACTAACGAACAAGAAAGATCACAACTGGGCTGGAGAAGTTGGGGGTCAGCAAGGATGGCAGCCAAGGACAGACAAAGATGGAGAAGGTGTGTCTGGACCTTATGTGACAGTGGGCACAAAGAGGATAGGTGAGATGAGGTGATGGAAACCACTGTAAATTTGTGCTGAATTTTTTTTATTAAGATGGAAGCAAAGTTTTCTAATTATCTTCTTTCATAACAATTTACAATAGTTATGCAGATATAGTGTGGCCATCCTTGTTTTGATGGTAAGGGGTGTTACGCCTGTAAAATTACCACAAAACCGAAATGTTGACATTCAGACATCTGAGCCTCATTGTTTAGTTTGTTGGTGACAATTTGATTATCATGTGTAATAGCTGATTTTATGTTGAAAACAATGAGGCTCACTGCTGTACCACATGATACCACTAGTGTTTGTGTTGAACAATTATTTCCACTGGATATGGAATAATATTAGTTCACATGTTTGTAAAAACAATGTTATTCTGGGAATTTGTGACATAAATTTTTTCAAGTCCCTCACAAACATTAACAGGTGTTAATCACATGGTACAGCGGTGAACCTCATTGCTGACAATCAATCAAGCAGGGTGATTGACATTTTGTAATTACTTTTATTATTACCTGTCAGTATTATACAAACGTAGAGCTGTGTCCATATCAATCTGACATTGATTACGTCGATATTCTGGATCTTGTATGATCTCTAGTTGTGGTTTACTTGCTGTTATATACCTGTTTTCTGCAATTAAGTAATTAAATTTATACATGTGTGAAATTAATCAAATACAATCATACTGGTCCATGTCAAAATCACAATCCCAAATGTCAAACATAAACATACAGGCCCATGTCCAAATCACAATCCCAAATGTCAATCACAAACATACTTGTATGTCAATTACAAACAAACTGGTACATGCCCAAATCAAGATCAAACACATGAACTTTCACCAGGCAGTGTTCAATACAGGATTTTTCTGAAGGAGTCATTTTCAAAAACCTTTCCCCTAAAACACCACAAAATCAATATTTTTGCATTTATACTACTCACTTAGTCTTAACAACAGGGCATTTGGCAAAATAAGGGATCAATGACCCCATGACCCCTTCTAGAATGAACATAGGGGCAGGTTTTTAGAAAAGGTGAGCACCTCCTGCAACAGAGACATAACTTAATTCTTTTAAAATTTTAGAAAGGACTACTGGAATATTACTTCTATTTCCAAAACAAGATTTATGAGCTCAAACTCTGATGGGAATTTTGCTTACACCCAGATATTTGCCTGCATTAAATATGAGTCTTTCTGATGAAACTAAAAATCTGGATCCCTGTGTAACAGGAAAGAGAGAAAATGCAGGGTCGGACTGGGGATCGAACCTGTGACCTCTCGCACTATAGGTGAGTGCTCTACCACTGAGCTACCCATACTGCTACATTCCTCCCTTCCTTTTTTCGATTCAAACCACCAGGTTCCACCTTGGGACCAACCTGTTGATCTGCCACTTCCCAGGGTCGGACTAGACCCCAAATGTAACAAGAAACAGAAAATATGCAGGGACGGACCGGGGATCGTAACCTGCGACCTCCTGCACTATAGGGGAGTGCTCTACCACTGAGCTACCCAGACTGCTACACCTGCATTTCAGCCTTTCCAAAGATACATTTGTAAAGTTTGAAACTACAGTAGTCTCTTGAGATTCCCCAACATTGCAGAATTATTTCTAAAATTTGACCTTGCGACCTTGACCAATGCAGCTCAATCTGTTATGCCACACATTGTCTCATGTTGGTTTTAATTTGTATAAAGTTTAATAACAAGAGGCCCAATAGGGCCTGTACCGCTCACCTGGGCCGTTTACAGCACAAAAACACAATAAATACTACATTTAAGGAGCAATAACTCTGATGTTGATATTTAGATATTTATGAAACTTGCTACTCGCATCTGTGACCTTGACCTTCGAACCAATGACCATAATCTATATATTAAAATGATGATTGAATCAATACCAACAATATTCTAATATACATGCCTATACAAAAAGTTCATAGTTTTCGAGATAATGAACCTTTTTGGTATTGTTTTGCAACTGTGACTTTGACCTTTTGACCCATGACCTTTTTCTATAAATCACAATGATCGTTGTATCAATACCTACAACATTCTAATATACATGCCTATACAAAAAGTTCATAGTTTTCAAGATAATGAACCATTTTAGTATTCTTTCGCATCTGTGACCTTGACCTTTGAACCAATGACCTTAATCTATATATCAAAATGATCTTTAAATCAATACTAACAATATTCCAATATACATGCCTATACAAAAAGTTTATAGTTTGCGAGATAATTAACCATTTCAGTATTGATTTGCATCTGTGACCTTGACCTTTGAACCCATGACCTTTTTCTATACATCAAAATGATCGTTGTATCAATACCTACAACATTCTTATACATGCCTATACAAAAAGTTCATAGTTTTCAAGATAATGAACCATTTCAGTATTCTTTCTCATCTGTGACCTTGACCTTTGAACCAATGACCTTAATCTATATATCAAAATGAACGTTACATCAATACTTACAATATTCCATTATACATGCCTATACAAAAAGTTTATAGTTTTCAAGATAATGAACCATTTTGGTATTGATTTGCTACTGTGACCTTGACCTTTGGACCCATGACCTTTTTCTATACATCAAAATGATCGTTGTATCAATACCTACAACATTCTAATATACATGCCTATACAAAAAGTTCATAGTTTTCAAGATAATGAACCATTTAAGTTTTCTTTCGCATCTGTGACCTTGACCTTTAAACCAATGACCTTAATCTATATATCAAAATGATCGTTACATCAAAACCAACAACATTCCAATATACATGCCTATACAAAAAGTTTATAGTTTTCGAGATAATTAATGATTTTGGTATTGTTTTGCTACTGTGACCTTGACCTTTGGACCCATCCAAATATCACATCAGTTTTTGCCTCCAATGAGTGGTTCAAGAGAAGAAGATTTTTTTAGGTTTTGTCTATTTTTAGTAACAGCGGCCATCTTGGATATTCGATCGCCATGATTTGAACAAACTATAGTTAGACTCTGTCAAGGACCTTCCATGGCAAATTTGGTTTCAGTTGGCCCAGTAGTTTCGGAGGAGAAGATTAAAGTTTACTGACGCACGGACGCACGCACGGACGCACGCCTCGCCATGCCATAAGCTCACATGGCCTTTGGCCAGGTGAGCTAAAAATCCATCCACTGACATGAATGATATGAAACTGACACGATAGTGAGATGGATGGCCAGACAGGGTGATTCCTATATGTATACCTCTCTAAACTTTGTTTGCAGGGGTATAATAAAGATGTCTGATACTAAAACTGGATTGCCATGAACTTACCAATGTGATAAGAAACCATACCAAATAAAATTAGAACAGATTTTTGAGAGCCAAAATGCCCACTCCCCTAACTAAGATTTAACCTTGTGGACCTTGATTTTCAACCTACACATCTAAATGTAATATGAGACACATAATTGACGTAGCGCCAGCCATGCCTATTATGTTCCAACACTGGCCGCTATCACGGTACCAAAGCAGCATCACGGCAACTAATGACATACTAGTATCAGTGACGTCATTAAATTGCACATTTGGGTCTGAGGCATGGCTGGTGATCCGTCAATTTCATATTGGTACAAATTTATGCCAAGTATGAGCAAAATCCATGCATAGTTATAGATGCCAAAATTATACACCCTATTATACACCCCCCCCTCCCCCATGCTCAGTTTGGGGTCGTATAATAACCAATGGAGTGGAGTAAAGGAGTTTAACACTCAATCAAGATTCTATTTGGAGGTGGTCATTTCATGGATTTTGGAGGAAACTAATGATTCAGCAAGCAAACTGACCACTTCCTAACACTAGGATTTGTCCCCGAGTGGGATTCGAACCCAGGTGGTAAGAGGCACTGAGACCCATAAGCATAAATTTTAAACCACTTGGTCACTGAGGCCATGGTGGTAATAATAAGATATGTATAAAAGATTGGTTTCTTGCACCCCAGATAAAAAAAAACATAAAAAGAGAGGTGCAAGATATCTCCATCTTGTACCCCTTGAGCAAAATAGCATACACGCTGTTGTTTTTCCTGCAAAATTTTATCAACAAATTAAAATCAGAGGTGAATCGAAAAATTGAAATTGATCTTAAATTGAACAAGAGGCCCAATAGGGCCTGTACCGCTCACCTGGGCCGTTAACAGCACAAAAACACAATAAATACTACATTTAAGAAGCAATAACTCTGATGTGGATATTAAGATACTTATGAAACTTGCTACTCGCATCTGTGACCTTGACCTTCGAACCAATGACCATAATCTATATATTAAAATGATCATTGTATCAATACCAACAATATTCTAATATACATGCCTATACAAAAAGTTCATAGTTTTCGAGATAATGAAATATTTTTGGTATTGTTTTGCAACCGTGACCTTAACCTTTGGACCCATGACCTTTTTCTATACATTAAAATGACCATTACATCAATACCAACAATATTCTAATATACATGTTTATATAAACAGTTTATAGTTTTCGAGATAATTAACGATCTTGGTATTGTTTTGCTACTGTGACCTTGACCTTTGGACCCATGACCTTTTTCTATACACCAAAATGATCGTTGTATCAATACCTACAACATTCTAATATACATGCCTATACAAAAAGTTTATAGTGTTTAAGAAAATGAACCATTTTAGTATTCTTTCGCATCTGTGACCTTGACCTTTGAACCAATGACCTATTCTATATATCAAAATGATCGTTACATCAATACCAACAACATTCCAATATATATGCCTATACAAAAAGTTTATAGTTTTCAAGATAATTAACGATCTTGGTATTGTTTTGCTACTGTGACCTTGACCTTTGGACCCATGACCTTTTTCTATACATCAAAATGATCATTGTATCAATACCTACAACATTCTAATATACATGCCTATACAAAAAGTTCATAGTTTTCAAGATAATAAACCATTTCAGTATTCTTTCGCATCTGTGACCTTGACCTTTGAACCAATGACCTTAATCTATATATCAAAATGATTGTTACATCAATACCAACAACATTCCAATATACATGAGTATACAAAAAGTTTATAGTTTTCAAGATAATTAATGATCTTTGTATTGTTTTGCTACTGTGACCTTGACCTTTGGACCCATAACCTTTTTCTAAACATCAAAATGATCGTTGTATCAATACCTACAACATTCTAATATACATGTCTTTACAAAAAGTTCATAGTTTTCAAGATAATGAACCATTTCAGTATTCTTTCGCATCTGTGACCTTGACCTTTAAACCAATGACCTTAATCTATATATCAAAATGATCGTTACATCAATACAAACAACATTCCAATATACATGCCTATACAAAAAGTTTATAGTTTTCAAGATAATTAACGATCTTGGTATTGTTTTGCTACTGTGACCTTGACCTTTGGACCCATGACCTTTTTCTATACATCAAAATGATCGTTGTATCAATACCTACAACATTCTAATATACATGCTTATACAAAAAGTTCATAGTTTTCAAGATCATGAACCATTTCAGTATTCATTCGCATCTGTGACCTTGACCTTTGAACCAATGACCTTAATCTATATATCAAAATGATCGTTACATCAATACCAGCAACATTCCAATATACATGCGTATACAAAAAGTTTATAGTTTTCAAGATAATTAACGATCTTGGTATTGTTTTTCTACTGTGACCTTGACCTTTGGACCCATGACCTTTTTCTATACATCAAAATGATTGTTGTATCAATACTTACAACATTCCAATATACATGTCTATACAAAAAGTTCATAGTTTTCAAGATAATGAACCATTTCAGTATTCTTTCGTTTCTGTGACCTTGACCTTTGAACCAATGACCTTAATCTATATATCAAAATAATCGTTACATCAATACCAACAATATTCTAATATACATGCCTATATAAAAAGTTTATAGTTTTCGAGATAATAAATAATAGAAGGGTAAAAAATTAGGTCATGACCTTTATTGACCTTGACACCATTTTGAAGGTAATTACAAGAATATGTCAAAACTGAATACCCCATGTCATTATCTGGTCATATAGTCAAGTTATAAAAAATTAAAAGTTGCAAAATTAAACGCAAAAACGCGTAACCTATTTTTAAACCAAATTTCATGAAATGAACAAACTTAAAGGTTAAGACTATGTAGAATCCAAATATCACATCAGTTTTTGCCTCCAATGAGTGGTTCAAGAGAAGAAGATTTTTTTAGGTTTTGTCTATTTTTAGTAACAGCGGCCATCTTGGATATTCGATCGCCATGATTTGAACAAACTATAGTTAGACTCTATCAAGGACCTTCCATGGCAAATTTGGTTTCAGTTGGCCCAGTAGTTTCAGAGGAGAAGATTAAAGTTTACTGACGCACGCACGCACGCACGCCTCGCCATGCCATAAGCTCACATGGCCTTTGGCCAGGTGAGCTAAAAATGGTACTTTCTGATGCAAGAAAAAGAATCAATCACTACTTGTAGTGCCAGATAAAGAAATCTCAACCCTCATTCTAATATATTTAGTCAAGAATTGGGCAAGCTTCAGTTTGAGTTTTCCCTATCTGGCACCACAAGTTGTGACAGATTCTATTAATATTGTATAAAAGACTAACTCTGTATTAGAATTGTAAGCCTTACCTTCGATTCCATATTTAAACTTTTTCAGGATATCAGGAATATCAAGTATATAAAATTCTTGAAGTTTCATTTCTGGAAAAACTATTTCTCTTAGACACTGTTCTATCCTCTGAAACATAAAAATACCTTATAAACCGAGTTAAACTATAATTGTCTGTTGAGAGAAAAATACCCCCGCTCTCAACATTTTAAGTTTTCCTGCGACCTTGACCTTTCCGATATGACCTTGGTTCAAGGTCATGACACACCTTTGGACCATGACGATTATTCAAGTTTCGTGAGAGTTCTCCAAAGCATTGATGAGATATGGCCCAGACAAGATTTTGCACGGACATGGTGATTCCTATATACCCCCTCAAACTAGTTTGCGGAGGGTATTAACACTACTGTATTTTAATCTTTATGACAAAATAGACTTTTATGAGTTCAAGTGATGACTTAAATATAGTCTATTTCTGTAGTATTTACCAGTACAATAATAAACAAGAGCTTTCAGTGATAGCATGATAGGTGTTTTTAAGATGAACGGCAGTGCCACACTTGACATTCTTATCCTAAAAGTAAGAATGTCAATCCTAAAAGTAAGATTGTCAAGCGTCGTCTATTTTCTCCCTGTCCATCCAATGTGTGTATCAGTCTCTGTCTAACTATAAAGTGTGAACAAGTCAAGTATTTAAGAGATGAACAACTGGAATTTTTTAATGATGTTTTTTTAGGGTATTAATATGTGCCAATATAGCTCTTATTTTGTTGATTACCCATCGGTGTACTATGTACTATTATGTCTATATATGTTAGAAGTCAACAACAGGCCCATTATACGTTAACCTGATAAATAATGCCTAGTTATCTTAAGCATATATCATAAATAAGGTCATGGCCCTGACTTTGACTTTGTAGATAAACAATGCTACAAAACATCATATACAGTCCAACCTGTCTTAATGGCCACCTTCATATAAGGGTTAACGGCATAGAAGGCAAGGTTGAATTGTATCCCAATTGTTCTTTATTCATATTATTTGAACCTGTATGTAAAGGCCACTTTTACTGGTTCCCTTTGGTGGCCTTTATAGACAGGTTTGACTGTGTTATGATGACCATGTACTATGTATCTAGTTTCAACAGAACTACTGCAGACAAACTTCGTGACAGACGAAAATAAACTAAAAAGGGCCATAACTCCTAGAAAAGTTAATGGACTGGAACTGGTTTACAATATGCACAACGATACTTCACACTGACCATTGCTGTAACGTTTCATGAATATTGGATGGACAGTTTAGGAGAACTAGTGTGGACAAACTTTAATAGACGAAAATAAACTACAAAGGGCCATAACTCCTGGAAAAATCAATGAACCGGAACTTGTTTCAAGAAATGCACAACTACACTTCCCACTGATCATTACTGTAAAGTTTCATGAACATCGAATGGATGGTTTAGGAGAACTTGTGTGGACAAACTTTGTGACGGACGGACACACGGACAGAATGCATAACTATATCCCCTCGCCGATTTCTCAGCAAAATATAAAAAGAGTGTCACTTCTTTAGGTGCAGCAAGATGCTCTTTCTCATTCTTAATTTTTCTTTGAATTAATATTGATAATTTTAAATAATACATCATGTTATAATGTTGAGCAAAAGTTTGAAAATATGAACCCTACTTTTTCAAAGTCTGAGGCAGGATGATCCAACCAAATTAACATAAGATGTTATGATAACAGTTGTATGTTTTACCTTATCTGACAGTCTGACTATTAATATACTGTAGCTTAAATATTGCTGATACAGCTTTAAACAATAATTAATTCACTCACTTGCTCATGCACACGCTCGCTTGATCACATATCGCTCGCTTGCTCGCTCACTCACTCCCTGGCTCGCTCACGCACTCACTCTTATCCTCTTACCTCTAAATGAACGCCTTCATCTATTTTTGTCGGAATGCCTTTATACTCCCACTTTCCAAGTGAAACTTCCAGACTAAAGTTGGCAAAAATTCTGTCCATCAAATATGCTGGTTTTAAATGTGGAGAATTTTTAAGATTATAAGCACATTCCGGATGTTCTTGTAACCATGGCGAATCGATAGCAGAATGATTTAAAACAAGATCTGTCAATGATAACACTTTCCATTCCCGGGCCATCTTTTTTACGAGACCTTCCACATCATCATAAGTATATTTACGACTGCCAGGACTGTAAACGGGACTCAGCCGTCTCTGATCTCTTAACGAGTATGCCGAATTGGACTCTCCAAGTTCTTGTATTGGGGTAAAATGTATCAAATTGTACCCCGACTCTTTGGAAACTCTTAATCTGTTTTCCCATTCTTCGAAAGGCCCAGGCATTTTGTCAAGACTGTTTGACATTGTATACAATCAAGTTGAATCTCCTCATCATCATTTATATCACCAATGGAAATAGTCGGATCCACCAAAAAATATCCTGAGCCACAAGCATTGTTCTCGCTGAAAATATCATATAATCGTTTAAAAATTAATATATAGATGTACTACAATAATTAACTGCAGATTCTATCTTTTTGCAGCATGAAGAATTATCTGATTTTTTAATTTCTTTTAAAACAACAATACTTTTATTGATGACAACAACTGGTGACTAAACCACTACAGTACATGTAGCTCATTTGGAAGAGTGCTCGCTCGGTATGTGGGAGGTCATGGGTTTGAACCTCGGCCAGGTCTGACCAACACTTTAAAATAGGTAGTGATTGTGTTCTTTTGCCAAGCACTCAGCATAAGAAATGAAAGTGGCAGGGTCCTTCGGACGAGACCTTAAAAACAGAGCCCTGTATAACGCTAGGCATGGAACGTAAAAGAAGCCTACCTACCCTGAGTGCACTCACTACAAAGGTAAAATATTTTGCCACTTCACCTATAGCTGGTAACCCCTTGGTATAAGTGAAATATTCTTGACTGGTAAAAACCCATTCAATCATCAATCAACCAACTGGTAACTACCATTAAATATTCTGTATAAGGAGCCAGGCCATCTTGGCTCCTAGGTTAAAGAAGTCGCTTCGAGCCCTGATATGTACAGGGCTCTGTCCCTCTACATTTAAGCTGGAAAAATCTCTATTTATATGATAAATCATTACCTGTCATCAATGGTGAAAAAGTAATTAAATGAGCCAGCCATGTGAATATTAACTTCAGCATATACATCATGTCGATCTACTTTTGATCCAGTTTGATTTTCTAGGTAATATTCATGATAGTGGTCTCTATAAAATTTATCTGTCTTATCCCGAGGATGATTACAAAAAATCCTTACTGGATAGGCATGTAACGAAGGGCCTAGATTGAATCTCAGGGTCCATCCTGAAAAAAAAATTAAAAACATGCATAAAGATGAATACTGTTGTCATGTTCAGTGATTTTGTTTATCTTAAATTATTACTGAATAAAGGTTATAGTTTCTCCTAAGAAAAATTTCCCAATCTGACAACTAAAGTTCCTGAAAACACTAAATTGAATCTAGTTGTGTAATAAAATCTACATTTACCCTCCCTACCAACAAAAAATTTAAATACTGTCACAACACACCATTTTTGCAATAAGGATGGTAGCTTATGCCAGCATGTCAGGATGTAGTTTGCTACTACCGGTATTGTACTTTACTTTTAATTTTAAACTAGTGCAAATTTTCCCAATCTAAAAGGTAGAAGAAAGTAGTGTTGAATAAATGTAACAAAATCACTGATGTTTTTTAAAGTTAAATTATTATTGAGGCTAAACTGATTTTTTTTTTCTCAAAATGTATGATTCAAACCATATACTGGTGAACTCAATTACTTCTTTCTGAAATTCAAGTTGTTGTCTCAAGAGCTGATGTCAGTATAATGGACTGCTTAGTCTGCATAATTTACCTGCCAGATCAATATTGCAAATCTTGGATGTATGTAACCACTCGAAACGTATTTAATTATATGTGTATTTATTTTCGCGATATAGGAAATTTAGACATATGCTGCAATCTGCATAGTGACATTTTCGCATTTTTGAAATATGCACTATAATACAATAAGCATAAAATAATTTTTAATCAGTATTAATTTTCATGCAAAACAACCGACCACCAAATAAGCGCAAATTTGTATACCGTGAAAATAAATATGTTTACAGTATAATCAATATTAAATTATAAACCAAAGTACTGTAAACCAAAATTTTTATGATCAGTTTTGAGCTGATCAATTAAAAAAATTATTGATGACAATATAAAAGTTACCTTTCTCAAGTCTGTATAAGGTTTCTTCTTTATTTTCTCCACCATGTAGTGTGAGGGTTCGTATTTGTGGTGGCATCTTTATAATGCCAGTATCTGAAAATAAAAAAGTAAGTTATTGCTCAATAAGAAATCACTAGTATCTGAAAAAAAAATTCAAAAATTAAGTGAAATCTCTATAAAAATTTCACTTAACAAAATTCTGATGGAGAGTCTGCCCCTTTAAATAGATAAATAGTGCTGTAATTTAATCTTTATGAGGAACTAGATTTCTGGAGTTCATATGATATTTAAAGTACAACAGGCTTAATATTGACCTTAAAAATGGTTCATGTCAGTTAAAAATTGACCTTAAATAAAGTCTATGTCTGTTAAATATTGACCTTAAATAAAGTCCATTGCTGTAACCTTTAACAGTATTATAATAGAAAAAAATGACATTTACCTGAACTCATTTTATCAGCATTAAACAGTGATACCTCTAACTTGTGTTTAACTATAATGCATATAGACAGAGTGTACTCAATGCTGCATGCTATATACTGGTAAATGGCAAACAGCATTGACCTGTCTGCTTGACCTTTCATTAGAAATATACATATAGACGGGATCCATCATATACATGGGTAGTGTTAGGATTCGCAGTTAAGTATAATATATACACAATGCACATGATTCAAGTTCTCACCATGTAGGCGAAATAAACATGTGTAATTCCTATAGGCTATACATAAATGTACTCATCTATAATAATTATTTAAATCAAGGTCAAGCAGACAGTTCACAGTTGTTTGCCTACATGCAATGTATAATATAGGTACTGTAGTATGGAAGAATGTACCATAATAAAATTGTGTCTACCTGATAATAACCATGCAGCATGAGAATGAGTAAATTAAAACAAAAGATTGATGAAGAGGAGAGAGAGAGACTATATAAATCTAAATAAAACCGTGTATGAAATGTGTGGATTAATTATGTCAAGTACATGCATACTACTAGTACATATGTGAGTAAAATCATGTAAAGTACATGGTGCTGTAGTGTAGAATATAGTAAATACATGTTATAATAGAGTGCTTTACTGCCAGACTTTGTGGTCCAGATCTTTCAGTCTTATGATAAAACACTCGCTTTTCACCTGGACACTCCACGAGGAAGTGAATTTTTATGAGGAACTATTTACAGCATTGTTGATCTCTTCTTTTTTTTAACTATAAATGACAACATTAAACTTAAGAAAGTTATACCCCAATTCTAACTCAAAGTAAAAAGCTTACAAAAAAATAAAAATTAAGTTCCAAAAACTTTTTTGATGGACTGGAAACATACAAACATAGCTGATACATAACTATAGCTGCCACTTAAGAAACAAATATTTGTACTCTCCATCCCAACAGCCAAACAGCCAGACACTAAATTGTGTATGTGTAGTGTCTGGGTAGCTCAGTGGTAGAGCACTCACCTATAGTGCGGCAGGTCCCGGGTTTGATCCCCGGTCCGACCCTGCATTTTTTCTATTTCCTGGTATATATGCAATCTCATGTTTGTAAACATTTTTGTTGCCAATTTTGAAATGGAAGATATGGAGCAGACATGATACTGAGACAGATGGCTAGACCCACAAAGTGATTCCTATTTACCCCAATGAATTTCATTTGCAGGGGGTATATAACACTAAGAATAATCTCTGTTAAAAAATCTAGCTAAATTTGAACATGTGACCTTTGTAACCTTGAACTTTGAGCTACATAACTAAACATGATTTATGACAAGTCATCTTTTTTACCCACTTTTTTAAAAATCCATGGAGAAATGTAAGTGTTACAGGGCAGACAAGGCTGTGACCCACAGACAAAACAAATATATATAATATCGCCCAATTTTTTTTTTTTATCATACAATTTATACTGTTTATCAGACATATCAAATTTTAGTTTTTAATAAGGGAAAATATCAACATATCACCTTTAGTTAAAATTAATAGCCTTAACAAGTAAGGCAGAACAAAAACTTTATCTCTGATTAAAGTACATGTATATCAATGGCCTAGTATACCAATGTCACTCATATAACACCCTCAACAGTTAACCAAATATAACACTTTCAACAGTTGCTATATAACATTCTTATCTCCAAAGGTCTGACACAATATAGAATGAGCCTGTTTTAACATATATTAATTTTTGTTTTGTCCCTGACCTGCTATCATAAAAATTAAAGAACATTTTTTCACATTAAATCTGGCTGACAGTGACCTTGAGAAGATAGTAATTTTGGCAACATAAGCACATTTTTATCATTCGTCATGATGATGGATGTTATAACCTAACAAGATAATGATATTTTTTACTGTTATTTTCAAGTTGTAAAACACCAACTAAAAGACAATATGTGTTTGTGAATCACTATGCCCCCCCCCCCCCCAACTTCCACCAGCTGCAAATTGCATGTAGAGAGTAGTCATGAAATTAATTTCACTGACTTATAGAGAAATTACAGAAATTTCATGATTTTTCCGGACAAATTGATTGATTAAATGGAGCTTTAAGTGCCAGTCAAGAATATTTCACTTATATCAAGACATCACCAGCTATAGGTGAAGTAGCAGAATTTTTTATCTTTGCAGACTGCAGTGTGCACACTAAGTACACTGTTGGTGGGAAGATAGCAAGCCATGCCTGTTGGGACACATATATGGGTTTTATCAGGTTTCTCCTTAAGGACCTTGTGACCTATATTTCTAAATGCAGAATGTTTGACAAAAGAACATTTGCAACTCATTTTCAATTTTTTTAAAACAGTTCATACAACAAGAACAATATGCCACACACATAAAGACCAGCTATTTTAATTAGAATAAATGACCATGACAAGGCATAAGAGTTGTAATGAACTATCAATACAAAGCCATCAAATCTCAACAATTTGACCTTTCAGAATAAAATATCTATCAATACAAAGCCATCAAATCTCAACAATTTGACCTTTCAGAATAAAATATCTATCAATACAAAGCCATCAAATCTCAACAATTTGACCTTTCAGAATAAAATATCTATCAATACAAAGCCATCAAATCTCAACAATTTGACCTTTCAGAATAAAATATCTATCAATACAAAGCCATCAAATCTCAACAATTTGACCTTTCAGAATAAAATATCTATCAATACAAAGCCATCAAATCTCAACAATTTGACCTTTCAGAATAAAATATCTATCAATACAAAGCCATCAAATCTCAATAATTTGACCTTTCAGAATAAAATATCTATCAATACAAAGCCATCAAATCTCAACAATTTGACCTTTCAGAATAAAATATCTATCAATACAAAGCCATCAAATCTCAATAATTTGACCTTTCAGAATAAAATATCTATCAATACAAAGCCATCAAATCTCAACAATTTGACCTTTCAGAATAAAGTATCTATCAATACAAAGCCATCAAATCTCAATAATTTGACCTTTCAGAATAAAATATCTATCAATACAAAGCCATCAAATCTCAACAATTTGACCTTTCAGAATAAAATATCTATCAATACAAAGCCATCAAATCTCAACAATTTGACCTTTCAGAATAAAATATCTATCAATACAAAGCCATCAAATCTCAATAATTTGACCTTTCAGAATAAAATATCTATCAATACAAAGCCATCAAATCTCAACAATTTGACCTTTCAGAATAAAATATCTATCAATACAAAGCCATCAAATCTCAATAATTTGACCTTTCAGAATAAAATATCTATCAATGAATACAAAGCCATCAAATCTCAACAATTTGACCTTTCAGAATAAAATATCTATCAATACAAAGCCATCAAATCTCAACAATTTGACCTTTCAGAATAAAATATCTATCAATACAAAGCCATCAAATCTCAATAATTTGACCTTTCAGAATAAAATATCTATCAATACAAAGCCATCAAATCTCAACAATTTGACCTTTCAGAATAAAAATCCTACCGGTATCAGTGTTTAAATAGTGCAACATTTAAAATAAAGTTAAGTAGAATGTGTATGTTCCAGACTAACTTGTGCCAATATCCCAACATAGACTACCATCTGAATAGAAATTGCTAGTTTGCCTGTGAAATCTGATCTAGGTCTGTAAAATAAGCATTATTACTTGCCTGTATAACTTGTGACTTAAATTTTTTTTACCGATAAAGTGGTAATTCATATAATATAATGTAAACTACTTGGTTAACTGAACTACAGTATAACTATTGGTGATTACAAATAACATGCACTATCATTATACAATGGATGAAACATAATGTAAAACAAGGAAGTAATCCATGTACACTTAACTGAACTGATAATTCTTACACCAGGATGCACACATACATACATAGATATACAGATTAACTAACGATTGTCAAACACTTTTATTTTAAATGAAACAAGTTATGTATTAAAATTACCTTAATATATATCTGTCTTAAGTCTTAAAGAGAAGTGACTGTTCTTTTACCAAACACTTGGCATTATGAAATGAAAGTCACCGTTCTTTTGGATGGGAACTGAAAATAAACGAGGTCCCATGTCATGGTAGGTGTGGCACCATAAAGAATCCTGCTGTATACTGCCATCAGCAAAATACACAGGCAAAATTTCTATACCTTCCCCTAAAGCTGGCAACATCTCGATATAAGTGAAATATTTTTGACTGGGATGTTAAACACCATTACTCAACTCTTTAAGAGAAATCTCTTAGTAAGGGACATCTTTATTCCTATATAGAGGACAATAGACCTATAACATGTGTCAAGTTTAACAAGTGTCAATAAGCAGAGCACCTGTTTACAGTGTTCAATCTCAGATTTTTCAGAGGGGATTGTTTTTTAAACCTTTCACCATAACATAAATATTTTTTGCATTCACCGGTAATGTTAAATATAGCCACTAAGGTCTTAACAGTGGGTGTCATTTTGTAAAATAAGGGCTTTATGGCCCTTTCTAGAATGAATAATGCATTTATATTTTTCCCAATAAATTACAAACATTTTTAAAATTTCAAAGGGGCACAACTCTTGAGAAATTTGTTAAGAAAAAAAACATTAAAATGATAAAGGGGCACAGCTCTGAGAAATTTGCAGACTTACTTTTTTTCTGGTGCACACAATGCTGATATTCTGGTAACCATGTATACCAAGTTTAGTAAAAATATCTTTACAGGTGTAGAAGGAGTAAGATCTAGACAAGTTACTACTGACTCTGTGATGGAAAGATGGACAATGCCTTACCATAGTATGAATACATACCCCATGGAAAGGACAGTGTGACAGAATCTATCACTACTTGTGTGGGATAGAAAAATTTGAACACAGGGATGAAGCCTAAATATTTTGAGTTTGGGGTCTAGCTCACTTCAGAAAAGAAGTTGTGATAGAAATAAATTATAGCTAAAATGCATAAAATTTAAGGGGCTCAGACTTATTTTTTGAACCCATGGGTAACTGGGCCCCTGCTAATCTCAATTTCTGTTAACATGAAATCTAATAAATTTTATAAAGTTTGAGATTAAATGAAAGAATGGATATATTTGTTGGAACTCACTGTTGTCAAATATCATAGGCCTACATATTTTAACTAAACATAGCACTGTCGTGCTGCTGTACGGCGTAGTTGGGAAAATGGTGTTGGGGCAGGACTATGAATATAACGGAAAATCCCCTGGGGGTTTGATTGATGCATAGTCCGACGGTACAGATGGTGTTTTTGAAAAGAAACAATGAATCAAACCATGTATTGCTAAGAAAAAACGGCAGAAAATAATAATTCCATAAATATATGAAAAAGATGATCAGTAATTGAAATTTAATAAAGTTTTATAAATTGTACCTGATTGTTGTTTGTCATTTTGGATACAGAGAAAAGTTTTTGCAGACCCTACCACCGCTATGAGGGGGTTCATTCTAGCCTTAGTATGTTCCCGTTTCATGTAAATTTTACTTCCAAATCGGTAAAGTATTTAAAATCCACATTTGTATTTCATGCACATTAAGTTTGCACATGGCACTGTACGATTTATCTCCCTTTCACGAAAGTGAAATCTAATCGATAAATCAGTTTTAAAATGTGACAGAATACCTCAACATCAAAATATGTTAATATACCCTTCAAAATAAATTTAAATTACTGCAGATTTTATAAAGAATTAGTTAAATTCACCTGCCATTGTTGTTTATTTGATAAAAAGTTATGATTTTACATTGTAGGACACAAACTTCCCGCACTACTTTTTGTTGTATTCTATGAGATCAGTTCGCCAGACTTTACAAATTATTGGATGCATCCCGCCGCAATATGTCATAGATTCCAAAATTATTCCAAATGCATTACCCATCTCAGAATACATATCTCACGATAAAACAGATATATTCCTTTCACATTCATTTACCAGGTGCACTATTTCCGGTGCGTACTATTTCGTACTATTTCATAGTAAAGAAGCCCGATCTTAGAGAAAGTGATAGCAATGTACACTTTCACTATCGTGAATGCTGTACAAAAATGTCAGGAACGTTAGACAAAATAATCAGGAATTTTATGTGAATATATGGGACATTTTCACCAAATTTGAGACATTTTTATCAGAAACAAAATCAAGTACATATATATGTATATCAGCATTTAATCAAATAATGCCATGATAAGTGGATAATTCAATAAATTTTATTTAATTAATGAATTTATAAGTTTTAACTGCGGGAGAAACAGCTTTTACATTGTTCAAAAACGTTTTATACAAATGCAAATGAAGCTTGTTCAACTATGCTTCCGTTTTCATATGTACCCGCACAAACCGTCTAGCACTAAATTATATATACATGTCTCTATTGAATGGCAGCAAAGAATTCTATTGTGTCTTGGGTCATCTCAAGCATCCAGATGCTATATCAGTTATCTCCCTTAGATTAAGACATGGACACTGACTGAATTGACGTATTGCCGGCCACGCCCACAATGTTCCAACAAAGCCGCCATCACGATACCAAAGCAGCGTCACGGCAATTAATGACGTACTACATTGTAGTATCAGCAACGTCATTAAATGGCACAATTCAGGTCGAGTTTTCGTTCTTTTTGTGTGTAATTCAAGCATGCTAGGCATTTGTTAGAACATTGTGGGCATGTCCAGCGATCCGTCAATTACAAATGCATAAGTAACTCATATCATTAACTTTTTTTTTAACCTGCACACAAGTTTCAATTATTTTATTAATTCTATTAATTAACCTTCAGAGTGATATAATACACTTGCACTAATATATAAATAGAAACACACATTGTTGAAACATTTGTATTTCATGCACATTAAGTTTGCACATGGCACTGTACGATTTATCTCCCTTTCACGAAAGTGAAATCTAATCGATAAATCAGTTTTAAAATGTGACAGAATACCTCAACATCAAAATATGTTAATATACCCTTCAAAATAAATTTAAATTACTGCAGATTTTATAAAGAATTAGTTAAATTCACCTGCCATTGTTGTTTATTTGATAAAAAGTTATGATTTTACATTGTAGGACACAAACTTCCCGCACTACTTTTTGTTGTATTCTATGAGATCAGTTCGCCAGACTTTACAAATTATTGGATGCATCCCGCCGCAATATGTCATAGATTCCAAAATTATTCCAAATGCATTACCCATCTCAGAATACATATCTCACGATAAAACAGATATATTCCTTTCACATTCATTTACCAGGTGCACTATTTCCGGTGCGTACTATTTCGTACTATTTCATAGTAAAGAAGCCCGATCTTAGAGAAAGTGATAGCAATGTACACTTTCACTATCGTGAATGCTGTACAAAAATGTCAGGGACGTTAGACAAAATAATCAGGAATTTTATGTGAATATATGGGACATTTTCACCAAATTTGAGACATTTTTATCAGAAACAAAATCAAGTACATATATATGTATATCAGCATTTAATCAAATAATGCCATGATAAGTGGATAATTCAATAATTTTATTTAATTAATGAATTTATAAGTTTTAACTGCGGGAGAAACAGCTTTTACATTGTTCAAAACGTTTTATACAAATGCAAATGAAGCTTGTTCAACTATGCTTCCGTTTTCATATGTACCCGCACAAACCGTCTAGCACTAAATTATATATACATGTCTCTATTGAATGGCAGCAAAGAATTCTATTGTGTCTTGGGTCATCTCAAGCATCCAGATGCTATATCAGTTATCTCCCTTAGATTAAGACATGGACACTGACTGAATTGACGTATTGCCGGCCACGCCCACAATGTTCCAACAAAGACCGCCATCACGATACCAAAGCAGCGTCACGGCAATTAATGACGTACTACATTGTAGTATCAGCAACGTCATTAAATGGCACAATTCAGGTCGAGTTTTTCGTTCTTTTTGTGTGTAATTCAAGCATGCTAGGCATTTGTTAGAACATTGTGGGCATGTCCAGCGATCCGTCAATTACAAATGCATAAGTAACTCATATCATTAACTTTTTTTTTAACCTGCACACAAGTTTCAATTATTTTATTAATTCTATTAATTAACCTTCAGAGTGATATAATACACTTGCACTAATATATAAATAGAAACACACATTGTTGAAACATTTGTATTTCATGCACATTAAGTTTGCACATGGCACTGTACGATTTATCTCCCTTTCACGAAAGTGAAATCTAATCGATAAATCAGTTTTAAAATGTGACAGAATACCTCAACATCAAAATATGTTAATATACCCTTCAAAATAAATTTAAATTACTGCAGATTTTATAAAGAATTAGTTAAATTCACCTGCCATTGTTGTTTATTTGATAACAAGAGGCCCATGGGCCTTAACGCTCACCTGAGGAAGAGTACATATCTTATGCAGAGGTTCAATGGTCAATGACATTAATAAAAGAGAATATCAAAATTTTCAGCAGTAAGGGCCAATAATATGCAAGTATTTTTGCAAATTAATTATAATAATTATTATATAAGTATGCTATATATAACATATTTAAAATCTAGCTACAATATATTATTTATAAACAGCTAAAACATCTGTATATTAAAATGAGCATTAGGCTAATACCTACAATATTCCAATATACATGCCTATACAAAAGTTTATAGTTTTTGAGATAATTAACCATTTAAGTATTCATTTGCATCTATGACCTGACCTTTAAACCTATGAACTTCATTTATATATCAAAATGATCGATAGGCCAATACCTACAATATTCTAATATACATGCCTATACAAAAGTTTATAGTTTTTGAGATAATTAACCATTTAAGTATTCATTTGTATCTATGACCTTGACCTTTGAACCTATGACCTTCATTCATATATCAAAATGATTGTTGTGCAAATGCCTACAATATTCCAATATACATGCCTATACAAAAAGTTTATAGTTTTTAAGATAATTAACCATTTAAGTATTCATTTGCATCTATGACCTTGACCTTTGAACCTATGACCTTCATTCATATATCAAAATGATCGATAGGCCAATACCTACAATATTCTAATATATATATGTCTATACAAAAAGTTTATAGTTTCTGAGATAATTAACCATTTAAGTATTAGTTTGCATCTATGACCTTGACCTTTGAACCTATGAACTTCATTTATATATCAAAATGATTGTTGTGCAAATGCCTACAATATTCTAATATACATGCCTATACAAAAAATTTAGTTTTTGAGATAATTAACCAGTTAAATATTCGTTCACAGCTATGACCTTGGCCTTTGAACCTATGACCTTCATTCATATATCAAAATGATCATTAGGCCAATACCTACAATATTTTAATATACATGCCTATACAAAAAGTTTATAGTTTTTGAGATAATTAACCATTTAAGTATTTGTTGGCTTCTTTGACCTTGACCTTTGAACCTATGACCTTCATTCATATATCAAAATGAGCGTTAGGCCAATACCTACAATATTCCAATATACATGCCTATACAAAAAGTTTATAGTTTTTGAGATAATTAACCATTTCAGTACTTGTTTACATCTGCGACCTTGACCTTTGAACCCATGACCTTTATCCATATATCTAAATGACCATTGTGCCATTACCTACAATATTCTGATATACATGCCCATACAAAAAATTCATAGTTTTGCAGATAATTAACTATTTTGGTATTCTTGGGACATCTGTGACCTTGAGCTTTGAACCCATGACCCTGATCTATGTATCAAAGTGATCGTCATGTCAATACCTACAAATAACTGAAAATCCTACACCATTATCACAAGAAATGTTAAAAAAATAGCATTTTTATCAAAGGTCAAAAACTGGGACATGACCTTGACCTTCGACCTTGACATCAATTGGAAGAAAATTGCAAGACAAGATCAACAGTGAAAACTCCATACAATTATCTTCAGCCGTTATGAAGTTATAACAATAAATGTCTCATTTTAAAAATTACGTAATTTTACGCAAAAAACGCGTAACCTATTTTTCGTCCAATTTTCATGAAAAACACAATTTTAATGTTCCCAGGTATGCTGAATCCAAATATCCAATCAAAATTTGCCTGCACCTTTTGGTTTCAGAGAAGAAGATTTTTTTGTCTTTTTGCTATTTTTAGTAACAGCGGCCATCTTGCTGGGCGTGGCCAAAACCCGAACACAATTTTGAAAGGCTCTTACCTAGGCATGATAATCACCAAGTTTCAACAAATATGGCCCAGTAGTTTCGGAGGAGAAGATTGAAATATAAAGTTTACACACGACACACGACGGACGACGGACGACGAACGACGGACGACGGACGAAGATAGATTGCAATAGCTCATCTGAGCCTTTGGCTCAGGTGAGCTAAAAAGTTATGATTTTACATTGTAGGACACAAACTTCCCGCACTACTTTTTGTTGTATTCTATGAGATCAGTTCGCCAGACTTTACAAATTATTGGATGCATCCCGCCGCAATATGTCATAGATTCCAAAATTATTCCAATGCATTACCCATCTCAGAATACATATCTCACGATAAAACAGATATATTCCTTTCACATTCATTTACCAGGTGCACTATTTCCGGTGCGTACTATTTCGTACTATTTCATAGTAAAGAAGCCCGATCTTAGAGAAAGTGATAGCAATGTACACTTTCACTATCGTGAATGCTGTACAAAAATGTCAGGAACGTTAGACAAAATAATCAGGAATTTTATGTGAATATATGGGACATTTTCACCAAATTTGAGACATTTTTATCAGAAACAAAATCAAGTACATATATAGTATATCAGCATTTAATCAAATAATGCCATGATAAGTGGATAATTCAATAAATTTTATTTAATTAATGAATTTATAAGTTTTAACTGCGGGAGAAACAGCTTTTACATTGTTCAAAACGTTTTATACAAATGCAAATGAAGCTTGTTCAACTATGCTTCCGTTTTCATATGTACCCGCACAAACCGTCTAGCACTAAATTATATATACATGTCTCTATTGAATGACAGCAAAGAATTCTATTGTGTCTTGGGTCATCTCAAGCATCCAGATGCTATATCAGTTATCTCCCTTAGATTAAGACATGGACACTGACTGAATTGACGTATTGCCGGCCACGCCCATAATGTTCCAACAAAGGCCGCCATCACGATACCAAAGCAGCGTCACGGCAATTAATGACGTACTACATTGTAGTATCAGCAACGTCATTAAATGGCACAATTCAGGTCGAGTTTTCGTTCTTTTTGTGTGTAATTCAAGCATGCTAGGCATTTGTTAGAACATTGTGGGCATGTCCAGCGATCCGTCAATTACAAATGCATAAGTAACTCATATCATTAACTTTTTTTTTAACCTGCACACAAGTTTCAATTATTTTATTAATTCTATTAATTAACCTTCAGAGTGATATAATACACTTGCACTAATATATAAATAGAAACACACATTGTTGAAACATTTGTATTTCATGCACATTAAGTTTGCACATGGCACTGTACGATTTATCTCCCTTTCACGAAAGTGAAATCTAATCGATAAATCAGTTTTAAAATGTGACAGAATACCTCAACATCAAAATATGTTAATATACCCTTCAAAATAAATTTAAATTACTGCAGATTTTATAAAGAATTAGTTAAATTCACCTGCCATTGTTGTTTATTTGATAAAAAGTTATGATTTTACATTGTAGGACACAAACTTCCCGCACTACTTTTTGTTGTATTCTATGAGATCAGTTCGCCAGACTTTACAAATTATTGGATGCATCCCGCCGCAATATGTCATAGATTCCAAAATTATTCCAAATGCATTACCCATCTCAGAATACATATCTCACGATAAAACAGATATATTCCTTTCACATTCATTTACCAGGTGCACTATTTCCGGTGCGTACTATTTCGTACTATTTCATAGTAAAGAAGCCCGATCTTAGAGAAAGTGATAGCAATGTACACTTTCACTATCGTGAATGCTGTACAAAAATGTCAGGAACTTTAGACAAAATAATCAGGAATTTTATGTGAATATATGGGACATTTTCACCAAATTTGAGACATTTTTATCAGAAACAAAATCAAGTACATATATATGTATATCAGCATTTAATCAAATAATGCCATGATAAGTGGATAATTCAATAAATTTTATTTAATTAATGAATTTATAAGTTTTAACTGCGGGAGAAACAGCTTTTACATTGTTCAAAAACGTTTTATACAAATGCAAATGAAGCTTGTTCAACTATGCTTCCGTTTTCATATGTACCCGCACAAACCGTCCAGCACTAAATTATATATACATGTCTCTATTGAATGGCAGCAAAGAATTCTATTGTGTCTTGGGTCATCTCAAGCATCCAGATGCTATATCAGTTATCTCCCTTAGATTAAGACATGGACACTGACTGAATTGACGTATTGCCGGCCACGCCCACAATGTTCCAACAAAGGCCGCCATCACGATACCAAAGCAGCGTCACGGCAATTAATGACGTACTACATTGTAGTATCAGCAACGTCATTAAATGGCACAATTCAGGTCGAGTTTTCGTTCTTTTTGTGTGTAATTCAAGCATGCTAGGCATTTGTTAGAACATTGTGGGCATGTCCAGCGATCAATTACAAATGCATAAGTAACTCATATCATTAACTTTTTTTTAACCTGCACACAAGTTTCAATTATTTTATTAATTCTATTAATTAACCTTCAGAGTGATATAATACACTTGCACTAATATATAAATAGAAACACACATTGTTGAAACAGTTGGTTTCAGAACTGATTAAATCCATATCTTCAAATCATGGCTTTAGGACACCATCCTGAATCTAAAACAAACTCTTTTTAACATTGACTGTTGTCGTTCGTAATAGCTCCTGCAAATAACCAATGTTAAACAGCCAGTGTTCAATCTAGAAATTGGACACAGGGGGTCATGCTGGCCGAGCCAACTTTTGACAGGGGGTCAATTCTTAAGGTAAGGGGTCAATGCCTACAGACGATGTACACTAACTGATGTTAACCAGAAGAGAACAATTTCACATGTTCATTGGTGAATAAGATGACATAGTCTAAGTGATTGTAATGATAAGTAGAAGACGAAAAACACAAAGCAGTGGACATGCATGTTTTGTTGGAAGCAAAATGTGTATATACCCTTCATTACTGTCACACTTCCGATCACTTTGACGACCAAACTAAACAACATTACTTTGATGCTTGAAAATGACTTTCTATGACTTCCTGATATAAAGCACACAACTGGCAAAGAAAAACCACAGAAAACTATGACTTCACATATTTTTGTGTGATTACAATTGTATTTCCGTAAATAACTTGGTCAACATTTCTGGTTATCAATACTGGGACGATCTCAGAGTGAAAATTCAACGCGCCTGTTTCGGCCCAGGAGACCTGAAAATCGCGGGAATGGCCCAATGACGTGCTCTAGATTGAACACTGAACAGCCTGTGTTTGTCATGAAATTTCCCAGAACTGGCTGGTGAATGTATTCTTGTTAAACTATATTGAAATATCCAGGTGTCAGGTCATTTGCAAGCCCTGACCTTTGACCCATTTTCTCCAAAAAATAACTGATTGGCAAAATTAGTGTGTATTGTAAAATATTGTTGGGGTCTAATATTGTGTACACTGTTGTAATTTGTGACCTTGAACTAGCATATTTTTGAAAACAACATCAACCCCATTTAGTTCTGCTGTTCTCAGGTGAGCTAGAATGCCCTATGCGGTAGTTATGAATAAAAACATTCAAAAAATTACCTGAATAATTCCTGACTGGCACAATATATTCTTTTTGTAGACTGATTTCTCTAGATCGTGCACAAAAATAATTATCAACCCGGGCAGCTATAAAAACATGCACAAAACATGAAATGCATCGTCTGTAGTCAGCCGTCTGAGCCACTCAAGGTCATTCAGAGGGAAAATCAGGTCGCCGGTTCAGATACGAAACTAAAATGATTTTAAAAACCACGTTAATAAATAAAAACATGCATATGTTTTGTGGCATTAAAAATTTGAAAGTATTACAAAACGGAGCTTAAGAGATACTATTATTTTCGTTTCTGTTAAATAGTCCACTAAAAAATTCGAAACTTTTTGTAAACAAACACTTCTCCTGGATTCGGGACACACTGGCACACGCAGCCAAACGTATCCTTATAAGATGTAGCTCAGATTCTTTGGGAGTTTATGTTGTTTTAAAAATGGTAGGCGTGATAGAAAACTGGTTTATATATTTTAATTAAAACAATAAATATTTTTTGGATGTAGACATTTGAGGCCATCTTCAAAGCATAATTTCAGCCTGTTTCCGGGGGGGGGGGGGGGGGGGGGGGGGGTGGGGTGGGGGGTATAAAAATTGATAGGGTATTCTTCTATAATTATTTGTTGGGACAAGGCATAATGGTTGCCTGCACTAGTTTTGTGAACCCACTTGATATAATTACCATAACTGTCAAGTAAATATATATGACAGGAAAGCCAAAATAAAAATAAATGCAGCAAACTAACCAGATTTTTTTTCTACACAAATGAATATGAAAATCGCTTAAAGACTAAATAAAGTATAATATCCTTGATAAATGATAGTACTTTTCTTTCATTTACTATGCTATATAACGGTATGTTTTCACCTTATCTAAGGCGACCGATAACATCTTTACCTTAAATGCCCGGATGTCCGGAACCGAGAATATGAACTATTATCTGAGTCACTGTTTGTGACTGATTTGTGCTTAAAAAAATCCAAGAAACTTGAATACAGCTGTAAGGGGGGGGGGGGAATTGCTGTTTGCATCCACGATAGAAATTATATCTCTAGTCTCTACACTTAGTGGTAGAGTACTCGCTTCATATGTGGGAGGTCGTGGATTCGAACAACAGCAGAGTTTGACCAAGACTGGAAAATAGGTAGTGACTGTTCTCTCACCAAGCACTCGGCATTTACAAATGAAAGTCATAGGGTCCTTCGGAAGAGACCTTTAAAAACCGATGCCTTGTGTCAAGGTAGACAAGGCATGTTAAAGAACCATCCCTGCACATTACCCTAAGCGCATTGCAAAGGTACATATTTCTGACACTTCACCTATAGCTGATGCATCTTAATGTAAGTGAAATTTTCTTGACTGGGAGGTAAAACCCCATTCAATCAATCTCTACACTCAGTGAAATGTTGCTGCTATATATCAATTTTACATGTTTTACATTCAAAATAGATCAATTTTAAAATCCTACCTACCCCAGGACAGATCTAGACTGTAGGGATCCAAACAAAAATGGACAAAGTGTAACAAGAGTCTAAAGTTTTCTTTCTGGCCAATCACATGGTCTGGTAAAATGACAAATGACCAAAAGAGTGCATAATTTTCTACATATTGTAGGTTAAAATTGCCTGTTGACTTGGCATATAATTCAAGAAAACAATTATGTTTTGACCAATTGCAATGAGATTACTTCAATAAAATGGTAGCTGAGTTCATTTTTTGTTCTTTTGAAACTCTTCATTGTGACAGATGATAGGATGATGAGAATTAGAGAAAATGTAATCAATTGATGATAAACTTATATGCATTTTATATTTCAGGCAGAAAGAAAAGCAGTAAACAAGTACTATCCCCCAGACTGGGACCCTTCTAAGGGATCAGTTAACTCCTATGTAGGTCAACATCCCTTAAGAGATAGGGCTAAAAAGATTGGACAGGGCATACTTGTTATCAGGTATATATTGCTATACTGTGAAATCATTAATTTTTGTGGTCTCCAAATTTTGATTTTGTGTGGGCACCATGAGCCAGAAATCTATGCCATCAGAATGCTACATATACAGTTGAACCTGTCTTAAAGGCCACCTCTATACAAGGGACACCTGCTTTTCAAGGCAAGTGAAATTTCATCCCAATCACTTGATTCAGGTTATTTGAACCTGTATATAAGGACCACCTGTCAATAAAGACCACTTTTACAGGTTCCCTTGGGTGGCTTTCATACACAGGTTTGATGTATATGTACAAACTTATCTTAAACAGTAACCACAAATCATGAATTTATCACTGCACCAAATTAGTTTCAAGTTTGCAAAATTGGTTGACCCTTACTGTCATTTTGTTGGTTTTTTCCTTAAATATCCTGAGGCCTGGCTGTCATTGATGTAGTATATACATTGTATTACAAACTTACTTTATCTTTTAAGAAGCTCATCATTTGAGATTTTATTTAGCCTAAAGTTTTTAAGTGTTCTTCTTAGACTCTTTGTATGGAAAATTGACAGTTTTTGTTGGTCACTCTCTGTCATGCGCCAGCATTCTGAACCATAAAGTAATGTTGGTAATATGCAGCTGTTGTAAAGTTTCAACTTTGTTTTTGTTGTGTATTGGCTAGATTTCCAGACTTTATTAAGGTTGCTGGACACTGTTCTTGCTTTGGCTAATCTTTTATTTATATCAGTATCTGCTCCTCCATCAGTTTTGATTGTACTGCCTAGGTATGTAAAGGTTTCACAGCTTTTTTATATTTTCTCCATTCAATTGTATTGATCTTATGTTGCTGTTGTTCAGTACCATAACTTCTGTCTTTTTGGTATTAATTTTTAATCCAATTTGTGCTGAAAAATTTTGTAGTCGAGATGTTTTTTCCTGAAGATGGAGGTGAGTATGTGATAATATCGGCCTTTTGGCGATGATGTTGTTTAAATCATGCTGCTGCTGCTGATGATGATGATTTAATTTATATCATTGTATTGTAGATTTGAATTACCCTATAACATCTGGTGTGATGGATGTAACAGTCATGTTGGAATGGGAGTTAGATACAATGCGGAGAAGAAAAAAGTTGGAAACTATTATACGACACCAATATGGAAGTTCCGAATGAAATGTCATCTCTGTGATAATTACTTTGAAATACAAACTGATCCAAAGGTAAAATAACTTATATACAACTTTAGATTTTAAAAACTCTAGTTTTCAATGGACTCAAAATTACAATGTATCTTTTTAATGATGAAATTTTACACATATTTTTATGTAAAACATTGTATGTCCATCTGTCTATAATAGGACACTGTTGAAGAAATTTTTACTAAACTTAGAATACATGATTACCAAGATATGACAATGTGACTCACTGCCTTGGTTAGAATCCCACTTGAGGTGGATTTAGTGTGAAAAAGTTTGCCATGGGTCAATGTTTTCAGCAGGCACTCTGGTTTCCTTCACCATCCCAAAACTGACCACTTCCATATAAGTGAAAGATTCTCAATGTCTTTCACCACTTAAAGTTTAGTTTCTGGCATTAGGCAGATCAAGAAAATTTGTCAGTTCATTTACCATAGGTCTATAGTTTTTCTCTGGACACTCCAGTTTTGTTACCCATCCCAGAACTGACCACCACAGCATAAAACACCATTGCTGATCCCACTCACTTCCGATTGTCATAGACAGTTTTTTAAATATATATTTAATATACAGTAAAACCTTGTTATTATGCCCCTTGATAATTTTGTAATCTTGTGTATAACATCCCAAAATCTGTTTCTTCTGCGTTTTTCATTAATAACCTCTCTCGATTTATTGCCAAGACTCTTTATCATGCCAAAATATGACTGAATACATCATGGCAGTAAATCAAGGTTTTACTATATGTAAATTAAAATATGTTTCATAAATTATCAATAACCAAACAAGTTGATATTTTATTTATTTTATAAGAATCATGATTATGTCATCCTTAATGGAGCCAGGAGAAAGGAACAGAGATGGGATCCTAAAGAGAATGAGCAGGTTGTGCCTGAAGGTAAGATTTAGTTAATTTACTATTTTAACCCCAGCATAATAACAAATATATTTAAAATAAAATAAAATTTTGAAAAACAGTTTGGTTTAACTTCCAGTTAAATATAATCCAGCACTTTTTAGCTCAATTGTCAATAGCCATTTGAATTTATGTCATGGTGAAATGTGCATATCTGTGTGTGTGTGAGAGAGAGAGAGTGAGAGAGAGAGAGTGAGAGAAAGAGAGAGAGAGAGAGAGAGATTGATAAATGCAAGGTAAATTTGATTTTGGTCTTCAAATGAGATTTAAATTTACAAAATATTGTTATAGTGTGCTTGATTTATATTTGGGATATGACTTGAAAATAGGTTGTGACTGTTTTTTGTCAAAGTAACTGGCATTTGCAGGTGTGGCATGCTTAAGAATCCTCCCTGCATATTGCCAAAGTACACTGCAAAAGTAAAAGTGTCAGCCTCTTTACCTATAGCTGTTAACATCTCAATATAAGTTAAATATTCTTGACTGGGACATAAAAGCCATTCAATTAATCTTTTCTGATGTCTTTGTTGATATCAATGTGTTGTTGAGTGTTGCAACGTTTCAAATTAACCACCAATATAGCAATTTGAATCTTATAATTATGAGAAATTCTTGTGAATTTTTAAATGTTTATTTATTCTCTTTTTCAGATAAAGCAACCCAGAAGAAGATGGCTACAGATGCCATGTATAAACTTGAACATGGGTCTGATGACATACAACAGGGGAATTCCAGGAAACAGAACTTGGGCCACCTTGAAGATAGATTGAGTCAATTTAAAGATGATTACTTGTTAAACAAACTAGCCAGGGGCAAATTCAGAGTTAGTACTTTTGATATAAATTGATATTTACAATAGACATACTGTAAACCTACTTATATTCACAGAGTACTAATTTTCACATATTTCGCGGTCATTTTTTTGCACGAAAATTGATACCGAGCAATAATTAAATTGTGCTTATTGTGTTATATTGCCTATTTAAACCGCCAAAATTTAACTATGCAGAAAAGTCTAAATTTTATATATGGGAACATTTAAAATAAATACACGCGAAATTGAATATGTTTACAGTATACATTATGTTGAACACAGTTTGAAAAATCTTATTGCCAATGAATAAGATTTTTTACCCAGCATAAGAATACACTTTTTTGGATTTCCTGTGTCGCAGTTCAACAGATTTTGTAATTTTATAATCTAGTTCATTACTTGATGACCCAGCAATAATGACTGTCAATTCTTAAATGAATGTTTATTTGAAAAGAGAAACAACTGCTACACTCATATAATTCATGTTTAAGTAAAAAAGATTGGCTTAAAGGAACTTGTAAGTACTGTAAGATGGGTTAGATGTAAAAATTTTGCATGTGATCAACTGAAATGATCACCCAATAAATTCAGTACAATTCATTTCAATTTTTATGTTTACAATCTTAAAAATTTTTACGATAAAACACAAGATAATCATGAATTAAAATAGGTAAACTATTGTATTTCAAAATTGAACTGTCAATGATGCCGTTGTCAGTAAGCCCGTCCATTGTCAATATCAAAGGAAACAAACTAGTGACATCATGGGTTAAAGGTCACACTTGCCCAACCAAATTTATTGGCAAACATCTTGAGTTGCTATGAAAAAACATTATCAGAGAATGACTAAATTCAGCAAGAGGTTGTAATATTATGGGTTATCTCCCTTGTCACATATAAAAACCCACTCTACTAGTAGTCAACTTTACTTACTTTTTTCATTCATGTTTTTGTTCTATTAATAATAATGATGATGATGATAATAATAATAATATTGTTTATAATAATAATAATAATACATGTAATAATAAATTTTAAATTATTAATAAATGTACTGACATCTGATGCACATGTAATGACTCGCCATTTTTCCTCATTTATTTATAGGAAGAAAAGAAAGCTATCAAAAAGTCGGAGGCTGCTGATAAAGACTTGTTAAAAAGATCATCACTAGAGATCGCTCTTATTCCTGAATCACAAGATGATATCAAACTGGCTGGTTTGCTGAAATATGAAGTAACTGGATGTACGTGTTAACTTGCATATATTTATACATGTTCATGAATTGAATGGTTCTAAAAACTTGATAGCTGGAAGTTACTGCAATATTTGCAGTGTATTATTGCTAGCAATAAATATAATACAGTTAATAATTTTAAAAAAACCCATAAAAAAGCTACTAAAATTGAATACCAGCAAATGACATGACTTATTCAGTAAATCAGTTCAGTAAATCACCCGATGTACATTTCATGAGAAAATAAACATAATATTTGGGTCTTGATGATTAATAGAGTGTACTGGGCATTTCACCTGTAACTAGTCACATCCTGATATGAGTGAAATATTCTTGACTGCGACATAAAAACCCATTTATTCAATCAATCAATCATTAAGGATTGCTTCTGCTCATTGTACAAGGTACAGGTTTTAGTAACTTGTGACATGCTTTAAGCCAGATTACCATATTTTGACTTAAGCATAAAATCTTTCAACCAACCATATCTATCACCAGTCAGTATTTAAACTAAAGGCATATTCATATTGTATTCATATCAAATTAAGGCATTTTGAAAATGCAACTACAGACCTGTCAAATGTTTAACACTAAGCTAACAAATTAGTGTGAAATTGGCAGCTCATCCCTGCCCCCTCAATAGCTATATCTCAGCAGCTTTTTGGCAGCTGTTATCTATCTTATCTTTTTGCAGCTTTTGACCAATAGCGTTCCATATCACAGCCTTTCAACAGCCAAGCTTTGACTCCTTGGCAGCTCAGTGTTAACTTTTGAGTTGATTTGAGTAATGGTGTTTAACGTTCCGTCAAGAATATTTCACTTATATCGAGACTTTGCCATCTATAGGCAAAGGTGCAGAAATTTTGCCTGTGTGTTGCGCTGATGGCATTATACAGCAGGGTTCTTTAAAGTGTCAAGCCCACAGTGACATGGGACCTCGTTTATTTTAAGTTCCCATCTGAAAGAACTGTGACTTTTATTTCATAATGTGGAGTGCTTGGCGAAAGAACAGTCACTACCCACGACCTCCCACTTACGGAGCGAGCACTGACCTACCACAGTGGTGTTATGTTAATTTTTTGATATGATTGTACAGTGATAATAGTTAAGGTGGGTGGAATAAACAATAAGAAACTGTTTTTAAATATACATTACAGCATATGAAGAAAAACAAGCACAGAAAAGAAAAGCTATAGCCGACCAATCTATATTTATCAGCGGGGGTAAGAACAGGGAGACAATCACCACGCCTTCTAAAACCATGAAGATGGAGAGTTTAAAAAGAAAAATAGCTTCTTCTGTTACTCCTAACAAAATAAATATGTCCTTGGATAAAAATACGAGCAAAAATACAGGATTAAACCCAATAAGTTTAGGAATAAGACGAAAATCCAGTTCTGATTCTAAAAAAATGCTTGAAGCAGAAGAAACCTGTAAAGTTATGGAGAATGGAATTCCTATGCAAACATCTAAATCTTTGACTGTTTCCAAGTCTGAAAAGAATTGTGTTTCAGACACAGTGACTGAAAAGGATTGTAATTCAGACACAGTTACTGAAAAGGGTTGTGTTTCAGACACATTGACTGAAAATGGTTGTGATTCAGACACAGAGACGCAAAAATCAACAGAAACTAAAGCTAATATCTGTGATCAAAAGCCAACTCTATCTATAGGGCTTGGTCTAATGGCTACATATAGTGATAGCAGTAGTAGTGATGATAACACATAGTTTATGGGTAATAAATTATTATTTCTACCTTATAGAAAGATTTTTTATTTATTTTTTATACACCCATTACTAGAAATGGGTTGTACCAATATTATGGTAAGATGTTGTTCGTCTGTCATTGTTTGGGACTACAGATGGCTCGTCTTAAAGACCACCTTTATATAAAGGCCATCTGTTTTTAAAAGCCAGTAAAATTTTATACCACTATTGTTCTTTATTCATGTAATGTGAACCTATATTAAGGGCCACCTGTCCATAACAACCACTTTTACTGGTTGTAGTAAATCTTGAATTGATTGAATCTGCATTTCTTGCTCTAAAGTCATGGAATCCCTCAGTTTATGCCTCGTAAACAACACAAAGGGGCTGCATGATTGAATTTGATTTGTTTCTGCTCCATGTATAGCTGTCTAAAATTTTGCAAAAACATCATCTGAAAGGAAATAAACAAATCAGATATATGATATATCTAAACAAAGTACGCAAAGTAAAACAGGCAGTTTTTAAAAAAATGTCCATAATAGCTTCAAGTTAAATCCGTTCATAAATGAAGAAGGTGCAAACACAATTATACTGTGAATGTACATTGAAAGTCTAAAAACAAATACTGTCAACAGAAGGGGAAAAATCTGGAAATGATCTACTCATGTAATTTACGCATCTTCTAAACCTCAACTTTATTTTTACTAAAAAGTGCGTAAATTACATGGGTTTTACGGTACTGCTTAACTGGCTAAGTGGTAGAGCATTTGCTTTAAGAGAAGGAGGTCGTGTTCAAACCCCTGCCAGTACAAACATGAGTCTTTAAAATTTGAGATACTTCTTCCTCCCCTGGCTCTTTGTATTAAGAGAACAGAGTTTTGACTGGTTCACTCAGGTATAATGTGAGCGGTATGATTGATTCGGTGAGCTACCACCCTAGAGTCACCGTTTAGTGTGCTAGTACAAAATAAACCACAAGGCACACTCATACATCTCAAACATATACTTGTTCTTAGATTAATACTTAGCAATTCATAAAGCTACTCTTGTCACAAAAAGGTGAAAGATTACTGATCATGTACAACAACGGTAATTTAAATTACAAAGGGAAATAACTCAAGAAATCTGCGGCAAAAGAATTTTGAAACTACCAGCAAAATCCGTTCATTTTGATAATAAAACTAAATATCGTTTACAAGTACCACACTTATTCTTTCCATCATATATTTGCTGTATTTAGTCAAACTTGGTTACTTTAATCCAGCCTTTTTTGTCACTGTTGAAAATAAATACTTTTTTTCAAATTTGTGAAATTGCAATGACATTTAAATAAGCAAAATTGTGAGAATATTTTTTTTTTTTTTTTATTATTTTTTTTTATATAACATTCAACTTTAACATTGTAAATAACATAATAAGGTTAATAAACAAAAATATTTTTTGTGAGAATATTGCTACACGGCAAGAAAAGGGCCAAGTAAAGTATTAAAAGGGCTGTCACATCCTTTTTTGGTACAGGGTCTTTAGTATTGATGGGTGAAAATAACCATTGTTTCGTGCAATTTGTAAATAAACTAATAGAAAATACATTGTGAAAATGTTAAACTTACAATTTGGAAATATTGCCAAAATATTTTGGAAAAATAAAGGTTTAAAATTGGGGAATTGGGCCCATTTTTGGACCATAATTTAAAGCAAGATTGACAGAGGCCCTAACTTATGACCTTTACCCATTAATATTTCACTTGCCCTTGGTCTATTGTAATCAACCCAAACAGATTGCCCCTGTTTATACTTCAGTATTGTAAAACATGACATAATCTTCTGTTAGCTTTACCGTATTGTTTTTATCTTTGAACTGAAAGAATGTCTCTAAATATTGGTAACTGGAATTTTCTGAAAAGTACCCATACCCCTGTCCCCTAATTAGCAACTAGAATTGTCTGAAAAGTACCCATACACCTGTCCCCTAATAAGTAACTAGAATTGTCTGAAAAGTACCCATGCCCCATTCCCCTAATTATAACTAAAATTTTCTGAAAAGTACCCATACCCCTGTCCCCTAATTCGTTACTAGAATTGTCTGAAAAGTACCCATACCCCTGTCCCCTAATTAATAACTAGAATTGTCTGAAAAGTACCCATACCCCTGTCCCCTAATTAGTAACTAGAATTGTCTGAAAAGTACCCATACCCTGTTCCCTAATTAATAACTAGAATTGTCTCAGTGAAAAGTACTCATACCCCTGTCCCCTAATTATAACTAAAATTTTCTGAAAAGTACTCATACCCCTGTCCCCTAATTAGCAACTAGAATTATCTAAAAAGTACCCATACCCCTGTCCCCTAATTAATAACTAGAATTGTCTGAAAAGTACCCATACCCCTGTCCCCTAATTAGTAACTAGAATTGTCTGAAAAGTACCCATACCCCTGTCCCATAATTAGTAACTAGAATTATCTGAAAAGTACTCATACCCCTGTCCGCTAATTTGTAACTAGAATTGTCTGAAAAGTACCCATACCCCTGTCCCCTTAGTAACTAGAATTGTCTGAAAAGTACTCATACCCCTGTCCCCTAATTAGTAACTAGAATTGTCTAAAAAGTACCCATACCCCTGTCTCCTAATTAGTAACTAGAATTGTCTGAAAAGTACTCATACCCCTGTCCCCTAATTAGTAACTAGAATTGTCTGAAAAGTACCCATACCACTGTCTCCTAATTAGTAACTAGAATTGTCTGAAAAGTACCCATACCCCTGTCCCCTAATTAGTAACTACAATTGTCTGAAAAGTACTCATACCCCTGTCCCCTAATTAGTAACTAGAATTGTCTGAAAAGTACCCATACCCCTGTCCCCTAATTAGCAACTAGAATTGTCTGAAAAGTACTCATACCCCTGTCCCCTAATTAGTAACTAGAATTGTCTGAAAAGTACCCATACCACTGTCTCCTAATTAGTAACTAGAATTGTCTGAAAAGTACCCATACCCCTGTCCCCTAATTAGTAACTACAATTGTCTGAAAAGTACTCATACCCCTGTCCCCTAATTAGTAACTAGAATTGTCTGAAAAGTACCCATACCCCTGTCCCCTAATTAGTAACTACAATTGTCTGAAAAGTACTCATACCCCTGTCCCCTAATTAGTAACTAGAATTGTCTGAAAAGTACCCATACCCCTGTCCCCTAATTAGTAACTACAATTGTCTGAAAAGTACTCATGCCCCTGTCCCCTAATTAGTAACTAGAATTTTCTGAAAAGTACCCATACCCCTGTCCCCTAATTAGCAACTAGAATTGTCTGAAAAGTACTCATACCCCTGTCCCCTAATTAGTAACTAGAATTGTCTGAAAAGTACCCATACCCCTGTCCCCTAATTAGTAACTAGAATTGTCTGAAAAGTACTCATACCCCTGTCCCCTAATTAGTAACTACAATTGTCTGAAAAGTACTCATACCCCTGTCCCCTAATTAGTAACTAGAATTGTCTGAAAAGTACTCATACCCCTGTCCCCTAATTAGTAACTAGAATTGTCTGAAAAGTACCCATACCACTGTCCCCTAATTAGCAACAAGAATTGTCTGAAAAGTACTTATACCCCTGTCCCCTAATTAGTAACTAGAATTGTCTGAAAAGTACCCATACCACTGTCCCCTAATTAGTAACTAGAATTGTCTGAAAAGTACCAATACCCCAGTCCCCTAATTAGCAACTAGAATTGTCTGAAAAGTACTCATACCCCTGTCCCCTAATTAGTAACTAGAATTGTCTGAAAAGTACTCATACCCCTGTCCCTTAATTAGTAACTAGAATTGTCTGAAAAGTACTCATACCCCTGTCCCCTAATTAGTAACTAGAATTGTCTGAAAAGTACCGATACCACTGTATCCTAATTAGTAACTAGAATTGTCTAAAAAGTACCCATACCCCTGTCCCCTAATTAATAACTAGAATTGTCTGAAAAGTACCAATACCCCAGTCCCCTAATTAGCAACAAGAATTGTCTGAAAAGTACTTATACCCCTGTCCCCTAATTAGTAACTAGAATTGTCTGAAAAGTACTCATACCCCTGTCCCCTAATTAGTAACTAGAATTGTCTGAAAAGTACTCATGCCCCTGTCCCCTAATTAGTAACTAGAATTTTCTGAAAAGTACCCATACCCCTGTCCCCTAATTAGCAACTAGAATTGTCTGAAAAGTACCCATACCACTGTCTCCTAATTAGTAACTAGAATTGTCTAAAAAGTACCCATACCCCTGTCCCCTAATTAATAACTAGAATTGTCTGAAAAGTACTCATACCCCTGTCCCCTAATTAGCAACTAGAATTGTCTGAAAAGTACCCATACCCCTGTCCCCTAATTAGTAACTAGAATTGTCTGAAAAGTACTCATACCCCTGTCCCCTAATTAGTAACTAGAATTGTCTGAAAAGTACCCATACCCCTGTCCCCTATTTAGTAACTAGAATTGTCTATAGGTACCCATACCCCTGTCCCCTAATTAATAACTAGAATTGTCTGAAAAGTACCCATACCCCTGTCCCCTAATTAGTAACTAGAATTGTCTGAAAAGTACCCATACCCCTGTCCCCTAATTAGTAACTAGAATTGTCTGAAAAGTACCCATACCCATGTCCCCTAATTAGTAACTAGAATTGTCTGAAAAGTACTCATACCCCTGTCCCCTAATTAGTAACTAGAATTGTCTGAAAAGTACTCATACCCCTGTCCCCTAATTAGCAACTAGAATTGTCTGAAAAGTACCCATACCCCTGTCCCCTAATTAGTAACTAGAATTGTCTGAAAAGTACCCATACCCCTGTCCCCTTAGTAACTAGAATTGTCCGAAAAGTACTCATACCCCTGACCCCAAACTGAAATTGGCCAAATGGTCTAAAACGCTGAAATGTGGATCACCATCTAGGTTGTAATACCACTCACAGTGCCGGGGATGGGCGTAGTCGTACTGTAAACGTATTAATTTTAGCTGTGTACTAATATCGCTTATTTAGCGGGTTTTTTTGCACGAAAATTATATTATATTTATTATGATATAGATCTAGTGTATATTTAAAAGAACGTGAAACTTTAACTACACTGGCAGATTTGTATAAATGCCCTGTATCGCGAAAATAAATACACGCGAAATTAAATACGTTTACTGTAGTTCCTTTTCAGTGGTTTTCTCTTTGTACTGTTTGCATGAATTGACTACCTTGATAAAAGTGAAAGAATCTTGACTGGGACATAAAACACCATTTACTCCCCTCCACCATATCCCAGAACTACATGGGTGATAGAATCTTGACTGGGTTGTAAAATTTCATTACGTCAATTCACTCCCATAACTGTAATCTTAAAGCCTACACATAAATAAAAATTGATGCACAAGTTTTCACATGGCCTGGATGTAAGGCTTCCAAGTTTACAAAAATCTGTATATGTTTACACACGTGCTATTAAACGGAACGGCTCCGTTTAAATACAAAACCGTATACAAACTAATATCTGCAAAACGTAAAATTTTAACAGTATACAACTGCTACTATTAGTCCACCTCCTTTCCTACGTTATAAGAGTTGAGTTGAGTTGAGTAATGGTGTTTAACGTCCCAGTCAAGAATATTTCACTTATATCGAGACGTCGCCAGCTATAGGCGAAGGTGCAGAAATTTTGCCTGTGCGTTGCGCTGATGGCATTATACAGCAGGGTTCTTTAACGTGCCAAGCCCACCGTGACACGGGACCTCGTTTATTTTAAGTTCCCATCCGAAAGAACCGTGACTTTCATTTCGTAATGCCGAGTGCTTGGCGAAAGAACAGTCACTACCCACTTTCAAGTCTTGGGTCAGACCCGGTCGGGGATCGAACCTACGACCTCCCACATACGGAGCGAGCACTCTACCAACTGAGCTACCGCAGTGGTCCTACGTTATAAGAGTAAGATGTTCAGGTTTTGTCTTTGTATATTTCAATGCTAAACATGAATCTTTAAATACTGCATTCTAAAGTATCGCATGAAAATGTGAGTTTATCTAAGTACTTTCATAGTGTTGACCTTTTTGCATTTTCCAGCCAAATGGCATGTAAAAAGTAATTTAATAATGTTGTCATTATTATGAAAACACGTTGTGGCCGTTTACACGTTTACAGATTTTGTAAACATTTACCAACCAAACACAAAACCTAAACGTATACACCTGTACACATTGAAGCCTTACCTGAGTGAGTGTACATGTCCAAGATGCATGTAAATTAACACAAGCCTGAAGAAGCAAAACAAACCATAGCCATGTCATAAACTGTTCATCGTTTACAGATACCTATAATCATTGGTTTCAAAACTCCTATATCTATTAAAGTAAGTAATGTCAAAGACTGGAAAATTCCAACACAGGGCTTTTCCATTTTGAACCCAGACTCCCCAGCCCCATGATGCTGAATGGATGGAAACTGTTTTTTAATTTTTTTCCGTCATCCATAGGAGGTCTGGGGGTTAATTTAGAATAACCTTTTTTTCAGCAAACTATCGCATTTTGTCATTATTATGATTGGTCCAATGTTGGAATGACCTATTGGGCCGCGATGTGGTATGTTTGTGTGTGATTTATAATTTATTTATCATTTTACGTTGTTTTTATGAAGCTAGTCCGCAATTCTTTATATAACCTTATTTTATTTTTTATTATGTCCAGATAAAGTTTTCACCAAAAGTTCACTTTTTATAGCATTTCATATATGCCAAACCATCTGTTTTACGAGGGTAAATTACTTTTTGATATTGCTACCATAAAAATGTGTAACCTACCATCGTTAAGGCAAATAATGCGGCCTTAATGTTATAAAGACGCACACAGTAGTGGGTTTATGCAAAGACGTGGACAATAATAGTACTACTGGACACCGCTGGTGCCAATGTGCCAAAGTCAAAAAGTCCATGCGTTTTGTGCTCGAATGATACTTGTGGTTCTGTTTACTGCCGTGAGTAATCAAGTGTTAGTCAACATTTTTAGCTCACCTGAGCCAAAGGCTCAAGTGAGCTTTTCTGATCACAATTTGTCCGTTGTCTGTCGTCGTCGTCGTCGTCGTTGTCGTCGTCGTAAACTTTTCACATTTTCATCTTCTTCTCACGAACCACTGGACAGATTTCAACGAGACTTGGTCAGATGCATGTCTTGGTCGGTGCAATTCAAATTTGTTCGTGGTGTTGCCATGGCTACCATAACTAGGTCAAGGTGACCTAGGGGTGCAAAAATCTTAAAAAATCTTCTTCTCCGAAAGTATTGATTAGAGAAAAAATCTGATGTGATATTTGGTTTCTCTAGGGTCTTTAGCCTATAGTTTGTTCATTTTGTGAAATTCGGACAAAAAATAGGTTACGCGTTTTTGCGTTTAATTTTGAAAAAATCGTAAAATAGCTTCAAATTGTTATAACTTGACTATTTGGCCAGATAATGACATGGGGTTTTCAGTTTTGACATCTTCTTGTTAGTATCTTCAAATTGAGGTCAAGGTCAATTGTGAAGGTCGTGACCTAATTTTTTTTACCTCTCATTATAATTATTATCTCGAAAACTATAAACTTTTTGTATAGGCATGTATATTAGAATGTTGTAGGTATTGATACAACAATCATTTTGGTGTATAGAAAAAGGTCATGGGTTCAAAGGTCAAGGTCACAGATGTAAAACAATACCAAAATGGTTACTTATCTCGAAAACTATAAACTTTTTGTATAGGCATTTATATTAGAATGTTGTAGGTATTGATACAACGATCATTTTGATATATAGAAAAAGGTCATGGGTTCAAAGGTCAAGGTCACAGATGCGAAACAATACGGAAATGTTTAATTATCTCGAAAACTATAAACTTTTTGTATAGGCATGTATATTAGAATGCTGTAGGTATTGATACAACGATCATTTTGATGTACAGAAAGAGGTCATGGGTTCAAAGGTCAAGGTCACAGATGCGAAACAATACGGAAATGTTTAATTATCTCGAAAACTATAAACTTTTTGTATAGGCATGTATATTAGAATGTTGTAGGTATTGATACAACGATCATTTTGATGTATAGAAAAAGGTCATGGGTTCAAAGGTCAAGGTCACAGATGCGAGACAATACCGAAATGGTTAATTATCTCGAAAACTATAAACTTTTTGTAGGCATGTATATTAGAATGTTGTAGGTATTGATACAACAATCATTTTGATGTATAGAAAAAGGTCATGGGTTCAAAGGTCAAGGTCACAGATGCGAATCAATACCGAAATGGTTAATTATCTCGAAAACTATAAACTTTTTGTATAGGCATGTATATTAGAATGTTGTAGGTATTGATACAATGATCATTTTGACGTATAGAAAAGGTCATGGGTTCAAAGATCAAGGTCACAGATGCGAAAACAATACTGAAATGGTTAATTATCTTGAAAACTATAAAAGTTTTGTATAGGCATGTATATTAGAATGTTGTAGGTATTGATGCAATGATCATTTTGATGTAAAGAAAAAATTCATTGGGGTTTAGTATTTATGTTTTCTTTAAATCTATCAGCTAGCCATTAGTTATCAGGTGAGCGTATAAGGCCCATGGGCCTCTTGTTATATTGTAAACGTATTTATTTTCGCAGTGTATTAGTTTTCGCTTATTTCGCGATCATTTGTTTTGCTCGGAAATACATACCCACCGAAAATTATATTATGCTTATTGTGTTATAGTGCATATTAAAGAAACGTGAATATTAAACTACGCGGGTATGTTTAAATTCCATATACAACATGTACCTCGACAATAAATACTCTCGAAATCAAATACGTTTACAGCAATTAATTGCTCATAGTTTGTTATTCGTTTCAATGTTG
Source organism: Anadara kagoshimensis (assembly GCA_021292105.1). Classification (NCBI taxonomy): domain Eukaryota; kingdom Metazoa; phylum Mollusca; class Bivalvia; order Arcoida; family Arcidae; genus Anadara; species Anadara kagoshimensis. The sequence continues at coordinate 43,164,442 of CM037860.1, read as the reverse complement.
TATTTAGGTCGAGTTTGCGGCCTTAACGATGGTTACTTGCTTTCTGATATTGCTACATTTGATGGTAGAAAGTAACTTTCCATCGTTGAAGCAGATAGCTCGGCCTTGGTTGTATTTTACATTGCATAGATGATTATATATAATGAACCCACAACGATTATATTCAGCTACAAATTTCTATGTTCATACTTTTATTTTTACTAATTAAGAGTACCGGTAACGGTGTTTTACGCCCATGTCAAGATTATTTTACCCACTACTGTAGAAACCACTGTGGCTATGACAGTGAACTTTTTTTTATATCCATAGAAAATCAAAGAAATTTGAATAAAGTTTGATATTTTTCACTTACTTGTACCTAGTCGTAACAGGAAATCTGTATGCGCATCCGCGATTGTCATAAAGTATGTCTGTAAAAAGGAAAATGTCGGCGGTATGGGGATTTTACACATGCGAAAATGACGGTGTTGACACCGGAAGTGATGTCCTTGGTGACGTTTTACGTCATATGCGCAACAGAAGCCGCCATTTGCATGGTTTTTCAACATGTTAAATCCCCATAGCACCAACGTTTTTCCCTATGCAGATATATTTTTGGCTAATCGCGGATGCGCATACAGATTTCCTGTTACGACTAGGTACAAGTAAGTGAAAAATATCGATCTTTGTTCAAATTTATTTGATTTTCTATGGATATAAAGAGAATTTCACTGTCACAGTCACAGTGGTTTCTACAGTAGTATCGGAGCGGTCGGTTCAGGATCGTGGATGAGACCGGAGTGCCAGGAAAAACCACCGACCTTCCGCAAGATAACTGACAAACCTTCTCACACCAGGATTTTAACCAAGGCCGTGAGAAGTGTTGTCATCAGCAGTAAACGCACGCTTTAAATAAACCACTCGGTCACCGCAACTAATTTTAGATATTTGAAAATAATTCACTTGGAAATTGTAAAAAATTAGGGGTTTTTAACAAAAATAATTTATGGTTAATCCGTTATATTAATGGAAAGTGAAACTTTGAAGATTTAGATCTACAATACTGAGCCGGTTATACTGGTGACATGTGCAGTGTCTTACAATTAAATACGTCATCCTTCCGTATCCGATCCGCTTCCGGGTGTAAATTAAAACTGATCGATTATGCAACTTTGTTAATTCCCATCAGCAAAATAACTTATTCATAAGTTTCACACTAATTATACACAGTCAAACCTTTGTTAAAGGCCACCTCTAAATAAGGGCCACCTGCCTATAAAGACGTTTTTACTGGCCCCTTTGGTGACCTTTATAGACAGGTTTGACTGCAATCTAATTTTTAAAAAATGAAAAGAGAAGGGAGCTTGATGAAGAGCAAAATAATAATAATAATGATAATAATAATATGGCGATAAGATAGGTGGCAAAATTTTTGTAAGGAAAATCGATCAAAGTGTCATATACCATTTTTTTGAATATATTTTATGATTAAATTAAAAAATGGTATATGACAAAAGCAATACAAACTTTATTTAGACTTGAAAATTTGCTTTGACTGTTTTACGCCATTCACTCGGCATTTAAAAATGAAAGCCCTTCGTAAAAGACTCTTAAAACCGCCCCCACCCCACCCCCCCCACCCGTGGTAAAGTGCTGTCGTGTGCTAGGTTTTTTTTTAAATTTTTATTTATTTTTATTTATTTATTTTTTTTTTTTGAAAGGATGTTATGTGCTGCTTTTGAATGTTTTACTTCATTAAAATTCAAAAGTAGCACATATTATAGTAGTTGAAGAACTCTCCCTGTTCATTTCTCTGAGCGCATTGCAAAGATCAAACTTTCTACTACTTCACCTAAAGCTGGTGACGTCTCGATATAAATGAAATATTAATGTTTTGACTGGTGCGTAAAATCCTATCTAAGCAATCAATAAACTCTCGACTTTGGACGGACACTAGATAAAAAGAAGAATTATGCCATTCAGTGGTGTGGTTTACGTCACGCTTATACCATTCCATCACATTTTCTATAATAAACCAACCATAGACGACCTTTATTTTTCCAATCAATCAAACACAAACATACCAGTCCATGTTCAAATCACAATCCAAAAGTCAACTACAAACATACCAGTCAATGTTCAAATCACATTCCAAAAGTCAACTACAAACATACCAGTCAATGTTCAAATCACAATCCAAAAGTCAACTACAAACATACCAGTCAATGTTCAAATCACAACCCAAAAGTCAACTACAAACATACCAGTCAATGTTCAAATCACAACCCAAAAGTCAACTACAAACATACCAGTCAATGTTCAAATCACAATCCAAAAGGTCAACTACAAACATACCAGTCCATGTTCAAATCACAATCCAAAAGGTCAACTACAAACATACCAGTCAATGTTCAAATCACAATCCAAAAGGTCAACTACAAACATACCAGTCCATGTTTAAATCACAATCCAAAAAGTCAACTACAAACATACCAGTCCATGTTCAAATCACAATCCAAAAGTCAACTACAAACATACCAGTCCATGTTCAAATCACAATCCAAAAAGTCAACTACAAACATACCAGTCCATGTTCAAATCACAATCCAAAAAGTCAACTACAAACATACCAGTCAATGTTCAAATCACATTCCAAAAGTCAACTACAAACATACCAGTCCATGTTCAAATCACATTCCAAAAGTCAACTACAAACATACCAGTCAATGTTCAAATCACAGTTCAAAAAGTCAACTACAAACATACCAGTCAATGTTCAAATCACAATCCAAAAAGTCAACTACAAACATACCAGTCCATGTTCAAATCACAATCTAAAAAGTCAACTACAAACATACTAGTCCATGTTCAAATCACAATCCAAAAGTCAACTACAAACATACTAGTCCATGTTCAAATCACAGTTCAAAAAGTCAACTACAAACATACCAGTCAATGTTCAAATCACAGTTCAAAAAAGTCAACTACAAACATACTAGCCCATGTTCAAATCACATTCCAAAAAAGTCTAGTCTATGTTCAAATCACAGTCCAAAATGTCAACTATCCATTCCAAATCACAACCCCCAAGGCAAAGTAAAAAAAATAGAAACTTGACAAATTAAGTTCGGCACGTGAACTTCCACTAGAGAAGTGAGACCGGATACTCTGGAAGGGCTAGCATCTCATGGCTAGCTAGCAAAACCCACCACGTGTTAAATTAAAATTGAGATAAAAGGCATACTAGGTCCACAATAGGAATTACACTCATTATAATTTGACATGTGAAAATTATCCATAAAATTACAGGTCTGTTGAAAGTTTAACACTGAGCTAATGAAAAGGAGTCGGAGCTCGGGTTTCGATCGCGAGTGGCTGAGACATGGATAGCTAATGACCGAAAAGCTGCCAGAAGATAAATTAGGGACTCGAGATCTAACTGACAAGGAGTCGAGATGAACTGTCGATTCGACACCAATGTATTAGCTTAGGATTAAAAAGTCGACAGATCTGTGCTGAATTTATAAACAAATAATATTTTTGTAAGCGTTTACAAATTGTTATTTCTGCAGATTAAGACATGTGTTGCTTTTGAATTTTTATTTGTAAAAAAATCGCATTCTTAAGTAACACATGGCATATTTGTTTTAAAAATTGAAAAAAATATACATGTATTACAATACATCATATGCAGTACGTCCATCCATTTCAAGTTAACACGCTCGGTGTTCTACAATAAATTGATCGCTACAGTAGTTTGTGTTGTGAAGTAAAATGTAACATGAAATATTCGACCTAACCCTAAATAAATATACATCCTGTCGCATTCTTTTATGTACATACCAGTAACTCTGGAAGCTAATATATACATTTTATACAATAGTTTTACACTGAGCTAACGAAAAGAAGTCGAAGCTCGGCTTACACTGAATGATCAAGATTTGGATAGCTTATAACAGCAAAGCTGCCGAAATGCAGATATTGAGATATCGTTAACGAGGGGCTTCTTAAAAAGACCCGTCAATTTGACAATTTAGTGTTCATTTTTCGACAGGTCTGTACAGTATATGATAAGTTATATCCTTAAAGATTAAACTTTCGTAAAATTCAGGAGATATTTTATCTAAAACAACAAACACTTTTAAGCGTGACAGAAGTAAATTTTAACTATAGTAGCCAAAATAAATTTGATGATTACCATGCGAATTTTTCTGGCCCACTCCTTGTCATTGGTGACTTTAGTCACGTGACAGAAATGGATTTCCACTCCAAATTACATCTGGTTATAAGCTATTATATAACGGAACGGTTTCATAACGTACCATTACATCGTTGACTAATTACTGTGTGGACATTTAAACTTTAAATTTAAAAATTAAAATTTATGGAGTTTACTGATTCAACTGGAAGAAAAGTAGAGCTTTCTTGGAAACAGACAAAATTGGTGATTTCAGCAGGACAAACAATAGGTGAACATTTAATGTTATCAATTTTAAGACTAATTTACTTTTATTCATTTTTTAAGGTTTTTATCTTTAAAAGTCGGTACACTTAAACTTTCTTAACTTATATTAAATACTTGTATTATGGAGAATCTGAATCACTTTTATAAGTTTATTCGAATCTTCTTGCATAGAATAGTCTGAATAGAGAAACCGTCTTATGGAAGCATGTGTTTATTGCATTCATATTCTGAGCATTGGTTCAGGTCCTTTCGAATTTCGTCAAAAATTGAAATTTACATTCAACATTTATGTAACTATCTGTAACTTAAAAGCGATGCTCTGAACTAAATTTGTGGACTAAGTTCTTATTTCAAAAAACGAAAAACTAATTTTTATTAAATTTTATTTGTAAACATTTTAGAATACATGTATTTTGATTCATCTTTTCCAATTGTTATATATTTTAGAAATACTTGAATCGAAAGAAATATTGAATACTCAAGTTGAAGGTATAAGGAACACAGACAAATCTACACTACATGTATCGTATAGTGAAGCCAAGGAGAAAAACCTTGTTGTTTACTCCGAGAAGAAATTCACTGGATCAAAAAGTGATGCCAGATCTTTATTTCACCTGATAGATGATCATATTAAAGGTATGTTACACTATTTATAACGGTTATAATAAGTACAGTAAAACCTCGTTATAATGCCTACCACTGCGATAGCTCAGTTGGTAGAGTGTTCGCTCCGTAAGTGGGAGGTCGTGGGTTCGATCCTCGGCTAGGTCTGACCCAAAACTTAAACGTGGATAGTGATTGTTCTTATGCCGAGCACTCGGCATTATGAGATATAAGTCAGGATTCTTTCGGATAAGAATTTTAAATAAACGAGGTCCTGTGTCACGATAGGCGTGGTACCGTAAAAACCCTGCTGTATAATGCCATCAACTGTCAGTTCAGGATTGGTAGAGGAAACCGGATTGCCCGGAGAATACCACCAACCTTCGACAAACGAAGTGACAATCTTTCTAGCTCTAAGACCCGTCTTGACTAGGTATCGAACCTAGCAGATGAGAGGCACAGCAAGCTCGTGCTTCATACCACTTGGCCACCGATGCCTCTCGTTAGTGGATAAGTTCATGCTTATTTTTAAAATGAGACCGGTCCTAGTTTCACAATCATTCCTTAGCTAAGATTTTCCTTAACTTAAATCTTACAAAATTACAAATCTTCTTAATTTTGTAGATATTCATGATCTTAAGGTGTCAATTTTAAGATAATTGCTAGAATTAAACATTTGCATTTAGTTTTGATAAAAATATTCATCTGCGGTTTCAAAAAGAGATTACCAAAATTTGCTTAATTTAAGTTAAGGAAAATCTTAGCTAAGGAATGATTGTGAAACCGGGGCCTGACATGTCACGAGATCGTAAGTACTTGTTTATGTCTTAATTATAGATAAGTGTTACCGATGTCTTAATTATAGATAAGTGTTACCGATACTAATTATATAAGATGTTTTACACTTGACAATTCCGCCTTGACATGTCATGGGGATTTTATTTATATGAATTATTTATAGAACACGACTTAACATCATTTTTGTTGAAAAATAAACCTGTCATATAAAATTTCTTGAATTAATGACAACATTTTAAATTTATTTAAAAAAAATGGTACATGACATAATTTATGAAAAGCTTACGCGATTTTTTTGTTGTGCTTGTGATAGCATGAATTTAGATGTATCGACGATTCTATAGTCACCGACTAGATGGATATCTCCAATCAAACCGGAGACTGAAAGCTACTGTAGATTGGGAAATTTTTGAGTCATCTAATTTTCGCGTGAACGCGCTTTAATATTCATTCGCGTCTTTTAATTTTTGCGTGATCGCGATCCTGTAGTTATAATTTTAATTACTGCTTATTTTTCGCGAAGCTTTTATTTTCGCGACTTGTTTCACTTGCGAATTTACGACAAAAATAAAACGATCGCAAAAATTTTCCAATTTACAATATTTGGTTTCTATCGTTATTAGCTTTGTTTCTGGTCAGTGTTTCTTTCATTCAAAATTTTTATTACACATGCGACGGATGTAGCTAACTAGTTGAATAGGTGCTTACTCTTTCGGAGATTGCCTGGTGGAAATTCACAATGTTCAAAAGTAATATAAGGATATAATGTTTGAATGCACTTCTGTACACTTTGTCTCCTTAGATCACACACATACACACACACACACACGCACACACACACACACACACACACACACACACACACACGATAAATATAACGCTTTTAGAAAAACTATGGTCAATAGGTTGTCAATTTCAAACAAGATTTTACATTGCCCATATGGGACAATGATGAAAACTTTTAAAGTGCTTGTAAAAATACTGTCATAAATTTGGGGTAGCCATAAAAATATAGGGTCAGTCGGGTAAGCGAAAGCACACTTATTTTATATTTTGTAACGTTATTGACATTCATGCTTATTGACAAATTCTGATACATTTATAATTCCATTTTACGATATTGTAGGACTAGGTAGACCTAAGAAGTTGTTGGTACTTATCAACCCAAGAAGTGGTAAACGGAAGGCCTGGACAAAGTATAATGATCTGGTGGCACCATTGCTGAGAAGGTGTGATATAGACACTGAAGTAAGAGGTAAAGTAAAACCTATGATTGTAATTTTATAACATTGATTGCCTCCCTTTAGTTATACACAGAAAACTGTTTTAACCACGGTGTTTATTCTGTACATGCCCAAATTCCATCATTTATTTATTTATTTTTTTTTTTTTTGTCGCTTAAGCTGTTATGGAGATCATGTTTTATGTTTTATAGTACCAGATTTTGATAGTCAATTTTAGCGGTGTAAGAGAACTGAAAAAAAAACGATTTTGTCAGTTTCCATGGGTTCTCTCTTTTACTAATGACATCTGTATCAGTTACTTAATTGAAATGTATTTACATGTAATTCAACACGCGAAAATGACATGCTGGTACAAGTAACTCAAACATAATGTGAATAGGAACGATAATTATTTTATTTGATGGTGAATGTTTTATTTAAATGACAGGCCTTTTATTAAATCAAATTATAATCATTTTTGAGTCAATATATAGAAAGTATGGAATAGTATCTAATTCCTGGCAACATTGTAATATATGCACAATAAAATATGCATTGTAAATTGTAAGTAACAACACACTGGTATTTCAATCCGATTTGGAAAAAGTACTAAAACAATCTATATATATATATTTCAGAAACAAGGAAACGAAATGATGTCTTAAACATTCTAGAAGATTACAACGACTTATTTAATTTTAGCGGGTAAGTAATTACAACTGTTATGTAAGTTTTTTGTCTGCTTTAATTAACTATTTAACATGATTGTAGCGTCTAGTTACATTTGTATGAACTCGAGATTTTACAGCGACCCACTAGATAAATATTTCCAATAAAACTGGGTGACAACCTTAAATCATGTTGATGGTCTGGACCATCAGATTCAGCCGATTTCAAAGTTAAAACGAGAAATGTTCTCCTATACTGTGTACACGCATAGTACATGTTGTACGTTACATGGCTAATTTTGAAGCTGTATGACAATGTGTTTTGTTGTATTTTATCCAATAAAACGACAAAATACGTGGTGTCAACATGATGACTTCATATTTTCTATCGTCAACTTTACATTTCGATGCAGCAATATACTAGTAAAGACTTCTCCTGCTTATGATGTATTTGTTTCAAAATTAATATATGCTATACTAGAGCTTGTTTTCTCTACTTTATACAACGAAGCAAAATGCTTGCAAATATATTAGATTGTTGACTCACGGATATTGCAAGCCGAGGCTTATCAATACTCTCAAAATTATGGCCGTCACCACATATTGTTTATAAAAATTATGCGTCTATATCCCAAATTATCTTACATATTATATTTGACGTCACATAGTTCCACGTTTCTTTCATTTCCAATTATGTTTTACCCGCGTAGAGAAGGTACTTATCCCTCCGAACCCCCTGGCCTCCTGTTGGAAATGCACGTACCAAACTTATTATGCCAGTTTCCAAAGATTTAACTGATTTGGTCATCGATCGGTATGTTTGTTTTTGATTGCATATTGCAAATCTACTGTATTTCCATAAATTCAGTGCACATGGAAAATGCAAAAATAAAGTCGTATTTTCCAACAAACTCAAAAAAATTGTCAAAAATTAATACAAAATATACTGACCTAATAGGGAAAAATATTTTTCATTCATAAAAAAGTGAACTTAATTCTGTACCTTCTTACTTGGAACAACTATAAACGTTATGTCATAATTTGAATATTCATGATGATCACACCTGGAAAAACCCGAGCAACAATGACTTACCTGACCCTAATGCCCTGATGTAACTTTGAATAAGGCTCAATTGGTGTATAAACGATCAAATTTCCACAATTTTCGCAAAATTTCTCTATGTACAGAAGAACTGAACATTAATGTTTTAAATTAAAAATATAATTTTGTTAGGTCAGTGCATTTTAAATGCATGTTATTGATAGTTTCATGGAAACATTTTCAATTAAAAGAAATAAAGAATAAAAACCATTTGCACTCAATTTATGGAAATACAGTAGGCTTATCAACATCATCAAAACTTTTAATGACCGTCAACGCAATATTATTGATAGATATAATGTCTCTTGTTATATTGTTTTATGTTTCTGTCATTCTGCATTTGGACTTTTGTTTTCACTTACAGAGTTATCGCTGTTGGAGGAGATGGGTTTTATTGCGAATGCGTTACTGCGTTATTGAGGTTATATCAAAAGAAAACATAGACGTCAACGACCCTGATGCCAAGCTGTATGTCTGTAAATTACCGGTCGGTATTATTCCTGCTGGTGAGTACAGTCAATATTACTAATTAATAGATTGAAAATTGAAAAGATAAGAATAAATATAGTGGAATTTTAAATAAAGAAATTCAAAGCTGGTAAAGAGGTTTACAATACAGAAAAACGAAACGAATAAATTTCCGTGTTAGAACACCCGGCCTCACATCCCTGGTGGTAGTTCACGTGTTTAATTTATTATGTCAGTTGTCACAGTTTTTACTTTGCTTTATTATTGTGATTTGAACATTGGTTGGTATGTTTGTATTTGACAAAACAAGAAAGAAAGAAGAATAAGCACATTCGAAATAACGACAAAAATATTTTTACAATATGACAGTATCGACGTTTTTCTCGACTACAACACTGGCAAAGTGGTGTATATAAAATGTTTTGTAAGGCCTTAACTATTTTATTTATTTTTTCAATTTCAATACATTTTCAATACATCATTTCGGCATAGGTCAATTTGTACTAACCAATTTCATTTAGCAAAGGACAATCTTTGAGGTCATTTTGTAGTTCGTTATAGACATAAATTCGTAAAATCCGTCTTCCTTATAGCTGAGCTCCACTGTATTTAACTTTTTAATCAGCCAACCAATAAATGCAAGTTGTGAAAAAATGTTTTCTACTGTTTGTTTTAGGTTCCGGCGATTACGTTGCTAAGTATCTCCATGGTACCCGTGATGTAGTTACTGCAACAATTAAAATAATTTTGGGAAATACAGTCCAAACCAACGTAGCAAGTCTTCACGAAGGAGGAAAACTCGTATCATACTCTGGCTTGTTGCTAGGATTTAACCTTTTCGGTGAAATGATGCACGACATTGAAAAATTTCGAAACTTGGGACCAATCAGATTTCATGGTAAGTTATTATACCCAAACTAGTCTGCGGGGGTATATAGGAATCATCATGTCCGTCTGTTCGTGTAAAACCGTGCCGGGGCCATATCTCATTGCTTTGGACGACTGTCATAAAACATCCATGACTAATCATCATGGTCGAACGATGTGTCATGACCTTCAACCAAGTTCATATAGGAAATGTCAAGGTCACAGAGAAACATTAAATGTTGGTGGCGGGGGTGTTTGGCTCTCAAAAGACAGTTCTAGTTTTTGTTAAATACCTAATACCTAAATTTTCATTCAATTGATATTAAGTATTAGTTTTATTTAAGTGAAAATAAATGATTAATAAATCCCTGCTTGATTTTGTAATATATGACGTATGTGACGTATGTATGACAAAATGTATTAACTTTATGACATGTTTGTCACAAGTGTATTTAAAATGCGACTAAAAGCTAAAGTAAAATACATGTATATGACATAAAATATATAACCGATGCAAAACTTGTTTAAAAAAGAAATGACACATGAAAAACATGTACTTGACAATAGCCAATACGACCAAGAACACGAAACAAGACAAACAGACGCATATTGAGATCGCTGATTTTAAAATTGCTGCATTCGGCGACAAATGATATCCGGTGATCTGGTTATGATACAAATACAGAACTATTAATGATCCTACTTATTGACCGATTCCTAACAATCATGAACGTAAAATAGCTATGCACGTGTTAATCTTGAGTAGATTGTTCACTGCAGAAATAGTTAGTGAAACAGCATTATAGAATGTTCCTATTATAAGAAATAGTTCTTCTTTCTGTCTTAAATTATTAATTGTTATTAATTAACACGTGGCCGATGTAGTTAGCTTAACAAGTGGTGGAGCACCCGGCCTCACCTCCCTAATGGAAGTTCACGTGTTTAACTTAATTTACCAGCTTTAAAGTTTTTACTTTGCTTTTGGAATTTAGTTGGAACATGGATTGGTATGTTTGTTTTTGATACTTCAACTTTTGAATTTAAATGTAAAAGTATTTAATTTTACACAAGAAACACATTGTCACTAGGTATCTGAATTGTTGAATGTAGATGACTTGCTAGCATTCAGTATAATGCTAACAGAGCTTTTGAGCTTTCGAACAACTAAATCAAGAAGGTTAAACAATATAAAACTAACATAGCATTTCCTTTTTTACTCTTAGTTGTTCCTTTACAACTATGCTAACAAGACAAGCAGTTGATGTCAAAATAGAATATTTATCGTTGGATAAGAATCTCAGAAATCCCAAAATAACCAAATGTATAAGCGCCAGATTTCGTGTCCAGTTATCATAACACACAAAACCAACAAATACAAACGAGTTTATCAATACCAGACGTGTTAGATGACAAAAATCCGGGTAAGTGATATACAATCTGTACTTAAATATGTCTATATTGTCATAAGCATTTCTTTATATTTTTATTTTACCAGATGTATTAATCAATGTCACGACTAAGGCAAATTCTTGATCAGTACAAGATTTATAAAGTGCTATATACTTTAATGAACAGTAAATGAATAAAAGTATCTTCCATATTTTGTAATAAAAAACCAAGACATTTATTATTACTACTAGTATATTAAGTTATTAATGTACTTGAAATGATAAGTGATATTATCTTCTTGAACCTAGATATAAGGTAACTTCTTAGGTAGCTACACACGGCGAATGTGAAAACCAAACTTGAGAACGAAAGAAACATGAAATTAAGGGGACCGTCAAATATATCAGCAACTAACGTATATATTTGACATTGAGGTATTTCAGATTCAGTTTTGGAAATTTGTGGTTATCCCCATTGTTATGATAAATAATAACATTTTTTGTAAAATATTTTGCTTGTAGAGTGGAACAGAACGAGTGGCACAATTTATGGAATTGACACATATCCGTTATCATTTGAAGAAAAATCCAAGAAGTTACAACCAAAATTTGGAAACGACACCATGACAACGATATTAACAGATAAATGCAAATTAATGCAACACGTAAAACAACTTACAAAAGTAAAGAATCTGGAATCTGATTGTGTAAGTTTCGTTTAGATTTTATTTTATGTAAAAAGCGCATATCGTTGTTGGTCCATTGTTGTTAAATTCTGAGAAATCTTACGCGAGATGAGATTTGATCACAAAAACACTTAACCCACGCCACTGAACATCATTTGGTTATTAATTGAATCACTACCAACATTTGCCCTTGTCTAATCAGTGGTCTCGGATGGTATTTATCTTGTCTTATTACTTGGTATTTGATTCTGATCTGTCTCCAGATGGCTAAAAAAATGAAAGATATTAATGAGACACCGTTTCTACGTTTTTGCACATGTAAATAAAAGTTTTATGACCGTCATCACAGTATTGTTGATATGTCTCTGTGTCCAGTATTGTCCTGGATATATACACACGTGACGGGTGTATCCAGCTAAACAGACGGTGCTTACCCTTCCGAAGCACCCTGATGGAAGTTCACATGTCTAACCTCACTTGCCAGTTCAAAAGTTTTAATTTGCTTCTTGATTGTGATTCGGACATGGATTAGTACATGTATGTTTGTTTTTTATTCTTTCGTTGTTACTTGTTTTTGGCTACAATGACTATACCAAGGAACATGTTTTCCTCCGTCACATATGACGCTGTTTCTATATTTATTCACAATTGCATTAAATATTGATTTGTGAAAAACGATTTTTGATGAGCAAAAATGGCATCTTTGTTACATTTGCAAAAATAGATTTTTACACAACTAAAATAATCGAGGAAATTTGAAAATACCTCTTTCATTTTCTACAAGTTAAAACTTTTCATTCAATGTACCAAAAAGTATCCACTTCGGGATTAATAAAGGGTAAAATTTCAACTTTCAAATGTTGTGTTAAAATGTATTGTACTTATATATATGTTTGAATCTTATTTGTAATCTTTCCTATCTTTTAGTATGATTTTGACTTTATTCGGAAGTTGGAAGTCCTGGGTTTTAGAGTGACATTACCCAGTTGGTTCAGAATATGCGGAGAGAACGAAAAGGGAAAGAAAAAATATTATATAAATTGTGACGGAGAAGTGATTCAGCTAACAGAACCACAGTTTGAAGTCAGGTAATTTGCATATCATTGTAATCAAACACAAATATTCTGATCAATGTTCAAATCACAATTCTTAAATTAAGATTTGGAAATGGGCAAATCAAGTTTAACACGCGATCTTCCTTTAGGTAAGTGGGGCAAGTTGCCCCGGAAAGATACGTACCTTCTGTTGTCTTTGTTGGCATGATGGGAAATATTTGTAAACACAAACATGCTATTTATGTCTAACAAAAGGTAGTGTTATTAAATGTTCGAATGTGGAAACAATAATATAGTTAGTAAAGTCCAAAATATAATACAGATACTATTTGTATATTAAGTTTGTTACTATGTTCTTTCTTCTGTTTGTTTTTTCTCATTTTTTCTAACTTATATTCATTTTATTTAGCTGCAAATTTTCTATTTTTATTCGATACTTATTCTTGTTTCTTTCCTTTACTTCTCTATTTTCTTTCTCCGTATTCATTGGTTAGATCCTAATTTGCATTTATGAACCGTCATATTCACACAAACGTGATGAATTCAGTTTTCTTTGTCAACTGTCCTTTTCTATACAGCAATATACCTGCTTCTCCTACTTATAATGTAATTGTTGCCCTATTAACACGCTACGATAGAGCTTGTTTCTACTACGAGGACTTTGTACAACGAAACAAGCTGCTTGCTGAAAATAAATTATTGACTCGGGGATATTGCAAGCCAAGGCTAATTCAGGCCCTTAAAAAGTTTTATGGCCGTCATCATAGTATTGTTGATGTCTCTGTGTCCAGGATTGCCCTGGATGTATTTAATATCTCATAGTTACATGTTCCTCTCACACAATTTTGATTACACACGTGGCGGGTGTAGCTAGCTTAAACAGGAAGGCTTACCCTTTCGGAGCACCCGGTCTCACTTCCCTGGTAGAAGTTCACGTGTCTAACCCGACTTGTCAGTTCCAAAGTTTTTACTTCGTTTCTAGATTTTGATTCGGACATGGATTAGTATGTTTGTTTTTTATTACACTTCAGTCAACAATCTATGGCTTTATAACCAGTATTCTCAATACAATTGCATCTTTGTCATGTTTAACTTTCTCATATTTTTACAACTGTTTCATCCTGACTCTTTGAATCTGAAGCCTAATTAATATGATTATTTATTTTGTAGATTACACTCAAAAGTAATCAACATTTATGGGGAATGTCACTGACACGCAAACTTGACCTCAGATGATCAGAAATCGGACACATCTCGCATCTAAGGTTATTGAAAACGACAATTGAACAGAATGTGAAAGTGGCCCAAGACATAACCAGGATGGAGAGAAAAGTGAAAAATTGCCAAAGAGATAACCATGTTGGAGAGAGAGAGAAAAGAAAGCCTAAGGCATATTTCTAGCAGCGGTAATCTTATGCTTAAGGCAGTTTCCAGGAGCATGTACCGAGTACAATTTACAGTGCAATTAAATTAAATAAACTTTTATTTGTCTTTACGATTTATCCAAATTGAAACAGTATATTTGCTATAATAGCAAACGCATTTTGCATATATATAATATACATTTTTTATAAATTAATTTGCTATATACATATTATTTTGATAAATTATTTGTTTTTATTTATTTTGTCATTAATGTACATGCTTGTTTTTTTAATTTATTTTGGTATTTAATTTTGTATTTAATATATTTAAATTTGTGTGAAGTATAATATTTTTATTGTACAAGTGTCGTGTAACTTTATTATAAAAGCATTTTGGTTATTCGGATAATTCCGATTTCTTTTATTTTGATATTAAAAGCATATTTTTATATTTTTAATTAATCAATACTTGTAATTTATCGTACTCATTGAACGCTACTGTGAAGCGTTGTACATGCCAAAAAAGCTCTGCATGTATGAAAATTCTGTTTCATACAGGAACTTTATACATCGAAACAAGCTCCTCACAAATAAATTGTTGATCCAGGAGTATTGCAAGCCTTGGCTTATCGAGGCCCTCAAAACTTCTATGGACATCATCACAATATTGTTGATTAGTCAGATGCCTCTGTGTCAGGTATTGCCATGGATATATTTGACATCCCATAGTTCCATGTGTTCCTTTCATTCTTAACTTTGATTACATACATGGGTGGTGTAGCTAACTATACATGAGGTGCTTACCTTTCGAGAGCATCGAGACTCACTTCCGTGGTGAAAGTTCACGTGTTAACTTAATTTGTCAGTTTCTTTCTATGTACCTTTTTTATTTTGCTTTTGAATTGTGATTTTGACTATTAATTAAGTTGGAAAAACTTTTGATTTTTACCAATTATATTTTTTAAATCAATCACAGAAAGTGCAATTTACCAGGTAATAATTCATATTTCCCCACGATAAATAATAAAAAAAGGTATTAAAATCAAATATAAATGATACAATGCCATTAGAAATATGGGGTGTAGAACGATTGCAATACAATGATCTGATATACGAGGTATTGAATTTTCAACTAAATCACCACAATGCAACATAAAATGCTGACAAAAATATGTCACGAAAAAATTACATTTGACATGGGCTTTAATGTTGGCTTTTAAAAACCCATGTATGACACCAACAAAATGCTACATTAAAAGCCATACGACAAACGTGATTATCTAAAATTTCCTATAGTCAACTTTCCTTTTTCTGCTTTTTGTTATTGTGATGTATAGTTAATACCATATGGTAGAGCTTGTTCCACTACAGCAAATAATAAACAACGAAGCAAGCTGCTAATAAATAAATTGTGGACAGTGGTACATTGCAAGCATATGCCTTTTAAGGAACTTGAGATGTATTATTAACGTAATCAATAACATTGTAACGGGGTCCATTTCACCCAATTCCGTGGTGATGGTTTTGGAATTGATGTTTGGACATAGACTGGTATGTTTGTGTTTAAAATATTCTGCAAGTTAAAATTTGAAATTTCTCATAAACTAAGGAGTATTTCCTTAGCTTAATTTGGTAAATATATTTTGGTCCTTTGGGTAGCTTTTCAACATCTTCAAAATAATTTCGGTTTCATAATTTTGGTCCAAGAACTACTGATGAAGAATTGTATTCCGAAACGGCCATCTAGTGCTTTAAAATTAAAAACTTGTATAATATGTAATTTAAACCCCTGAGCCGATATCTCTGCCGGTGGCTGGTGCCCGAGGATATCACAAACTCAGTAGGCAATAATTAAGTATTATTGTCAGAAAAATACTATAATTGTCTTAATTTCCTGCAAGTTAAAATTTGAAATTTCTCAAAAACCAAGGAGTATTTCCTTAGCTTAATTTGGTAAAATATATTTTGGTCTTTTGGGTAATTTTTCAACATCTTTAAAATACTTTCGGTTTCCTAATTTTGGTCCAAGCACTACTGATGAGGAATTGTATTCCGAAACCGTCGTTTAGTGCTGTAAAATTAAAACTGGTATAATATGTAATTTAAACCCCTGAGCCGATATCTCTGCCGGTGGCTGGTGCCCCAAGGATATCACAAATTCAGTAGGCAATAATTTCGTATTATTGCCAGAAATATACTATAATTGTCTTAATTTCCTGCAAGTTAAAATTTGAAATTTCTCAAAAAACTAAGGAGTATTTCCTTAGCTTAATTTGGTAAAATATATTGTTAAAATATATTTGGTCCTTTGAGTAGCTTTTCAACATCTTCAAAATAATTTCGATTTCATAATTTTGGTCCAAGCACTACTGATGAGGAATTGTATTCCGAAACGACGGTCTAGTGCTGTAAAATTAAAACTGGTATAATATGTAATACAATAAAGTTAGATTTTTTATAATGCATTTTCATTTTCATTCTCACATACAAATGATTTTAAAATATTACAGAAGATAAGTTGGTGACAAACGGTGAAAGAGAAGATACTGATGACTAGTTTCTTGTATGAATAAAATTTTAAGTGTATTTTGTAAAAGTTTCGAGAGTGGTACTTAAAAATATGAATGAGTTAATAACATATGTATATGGACCATTTAATTAAGTATTGAAACCGAAAGTAAACGTATTAAGAGTATGACGGCTATCAGATTTATTTAAAAATATAATTTTTAATGTATAGTAATCACTAAAAAACAAAAATACCAGTGCTTGTCCTAATCACAATCCAAAAATCCTAGTATAAACTTCTAGCAATGGCGAATTTAATTAAAATTTTATCAGATCCTGTATACCTAGCTACAACCGCCATGTGTAAAATCAAAATTTAAAATTCTCAGAGCTATGGATCATCAACTTTAATTTTGGATTCAGAACATCATAGTTATGAATAATTTTGTAATCATGGTCATAAAACTTTTAGCGCCTTGGTACGTATAAGCTAAAAATATCCATGAGTCAATTGATTTGTAGAAGCTGGAAACTGATGATTACATAAATACTGATGACATGAAAATAGTTTCTAGTATGAATGAAGTTTTAAGTGTATTTATTTTAAGTTATATGAGAAATATTTAAAATTATGAATGAGTTGACAACATATGTTTATTGGCCATATACTGGTACTTAGTAATGAAATTGAAAGTATCGTAATAAGAGCATGACACTCATCAGTTTTATTTTGAAACAAATATTTTAACCCATCGTAAATAAGATATAATCATGTTTTGTTTTCATTTTCATTGTTTCTAAATATGAATTATTTTTGCAACACTACAAGGCCGCTTCGAAATAAAATTCCTCGTCAGTATTGCTCGGACAAAATTGTTGATAGCCAAACATTTTAAAATGTTGAATAAAAAACAAATATACCAATCCATGTTCATACCACAATCACGAAGCAAGGTAAAAACTTTGAAGCTGGCAAATTGGGTTTAACACGCGAAGTTCCACCAGGGAAGTTAGGCAGAATGCTACGGAAGGGAAAGCTCCTCCTGTTTATCTAGCTACACCCGACACGTGTGTAATCAAATTTTGGAGTGAAAGGAACATGGTACTATGGAACGTCAAATATATCCAGGGTAATTTTAAATACAAAATACAACTATATTATGACGCGGCCATAAAACTTTTAGGGCTTTGATAAGCTTATGCTTGCAATATCCATGCGTCAACAATTTATTTGTAAGTTTTCAATTTTATGTTACGAAATCGACCTACCAAAAGCAACACTTTAAAATTTTCGAAATTACCAGCGTGATGAGAATAAAAGCTGAAAATGCTGTCGCAATGACACTTATGAAGTTTAATGTATGATTGATTAAGCTTTCACATGTGGCTGAAGTAGCTAGTTAAACAGGAGGTGTTTACCCTTCAGCACCCAGATGTGTTTAAGTTTTAATATTTGATAGTTTTTACTTTGCGTTTGGCACTGTGATTGGGACATGGACTGGCATGTTTGTGTTTGATTTATTTTACTTGATTTTGAATCATTATTATTAATATATCATGCATATACCATCTATCTATTATACGTAAGATACATAGGACTACATATCAGTATACCGACTGTAACACATAGCTTATCTAGATTTTTAAGATAAAATGAACTTTCAGCTGGGGTATAACTAAAATCAATTATACTTTTGCAGAATTCCATAAATACTTTAGAACAGCTTTTATGTATAAGTTTGCGTTTGCGAGCACTTTTGTTTCGGACTAGTTTTAGTAATGCATTTTAATTATGAACTCTAGATGTGAAAACCATCAGGTTTACAGCCTCGGTCGGGGTTGTTAAATAGCTTGATACATCTTCATCCGGGTTCATCGCTAACAAACACATAAAATGACATTGGTACTGCGGCTGATTACATGTGAAGCATTCCAAACGGTACAGACATTTTGTACTTCTCGGAAATGTTGTATATAGGATCGTAAAAGAAGGAATGTAAAATTAAATTAAAACTGATAGATAACCTGCAGACAGTACAGACTTGTCAGAAATTAACGGAAGCTAACGAATAATTGCTGAACTGGAGATGCGCCTCGACCCCTCGAACTCGTTAGCTATATCTTCAGCAACTGCTTTCTATCTCTTGACAGCCATTCCGTCACTAGCTACAGTACAGATTTATCGAAAGTTTAATGCCGAGCTAACGAATAATTGCCGAATTGGAGATGCCAATCCAAGAGTCCAATCCAGTCCAAGGGTCCGATCCAGTCCACATTTTACACTTTGCAATCTCAACCATTCGGTCGCCGAATTTCGACTTCTATAATCATTAGCTCAGTGTTAAACTTTAGATAGATCGTTTCTGTATCTTATCTAGAAATTCTAGATATTTGTTTTTGTTTTTGTTACGATATGTCAACTGGAACAAAATTTATCTAGAAATTTTAGATAAAATTAGTTTGAAACTGGGAAAAAACTAAAGTCAATTATATTTTTTGCAATTGCAGAATTCCATACACACGCTACATCACGTTTTATGTATTAGAATTTTGTTTCGTACTAGTTTAAGTAATAATTTGGTAACTTTGCATATTTAGAACTCTAGATGTGAGAATTATCAGGCTTACAGTGTCAGTAGGGGCATTTTAAATAGCTTTATACATCTTAGTCCGGGTTCATCGCTAACACAAAATGTCATTAGTGCAGCGGCTGCATACATTTTATGTAATTGCCGAACCATTCCAAAAGGCACGGGCATTTTTGACTTCTCGGAAATAGTGTAAAAAGGATTGTTAGATAAGGAAACACAAGAAAAACGTACAGTCAAACCTATCTATAAAGGCCACCCAAAGGGTTCAGTAAAAGTGGCCTTATGGGCAGGTGGCCTTTATATACAGGTTCAAATAATATGAATAAAGAGCAATTGGGATATAATTTTACTGGCCTTTATAAGCAGGTGGTCCTTATATAGAGGTGGTCTTTAAGGCAGGTTGGACTGTAATATAATAGACGACTTGTAGATATAGTTCAGACGCGTAGAAAATTAACACTAAGATAATTACATGTAATAAGTACCGAATTGGAAGCGTGTCTCGGTCCCTTGTTAAATATATCTTGACAATTTTTTTGGCAGCTGCCGTCTTTTTCTCTGCAGCTTTTTGGTCACCGACTATCCATATTTCATCAGAGGTTTGACTCCTCTTCGTTAGCTCGCTGTTTTTGACAGGTCTTTATGTAAAATATGGTATTACTAGTATCCTGGGAAATTAAACTGGTATAGGCAAACAACATTGTTCGTTTGACCTTTCATTAGCAATATTCATATAGGTGGCTCCACCCAATACATGGGTAGTGCTAGGACTCGCAGTTGATACATATACACACTGCCCATGATTAGTGTACACATTATATAGACGAAATATACACGCCTTGTCCTTATTCCTTGCTTTACTCGTCCATAATTAATATTTAAATCAAAGGTCAAGCGAACAGGTCAAAGTTGTTTGCCTATACACGTGTTTTATATCTATCAAGGGGGAGATGCAAAACAGTAAATAGTAACATCTTTTAGAGCTACAACAAAATTAATAAGTATAAGACAAAAAAAATCTATACCAAACATCACCCTAGATATAAAGAACAAACATACTAATTCATGTCCGAATCACAATCCAGAAGCAAAGTAAACACTTTGGAACTGACAAGTTAGGTTAAACACGTGAACTTCCACCGGGGAAGTGAGGCCGGGTGCTCCGGAAGGGTAAGCACCTCCTGTTTAGCTAGCTACACCCGCCACGTGTGTAATTAAAATTGTGTGAAAAGAACATGGAACTATGCGACGTTAAAATTATCCAGGGCAAACCTGGACACAGAGAAAATTTTTCAGGGCTAGGCTAGGCTAGGCTTGCAATATATATAAGCCTAGGCTTGCAATATATATTTGTCGTACCACAGATTTTTAGCATTTTTTAAAAAAAAAATCTTATTGAAATATTTTATTTTTATTTATTTATTTATTTTTATTATTATTATTTTTTAAAATTGTTGTTATTGTCGCACCATAGTTGCGTGTTCTTTACATTTTTACTTTTGATTTCACCCATGATGGATGTAACTATATACACAGAAGATGATTACCTTTCTGGAGCACCTGACCCTGCCGTTGAAGTGTTAGTGTTTAGCTTTTAATTTGCCAGTTTTCACTTTTGCGATTGTAAATAGATCGTTATGTTTGTGGCTTCTGTAGTTATTGTGTATCCGTTTTAAGTAATAACGTATGAATCTAAAGACACAAAATCTCGGCCTTGAACATGGCTGAGACTTTTGATATTTACAACTTGGCGGCCGATTCGGAAGAAGATCCAATAGCGATTATTATAACTTAATATAAAGAAAGTCTTGTGGACCAAAGCCAAACTGTCGATGTAAAAGTTTAACATCTCCTGTTTAAATAAAAATGTTTATCCATACTTGTCAATCACTTACTCCAACAAATATCCAATGCGGGTAAGTACATTAGAAACAAAAACAAACATACCAATCTTTGTTTGAATAACAATAAAAAAACAAAGTAAAAACTTTGAAAAGTGGCAAATTAGATTAAACACGTGAACTTCCACCAAGTAAGTGAGCCAGGATGCTCCAATTGGGTAATCATCAGCTGTTGAACTTGTTACACCCTCAAATGTGTAATCAAAATTGAGTATGAAAAGAACATGGAACTTTGGGATATCAAATGTATCCAGGGTACTTTTTGGATACAGAAGCATCATACAATATTTAATGACGGCCGCAATTGACGTATTGCCGGCCACTCCAACAATGTTCCGACACTGGCCGCCATTACGGTATCAAAGCAGCGTTACGGCAACTAATGACGTTCTAGTGTCAGTCACGTCACAATTCAGGCCGAGTTTTCATTCATTTTGCGTGTAATTCAAGCATGTCGACCCTTTGCTTTACTTGCTTTTGCTTGATAAGACTAAGCTTGTAATATTCTTGAGTCAACAACTTATTTGTATCCAGTTTTTTTTCGTTGTATAAAGTTCCTGTAGTTGGACAAGGTCTACCATATCGTATTAACTGTGAAACAAATACACTATAAGCAGTAGAAACAGATATTTTGCTGCATATAAAATGAAAATCAACTATGAAAAGTTGAAGTTATCACGTTTGTCATATAGTTTTAAATGTAGCTTTTATGGGTATCACAATTGAGGTATAAGTCAAAATATGAAGCAGAATAATAATTTAATTCAATCGAAACATTTCTTTGAATCTCGCGTATCGCTAGCATTCATATAGGCACAAATCACAATTACTTCACTCCACTCCTTCTGTATGGATACAGTTGTAATGTAAATATTTCTCTTATTTTATCAGAAGTGGAAGTTCGCATGTTTAACTTAAAGTGCCAATTTTCAGAGTTTTTATTTTCTTTTGGGATTGTGATTTGAACATGGATTGATATGTTTTATTTCTTTGATGCACTATTGTTGAACTTTTTGCACTTTTCGTTTATTTTATCGGTAGATTTAGGTGCATTTAGAGGGAAAGTATTCAAATTTTAAGAGACGGATGAAATAAATAAATAAATAAATTGTGAAGCAATTAACTACATCTACGTAGTTACCAAGTACGGTAGCCGATACCAACCGTCAAGTAACAGACGTGTATTTTGTAATTGTCGGTTTTCATATTTCCATGTTCAACGTTGTTCTTACCGTCTTACCATTTAGAACGTTGAGGACAAAATTGCGCTTTTCTTATTGTCGCGTGCCTTTACGAATTTGACGCATATGTCATTTCAGAAAGCAATGAAACAGTAAGAAAAGTGGCAATACTATATTTTAATTCTGAAACCTATTTCTAAACAGTCTCTGTGTCCAGGATTGCCCTGGATATATTTGACGTCCCATAGTTCCATGTTCCTTTCACACATTTTTAGCTCACCTGACCGAAAGATCATGTGAGCTTATGGCATAGCGCAGCGTGTGTATGTGCGTGCGTGCGTCGTTAACACCTATTTTCGACTTCTCCTCTGAAACTACTGGACAGATTTCAATGAAACTTGGTCAGAAGTATATATGGGCCGGTGCAATTCAGATTTGTTCGTGGCGTTGCCATGGCTACCATAACTAGGTCAAGGTGACCTAGGGGTGCAAAAATCTTAAAAAATCTTCTTCTCCGAAAGTATTGATTGGAGAAAACATCTGATGTGATATTTGGCTTCTCTAGGGTCTTAAGCCTATAGTTTGTTCATTTTGTGAAATCCGGACAAAAAATAGGTTACGCGTTTTTGCGTTTTATTTTGAAAAAAAATCGTAAAATAGCTTCAAATTGTTATAACTTAACTATTTGACCAGATAATGACATGGGGTTTTCAGTTTTGACATCTTCTTGTTAGTATCTTCAAAATGAGGTCAAGATCAATTGTGAAGGTCGTGACCTAAATTTTTTTAACCTCTGATTATAATTATTATTTGGAAAACCATAAACTTTTTGTATAGGCATGTATATTAGAATGTTGTAGGTATTGATACAACGATCATTTTGAGGTATCGAAAAAGGTCATGGGTTCAAAGGTCAAGGTCACAGATGTGAAACAATACCGAATTGGTTAATTATCTCGAAAACTATAAACTTTTTCTATAGGCATGTATATTAGAATGTTGTAGGTATTGATACAACGATCATTTTAATGTAAAGAAAAAGGTCATGGGTTCGAAGGTCAAGGTCACAGATGAGAAACAATACCAAAATGGTTAATTATCTTGAAAACTATTAACATTTTGTATAGGCATGCATATTAGAATGTTGTAGGTATTGATACAACATTCATTTTGATGTATAGAAAAAGGTCATGGGTTCAAAGGTCAAGGTCACAGATATGAAACAATACTGAAATGGTTAATTATCTTGGAAACTATCAAATTTTTGTAAAGGCATGTATATTAGAATGTTGTAGGTATTGATACAACGATCATTATGATGTTAAAAAAAAGTCATTGGGGTTTCAGTATCTATGTTTTCTTTAAATCTATCAGCTAGCCATTAGTTATCAGGTGAGCGTATCAGGCCCATGGGCCTCTTGTTTCACTCAGGATATATTGCAAGCCTAGGCTAATTCAGGCCCTCAAAAAGTTTATGGCCGTCATCACAGTATTGTTGATAAGTTTGATGTCTCTGTGTCCAGGATTGCCCTGGATATTTTTGACATCTCATAGTTCCATGTTCCTTTCACACAATTTTGATTACACACGTGGCGGGTGTAGCTAGCTAAACAAGAGGTGCTTACCCTTTCGGAGCACCCGGTCTCACTTCCCTGGTAGAAGTTCACGTGTCTAACCTAACTTGTCAGTTCCAAAGTTTTTACTTTGCTTCTGGATTGTGATTCAGACATGGATTAGTATGTTTGTTTTTGACGATTATATTAAAAAGATAATTGTATATAGACAAAAAACATTGACCTGTCTGCTTAACCTTTGATCAGGAATATTCATTTACGATGATCCAAACAATACGGGTAGTGTTAGGATTCGCAGTTAATACGTAAACAAACCATGTTCTACGTGATGTAGACGATTTTATCACATTTATTCCCAAACATAAATGCAAATGGTCAACGATTCAAAATCATTGTTTAACTTTTGCAATTTTTGGACGTATTTTATGGTAATACAAATAAAAAAATTAGACAAAATTTAAAATAAATGTGACAATGTGATCTCAAATATGGCATCTTAAATTCATGTATATCTTGAAAACTAAAAAGTTATTCAGACTTCAGATTTGCCAGATTTAAGTCAAAGAAAATTTTACTTAATTAAAAGCAAATACAGTATAACCTGCTATAGAGTCCACCTCTGTATAAAGTCCACCTGTCTATAGCAACCGGTCTGAAGTATCCCCAATGGATTTTACTATATAATGACCCTGTATATAAAGTCCACCTGTCTAATGTGAATAGAGTCCACCCTTTTTAGTCCCAAATGACTTTTCAACCTGTCTATAAAGTCCACTATTTCAATCAGCTTTTTTAAAAGTTATTTTTCATATTATAATTTTAGTCTAATTTCATGTAATTTTTTAACCAAGTTATTATTATATTCTTAATGTTTGAAGATTAGAAATATATAATTATTATAAATCTTTTATCATTGCATAAGTTTTACAAATTTGTGTTGCAAAGAGTATTAATGAGTTATAATAAGTAAAAATTTGAGGGGAAAAAATGTGAAGTCCTTATACTCATGTCAATGACTGAAGTCATTAGATCAGCAGTTAGAAACAGTCTTTGTTATTTAGGGCAATATGTTTTCTATACCTATTGGTTTAAATATTAGTGACACCCTGCTTCCTAAGAAAACAAAGACATTAGTTAAGTGTATACTGATATATAAACTGTTACCATGTAATCAGATGCACAGCCCATTAAGATTATAATGCACTTTTCAAATATCTTCTATAATTAACAATAAATCATTTCTTTTTTAAATATTATAAAAATAATTTTAACAAGATTAAAAGGATATTTTAATAGGTATTATTTTCATTTATTTGTATACCAGTATCAACAATACATGTTTACTCGTTCATAAAGTGACCCTCTATATAAAGTCCACCTGTCTATTAAGTCCACTTTTGCTCAGTCTCATGGGTGGTCTTTATACACAGGTTATACTGTATACTAATCGATGTCCGAATCACAATCCAGAAGCAAAGTAAAAAATTTGGAAATGTCAAGTCAAGTTAGATACGTGAACTTCCACCAGGCAAGTGAGGCCGGTTGCTCCGGAAGAGCAAGCACCTCCTGTTTAGCTAGCTACACCCGCCACGTGTGTACTAATTGTAAAACACAGGACCTGATCCATAATAAATATTTAAACTATAGGTCAAACAGACGGCAAGTCAGTGTTGTTTGCCTATACCTTGCGTAATGTGACGTAGGCCTAAATAAGCCATTCATTCTAAACCATTCTGATATACGATATCGAAAAACAGTCAAACAACATTGACCTGTTCTCTTGACCTATTGTTATGAATATCCATATAGGTGGATCCACCCAATATATAGGTAGTGTAAGATTGGCAGTTAAAACGTAAACAATACACATAGTAATGGTGTGTCCCATTATGTTTTAGTATTCCCTATAAATAAACTCGTCCATGTACTGTATATTTAAATTAAAGGTCAGATGAGCATGTCAGTGCTGTGTGCCTGTATGACATTCCATGATATTCGGGTACAAGTGATTTATGTTATCAATTTTAAGGTTATTGTATCAAAACAAGAGTTTTAAAGCGTCAATAAGATTTTAAAATGTGTATTCAGTGTGTCATTTACCACGCTATTTTTTTAATTACATGTCTATATTGGGCACTTAAACGACCAATGATATTACGCTGTAGCACATTGCATTATATCATTGCCAAAAAAACGTAATTTATTGCAAAGCACATGTTTTACGCTGCAATGATCAGAAAAATAGTCCAGACCTGTCGAAAGTTCAACCCTGAGCTAACAAAAATGAGTTGAAGGTCGGCTGCCCAAAGAGATACATGAATCTTGTTGCAGAAAAGCCACTGAGAGACAGAAAGCAGCTGCCAAATTGCTGTCGAGATATAGCTAACAAGGGACCGATATTTGTTGTCGACCCGGAATCAATCCGTTAGCTTCGAGTTAAACTTTCGACAGGTCTGTATTTTAATTGTTTCAAGAATACTCAATACAAAAAGGTGCACATTTTAAGATAAACACTACCAAGTAGAGGTATTTACGAGTTATGCATCCATGACTCGTCTTATCGGGTTCAAAAACGATTTTTGTCAAGTTTGTTTAATTTGAAAGGACAGCGGAGTACAATTAGGCGAGTCGGTTCCGTTTTTTATAAAAACTAGCCAATAGAATTTGACGTATATATGGTATGCCAGCCAATGAAATTGAACACAAATACGGTATCAGATTCCATCCCAATGCGTGTAGGCTATTGTACACAGATTACGTAACTCTGTTAAATGTACTTTAGAAGATAAATAATAGTTTTGTCTGACTTCAAATCTACCATCTTCTGTATACCTGTATACGTAACTCTAAAGATTTTTATTTCCATTTTTACGCAAATAGAATTTAAAACAGATTTTTCAGTACAGACCCGTTGGAAAGTTTAACACTGTGCCTAAAGATAAAGACTACTAGAATTAAGTGGCCGAGGTATGGATAACTAGTTACCAAAAAGCTGCCGAGGCTTATATAGATAATGTCGACAAGCCTCCGGGAAAAATAGCTAACAAGGGGTCAAACTCAACTGCCGACTCGGTACTAATTCGTTAGCTCAATAATAAATTCGACAGGTCTGTACTCTGTTGTACAGATCATTATCAACAGTTTCATTTGTTAAAAGTTTGAATTTTTGAATATAACAATTATTACGTTAGCTTATACTTTAAAATGAATGTCAGAGGGTCCTACTAGTTTGAGAAAGCTTAAGTAATGACAAAATTTATTCATTTACTTTAAATTAATCATAAGAGAGACAGCATACAGCCAAACCTGCCCTAAAAGCCACGTCTAGTTTTATTCCAATTGCTCTCTATTCGTGTATGTGGGAGGTCATGGATTCGAAACCCGTCCGGGTCTAGCCAATACTTGAAAATAGGTAGTGACTGATCTTTCGCCAAACAATCGGCATCTAGAAATGAAAGTAAACAGGACCTCCGAAAGAGATTCCCCAATTCGCGGAATCGTGGCACCTTAAAGAACCCTCCCTGCATATTGCCCTGATCGCACTGCAAAGGTTAAAAAAATCTGCTTCTTCACCTATAGCCGACAACGTCTCGATATAAGTTAAAAATTCTTGACTTGGACGTAAAACTACATTCAATCAATAGTATTTAACATCTACTCATGTTAATTAAACCTCTTCATAATGATCATCTGCCCATAAAGACCACGTTTTACTGATGATTTCGGGTGACCTCAATAGACAGGTTTGTATAAGTACGATGACCAAAATTATTCGTCAAGTTTGGACCAGAAATGCATTTTGTTATTGTCAAGTTTCTGTTGTCCGTTGTCAAATTTCGCCAACGTTATTCTTATCATTGCGGTAGAACAGTTGGTAGAGTGCTCCGTCTCCGAAAGTGGGTCTGACCCAAGACTTAAAAGTGGGTAGTGACTGTTCTTTCGCCAAGCACTCGGCATTACGAAATGAAAGGCACGGTTCTTTTGTATGGGAGCTTAAAGTAAACGAGGTCCCGTGTCTTGGTAGGCTTGGCACGATAAAGACCCCTGCTGTATAATGCCATCAGCGCAACGCACAGGCAAAACTTCTGCACCTTCGCCTATAGCTGGTGACGTCTCGATATGAGTGAAATATTCTTGACTTGAACGTTAAACACCATTACTCAACTCAACTCTTACTATTTTAGAAAGTTTACAACAATATTGTCACTTTTAGTTTCTCATTACCACATTGCTTTACAATACTGTTTCATATTAATTGAATATTTTATATGAGGATGAAATATACATAGTAAAACCTCGTCACAACCTTTCTCAATTTATATCAAATCCCATCTACGATGGCTGAATGAGGCCATGCAGAAAATAATTCCACCTCCGCATGTAAAGACTTCCACGTACGCACGTAATAATAATAACTTTATGTGCGAACGTAAGAATTCCACGTGCGAACGTAAGAATTCCACGTGTTCACGTAGAAGTTTCACTACGCACGTAAAGACTTCCACGTGTGCACGTGGATTTTTTTCTGCACGGCCTCATTCAGCCACCGTACAAAAATGACGGATCGAGGTTTTACTGATTTTCATTTAAGAACAGATTACATCCGTACTTTTTATAGTATACGACTATCAGTATGTGTCCTCTATAACTGTTTTCTGTAAAAAGACATTAAGAACAACAAAAACAATTCCTAGAAAAAGTCCGTTTGAACAAGGATAATTTAATGGCGTTAGAATTGAAATAACAGGAACAACCCCCCCCCCCCCCTCCCGCCACACAAGCACTAGGACTTTTAGCAGTAGACAACTACTACATGTAGAGCATGTATATATTTCCTAACACACACACACACACACACACACACACACACACACACACAGAGAGATAGAGAGAGAGAGAGAGAGAGAGAGAGAGAGAGAGAGATTCCGAGATCCCGTAGCATTGAAAGTACTTTTCAGTAAAAAGGTATGAAATAGTCCAAAGACATTTCCTAGAAAATGGACCGTAGGGAAACTACTCGTATTAGTACTGTGAGTTAACTAGAGCGTGTTTCTGTAAAAAAAAAAAAGACATTAATAAAATCGTTTTAAAAAAACAAAAACAATTCCAAGAAAACGTCTGATGATATATAGCATAATTGACTACGGTACAGACCTGTCGAAAGTTTAACAGTGAGCTAACGAAAATGAGTCGAAATATGGCTACCGAGTGACCAAAATATGGACAGTATGTGACCTGCCGACAGGTAGATAGTAACTGCCAAACGCTGTGAGGGTGTAGGTAGCAAGGATCTGAGACGAGACGCTGAAATTCGTTAGCTGAGTGTTAACCTTTCGACAGACCTGTACTAAAGCATAGTACATACCTGTCGAAAGTATAAAACAACTGAAACGAAAAGGAGTCGAAGTTCGGCTGTCAAGGTAACGAGATATGGATAGCTAGTGACCGAAAAGTCGCAGGGAGATAGATGGCAGTTTCCGAAAAGCTACCGACTGTCCGAGACGACCTGTCGATTTAGTTAGCTTAATGTTAAACTTTTGACATGCCTGTTCTGTATATGTGTGAATGTCACTGGTGTGAAGCTAGATGTCAACATATTTTAATTTTGTAGAATTTTATGTCCTGAAAGATTGCGATTAAATTATACATAGGGTTAAATATTGCAATCTTTACAAAGCTTCCAGGGTACATAATATCAACGAAACCGACCTGTTGGAATTGCATTCGGTCAATGACAATGAGAGAGAGAGAGAGAGAGAGAGAGAGAGAGAGAGAGAGAGAGAGAGAGAGAGAGAGAGAGAGAGAGGTAAATCCTGTATATTTAAAACCATGGAACTTCTTTTAGAGTCTATTAGTTTTTTGTCGTGTGCTATTTTTGAATACAATATTTTATAAAAATTCAAAAGTATCACATGACAGCTTCTATCTATAGGACCATATAGATTTTATATGGAGGTTCTTTAAGATTGAAATATAAAGGGAACAAACATTTAATCAATCAGTGGTCTCAGTCGACAGGTAGTCTTATACATAGTTGTTTAATGGGACAGGTTTTACTGTTTACACAGGTGGTCGGTATTGCAGGTTTTGGTGTACATATATATTATATACAAGGGGAATTTATACGATAGTGGTCGCTATAGCAGGTTTTAATGTACATATGGTCTTTATTTAAAAGTGGTCGCTGTTGAAAGTTTTATTGTATACATATGTCGGCTTTGTACAAATGTAATTGCTATACCAGGTTTTATTGTATATACAGGTGATCTTTATACAGAGGTGATTGTTATACTAGGCTAAAGTGTTTATACAGGTGATCTTTATACAGAGGTGATTGTTATACTAGGCTAAAGTGTTTATACAGGTGGTCTTTATATAAAGATGGTCGCTATATCGGGCTTTAGTATGTATACTATTAGGTGGTCACTATACCAGGTGTAAGTATATATATATATATATATATATATATATATACAGGCGGTTGCTATATAGAGGTGGTCGTTACAGCCGGTTTTACTTATATATAGGTGTTTTTTTACACAGGTGATCGCTATACCAGGATTCAGTGTATATACGGGTCTTTTTTATACATGGTTGGTCGCTATACCAGGATTCAGAGTATATAAAGGTGTTTTTATACATGGTTGGTCGCAAAACCAGGATTCAGTGTTTATATAGGTGGTTTTATACATGGTTGGTCGCTATACCAGGATTCAGAGTATATAAAGGTGTTTTTATACATGGTTGGTCGCTATACCAGGATTCAGTGTTTATATAGGTGGTTTTATACATGGTTGGTCGCTATACCAAGATTCAGAGTATATAAAGGTGTTTTTATACATGGTTGGTCGCTAAACCAGGATTCAGTGTATATATAGGTGGTTTTATACATGGTTGGTCGCTATACCAGGATTCAGAGTATATAAAGGTGTTTTTATACATGGTTGGTCGCTAAACCAGGATTCAGTGTATATATAGGTGGTTTTATACATGGTTGGTCGCTATACCAGGATTCAGAGTATATAAAGGTGTTTTTATACAGAGGTGGTTGCTAGATATGGTTACTATAGCGGTCTGTACAGTTACTCTAAACAAATTTAACGTAACCTTGAACGGGTTTTAGATATAAAAATAGTATAAATAATTTTGAAGTAAAGTTGGAAACATTTCATCTGAAATACATTTAATATGACTTAATGTAGTGTTTGACCTGATTCAATCCTTCTTATCAAGTCCACCTGTACGCAGGTACACATATACAGTATTTTTTATGTGAGCGCGTATAGGCAAACAACTTTGACCTGTCCGCTTGACCTTTTATTTAAATAAGTACATCTATGTATATGGGGCACAGATGTTAATTTTAATACATCGTGAGATATACTCACCTCATAGAGTAAACCTGTGCACGGTGTATATCAACACAAAGCATTTATTAGGTGGACCCTCCTATATGAATATTCCTAATGAAAGGTCAAACGGACAGGTCAATTTGTTTACCTATAGAGAATTTAACACTTCGCCAGCGAAGACGAGGCTTTCGCAAAGCAGGCCGCGGTGGCCTAATGGATAAGACGTCGATCTACAAATCCAGGGTCTCTCGCGATCGTCGCTGTGAGTTCCGAGTCCCCCTCAAATCACATATGGGATAGTGAATTGACCTTTACTGGTTTACCTGGTATCAGTAAAATGTGACTGGGGGAGTGGTATGCTTGTTTTTGGCGCACTGACTCTGTGAGCTGACACGTTTAAGTCACCGTGAGTGCGCGCTAGTACAAGGCAGACCATACACACGCTCGCACTTCACATGCATATACGATCTTGTTCATGGATTAATCCATAGAGATTAATAAAATAGTTTTGTCGCAAATAGCTGAAATATTGCTGATGCGACGTTAAGCAACATTCAACCAACCAACCTTTCGCCAAGCAATCGACATTAAGTAATGAAAGTCATGAAAGATACCTTAAAAAAAGATGTCCCGTGCCACAGCAGGCGTGTCACGTTAAAGATACCTTAAACACCGATGTCCCGTGCCACAGCAGGCGTGTCACGTTAAAGATACCTTAAAAACCGATGTCCCGTGCCACAGCAGGCGTGTCACGTTAAAGATACCTTAAACACCGATGTCCCGTGCCACAGCAGGCGTGTCACGTTAAAGATACCTTAAAAAAAGATGTCCCGTGCCACAGCAGGCGTGTCACGTTAAAGATACCTCCCTGTATGCATATGGTCTTGAGCACACTGCAAAGGTAAACATTTATGCCACTTCGTCTATAACTGGTGACGTCTCGATATCAGTGAGATATTCTTGACTTGGGCGTAAAAACCCATTCACTCAATCATTTTGTTCGGGTGATAACATATGATCCCCACACATGGGCGGACATGGCAGAATGTACTGTCAGTCACTGGCTTCCGAAGTTAAGGGTCGTGGGTTCAAACCTTACTCAGGACTTGGAAATTTTCTGAGATGACTTCCATCTCCTGTCCATACTAGAGCCGTAAAAACTCATTATCAGAAGTCTTTCGGATAAGACTCAAAACCGAGGTCCCGTGCATCAGTGTACGCTAAATGTAGAGTTGAGTTCGAATAAGAGGCCACCTGTGACCGCTACAGAGGACGCTTACAGCTAGAAGCGAATGAAACAGACTGAGCAAAAGATAAGATAAGAATAATATACATGTATCAATATATGAAGAGAGGTTAGACACCTTCCACCGCAAGTGCCTACGTAGAATACTGAAAATACATTGGCATGAGAAGATCTCAAACACCGATCTTTACACTCGCACCAAGACCACACCATTGTCCAATACGATCAAAGTGCGAAGATGGAGATATATAGGTCACATTCTGCGTAGAGAAACAAACAGTAACGTCAAGATAGCACTAACCTGGACGCCTGAAGGTAGAAGAAAAGCTGGACGACCAAAGAACACCTGGAGAAGAACAGTTGAAAAAGAAAGGATTGAGAACGGATGGATTACATGGCAAAGAGCCGAAGCAGCAGCAAGTGACAGACAGGGGTGGCGTCGAATGCTCAACGGCCTCACGAGTCCTTGAAGACCCAGAGAGGATATGTATGTATGTATGTATCAATGTATTTAACCGCACAAAAGATGGAAGAAAACACACATCATATTATCATTAATTTTGATGTAATGAATGCACCAACGCCTTTTCTTGGAACTTTAAAGCTGGAGGTCAAACTTACCTATAATGCCTTACAAACATTTTTTTAAGAAGACGATGACCCTTATGTTTATGTTTAAATAATACATGGCCGATATTTGATTTAGTTCATAACAGGGCCCAGAATTATTTTGTTAACACGATTGTTCAGATAAAACGAATATTGATATTCTCTTTCTATGAAAAAGGGCCACAACTATGAGGCGCCGTTTCTATATTTATTCATTATTTGAACATATACATAAATCGATTTTTGCATATTATATAAAAATAATAAATTTAACCAAGCTTCCACCATTGAAGTGAGACCACGTGCTCTGGAAGGATGAGCCCTTCCTGCAAGAAACATACAACATGTCTAGGTTTCCATAAATTTAAAATAATTAGAAGCCAAATTCCCAAAATTTGTAAAAATATAGTCCGTTTTTCACAAATTTGCTAAAATAGGTTATTTTTGAAAGAATTTCTCAGAAATTAGTAGCCAATGGCGATTTTGGCTACCAGGAATGGAAACATAGCATGTAGGCAAACCAAAAAGACGTCAAACAAACAATAGAGAATAAATACTCGATCTAGGATAATCCCTGGACTTAAAACGGACATTGGGTATCATGAAATGACAACCAGTACAGTGATTTTTATTAAAAAACAAAAAGTCGCTATTTCACATAGAACCAACAATATTATCCATTAACAAAGTTTTTCTGAGTGGTTGTTTTGAGACACGTTTGTCATATACATGTACATGTGATTTTGTTACACAAGGGGGGGGGGGTGTCACAAATAGTGAAATCGTTCGGACGAATAATTAATTGGTCCTGGCTAATTAGTATTTCGCTCGAACGATTTTTTTTCTTTTGGCCCTTCCACGCTACCGTAAAAATAGTATATGACAATATGTCATTATTTAAGATAAATAAATAACATTTTGTGAAACTGCTTCCGAAAATTCACTTGGAGGTATAAAAGAAATCTCGAGTATAGTTACGGCACCTCCATATTAAATCATTTCAGCAACAAAGAATATAGTGAATATTTAATCATTTAAAAAAATACTAACCAATCATCATGAATCGTGGTTATCGCGAGTTGTTTTATTTACAAAAAAGTCTCTATTTTAGTCAACTAAAACATCTCCCACCATTTATTATTTCAGTGAAGCATTAAAGAATAATTCAAGTAGTATAAAGAAATTATTTATTCATTTTGCCATAAAGATTAAAGTTTTTATTTTATTTTTTTTTTAATTTATTTTTTTTAAATGCTTTCAGATTCGTGAGCTTTTAACTTAATCAGTACCACTTAACGTTTGTACGTAACAATATGGAAAATATTGACGTCGCGTATTCCCAGTATGACGTCTTTCTTACGGGAAAACGTCACCTAATGCGATTTCATATCCAATGGAAATAGTTGGGTTTGCGACTATACCACGTGTTCAATACCCATTAACGTTTATGTGGGACATTTTGGAAATAACGCCGTTTTCACTTGAAAAAAGGAACTGATATGATTCTATATCCAATGGAAATAATTATCCCGCACAAACATTGGGAGGTATAACGTGGCACACTGGTGCCATTCTGTCGCATAAAGACTGGGGGACATGGCGAACCCCATAGGAGTTCAAATTTATATGTTACTGTAACATATTGGCCCCATAGCCATCTGATTAAAAAGGTTTACAACATGCATGTCAAATTTTAAAATCAAATTAAATTTAAATTTAAATTGTAAACTGACGAACTTTATATACATGTATAAAACAATGGTGATAGATTATTCACAAGTTAAAGTACACTGTATATATTCTTTTTATGTGTTTTATATGTTTTTTGTACAACTGCGCAGCAAAAATTTTTTTAAAATAAAATTTAAAAGGGAATTTTTTAAAAATGTGTAAGGTTAGTCATCTCCGCAAGGTGAGGGGAGTTGTGATAAATAAATTTAAAGAGTTTGAGGTCGATCTTACATCTAAATTTACCTGTGTATAAACGTCTGTTTATAATTATGCTCTATTTCTGAATTGTAAATTTAAAGAATTATATGGCCTAGACTAAAATCGTGCCCTTTTTGAACGCATACACCGAATCTTGCCTTTTTGCACGCAGTTCTCTTGAAACCGAATCTTGCCCTTTTTAGTCGCGAAACCGAAGCGTATCCTTTTTCACGCCCTTGCCATGAGACCGAATATTGACCTTTTTACACGCCGTTGTCATGCGACCGAATCTTGCCATTTTTGCACGCCGTTGTCATGAGACCGCATCTTGCCCTTTTTGCACGCCGTTGTCATGAGACCGAATCTTGTCCTTTTTGCACGCCGTTGTCATGAGACCAAATCTTGCCCTTTTTGCACGCCGTTGTCATGAGACCAAATCTTGCCCTTTTTTGCACGCCGTTGTCATGAGACCGAATATGGCCCTTTTAGTTGTCATAGTGGGACGAATTATCTTGCTTTTTCCACGCCGTTGTCATGAAACCTTTTAACATGCAGTAAAGACTAAATTTTGCCCTTTTTACTTGCCGTTACACAAGAATTCATATCAAAATTTAAGGATCATAAATTGAGTACAAAAATGTAGTTGAACATTTATTAAAATTATTAGTTGGTGACTCAAGTCCAAGGGTGCTATCTGTACGTTGCTAGTCTTAATCAGCTGTGCTCATCTGTTGCTTGCAAAATGATTTGTTGTTGTTGTTGTTGATGATGATGATACTGTTGTTGTTATGTTGTTAAACATCGAATCAACAAGTCTTCGGTGATTAACGACAAAGCAAGTTTTACTAATCTCCAAAGTATTAATCTAAGAACAAAATAAGTGAAATGTACCAGTGTGTCGTCCTATACATGTACTAGAGCGCAATCAGGGCGACTTAATGTGTACTAGAGCGCAATCAGGGCGACTCAAGGTGGGATCCTATACATGTACTAGAGCGCAATCAGGGCGACTTAAGGTGGGGTCCTATACATGTACTAGAGCGCAATCAGGGTGACTAAAGGTGGGATCCTATACATGTACTAGAGCGCAATCATGGCGACTTAAGGTGGGATCCTATACATGTACTAGAGCGCAATCATGGCGACTTAAGGTGGGATCCTATACATGTACTAGAGCGCAATCAGGGCGACTTAAGGTGGGGTCCTATACATGTACTAGAGCGCAATCAGGGTGACTAAAGGTGGGATCCTATACATGTACTAGAGCGCAATCATGGCGACTTAAGGTGGGATCCTATACATGTACTAGAGCGCAATCATGGCGACTTAAGGTGGGATCCTATACATGTACTAGAGCGCAATCATGGCGACTTAAGGTGGGATCCTATACATGTACTAGAGCGCAATCAGGGTGACTAAAGGTGGGGTCCTATACATGTACTAGAGCGCAATCATGGCGACTTAAGGTGGGATCCTATACATGTACTAGAGCGCAATCATGGCGACTTAAGGTGGGATCCTATACATGTACTAGAGCGCAATCAGGGCGACTTAAGGTGGGATCCTATACATGTACTAGAGCGCAATCAGGGTGACTAAAGGTGGGATCCTATACATGTACTAGAGCGCAATCATGGCGACTTAAGGTGGGATCCTATACATGTACTAGAGCGCAATCATGGCGACTTAAGGTGGGATCCTATACATGTACTAGAGCGCAATCAAGGCGACTTAAGGTGGGATCCTATACATGTACTAGAGCGCAATCAGGGCGACTTAAGGTGGGATCTTATACATGTACTAGAGCGCAATCAAGGCGACTTAAGATGTACTAGAGCGCAATCAAGGCGACTTAAGGTGTACTAGAGCGCAATCAAGGCGACTTAAGGTGTACTAGAGCGTAATCAGGGCGACTTAAGGTGTTAGCAACTAAACTTCAAATAAAAGTTAATGAAGAATAACAAGTCCCTATAGCATTTTCACATTGACTCCACCTTCCATGAAAAAAACGAAGTTTAGGGTAGCATATAGGAATCGCCCTGTCAGTCTTACCCATCTGGTGGTCTGACCGACCGTCCCAATATCGTGTCAACTCCCTATCGATCGTCCACGTCTACGGATGTTTTTTTTTTATCAAAATTGGCACAAATGTTTATCAGCATGAAACTATGTGTCGCAAACCAAATGTATGTACAACTGTACATAGAGGTCATATTTTAGAAACGTGTGTAACGCTTTTCACGTAAGAGTGGCTTCCTACTTTAATTTAATGATGAATTTAATGTGCGATTTCGGACATGGTACCTGGAATCTC
The DNA here is from genome assembly GCA_021292105.1 of Anadara kagoshimensis. NCBI lineage: Eukaryota > Metazoa > Mollusca > Bivalvia > Arcoida > Arcidae > Anadara > Anadara kagoshimensis. Next base: position 43,126,571 of record CM037860.1, on the reverse strand, counting down.
ACAAACGGGGATTAAAACAATTCTGTCGAAAAAAACGTAATATTGAATTTTTTATCAATGCGGGTGTTTTACAAAAGATAATTTTACGGATGCACCTGTCTGGTAGCATAAGGTGATATCGGTTTGTATCTGAATTTTTGCGGTGACATCTTGATATAAGTGGTATGATTAACACATCCCAGCATTTAAAAATCTTAATGTTCATGTTTATTTTTTAGTCAATTACAACAGAAAAGGTTACATGCCGGTTATATAATTTCACCGCTATGTTTCCGACTAAATATCCTTTATCTTTTTTTTCTGATAAGAAACGAGCAAAAACCAACAACCTTTTAATTTACATCAATCTTTTAGAAATACTGGGGAAAAAACAACATTTAAATACAATAAATTAACAAAACTCTTTTTGAAATTGAAAGAAATAACATTTGAATATTAAATGAACATCGCTCTTTTTGAAATTTAAAACCCGGCAATGATTTCAATCAATTGTGGTCATTCATAAAAACCGCATTTAAAGATTAATTTGTACGTGATTTTTCATTTGACGATCTCGTATTAATTTATTCATTAAATATATAACAAATGACACAAGCATTTAGAATATTTCAATTATGTAATGAATTTACAAATATCAGACATTTTATAACATTATTTAGTTATGACAGACAGTGTGATAGTATCGTTTAATCTCGAGAAACCTTGGTTGTTTTTTTTTATTATTTAATTTTTTATAACATTCTGTAACTCAGCCGTAAGTTATGGATATGCTTACCTGAAACCTAATTACAGGTGTCTGCTAGGTGACAAACAGCGTTACAAAATACAAAATAATATATACTCTGTTTAAAAGGGGTCACAAACAGATATACTAGTATATATATAGTATATTCTTAAACAAAATTATCCGGTAAAATTAATCGACGACAGTATCCAAAAAGTAAAGAATATTAGTGCATTTGAACTTAGAAAACAACACAATAAAATTATTAACGAAAATCTAATACCTTGCGTCACAACACACGATCCTAACATCACTAATATTTTCAGTATTATTAAAACAAACCTGCCTTTACTCCATCGATGCACTAAATTAAAGGAACTTATAAAACCAAGTGATATAATCCACAGCCGCAGACAACCAAAAAACCTAAAGAAACTTGTAACAAAAGCCAAGTTTGAATCTGTGGACGAAGAGATGTAAAGACCCAAGATGTGGCACATGTGGTTTCCTGACCACAGGAAAAAGCTCCATCTCAAAAACGACATGATTTTCACAGTCAAATCAAATATGAGCTGTGACACAAAAAATGCCTTATATTGCATCACATGCACAGGCTGCGGGGAAAATTATATTGGACAGATAGGAAATACATTACGTGAAAAAACCCGTATTCATAAACAACAGATCCGACAGCCAGAAACTCCTCAAATCCCGCTAAGTCAGCATTTGGACAATTGTGCAGGGGGCAACTTTAAAATTATGTCATTTTACAAATTTTTAGATGACAATCAAAACTTAAGAATAGAAAAAGAAATATATTTTACTAGTATTTTCAAAGCAAAACTTAACGAACGATGAGTTATCTCTCTTTAAAAAGAACTCTTCTCTGAAAACAATCGAATGGCGTCATAAAAATATGATGACGTAACAATCACAGTTGTTATGGTATGCTTGAAAAGTCCCAAGAAAGATGAAAACGTTAGCAAAAATGTTATCTTAGTTATTTTATTTGTTTTAAATATTTTCTACCATGTGTAAGACATTATTTCAAATTTTGGATATATATATATATATATATATATATCACTTCATTTTACTCAACTAGTTTCATTGACATTCATCAGGAGTATGAAGTTGAAGTTGATTTCAACTTCAACTTCATACTCCTGATGAATGTCAATGAAACTAGTTGAGTAAAATGAAGTGATACAAGTTTTTTTTAAATTCTAGTGAAGTCTTATAATTTTTTGGATTATATATATATGGTATTCTATAATGTTGTTTTTGTCCTTTTTAAATAACTCTTTACAGTATCATATGTACAGCCCTGTCGAAAGTTTAACACTAAGCTGTCAAATCGGCAGCTCGTTTCGGCCCCTTGTTAGCTTGTTAGCTATATCTCCGGCAGCTCGTTTCGGCCCCTTGTTAGCTTGTTAGCTATATCTCCGGCAGCTCGTTTCGGCCCTTGTTAGCTTGTTAGCTATATCTCCGGCAACTCGTTTCGGCCCCTTGTTAGCTTGTTAGCTATATCTCCGGCAACTCGTTTCGGCCCCTTGTTAGCTTGTTAGCTATATCTCCGGCAACTCGTTTCAGCCCCTTGTTAGCTTGTTAGCTATATCTCCGGCAGCTCGTTTCGGTCCCTTGTTAGCTTGTTAGCTATATCTCCGGCAACTCGTTTCTCAACCCCTTGTTAGCTTGTTAGCTATATCTCCGGCAACTCGTTTCAGCCCCTTGTTAGCGTGTTAGCTATATCTCCGGCAGCTCGTTTCGGCCCCTTGTTAGCTTGTTAGCTATATCTCCGGCAGCTCGTTTCGGCCCCTTGTTAGCTTGTTAGCTATATCTCCGGCAGCTCGTTTCGGCCCCTTGTTAGCTTGTTAGCTATATCTCCGGCAGCTCGTTTCGGCCCCTTGTTAGCTTGTTAGCTATATCTCCGGCAGCTCGTTTCGGTCCCTTGTTAGCTTGTTAGCTATATCTCCGGCGGCTCGTTTCGGCCCTTGTTAGCTTGTTAGCTATATCTCCGGCAGCTCGTTTCGGTCCCTTGTTAGCTTGTTAGCTATATCTCCGGCAGCTCGTTTCGGTCCCTTGTTAGCTTGTTAGCTATATCTCCGGCAGCTCGTTTCGGTCCCTTGTTAGCTTGTTAGCTATATCTCCGGCAGCTCGTTTCGGTCCCTTGTTAGCTTGTTAGCTATATCTCCGGCAGCTCGTTTCGGCCCCTTGTTAGCTTGTTAGCTATATCTCCGGCGGCTCGTTTCGGTCCCTTGTTAGCTTGTTAGCTATATCTCCGGCAACTCGTTTCGGTCCCTTGTTAGCTTGTTAGCTATATCTCCGGCGGCTCGTTTCGATCCCTTGTTAGCTTGTTAGCTATATCTCCGGCAGCTCGTTTCGGTCCCTTGTTAGCTTGTTAGCTATATCTCCGGCAGCTCGTTTCGGCCCCTTGTTAGCTTGTTAGCTATATCTCCGGCAGCTCGTTTCGGTCCCTTGTTAGCTTGTTAGCTATATCTCCGGCAGCTCGTTTCGGCCCCTTGTTAGCTTGTTAGCTATATCTCCGGCAGGTTTCGGTCCCTTGTTAGCTTGTTAGCTATATCTCCGGCAGCTCGTTTCGGCCCCTTGTTAGCTTGTTAGCTATATCTCCGGCAGCTCGTTTCGGTCTTGTTAGCTTGTTAGCTATATCTCCGGCAGCTCGTTTCGGTCCCTTGTTAGCTTGTTAGCTATATCTCCGGCAGCTCGTTTCGGCCCCTTGTTAGCTTGTTAGCTATATCTCCGGCGGCTCGTTTCGGTCCCTTGTTAGCTTGTTAGCTATATCTCCGGCAGCTCGTTTTGGCCCCTTGTTAGCTTGTTAGCTATATCTCCGGCAGCTCGTTTCGGTCCCTTGTTAGCTTGTTAGCTATATCTCCGGCAGCTCGTTTCGGCCCCTTGTTAGCTTGTTAGCTATATCTCCGGCGGCTCGTTTCGGTCCCTTGTTAGCTTGTTAGCTATATCTCCGGCAGCTCGTTTGGCCCCTTGTTAGCTTGTTAGCTATATCTCCGGCAGCTCGTTTCGGTCCCTTGTTAGCTTGTTAGCTATATCTCCGGCAGCTCGTTTCGGTCCCTTGTTAGCTTGTTAGCTATATCTCCGGCAGCTTTTCTGACAGTTGCTATTCATATTTAGGCCACTCTGCAACCGGGCATCGACTTCATTCTCGTCAGCTCAGTGTTAAACTTTCGACAGGCCTGGCCCCGGTTTCACAATCATTCCTTAGCTAAGATTTTCCTTAACTTAAATTTAGCAACTACTAGTGAATATTTTTGTCAAAACTAAATGAAAATGTTTTAAACTAGAAATTATCTTAAAATTGACACCTTAAATTCCTGAATATCCTGAAAATTAACAAAATTATAAAGATTTGAAATTTTGCGAAATTTAAGTTAAGGAAAATTTTAGCTAAGGAATGATTGTGAAACCGGGGCCTGTACTGTATATATCTGATCATTTACATAGACTTAAGATTAATATCAGCGAGTCCGTGAAATGATAAAAAAATTTGTAAGCCTTTATCTTTTATTTCATCTTTTGGCCTCTAACTCTTAACATATAACCCAGACCTATTGTCCATTTAACCAAATGATGTATATTACCTGGACAATTAATTAAGGCATGTCCGAATAAGAACTAGAGACATGTATGGGCCAGTTAACTGGACAACTGGACAATCATTACTTCTGATTTATGGGTAAACACATGTACCTTAGACATCCCTATTTATTTAAGTGATTTAATGGGGGAGGGAAATAGATAAAACATCACTTTTTTACTTATTAATGGGATGTCCGATACTTTTTACATGTGGATAATGCGTGTTACAGAGGGCCTTGGTTCAAATTTAGACAAAAAACATTATCTAGTTGTTGGAGAATATGCGTAGAACGGACATCCCAATAAAACCCTTAAGCATCTAAACTTGATTATTGCTCTGACCCAAGTTTCACAACCATTTCTTAACTATTAAGATTTTCCTCAATTTAAATGTGGCAAATTTTATTTGTAATTTTGTAAATTTTTAAGATATTCGAGAATTTAAGATGTCCTATTGAAGATCAGCACATGGTTATTATAGCTATATTTCAATTTTGTCGAAATCTTTTTTTTCTTTTTTTTTGTTTTTGCAGTACCACATAATGTTGCCATAATCTACCAGATTATCTTAGTATAAGTAATGATTGTAAAACTGTGGTCATCTGTTCAAAGTTGTTAGTGTTAACTTAATCAAATGGTTATTGAAAAACGATATCAAAATTCAAAAATATTTGGTATTAAATACAGTCTTCTCTTTGGTAATAATAATAATGTTCATTACCTTTTGAACTGAACTTTCAGAAATATAGCCTAAAACACTCTTGAAACACAAATTTTGACTAACCAAATGGTTTTAAAGCTAAAGGAGATTTGAAGAAGTCGGTCATTAGCTATTTTATTCAATCTTGGGATTTTTCAGAGGGGACACCTTAGTATGTCCTTCTTAACATTAAATGAGCGCAACAATATCGATGGTAGGTTTTATAGCAAAAATTTTGAAAAGTGTTAACACTAGGGTCATTTGGCAAAATAAGGGGGCAATGTTTAAAAAAAAACACTTATCGGCAAATTTGAAATCTTAAGGATTTTTTAAATCTTAAGTTATTCCATTTTAAGGTATCATTTTGAAGATCATTTCTTGTATTAAGTTTTGTCAAAATGTTAATTTGTAGTTCTGAATAAGTCAAAGTTTGCTAAATAAGTTGAGGAAAATCTTAGCTAAGAAATGATTGTTAAACTGTGCCATCTTCTTTAAAACATTACCCATGTTTGTATTGTGTCACATTTTCTTAGAAACATTTTTGTTGAGATTTCATTTTTTCACTGTTACACATTCAATCCCCTATTTTCTATTTCAATTGAAACTGGTCGTTATGGTAATACAAGGAGAAATAATAGATGTTGTAATTTTTGTTCTGAAATTGTCGAAGATGAGTACCACTTTATTCTTGAATGTCCTGTTTATTCTAGTCTTAGAAAGCAATATATCAAGCCAAATTTTTGGATCAAACCTAGTGTTTATAAACTTATTCAATTACTTAGTGTCAATAATGTAAAGCAACTGTGTAATCTCTGTAAATATCTCTGCAAAGCTGTCAAAATCCGAAATGATTGTTAACTCGTTATATCTATACATGTCTGTTTATTATTACTATTATTATTATTTAATATATCTCCGATTATGTGCTATCATGCATCTACTGTTACAGTACTTAAATTGTTATATATGTATTTATTGTACCAATAAGTTATATGAACTTACGGAATAAATGAATTGAATTGAATATTCGACTCGACAATTCACCTTGCGTCCTTCGGAGGCTATATCTCGTCTTATGGATGGCGATTAGGCCCCAGTAATGTTCACACTCATTCCTTAACTAAGCGTTTCCACGGTAATCTAGCAAATTTGAAACCAGACAGTTCCAAAAGAAAAGAGATTGTCAAAATTTGCTAAAATGTTAAGCAATATCTCATCACTTAAAAAATAGATTGTAAAATTTGGCTCTGAACCATACTTGGTATTGGTTGCTGCTAAGCATATATTTTGCATAAACCAAGCATCGAAAAAAACCGCAACAAAACGATTTAAAGAATCAAGGCATCAAATAAAGACATTCTGAGACTACTGATTATAAAACTTCATGTTTATTTGGTCAAACAGACGGTAACGGTAACAAAATATTAGATTCACACATTGGAACAGACCTAGGATTTGGACCTTCGACAAGCGAACTGGTGTCCAGCTAATATCAATGTATTTTGTTATTAACAAAAATAAAAATAATAACCATAATAATAAATTTGTTTTTGTTTTTATTGATATTCGAACATTTTTCTCCATTTCTTAGCTAAATCTTATAATCAAACGTATTTGACATGGAAAGCATGTAAAGTTTGTATATCACATGCCTTTTTAGCTTTTATTTATTTATTTGTTTATTTTGGAAGATCTTTTTCTCCTTGTTTCAATGTCCTATAGTATCCGATAGTAGCATAGCTTTGTATGGACATCTATCAGATCTGCTTTCCTTCAGATGGGCGTTGCCCCCTTGGTGTTGGTTCACCCTTGTGAAATGCGTGTCTCACGGGCCATGGAATGGCACATCCCACCATTGCTTTACCGAATAGTAACTGCTTCGTAAGAGAATGTCTTAGCTGCAGTCACTTAGAGAAGTGAGCCGAATGTTTTACGTTATCCACCGTCAGTCAACCACGGTTCCAAATAACTTCATTACTTTAGAGTGCAACCTAAAATTTGAACAAAGTAATAAATATAATTAATAAATTAAATGATATCTATAAAAACTATACAACTAAATGCGTGCCGATGATTAAAAAATATATCATATTTGCTGAATTGTTTAATGAATTTTTTATTTTTATTTCTCCAAATAGGAATAATTTTATACTAATAATAAATTTTAAACGGTGAGAAATACAATTGATCATGATACCAAACTGAAGATTACCGCCTGTAATAATACAAAAATTGCGTTGTTGGTATTAGACACATTTTAAAATCAAAGCAACATAAAAAAGTAGCTATAACTAGGTTACACACGTTAGCATCCATCATTATAAAGAGCCTGGTGCTCCGGAAAGGCAAACACACCATGTACTAGTACTTTAAAGATTAATTTCAGAAAAAATTATCAAAAACATGAAAATACACGAAATTGATGTATTACTACGAAAGCCTATTGGACTCTGTTTGGTAGAACAAACCATTTCTTCGCATAATATTGCGAAAACTAATAAAAACGTTCGCGTTATTACATAAAAGTTACTTAGTGACGGTTTTACATTAATTCACAAAAGTTGTGGGTTATTTCGTGAATTTTTCGAGTTATTTCGCGAAATAACTCGAAATTCCGTAAAAACACGCGTTATTACCCGTTTTTTTTTAGTTTAACCAAACTGAGCCTAATCGTCTTTCCTATATTACAAATGTATGTATCAATGATAATGTATGTTATGTGATATTTACCTGACTTCAAACTGGTTTTGTTTTAGTTTGATGAAATTTCCATCACAGTTGATGTAATAGCTCTTGGCCAAACATTTCTCCCCTGATACTTTGTCAGTTGTGATTGGAGTTGACGGCAGCTTTACTCTGTAGCCTTTCACTGGTATCTTACGAACGAAGTCAAAATCGTACTGAAAAATAAAAATGTTTAATTAAGAATTGGTAAACCTATATTTATTTATTTATTTATTTATTTATTTATTTATTTATTTATTTATTTATTTATTTATGTATTTATTTATTTATTTTTGTTTTGAAAATCTGAAAAATTGTGGTAGACACGCATCGGTGGCCAAGTGGTCAAAAAAAGAACTTAGGAATCACAGCACCTCTAACCTCCTAGGTTCGAATCCGACTCGGGACAAATCCTATTATAAGAAAGTTTGTCAGTTTGCTTGCCGAAGTTTTGTGGTTTTCTCCAATATCTTTAAATCGAACGCCTCGATATGATAGAAAAAAATCTTGACTTCATCGCTCCACCCAACTCCGTTTTTTATGTGTTAAATGTAAAATTCAGACCCGCCGAAAGTTTAATATTAACCGAATTACTAGCAGTACCGAATCGGCAGTTCATCTTGGCACCTCGTTAGCTATATCTCGTCAACTGTTATATAACTCTCGGCAGCTTTTCTGTCATTGGCTATCAATATATCGACCACTCGGCCGACAAGCTTCGACCACTTTTCGTAAACTCAGTGATAAACATTCGACAGGTTTGTACTGTATACAATTGCATGTACAAGTGTGTTAAATAAACACGTGAGTACTTACACACTCTGGTTTTTTGTCCTTGACCATCATAAGTTGATTCATGTGCTTCATCAAGCTACATTTATCTGTCAAAATCAAATTCATTTCTTCTTCTCCGAAACGGGGAGTCATTATCCCAGAACTCTCCTTCATGGAAATTGGGTGTGTATCAACCGCATACACTTTACCATCAGTTTTCTTCCAGTCTGGAAAATAAATAATAATAATAATTAAAGTGCGTGAACATGAATATCAAACGTGATTTTTAGATGAATGCATTTTTTTATTTCTTTAAAAAAGTGTTTCTATGTCAATAAATTTAACCTAGAAATATTTGTCTAGAGTCTGGAAAACACGGACATAAAAATATGAGTAATTCGTGTATTTTAAAAACTTCACTATGATTTATCAGCTTTTTATCTTTTGAAACTAATAGATGCAGACGTTTTTGTTGATTTATTGTAAATAAAATGTTGTTATTTTTAGAAATACATACCGTTTGTTTAATGTACTGGAAATTTAATTTTTTTGACTGATTGTAAATAAGATTTCGTTATTTTTATACATACCATTTCTTAAAAGGTCAAGGTCGGGTGTTGACTTGATTCTGTGGCGTTTTTGAATTTCAGAATGTCTTTTAACTGGGCACGAGAGTTGTCTCTCAAACAAGGCAGATCTGTCGATTTTCTGATTGTCGTCTGCTGGCAAATATTCCACCTCAACGTCAACTACTCGTCTTTTTGTAAACATTGTCTTCACAGGAATTACTGTAATGAATAAAGAAAGAAGTTAATTAGAAATTTGCTTTATCCTTCCGGAACACAAGGCCTCACTTCCCTGGCCGAAAATCACGTGTTTAACTTGATTGGACAGATTTCAAAGTTTTTTTTACTTTAGAGTTGTGATCTGGAGATGGATTGATATGTTTAATTGATTCATTTCTAAATTGTTATTTTATTTATTTATTTTTGCTATATATGCGTTTATGAATCAACTAATTACGTCGGAATTGCAGTTCATAAATTGGTAAGTGATATTTCGCGACGACGTATTTTCGCGATATGCGTTTATGAATCAATAAATGCTTCAAACTAAATACGTGAAAATCATACTTCATAAAGTGGTTATCAGTGTAAATGTCGCAAAAAGTTCTTTATGCAGATTGGTGAAACCTGTTTGTTTACAGTTTTAAATATAGTGTATGTATTTACCTTCATATCTTGAAGGTCCCATCCATCTAAACTGTTCACAGTCAAACATCATGTCGCCAAACAGCCCAAATCCGAGAACCAATCCTGAATAGCTGATAAGTTTACCTCCCTCGTGTAAGCTAACGGAATTAGTTGGCACCGTACTTCCCAAAATAATCTTTAAAATGGCCGTTGTGACGTCACGGGTACCGTGTAGATATTGTACAATGACATCACCGGAACCTGTATCAGATAAAAAGAGAATGTTCAAGATTAGTCAAATACTTCAAATAAGTCATATTTTATGTTAAAAGTTAAATGCGTAATGTAAAACACATACTATGTCTGTTTAAGTTTTATTATCAAACTCTAGTTTTTTTCTTGTTTATAGTAAATAAGGAGATATCAATGAAACGCAATACTTTAATTTGACAAACACTTGAAAACGAAAGAGTTTTTAGACAACGGAAATAAACGGTCCTCCGAGTATTATTACGACGGAGAAATGGCTGTACTTCAACATGGTAAGAGACCATAACTAGAAATGTTTATTGACATTCCTGGACTTATCATTTTATTAATTTATTATTTTCTTCTCAATGACTGTAAAAATCATATGATGTTTTGCAAAATATTCTATATTTGTATATCATGACACTTTTTGTGAGATAGAAACATATTAGTTTGATATTCGAGTCTGCGTTGCTTGTTTGTATGGGGCTCGGTGACCAAGTGGTCTGGTCTAAAGCACCGGCTTGCGGACCATAACGTCTCTTGTCACCAATTCGGGATAGATCCAAATGTAAGAAAGGCGACCAGTTCGCATGCCGAAGGTAGGTCGTTTTGTCTCCTGGAACTCCGGGTTTTCCCACCATTCCTTTGCCTCAATATAAGTGAAATAATCTTGACATGGTCCTAAAGCACTATTAACCCATGCCGCTCCTTTACAAAATGCTATTATTGTTGTAATAATATGACAGACATACCTGCTGGAATGATCCCGACTGGAACCGGACATTGTCTCAGAATAGATTCCGTGTCGTCTGTGTTTATGCCAGCCTTTTTCTGTTCCGCTAGTATAAGACCGGTCATACATTCACAGTACCATCCGTCACCACCGACTACCACGATACTATAATAATAATAATAATAATAATAATTAAAATGGCATATACTATTTTTTAAAAAAAATATTATCATTTAATGATAATAAGGAAAATTAACGAGTTTATATGCTTGACATAACAAATACCAGGCATTTCTAGGATTACTCAATACCATGTTTGATAGAGAAAAAATTATTTTACATTATTCAAATATTCATTTTCTGAAGAAATATGATCATTTGGAATTATAAAATAATAACATAAATACAATTAGCCGTAATATTATAAATGTTGATATATTATTTTTGACAATTTGTAGACTTACCCGTCGATTTCTGACAAATCCATGGACATCAACATCTCTCTCATTTCACTAGGTCTAGGCGTAACTACAAATAAAAAAAGAAAATTGAAATGAAACTGTTGTGGAATTTATGTTTAGGGAATCATAACCAGAATACATTATTGTCATGATCTGGTTTTGAATGCATTATTTTAATAGAAACTCAAAATTACTACATGACATTATGTTCCAATGATGCTGCTAAATGCTACTTTTGGATTTTATTAAATAATAACATTCAAAAGTAGCACATGACAATGCGTTTTAAAAACACAACAGAAACGATATAGCATTCTCCAAAAAACAGACAAAAGTATTTTTGTTTTAGAAAAAACAACTTTTACATAGAAATAATTCAACAAGCACTTTTATGGAATTGTTTTCATGGCCTTCTGTTCATTATTGTTATTTTTTGAGCCTATGTGTGATAATGAAAAATGAACTAGTTCAAGTTTCACAATCATTTCTTTACTAAGATTTTTCCTCAACGTAACTGGCAAAATTTGACAATATTTTACGGTACTTCAAATAAAGCTTCAACAAAATTCTAATACAGATGTAATAGCCTCAGCGTGATCTTCTAAATGATACCTTAAATTTACATAATCTTAAAAACCAACAAAATTATTCAGATTCAAAATTTGCCACATTTAAGTCAAGGTAAATCTTAGTAAAGAAATTATTATGATACTGGGGTTTTAACTGGATGGATATTTCGATGTTATGTAATAAGGTCATACATGTCTTTTAATTGCATGTGATTTAGCCATTCTTTACAACAAGATGAAACACAAGACTAGGATATTTTTATAAAAATGATTACAAAACAAGATTAAACACTATTAAATTACACATTAATATGCGTAGAGGCTAATATTAGTAGTTTATATATAGTTTTTATATCAGGCTCCTTAGTGACACCAGGAATGTGTGTTTTGATGGTGTATATCGTATAGTAAGTGAAATAGTCTTGACTGTGACGTAACCCTCCATTCAATCAATAAATTCTGTCATACAGATTTTTGACTGCCACCAGGAGTACTTATTTGTTTCGATTTTTAATGTATCGCACCACCGTTTAAACCTATTTACGATATAGTTTGTTTTCCTGAAATGGCAATGGTCTGCTCTTATGGGTTTGAACAAAAACTTTAGCTGAAATATTATATAAGCTAGTTTACGATAATTTGAAAAATATACGTATCCCAATTTCCAAAATTTATGAAAATATGGTCCTTATAAAGTATTTTTCTAACTTTGCTAAAATGGATTAACTTTTTGAAAAATTCTCAGAAATAAGTAGACACTGGAGATGCCATATACCATTTTCAAAACATTAAAATGGTATATGATAGAGATTTTGGCTACCAGGATTATGAACATATAATACAAGATCTGGCTCACTTACCCACAATATGAGTTTGTATGTTACACATCTTGAATAACGGAGCGGCATATTTCTTGTAGACTTTTTCACCCTTCCTTTTGCCACTGTCTGGGTTTATTACCACCAATAGCCTCTTAGGTCTTTTAACATCTGAAATAGATACGAAATTATTAATAATTTTATAATTTCTAATTTTTTTTTAAATTCTGCTATTTTGACAGATTACGGGAAAAACGGTCATATTTTATATTCATTACAAAACTCGAACAGATAAGTAAATAAGATATATAGATATGCGTATGCAAAATATATAAAATTATTATGTAACCAAGGCATTGAACAGTATATTCTTTGCGCAATTTGAATGCTGATATATTTTCTTTATTTTTTTAGTTTGTGAAAATGTTCCCCACTACACTCTTAATTATGACGAAATGTAAAACTCTGATACGGGGAAATATAGGGGGGGGGGGGGGTTTATCAAAATTAACCATATGATATATAATACTGAAATTATGATTTTTATACGTGTATGCCTTTGGTTGAATAAATTGAATTTGAAATCAAAAACAAACATACCAGTCTACCATGGTTCAAATAGCAATCCAAAAGCAAAGTAAAAGTTTGAAATTGGTAAATTTAGTTAAACATGTGAATTTCCACCAGAATAGTTGGGCCGGGTGCTCCGGAAGGGTAAGCGCCTCTTGTTTAGTTAGAAATATATTATGTTAAACGTACCTTGCAAGTGCTGTTGAATTTCACTGTGAAGAGCATCACATTTCTCCTCTGTGCCACAAAAACGTAAAACAATTTTTCTAAGTATTCTCTTGTCCTCTTCCTCTATGTAATGTACATCCACATAAAAAACTGAATCTTTACCAATTCCTAACTCAGAATTTAACACATAATCCAATCTGATTTGTTCTGAAAAATAAATAAATATAAATAAATATGATGAAAAAACAGATGATGTTAGTTACTTTCATTTTTCATTATAACAGTTTCCATTTTCAATTAAAAAAGAAAGTAATTTTACTGGTTGCAAATTTTGAATCATTGCACAACAAATATTTTGAATGTTTGAATTGAATATACAACCTAAAAACCTTGTATTAAGTTACTATTATGTTATAATAATATTTTTTTACTCTTTCTGAAAGAAATATTTACAATAAACTATAAAACTACGCTATTGTCATATACCATTTTTTAAAAATGTAATCATAAAATACATTCAAAAAATGGTATATGGCAATATTATCAAATTCCATTTCAAGTGCACATAAAAACTTTCGAAACAAATAAAATACATTTAAAATTAACCAAGGAAAAAAAGAGATATTCAATTATTAAGTAAATGTTCACGTACTGTCGTTCCAAGCCAGAGTGTTTGGTGCACATGTAATGCACACAGTATTTCCATTAAGTGTCATTTGTAAGTTGTCCATTGTAGGTATATGTAAGTACTATATGTAAACGCTGGACAGTTATAGTCAATGTATAAATATGTTTTTAAGTCACTAAAGTTACAACTTATATCAGTGTAGTACAACACAAGATTGAGACAAAAACCAGAATATATGTATGCATATATATACCTTTCAAACACGTGGTTTCTATATCGATATTCGGAAGTTTATTTTTAGAAACTGAATTTTCCGTTAAAGATTCACCTTAATAGTAGTAACATCCTACTCATTGTAAAGTCCAATAATATTCATGCATTCAGCGGATATAGTCTATTTATAGCCCACATTTAAAATATTATTTACAAATTATATTACGTCTGTGGCCCTACTTTAAAGAAATTTGATATTGAAAATGTTACGTCGACAGAGGGAATGGTAGTCTCTGCTATAACTCGATTTTAATGAACTTAAGATTTAGATACTATTAATTTCGACTTACACTAACAGTTTACCTAACTTGCGTTAATTATTACGGTACTATGATAAGTTCGTCGGTACTTTGAATTGCAATGAACTTGCGTTGATATGAGTAAAAAAATTGCGCCATTATGACGAGTCCAGACCTCCGTTACTTTGAATTACACCAAAATTATGTCTTCGATGAACTTAACCAGCATAGTCACAGCATTGTTATAAGTGCGATGGTACTTTGATTTTCAATAAACTTGTGTTGATATGAGTAAAAAGTTACTGCATTATGTTAAGTTCGTTAGTACTTTGAATTACCAAATGTCTTTGATGAACTTAACCAGCATAGTCAGTGCGATGGTACTCTGATTTTCAATAAACTCAAGTTGTGTTGATATGAGAAATAAGTTACTACTAAGTTTTTACTTTGCTTCTTGATTGTGATTCGGAAATGGATTAGTATGTTTGTTTTTGATTACTGCATCGTGTTAAGTCCGTAGGTACTTTGAATTACCAAATGTTTTTGATGAACTTAACAAGCATTCATATGATTTTAAAAAGTCACAAAACTGACATGTTCGCTGGTACTTTGAGTTACATCATTTTTTTAATTAACTTAACATACATTGGTATGATTTTAAAAAGTCACAACACTGACATGTTCGCTGGTACTTTGACTAACATCAATTTTTTTTAACTTAACATACATTGGTATGATTTTAAAAAGTCACAACACTGACATGTTCGCTGGTACTTTGACTAACATCAATTTCTTTTATTAACTTAACATCCATTGGTATGATTTTAAAAAGTCACAACACTGACATGTTCGCTGGTACTTTGACTAACATCAATTTTTTTTATTAACTTAACATCCATTGGTATGATTTTAAAAAGTCACAACACTGACATGTTCGCTGGTACTTTGACTAACATCAATTTCTTTTATTCATTTTACATACATTGTTATGATTTAAAGAAATGTTCGCTGGTACTTTGAAGTGAAATGAACTTGTGTTGATATCAGTAGTAATTCACAGTATCATGTTACGTCCATTGGTACCTTGAATTACACCAAACGTTTTTTAATAACTTAACATGCATTGATATAATTTTTTAAAGATTAAAAAAGTTAATTTATCATGAGAAGTTCACTGGTACTTCGATTTACAAGATTTGGTGTACTATAATTATGGTAAATAGATGAAAAAAGACTAATATCAGAACAGAATAGTACTGTTGTTAGCTGCTAATATTGTTTTAAAAAATACATGAAGTATAGTTCAGTACTGTCGAAAGTATAACACTAAGATACTGACGAATTAGTGCCGAATACACGGCTCATCCGTCGACCTCTCTTAAGCTCTTTAGCTACATTTCGACAGTTTCTAGATCTCTCTGTCGACAACTTTTTGTCCACTTAAGCTTGTTATTCATATTCCGGGCACTCGTCAGCTGAGTTTTGACTCCTTTTCGTTAGCTCAGTGTAAAACTATCGACAGGTATGTATTGTATGATGAAATAAGTGTATCAATATTCTCCTAGCCTTATTACAATGTTGAAATCCTTCCCTGGTAAAGCTTAGGGGTACCCTCTGAACCGCTGAGCTGACCCTGGGAAATTGACTGAGGGGATATGTGACAACTGTAGTCCCACTAATTAAGCAGACCCCCAAAACCCAAGTTTTAATTGTTGTCTTTTGGGGGATGCACCCCAATCTCTCTGTTTAGTTAATAATAATAAAGTATCAACGTAGTTAGTTTAAACCATGTATACCATCTTTCAAACACCTGGATTATGCGCTTATTAAAATGGATTTTATTGAAATTAATTATCTTTAAAATGTAAAACAGCAATGTGATCTTGCATTTAAACTATTGTTTTTTAAAACCCATATTCTTAACAATTAGATAAGTAATTAAGTAGGGTTTTTTCAAAACGAAAAATTACCGAACTTCATGCATAACTAAGCATTGTGACATACTTTATCTTTTCTCTAAGTTAAAGAAGGATGCAAAATAGGTGACACATGTATGTATGAGAAAACGGAACACAGATTATTCAAATTTAATTTATTCACGACTTGCGGTTAACCACACCTTCATGGTTACCTGTGATATGTACATTTCAGGGCTGTTCGGGGAATTCCTGCTTTCGTTATATGCACCGATGCATTCTAAAATTAGACGATGATGGATATGACTCGTAGAGGATTGACTCAAACATAATGTCTTGCGCTTCAAGTTCAATATCAATACATGTACATTTACATTTTGTTTTACTTTTCTACATTTTTATATATTTAGATTTTTAATTATTTCACAGTGTGTTCAAAAGGCACGTAACAAAACAGTACCTAAATGTTACGTGATGAAATACACGGGGAATGGTGTTTGGCAGGCAGATATATCGGTTATTAATATAGCAACCTTGTATAAAATGTCCAGAAACAATGTCGATTTAACATGACGGCAAAAAAACTTTAAAAAAGGGAAATTAAAAAAAATATATATGAAAAAAATAGATGAAGATAAAAAAAACAATCCATGTGCTAATTGTTTATTCAAATATTTAAATATATCAGTGACAATTAGATGGCTAAAAATTTCATCATTTTTTTATGCAGTAATGTTTCTGGACAAAAGCTTCAGTTAATGTTTTATTATTCTCCCTTATGCCCCATTGTGCCATGGATAATCCGTGGTTATAAAAATACGTTCTCTGCTAAAATATCTTGTCTTGCATTGGATAATTGTTTTGCCAAAATTCGGAATAGCTTCAGAGTGAACTTGCTCTTGGTATACCAAGTTTTTATCTATGGATAATTCATTTCCATACACAGTAAAGTTTCTTGTAAAATAATTCTTAGATTTGTGGTCTTGCTGTCATATGGTATCTATTTAGACATTGCAGTTCATTGTGCTGTCACGTGTGAACTCAAACAACCCCATTTGCTTGACTACGTATCTGCTTAAAGCAAAAGTATCGTAGACTTAGAACACATGAGTTAGTGTATATAAAACATGATGGCAGTGTTGAAAAATTTTAAAACGTTATCACAGTCACAGTGCCGAGCTTCTATATACATGTATCTTCGGAAATCACAATAAACGCTTGGCTATATATGAAAGAAGTTAAACTGAAACAAAAGCATGACTACAGTGCTTGGCTCGAAAATCATAAAAATGTTTGTTACTCAAGAAATTAGTCGAAATCGAAAGTATGGTCACAGTGCTGAGCTTCTATGAAAGGAATCAGCCGTTAGGGAAAGCATGGTGAAAGTGCTAGCCTAATATATATATGACAT
The DNA here is from genome assembly GCA_021292105.1 of Anadara kagoshimensis. Classification (NCBI taxonomy): domain Eukaryota; kingdom Metazoa; phylum Mollusca; class Bivalvia; order Arcoida; family Arcidae; genus Anadara; species Anadara kagoshimensis. Next base: position 43,108,806 of record CM037860.1, on the reverse strand, counting down.
CGAGAATAATGAAAAAAGATCGCTTAGATAAGAAAGCATAAAGAAAAATAATTAGTCATAAAAAGGTGTCATGTTTCTGTGCGTTACTGGGAAATTTAGGTCGATTTATACTATTTACAGCACACGACTAGCGAGTTATTTATATATTGTGTTGGAGGGGGATTTTAGTCTAATTAACATTTTTACTATAGGATAACATCAATTCTTTTGTTTCGTTGTCATTTATTTATTTATTTATTTATGCATGTTATTGACCGGCAATGATGAACAAAGGGTCGATTTATATACATACAATACTTGTCAGTTTAGTATAAAATAATTAAAGATTGATTGATTGAATTGGGATTTACGTCCTAGTCAAGAATATTTCATAACTTCTGTCGAGACGTCACCAGCTATAGGTGAAGTGGCGGAATTTTTTCTTTCGCGGTGTGTTGACAGGGCAATGCAATGTACAAGTAGGGTTCATTAACGTGCCTAGCTTGTCGTGTGGCATCAATTTTAAGGTTCCTTTCGAAGCCGGACCCCGTGACTTTCGTCTTTAAATGCTGAGTGCTTGGCATATCACCTCAAGGTGTGTTGGGGGGTGGGGGTGGGGGTAGTGTCCATCTATACCAGGATGTTTAATCATCAGTGGCTTCAGTATAGTGTTTATTTGTTTAATTTCCTCATTTCGCCTGTTTCTTAATTCCCGCTGTGACATTTCATCAGCTGTATGGTTTAAATTTTTGAAACAGTATTTTCTGTTATAATGATATTTATCTACAGAAAGAAGAGGATTTTGCGATGGAAGACACGGAATTCCCGGTTTCAATTTAAAACACATGGATGAAAAAGTAGGAATATGATTTTGAAAGTTAGAATCACATACCAATTTCCATATCACCAGATATATACATGTATTAAGGATTTCCTAACCCCCCCTCTCTCTCTCTCTCTCTCTCTCTCTCTCTCTCTCTCTCTCTCTCTCTCACACACACACACACACACACACACACACAGAGGAGTATGTCATTTTCAGTAATACAACTACATTTTAGTCTAATTAATCATGTTTTTTCAGTTCGTAACACACATCATTGGCGCGAGGATAATATATACATGTAGTCACATATGATATGAAAACAGAATTCCCCGTTTCAATTTTTAGCACATGGATTAGAAAGTTAGAATATGATTTTGACAAAAAACCACATGACGACATTTCCAAATCACCTGATAAATGTTAGGGATTTCTGAGTAACCCCCCAAACCTACCCCTTTCTCTCTCTCTCTCTCTCTCTCTCTCTCTTTCAACAATTCAAATACTCTATTTTCTATTCCGTAGTATGAATTATATCTGGGTCTATTGACATTGACCTATTGACCCTTTGACTATTATTTTGTAAAAATAAAACTAACTGTGTTATCATGAAGAATCTAAGACGTCTGGTTTTTATAAGAGTCTATATTTATCCTAGATATCTAAAGAACTTCATTCAAGGTCTCGGCTTGTTACTGGCTCAGATGGAAGATGATGCGATCTTTGATATAGATAGAATTTAGTATTATATAAGAATGATTTATGATACGAAAACCACGGGAATCGCGGTATTGTTAATGTGGGGTCCATTCATAAAACACACAAAAAAAACATTAATAACAGCGTAAGTATGCGTAAATATTATTTATTATGTGATTTTAACTAAGTCAAGGTTATCGGCTAAAATACCGTTTTTATCCCCACCGCCGAGAAAACGGCAAAGCTTTATGTCATATTATAAACTGTTGTCATATGACAATTTTTTGAATATTTCATTCTGTAAATTATGACAGATAAAGTAATTTAGTCCGTCCATCCGTGTGCCCGTGTGTCACTTTTTTGTCCCCATAAGTTCTCTTAAACCATTCATCAGATGTTGGTTAAACTTTGAAATAATCGGTGGAAGGTATGGATTTCCTGTTCCGGTTCAATGAATTATGACGCTTTGAATTTTTCAATGTTTATTTTGTCCAGACCAGTTCACCAATACAGTACATCAGATGTTGATGTAACTTTACAGGAATAATCAGTAGAAGGTGTAGTTGTGTACATGTATATCATTTTCGTTTTAGTATTCAATGATTTTTCCAGGAGTTATGGGCCTTTGAATTTTTTAATAAAGCTATGTTACAAAAACCTCTTGGCGGGGGGATTTTGCTGTCACCGTCAAAGTTCCTTATTCAAAATAATAATGACGGAACCTTCTGTCCTTATTCTAATTCTTTTTTTTTCTTTTAAGAAGAAAGGTAGATTTGTAAATTCCCGCTCAAATAATGTTATCTCAAATGAAAGATGACTGCTAAAATATAAACTATAATATACATGTAGTATGAATTCATGCATGATATGACAATAATTCAGCGATCGTGTCCTAATTTTTGAATACTTTATTTCTCATCCAATCCATGTCTAGATGTCTAGACCACAATCTAAAAGTAAAGCAAAAACTTTGAAACTGGCAAATTAAATTAAACACGTGAACTTTCACAAGGAAAGTGAAATCGGGGGCTCCGGAAGGGTAAGTACCTCCTGTTTAGCTAGCTACAACAACCACGTGTAAAGTCGAAACTAAGAATGCAAGATACATGGAACTGTGGGACGCCAAATATATCCAGTGTAGAGATCATATTTATGGAGAATGAGAGGAACATAAAACTATGGGACGTTAAATATAGCCAGGATAATTTTGGATACAGAGACATCATACTTATATTTAATAATAATAATAATAATAAAGGGTTTTTAATGACATAATTTAATTTTAAAACAATCAGGATTATAACTGCATGTATATTTAAATCGGAAACTGAAAGCCTGATGTATCAGACAAGTTATTACAAGTTCTCTTCCTTATTGCCTGTCTTACGTATGTCAAGTAGGGAATGTTTATAATCCGCTAATAATCCAGCTCCCTTCAGCGTCTATAATTAGATGGTAAGTAATATCTATTTTTAGGTTGTAAGATCCCCAATATTGCTGAAGATTGGGAAAAAACATGGTTTTAATTGGGCTGAAAACAAATATGTATATTCCGTCTGTCCGTACGTTCGTCCGTTCCTTTGGACATTGCAATTCTTGATGAGGATTATCTTTGACGAGGTTAAACAATTGGTATACAATTCTATTGGCCTTTTTTAAACAGATGGCCCTTATATAAAGGTAGACTGTATTTCTATCTATTTGTGTTTGTGTCAAGGCCAAATCTGATGAAACTAACACCACTTCTAGTATCTGATTAAATCAACATTCATCATATCCGTAAACAATTTCCAATGAAAATGGGTATGAAAGACTTACAGGGGATTTACAGGATAAAACATTGTATATATAACAATGACATCAGTTTCAATACACATGTATATGAAAATATAAAAAGGAATTTATCAACCAGCAATATTGCATGATATGAAATTATTTCACCATCAATTGTTAACGCGTAGCGCTTCCGGACGCAAATCCACTCAAGAGGTTTGTTAAGATGAATTGCTCGCGAATATAAACTTGATATTTTCAAATAAATTAAATAACTCTCGATTCAACAAAGGATATCGGTGGCCGAGTGGTCTAAACCGTGCGCTCACAGATCACAGCGCCTGTCATCAACTAGGTTTGAAAGATTATATTGTGAGGAAGATTGTCAATTCGATTACCAAGGTCGATGCTTTCCTCCGAGCGCTCTGGTTTTCTCCACCTTCCCTCAACTAATTTTATTTAAGTGAACAACTATTTCAAGACAGGATGTATAACGCAATTTTAAACTCTCAACTCTTGATTCAACAACATCATATAGGAATATGTACTACATAAACTAAACTCAACTTAGCCACACAAATGATTTTGAGTGAAAGCATAAAAAAGTATGCATACAGTATCGTTTGGCACAAGATGAATACTTCTACATTTTGTGCCTGTGTCAAGGTCACATGTGATGAAACCAACATCAATATCTGATGAAATCAACATTCGTCGTACTAGTATTCGTAAACAATTTCCAATGGAAAGTGGGCTTGTAAAATTGACAGGGGATTTACAGGGATAAAACAATAACATCAGCTTTTGATAAAACTTACATAAACATAAAGGAATTTTTCAACCTGTAATATTGCATGATATAAAATTATTTCGCCATTAATTGTTACCGCATAACGTTTCCTTACGTAAATCCTATTAAGAGGTTTGTTAAGATGAATTTCACGAGTAAAGACTTGATATTTTCACATATTTAACTCTCGATTTAACAATGGGTCTCGGTGACTTAGTGGTCTAAAGACTGCGTTTACAGATCAAAGGGTCTCTAATCGACGAGGTTTGAGACTGTATGTCTATCTGTTTGTTTCTGTGTCAAGGTCAAATCTGATAAAACTAACATCAATATCTGAAAAAACCAACATTCATCATATCCGTAAACATTTTCCAATGAAAAGTGGGGGTGTAAGACTGAATAGGAGTTATTGACAAGGGATTTACAAGGATAAAACAATGTATGTATAACAGTAACATTAGTTTCGATGAAACGTATATAACAAATTAAAAAGGAATTCATCAACCTGTAATATTGAATGATATAAAATTATTTCACCTCAATTGTTAACGCATAGCGCTTCTGGAGGTAAATCCACACAAGAGTTATGTAAAGATGAATTGCTCACGAGTATTATAAACTTGATATTTTCAAATATAAATCTAATTCAACAAGGGATATTGGTGGCCAAGTGGTCTAAAGGAAGCGCATATTGATTAAACCGTCTCTCAACGACTAGTAAGTTCGAATCCAACTCGAGACAAATCCTAGTGCGAGAAAGTTTGACGGTTTGCTTACCGAAAGTCGTCGGTTTCGTGCAAGTTCTCAGTTTTTTTCCGGCATCTCTGAACTAACCGCCTCGATTTAAAGGAAAGAATCTTGACTTGGACGTAAAACACCATTATGAATTCAACTTTCAAGAATACCATATAGGCATATTTTTATTTAACGAGCTTAAGTAGTAAAAAGGCTTTTTCTAGGTTTTGACTAAAAGTATGAAAAGTATACATATGTCACGAGATAGATCCTGCTACCTTTGTATGTCAAGGTCAAATCTGATAAAACAACATATATATCAAATGAAATCACAATATTTCACATTCCAATAAACATCCTTGTTAATGAAATGTTACAATTGAAAATTTCCAGTTTCTTGATGACGTCACACATTTTGAATATGTCGATGATAATCATAATTAATCACAATGTAATCATATGATACCTAAACTTCCTGATACAATGTATATTCTGGTATGCATTGTTGTGGCGTTTGCTTGGCACTTGTTTCTATCAGACGAATCTTGTTTGATGTGATAAGAAATGAGAAACTTTAAAGCAAAAGCAAGGCCAATTATGTCACAAGCCACACATACACACACACACACACACATCACTATGTTACAAGCCATAAACACACACACACACACACACACACACACACACAAACACACACACTATGTCACAAGCCATAAAACACACACATACCACTATGCCACACACACGATAAACATTTCTAATCATATGACACTCCTAACAAATTGATTTTAGATATCGATAATGGGTACATAATGGTATAACAAAGTTTGGTTTTAGTTTACATTACTGTTTTAGCTCTAATTGTTTAAAAGTGTAACCAGTGGTACATCAATACACAGCATTTTATTTTTGTATTTTTCTTTTTAATTTTATTTATCAATTTATTACTTTGTGTGTGTGTTTTTGTTTGTTTGTTGTTTTTGTGTTGCTTTTTTGTTTTTGTTTATTGTTATATTATTTCATAATTTCTTTTTTTTAAATACTTGATTCAGCCTATGTTCATCATCTTTCTTTTTACAAATTTATTCTTATGGGTTACTGTAATCGATTTCGGTTATTTTGTTTTGATGAAAATTTGGGTTTTTTGGTTGCAAACGTCTATTTTTAATAAATGTAATTAAATTTCACAACGTTTTGAAATATTTATTTATCGAGTCATTATTGTTTTCTTGTGTAGATAAAGTGAAATCCCCAAATGATGAAACATAATTAATACAAAATGAGGTCACTGTATGACCTACATCCTTGTTTTCTTCCTCTCTTTCTTTCCTCATTATGTCAGAGTCATCTATCTTAAGGTCACTAAAGGTCAAGTACCAACATCCTTTTATTCACTAAACATTCATACATGTACATATTATGTCTTGTCATGTTTTTTTACAACCGAAAATTTTCAGTTTCTTACTGACGTCACAAAATTATACCTTATGGTATATGCTTCATACTTGTTGCATAAATAAAATAAGTATTTGAGCCGAGTCACCTAAAATATATTAAAAAAATCAGAGTACATAAACTACGAGAATCATGCTTAGTTTTAGCACTGGGTATAAAGTCAAAATATAGTTATCTTATTTAGCTATGCCTCTAATGACTTTATTAGTTCACAAAACATAAAGTATGCCATTCAAAAATGACCCATTATATCTACCATGACCAAGTTGTTCAAAGCTCTGTTAATTTAAAACAATTGTTAGAATTTAAAAAACATTTGTTATAAACTTAAAATTGTAATTTAAATCCTTGATTTTATATTAGCAATTGTATGTTTGAACATAAATGTCTAAAATCCTACCCAATAGGCGATACAGCTAATGGAGCTTTGATCAACTAGACTTTGAACAGTAAACTTATATTTATGTTTTCAATATACTATATACGTGGGCTTTCATTAGGGAAGTGAGGCCGAGAACTCCGGAAAGATAAAGACATCCTGTTTAGCTCGCTCCACCCGTCAAGTGTGTAATCAAAATTGACCATGAAAGAAAAAATGCAACTATAGGAGGATAAACAATTTTCTGAGGATGACCATGAAACGTTTTATGTGTTTCTATAAGCCTATGTTTCCAACATCCCAGAGTCAACATAAAAATTAAAAACTTTCATCGAACGAAATGGGTGTAGCTTCCACAGTCACCTAACGAGTAAGAGTACTTAGACAAAAAAAACCAACATTTATGTCGCAATAAAATAATTATTTAAAACATCGATTTTGTACAACCTTTGGAAAAAAATCAAAGTATTGTTCATTCCTGTTGATTACAATAATACATAGATCGTTAAAGCAAAACCTATCTTTGTCATGGTCCCAGTTTCACAATCGTTCATTTATTAAGATTTTGCCTGTATTAAATCTGGCAAATTCGAAATTGTGATAATCTATTTTGTTGATTGTAAAGATATTTAGGAAATTTAGATGCAATTTTGAAAATGACTTTAAACTTACAACCATTGTATTTAGGTTTATCAAAAATGTTTAGTCTTTGTGTCAAATAAGATTTCAAAAATTAAGTAAATTTAAGTTAAGAAAAAAAATAGTTAAAGGCTGTTAGTAAAACTGGAGCCAGTTGTTCAAACTATAACCCCGGTTTTACTATCATTCCTTAACTAAGACCTTTGGAAAATTTTGTTAAGGTACTATAAACAAAATTGTTTAACAAAATAGATACAACAACATGATCTTTTAATAGTGCAATAACGTAGAAAAACAATAGAATTATTCTGATTTCAAATTTTCAAGAATCAAATTTAAGAAAAATCTCGGTTAAAATATTGTGAGAATTGAAAATATTTTGTTTTAAACATAACATTTTATTTATTCCATTATAATGATATAAGAGATTACTTGGTTTGATATTGCAAACGTTTATTTTAGATAACATATTAATTATGAAAGTCATTATTTTGTTTCTGTAAATAAAAAATACTAAATATCCATTTTCCATGGGAATAAAACATAAATTTCCAATGTTTGAATCTAAGTACCAACCTAAACCCTAATACTATTATGACAAACTTATTGTTTCCTTCCTTTCTGAAGCATTTGTCTATCATTTGTTTTTAAATATTTGTATATATTGTAGTAAATAAATGCGTCTAAATTTACATCTGATGAAATTACATATTATATCAGTTTTAATTTTATATAAAAAATATAACTCAACATTATAAAACTTTCCAATGTGTGGATTTAGAATACCTAAATGTAAACAACGATTATTATATCCAAATATTGCTTCCTTCCTCTCTGAAGTATTTGTTTATTAATCAATTGTTATGTATTTTCTGGTATTTTATCATTATTTTAGATGGTTACAGACTGAAATAGGATCAGTGTAACACTGATTTCGGTACTTGATAGAGTAATGATACGAACATTACCAGGATGTATGATGATAAGTGTTTGTTTGAAGTAATGGCTATTTGCGGCTAAAATAACATCAAACACGAGCATACCAGTTCATGTCCAAACCACAATTCAAAAAGTAAAATATAAAGTTTAAACACTGGAAAATTAGGTTAAATACATAAACTTAATCAGGAAAGTGAGACTGGGTGTTCCAGAAGACTAAACATCGCCTTTTGCCTTAGCTACTACACCCACCACGTTCGAAATTAATATTTAGAATGAAAGGGAATGAAACTATGTGACATCAAATGCATTCAGAGATATTGTAAGCATATGCTTATCAAATCTGCAAAAAGTTGTATGGCTGTCATAAATATGTCTCTGTGACCAAAATTACCCTGGATACATTTGACGTCACATAGTTCTATATTCCTTTAATTCTCAATTTCAATTTCACACATGGGCGAAGCTAACTCAACAGGACGTGCTTATCTTCCCGAAGCACGCACACATCTTCACTGGCCTGATGGAAGTTTACTTGTTTTACTAATTTGCCAGTTTTCATTTTTTTTACTTTGCTTTTGATTGTGCTTTGGACAGTTTGTCAGTAAGTTTGTTTTTGATAACACTTATGTTATATATTATATATATATACCTGTCGTAAATTGTAATTAAAATAAAGCGATTTGTACCCGACATACTGGTAAATTGCAGATATGAAAGTACAGTTTTCACTTTAACTGCTTCTATTTGATTGTAACAAGTGTGTGTGTGTGTGTGTGTGTGTGTGTGTGTGTGTGTGTGTGCTAACTTTTGAACATGAATTTTGAAATACTAATGACATTACTATAATATTGTCTAAACACATAATAAAAATTTTGGCTAACCAACTGGTTAAGCTAACGAATGTTTAAACACTCGGGCTTTGATTGTTAACTATCCTGTTCATACTTAATGCACACGCAATTGGATACCCAAGCATGTAAGGTAAGAAAATGAATAATGTTTCATACAATTGGGGGAAGCACAGCTTCTGGTGAACCCGTTTGCATAATATATTGATTAATTCATAGAATTAATCTAGACACCCGGGCTCCTTTGATTTTTTGTTGATATATCTAATGCTAATTAAAGTTTAACATTTTCCTTTTGGGACTCCGATTTCTTTAAACATCCAAGTCCTGTTTAAGAATCCTGATTACTTCACTTTACGCATCTTATTGTCCTAATGAACAAGTATATCAGCAAATGCATACGCAAACATGCAAGATTCCAGAACAAAAATGTATTATTAAACCACGTGAAAAGCACATCTTATGACGGAAGTGTAAATAATCCCCCGTTTTACTTATATACAAAAATAAATTCATGGAATTTTTTGTAACGTTAAAATATCCAAGATTAATAATTTTTTAATCATTTGTACTGCGATATCGCTAATGTTAACCGAAGTTTGTTGTGGTTTTCCAGTAACTGTCCTTACAACGTGTTTAAGGAAAAGAGAAAAAATCTACCCCTATTAATTTTGTAAAGTGACTAAGAATGATTCACTTCACGATTTATTTTATCTGTCTGTCTGGTGTTTAAACAATGGAGTTTTACGAGCGATATCGGAAATATCTAAGTTGATAAGGGTGGATAAAGAAGATTTTTTAGATTTTTAATGTACTATCAATAAATAACTGATCAAAAATGTCATATAAGCACATTCTTAAGGTTTTGTATACCATCCATGATAAACCTCACGTTAAAAGATGGACCTTTTAATATACTTAATGTACTTAATAATGGGTAGCGGTTTTAATCCCGTTGTTTTGTTACAGTTTTGCGGAATTAGTCTCTGACCAACAACATTAATATCAGAAGTAAACCATTCATTTGTCATATTACAACTTTGTGAATTTTGTGAATAAAAAATAAAAAAAAAATGATACGTCATATCAAATTTAATTTCATCCACGTTCATAATATAAATGAATCATGTCATTTTAAGAACAGCGTCGATTATGGTTTTACTTTAATGTATATTCATTTTAAATAAAAGTGAAAAATTTCATCAATGTGATTTAAATTTTTGTTCAATACTGATAAAACTCACGTTGACCTTTTAATAAATTTTATGCACTATATATGATAACTAATAAATTATAGTGGTGGTACTCCCGTAATCTTTGCACAGTTTTGCGGAATTAGTCTCCGACCAACAACATTAATATCAGTTTACTGTACTTGAAGTAGACCATATATTTGTCATATTACATTTTTTTAAATTTTCTTACCGTAATTAAAAAATATAATATGTCATATCAAATTTACATTTAGTCACGTCTAAAATGAACTATTTCACCCAATGATGATCATTAATCAGGAATATTTCAATGTACGTATTTTTAATAAAAGGTAAAACTTTTAATGATGTGATTAAATTCTTGTTCAGTTATGATAAAACTCACGTTAACCGATATACCTTTAAATAAAGTTAATGTACTAATAAATTGATTAATAGTGGTTTAGTTCCGTTGTTCTGTAACAGTTTTGTGGAATTAAGTGTCCGACCAACACCATTTATATTATTTTAATGTACTTCAAATAGACAATTTATTCGTTTCATTATAATTTTTTTAATTTGTGTGAGACGGGGTTATACGACGGTTCATGTTAGTCCATTGTTTCTGAATCTTTTTCAATTTTGTCATGATATTATTATATAATAGTATTATATTATGTTCTATTGTATAGAGAATAACCAAAAACAAACATACTAATCCATGTCCAAATTACAATCCAGAAGCAAAGTAAAAACTTTGAAATTGACAACTTAGGTTAGACACGCGAACTTCTACCAAGAAAGTGAGACCGGGTGCTCCGGAAGGGTAAGCACCTCTTGTTTAGCTAGCTACACCCGCCACAGTGTATCAAAATTGTGTAAAAGGAACATTGATCATACACAATTTATTCGTCTTATTACAAATATTTGAATTTGTGTTGACGGTTAATGAAAGGGTCTGTGTCAGTTCATTGTTTCTGAATCCTTTTCAATTTTGTCATGATATTATTATATAATAGTATTATATTATGTTCGGTAATATAGTGACTAAAGTACTGTTTACACTCGACATGTGTATGTTCCGAATGAAATATCTGTCATATTATAAATTTGTGAATTTAAAAAAAAAATAAAGTTGTCATGTCAAATTTAATTTCAATCATGTCTAAAATGAATGATGTCACTTTAAAACGGTCATCCATCATTGACGTTTCAATGTATAGTATCTAAAATAAAAAATAATTTTTGATTGTTGTGTTTAAAATTGAATGATAAAGAACGCGTTGATTCATGATGCATTGCACTTATATGTCTAGTGTCTACGACATGATCCAATATTACTCACTTTTGCTTACACAAGTGAGATAGTTAGGAACCCGCCTTTAGTACTTTAACCATTTCACTCGATATTCATTCAAGCACCCGTCCAAAGTCTAAATTTTTACGATCAGTGGTGTCAACAGTTGTTTGCATTTTGTCATTAACGGGTATTGTGTCATCCTACTGTTCTTTTGTTTATGGTGCATTTTAATGGTGTTTTATTGTCTTTCTTTTTTACCATTAACTTCTATTTGCATGTTTGTCTTTTTATTTATCAATAATATAGGGTAATTAAACTGATATTGTGAAATATTGTCCCGAGTTGACTAGACATTTGCACGAGCTTGGTGAACCAGGTCTTCAGCAACTGTATTATATATAGTATGTTAGACGATACATTATTTCATCAATCCAATACCACTATACTGGTCTAAATCACACAATCAAAAAGTGCAAATTTTGAAAACTGGCAAATAAGTAAACTTTCACCACCAGGGAATTGAGACTCAGGCTTCGGAAGGGTAAGCATTCACTACCTAGCTACACACGTCACGTGTGATGAAAGGGACTTGGAATTATGGGACGTCAACAATATTGTAACGTTGTTTGTATTATCCCTGATTCAACAATTTATATTCAAACAACCTGCTTCGTTGTTTAAGTTCCTGTTGTAAATACGAGCTCTATCACAACGAAATCACTTTGAAACAAATACACAATACACACACGCAAGAGACACATTTTAAGCCCATGTTAAAATTGTTACAAATATATGTTTAAAATTATGTTATGTGTGCATTTTGCAGATTTAGTATCAGGCAAAATCTTTTACATCCAGATTAGTTTTTTTTAAACGTTTCATCCTATTAATAATTCTACCATTGAATATGTTACGCATTATCAATGTTTTAATCCACATTTTTTCAATTTGCGAATTTTACCTCAACCAGCATTTCAATTTTATTTAAGATAATTACATATAATCAAAAACCTTTTACACTCAAATAACACGTTGAACAATGAACCTTTATGGCAATATATTATAGTTATGTCAGGTTTTTACTGGTGTCATTTCCTATTACTTGTTTAATGTTCCATAAAAATGAAATTTTTCCCCAAATTTGAATGTATAGACAGTCTAAGATTTTTACAATTAACTTCGAATTCTTCCTGAAACTGAAAATGTTTCACATATTTGAGGTTTTTGTAATGAATTTTTTTTTAATTTGATTTATTTATTTATTTATTTATTTATTATTATTATTTTTTGCAAACTTTGTTTTTCCAAAAAAATGTTTTTAATGTACTGTATTATTAATAGTCATTTATCAAATTATACAATTCATATTTAACCGCATTTAAAATGAGAAATTCCATAGCTCTAAACCAAAACATCTTTGAGTAAAATTTGGTATGGTGCCTAATGTTTTTCGCAATTGATATAGTCAGAAAAACATACAGATCCATATTCAAATCACAGCCACGTATCAGACACAAACATACTAGCCACAGTACCAAAAGCAAAACAAAATCTTTGAAATCTTGAAATTAAACACCTAAACTTCAGCCAGGGAAGTGAAGCGCGTGGTCTGGAAGGTTAAACACTTGCTGTTTAGCTAATTACATCCGCCACGTATGGAAGCAAAATTAGGAATGCAAGGGACAGTGAACAACGTGACGTTTAATATGCCCTTGACCATGGATACAAATACATCATACAAATGAACAATATTGCGAAATAAATTTAAAAAAAAACTTTTGCGTCCGTTATTTTTTGATACCACCGATTAGCGGTTTTAATCTTCATTATTTGTAATGTTTTTATTCGCATTGACTCTAATTTAATTTTTATACCTAGTGCATTATTTCAATATGTTACCAATATATTTTAACACTTTAAAATTATTACCATGTTTATAATTTAATTCCGTTAGGATATTGCAATTTTTTGCTATCGAAAAAACATATTTAATGGTGTTTTTGATTCATCAGTTTTACAAGTTGTTGACCACACATATTTGTTATACATATTTGTGGGTTAAGTCTATTATGTGTTTGCAGTTTTGTGGGCTTAATCTTTAACTAACAACATTGATATGGTTTTTAATTATAAATTATTGATGTCAAATATGAACATACACTGCCATCCATAAATTATTATACATGTTTAAAATTGGTATTATTACAGATTTAAAGTCTTCAGAGAATGAAATTGTTGGAATCATTATTCTGCTAAAGTTGTGTGTTTTGTAGCATAAATTGCGTTTTATCGTGAAAAAATATTTTCCCATATTTGTATATAAACAATATTTGAAAAAATCTAAAACTAACGCATTTGTTGCATACATTTAATAATTAAGTTCAGATATCACTAAAAATGCAAAAACTTCAAAATTATAATTCTATGATTATAATATTATCCTATGACAAATATTAATTTACATAGTAATTTATAGATAGTTCACGATACAGTTACTTCATTAGGGATCCATATATTTATATTTATTCTCCTTTAAATCCTTAATGCTCAAATTTACATGTGGCGGTTCTACCTAGTTTCACAGAAAAGTGTTTACCCTTCTAGAGCACCCAGTTCCTTTTACCTGGTGGATGTTCACGTGCTTAACTCCATTTGCTAGTTTTTACCTCATCTGGCCAAAGGCCATGTGAGCTTATGGCATAGCGAGGCGTACGTTCTTGCATGCGTACGTAAGTAAACTTTAATCTTCTCACCCAAAACTACTAGGCCAATTCAAACTAAATTTGCTGCGGAAGGTCCTTGACAGAGTCTAACTATAGTTTGTTCAAAGCATGGCGACCGGATACCCAAGATAGCCGCTGTTACTAAAAATAGACAAAACTAAAAAAAACTCATCGTATGCAAAAACTGATGTAATATTATGATTCTACATAGTCTTAACCTTAAAAATTGTTCATTTCGTGAAATTTGTTTAAAAATAAGTTACGCGTTTTTGCGTTTAATTTTGCAAAAATCGTAAAATATTTTCAAATCGTTATAACTTGACTATTCGACCAGGTTGTGACATTGGGTTTTCAGTTTTAGCATATTCCTGTAATTACCGTCAAAATGGGGTTAATGTCAATGTGAAGGTCATGACCTATTTTTTTATCTTTCTGATTTTTTTTATTATTTGGAAAACTGTAAACATTTTGGATAGGCATGCATATTAGAATATTGTTGGTATTGATGTAATAGTCATTTTGATATCTTAAACGCTATTACCTTTGTGTATAGGCATGTATATTAGAATGTTGTAGGTATTGCTAAAACGATCATTTTGGTGTATAGAGGTCATGGGTCCAAAGGACATTACAGTAGCAAAACAATATCAAAATGATTTATTATCTAAAAAACAATAAACCTTTTGTATAGGCATGTATATTAGAATATTGTTGATATTGATGCATCGGTCATTTTGATGTATAGATTAAGGTTATGAGTTCAGAGGTCAAGGTCACAGATGCGAAAGAATACTTAAATGGTTCATTAACTTGAAAACTTTTATCTTTTTGTATAGGCATGTATATTAGAATGTTGTAGACATTGATACAACGGCCATTTTAATATATAGAAAAAGGTCATGGGTCTAAAGGCCAAGGTCAGAGTACCAAAACAATACCAACATGGTTAATTATCTCGAAAACTATAAACTTTTTGTATAGGCATGTATATTGAAATATTGTTGGTATTGATGCAACGATCATTTTGATATATAGATTAAGGTCATGGATTCAGAGGTCGAGATCACAGATGCGAAAGAATACTAAAATGGTTCATTATTTTGAAAACTATTATTTTTTTCTATAGACAAGTATATTAGAATGTTGTAGGTATTAATGCAATGATCATTTTGATATATAGATTAAGGTCATGGATTAAGATATATAGATTAAGGTAATTTAAATATCAACATCAGAGCTAATGCTCCTGAAATGTAGTATTTCTTGTGTTTTTATGCTGTTTATGGCCCAGGTGAGCGGTACAGGCCTATTGGGCCTCTTGTTAAAGGTTTTACTTTGTGTTTGGGATTATGGTTTGAAAATGGACCGGTTTGTTTTGTTGCCGACAAAAATATTATAAGAATAGTTAACAAACAAAACATATTAAGAATATTTTAGATATTTAGGTTTTTGGTTACCTCGATAACATGATTATTTCGACCGGAACTTTCCATTTCTTGTTTCACTTATTTTCTCTTATTTAACCGAGATTCATCATTTGTTAAATAAAATGACCGAAACATCTTCACTTCTTACCAACAGGAAATAAAATTTGAAGCAATCGGAAATAAATAAAAATCGTGGTTAAAATGATGAAATTAACTCATCCGTTTGTGTAATATTTATTAATCTTATTAACTGTTTACTGTTTATGATAGGGCAAAACTATATTAGTAATAGGAGGTCTAAATAATAACATGGCAAGACCCAACACGACTTGACACGTCATGGCGCAGTAGTCATGTAAAATATTCTTTTTTAAAAAAAAAAATACAATCCTGGTTAGTGACCTTTCATTTAAAAGTACATCTTCTGCTTTGCATTAAGTACAAAAACATAATTTGCAACAATGCCTTTTTAATATATAAAAGCATTGTCATTCATAAATAACTTTACTTTATACAGGTTATAATAATCACACCAAATTTCATCCATAAAGTTTTTGAAGTTTTTGAAGTTTTTGCAGTGTCTAAGCTTAATGAACTAAAAGCAACAGAAAATTTTTATTTTTCTTGAAAAACATGTTTGATTTCAAGGGAAAATACTGGAAAACTATATTTTAAAGATGAACATGAACAATTATTTGGTTATTAACAAATGGTGCGTTTCAATTTTTGTTACGATATACAATAATGGTTCGGTGCTTGTGAAATTAATTTAATGCTATCATTCCTTTGGATCATTTGTTAAACCAATGAAATGGTTAAAGGCCAACTTAAGCACCATGAACACATTTTCCACTATCCAAAAGATTAAAGATTAAAATATTTGTATGCCTCGTTTCTTATCTTTCTAGTTTTAGAGTTGGAACCTGATCAAAACTTGAAATTATGAAGTGACTGTTCTTTCGCATTACACTCGATATTTAGAAATGAAAGTCACAGGAACCTTCAGAAGATACCTGAAAAATTGAATCCTGTATCACGACAGGCGTTGGACGTTAAAGAACCCTCCTTGTACATTGCCTGAGCGCACTACAAAGGTAAACTATTTTGCCACCTCCCCTATAGCTGGTGGTGTCCCGATATGTCAAATATTCTAATAATAGTTTTTAACCCCATCCAATAAAAAAATCAACATGAAACATGTTTGAGTTCTTTTTGGTTATTTTGTCCAGTACAGTTAGATTGTTTTTGTTTGCTCATTCTTCCAACCTCAAAATTCAGGTTTCGCACTTATAAATCAAATGCAAACATATTGGTCTATGTCCAAACTACAATCTCAAAAGCTAAGTAAAATATTTGAAAATGGGCAAATAAACTTAAACACGTGAATTTTCACCAGGGAAGTGAAGCCAATGCTCCGGAAAGGTAAGCACTTCTTGTTTAGCTACATGTGAAATAAAAATAGAGATTGAAAGGAAAAGGGAACTATAGATCGTAAAATATATCCAGAATAATTTTGGCTATAGAGACATTTCATACTTATCAATCAATATTTTGTTGACGGTCATAAAACTTTTTTAGGGCAAATAGGTATCTCATAGGTATCTGTTCTTGCATAAAGAAATTAATTTTCCTGTATGATGAAATATTATACCAGTGTTTATTTGACAGCACTAGACGGCCATTAAAACAAATAAAAGACATAACAAATGATATACTAGTAACTTTTTATAGAATCATATTTTACTTGTTTTAAAATGTTACAATTATGAAATAATTTTGAAGTGTCATGGAAGCGTAGTCATGCATCAACTAATATCAGGTAAGGAATGTCTATTACGACAGTTAAAAGGCCAGGGTTGCAACAATGTGACGTTATAGCACGGGATAGTTTTAATTTCGAAATATAATGCGGTTATGGTGCAACATCTTTTACAAGGGGATGGTTCCATCCGGTCTTAAATATCAATGTGATACAATGACCACTAGATGACCCCGGGTCAATCCTGAATATTTTTGGCGGAAGCAATTTTAACATAACTATGGTTCCCGGATGATCCAGCGGGATTAAGTGATCTTTAAATCTATCTTAAACATTTTGTTAGGAATGATTGTATACAATTATACAATTTTTAATTTTACAGCACTTGACGTCCGTTTCGAAATACAATTCCTCATCAGTAGTGCTTGGACCAAAATTATGAAAACCAATATTATTAAGATACCAAACTTAGCTAAGAAAATACTTTGCATGATGGAGTTTACCTTAGTTTTTGAAGAATTCAAGATTTCAACTAGCAGCAAATTTAGACCATAGTATATTACTGACAATTCATAATTATTACCTCCTGAGTTTGTTATATTATTGAGTCCTTCATTCAAACAGATGAGGCCTGCCGAAAGGGTAACACTGAGTTTACAATAAGAAGTTCAAACTCGGCTGTCAATTTGCCGACATATGGATAGTTAGTGACCAACAAGCTGCCAAGTGATAGACAGCTGTTGAAATACATCTAACGAGGAATCAGAATGAGCTGCCGATTCGGTACTTATGTGTTAGCTTAGTTTAGTTCAGGCCCCGGTTTCACAATCATTCCTTAGCTAATATTTTCCTTAACTTAAATCTTGCAAATTTTCATATCTTTATAATTACATATTATACCAGTTTTAATTTTACAGCACTAGACGGCCGTTTCGGAATACAATTCCTCATCAGTAGTGCTTGGACCAAAATTAAGAAATATAACTAGGTTAATTTTCAAGATATTCGGGGATTTAAAGTGTCATTTTTAAGATCACTTCTAGATTAAAACATCTGCATTAGTTTTGACAAAAATATTCATCAGTAGTTTAAAAAAATTGCTAAATTTAAGTTAAGGAAAATGTTAGCTAAGGAATGATTGTGAAACTGAACCCAAATTTCATAATTTTGGTCCAAGCCATACTAATGAGGGATTGAGAAACCATCGTTTAGTGCTGTTAAAAATGAAATAATTATAATATGTAATTTAATTATAAACTTTTGACGGGGCTGTACTGCATATGGAAGTGTAAACATTTATGTGATAAACATTATTCGGAAGTGATGTTAATTTAATTACTTTTTACACCTAAAACAATTTATACATAAAACATTCCTTAAAATATGTACGTGTTTGAATGAAAAAATCTTTACACAAACCAATAAGAATCGGATTTATTAACTCAGCTGCCAATAGTTATGTAACATATTTGACTTAATTGCACCTAATGATTTGTCATTCATGTGCATTGAGGTTCTTGGTACGATGAATATTTATTTTTTTCACTTCTTAGAAGAGACACACGACAGGAATACTTGGAAGTGTACAAGCCTATAAATAACTTAATATTGTTATGACAATTCTTCTTACTCGAGTGTTTCTTTCCTTTAAAACGACTTCATTAGCTAACGTTTATACATAATATTAGGTAAATGAGAAAAAGATTTCCTAAGTAGTATCTTATAAAAAACGTTTAGTTAATAACAGGGTCAGACACACATAGTCATATGGCGATGATTAACTTACACTATATTGAGTTCAATGACAACTTTTTTAACTTTCTTAATATTTTTAATAGTTAAGTTGATTTGAGTAATAGGGCTTTCATGGATGGTGGATGAAACCGTATCTTCGAAGAAAAACCGCGTTCTTTCAGCAAGTAAATTCTCACAAATTTCTTACTATAACTCAGAGAAGGCAGTGAGAGGCACTGTGATACGCAAGCAAGCACTTTATACCACTTGGTCAACGAGACCCTTGAGGGTAGGACATGGTTATGTGAAAATGAATAAATCGCACTTAATTTAGTTCATTGACAAATATATACAAATTTATTATATTAAACTTCTTAATATTATTATGAGTGGAGTTTAGTTTTACGCTCCAGTCAAGATTCTTGCACATATATCGAGACGGTAGTTCATGGAGGGTGCACGAAACCGAAGTGTCCGTACAAAAACACCGACCTTTGGGAAACGAATTGACAAACTTCCTCACACTAGGACATGTCTCGAGTAGGATTCGAACATACGCGACGAAAGGCACTGCGATCCGTAGGTGAGCACTTAACTACTCGGTCACTGA
This sequence comes from Anadara kagoshimensis, assembly GCA_021292105.1. Lineage (NCBI taxonomy): Eukaryota > Metazoa > Mollusca > Bivalvia > Arcoida > Arcidae > Anadara > Anadara kagoshimensis. The sequence continues at coordinate 43,088,998 of CM037860.1, read as the reverse complement.
TTCTCCAACATAGTCACAGATATGAAATGATTAACAAACACTAAATTGAGTTTATTGACAAATGCATACGATTAATTTTTTACATTATTAAGATACACTGCAACCTGAACCCAATAGCATACGTTCAGTATAGTCAAAAATGTTCTGAAAAATGGTGAACGGACCAAAACCACAGCTTAAAAATGTAAACCAATAAGCTTTCCACCAAACACAAACATGTTCAAATAAAAATTTCGAAAGCAGACATTGTAAACACTGTCAAAACTTGCAAATTTAGTAATTTAGTAAAACAAATAAACTTCTACAAGGTACAGGAGGTGCTTACTCTTCCGGAGCAACCGACCTTTGTTTCCCGGTGGAAGTTAATGATCACGTTTTGATCTTAGTTTGATAGTATCTATTTTTTTACTTTGCTTTTTGAACATGGACTGGTATGTTTGTTTTGACTATAATTTGAACCTCGAAGGAACTTAAACATTGATAAGTCCGGATAAACAACACAATTAACAATATATAAGTTATTAGAATGAATTGAAGATGTAAATACAAGGTTGTTATCATTCCAAAGTTTAAAAGAGAAACATACTACAATAGTCTTTGAAAACTTTGAACGCCCACGAAACAGCTGATGGAAAAGCCAACTAAATTTAGACAAACCTTGTTCGGAAACAAAGATATTGTATTAGGTTTGTTAACTGCTGATCATGCACATTTTGATTGAAAGTTTGCACGCCTACTTTATCACTTAGGAAATTTTAAGACATCTTGTTGTTCCGGGAAAATTTTGATACAAAAATCAATTAAGTTAAGTTTTCTCCTAGTAAACAACAATGGGAAAACATGATGTAATCTTTTGGTAATAATACAAATTTTTAAGATGTTATTTCCCGGTTGAATTTTATGAATTAAGTTTATTAATAGAGTTATAGAGAGAGACTAAGTCAGCATGTAATGGTTGTTTTTCCTTAGTGGATTTCTTCTTAACAAATTTATCTGTAGCATACCTATTTATGACATTGAAAAATAAAATCAACAATATTAACAAAAAAGAAAATGTTTTTAAAATAAGGTTTACTTTATTTAATTCCATAAAGACAAAATAAGCACTAAATTTTGAATATAAAAATAAAACAAATTTATTTATTTATTTTTTTTTTTTTGGTTTTGAGCATTGCAAATCCAATACAAAAAGACAGGTCACAATCACAGAAGCAAAGATTGAAAGATTTAAGATTGAAAATTGACAAATCGAGTTAATCACGTGAACTCACAGCAGGGACGTGAGGCAGGATGCTTCAGAAAGGTAAGCAGCTCTTGTCAAGCTAGCTGCACTAGCCACATGAAAGGAACATGGAACTATTGGTCATTCATTATATACAACCATGTATAATGCATGGGCATAATATTTACGTAATACTATCGGTAGATAAATAAATAAGAAATAAGAAAGTGAAGGTGGATTGACCATGTTCTTAGAATGGAAAACAGCAGGATTATTACCACCGCAATACTAGTAACATGGACGGAAAGAGGAAAATAGGTCGACCAAAAACAACATGGCGAAGAACACAGAGAAAGAAAGAACAGAGCTGGGCGTCAGCAATGACAGCTGCCAAAGACAGAGCTTCGTACAAAAGGTTATTTGGGGCCTTATGTGCCAGCGGGCACGAAGAGGATAGATGAGGTGACTATCGGTAGAGTGTGATTTGGAAAATATGATAGCTGGCCGTAGGATAAAAGTATAGTCATAATGCTAAAGAGAAAATCATTTTCTAGAATTCCCACTGTATCATTTTGCAATATTTGGTATTTTTGTTGCGTGTTGATTGTTTCCCCTTTAGTTTATCAGTAATCACAAGCTTATGCCATCTGCTTTAGCCCACGCTAAATTAAAGTATCAATATCATGAGTCTGATATCATATATACAGGTGTTACAACAACATATCATGTAATAAAGGTCAGTATAATTAAACGGATAAGATGAAAAGATCCGGTATATCAAAGACAATAAAAGTGGCGAAATAAAATAAACACTTTCTTATGATGCACAAAAATCATGATTCTGTTAAAAAAGATTATTTGTAAATAAAATAGTGGCTTTCCCTTTAGGTTTAAAGTTTCAAAGTGCATAAACAGTTTTGTGAAACTGTTCACACCTGCATGCTATAGCCTTTCCCAATTACAAGAATTTTAATTGAACTTTACTATTATGCCAGTAAGTTTACTTAATTCCAGATATGTCTTTGCTTACCCTTCCGGAGCACCGGCTTCACTTCCCTGATTGAAGTTCAAGTGTCTTACCTAACTTGCCAGTTCCAAAGTTTTAACTTTGCTTCTGGATTGTCATTTGGACATGGGATAGTATGTTTGTATTTGATTTTGACAAATCATTTCAGTGATCTTACAAACAGCATTCTAGAAATTTACTACAATTCATCGTTACATTTTGTTATCCCAAGACAAAATAATAATAATAATAATAATAATAATACACAACACTATATTATATACCACAATTTCATTACATCTGATGTTTTTATTTTGTTTGTTTGACACGGTCTTGGTTATATTTTTGCCATATTCTACCAAATATGCACATGACACTTTCTATTGCTTTTTGAATGTACTTCATATAAGTTTATCAGCGACAACACCGTTATGTATAAAATCATTCAAAGGAAGGGAATTTAAAATGATACGACAGAAAAAAAATGTACTGGTGAAAATTTGTTAAAATATTTTAATTTAGAACAAAAAAGAAAGCAAGTTTTTAAAAAAGTGATGTATTTTAATGCTTCTTTGATTATGCTGTTTCTGTATATAAATTTATCCTGGGTGTAATTGACGTCCTGAAGTTCCATGTCCCTTTCTTTTCAAATTTTAATTTCACACGTGGCTGGTTTAGCTATCTGGAGAGGCGGTGCTTATTCTAATGCGATAACATTCCTGAGCACCCGACCTCTACAACAAAACCGTAATAAAAAGTTACATCTAAAAGAGCTACAAAATAACATTATCGCATCGAAAACTACAAAGCACAGGAAATGTAACTTTTTTACAAAAAATGGGCGGGGGTTATAAATCTTTATTTAAATAAGAACTACAAACATTTATATTTTGAACATATTGTTATATAGAAATTGTTTAAATGCAAAACCCAGTATGAATGATGAATGTGTGGATGAGTGAATGGTTTATTGGAGTTGAACGGCGATTAAAAATGTAGTTCTTCAAGCATTAAAAAGGGAATAGAGAAACATATATTTGTTTCAGGAAAGCTTGCGCGTCCATGAAAAAAATAAAGAAATACCGTTAAACCTACATAAGGTTTTTGACAGACGATCGGAAACAAATATATTGTGCTAGAATTGTTCTTGGCAACTCATGATCATGCAGATTCAGATCTTAAAAATAGAATACAAGAGTCTGTTCGCCTATGTAAGTAACAACTGTAGGAAATTTTGACACATTTTGTTGTTGGAGGAAAACATTTTGTAAACAATAATAGGAAATTATGGTATAATCCATTAATAAAAATAAATATATTTTAATATTTTATTTCCCGGTTGGTTTATTGATATGAATGAAGTTTATTAATAGAGTAATAAAGAGAGACCAAGTCAGCACGTAGTAGTTTCGTTTGTAAATACGCATATATATATATATATATATATATATATATATATATATATATATATATATATATATATATATATTATATATATATGTGTGTGTGTGTGTGTGTGTGTGTGCGTGTGTGTGTGTGCGTGTGTGTGTGTGTGTGTGTGTGTGTTCTAAATACGTATTACATGCATACGAAATTAAAATATACAACATTGAGGGAACATTTACAAAAACCTAAGTTTTTTTTTTTTAAATTAGGCTTTTTTCATTTTTTTCATAAAGGAATAACATTTTTTTAAGTGTGAAAATAAGATGTATCAATATGAATAGAAATAATTCTTTGAGCATTGCAAAGCGTTGTACAAACGCAAGAGCAATGAACAGAGCTCTACGTAGGGAGCTTTATACGGTCCAACAAAGCATGTAGCAAGCAACATTTGTCGACAAAATAAATAGTATTGGTAGAGACTCAAGTTTCACAATAATTCCTTTACTATGAATAGAAATATTATTTTGAGCATTGCAAAGCGTTGTACAAACGCAAGAGCAATGAACAGCTCTACGTAGGGAGCTTTATACGGTCCAACAAAGCATGTAGCAAGCAACATTTGTCGACAAAATAAATAGTATTGGTAGAGACTCAAGTTTCACAATAATTCCTTTACTATGAATTTCCTTTTACTTAAATTTAGAAATTTTGACAAATCTTATTTAGAAAATCTTATCTCGGAACTACAAACTAACATTTTTGGCAAAACAAAATATAATCTTGAATTGATCTAAAAATATCGGAATATCTTAAAATTAAAAACATTATTCAGAATTCAAATGTACCAGGTTTAAGTGAAGGAAAATTTTAGTTAAGAAATAATAGTGAAATTGGTAGATTTTTATATCGGCATACAATATGATGACGAGTTCTAAAGGAGTTATATAACTAGCATTGCAATATTGTAAAAGAGCAAACCATTTTCTAGACGCCCCCAAGATATTTCTAAGCCCTGGATATATTTGACGTCTCATAGTTCCATGTTCCTTTCACACAATTTTGATTACACACGTGGCGGGTGTAGCTAGCTAAACAGGAGGTGCTTACCCTTCCGGGGCACCCGGTCTCACTTCCCTGTTGGAAGTTCACGTGTCTAACCTTACTTGTCAGTTCCAAAGTTTTTACTTTGCTTCTGGATTGTGATTCGGACATGGATTAGTATGTTTGTTTTTGATTAGAGGTATATTTTGCCCCCACGAATATTTGGTATTTCTGTTGCGTGTTATTCGTCGTTTTAAAACACATCACGTGCAGTACTAGTATCCCACGCTAGATTGAAATATCAAATTCATGAGTTTCATATCTTTTATAATTCTTTTATAGTACATATTATGTAATAAAGGCCAACATAATTAAATTAAAATGGCGAGAAGGTCCGGTACATCAAAAACAATAAAAATTATGAAAACTGAAAAAAATCCAAGATTTCTTACTTCAAGCAACCATTTAGTTTGCAAGTACTTTAACTCTCTTTAGGTTAAAATGTCCTGATGGGTTTGATAAAAGTGTATAAGAGGTTTTGTGAATCGTTTCGCGCCTCAATACTGTAGCATTCACCCCATTACAAGAATTTGAATTAAAATATAAGGGCAGTAAGATTACATGCTTGGATCAAATAGGCCTAGAGTTAATTGATTTGAGCAAGAATTCCAGAGACCTTGTTTTTGCAAAGTGCATTCTAGATGTTTTGCATGAGCTATGATTCATCATTGTATTTTCTTATCAGAAAATTGGAAACTAATTATAATAATAATAATAATAATGATAATACAAGTTGTGTATAAAGGACAACTTTCTAAAAAAACTGTATATAGTTTGTGACCCTACAAACGTGCTAATTAACTATATACTTCATTGTCATTCGTCTAATGTTCAATATGGTTTTTATTTTGTTTTGGGAGGTTTTTGTTAGGTTATTTTAATTATATATTTATATATTGTCTACAACCTAATACACATGATACATGTTTTACTATTGCAATTTGGATATGCTTTAATTTCCAGGGACAGCACCGTTGATTTAAAATAATAAAGAAAAAACTATATAATCCTTTGATGGGATTTCAATTTCAATAAAAAATATTTTATTTTATATTTTTCAGAGAAAAACCACTGGGCAAAGAAAAGTTTAAAAAAAATAAAAACGTATTTATGTGTTTTTTTCATGATAATGTCTCTGTGTCCATATTCTTTCCAGGATATATTAAACGTCCCAAAGCCCTATGCTCTTTTTTTCTCAATTTCGATATCACACATAGCGGGTATAGCTACGTGGACGTGCTTACCATTCCGTCCGCAACCGGTATCACTTTCCCAATGTTCACTAACAATGCAGTTAATAACATTTTTTTTTTAATTTTCCATCTTCAGTTTTATTTGAGTGAAGTGATTTTGATTCATACTTTTATTAGCTCAAGTTGCTGGTAATACCGCAATATGTACTGTATACAACAAGCAAGCTGCTTAGAAATAAATTGTTGACTCAAGTATGTCGCAATCTTGGCAAACTAAGGACCTCAAAAACTTTTATGACTGTCCTAATAATATTGTTGACGTATGCAAGATTATCTTGAATATATTTGTTGCCATGTTCCTTCCTGAATTGGCCGACAGAACACATATAGACGTCAAACTCATGTGGGGGATCCAAACATAGATAGATAATTTTGTGTACGGAAACAAATATATGGTCTTAAGTATGTTCTTCTCCAGATGATGATTATGTAAATTCTTACTAAAAGTAAAAACAGCGGAATTTTAACGTCTACGCGTAGGGACTTTTGACACATTTTGTTGTTCTGGGAAGAAATTTTGTGAACAGAAATGGGTAATCGTCATACAATCTGTTGACATTACTACAAATTTCTAAGATGTTATTTCCCGGTTAAATGTTATGAATGAAGTTTATTAATAGAGTAATAAAGAGAGACCAAGTCAACACGTAGCAGTTTTCTTCTAAATACATGTATTAATTCTAAGTACGTATGTTATGAAACTTAAATACAAAATGAAGGAAATATTAATAAAAACCAAAGTTTTTAATAAAGCTTTATGTTTAAAAAGGCATAAAGAAAATTCAAGTCTAAAAATGAAACGGATCAATAGAAAAAATAACGCGTATTTCAGAGCAACATATTGCTTTGAGCATTGCAAATTGTTATATAAAACATGCCCAGCTAATTAATCTCCTTGAGAACTATATACGGTGGGACCTCTAAACGGCATAACAAAGCAGGAACAATGCAACCTCGGACGAAGATATACTATTGATAAATTTTATATGGACAACATGATCACTAGTTTTTTGAAAACCCGCAATAAAGCAAATATATTTAAAAGAATTGCAATAATCGTAAAGATCAAATAATTATTTTGAGAAATCTTGAATATATTTGTCGCCATGTTCCTTCCCGAGTTTTGATTTTACATGTGGCGACAAAATGGGGTTTGTACATTGGTCAACAGGACACATATAGACGTCAAACTCTGACAACAATCAACATGTGGCGGACCCAAACTTAGATAGATAATTTTGTGTACGGAAACAAATATACGGTCTTAGCTTTTTTCTTCTGATGATGATCATTATGCAAATTCTTATCATAAATAAAAACAATAGAATTTGAACGTCTACGCGTAGGGACTTTTGACACATTTTGTTGTTCCGGGAAGAAATTTTGTGAACAGAAATGGGTAATCGTCATACAATCTGTTAACATTACTACAAATTTCTAAGATGTTATTTCCCGGTTAAATGTTATGAATGAAGTTTATTAATAGAGTAATAAAGAGAGACCAAGTCAACACGTAGCAGTTTTCTTCTAAATACATGTATTAATTCTAAGTACGCATGTTATGAAATTTAAATACAAAATGAAGGAAATATTAATAAAAAACAACGTTTTTAATAAAGCTTGTTTTATTTTATGTTCCATAAAGGCATAAAGAAAATTCATATCTAAAAATGAAACGGATCAATAGCAATAATAACGTGTATTTCAGAGCAACATATTGCTTTGAGCATTGCAAATTGTTATATAAAACATGCCCAGCTAATTGAGCTCCCCTGAGAGCTATATACGGTGGGACCTCTAAACGGCATAACAAAGCAGGAACAATGCAACATACTATTGATAAATTTTATATGGACAACATGATCACTAGTTTTTTGAAAACCCGCAATAAAGCAAATATATTTAAAAGAATTGCAATAATCGTAAAGATCAAATAATTATTTTGAGAAATCTTGAATATATTTGTCGTCACAAAGTCCTATGTTCCTTCTTGAGTTTTGATTTTACATGTGGCGACAAAATAGGGTTTGTACATTGGCCGACAGGACAAATATAGACGTCAAACTCTGACAATAATCAACATGTGGCGGATCCAAACGTAGATAGATAATTTTGTGTACGGAAAAAAAATATACGGTCTCAGATTTGTTGTTCTGATGATGATAATCAAAAATAAAAACCAGAGAATTTTGACACATTTTGTTGCTACGGTAAGAAATTTAGTAAACAATTATGAGAAAGTATCATATATATAATCTGTTGACAATAATACATATGTTTTAGGATTTTATTTCCCGGTTTATTGTTATGAATGAAGTTTATTAATAGAGTTATAAAGAGAGACTAAGTCAGCACGTTACGTAATGGTTTTCTTCTGAATACTGTAAACGTATTTATTGTCGCGATATACTAATTTTCGTTTGTTTTGCGCAAAAATTAATACAGAGCGAAATTTATTTTATGTCTATTCTGTTATAGCGCATATTTTAAAAACGCGAAAGTATAACTAAATTACCTTAACCGCGAAAATAAATACACGCGAAATTAAGTACATTCACAGTACATATATTAATTCTAAGTAAGCATGTTATGAAATTTAAATACAAAATGAAGGAAATATTAATAAAAACCAAAGTTTTTAATAAAGCTTGTTTTATTTTATGTTTCATAAAGGCATAAAAAATTTCAAGTCTAAAAATTAAACGGATAAGTAGAAATAATGCGTGTATTTAAAAGCGACATATTGCTTTGAGCATTGCAAATCGTTATATAAAAGCATGCCTAGCTAATTCAGCTCTATACAATGGGAGCTATATATGATATACGCTCGTAACAAAGCAGGAACCATGCAACCTCGGTCGAAGATATACTATTGATAAATTTTATATGGACAACATAGTCACTGCTTTATGAAAACCCACCAATAAAGCAGCTATATTAAAGAGTTTTGTCATAGTCCTAAAGGGCAATTAGTATTCTAGAAGCCCCCATGGTATTTGTTAGAGAGGGGATATTTTGCACCCACGGTATTTATTTGGCAAGGGATATTTGGTATTTCTGTTGCGTGTTGGGTCTCCTCTCACCACAAGATCACCTGCAGTATCCCACGCTACACTGAAATATCAATTTCATGAGTTTGAAATCTAATATATTTTTTACAACACGTATTATGTAATAAAAGCCAACCATATTAAATAGAAAAGGTGATAAAATCAGGTATATAAATAAGTAAAAGTAATGAAAACTTGGGGAAAAAACAACAAAAATTCAACATTTCTTCCTGCAAGCAACCATGATTTAACTTGCAAGTACAAGTATTTTAACTCTCATTAGGTTAAAATGTCTCCGATGGATTCGACAAAAATGCATAAGAGATGTTGTAAATCTATTCCCGCCTTTTATATAACGATTTGTAATGCTCCAAGCAATCTGTTGATTTAAGATACATGCCACTGTTTCTATTTCTCCGTTTTATGATTAAACTTGCGAAAAAATTGTTGTATTTTATGAAAAATAAAATAAAATACAAACGTTTTCTTTTTGTAAACATCTCATTGATTTTTTTTATTTCAATTTAGTATACTATGTTGATTGATTGATTGATTGATTAGATGGGGTTTGACGTCCCAGTCAAGAATAATCCATCTTGATCGAAATGTAGGTCGGTGAATTGACAAAACTTTTGCAATGCACTCAGGGATATGCGCAGGTTCTTTAACGTGCCACGCTTGTCGTGACACAGAGCATAGGTTTAAATGTCTCTTCCGAACGATCCCATGGCTGTCATTTCTAAATGCAGAGTGCCTTGCGTAAGAATAGTCACTTTTTATTTTCAAATTTCAAATCATTATTTTTCTTATCAGTATTTTCTATGATAATCGACTTCATAAGGGTTTCTCAAATACCTTAAGGCCTTCAACTTTTGAATGAGCATAGAAGCTTTCCAAAACTATTGAATGCCAGTTTTCTTTTCCTTTTTAATTGTTTTAACGTCTACAACTTTTAATCTTCATACCTACCTACCTACCTATCCTCTTCGTCCCTGGTGGGACATAAGGCCACATGTGGTTTCTGTAACTAAAAGGTTTTACAGGATAAGGCAGTTAACCTTATGTCTAACACTCCAACCTGGGGGCCAGGGTTTTTGGTCAAGGTTTCCATCCTCTAGAGTGGTCGCTTTCCAAAGCTAATGAAGCCATTCTATCCAGGTTTTATGTCAGAGTTTTCCTTCTCTTAGATGAGCTGTCCTTCATACCACTCCAATTAAACTGATATAGTTAACTGAATTGTAAGTCGGGATCCGTTTTATGTGACTTGATAAGTTAAATCCAAATAAACATGCCGTTCTGGAGCACCTGGAATCATTTCCTTCGTGGAATTGTTAATCTTGTGTTTTGTTTTGTTTTGTTTGTTTGTTTGTTTGTTGTATGGTAGAGTTTGTTCCCACTAAGGGGACTTTATACTACGAAGTAGACTGCTTGCAAATAAATTGTTGCAACCCTAGGCTTATCAAGGCCTTAAAATTGTTTATGACAGTCATCACAATACTGTTGACAAGTTTGATTTCTCTGTGTCAAGGATTGCCCTAAACATTTTTGATCCCCCCCCCCCAGTTCAATGTTCTTTTCGCCAAATTTTATTACACACGTGGAGGGTGTAGCTAGCTAAACAGAGGGCGTTTACCCTTCCGGAGCACCCGGTCTCACTTCCCAGTTAATGTGTCTAACCTAACTTGTCAGTTGTAAAGATTTTACTTCTGTGTTGTTACTCTGACCTGGACTAGTATGTTTGTTTTTGATTTGTTTGATGTTTTTTATGTTCTTGGTTGCTTTTGGTTTTGTAAAGTACATGTGTAAACTGCATTTCTATATTTCATCAATATGACTTTATAATCACGCAAGTTTTTTTCATTATTTTGGAATTTGGTATTTAAAGAAAGAAAAAGAAAAAACTGGTCCTTCTATTTGTCTCAATTCAACATCTTAGAATATTTTATTTCCACGATTTTTGCCCAACCACTATGGTGGGTAATTGCATTTCGGAAACGGTCGTATAGTGATGCAAAATCAAAACGGGTTATTATTAATATAAACATAGACTTTTCCTTTTTAATTATGTTGATTTTACCTTATATATATATATATATATATATATATATATATAATATATATATATATATATATATACATGTATATATATATATATATACATTAGATTGCATTTTGGTATGCATGTATATTCAGCATTGCCCATCGTATTCAAGATTAAGTCGGATCGGTGCATGTGGACCAAGACCGGGGTTGTAAGTTAATTGTCATAATCTTTTATTCCGGGTACTGATTTCAAAGTTTTATTTAAAAAAATTGTCACCAAAATACGCAAGTTGTCATAAAATTACAACAATACACTACTAACCGCAATGGATTCGATTTCACGTGAAATCATACCGAATCCGGGTAGAACGGAATATGTAGGCTTTGTCATATGGCCGTTTGTCATTTACCAATATTTACAATGACATGTGAATTTCGGACACTAAAATTAGACAATAAAATTTAATATGATAAATAAAATGTACTCCGGCGGTGTGACTAGCTAGACAGGATGGCTTACCTTTCCGGGGCACCGGTACCCGGCTTTATTTCTCTGGTAGAAGTTCGCGCGTTTTACTTCTTTGCTTTGTTTTTGTGATTTTGTATTAAAAATTAACCTGGATATATTTGACGTCCCATAGTTCTATTATCCTTTCATTCATTTCACATGTGGCGGGTGTAGCTTACTTGACAATAGGTGTTCACCATTCCGGAGCACCAGGCCCCAGTTTCACAATCATTCCTTAGCTAAGATTTTTCTTAACTTACATTTAGCAAAATTTAATTATCTATTTTAAGAACTACTGATGAATATTTATGTCAAAACTAAATGCAAATATATAAATCTAGCAGTGATCTTAAAAATGACATCTTAATTTCCAGAATATCTTAAAAATCAACAAAATTATAAAGATTTTAAATTTTGCCAGATTTAAGTTAAGGAAAATCTTAACTAAGGAATGATTGTGAAACCGGGGCCTGCAGGTCTTATTTCTCTGGTGTAAGCTCGCGTGTTTTATTTGGCAGTTTTTGCTTTACTTTTGGAGTATGGTTCGGACATCGACTCGTATGTTTGTGTTGATTGAATTATAATAAGAACAAGTAAACAAGTGATTGGACCGGTCCCTACCCTGCAAGTCCCTACTATGCTGAAATAATCCAATAAAGCCTTTTCTTGTGCTTTTTATTGATATATTTTTAGAAAATGTACTTACCAATTTTAAAAAATCCTTATATAAAATGCGCAAAATATGTTCACCTTACCCAATTTTACACTTTTAAAATTGTGGTTGGTATGTAAAACAGTCATGGTAATGCGACTAGACAAACGTATAGACGGACAGACATGCAAAACAAGCCAAAAACCCGTATGCATCCCGCAACATAATTATGTTACTCTATTCAAATCATTTTTATGTTTTAAGCGCCCGTCCAGGGGCGGATTCAGGATTTTTTGAAAGGGGGGTGGGGGTGAGAATTACTAGTATATCATTGCTAGCTTCCAGAGACGTGGGGTCTAGTAAACACCCCCAACACCCCTAAATCCGCCACTTGCAATTTGTCGTCTTAATGCGTTTTGTTTCCTTTATGTTTTATTCGTTAAATATTTGTCTGTATTCGTGTTTCCTTTGACATGTACTATTTTACGTTTTAAAACTGTAGTTTCCTTCTAACATCACATACAGTCAAACCTATCTATAACGCCACCCAAGGAAACCATTAAAAGTGGCCTTTATATACAGGTTCAAATAATATGAATAAAGAACAAATGGGATACAATTCTACTGGCCTTTATAAGAAGGTGACCTTTATAGCATGTACAAGTTCAAATAATATGAATATGAACAATATTGGGATACAATTCTACTGGCCTAAAAGGCAGGTTGGACTGTGTTAGTTTTGAATTTGGAAATCAAGAGCATAGATCATGATCAAGTTAGAATTACGAAATCAACAGCAAAGATTACGATTGAATCCGGCCGGTACATGTGAACCAAACTAGAAGAGGTAACAAAAATTAGACCTTCAATTTGGACACCTATTCAACAATATCATCGGGTTGTTTAAGTTCAAAAACAGTCAATAATATACGTAAATCATACATAATAAATTAAAAAAGATTTAAACTCTATTCACTCGTAACGAATTTTAATTCACGTTAAACCATGCTGAATCCGGTTTGAACGGTGTGTGGGTTGTTTATCTTTTTTCCCCTTGCCATATATTTAAATAAATTATTCAGCGAACAAAAAGGATCTTTTACAGATAAATGTGTTTGTAACTTTACGGATACAATAAATTCGGTACGTAAATGACTTAAAACCGTAATTATATATCAGGTTTTTCTCTCTCCGTATTCAAGGTTGCATTTAGAAATTAAAATCTGTTATGCATTTCATTGAGTGATTGATTGATTGATTGATTGATCGATTGATTGATTGGTTGATTGATTGATTGATTGGGCTTTTACGTCCCAGTCAAGAATATTTCACTTATATTGAGATGTCACCAGATATAATTGAATTGGCAGAAATTTTAACCTTTTTAGTGCGCTCAGGGCAATGTTCAGGGAGGGTTCTTTTACGAGCGACGTCTGTCGTGACACAGAGAATCGGTTTTTAAAGTCCCTTCCTACTTTCATTTCTAATTGCTATCTGCTTGGCAAAGGAACAATCACTGCCTATTTTCAACTCTTTGTCATATATATATATATAACTGTTTCCGGACTTTTCAAACTATGAGTGTAAGAAATTAAACGTGTATGAAATCTACTTTTTTCATCCCTCAATTGATGATGTTTTTATTTGATGGCGCGATATCAAACTGGGACATTTGGACAGATTTTACTAACTTAGTCACAAAGCAGTCACATCATGCCATTATAAACAAATCATGCAGAAATTTATTTTTATACTTTTTTGTTAAAAATATCCCAGTATTAGTTTATTCGCTTCCTGGTTTGCTGAGGTACTTCAGAAAATAATGATGCATAGACATAGGTGACGAATTTTATAAGTGGCAAACGAATCAAATTTACAGCATGCGGAAATAGTAAATAGGACATTTACACATCGTGAAATAATCGGGACCCATTAGAATTTAACAATTCTGCACAGGACAATCATAATAAGTCTTCAGAGTGAGGAGTGATTGATTGATTGAATGGGGTTGTATGTCCAAGTCAAAAATATTTCACTTATATTTAGACGTCACCAGCTATAAGTGAATTGGCAGAATTTTTTACCTTTGCACGTACAGGGAGTGTTCTTTAAAGTGTCACGCCTGTCGTGGCACAAGTCATCGGTTTAAAGGTCTATTTCGAAAGACCCCGCGACTTTTATTTCTACACTACCTATTTTTAAGTCTTGGTCAGACCTCATACCGAGTTCGAACACGCGAACGGACTGAACACTCTACCAATTTACCTACCATAGTGGTTAAGAGTGAGAAGTGGATATCGAGCTGTTCAAGTAAAACTTCAAACATAGATATTTTATTTATTTTACTACTAGTAATTTGGCTTATACACGCTACGGTAGCTCATGTTGCTAGAGTGTCCGCTCGGTACCCGGTATCAGTGTGTGGGAGGTCGGGTTCGAACCCTGGCCAGGGCCGAACAAGTGACTAGAAATAAAACTGTGGTTGTTCTTTTTCCAGGCACTCGGTATTTAGAAATCAAGGTCATGGGGTCCCAAAAACTGATATCCATAGCCATTGAAAACTATAGCTGGGGGTCACTGATTGAATAGGTGGAAAAGAAACAGTAAAGGCATGACCTTTACTAAAAACTGCCGTAAAGGGACAAACAGTAGTCGAGCTATGTCATGACATTTTTAAATTTTGTAACATTTATGAACTTTATGAACTGGTGGTTATCAAATTGTCAAGGACGTTAATATTCCCAAAAAAGGCAATCCAAGATCATGACAGTGGTTATTGGCGATGAATGATTAAAAGTTTCCGGGTCGGGTATAATTATTCATTCCAGAAGCACCACACTTATACAGGAACACGACATCAGAAGTAGGAGATTTAATTAAACCGCCAAGACAATACCCGAACAGACGACAATGACCGCAAGTTATTGACGTCATACATCCCTACCCACGCGGAACATTTACCTACTTGTACGTCATACATACCCTTAAATTAAAATTTGGTTTAATAGGTCGGTGTATCAGATTTGGTTATTTATAGATATTTAGGTCATTTGCTGTGTTTATTTTAAGACCATTGAACACACTATTTGAATGAATTAAATAATAAAAAATGCATTTGAAATATTCAGATAAATCGTTTTGTACCGTACAGACCATGATTCCATATCATGGCTGAGTGGTCTAACGCTCGCGCTGGCTGACGGATCAGAGTGCACGTGCCTTGTGATATATTTTTCTTCATTTTCTGAATGGAACATTAAAAAAAATAAAATGACAACTCTAACCGCCTAGTTAGGTTCGAATTCTACTCGGGACAGACTCTAGTGTGAGAAAACTTGTCAATTCACTTGGCGAAAGTCGGTAGTTTTCTTCAGTTACTCCGGTTTCCTCCACCGTCACAACTGACCGTCTCGATATAAGTGAAAGAATCTTGACCTTGAATGTAAAACATCATTACTCCTCTCTGCTTCACTCCATATATTTTTTAATATCATATGTATATATATTTTTTTTACTTTTGGTAATAAATTTTTTTTTAAATGGTTTATGACATAAAGGTAGTCAGTCGTTATAGAAAATATATATTAATGCGATAAGAATGAAATTTAAAAAAGTATCCGAATATACTAATTTATTTACCATTTAAAACATCATAAATAATTAAATTTATTTTGAATGCAAATTATGATTAATTGCGAACAGTGATAAAAATTGTTATATTTATAGAATTTATCACGCCAGACATTCGGTAAAGATAATATTGCCTTAAATAAGGTTTTGCCGCTAAATTAACAAACTCAAATTTTTTATAAATTTTAAAGGCATGACAAACGATGAAGGTAACAGAAATTTAATATAATATGAAACAAATCTTTTAAATTTCACATGATAATGGATATGGTTGTAAAGCTAGAAGGAACTGTGACTATATTTATGTAGTAGCATATTTTTTTTAAAAAAAGTTTGAAATTTGAAATAACCCAATCCGCAAAGCAAAATCTAAAATATAGGCACAATCCGCGAAGCGAAGTTTGAACTATAGCACAACCCACGGCAGCTAAATCTTCAAAATACCAGTATAGCAAATCCGTGAAGCGAAATATAGGCCAGTCCACGAAGCGAAATCTGAAATACAGGCCAGTCCACGACAGAGGTAATCGTCATTTACAGTCAAGCCTACATTAAAGAACACCTCTATGTAAGGATCATAAACTTAAACAGTATACATTTATCCCAATTGCTCTTTATACATGTCACTCAGAGGACATAGAGGACACTTTTACAGGTTTCCTTAATCAGCCCACTTAACCCCCATTTTAATTTTTGACAACCCCCAACAAGTCAAAATTAAAATAGGAGTTTAGTTGGCTGATTAGTTGGACTATGGTTTCCTTAGGTGGACTTTATAGACAGATTTGACTGTATGTTCAATCTTATGACAATTAAGAAAAATATAGTTTTCATTAATAGTCATTATTCATATAAAGATCAGCATCGTGTTAAGTGTTTTAGTTTAATTTTTCCTGTAGATAAGTACTTCAAGTAACACTAACTATGGCGGCACAGAACTGACATAAAATATATCTTTTTATATTACGTGTGCATGTATTAACTTTTACTCTCTCTCTCTCTCTCTCTCTCTCTCTCTCTCTCTGTGCGTATGCGTGTGTGTGCATGTGTGGTTGCGTGCATACGTATTACCTTATACCTAGTAGTTACTCTGCGTACACGTAAAACAAAAATATATATTTAACGTTATATTTACTACGATAGATAGATAGATAGATAGATAGATAGATAGATAGATAGATAGATAGGATAGATAGATAGATAGATAGATAGATAGATAGATAGATAGATAGATAGATAGATAGATCAATAGATAGATAGATAGATAGATAGATAGATAGATAGGATAGATAGATAGATAGATAGATAGATAGGATAGATAGATAGATAGATAGATAGATAGATAGATAGATAGATAGATAGATAGATAGATAGATAGGGTTTTACTTCCCAGTCAAGAATATTTCAATATTTTGAGACGCTACCATCTATAGATAAAATTATAGAAATTCTTATCTTTGCAGTAAGCTCAGGGCAATGTGCAGGGAGAGTTCTTTAATGTGCAACGCCTGCCGTGACATGTAGGGACCATCGGTTTTTAAGGTCTTCTCCGAGGGACCGCGTAACTTTCGCACTTAATATAAAAATATATTTCATGTCACCTCTGTGCCACCGTAAATAAAGTTATGACGGTAAGCGTGTTCTTACAAGTAATTTTATTTCTTGTTTCCAAGTATACACTTAACTGAGGATTAAATGAAAAAGATTCACGATCCTTCCACGTGAAATAAAATGGGAAATCACTATTTTGCCGGAAAATACAATTATTATTGTTGTTTTAAACGGAACAAAATACAACAATAGAAAATTATAAATACGAAGTCATATTTGCAAGTCATGGGTTTTTTATCGCCTTTGACCTCGCAAATTATAACAATAATTATAATAATTAAAATAATTAGCTATTTTATTGCAGTGTCAGACATTATACATGTACTTGTACAATAAATTTATACATATATAATACACATGTTTCAAAAATCTATTATAATATCCGGGCAAAATTAACTTATGAAACACTATTAATGGAACAATCAAAATATGAATTATAATAAAATAAATATATGTTAACAGAAAAAGTGTAGTAATGGAGTTTAACCCCTCACCCACCCAATCAAGATTTTTTTCAATTGTACATGTACATATCGAGGCGAACAATCATCATGGTTGGTGGAGGAAACTGGAGTGTCCTGAGAAAACTATTCAGACCACCAGTAAGCGAACTGACAACCTTTTCACATTAGGATCTGTTAAAGTATGTAGTGCGATTCGAATCTAGGCAGTGATAGACACTGTGAGCCGTATGCCTGCGCTGCACACCACTAGGCAACCAAGGCCCCAGATGAAAGAGAAGTTGAATTTGATCTATATCAAGTTTATATGGTATTAGAAATCTGTGTTTAAAACACTTTCTCAGTAAACAATTACAAATCAAAATTAAAAATAAATCTTTATCAATAATCTAATTATCGTGGGAACAAAAAGTTTGTATTCATGATGCCCATTAAACGTTAGTATCAATATCGCTGTATATTGAATCAGTTTGCGGTTTAGGAGGGTCGCCATATCAATTGATCGCCTAATCCTGTTTTAAGAGGGGATATTTTAGATGGATGTTTCTAAATATTAACCAATGAAATGTTGGACCGTCATAGGAGTGTTGATGAAACTAGGAAGAAGAAAATGCTTACATGGAAAATTACCAATCCAGAGTATGGGGAATCGTGAGAAAAATCAATCAATTCATATCTTGAAATAATGCAAGTACATATCCTTGTGTTCTTCCATTCCTTAGGGTCAAATGTCATGGTGTAGTTTAGGGTGTATTTCAGTCTAAAATTCACATTTAAAAGTTAAAACTAATTTTAGATGTGACAATATTTAATGATTCAATAGAAATTTGTCACAAAAGTACTTTATTCTGTGTTTGAGCTGGTAATTTCATAGAAACAAATTACATGTACGTGTATTATGAGTTACTAAAAATAACGTAGATAATGTTGCCAATCAGTTTAGTCACTACAACGAGAGAGAGAGAGAGAGAGAGAGAGAGAGAGAGAGAGAGAGTTTGTTAAACCAATATGTTGAAAAGATACCCAAAGGACCAAAATATATTTTCCCAAATTTAGGTTAGGAAACACTTTGCATGATGAAGTATACCTTGGATTTTTAGGAATTTCAAATTTTAACTAGCAGCAAATTTAGACCGTAGTATATTTCTGATAATAATAGACAAATATTGCCTACTGAATTTGTGACATCCTAGTGACAACACCCAGCAGCAGAGATATGGGCTCCATACATGTACACGTATAATACCATTTTAATTTTACAGCACTAGACGGCCGTTTCGGAATAGAATTGACGCATCGCCGGCCACGCCCACAATGTTCCTACACTGGCCGCCATCACGGTACCAAAGCAGCGTCACGGCAACTAATGACGTTCTAGTGTCAGTGACGTCATTAAACCGCACAATTCAGGCCGAGTTTTCATTCTTTTTGCGTGTCATTCAAGCATGTCGACCATTTGTCGGAACATAGTGGGCGTGGCCGGCGATCCGTCAATTTGTCATCAGCAATGCTTGGACCAAAATTGTGAACGTAAAATAAATCCCCCAAAACGTTGAAAAGTTACCAAGAGATAGGTAGCAGCTCCCTAAAAACTGCCAAGATAAAGCAATTCGATGTGACCATCATTTACATCGGGTACATACAATTTTCTTGTCTGCTTTTTCCACCTAGGTGACCTTAATGTTAGCTCAACAAGACAACAAAAGCAGCTGTGACAACAGTAATGTATATATCCAATCAGCATTTTTGTGGAACGAAAAAACGATATTACATTTGAACTTGCAAAAAAACACAATATGCCCCTGTCGGAACAGTAAGTTAAAAAAGTGAAGTTTAAACCATTCCCGATTGGTCATCACAGTAACGGAATGAGCTCAACAAACTAAATGCGGACCACAGCGCCTTTCACTGGCTATAGTTAGTTTAAACAATATTTATTCAATGAAAATCATTTCACAAAAATTGAAGATTACAAAATATAAGTTGGGATTCTGAAACAAGAATTAAATTCTTATATTAATCAGTCTCCCACAACTGCACACGTGGAACAAAAGTAATACTAACCGGCTATGGTTAGAACCCCACTCGGAACAAAACCTATTCTGAGAAAAAAAATTAATTCACTATTGGGTTTTCCCCGGGTACTCCGGCTTCCTCCTCCAGCACCCCAAAATTGACCGCCTCGATATAAGTGAAAGAATCTTGATTGGGCGTAAAATACCATTGCGCCGCTCTTCAGCTCAAGTGAAAAATAGTTAACCGTTGAAAGGGAAATAACTCTTACTGTTATCTCGGTTTGGTAGTGAAGAGTTGCTTGTTCCTGTTTATTATTGTCCTGTGTTTTCCCCTTCTGGAAGGACAAGAGTTCATGGCCGCGGTGCTTGAGGTTGTACACGATATTCAGATATGAATTTGGTTGCTTTTATATAGGCCCATGTCGAATGAGCGAGTCACTCGGCATGTGGGATGTCGGGGTTCGAACCCCGATCGGGTCTGACCAAGTATTGAAAAAAGTAGCTACTGTTCTTTCGCCAAGCACTCGCTGTAAGTGGAATATTCTTGACTGGGAACTAAAACTTTCATTCATTCATTCATTCATTCATTCATTCAGTCAGTCAGTCAGTCAGTCAGTCAGTCATACATTCAATCAATCAATCAATCAATCAATTAATAAATCGAATCATCGATTTCAGGTAATGGGGAGGCCATGCAACAATCAATACATCGCATCGCCGATTTTGAATTATTCGGTATGATAACGTTCCCTGGCTGTCCATACTAATACTGTCTGTCATAAACCATTTTTTTAAATGTATGTTATGATTAAATTCAAAAATGGTGTATGACACTGCCTATCATTTCTTGTTGTGCCAGACAGGGAAACCTCAAACGAGTTCTAAATATATCTGCAAGATAAACTCAAGTTAACTCTGTTCTGCATTGGCGAACCCAGAGGTGGATTGGAAACCCACCCACCTACACGCACATATACACGCTTAATTATGTATGTGTGTATCGCTTATTTAGATGGATTTTATGCTACTTTCATGTGCTACTTTTGAATTTTTATGAAAAATTCAAAAGTGACATGGCACTACGTTTAAAAATGTTCTGGATGAGCACATCCCCAGACCATAGCTCATTTTACCGCATCAACGAAAAAAAAAATCGGAATCGAACCCCGCATTTTAAAATCTAAAATGCCTGGGCTTGCCACTGTTCAGGACCCTTCAATGTCATGTTCTTGTGCAATTATAATTGTAATATAAAGAAGTAGAACTGACGTTCCTGCTAAATCATGGCATTAGTGGCAAAAACAAAACCTTCACATGTGTGGACATTGTATTCTCGCATTTTAATGTCTAGCCAAAGTTAACTTGCAGGTTAATGAATGGTCCATATACAGTGCAGACCTGTCGAAAGTTTATCACTGAGCTAACGAAAAAGAATCGAAGCTCAGATGCCGAGAAGCCGAGATATAGCTAGCTAGCTAGTGACCAAAAAACTGCTAAGAGTTAGATACCAGCTGCCGAAAATCTGTCACGATAAAGCTCGGTAACAAGAGGCCATTATGAGTAACTGGTTCGGCAATAATTTGTTCGCTTAGCTTAGTGTTAGATTTTAGACAGGCCTGTACTGTAACTCTGTATTTTCCACCTGTTGTTTTTGTTATTTAATAATTTTTAAACCGAGGATGTTAATGTTCATAATTCTATACCTGATTTACTTTAATAAACAAAGTAATAAAATAACCATTAAATATTGTCTAGCTGAATACACGATCCCAGTTAAATCATTTCCCTTGTGGGTAGGTTGGCCAGAAATAAATTTAATTGTCACGTATCACAATACTGTATCGAACTCCATAGATCTATCATTCAACTCGCTATTAGTCCGGAATTTCTTTTAGGTTTGTGCGTTTTTTACTTAAATAATTATGTCATTACCTTACTTTTGATTATATGCTTCTTCATTTTGTCCGGGGTTTAGCGATAATTTGAGGGAGACTTATAATGACTTGAGTTGAGTAATGGTATTTAACGTCCAGTTAACAATATTTCACTTATATCGAGACGTCGCCAGCTATAGGCGAAGGTGCAGAAATTTTGCCTGTGCGTTGCGTCGATGACATTATACAGCAGGGTTCTTTGTCGTGGCACGCCTGTCATGACATGGGATCTAGTTTATAGTAAATTCCCATCCGAAAGAACCGTGACTTTCATTTCGTAATGCCGTGTGCTTGGCAAAAAACCGTCACTACCAACTTTAAAGTCTTGATTAGACCCGGTCAGGGTTTGAACCTACGGCCTCCCACTTACGGAGCAAGTACTCTACTAACTGAGCTATCGCAGCAGTGTCGTAATAAATGGGTTTGACGATAAATTGGGGAAAACCTTTAACGTAAAACATTTAGAGAAGATCGATGTTTGGACTTCAAAATAGTGGTGGTAAAGTTTTGGAAGGGGCATTATAACGAGGTTTTTCTGTTTTGTGATGTTGTTCCATTGTAAATATTTGAAATAAACAAATTAATTGATTATTTACTTCTTGAATAATAATAATAATAATAATAATATTTTATTTAAGTATCACTATCAATCTTTTTTTTAAAGCCATACATCATAAAATCATAAAAATAATAAACGTTTACATCCCGACATAACCTACGAGATACCACAAGTATTTCGCAAAAAAAAAAAAAAAATGTATTCAATGTTAAATAAAATATTTCACATTTAACGCAATTTCAAGATTTGGTTACCCTTCATACGTAACTAACTAACTAAATAAATAAATAAATAAATAAATAAATAAATAAATAAATAAATAAATAAATAAATAAATAAATATTTAAATAAATAAATAAATAAATATTTAAATAAATAAATATTTAAAATAAATAAATAAATAAATAGATAAATAAACATTTTTTGCGATATGTAAAAGTATATGCCCAATGTAAACTTTGATATAAAAAGGAGTTGGTGCTAAAATTTAACAGTTGTTACTTTATGAAAATCAACTTCTGGTATCCTCTTGTTCAAATTTTCAACCAGAAATAGATTTTTGTGGTGAAATTCTTCAATTGTTGGAGAAATTCAAAACGTCTAATCTTCTCTCGTTTTAACAATTAAAATCAAGTCGTGCCATGTGTATCATTTAGGCCAGGTCCCAGTTTCACAATCATTCCTTAACTAAGATTTTATTTATCTTAATCTGTCAATTTTGACGAACTTTTATGGTATTACAAATTAAAAGTTTAAACAACATTAGAATGTAGATGTAATAAGCTCAGGAAAATCTTCAAAATGACACCTTAAATTCATGAATATCTTGAAAACTATCAACAGTATTCAGTTAAGGAAAATCTTAGTTGAGAAATGATTGTGAAATTGGGACCAGGAGGTACATATATGAGCGGTTGCATTCAATCTTAACAATGATTTTCTTTAACTTAAATTCAGAAAATTTTAAAAGTCTATTTAGGAACTACAAATAAATAATTGAAATAAAAAAAATATTGTAGATGTTCAAATCTGACAATATTTTAAGTACTGCAAATGAAAAATTTCAAGAAAATTTAAATAATGTAATAATCTTGGAGTGATCTTAAATATGACACCTTAAATTCATGTTAATCTTGAAAGTTAACAAAACTATTCAGATTTTAAATGTGCCAGATTTAAGTTAAGGAAAATCTTAGTTAAGAAATGATTGTGAAACTGGGGCCTGGCTAGAACATGTAATTTTTTATATAAAAAACTAACAGGGAATTCAGTACCTAATATCTATTTGAACCAATTGTCCTAAAAACCCGGAGGATGAACATTAAAACTAGATAGATGGATCAAAGATAAATTATTAATTTTCAAGACACGTTTTATTTTAAACGATCAATGATCAATAATAACTGATTGATTTTATACAGATAACAATTAAACAATCGTTGTGGATGTCCTAGTTGTACAAACACACTTTTATACGTAATAAATAATGCAATTTTAATTTTTACAATACCAGGGAATCGTGATAACTGAAATCTACAAGTGTACAAACCTTTTATATAGAAGAATAATACAGTCATTAAAATTAATCGACCGCCTCTGTAGTTCAGTGATATAATGTCCCCTCGAAAACGGTAACGGGAGGATCGTAGGTTCGAACACCGACCGGATCATATACATAAGACTTAAAAAATAGATGAAGGGGGCAGCGTATCGGCTGGTTCACTCGTGCAAGTATTATGTGACTGAGGGATTGGTATGCTTGAATCTGTGAACTTGCACCTTAAAGTCGATTTCAGTGCATGCTAGTATAAGGCAGACCACAAAACACACTCGCACATCCCATGCATACACTAACCTGTCCTTTGATATTAATAGAGAGGCCCTGCTAACCTAATGGATAGGACGTCAGTCTACAAATCAAAGGTCTCTCCGTGACCGCTGTGAGTTCGAGTTCCGCTCAGACCACATGTGGGCAAGTGAATTTTCCTTGCCGCTGGCCTTTACTGGTTCACCCGGTGTCAGTATAATGTGACTAGGGGAGTGGTACGCTTGTTTGCGGCGTACTGACTCGATAAGCTAACAGCCTAAAGTCGCCCTGAGTGCGAACTGGTACAAGACAAACCATAAAACACACTGGCACTTCACATACATACACGAACATGTTCATAGATAATCCATAGAGTTAAGTAATGGTGTTTAACGTCCCAGTCAAGAATATTTTACTTATATCGAGACGTCGCCAGCTATAGGCGAAGGTGCAGAAATTTTGCCTGTGCGTTGCGCTGATGGCATTATACAGCAGGGTTCTTTAGCGTGCCAAGCCCATCGTGACACGGGACCTCGTTTATTTTAAGTTCCCATCCGAAAGAACCGTGACTTTCATTCCGCAATGCCGAGTGCTTGGCGAAAGAACAGTCACTACCCACTTTCAAGTCTTGGGTCAGACCCGGCCGGGGATCGAACCCACGACCTTCCACTTACGGAGCGAGCACTCTACCAACTATAATTCAGAGATGAATAAAGTTGTTCTCGTAGCAAATATCTGAAAAATTGCTGATACGACGTTAAGCAACATTCAACAACAACAATCTTTATATTAATATAAGAGCTTAAGTCGCGAATAGGTGAAAAGTGCTGATGCAACGTTAAGTAACATTACCATTAATTAATTTATTATCTTCAAAATAAATATCTAAACAGAAAATCTTGAACTTTCCACTTCGACATAAATGCAAGAATCTTGACTGGAACGTAAAATACCATTACACCAATCCATTTGCTATTGAAGCAAAAGGTGCAAAAACCTGGGGTGTGTTGCGTAGTCTACTCGACACGGTGCGGATTGGTTCCTCTCATGATACCGCTTGACATACATGTACTTGTATGTTTCATTATTTCTCTTAATTGGCATTACCGTTTAAACATGCACTTTGCAATAGCCAAACACAACACGTAATTTTTTTAAAATAAAGAAAGAAAAGAAAACAAGACCATGTAAAGATACATTAAGTTAGACCTCTCTAATTTTACCACTGGAATATATATATAGCTGGCGACGTCTCGATATAAGTAAAATATTCTTGACTAGACAATAAAACATCATAACTCAACTCAACTCTCAATTCCAAACACTTGTCGCTTACTGTGCGTATTGAAGTTTCTATAGTGACGGACTGGGTTCACATCCCAAATCAAACCGAAGTTGTTATCAGATTTATATCTAATCCGTCATATGTAATCCGAAGGTTTTTATCAGAATTACCATAATTTTACCGGCAGATAGCATTTCAAATAATCTCGCACCTTGTGAATGTGGTTGGGTCCATTTTTAAGTTCATTTTCTTTACAAACTTAATTTTGTATCTATTTTTTCTATTAACTACCAAACTGCCTATGGCATTATTAATAATTTCCAGTTTTAATTTATTAAAAACCAATTGTTACTCTAAATACTATTTTTATGGCCCTTCCTACGTCAAATGTTTTAACACATTTAAGATATAAACAGACTCGTGGTCAATATTTCGCATCATCGCTGACCATTGACGTGGGCAGTATTTGACCATCACGAATTCTATTTCATATATACCAACAAGGAAGAAATGTGTCTTTATTATTAAAGTGACCATCGTTGATAGTGGTCAGATTATTTTAATCTAAGTGGATTAACGATAAAACTGATATATAAATATTTTAACTTTAAATGGATTATAAAATATAAAGTTTATGTTTTAAATGGAGACAGAAACTCGATTTGAAATGAAATTGTTGCCGAAATCATCAAAATATCCCGTACCAGTTAAAGTTGAGTTATCAGATACCGCAATAATTTGGACTCTTGCTGAAATCACAAAAGGCAGAAGGCGTGAGGGAGGTAATGTCATTTATTTATTTATTTATTTATTTATTTATTTATTTATTTATTTATTTATTTGTTAAAAAACACGTATTTATTTATTTATTTATTTATTACAAATTATGTATTTATTTATTTTACGTTTTATTTATTGGTTGTTTTACAATCATTGATTGATTGATTGATTGATTGATTGATTGATTGATTGATTGATTGATTGATTGATTGATTGATTGATTGATTACATGGGGTTTACGTCCCAGTCAACAATATTTCCCTTACATCGAGACGTCACCAGCTATAGGTGAAGTGACAAAAATTTTGACCTTTGCAGTGTGCTGAGGGGAAATGTTCAGGGATGGTTCTTTTACTTGACACGAGGCATCGGTTTCATGGTCTTTTTCGAAAGACACTGTGACTTTCAATTCTGAATGCCGACTACTTTTTTCAGTCTTTGCCGAACCCATGACCACTCACATACGAAGCGAGTACTCTACCAACTGAGCTAGTGGTGGAACCCTGCCCTTTTATTTCCGTCCATGATATTATGTATGTGTGTATCACTTCCTCAGATTGCGGGAAAGTTACAGAATTTTATAAATATTTCAAAAATATATCTTCCACATCACCGAAAAATTGAACCCCCTCTTCAAAACCTCTTGGGTCCGCCATTGGAGTTACTGTATTCCTGCTTATTATGAAAACAGCAGAGAGTCCGGATAGAAGAAGATTGCGTTAATACCGAGTCTGTATGGCCAATGACCAAATGGAATGTACTTGTAAACGGGAAGGTAATTGTTACATTGCTGTGAGTCCATGATAGGATCACCAGGTTTTGTCCTAAGTACGCTCCAATTACAATTCCACAAATCCATTGCTGTGAGTCCATGATGGGTTCACCAGGTGGATTGGTCCTAAGTACCCGTAAAAAAGAAGTACATTTCTGTCGGGGTCCATAATGCACTCACCAGGTAAATTGGTCCCAAGACCCCTCCAATTACAAGTAGAGCGTCGTGGCCCAGTAATGGGCTCACCAGTTGGATTGGTACCGAGCTTAGTTAGCTGTATGTAATATATGTTTTAAATCATCACATAATCACTATTGTAGTGGAATTAAATAAATGATGATGATAATTGGAACATACTTAGAACCACTGGCAAAGTGAAATTTACTTGAAATGGGGAGGGCAGTAAATCAGGATCAATCCAACTGGTGAGCCCATTATAGAGCTACATTCATACAGTGTCGGCATTGACTTACTCTACTGCTGTCATAGTTCCTGTCTTGCCTGCAATAATGTTCAGCCAAACTTCCTAGAGATGTACAATATTGCTGAAATGTTGCATAACAGGCATGGATACAGGGTGTCTACTTGCTTATTATGGAATGTGTTTATGTATAATGGACTAGATGCCTACCTATCCTCTTTGTCCCTGGTGGGACATAAGGCCACATAATGGACTAGATGCCTACCTATCCTCTTCGTCCCTGGTGGGACATAAGGCCACATAATGGACTAGATGCCTATCTATCCTCTTCGTCCCTGGTGGGACATAAGGCCACATAATGGATCCCCGGACTAGATGCCTTATAAATACAATCAAATGGAGACAATCTTTTTGGTTATTGTCTATGACCGCCATATATTTTATGTATATATGTCTTAAACCGTTAGCTTCATCTTCATCAGGGAAATTGTGTGGCTAAAAAAATTAAATATATTTTTTAAATATGGACAAATAAATAAACCTTTTTAAATTTTTATCATTAGAACCATTTATGGTACTAGTATAAGACAACTGTTGTCGTGAAAAATATACTAGATCAAGTTTCATTTTTTAAGTTATTTAATGATAATTTTTTAATGGTATATGACAACTACAGTCCAACCGCCTTAAAGTTCACCACTGTATAAGGGCCACCTACTTATAAAGGGCAATAGAATTGTATCCCAATTGTTCTTTATTCATATTATTTGAACCCGTATGTAAAGGCCACTTTTACTGGTTCTCTTTGATGGCCTTTATAGACAGGTTTGACTGTATATAATTTTTTTCTTTTAAAACGCACCAAAAACCACTTTGTCCATAAAGACCCAAATGGAATAAAGAATCATTGAGGTAAACGTAGTCTTCCAAATAATTAAATATTATTTTGAGTTATTAATTTTAAAAATATACTAGATATTATAATTTGATAAATTCGAAAAAAAAAACCCAGAGAATCCACTATAGGATGTAAATCAAACGACGTCGTAGATTTATTACGTATCAACAATTTTCTTACTTTCTAAGTTTGAAACGCGAAATATATAATAAATAAATAACAAACAACTATAGCAAGTTGTTTTTGCTGTCCAGTTAATATTACAGAGATGTACAGCAAGGCTGTAGGCTGTCAAAAACATACGACGTTCCTGGCAGTCAAGTACCGGGGAATTTAAAATTGATGCATTGATTTC
Organism: Anadara kagoshimensis; assembly: GCA_021292105.1. Lineage (NCBI taxonomy): Eukaryota > Metazoa > Mollusca > Bivalvia > Arcoida > Arcidae > Anadara > Anadara kagoshimensis. Next base: position 43,060,249 of record CM037860.1, on the reverse strand, counting down.
CGCAATCAGGTATTTCATATAACTTTTCCGCTAAAAAGATTTCATTTCCGCATAAAAACGACTTGCATTTCCGCAATGGTGTCATGTATCATTTTTTTAATTAAATGGCCATTTTTTTAATGTATTTTATGATTAAATTCAAAAAATGGTATATGACAATGGTATTTGATATAATTTTCCACTAAAAAGATTTCATTTTCGCATAAAAAACTACTTGCATTTCCGCACTGGCATTTGATATTACTTTTCCACTAAAAAATTCATTTCCGCATTAAATAAAAATGACTTTTCCGCATCGTTTTCTTTTTAACTCCAGCATTTACTTTTAAATTACCTCTTCCGTTTGGAAGGTTTTCATCTGTTTCCCCATGTACACCAAGTAAAGGTGGAAATTGGATTTAGAATCAAGTTTAATTTAAATTTGATTTGTTTTACAATAAAGTACATGTAAAACAAATGTTTTGTATTAGTTTCATTTATTTACTTGCTGATTTTAAGTAATTTATTGTCAAGAAATGTCAAAATATTCTTTTACCCATTTGAAAGAACAGACAACAAGATTATTGCTCAACATCTCGACTCGGAATAATGATATAGCTCCCTTATGGGTATCTTTAAAAATCTAATAAATGTGCATTCAAGTTTTAAAATGAACTTTGAAATATTTCATTGTTGACTCGAAAATGACTAAAATTTAAAAAAAAAAAAAAAGAAAAACAGAAAAGCATTCGTAATATTGAATTTTGGATTTAATAAACTTGAATATTAAAATTTAATATTCATAGTTGACTCGAATATGACTATTGAACAATTTCAAAAAGTAAAATCCATTTGAATATACCGTGCTCAACTCATAAGTTCTGGATTAAATGAACTTAAATATTTTTCATAGTACTAGTTGACTAGAATACGACTAACGAAAATTCTCAAAAAGAAAACTTGGAAATGCATATTGAATTTGGGATTAAATAAACTTGAATATTAATCACATAGCACATATGTTGACTTCGAACATGATTAGCTAAAATTCTTATAAATACACATTTTAATAAACCTCGACTCCTATGGAATTTTTGCTAAATTAACTGATTCATCGATTTTCAATCCTTAAGGAAGTAAAGGGTGTTAGGCCGTGTAGAGTATTTTACATTCCGTAGTCATACTTTATACATGTAGTTCGTGTGTAGATGTTAAAAGGGTTTTGACACTTTAGGGTCAATCCCAAGGTTTCTCGGGGAGTGTACTGGACTAAACACCGGTCAATAAAAACATGATCATTTAAAAAACAACAGATTACTACGCATTTCTTATGCATTTATTCAAGAATTCTTTTTATTTTATTTATTTATATGTTTGTTTATTTTTATTTATATTTCATTGTTTTAAATTTTTATTTTTTATTTATTATATTTTTTTTTTAATTTAATTTAATTTATTTAATTTTATTTTATTTTATTTTATTTTATTTTATTTTATTTTATTCATTCGCTTTAAATAGTTATCTTAAATCTAATAAATGTATAACGATATTTTTCAAAATGTAAATAATTTCCGGATTCAAACAGTCAAATAACCGTGAGTTCAAACAATTTTTTCAGTATCTCAAAACTGTTAAATTCTCGGTAACTATAGTCACATTAATTTTCCATAATCCCCGCATGATTAATGTTTTTCTTTTTAATCAAATCTGTGGACATATATGGTTTTCCGGCAGCAGAGGAAAGGGGTTAAAATAATTCAATCGGAAGAAAACTGCAGAAAATTCCGATAAAAACATATGGCTAACTTGAGCTGGGAAAATCTTGTGATAAAATCTACAATTTCTGTGACTAATTTTAACATTCTACTAATAAATGGTACCGATGAGTACAAATTTGGTGACTAGTTTTACAAATTTGGACTGTTTTAACGAGTCTTAAACCACAAATTTCCCAAAAGAATGCGAGAGCCAATTTTCCTCTTTAATCATGAGTAAAAGATATTGATTATTATTGTGAATTTTGACCAATTGACCAATGCTGACGTCACACATAATTAGGTTACAACATTTTTGAAATATTCCAGACAGTTTGTCACTTAAGCCGAAAACCTAAAAACACAGCCTAACAAACATTCTAAAATAATTATATTTAAATTTGAATGAACTTAGTGAAATTTATTTTTCATATCTAAAATATACGAGTATCAAGTCATATTTTGATTTTTTTTTTTAGGAAAGCATATGACATAACCAGTCAAGGTCATTGGTTCGTTCATGGCCTGCAGAGATTTTTAAAAATATCAACTTGAAAACCAAAAATAAATATTAGTGTCAAGAAGTCTTTAAGATGCGTTTGTTACATTAAATTTTCAGGCTGACCAATTCGACGGATTTATCCGTTTTGGACGGATCTGTACCATTAATAAATGACATGATCAATTTAGACGGATTTTTTCTATATTGACGGGATTTTTTTAAATTAAAAATATTAAAAATTCGGACTCTTTGTATGACAGTTGTACCAAAATCAAACACTTAACGGAAAAAGGAACCTAAATGGCAACCTTGCACACTAAAATGTACCGATTTGGACAAATAAATACATTTGTTTGCTCAGCCTGCATTTTGTATTATAATTTAATGTATGTCTTGTGAACTCAGCGCCTCGATTTTATCAACCTTTCTATACCATTTCTATTGAATGAAATGTATCCGAAATTTCAAAATTTATTACAAGACATTTCATAGTTGTTTTTCATATTTGTTCGAGAGAAGTAGAATATGTATTGAAATCTGTATGTACTCATACATTTCATTAATGTAATTATTTATATATCCTATAAGTTGTAAAACTTTCGGAATAAAGTTTATTTTTTAACTTTAGATATTGAGCATGTAACTTGGCGTCATTCGTGAATTTGGTATGTAACTGTCCGCTATGCTTTGGACATGGAGCAGATTTTTTTTTTATCCCAGTACAAACTATTTACATATATATGTATACAGTACCGACATATTGAAAGTTAACCCTAAGCTAACACATTCAGAATGCCTGCCAGAAACGACATCTCAGCTCGAGCCCTCGTTACCTATATCTCGACAACTTTTCGACGGCTTCTTTCTATCTCTGGGTAGTTTTTTTGATCACTAGCTACCCCTTATCTCGTCCATTTGTCAGCCGAGCTTCGACTCTATTTCGTTAGCTCAGTGTTAAACTTTAGACAGGTCTGTACTGTATACTCGCGGACTAAATTTTGCCCTTTTTGTGATTTATTTATTTTTCATACCCATAAATCAGAAAAGTAAATAACAGTCTACACGACTGATGTATGGGACTAGGCTAATGGGAAACTGGTAAAAGTCAAATTCTTCATCACATATGTCCAGTTGCCAAGGTCCAATATAAGTGATGTCCACTCAAATAGCCTTATGTGATACAACAACGCATAAGTTTGGCGTTGTTTACCTATAAATCAAGAGGAAGTCCGAGTGTTAAATAAATAGGACGAAGGACGAATGGGCAAAAAAGTTTTCTAAGAAATTAAATAAATCAAGATAAACAAAGGGGTTATGTACTAATAAATGACAAATTGTAAAACATGCTAATTAAAAAAAAAGAAAGCAAAGAATTGGTGGATTAAAAAAAAGTAATACGCATAAAGAATACATGTAATATAAATGTATATCAAATACTAAAACTTTGTGTATAATACCAAAAGATAAAGTAAAATATGTAAAAAAGTAAAAAAGGACTTTTTGAAAAATTATAAATTTCCGCTCTTATATTAATACTTAGATCTACAGGTCAGAGAATAAAAAAAAATCAATCCAAAAAAAAAATTTAATCCGTATGAACTGTTATCAATGAATGTTTTTGACTAATGCAAACAGCAAAAAATTTTTAAACATTTAAACACAAGGTGATCACTTTTTTATATTCTGAAAATGTTTACATTGAAAATGCCATTTTGTACGACAGACTATATACACAGTCGTATACACCAGTGTTAACATAAATACCATTTTTTGAAAGTTTTGATTTATTGTCATATACTGGCAATTTTTTAATGTATTGAAAGATAGCATCAAATAAAATATTAATGCCATATGCAGAATTACAGCTTTTTTACAAACCATTTTATATGACAAACTGTAGTATCAGTGTCCAACTTGCAGTGTCATAAACATTTATTTTACAAAAAAAAAAAATTAAAATTCCAGAGGTTTCACGTGTCATCAAGTCAAACTGTTACGTGTTCAATGAAAACCGCCATTTAGAAACCCATTTTATATGTTTTTATTTTTAGATAACTTGGTATATTTAAAAGACGTGATTGCCGTTCACGAAGAACGTGGTAAACTTCTCGGTAGAAGTACTTCCAATGAAGTAGCAGTGCATTACATCACATATCCCAAGGAGAGGATACTCAGAAGAAACTCCGTCACATTCCAAGTGTCCAAATCCGTGTGTGAACATTTTATGAAGGCTATCATTGACCACACGGCAGGTAATGTTAACTTATGTATTTTATATAATTATGTTATCGTGAACTAATTACGCAAATTTCACCGTGTACACAGTTTTCATTTGCGTAACGAATTATGTTAGGTGTACACAGTCTCCCTTTGTGTGAAAATAAGAATCAATGGTTATCAATTTAGTTGAGTTCAAATTAAATAACCAACACGAGATTAATTTGAAGTTTTTGTGATGCAATAACCTAACATTGATAAGTTGCCCCATGCCGCCTTGGTTATGACGTCATTAACTTCATTGAGAATTGAGTCGAACAGAATTATCCAATCAAAACACTACATATTCAAAAAATTATCATTACTTCCTTGTTTTGCAATTCTAATAATTGAGCATTGGTTCTAATTTTTATTCGTTTCACACCGAATTGATACCGGTAATAATTACACTGTGCGTAATTCGCAAATTAAACATTGCACGGTGTCCATTTATATATCACTGCTTAATAAAAATAATCAAAAATAGCACCAATGCTTATAATTTGATTTCCAAAGTGATACAGTAGTCATAAAAAAAAACGCAATATGACACACATGAATCTATTACTTCCGTTGGCGACCGGAAATTGCTAGAATTTACAAATTTTAATTGCATATCGTATGATCGTAGGCGTTTTTTATTAAATGTAAAATTATAAATCTTTGTGAAATTTTTTGTAAAAGAAAAATTGAAGTCCACAATTAGTTAAATATATTTATATATTATTCCCGCTTAAATAAGGCCGTGCCAATAGCTGAGAAAATGAGGCCAAGTGCTCCGGAAGTACCACATGTCTACTTAACTACAGTCACCACATGTGAAATTTAGTAACTCACAAGTTTAATTGGAAGTTTTACAGAACTGTTCACTATGATAATACATAAAACGTGGACTTTTTATTACACAAAGTGCACAAATCATTATACATGCATTCTGCTAAAAATTCAAGATATATAATTTTATTTACAATTTCAGACAAATGTCGACCAAAACGTCTGTTGGTGCTGATCAACCCTGCAAGTGGACGGAAAAAAGGCGTGAAAATCTTCAGAGACAAAATGGCACCATTGTTTCGACTCTGCCAGATAGAAACTGATGTTATAGGTATGAATAATGATTTCTTACACCCCAGATAAATAAAAAGAGTGGCGATGACAGATATCTCCATCTTATAACCACCGCCATTGCCCCCCCTCCCCCGTGCAATATAGCCATCACGATATTTTTCCCGCAAAGATTTATCAAAAATTAAATGTGTATCAATATGTCTATAACATGATGAAAGTTTAATCGAATTGACGTTTTTTAGGTGCAAGAAATAGGATTAATTACAACCTTATTTTCCTATGAACACTACAAATAATTTTATTTATTAATCTGTTATAAACAAATGACAACGTTAAAAAAATAACCACGAAACGCACCAAAAATTGGGCTATTATATTATTAAAATTATATTGACAAAGTCAAAAATTAGGTGGCCATAAATTTTATTTAAATTTCTACAAAAAAAAGATCGCTGTTAAAACATTAAAATTAATATTATTTTGTGTATTTATTTTTCAGTTGTGACACAAAGAATAAATGCACAGACAGTTTTGCAGTCCTACAATTTGAACAGCATAGACGGGTAAGTGTTTTAATTTATCTGTACATCAGTATGGATTTCTTTTTACAATTAATACGTTAACGTTATGGTAGAGCTTGCTTATTATTCTTACTAAGGGAACTTATTACAACGAAGAAACCTGCTTACTTTACAAATAGATTGATTACACACGTGGCGGATGTAGCTAGCTAAACAGGAGGTGCTTACCCTTCCGGAGCACCGGGCCTCACTTCCCTGGTGGAAGTTCACGTGTCTAACCTAACTTGTCAGTTCCAAAGTTTTTACTTTGATTCTGGATTGTGATTCGGACATGGGTTAGTATGTTTGTTTTTTGATTGTATATTATTTGTCGTCGCATAGTTCTATGTTTCGTTCGTTCTCAATTTTGATTTCACATGTCCGGTGTGTAGCTATACAGAAGTATGAAGTTTCGGGCGCATTACATTTGCGCAAAATTTTCCTAATCCCTATGTAACATTTGCGCAAAGGGTGTATACAGTCAAACCTGTCTATAACGCCACCCAAGGAAACCAGTAAAAGTGGTTTTTATATACAGGTTCAAGTAATATGAATAAGGAACAATTGGAATATAATTCCACTGGCCTTTATAAGCAGGTGACCCTTATATAGAGGTGGCCTTTAAGGGAGGTTGGACTGTACTTCTATTGCGCAAATCTTAATTGCCCATGTTAAACTGTTAAATAAACACCACATGACCTTAGAGTCCATGTACGCAACAGATCTGGTAATATATCTGCAAGGCCCTCTAAAATAATTCTGACAGAACTTCAAAAACAGAAGAAAATACTTTCTTGCCTAGAGATGTACAGAGAACGTCGCAAAAACCTACCAGCCCTACCCAAAGATAGAGACGGTGTCCATGTTGCTTTAAATGCCTTGGGAATTTCTACCAAGTTGGAAAATATTTTGCTTGTAAACGATGTTCAGACCGAAATTATTGTATTTTCAACGTGTCTTAACCTGGAGTACCTTTGTACTGAAATTAATGAAATTTTTGTAGATGGTGTTTATTTAACATGCCAATTACGTTTTGCGCAATCGTAATATAAACCTTTGCGCAATCGTCATTTTTTTTGCGCAAAAGTCATATGGATTTGAGCAAATATAATGCACTGTAAAGTTTCACGGGTTTGTGGTATGGGTCTTTACTCCAATGAGATATAAATTTCACTTTCGTCGAAACACAAGCTTCAAGATGGAAGTTTACAATTCAATGTGCGTATAAAAACGCCGAGTGGTTGGTGTTCTTGCAAAGACCACCATGTTACCATAACAATATCTAATAAACACGTACTTACCTGGCGAAGAAATGATTGATGATTTGAATGGGGGTTTAAATCTCAGTGAAGAATATTTCACTTATACCAAGCCTCAAGAGCTATAGATTGACCTTTGCAGTGCGCTAAGGGCAATATGCAGGGAATTTTCATTAACCACGACCCACGCCTAGCATTCCGGTTTTAAAGTCTCTTCCAAAGGATCCCATGGCTTTCAGTGCTTGGCAAAAAATCAAACCTCGACCGGGGTTCGAACACACACACAGAGAGAGAGAGAGAGAGAGAGAGAGAGAGAGAGAGAGAGAGAGAGAGAGAGAGAGAGAGCACTTTACCAACTGATCTTCCGTATGGTTCAATGGTGTTGGAGGAGTAGTACCATAATACGTATTCGTTTTGTCCAATTTTGGTCGTATAAAAATATAACTTTTTTTTTTTTATATAATCTACAGGATCGTTACCGTTGGTGGCGATGGACTATGTTGTGATTGTGTAAATGGACTTTTGAGACGATTTCAAAAAGATCAAGAAATCGACTTCAACAACTCACAAAATTCACTTCAGCAACCATCACTTCCGGTTGGACTTATACCAGCCGGATCCGGAAATCTACTTGTAAAGTTTTTACACGGCACCAAAGATTTAGAGACAGCTTTGCTTAAAATAATATCAGGTAAATATGCCAATCCGCAATTGCTATGTGCTGAGTTGTTCATAATAGACCTTGCTTCAAAGACATAAAAAAAAACAAACATACTAATCCATGTCCGAATCAAAATCCAGAAGCATACTAAGTATCCTTTGTGGTGGAACAGACTGTAGTAGGTGTTATTATGCTAGGAGTTTGGCATTATAACAAGGAAAAACTGACAAAATAATAATAATCGATTGAACAACAAAAACATTCGACTAAAATACATGTAGTTGGAAAAATAAATAAAAATTGCATTCCAGAATGGATGATATGCTTACTGTCGGATGTGGTAGGCTTAAAGAAAATCTACCATTAGTTATTTACAATATCTTATTGTCTATTCTATTGTTCTTTGCAGGTAAAACTGTGACAACAAACGTGGCAGGAGTATATGCCAATGGAAAACTTGTTATTTATTCTGCGTTAATTCTTGGTTTTGGACTATGTGGACGAATGGTTCGTGATTGTGAAAAAACTCGATGGTTAGGTCCATCAAGATACAATGGTAATTATTTGTCACTTACCTAAATTGTTAACGAATTTATGAAACATTAGAACTAATTGATAAAAAGGATTATTTTTAATTTTAAAAAGTGCGTACTCATAGACGTAAAATAGATGGTATGATTGAGGGCCCTCTAACCGTATTAGAATCACAAAAGGAGGGATAATATAGTACCCGTCTGAAGTCGAGAATTTTATAATCTGTGACCCTAATACTAGTATGTGTTCTTTGGTGCCCTGGCTTTAATATTATCCGTGTTATTGTGGCGATGTTAGTGCGACGTTTTTATTGGTGCCATAGACACTTCATAACCACTTATTGGGAAATAATTTATGTATTTTCGTGGCTGCAAGAAAAAATTGCATTTCGTGGTGTGACATGCTTATGATTTGTGGTTATCGTTTAAGGTTCAGTTGTTAATTCGTTGACATGTTAATTCGTGTATCAGGGTGCCAACGATATGAGTTCACAGTATTTTGTTATTGTTTTTATTTCACAGTCGCTCCATTGAAGGCATTATTTACAAGACGAAAATACAGTTTAGAGATAGAGGGTATCGACGAAGAACAGCATTGTTCAATGTCTACAAAAACTGAATGCGAAGGCGCAGAAGGTATGGGAATATATGTATAATTTAATATATCATACATGAATTATTTCGCCCTAAAAATAATTTCTTTCATTCATTTTAATTTTCTAAATTTCTTATTACTTACACGTATCTTTAAAATTATTATTATTATTATTATTATTATTATTCAGTAAACATGTATTAATTAAAATTATTTTAAGTCGCCATATCGAGTGATATAAAGCCGTGAATGTATTATTTTAACTGTCGAATTTTAGCGTGAATTATTATTGTTCACGTTCATTTGGCCGTTAAGTAGGGTTATTCTGATGAGTCACCTTGTGCACTATTGTTACATTTAATTTGGTTTAAAATAAGTGGTACTGTATCATCGCAAAAAACGCTTAAATAGTACGCCGCTAAAATTAATACGTTTACAGTATCAAATAACAAGCTTAATGGCAATGCCATGGATAAACATTTCAGGAGAACGAAGAATTTCTGGTGAAATATACAGCATAGATTCGTGGATACACACATTTTCGAGTAATTCTGCTGATTCAGAGAAACCAACATTTGGGGATCGATCTCTGTCTGCGTATGTTGTCGAAAACTGTAGTTTTCATGATCACTTGGAACATCTGGCTAAAGTCAAGAACAGAGAGAACAATTGTGTAAGTAGACGGGGTTTAACTGTTAAATGGTATAATAAATAATTTAATTATCCCTTGTTTGTAGAAATTTGACTGATCATACCAGACCAGACTCCTTTCCTTTATTTTTGCATGAATGAGTTGGCTCTGTGTCGTTACATTATAATGGATTACGCGCATTCATTTGAATTCGTACCATATATCGATGCTATTACATGTATTTTACATCTGTATTGTTGTTCAATTTTTTATTGTTGTTTTAAAATTTTATATTTCCAATTTTAAGAAATGAAAACAAATTTTTTCTTTGTCGTATGTAAAAAGAATTAGACATTTTGCACATAAATCATGATTCGCTATGCGGTTTCTTGTATAACGTTACAAAAGTAGGAAAATAATTGAAATTTGGAACATCTTCAGTTTTAGTTAAGTACAATATTAATCTGCATCATACATTATACATGTATATACAATAATACATTAATTCTACATGTATATCCATATTATATCATTTCAAATACCTACATTTATTTATAATTTACAGTTCGAATACGACTTTGTCAGCGCAATAAAAGGTCAAGGTTACATAGTAGAATACTGGACTCCAATGAAAGAAAATTCTTCTTAAATTGTGATGGTGAAGCCATGTTACTTCAGACATCAGAAGTTGAAGTTAGGTATGAAATCAAAAACAAACATACTAATCCATGATTCGGATACTAATCCATGTCCGAATCACAATCCAGAAGCAGATGCGACTGGGCTAATATATGAAATCTTAGTCTGAGTTTATTCGATTGCTTTGAATCTGACTGTATACATTATGTTACCTGGATTTCGGAATTCAACACGATTTTAAAAATTTGTTTAAAACTTACATGATACGAGATTTCTCAACAAAATGCACTTCATTTATTCAATATTTGAGCTAAAATACTGTGAAAGCATTATTTTTTATGTTATTCCAATTTTCATAATTTAGTCACGGATTTACATGTAAAATGTTTTATCACACACTTACCTTAAACGGATTCCATAAACCACGAATTAACTTACCTACTTTACAAAATGGCATTTTTCTAAGAACAAAGAACCTTTACACCACGAAAATAGTTTATGTCACTTGGCATTTGTCTTGATTTTATATAATCCATGAACTATTCTTAAACATGGATGGCGAACAAGAATATTTATAATGTAGTGAGTGAGTGAGTGAGGAATGGTGTTTAACGTCCCAGTCAAGAATATTTCACTTATATCGAGACGTCGCCAGCTATAGGCGAAGGTGCAGAAATTATTTTTCTTAATTTATGATTATTTAAAATTTATTTTCACAGGTTGCATCAGAACGCAGTCAAACTATTTGGAAGTTTATCATAATGATGCACTGGAACAATGTTTCGACAGGAAGGAAGCATGAAATGCTGAACTATTTATTTTTCAATGAACAAAGTCTCAAAGATTTTATTATGTGATAAGACAAACTAACTGTTTATTATTGATATAAAACAGGACTGTTAAAGTTATTTTTAAATATAAAGACTGATCTGAGTTGTATTTCGTTTTTCATGTATTGCTTATAAAATGTTTTACAAAATGCATGGGCCCAATCATGGCAACATTAAAAAAATTGTGATTAAGTTCGAAAAAATAGAGAGATCATCCATCCACGTGTAAATGCTGTGCAGATACATATTTTTTTTTAAATTTTCGCCGTTTTTAGATGTGTCATTTTATATGTTTTCGCATGACGTTATTCCGTACTTTATGAAAGTTAGAATGGCAATTTTTTTTAAATATAAAGACTGATCTGAGTTGTATTTCGTTTTTCATGTATTGCTTATAAAATGTTTTACGAAATGCATGGTCCAATCATGGCAACATTAAAAAAAAATGTGATTAAGGTCGAAAAAATAGAGAGATCATCCATCCACGTGTAAATGCTGTGCATATACATATTTCTTTTTAAATTTTCGCCGTTTTTAGATGTGTCATTTAATATGTTTTCGCATGACGTTATTCCGTGCTTTATGAAAAGTTCGAATGACATAAAATCATTATGACCTTGAAAAAGAATGTGTATGGATGAAATTAAAATAAATGGTCCACCAAATGCAATAATGCCAGAATAGAAATATAAAAACAGAAAATATTTTGGCTTAAAGTAATTTTAAAAAGATATAGAATAAAACTGATTTGGAAGAGGCCACACGTTCATTAACTTGTGAAGTTATATAAATGGCAAACCTGAAAATGTGTTCAATAGAAAAAACATCTATATAAATTATTTGCTACAGTGGCACAATCCATCCATTTGAATTATGTGCCACAATGGCAAACATAAAATGTCCTCAAATGCGAACAGAAATTAGAGATGTCATATACCATTTTTTGAATTTAATCATAAAATACATTCAAAAAATGGAATATACCATTTTTTGAATGTATTTTATGATTAAATTCAAAAAATGGTATATGACAGAGAGAACATACATATGTATTATGTGCCACGTTAAGTTGCTGTGTAGTTATATTTTCTTGTATATTTGTGCTGTTTTCATATACATTTTGCATGTGTTATTTTACATTTTCGCTTGATGTTATTTCCTGATATGTATAATTTAAAAAATGACAAAATACTTTTTAAAACTTGCAATTGAAAACATGGTAAGGTTAACCAAAGAGGTTACATCTATTTTAATTGTTGTCTAAAAATTGGAAGAAACTCTTTCTCTATTTCTTCCATTTAACATCAAGATAAGAGAGAAAAGATGAGCAAATTGTCATAAAATCGATTTCGTCATAATCCACTTCCTTTTGGATTAATGAAAAACCAGAAATTTACCATTTACAGAAGTACATTAAAACAACATATGATTACATATGATTATGTAGTAAAAGAACATATAATTACAGTAGAATTACGACGGTTGACACGCGTACTCAAGACCGGAACTAGTTGACATTCTACTGTAAATCGGAAATTTTCGCAAGAATCGCCATTCGGAATATTCGCGTTCTTTTATTTTAGCGTCGTCGAATAATTGTCAATGCAAATGCGAATAAACTGTATCTTTATAATGTACATGCAAAAAACGCTTTATTTTTGCGACTTTTTATGCGGAAGCGAAAATTTTTTTGATGATGAAAATGTTCAAATGTAGCAATGGTGATATTGTTTCCATCATCATATTTTAAGTGTACAAATATATGGACACATATTATGTTATTTTTATTAAACTAGTACTGTAATGTAATTACGAAATATAAGAAAACAGTGTGCTGAGCACATAGAGCTCCTTGAAGGATGTATAGTTTGTAAATAGAAAACCGGATTAAAATTGTGCAAGATAGCAAACCAAGCATTATAAATGTTGTAAATTAACATATCGCAAAAATGTACTCAAAGTAATATTTTATCGTCAGATTGATGGATTTTGAAAATAAAGACATCATTTTGACTTATCAAACTTAGTTATTTTATTTCTAATTTGATTATGTATTGATTGTTTTATACTATTTTAGTATACAATGCAGATTGTCCGTTTTAGCGTATTCAAAAGTACGCGAAATGTCCCGTCCGCATTAAAGTACCGACCTGTCGAAAATTTTAACACTAAAATTAGCTAAGAAAAAGTAGTGAAAGCTCGGCAACTGAGTTGCCAAAAAAATGGATCTGTAATGAGCGAAAAAGCTGTCTAGAGATAGATAGCAGCTGCCACACTGTCAAAAGGCTGCGGAAATGTAGTTAACGAGCGTCCGAGATAGACGGTACATTTTCGTTATCTTAATATTAAACTTTCGACAGACCTGTACTTTACATGACCCGTAATATATGTTATCAAAACGTAAGTCCGGCGAGAGAGATGGATAACAGCTTCCAAGCTGCCAAAAAGCTGTGGAAATGTAGCTAACGAGGGGCCGAGATAAACGGTCATATTGCTTAATGTTAAACTTTTGACAGGCCTGTACTGTACATGACCCGTGATATATGTTATCTAAACGTAAGTCCGACGAAGCGTGTAAAAGCGATTTAAGGGATTTGATTTTTCAGTGTATTTTTAAGTATTTTGGCAACAAACTGTAACAAAGCAGTTTTCCGAAAGTACCAAAATTGCAAGAATAATCGAAAAACGTGTATTGCAACTTTTGATTTGTTTTATCTCTTAGAGTTTGATAGAAATAGTGCCGTTTCACACGACACACTGTTTTATTGTTTGTTTGAGAAAACATAAGTCAAAGATGAGAAGAGAAAAAAGCGAGCCGCTTTTCCCGTTAGTGGAGTAGGGTGATGAGTACTCGATCACAAGTGGGGAGTATAGGGTTAACAGTTGTAGTGCAGTTAGGATTGCTTGCAAAGAGCAATCAGCCCAATACACAGTTCGTCGCCATGTGCGTACGAGAGCGTGCTTTTGTGTGCACGCCCCCACTCACTTAAATGAAAAGAAAACACACTGCACATTCCAACTTCAACATCATGCATTTTAATAAAAATACAATTTTTTCCGAGTGTCTACAACTTTACCGAAAATGTACATCTTTTATTATCAACAGCATTTTGGTCTTTTTTCTTCAATTTCCAACTTTTTACACCCTTCCTCCATTGCATCCTAAAGAACGCTGCTGTATAATGCCATCAGCGCAACATACAGGCAAATTTTCCGCACCTTCGCCTATAGCTGGCGACGTCTCGATATAAGTGAAATATTCTTGACTGGGACAATAAACACCATTACTCAACTCAACTCAACTCAACTCCTTTTAGCGATTGTTAAGTTACATTTTGTTTTATTCACACTTTAATGATTGCGCTGAATGCTTGAGCAGAGGCAGAAAAACATAACAATTTCGGGTTCGATCCCGTTACTAAAAATCGATTGTGGCGTCATAGAAAGAACTTATTGTGCAGTCATAGAGAGCATCCTATCTATGACGTCACAATCACTATCACAAAAGTATTCCGCGCATCAGTGAAACAACATGCAGATTGTCCGTTTTAGCGTATTCAAAAGTACGCGAAATGTCCCGTCCGCATTAAAGTACCGACCTGTCGAAAATTTTAACACTAAAATTAGCTAAGAAAAAGTAGTGAAAGCTCGGCAACTGAGTTGCCAAAAAAATGGATCTGTAATGACCGAAAAAACTGTCTAGAGATAGATAGCAGCTGCCACGCTGTCAAAAGGCTGCGGAAATGTAGTTAACGAGCGTCCGAGATAGACGGTACATTTTCGTTATCTTAATATTAAACTTTCGACAGACCTGTACTTTACATGACCCGTAATATATGTTATCAAAACGTAAGTCCGGCGAGAGAGATGGATAACAGCTTCCAAGCTGCCAAAAAGCTGTGGAAATGTAGCTAACGAGGGACCGAGATAAACCGTCATATTGCTTAATGTTAAACTTTCGACAGGCCTGTACTGTACATGACCCGTGATATATGTTATCTAAACGTAAGTCTGGCGAGAGAGATAGATAACAGCTTCCAAGCTGCCAAAAAGCTGTGGAAATGTAGCTTACGAGTGGCCGAGATAAACGGTACAATTTCGTTATCTTAACGTTGAACTTTCGACAGGCCTGTACTGTGCATGACCCGTAATGTATGTTATCAAAAATGTTAGTCCGACGAAGCGTGTAAAAGCGATTTAAGGGATTTTTGAGTGTAATTTTAAGTATTTTGGCAACAAACTGTAACAAAGCAGTTTTCCGAAAATACCAAAATTGCAAGAATAATCGAAAAACGTGTATTGCAACTTTTGATTTGTTTTATCTCTTAGAGTTTGATAGAAATGGTGCCGTTTCACACGACATCCTGTTTTATTGTTTGTTTGAGAAAACATAAGTCAAAGATGAGAAGAGAAAAAAAGCGAGGCGCTTTTCCCGTTAGTGGAGTAGGGTGATGAGTACTCGAGCACAAGTGGGGAGTATAGGCTTAAGAGTTGCAGTACAGTTAGGATTGCTTGCAAAGAGCAATCAGCCCAATACACAGTTCGTCGCCATGTGCGTACGAGAGCGTGCTTTTGTGTGCACGCCCCCACTCACTTAAATGAAAAGAAAACACACTGCACATTCCAACTTCAACATCATGCATTTTAATAAAAATACAATTTTTTCCGAGTGTCTACAACTTTACCGAAAATGTACATATTTTATTATCAACAGCATTTTGGCCTTTTTTCTTCAATTTCCAACTTTTTACACCCTTCCTCCATTGCATCCTAAAGAACGCTGCTGTATAATGCCATCAGCGCAACATACAGGCAAATTTTCCGCACCTTCGCCTATAGCTGGCGACGTCTCGATATAAGTGAAATATTCTTGACTGGGACAATAAACACCATTACTCAACTCAACTCAACTCAACTCCTTTTAGCGATTTGTTTTATTCACACTTTAATGATTGCGCTGAATGCTTGAGCAGAGGCAGAAAAACATAACAATTTCGGGTTCGATCCCGTTACTAAGAATCGATTGTGGCGTCATAGAAAAAACTTTATGTGGCGTCATAGAGAGCATCCTATCTATGACGTCACAATCACTATCACAAAAGTATTCCGCGCATCAGTGAAACAACATGCAGATTGTCCGTTTTAGCGTATTCAAAAGTACGCGAAATGTCCCGTCCGCATTAAAGTACCGACCTGTCGAAAATTTTAACACTGAAATTAGCTAAGAAAAAGTAGTGAAAGCTCGGCAACTGAGTTGCCAAAAAAATGGATCTGTAATGACCGAAAAAACTGTCTAGAGATAGATAGCAGCTGCCACGCTGTCAAAAGGCTGCGGAAATGTAGTTAACGAGCGTCCGAGATAGACGGTACATTTTCGTTATCTTAATATTAAACTTTCGACAGACCTGTACTTTACATGACCCGTGATATATGTTATCTAAACGTAAGTCCGACGAGAGAGATAGATAACAGCTGCCAAGCTGCCAAAAAGCTGTGGAAATATAGCTTACGAGTGGCCGAGATAAACGGTACAATTTCGTTATCTTAATGTTGAACTTTCGACAGGCCTGTACTGTGCATGACCCGTAATGTATGTTATCAAAAACGTTAGTCCGACGAAGCGTGTAAAAGCGATTTAAGGGATTTTTGAGTGTATGTTTAAGTATTTTGGCAACAAACTGTAACAAAGCAGTTTTCCGAAAGTACCAAAATTGCAAGAATAATCGAAAAACGTGTATTGCAACTTCTAATTTGTTTTATCTCTTAGAGTTTGATAGAAATAGTGCCGTTTCACACAACATACAGTTTTATTGTTTGTTTGAGAAAACATAAGTCAAAAATGAGAAGAGAAAAAAAGCGAGCCGCTTTTCCCGTTAGTGGAATAGGGTGATTGATGAGTACTCGATCACAAATGGGAGTATAGGCTTAACAGTTGTAGTACAGTTAGGATTGCTTGCAAAGAGCAATCAACCCAATACACAATTCGCCGCCATGTGCGTACGCGAGCGTGCTTTTATGTGCACTCCCCACTCACTTATATGAAAAGAAAACACACTGCACATTCCAACTTCAACATCATGCATCTTCATATTAGATACAATTTTTCCTATTGTCTACAACTTTACCGAAAATGTGCATTTTTTATTATCAACAACATTTTGTTAATTTTTCTTCAATTTCCAACTTTTTACACATTTCCTCCTTCGCACCCTAAAGAAACCTGCTGTATAATGCCATCAGCGCAACGTACAGGCAAGTTTTCCGCACCTTCGCCTATAGCTGGCGACGTCTCGATATAAGTGAAATATTCTTGACTGGGTCAATAAACACCATTACTCAACTCAACTCAACTCCTTTTAGCGATTGTTAAGTTACATTTTGTTTTATTCACACTTTCCTGATGAACAGAGGTAGAAAAACATAACAATTTCGGGTTCGATCCCGTTACTAAGAATCGATTGTGGCGTCATAGACAGAACTTATTGTGGCATCATAGAGAAGAGCATCCTCTCTATGACGTCACAGTCAATATCGCAAAAAAGTATTCCGGGCATCAGTGAATGTCCGTTTTAGCGTGTTCAAAATTACGCAAAATGTCCCGTCCGCATGTAAAGTACAGACCTGTCGAAAGTTTAACACTTAAATAAGCTAAGAAAAAGTAGTGAAAATCGGCAAGCGAGTGGCCGAGATATGGATCTTTATTGACCGAAAAACTGTCGAGAGATAGATAACAGCTGCCAAAAAGTTGTAGAAATATAGCTAACGAGGGGCCGAGATATACGGTACAGTTTCGTTATCTTAATATTAAACTTTCGAAAGACCTGTACTTTACTTGACCCGTAAAATATGTTATAAAAACGTAAGTCCGGCGAGAGAGACGGATAACAGCTTCCAAAAAGCTATGAAAATGTAACTAACGAGGGA
Source organism: Anadara kagoshimensis (assembly GCA_021292105.1). Taxonomy (NCBI): domain Eukaryota; kingdom Metazoa; phylum Mollusca; class Bivalvia; order Arcoida; family Arcidae; genus Anadara; species Anadara kagoshimensis. Next base: position 43,042,057 of record CM037860.1, on the reverse strand, counting down.
CCGAGAGAAACGGTACAATTTCTTAATGTTAAACTTTCGACAGACCTGTACTGTACATACCCTGTAATATATGTTATCAAAACGTAATTCCAACGAGAGAGATAGATAACAACTGCCAAGCTGCCAAAAAGCTGTGGAAATGTAGCTAACGAAGGGCCGAGATAAACGGTACAATTTCGTTATCTTAATGTTAAACTTTCGACAGGCCTGTACTGTGCATGACCCGTAATGTATGTTATCAAAAACGTAAGTCCGACGAAGCGTGTAAAAGCGATTTAGGGAATTTTTGAGTGTATTTTTAAGTATTTTGGCAACAAAACTGTAACAAAGCAGTTTTCCGAAATTACCAAAATTACAAGAATAATTGAAAAACGTGTATTGCAACTTCTGATTTGTTTTGTCTCTTAGAGTTTGTGGAAATAGTGCCGTTTCACACAACATACATTTTTTTTGTTTGTTTGAGAAAACATAAGCTTAAGTCAAAAATGAGAAGAGAAAAAAAGCGAGCCGCTTTTCGTGTTAGTGGAATAGGGTGATTGATGAGTACTCGATCACAAATGGGAGTATAGGCTTAACAGTTGTAGTACAGTTAGGATTGCTTGCAAAGAGCAATCAACCCAATACACAATTCGCCGCCATGTGCGTACGCGAGCGTGCTTTTATGTGCACTCCCCCACTCACTTATATGAAAAGAAAACACACTGCACATACCAACTTCAACATCATGCATTTTCATATTAGATACAATTTTTCCTATTGTCTACAACTTTACCGAAAATGTGCAATTTTTATTATCAACAACATTTTGTTCATTTTTCTTCAATTTCCAACTTTTTACACATTTCCTCCTTCGCACCCTAAAGAAACCTGCTGTATAATGCCATCAGCGCAACGTACAGGCAAGTTTTCCGCACCTTTGCCTATAGCTGGCGACGTCTCGATATAAGTGAAATATTCTTGACTGGGTCAATAAACACCATTACTCAACTCAACTCAACTCCTTTTAGCGATTGTTAAGTTACATTTTGTTTTATTCACACTTTCCTGATTGCGCTGAATGCATGAACAGAGGTAGAAAAACATAACAATTTCGGGTTCGATCCCGTTACTAAGAATCGATTGTGGCGTCATAGACAGAACTTATTGTGGCGTCATAGAGAAGAGCATCCTCTCTATGACGTCACAGTCAATATCGCAAAAAAGTATTCCGGGCATCAGTGAATGTCCGTTTTAGCGTGTTCAAAATTACGCAAAATGTCCCGTCCGCATGTAAAGTACAGACCTGTCGAAAGTTTAACACTTAAATAAGCTAAGAAAAAGTAGTGAAAATCGGCAAGCGAGTGGCCGAGATATGGATCTTTATTGACCGAAAAACTGTCGAGAGATAGATAACAGCTGCCAAAAAGTTGTAGAAATATAGCTAACGAGGGGCCGAGATATACGGTACAGTTTCGTTATCTTAATATTAAACTTTCGAAAGACCTGTACTTTACTTGACCCGTAAAATATGTTATAAAAACGTAAGTCCGGCGAGAGAGACGAATAACAGCTTCCAAAAAGCTATGAAAATGTAACTAACGAGGGACCGAGAGAAACGGTACAATTTCTTAATGTTAAACTTTCGACAGACCTGTACTGTACATACCCTGTAATATATGTTATCAAAACGTAATTCCAACGAGAGAGATAGATAACAACTGCCAAGCTGCCAAAAAGCTGTGGAAATGTAGCTAACGAGGGGCCGAGATAAACGGTACAATTTCGTTATCTTAATGTTAAATTTTCGACAGGCCTGTACTGTGCATGACCCGTAATGTATGTTATCAAAAACGTAATTCCGACGAAGCGTGTAAAAGCGATTTAAGGAATTTTTGAGTGTATTTTTAAGTATTTTGGCAACAAAACTGTAACAAAGCAGTTTTCCGAAATTACCAAAATTACAAGAATAATTGAAAAACGTGTATTGCAACTTCTGATTTGTTTTGTCTCTTAGAGTTTGATAGAAATAGTGCCGTTTCACACAACATACATTTTTTTTTTTGTTTGAGAAAACATAAGTCAAAAATGAGAAGAGAAAAAAGCGAGCCGCTTTTCCCGTTAGTGGAATAGGGTGATTGATGAGTACTCGATCACAAATGGGAGTATAGGCTTAACAGTTGTAGTACAGTTAGGATTGCTTGCAAAGAGCAATCAACCCAATACACAATTCGCCGCCATGTGCGTACGCGAGCGTGCTTTTATGTGCACTCCCCCACTCACTTATATGAAAAGAAAACACACTGCACATACCAACTTCAACATCATGCATTTTCATATTAGATACAATTTTTCCTATTGTCTACAACTTTACCGAAAATGTGCATTTTTTATTATCAACAACATTTTGTTCATTTTTCTTCAATTTCCAACTTTTTACACATTTCCTCCTTCGCACCCTAAAGAAACCTGCTGTATAATGCCATCAGCGCAACGTACAGGCAAGTTTTCCGCACCTTCGCCTATAGCTGGCGACGTCTCGATATAAGTGAAATATTCTTGACTGGGTCAATAAACACCATTACTCAACTCAACTCAACTCCTTTTAGCGATTGTTAAGTTACATTTTGTTTTATTCACACTTTCCTGATTGCGCTGAATGCATGAACAGAGGTAGAAAAACATAACAATTTCGGGTTCGATCCCGTTACTAAGAATCGATTGTGGCGTCATAGACAGAACTTATTGTGGCGTCATAGAGAAGAGCATCCTCTCTATGACGTCACAGTCAATATCGCAAAAAAGTATTCCGGGCATCAGTGAATGTCCGTTTTAGCGTGTTCAAAATTACGCAAAATGTCCCGTCCGCATGTAAAGTACAGACCTGTCGAAAGTTTAACACTTAAATAAGCTAAGAAAAAGTAGTGAAAATCGGCAAGCGAGTGGCCGAGATATGGATCTTTATTGACCGAAAAACTGTCGAGAGATAGATAACAGCTGCCAAAAAGTTGTAGAAATATAGCTAACGAGGGGCCGAGATATACGGTACAGTTTCGTTATCTTAATATTAAACTTTCGAAAGACCTGTACTTTACTTGACCCGTAAAATATGTTATAAAAACGTAAGTCCGGCGAGAGAGACGGATAACAGCTTCCAAAAAGCTATGAAAATGTAACTAACGAGGGACCGAGAGAAACGGTACAATTTCTTAATGTTAAACTTTCGACAGACCTGTACTGTACATACCCTGTAATATATGTTATCAAAACGTAATTCCAACGAGAGAGATAGATAACAACTGCCAAGCTGCCAAAAAGCTGTGGAAATGTAGCTAACGAGGGGCCGAGATAAACGGTACAATTTCGTTATCTTAATGTTAAACTTTCGACAGGCCTGTACTGTGCATGACCCGTAATGTATGTTATCAAAAACGTAAGTCCGACGAAGCGTGTAAAAGCGATTTAAGGAATTTTTGAGTGTATTTTTAAGTATTTTGGCAACAAAACTGTAACAAAGCAGTTTTCCGAAATTACCAAAATTACAAGAATAATTGAAAAACGTGTATTGCAACTTCTGATTTGTTTTGTCTCTTAGAGTTTGATAGAAATAGTGCCGTTTCACACAACATACATTTTTTTTGTTTGTTTGAGAAAACATAAGCTTAAGTCAAATATGAGAAGAGAAAAAAAGCGAGCCGCTTTTCGTGTTAGTGGAATAGGGTGATTGATGAGTACTCGATCACAAATGGGAGTATAGGCTTAACAGTTGTAGTACAGTTAGGATTGCTTGCAAAGAGCAATCAACCCAATACACAATTCGCCGCCATGTGCGTACGCGAGCGTACTTTTATGTGCACTCCCCCACTCACTTATATGAAAAGAAAACACACTGCACATACCAACTTCAACATCATGCATTTTCATATTAGATACAATTTTTCCTATTGTCTACAACTTTACCGAAAATGTGCAATTTTTATTATCAACAACATTTTGTTCATTTTTCTTCAATTTCCAACTTTTTACACATTTCCTCCTTCGCACCCTAAAGAAACCTGCTGTATAATGCCATCAGCGCAACGTACAGGCAAGTTTTCCGCACCTTTGCCTATAGCTGGCGACGTCTCGATATAAGTGAAATATTCTTGACTGGGTCAATAAACACCATTACTCAACTCAACTCAACTCCTTTTAGCGATTGTTAAGTTACATTTTGTTTTATTCACACTTTCCTGATTGCGCTGAATGCATGAACAGAGGTAGAAAAACATAACAATTTCGGGTTCGATCCCGTTACTAAGAATCGATTGTGGCGTCATAGACAGAACTTATTGTGGCGTCATAGAGAAGAGCATCCTCTCTATGACGTCACAGTCAATATCGCAAAAAAGTATTCCGGGCATCAGTGAATGTCCGTTTTAGCGTGTTCAAAATTACGCAAAATGTCCCGTCCGCATGTAAAGTACAGACCTGTCGAAAGTTTAACACTTAAATAAGCTAAGAAAAAGTAGTGAAAATCGGCAAGCGAGTGGCCGAGATATGGATCTTTATTGACCGAAAAACTGTCGAGAGATAGATAACAGCTGCCAAAAAGTTGTAGAAATATAGCTAACGAGGGGCCGAGATATACGGTACAGTTTCGTTATCTTAATATTAAACTTTCGGATTGCAAAGAGCAATCAACCCAATACACAATTCGCCGCCATGTGCGTACGCGAGCGTGCTTTTATGTGCACTCCCCCACTCACTTATATGAAAAGAAAACACACTGCACATACCAACTTCAACATCATGCATTTTCATATTAGATACAATTTTTCCTATTGTCTACAACTTTACCGAAAATGTGCATTTTTTATTATCAACAACATTTTGTTCATTTTTCTTCAATTTCCAACTTTTTACACATTTCCTCCTTCGCACCCTAAAGAAACCTGCTGTATAATGCCATCAGCGCAACGTACAGGCAAGTTTTCCGCACCTTGCCTATAGCTGGCGACGTCTCGATATAAGTGAAATATTCTTGACTGGGTCAATAAACACCATTACTCAACTCAACTCAACTCTTTTAGCGATTGTTAAGTTACATTTTGTTTTATTCACACTTTCCTGATTGCGCTGAATGCATGAAAGAGGTAGAAAAACATAACAATTTCGGGATTCGATCCCGTTACTAAGAATCGATTGTGGCTTCATAGACAGACTTATTGTGGCGTCATAGAGAAGAGAATCCTCTCTATGACGTCACAGTCAATATCGCAAAAAAGTATTCCGGGCATCAGTGAATGTCGTTTTAGCGTGTTCAAAATCACGCAAAAATGTCCCGTCCGCATGTAAAGTACAGACCTGTCGAAAGTTTAAAACTTAAATAAGCTAAGAAAAAGTAGTGAAAATCGGCAAGCGAGTGGCCGAGATATGGATCTTTATTGACCGAAAACTGTCGAGAGATAGATAACAGCTGCCAAAAAGTTGTAGAAATATAGCTAACGAGGGGCCGAGATATACGGTACAGTTTCGTTATCTTAATATAAACTTCGAAAGACCTGTACTTTACTTGACCCGTAAAATATGTTATAAAAACGTAAGTCGGCGAGAGAGACGGATAACAGCTTCAAAAAGCTATGAAAATGTAACTAACGAGGGACCGAGAGAAAACGGTACAATTCTTAATGTTAAACTTTCGACAGACTGTACTGTACATACCCTGTAATATATGTTATCAAAACGTAATTCCAACGAGAGAGATAGATAACAACGCCAAGCTGCCAAAAAGCTGTGGAAATGTAGCTAACGAGGGGCCGAGATAAACGGTACAATTTCGTTATATAATGTTAAACTTTCGACAGGCCTGTACTGTGCATGACCCGTAATGTATGTTATCAAAAACGTAATTCCGACGAAGCGTGTAAAAGCGATTTAAGGAATTTTGAGTGTATTTTTAAGTATTTTGGCAACAAAAACTGTAACAAAGCAGTTTTCCGAAATTACCAAAATTACAAGATAATTGAAAAAACGTGTATTGCAAAATTATGATTTGTTTTGTCTCTTAGAGTTTGATAGAAATAGTGCCGTTTCACACAACATACATTTTTTTTTTTGTTTGAGAAAACATAAGTCAAAAATGAGAAGAGAAAAAAAGCGAGGCGCTTTTCCCGTTAGTGGAATAGGGTGATTGATGAGTACTCGATCACAAATGGGAGATAGGCTTAACAGTTGTAGTACAGTAGGATGCTTGCAAAGAGCAATCAACCCAATACACAATTCGCCGCCATGTGCGTACGCGAGCGTGCTTTTATGTCGCACTCCCCACTCACTTATATGAAAGAAACACACTGCACATACCAACTTCAACATCATGCATTTTCATATTAGATACAATTTTTCCTATTGTCTACAACTTTACCGAAAATGTGCATTTTTTTATTATCAACAACATTTTGTTCATTTTTCTTCAATTTCCAACTTTTACACATTTCCTCCTTCGCACCCTAAAGAAACTGCTGTAATAATGCCATCAGCGCAACGTACAGGCAAGTTTTCCGCACCTTCGCCTATAGCTGGCGACGTCCTCGATATAAGTGAAATATTCTTGACTGGGTCAATAAACCAATTACTCAACTCAACTCAACTCCTTTTAGCGATTGTTAAGTTACATTTTGTTTTATTCACACTTTCCTGATTTGCGCTGAATGCATGAACAGAGGTAGAAAACATAACAATTTCGGATTCGATCCCGTTACTAAGAACGATTGTGGCTTCATAGACAGAACTTATTGTGGCGTCATAGAGAAGAGCATCCTCTCTATGACGTCACAGTCAATATCGCAAAAAAGTATTCCGGGCATCAGTGAATGTCCGTTTTAGCGTGTTCAAAATCACGCAAAATGTCCCGTCCGCATGTAAAGTACAGACCTGTCGAAAGTTTAACACTTAAATAAGCCTAAGAAAAAGTAGTGAAAATCGGCAAGCGAGTGGCCGAGATATGGATCTTTATGACCGAAAAACTGTCGAGAGATAGATAACAGCTGCCAAAAAGTTGTAGAAATATAGCTACGAGGGGCCGAGATATACGGTACAGTTTCGTTATCTTAATATTAAACTTTCGAAGAACTGTACTTTACTTGACCGTAAAATATGTTATAAAAACGTAAGTCCGGCAGAGAGACGGATAACAGCTTCCAAAAAGCTATGAAATGTAACAACGAGGGACCGAGAGAAACGGTACAATTTCTTTAATGTTAAACTTTCGACAGACCTGTACTGTACATACCCTGTAATATATGTTATCAAAACGTAATTCCAACGAGAGAGATAGATAACAACTGCAAGCTGCCAAAAGCTGTGGAAATGTAGACCTAACGAGGGCCGAGATAAACGGTACAATTTCGTTATCTTAATGTTAAAACTTTCGACAGGGCCTGTACTGTGCATGACCCGTAATGTATGTTATCAAAAACGTAATTCCGACGAGCGTGTAAAAGCGATTTTAAGGAATTTTTGAGTGTATTTTTAAGTATTTTGGCAACAAAACTGTAAACAAAGCAGTTTTCCGAAATTACCAAAATTACAAGAATAATTGAAAAACGTGTATTGCAACTTCTGATTTTTTGTCTCTTAGAGTTTGATAGAAATAGTGCCGTTTCACACAACATACATTTTTTTTTTGTTTGTTTGAGAAAACATAAGTCAAAAATGAGAAGAGAAAAAAGCGAGCGCTTTTCCCGTTAGTGGAATAGGGTGATTGATGAGTACCGATCACAAATGGAGTATAGGCTAACAGTTGTAGTACAGTTAGGATTGCTTGCAAAGAGCAATCAACCCATACACAATTCGCCGCCATGTGCGTACGCGAACGTGCTTTTATGTGCACTCCCCCACTCACTTATATGAAAAGAAAACACACTGCACATACCAACTTCAACATCATGCATTTTCATATTAGATACAATTTTTCCTATTGTCTACAACTTTACCGAAAATGTGCATTTTTATTATCAACAACATTTTGTTCATTTTTCTTCAATTTCCAACTTTTTACACATTTCCTCCTTCGCACCCTAAAGAAACCTGCTGTATAATGCCATCAGCGCAACGTACAGGCAAGTTTTCCGCACCTTCGCCTATAGCTGGCGACGTCTCGATATAAGTGAAATATTCTTGACTGGGTCAATAAAACACCATTACTCAACTCAATCAACTCCTTTAGCGATTGTTAAGTTACATTTTGTTTTATTCACACTTTCCTGATTGCGCTGAATGCATGAACAGAGGTAGAAAACATAACAATTTCGGTTCGATCCCGTTACTAAGAATCGATTGTGGCGTCATAGACAGAACTTATTGTGGCGTCATAGAGAAGAGCATCCTCTCTATGACGTCACAGTCAATATCGCAAAAAAGTATTCCGGGCATCAGTGAATGTCCGTTTAGCGTGTTCAAAATACGCAAATGTCCCGTCCGCATGTAAAGTACAGACCTGTCGAAAATTTAACACTTAAATAAGCTAAGAAAAAGTAGTGAAAATCGGCAAGCGGTGGCCGAGATATGGATCTTTATTGACCGAAAAACTGTCGAGAGATAGATAACAGCTGCCAAAAGTTGTAAAATATAGCTAACGAGGGGCCGAGATATACGGTACAGTTTCGTATATCTTAATATTAAACTTTCGAAAGACCTGTACTTTACTTGACCGTAAAATATGTTTAAAACGTAAGTCCGGGCGAGAGAGACGGATAACAGCTTCCAAAAAGCTATGAAAATGTAACTAACGAGGGACCGAGAGAAACGTACAATTTCTTAATGTTAAACTTTCGACAGACCTGTACTGTACATACCCTGTAATATATGTTATCAAAACGTAATTTCCAACGAGAGAGATAGATAACAACTGCCAAGCTGCAAAAGCTGTGGAAATGTAGCTAACGAGGGGCCGAGATAAACGGTACAATTTCGTTATCTTAATGTTAAACTTTCGACAGGCCTGTACTGTGCATGACCCGTAATGTATGTTATCAAAAACGTAATTCCGACGAAGCGTGTAAAAGCGATTTAAGGATTTTTGAGTGTATTTTAAGTATTTTGCAACAAAACTGTAACAAAGCAGTTTTCCGAAATTACCAAATTACAAGAATAATTGAAAAACGTGTATTGCAACTTCTGATTTGTTTTGTCTCTTAGAGTTTGATAGAAATAGTGCCGTTTCACACAACATACATTTTTTTTTTTGTTTGAGAAAACATAAGTCAAAAATGAGAAAGAGAAAAAAGCGAGGCGCTTTTCCCGTTAGTGGAATAGGGTGATTGATGAGTACTCGATCACAAATGGGAGTATAGGCTTAACAGTTGTAGTACAGTTGGATTGCTTGCAAAGAGGCAATCACCCAATACACAATTCGCCGCCATGTGCGTACGCGAGCGTGCTTTTATGTGCACTCCCCCACTCACTTATATGAAAAGAAAACACTGCACATACCAACTTCAACATCATGCATTTTCATATTAGATACAATTTTTCCTATTGTCTACAACTTTACCGAAAATGTGCATTTTTTATTATCAACAACATTTTGTTCATTTGTTCTTCATTTCCACTTTTTACACATTTCCTCTTCGCACCCTAAGAAACCTGCTGTAATGCATCAGCGCAACGTACAGGCAAGTTTTCCGCACCTTTGCCTATAGCTGGCGACGTCTCGATATAAGTGAAATATTCTTGACTGGGTCATAAACCCATTACTCAACTCAACTCAACTCCTTTTAGCGATTGTTAAGTTACATTTGTTTTTATTCACACTTTCCTGATTGCGCTGAATGCATGAACAGAGGTAGAAAACATAACAATTTCGGGTTTCGATCCGTTACTAAGAATCGATTGTGGCGTTCATAGACAGAACTTATTGTGGCGTCATAGAGAAGAGCATCCTCTCTATGACGTCACAGTCAATACGCAAAAAAGTATTCCGGGCATCAGTGAATGTCCGTTTTAGCGTGTTCAAAATTACGCAAAATGTCCCCGTCCGCATGTAAAGTACAGACCTGTCGAAAGTTTAACACTTAAATAAGCTAAGAAAAAGTAGTGAAAATCGGCAAGCGAGTGGCCGAGATATGGATCTTTATTGACCGAAACTGTCGAGAGATAGATAACAGCTGCCAAAAAGTTGTAGAATATAGCTAACGAGGGCCGAGATATACGGTACAGTTTCGTTATCTTAATATTAAACTTTCGAAAGACCTGTACTTTACTTGACCCGTAAAATATGTTTATAAAACGTAAGTCCGGCGAGAGAGACGGATAACAGCTTTCCAAAAAGCTATGAAATGTAACTAACGAGGGACCGAGAGAAACGGTACAATTTCTTAATGTTAACTTTCGACAGACCTGTACTGTACATACCCTGTAATATATGTTATCAAACGTAATTCCAACGAGAGAGATAGATAACAACTGCCAAGCTGCCAAAAAGCTGTGGAAATGTAGCTAACGAGGGGCCGAGATAAACGGTACAATTTCGTTATCTTAATGTTAAACTTTCGACAGGCCTGTACTGTGCATGACCCGTAATGTATGTTATCAAAAACGTAATTCCGACGAAGCGTGTAAAAGCGATTTAAGGAATTTTTGAGTGTATGTTTTAAGTATTTTTGGCAACAAAACTGTAACAAAGCAGTTTTCCGAAATTACCAAATTACAAGAATAATTGAAAAACGTGTATTGCAACTTCTGATTTGTTTTGTCTCTTAGAGTTTGATAAAATAGTGCCGTTTCACACAACATACATTTTTTTTTGGTTTGTTTGAGAAACATAAGTCAAAATGAGAAGAGAAAAAAGCGAGGCGCTTTTCCCGTTAGTGAATAGGGTGATTGATGAGTACTCGATCACAAATGGGAGTATAGGCTTAACAGTTGTATACAGTTAGGATTGCTTGCAAAGAGCATCACCCAATACACAATTCGCCGCCATGTGCGTACGCGAACGTGCTTTTATGTGCACTCCCCACTCACTTATATGAAAAGAAACACACTGCACATACCAACTTCAACATCATGCATTTTCATATTAGATACAATTTTTCCTATTGTCTACAACTTTACCGAAAATGTGCATTTTTTATTATCAACAACATTTTGTTCATTTTTCTAATTTCCCAACTTTTTACACATTTCCTCCTTCGCACCCTAAAGAAACCTGCTGTATAATGCATCAGCGCAACGTCAGGCAAGTTTTCCGCACCTTTGCCTATAGCTGGCGACGTCTCGATATAAGTGAAATATTCTTGACTGGTCAATAAACACCATTACTCAACTCAACTCAACTCAACTCTTTTAGCGATTGTTAAGTTACATTTTGTTTTATTCACACTTTCCTGAATGCATGAACAGAGGTAGAAAAATAACAATTTCGGGTTCGATCCCGTTACTAAGAATCGATTGTGGCGTCATAGACAGAACTTATTGTGGCGTCATAGAGAAGAGCATCCTCTCTATGACGTCACAGTCAATATCGCAAAAAGTATTCCGGGCATCAGTGAATGTCCGTTTTAGCGTGTTCAAAATTACGCAAATGTCCCGTCCGCATGTAAGTACAGACCTGTCGAAAGTTTAACACTTAAATAAGCTAAGAAAAGTAGTGAAAATCGGCAAGCGAGTGGCCGAGATATGGATCTTTATTGACCGAAAAACTGTCGAGAGATAGATAACAGCTGCCAAAAAGTTGAGAAATATAGCTAACGAGGGGCCGAGATATACGGTACAGTTTCGTTATCTTAATATTAAACTTTCGAAAGACCTGTACTTTACTTGACCCGTAAAATATGTTATAAAAACGTAAGTCCGGCGAGAGAGACGGATAACAGCTTCCAAAAAGCTATGAAAATGTAACTAACGAGGGACCGAGAGAAACGGTACAATTTCTTAATGTTAAACTTTCGACAGACCTGTACTGTACATACCCTGTAATATATGTTATCAAAACGTAATTCCAACGAGAGAGATAGATAACAACTGCCAAGCTGCCAAAAGCTGTGGAAATGTAGCTAACGAGGGGCCGAGATAAACGGTACAATTTCGTTATCTTAATGTTAAACTTTCGACAGGCCTGTACTGTGCATGACCCGTAATGTATGTTATCAAAAACGTAATTCCGACGAAGCGTGTAAAAGCGATTTAAGGAATTTTTGAGTGTATTTTTAAGTATTTTGGCAACAAAACTGTAACAAAGCAGTTTTCCGAATTACCAAAATACAAGAATAATTGAAAAACGTGTATTGCAACTTCTGATTTGTTTTGTCTCTTAGAGTTTGATAGAAATAGTGCCGTTTCACACAACATACATTTTTTTTGTTTGTTTGAGAAAACATAAGTCAAAAATGAGAGAGAGAAAAGCGAGCTGCTTTTCCCGTTAGTGGAATAGGGTGATTGATGAGTACTCGATCACAAATGGGAGTAATAGGCTTAACAGTTGTAGTACAGTTAGGATTGCTTGCAAAGAGCAATCAACCCAATACACAATTCGCCGCCATGTGCGTACGCGAGCGTGCTTTTATTGCACTCCCCCACTCACTTATATGAAAAGAAAACACACTGCACATACCAACTTCAACATCATGCATTTTCATATTAGATACAATTTTTCCTATTGTCTACAACTTTACCGAAAATGTGCATTTTTTATTATCAACATTTTGTTCATTTTTCTTCAATTTCCAACTTTTTACACATTTCCTCCTTCGCACCCTAAAGAAACCTGCTGTATAATGCCATCAGCGCAACGTACAGGCAAGTTTTCCGCACCTTTGCCTATAGCTGGCGACGTCTCGATATAAGTGAAATATTCTTGACTGGGTCAATAAACACCATTACTCAACTCAACTCAACTCAACTCCTTTTAGCGATTGTTAAGTTACATTTTTTTTATTCACACTTTCCTGATTGCGCTGAATGCATGAACAGAGGTAGAAAAACATAACAATTTTCGGGTTCGATACCGTTACTAAGAATCGATTGTGGCGTCATAGACAGAACTTATTGTGGCGTCATAGAGAAGAGCATCCTCTCTATGACGTCACAGTCAATATCGCAAAAAAGTATTCCGGGCATCAGTGAATGTCCGTTTTAGCGTGTTCAAAATTACGCAAAATGTCCCGTCCGCATGTAAAGTACAGACCTGTCGAAAGTTTAACACTTAAATAGCTAAGAAAAAGTAGTGAAAATCGGCAAGCGAGTGGCCGAGATATGATCTTTATTGACCGAAAAACTGTCGAGAGATAGATAACAGCTGCCAAAAAGTTGAGAAATATAGCTAACGAGGGGCCGAGATATACGGTACAGTTTCGTTATCTTAATATTAAACTTTCGAAAGACCTGTACTTTACTTGACCCGTAAAATATGTTATAAAACGTAAGTCCGGCGAGAGAGACGGATAACAGCTTCCAAAAAGCTATGAAAATGTAACTAACGAGGGACCGAGAGAAACGGTACAATTTCTTAATGTTAAACTTTCGACAGACCTGTACTGTACATACCCTGTAATATATGTTATCAAAACGTAATTCCAACGAGAGAGATAGATAACAACTGCCAAGCTGCCAAAAGCTGTGGAAATGTAGCTAACGAGGGGCCGAGATAAACGGTACAATTTCGTTATCTTAATGTTAAACTTTCGACAGGCCTGTACTGTGCATGACCCGTAATGTATGTTATCAAAAACGTAATCCGACGAAGCGTGTAAAAGCGATTTAAGGAATTTTTGAGTGTATTTTTAAGTATTTTGGCAACAAAACTGTAACAAAGCAGTTTTTCCGAAATTACCAAAATTACAAGAATAATTGAAAAACGTGTATTGCAACTTCTGATTTGTTTTGTCTCTTAGAGTTTGATAGAATAGTGCCGTTTCACACAACATACATTTTTTTTGTTTGTTTGAGAAAACATAAGTCAAAAATGAGAAGAGAAAAAGCGAGCTGCTTTTCCCGTTAGTGGAATAGGGTGATTGATGAGTACTCGATCACAAATGGGAGTATAGGCTTAACAGTTGTAGTAACAGTTAGGATTGCTTGCAAAGAGCAATCAACCCAATACACAATTCGCCGCCATGTGCGTACGCGAGCGTGCTTTTATGTGCACTCCCCCACTCACTTATATGAAAAGAAAACACACTGCACATACCAACTTCAACATCATGCATTTTCATATTAGATACAATTTTTCCTATTGTCTACAACTTTACCGAAAATGTGCATTTTTATTATAACAACATTTTGTTCATTTTTCTTCAATTTCCAACTTTTTACACATTTCCTCCTTCGCACCCTAAAGAAACCTGCTGTATAATGCCATCACGCAACGTACAGGCAAGTTTTCCGCACCTTTGCCTATAGCTGGCGACGTCTCGATATAAGTGAAATATTCTTGACTGGGAATCAAAACCATTACTCAACTCAACTCAACTCAACTCCTTTTAGCGATTGTTAAGTTACATTTTTGTTTTATTCACACTTTCCTGATTGCGCTGAATGCATGAACAGAGGTAGAAAAACATAACAATTTCGGTTCGATACCGTTACTAGAATCGATTGTGGCGTCATAGACAGAACTTATTGTGGCGTCATAGAGAAGAGCATCCTCTCTATGACGTCACAGTCAATATCGCAAAAAAGTATTCCGGGCATCAGTGAATGTCCGTTTTAGCGTGTTCAAAATTACGCAAAATGTCCCGTCCGCATGTAAAGTACAGACCTGTCGAAAGTTTAACACTTAAATAAGCTAAGAAAAAGTAGTGAAAATCGGCAAGCGAGTGGCCGAGATATGGATCTTTATTGACCGAAAAACTGTCGAGAGATAGATAACAGCTGCCAAAAAGTTGGAGAAATTAGCTAACGAGGGCCGAGATATACGGTACAGTTTCGTTATCTTAATATTAAACTTTCGAAAGACCTGTACTTTACTTGACCCGTAAAATATGTTATAAAAACGTAAGTCCGGCGAGAGAGACGGATAACAGCTTCCAAAAAGCTATGAAAATGTAACTAACGAGGGACCGAGAGAAACGGTACAATTTCTTAATGTTAAACTTTCGACAGACCTGTACTGTACATACCCTGTAATATATTATCAAAACGTAATTCCACGAGAGAGATAGATAACAACTGCCAAGCTGCCAAAAAGCTGTGGAAATGTAGCTAACGAGGGGCCGAGATAAACGGTACAATTTCGTTATCTTAATGTTAAACTTTCGACAGGCCTGTACTGTGCATGACCCGTATGTATGTTATCAAAAACGTAATTCCGACGAAGCGTGTAAAAGCGATTTAAGGAATTTTTGAGTGTATTTTTAAGTATTTTGGCAACAAAACTGTAACAAAGCAGTTTTCCGAAATTACCAAATTACAAGAATAATTGAAAAACGTGTATTGCAACTTCTGATTTGTTTTGTCTCTTAGAGTTTGATAGAAATAGTGCCGTTTCACACAACATACATTTTTTTTGTTTGTTTGAGAAAACATAAGTCAAAAATGAGAGAGAGAAAAAGCGAGCTGCTTTTCCCGTTAGTGGAATAGGGTGATTGATGAGTACTCGATCACAAATGGGAGTATAGGCTTAACAGTTGTAGTACAGTTAGGATTGCTTGCAAAGAGCAATCAACCCAATACACAATTCGCCGCCATGTGCGTACGCGAACGTGCTTTTATGTGCACTCCCCCACTCACTTATATGAAAAGAAAACACACTGCACATACCAACTTCAACATCATGCATTTTCATATTAGATACAATTTTTCCTATTGTCTACAACTTTACCGAAAATGTGCATTTTTTATTATCAACATTTTGTTCATTTTTCTTCAATTTCCAACTTTTTACACATTTCCTCCTTCGCACCCTAAAGAAACCTGCTGTATAATGCCATCAGCGCAACGTACAGGCAAGTTTTCCGCACCTTTGCCTATAGCTGGCGACGTCTCGATATAAGTGAAATATTCTTGACTGGGTCAATAAACACCATTACTCAACTCAACTCAACTCCTTTTAGCGATTGTTAAGTTACATTTTGTTTTATTCACACTTTCCTGATTGCGCTGAATGCATGAACAGAGGTAGAAAAACATAACAATTTCGGGTTCGATACCGTTACTAAGAATCGATTGTGGCGTCATAGACAGAACTTATTGTGGCGTCATAGAGAAGAGCATCCTCTCTATGACGTCACAGTCAATATCGCAAAAAAGTATTCCGGGCATCAGTGAATGTCCGTTTTAGCGTGTTCAAAATTACGCAAATGTCCCGTCCGCATGTAAAGTACAGACCTGTCGAAAGTTTAACACTTAAATAAGCTAAAAAAAGTAGTGAAAATCGGCAAGCGAGTGGCCGAGATATGGATCTTTATTGACCGAAAAACTGTCGAGAGATAGATAACAGCTGCCAAAAAGTTGGAGAAATATAGCTAACGAGGGCCGAGATATACGGTACAGTTTCGTTATCTTAATATTAAACTTTCGAAAGACCTGTACTTTACTTGACCCGTAAAATATGTTATAAAACGTAAGTCCGGCGAGAGAGACGGATAACAGCTTCCAAAAAGCTATGAAAATGTAACTAACGAGGGACCGAGAGAAACGGTACAATTTCTTAATGTTAAACTTTCGACAGACCTGTACTGTACATACCCTGTAATATATGTTATCAAAACGTAATTCCAACGAGAGAGATAGATAACAACTGCCAAGCTGCCAAAAAGCTGTGGAAATGTAGCTAACGAGGGGCCGAGATAAACGGTACAATTTCGTTATCTTAATGTTAAACTTTCGACAGGCCTGTACTGTGCATGACCCGTAATGTATGTTATCAAAAACGTAATTCCGACGAAGCGTGTAAAAGCGATTTAAGGAATTTTTGAGTGTATTTTTAAGTATTTTGGCAACAAAACTGTAACAAAGCAGTTTTTCCGAAATTACCAAATTTACAAGAATAATTGAAAAACGTGTATTGCAACTTCTGATTTGTTTTGTCTCTTAGAGTTTGATAGAAATAGTGCCGTTTCACACAACATACATTTTTTTTGTTTGTTTGAGAAAACATAAGTCAAAAATGAGAAGAGAGAAAAAGCGAGCTGCTTTTCCCGTTAGTGGAATAGGGTGATTGATGAGTACTCGATCACAAATGGGAGTATAGGCTTAACAGTTGTAGTTACAGGAGTTGCTTGCAAAGAGCAATCAACCCAATACACAATTCGCCGCCATGTGCGTACGCGAACGTGCTTTTATGTGCACTCCCCCACTCACTTATATGAAAAGAAAACACACTGCACATACCAACTTCAACATCATGCATTTTCATATTAGATACAATTTTTCCTATTGTCTACAACTTTACCGAAAATGTGCATTTTTTATTATCAACATTTTGTTCATTTTTCTTCAATTTCCAACTTTTTACACATTTCCTCCTTCGCACCCTAAAGAAACCTGCTGTATAATGCCATCAGCGCAACGTACAGGCAAGTTTTCCGCACCTTTGCCTATAGCTGGCGACGTCTCGATATAAGTGAAATATTCTTGACTGGGTCAATAACACCATTACTCAACTCAACTCAACTCAACTCAACTCCTTTTAGCGATTGTTAAGTTACATTTTGTTTTATTCACACTTTCCTGATTGCGCTGAATGCATGAACAGAGGTAGAAAAACATAACAATTTCGGGTTCGATACCGTTACTAAGAATCGATTGTGGCGTCATAGACAGAACTTATTGTGGCGTCATAGAGAAGAGCATCCTCTCTATGACGTCACAGTCAATATCGCAAAAAAGTATTCCGGGCATCAGTGAATGTCCGTTTTAGCGTGTTCAAAATTACGCAAAATGTCCCGTCCGCATGTAAAGTACAGACCTGTCGAAAGTTTAACACTTAAATAAGCTAAGAAAAAGTAGTGAAATCGGCAAGCGAGTGGCCGAGATATGGATCTTTATTGACCGAAAAACTGTCGAGAGATAGATAACAGCTGCCAAAAAGTTGGAGAAATATAGCTAACGAGGGGCCGAGATATACGGTACAGTTTCGTTATCTTAATATTAAACTTTCGAAAGACCTGTACTTTACTTGACCCGTAAAATATGTTATAAAAACGTAAGTCCGGCGAGAGAGACGGATAACAGCTTCCAAAAAGCTATGAAAATGTAACTAACGAGGGACCGAGAGAAACGGTACAATTTCTTAATGTTAAACTTTCGACAGACCTGTACTGTACATACCCTGTAATATATGTTATCAAAACGTAATTCCAACGAGAGAGATAGATAACAACTGCCAAGCTGACAAAAAGCTGTGGAAATGTAGCTAACGAGGGGCCGAGATAACGGTACAATTTCGTTATCTTAATGTTAAACTTTCGACAGGCCTGTACTGTGCATGACCCGTAATGTATGTTATCAAAAACGTAATTCCGACGAAGCGTGTAAAAGCGATTTAAGGAATTTTTGAGTGTATTTTTAAGTATTTTGGCAACAAAACTGTAACAAAGCAGTTTTCCGAAATTACCAAATTACAAGAATAATTGAAAAACGTGTATTGCAACTTCTGATTTGTTTTGTCTCTTAGAGTTTGATAGAAATAGTGCCGTTTCACACAACATACATTTTTTTTGTTTTTTGAGAAAACATAAGTCAAAAATGAGAAGAGAAAAAAGCGAGCTGCTTTTCCCGTTAGTGGAATAGGGTGATTGATGAGTACTCGATCACAAATGGGAGTATAGGCTTAACAGTTGTAGTACAGTTAGGATTGCTTGCAAAGAGCAATCAACCCAATACACAATTCGCCGCCATGTGCGTACGCGAGCGTGCTTTTATGTGCACTCCCCCACTCACTTATATGAAAAGAAAACACACTGCACATACCAACTTCAACATCATGCATTTTCATATTAGATACAATTTTTCCTATTGTCTACAACTTTACCGAAAATGTGCATTTTTTATTATCAACAACATTTTGTTCATTTTTCTTCAATTTCCAACTTTTTACACATTTCCTCCTTCGCACCCTAAAGAAACCTGCTGTATAATGCCATCAGCGCAACGTACAGGCAAGTTTTCCGCACCTTTGCCTATAGCTGGCGACGTCTCGATATAAGTGAAATATTCTTGACTGGGTCAATAAACACCATTACTCAACTCAACTCAACTCAACTCCTTTTAGCGATTGTTAAGTTACATTTTGTTTTATTCACACTTTCCTGATTGCGCTGAATGCATGAACAGAGGTAGAAAAACATAACAATTTCGGGTTCGATACCGTTACTAAGAATCGATTGTGGCGTCATAGACAGAACTTATTGTGGCGTCATAGAGAAGAGCATCCTCTCTATGACGTCACAGTCAATATCGCAAAAAAGTATTCCGGGCATCAGTGAATATCCGTTTTAGCGTGTTCAAAATTACGCAAAATGTCCCGTCCGCATGTAAAGTACAGACCTGTCGAAAGTTTAACACTTAAATAAGCTAAGAAAAAGTAGTGAAAATCGCAAGCGAGTGGCCGAGATATGGATCTTTATTGACCGAAAAACTGTCGAGAGATAGATAACAGCTGCCAAAAAGTTGGAGAAATATAGCTAACGAGGGGCCGAGATATACGGTACAGTTTCGTTATCTTAATATTAAACTTTCGAAAGACCTGTACTTTACTTGACCCGTAAAATATGTTATAAAAACGTAAGTCCGGCGAGAGAGACGGATAACAGCTTCCAAAAAGCTATGAAAATGTAACTAACGAGGGACCGAGAGAAACGGTACAATTTCTTAATGTTAAACTTTCGACAGACCTGTACTGTACATACCCTGTAATATATGTTATCAAAACGTAATTCCAACGAAGAGATAGATAACAACTGCCAAGCTGCCAAAAAGCTGTGGAAATGTAGCTAACGAGGGGCCGAGATAAACGGTACAATTTCGTTATCTTAATGTTAAACTTTCGACAGGCCTGTACTGTGCATGTTATCAAAAACGTAATTCCGACGAAGCGTGTAAAAGCGATTTAAGGAATTTTTGAGTGTATTTTTAAGTATTTTGGCAACAAAACTGTAACAAAGCAGTTTTCCGAAATTACCAAATTTACAAGAATAATTGAAAAACGTGTATTGCAACTTCTGATTTGTTTTGTCTCTTAGAGTTTGATAGAAATAGTGCCGTTTCACACAACATACATTTTTTTTTTTTGTTTGAGAAAACATAAGTCAAAATGAGAAGAGAGAAAAAGCGAGCTGCTTTTCCCGTTAGTGGAATAGGGTGATTGATGAGTACTCGATCACAAATGGGAGTATAGGCTTAACAGTTGTAGTACAGTTAGGATTGCTTGCAAAGAGCAATCAACCCAATACACAATTCGCCGCCATGTGCGTACGCGAACGTGCTTTTATGTGCACTCCCCCACTCACTTAATGAAAAGAAAACACACTGCACATACCAACTTCAGCATCATGCATTTTCATATTAGATACAATTTTTCCTATTGTCTACAACTTTACCGAAAATGTGCATTTTTTATTATCAACATTTTGTTCATTTTTCTTCAATTTCCAACTTTTTACACATTTCCTCCTTCGCACCCTAAAGAAACCTGCTGTATAATGCCATCAGCGCAACGTACAGGCAAGTTTTCCGCACCTTTGCCTATAGCTGGCGACGTCTCGATATAAGTGAAATATTCTTGACTGGGTCAATAAACACCATTACTCAACTCAACTCAACTCAATCCTTTTAGCGATTGTTAAGTTACATTTTGTTTTTATTCACACTTTCCTGATTGCGCTGAATGCATGAACAGAGGTAGAAAAACATAACAATTTCGGGTTCGATACCGTTACTAAGAATCGATTGTGGCGTCATAGACAGAACTTATTGTGGCGTCATAGAGAAGAGCATCCTCTCTATGACGTCACAGTCAATATCGCAAAAAAAGTATTCCGGGCATCAGTGAATGTCCGTTTTAGCGTGTTCAAAATTACGCAAAATGTCCCGTCCGCATGTAAAGTACAGACCTGTCGAAAGTTTAACACTTAAATAAGCTAAGAAAAAGTAGTGAAAATCGGCAAGCGAGTGGCTGAGATATGGATCTTTATTGACCGAAAAACTGTCGAGAGATAGATAACAGCTGCCAAAAAGTTGGAGAAATATAGCTAACGAGGGGCCGAGATATACGGTACAGTTTCGTTATCTTAATATTAAACTTTCGAAAGACCTGTACTTTACTTGACCCGTAAAATATGTTATAAAAACGTAAGTCCGGCGAGAGAGACGGATAACAGCTTCCAAAAAGCTATGAAAATGTAACTAACGAGGGACCGAGAGAAACGGTACAATTTCTTAATGTTAAACTTTCGACAGACCTGTACTGTACATACCCTGTAATATATGTTATCAAAACGTAATTCCAACGAGAGAGATAGATAACAACTGCCAAGCTGCCAAAAAGCTGTGGAAATGTAGCTAACGAGGGGCCGAGATAAACGGTACAATTTCGTTATCTTAATGTTAAACTTTCGACAGGCCTGTACTGTGCATGACCCGTAATGTATGTTATCAAAAACGTAATTCCGACGAAGCGTGTAAAAGCGATTTAAGGAATTTTTGAGTGTATTTTTAAGTATTTTGGCAACAAAACTGTAACAAAGCAGTTTTCCGAAATTACCAAATTTACAAGAATAATTGAAAAACGTGTATTGCAACTTCTGATTTGTTTTGTCTCTTAGAGTTTGATAGAAATAGTGCCGTTTCACACAACATACATTTTTTTTGTTTGTTTGAGAAAACATAAGTCAAAAATGAGAAGAGAGAAAAAGCGAGTTGCTTTTCCCGTTAGTGGAATAGGGTGATTGATGAGTACTCGATCACAAATGGGAGTATAGGCTTAACAGTTGTAGTACAGTTAGGATTGCTTGCAAAGAGCAATCAACCCAATACACAATTCGCCGCCATGTGCGTACGCGAACGTGCTTTTATGTGCACTCCCCCACTCACTTATATGAAAAGAAAACACACTGCACATACCAACTTCAGCATCATGCATTTTCATATTAGATACAATTTTTCCTATTGTCTACAACTTTACCGAAAATGTGCATTTTTTATTATCAACATTTTGTTCATTTTTCTTCAATTTCCAACTTTTTACACATTTCCTCCTTCGCACCCTAAAGAAACCTGCTGTATAATGCCATCAGCGCAACGTACAGGCAAGTTTTCCGCACCTTTGCCTATAGCTGGCGACGTCTCGATATAAGTGAAATATTCTTGACTGGGTCAATAAACACCATTACTCAACTCAACTCACTCAACTCAACTCCTTTTAGCGATTGTTAAGTTACATTTTGTTTTATTCACACTTTCCTGATTGCGCTGAATGCATGAACAGAGGTAGAAAAACATAACAATTTCGGGTTCGATACCGTTACTAAGAATCGATTGTGGCGTCATAGACAGAACTTATTGTGGCGTCATAGAGAAGAGCATCCTCTCTATGACGTCACAGTCAATATCGCAAAAAAGTATTCTGGGCATCAGTGAATGTCCGTTTTAGCGTGTTCAAAATTACGCAAAATGTCCCGTCCGCATGTAAAGTACAGACCTGTCGAAAGTTTAACACTTAAATAAGCTAAGAAAAAGTAGTGAAAATCGGCAAGCGAGTGGCCGAGATATGGATCTTTATTGACCGAAAACTGTCGAGAGATAGATAACAGCTGCCAAAAAGTTGGAGAAATATAGCTAACGAGGGGCCGAGATATACGGTACAGTTTCGTTATCTTAATATTAAACTTTCGAAAGACCTGTACTTTACTTGACCCGTAAAATATGTTATAAAAACGTAAGTCCGGCGAGAGAGACGGATAACAGCTTCCAAAAAGCTATGAAAATGTAACTAACGAGGGACCGAGAGAAACGGTACAATTTCTTAATGTTAAACTTTCGACAGACCTGTACTGTACATACCCTGTAATATATGTTATCAAAACGTAATTCCAACGAGAGAGATAGATAACAACTGCCAAGCTGCCAAAAAGCTGTGGAAATGTAGCTAACGAGGGGCCGAGATAAACGGTACAATTTCGTTATCTTAATGTTAAACTTTCGACAGGCCTGTACTGTGCATGACCCGTAATGTATGTTATCAAAAACGTAATTCCGACGAAGCGTGTAAAAGCGATTTAAGGAATTTTTGAGTGTATTTTTAAGTATTTTGGCAACAAAACTGTAACAAAGCAGTTTTCCGAAATTACCAAATTTACAAGAATAATTGAAAAACGTGTATTGCAACTTCTGATTTGTTTTGTCTCTTAGAGTTTGATAGAAATAGTGTCGTTTCACACAACATACATTTTTTTTTGTTTGTTTGAGAAAACATAAGTCAAAAATGAGAAGAAAGAAAAAGCGAGCTGCTTTTCCCGTTAGTGGAATAGGGTGATTGATGAGTACTCGATCACAAATGGGAGTATAGGCTTAACAGTTGTAGTACAGTTAGGATTGCTTGCAAAGAGCAATCAACCCAATACACAATTCGCCGCCATGTGCGTACGCGAACGTGCTTTTATGTGCACTCCCCCACTCGAAAACACACTGCACATACCAACTTCAACATCATGCATTTTCATATTAGATACAATTTTTCCTATTGTCTACAACTTTACCGAAAATGTGCATTTTTTTTATCAACATTTTGTTCATTTTTCTTCAATTTCCAACTTTTTACACATTTCCTCCTTCGCACCCTAAAGAAACCTGCTGTATAATGCCATCAGCGCAACGTACAGGCAAGTTTTCCGCACCTTTGCCTATAGCTGGCGACGTCTCGATATAAGTGAAATATTCTTGACTGGGTCAATAAAACCATTACTCAACTCAACTCAACTCAACTCCTTTTAGCGATTGTTAAGTTACATTTTGTTTTATTCACACTTTCCTGATTGCGCTGAATGCATGAACAGAGGTAGAAAAACATAACAATTTCGGGTTCGATACCGTTACTAAGAATCGATTGTGGCGTCATAGACAGAACTTATTGTGGCGTCATAGAGAAGAGCATCCTCTCTATGACGTCACAGTCAATATCGCAAAAAAGTATTCCGGGCATCAGTGAATGTCCGTTTTAGCGTGTTCAAAATTACGCAAAATGTCCCGTCCGCATGTAAAGTACAGACCTGTCGAAAGTTTAACACTTAAATAAGCTAAGAAAAAGTAGTGAAAATCGGCAAGCGAGTGGCCGAGATATGGATCTTTATTGACCGAAAAACTGTCGAGAGATAGATAACAGCTGCCAAAAAGTTGGAGAAATATAGCTAACGAGGGGCCGAGATATACGGTACAGTTTCGTTATCCTAATATTAAACTTTCGAAAGACCTGTACTTTACTTGACCGTAAAATATGTTATAAAAACGTAAGTCCGGCGAGAGAGACGGATAACAGCTTCCAAAAAGCTATGAAAATGTAACTAACGAGGGACCGAGAGAAACGGTACAATTTCTTAATGTTAAACTTTCGACAGGCCTGTACTGTGCATGACCCGTAATGTATGTTATCAAAAACGTAAGTCCGACAAAGCGTGTAAAAGCGATTTAAGGAATTTTTGAGTGTATTTTTAAGTATTTTGGCAACAAAACTGTAACAAAGCAGTTTTCCGAAATTACCAAAATTACAAGAATAATTGAAAAACGTGTATTGCAACTTCTGATTTGTTTTGTCTCTTAGAGTTTGATAGAAATAGTGCCGTTTCACACAACATACAGTTTTATTGTTTGTTTGAGAAAAGTCAAAAATGAGAAGAGAAAAAAAGCGAGCTGATTTTCCCGTTAGTGGAGTAGGGTGATGGGTACTCGATCACAAGTGGGGAGTATAGGCTTAAGAGTTGTAGTACAGTTAGGATTGCTTGCAAAGAGCAATCAGCCCAATACACAGTTCGTCGCCATGTTTGACATTATGACAACCAAAGATACTGGTGACGAACAGCTGTCTTGCAGAAAACTTCCGATCTCTTTTCCTACAAAGAGCAAATAAACGAGGAAACCAAACACAAACATACCAATCCATGTTTAATAAAAATCCTATAGATAATTTAAGCCAATCAACGGAGATACCGCGATGGCCTAATAGAAAAGACGTCAGTCTCCAAATCCAGGATCTCTCACCTTTGTGAGTTCGAGTCCCGCTCAAACAACATGTGGGAAAGTAAATTTCCCTTGTCGTTGGCCTTTACTGGTTCACCTGATGTCCGTATTTTGCGACTGATGGAGTGACACGCTTGTCTGCAGCGTATTTACTCGGAGCTATCACATGAAAGTAGCCCCGAGTGCGCTCTAGTACAAGGCAGACCATAAAACACACTCGCACTTCACATACACACACAAACTTGTTCATAGATTAATCCATATGAGTTAATAAAGTAGTTCTCGTCGCGAATAACTGAAAAATTGATGATGCGACGTTAATTAACAATTAAACTGTTTTGAAAGGGCGTTTATAGTCAATATTAATGCCAAACTTTTGCACGACAAACCAAAACAAAACTTGAACGACAGTGCGAAAGAAAGGTACAATTTAAAAAGGCAAATAAAGAAAATTGGTATTTTTGGGGTCATGAATATTTAAGTTGGGTTTTAAAACTGTCAGATGGACCAGAACAACATAGAAATGTAAATCAAATAGTTTACAATTTCCAGTTTGAAGGTGGAATATTTATTCATGATTTTGATCTAATGGAGGCTTTTACATGGCGGATTCTTGAATGTTAATAGTATCAATCTTTGTGTTATTTTTTCGTATAATTTTAGAATTATGTAGATATAAGATAGAAAATGTAATCTACATTTTTACTTTTCAAAATATATGACAAACATAAAAAAGAAATTTAAAATTTAAACTTTATGGGAAATATAAATCAAACGCAAAAGTAAGCTGATGGTGGCTTCAAATTCAAACATACTAGGCATATCCATTTTTGAATGTATCTCAAAACATATAAGACCTGTGTCCACGTGGTGTAGAGCGCTCTTACGGATCACAACCTATCTCGCCGTCTATGTTCAAATTAAATAAGGGATAGATACAAGTGGGAGAAAGTTTATCAGTTCGGCAACCGAAAGCAGATGGTTTCCTTAAGGTACTCCACCATCTATGAACTGGCCGTCCCCAAAGTGAATGAATTTCGCCTTGCGCGTACAACACAAATGCTCTACGTAGACGAGCCTTAACAGAAAATGCAACTAAAAAGTAATTTCATAAATTCAAACCAACCCATCGTTTTATGTCTTTAGATTCCCATCCTTGCTTGTGATGATAATTATAAAAGAAAATGAAATAACACTTGGTTAATGGCTGTTTACCTGATGCTACTTTATAAGGCTTTTCTTATCCCTTCAAATTGCTACTGAAAGTTTTATTGTACACGCTATACTAGTATAAAAAAACTAAAACATTAAATATAAACTCCAAGGACAATAACTCCAACCGAATCATATAACCACTTTAATCCAGTTGTTTGACATTGTTTTTGGTTGATCGTATTTTGCATACTAGCTGGTATTTTTTCCTACACTAACACTAAACAGTTGACTAAATATAAAAAGGGCATAAGGTCAAAACCCGCTGTGGAGAGTTTCCAATTAACAGCTGTCTTGGTTTTTAAGGCAGATTGTTATGGATTTTGTTGATAAGCCGATGTTTTCATAAAAAATTAAGTTAATTTGGTTTTTCCACTGTTTTCAGCAAACATTGCAAGACTTTCGGCAATTTGTTCTCATGTAATCAGGATTGTTATTACATTCACCGTACTTGGCCCAGTTTGCACAACCTTGGTTTCCATCAACACAACCTTGATAAAACAGATAAATCTACATTTGAAAATAATCAAAAACAGACATACCGATTAATGTCAAATCACAATTCAAACAAGTGAAACCTTTGAAATCTGGAAAATGAAGTACATATTACACCATAACTTCTACCAGAAAAGTGAGGCGGAGTTGTCCGGGAAGTAACCACAGCCTGTCTAGGTTAATACACCCGCCAAGTATGTAATGAAAGGCACGTGGAACTACAGGAAATAAAATATATCCGGCAAAATTTTTGATACAGAAACATCATTAATGTTTTGAGGCCTTGATAAACCTAGAGACTTGCAATTTATTTGAAAACATCTTGTTTCGTTGTATAAAGCTGAAAAATATGACAATAAATTTCTTCGATTTTATTAGGAAAATCTAAAGTATATTTACTTTTTCAATGAAATTCCTCACGACTACCAACTATTGTACTCCTTAAAATATGATTTCTTAATTTACTTGCATTTTATGTTTGCTACAATAAACTCCTTGTGGCAATTTGATTATTGTTATGATTGTAGAGGTTGAGTGACTGAATTGGTAGAGCACTCGCCTATAGTACAGAAGGTCACAGTTTTGATTCCTAGTTCGATCCTGTATATTCTCCCTGTTATGCGTTGACTAGCGATTGCAGTCCATATAAAGTCAATACGAAGGAACCTGGGTAAGAGTTCCCAAAAAATCAAAGCAAAATCTTTGAAACCTCGCAAATCAAGGTAAACACGTAAAGTTCATCCAGATAATCCTCAAAATAAAAGGGCAAACACTTCCTGTTTAACTAGGACGATTATCTTATTTACCTGTGCAGGCATTACACGATTTCCTGCATGTACTTAACATATACCCTGGATTTCTCTCACATTGACCATAACTTGCCCAGTAATAACAATCTTTATTCTTATCCACACAGCTGGTTTTTTCTTTGACAACTATAACAGAAATTACATAGATTAAAGTTCCATTCAATGCCGCTACTTGTTCAGTAAAAATTTGCTTTTTTCAGGGGATTGGTACTAATCTAAAGCGACTTATAATGAAAGAAAATAAATTGAACTTGGCACTTATGCCCACCATTTGTTCAATCAGAACTACGTGTACAAAGGTTTTGGGGATAATTACAAGATACTTAATATGAATTAGATTTTTGGACTCCAAAATACTATAGCGATAAGCAATGTGGTAAAGCTTCCAATGGCGTTATAGTGATATTTTAATGGATGTTAGTTGTTAAGTTTGGCACTCTGAATTTTGTAAAAGATTTTGCAATGAGGGAAATCCGTTTTATTAAATTCAATACCAAAGCCCTGATATACGTACTGCAGCCAAAGCGAAAACGATTTTTAGGCTTAGATCGTTTGTGTTTTTTTAGCTCTGTCATCGATATAAAAGCTGGCTTCAGTGTTATACTCATTCCTTATCTAAGATGTCTGATAACTGGTAATGTTTTATGATACTACGTATGACAAGTTTAAATAATTCAATACAGATGAATAACCCTCAGCGTAATTCTCCAGGTAATTGTAGCCGTTGCTCTGGAAGAGCAAACACGTTCTGTCTTACTAGGAGGATTATCTTATTTACCTGTGCAGGCATTACACGATTTTCTGCATGTACTTAACATATATCCTGGATTTCTTTCACATTCACCATAACTTGCCCAGTAATAACAATCTTTATTCTTATCCATACAGCCAGTTTTTTCTTTAACAACTGTGACAGAAATTACATGAAACCTCCATTCAATGGCACCATTTGTTTAGATTTTTTCAGATTCAAAATTTGTTTTTCGGGGTTATGGACGATAAATCAAAAGCGGCTTAATAATGAAAAGAATAAAAGCATTAGAACATAGCACTAGTGCCACCAATTGTTCAATCATAACTACAAAGGTGTTTGGGGATAAATACAAGATACTTAAAATGAATTAGACTGGGACTCCAAAATACTATAGCGATAAGCAATGTGATAAAGCTATCAATGGCGTTATAATGAGATTTCATTGGATGTTAGTTGTTACGTTTGGCACTCTGAATTTTGTAAAAGATTTTGCAATGAGGGAAATGAGTTTTATCAAATTCAATATCAAAGCCCTGATACACGTACTGGACCTAAAGCAAAAAAGGATTTTTAAGGCATAGCTACATTTTGTATTTTAAGTCTGACGTCACTTTAATAGCAGGCTCCAGTGTCAAACACATTCCTTAACTCATTTCTTATAAACTAGTATGACAAGTTTTTGGCAATATTTCATAATAATTAAACAGAATGTTTCGACATAATAAAATATAGATGTAATAGGCTTAATAAATGTAATCTGTAGTATGGCGTATAAAATTTATGAATATCTTGAAAATCAGCAATTATTCAGATTCAAAATTACCTGATTTAAGTTAAAAAAAAATCTTAGTTAAAAATGACCTTGAAACTGGCTTCAAGTATATCAATTGTTGTTTCGTCTCAGAATTCCCATTCATTTTGCAATGAAAATATACACTGTTCATTATGTCTTTTTACCAAATCTCAAATAATATGGGCAATAAACCATCAAACACTACAAAATAATGCAAGTCCCGAACATTATAATTACAAATTACATATTATTCCAGTTTTAACTTTACAGTATTAGACAGACGTTTCGGAATACGATTCTTTATCGGTAGCGTTTGGACCAAAATTGTAATACCATTTTTTTCCACAAAAAATACACACCTTTACAAGCTCTGCAGGATTTCTTACACGATTCCAGCATAACTCCCGGTTTCTCCAGCATTCACCCATTCTAGCCCAATGTTTACACCTCGTGCTTTGATCTACACAAGCAGGTTTTCCCTCTATTGATAAAAATCAAGATTAGAACAATGACAAAGTAATGGATAAATGTATCACAATCATAATATAAATTGGGTTTTTAAACTCTTAAATATCGGGATTTTTGCCAAATATATGTGTGAAGCTTGGGATTAACCGTTTAAAAAATGAAAGTTCCTGGCAGAAACAACAAACGAATATTTGGTTCACTGGTAATAAAACTCATGATTTTGAACATGTAATGGAGTAAATGTCCATTGAGTGTTGTGGCATAAAATGACAGTGATATGAATGAGTAAATTACACTTTATTGCATTTTGCGGATTTTTATAAAAGTACTTTCTTTTATAATTTAACATTACCATCACAAACACGGCAAGACTTTCTGCAATTATTTATCATGTATCCAGGGTTACGTTCACAGTCTCCATTGGCCGCCCAGCTACCACAATATTGATGTAGATCCTTACACTCCTTTTGTTGTGCTTCATCATTTTGTTTTTCCTTTGGTGGCGGTTCTTCCTTACTTTTATCAACTGGGTAAAGACAGAAGGTACCCATAAAACATTATTAAACACAAACGTACCGGTTCATGGTCAAATTACAACCCAAAAAGCAAAGTAAAAACTTCATAAACTGGCAAGTTAAAGTTAACCAATTGAACTTTTACCAGGGAAAGGCGGCTGAGAGTTCCAAAAGGGTTAGCGACACGTAAGTACTTTGTACAGACAAAGCATTTTCTCTCATTAATTTTGTTTACATCCATAAAACAACAGACTAATAGACAACACAAGTTAACACCACATCACAACAAACTCCGATATAGATCTATTTTAAACAACCATGCAATAAAAGGGATGTTATTAATATGTTCCCTTTAAATAAAGCCCTAAAATGGTTCGAATGGGCAATATCCAATTATGAATATACAAGTGCACAGCTTCATCTATTTCTTATTATTCTTTTGCCTAAAACAAAAACCCATCTCCGAGAAATGCTTCAGACAAGGGCTGAAGCGAAAGAAAACGAAATAACAAATGTGGCAAAACTAATATGATGACCATATATACAATCATAATGACTGCTTATTTCTATGCGAGCATATATAATGTCAAAGTATGCAGTAATTTTCAAATGCAATTTACAAAACTTTAACAAATACAAAAACCAACAAAAAATGAAAAAAGAAAAGACATTTAATAAATATTTACCTTTTTGGCACAATCCACATTCTTTTGCACACTCTTGTTTCATATACTGCCGGTTTCTGCTGCATTGTCCGCTCTCTTTCCATCTCTTACAGTTGTGGTTTTTATTTTCGCATGGAAATAGATCTACTTCAGGTCCACCTGGTGGCAGAAAACTATATATATATATATATATATATATATATATATATATATATATATATATATATATATATATATATATCACTTACAATAGATATATCACTTTGTTTCTTAAAATCCAAAAATATTTATCAACCACAAACATGCCGACTAATGTCCAAACCACACTCCCATAAGCGAAGTAAAATTACATATTATAGCAGTTTTAATTTTACAGCACTAGACGGCCGTTTTAAAATACAATGCCTCATCAGTTTTGCTTGGACCAAAATTATAAAACCAAAATCTGTTTCATGATTTTGAAAAGATACGCAAAGGACCAAAATATATTTTACTAAATTTAGCTAAGATAAATATTTTGCATGAGGGAGTATACCTTAGATTTTTGTGGGATTTCAAATCTTAAAACTTTTAAAACTGACAAATTAGGTAAAAAACGTGAGCCTACATTAGGAAATTGAGGATTGATGCTCCGAAACGTCAATCACCTTCTCTCTGGCTACACTTGTCACGAATCAAATAAATTTGACAACAAAAAGGAACATGGAACTACCGTTTTAAGCGGCTAAGTTAATACAGTACGCGTTATCCAGGATATATCATTACCTTAATGATCACATGCAGGTTGGAAAATTATTCAAACGTTTTCGATGGCTCAATGGAACTTTTGTCTTAAAAGCAAGTGGTTAGCCTTAAATACAATTCTATTTTATTGGGCGTATGTATAAGCTCTGTACTGCATGTACCTCATAATCAATATGTTTCTATTGTACAAGAGTGATGGAGTAATGGAGTTTTAAGCCTAGCCAAGATTCTTTGACATATAGATTTGAACATTTCAGGGATAGTAGATGTTTTCGGGCCATTACCTTGAGCAAACAAAATGACACTTTTTCAATCTCGAATCTGTCCAGAGTAGAATTCGAACATAGGTGGTGAGAGAAGAGGTAAAGTTAGCCGTAATTGTATTCTTATGACCAACTGACCATCGAGGTCCATAGTATAGAAGAAGTTTTCGCTGTATTTGTTATACCTTTAAGGTTAACAGAAGTGATCAAGCCGAACAACACAAAAACGTATTCAAGTAGAGAACCATCTCTACCTAAAATGTCGACGAGATTTTATTATTGAATTTTACGTATCATTTCCAAAGACATTGACTCCATCTACAAATGAAATTCTAGCGGATTGACTTCCGTCCAAGGCATTTAAAATTTTGGGACATAGTATATAAAGGGTATAGTTGAATGCAGTTTTTGTTTCAGCGCCATGTTCTAGCTGTGTCGTGAATAGCTGAAAAATGCTGATATAAACAAAATACAACCAAACAACCAATGAAACCGGATTGTCATACCTATACATAGTCCTTTGGCGTCACATGACTGAGTGGATTTACATTTGGAGCAAGCTGTTCCTTTACTGAATGGATATCTTGTGATGTAGTTTCCTCTATCAAGTAAAATACATTTTATTTTAACCAAACTTTATGTACAACATGTACGTGTAATTTTACACGTATGAAAGTACTTAAAATGCATTACATAAAAACAGTTCGCTTGCTTGTAAGCTAACACAAGCAATGCATTAGATACGATAATTATCGTCGTCAAGAGATTTTAATTCTATTCAGTAAATAGCAATGGTTCTAAATACAGTTTAAATAAAACATATAAATCGTCTTCTATTTCTAAGCAATATTTCGGATTAAAAACTCTCAAATTCCAATAACGTTTTGTGTTTTAATCTTAATTACTAAATACTCAAAATATTCTTGTCGTGTAATGATATAAGTTATAGCAGACACAACCAAATACAACCAAGTTTATATATAATGTTATAAAGATAAAATTATTTAAATATTACCTTGGAAAGTAAAAACATGCAAGATACCAAGCATCCTGTACGGCCGGAGATCGTGTCCTTGTTAGCCATCCACACTGTTCCATGGCGCACCCAACTTTTGATGTATTGGCCCACACCATCTGAAATGATAAAGCTACATAAGCTAAACGTACAACATAGCATGATATAACATGACATGACGCCACATCATATGGCATGGTAACGTAACAGGAAAAAACACATACTAATTAACTTTCTAACTGCAAATATATAACAAACGTTATTAGAATAAAATTAGATACTGTGCACTCTGAATAATTTTACATGTACAAATGAAAAAAATGGTACGTACTTTTTATTTTAAAATACTGCGAAATTTGCAATGAATTTGTTATTAGCCATATGACGTTTATAATATCAGCTGCGTCAGTAACGTCATTTGTATTATGCCCACACGTTGTAGGTCAATAGTTTGGCTGTTCCAGTGATTGGATGCGCATGTAGTTATTGATACCATTTTAAATTCTTTGAAGAATAAAATATAGAATAAAACTTGAACAAATAGCAAAATATAACGATAAAACTGTTTACAAAGACGTTTTGAACATTCTATACTTAATAGGCGGGCAGGCCGAGTGGTACTATCACCGGCTTTCTAAGTCAAGGGTTGTAGGATCGAACCTCACTCGTGAATTGAAAATTTTCTGAGATGTAAAAAAGCTTAAAGTAATAGATTAGTCTTTCGAATGAGACTCAAAACCGAGGTCCAATTTCTCAATGCACGCTAAAACACCTTTGTAGAGTTCGAAAAAGAGTAGGCAACCTGTGGCCGCTACAGAGGACGCTTACAATTAGAAAAGATTAAGATAAAATAAGAAGATATACAGTATATAATACAGGTATAACATCTGCTCATTACCTGTGTATAATGACAACTGGATCCACATATTTTACCGTTGTAATTGTAATAGTATATCTCGTCATACCAAGATTTCAATGCAGTATTTATCTTCTCTTCAATAGTTATGCCTTTATGTGTGTTATATGCCAAATTTTCACCCCTTTCCTTACGTTCGTGATCGAAAACACATCTTTTTATCCAGCTCTGAGCCTCATCTGCAAGTGTGTTTGACCATGTCTGAAAAACAAGATACTAGAATTAATCCAATACCTGGATATTATTACTAGTATACTGAAGATTTAAATAATAAATTGTAACAGGAACATGTCGGTTAATATTCAAACCACAATGCGAAAAGCAAAGTTCAAACTTTAAAATCTAACAAATTAAGTTTAGAATCTTCCATCAGGGAAGTAAGACCGGCTTCTCTGGAGAGGAAACAGTCCAAATTTAAAATAATTTGTTTAAATTTAATTTAATTTACAATGTCGTCTTATCGTTGTACGTTTAGGCAGAAACAGATCTAAGTACATATAATTACTGTAAATCGGTAAATTTTTACAATCGCGAAGCAGTAACGAACAAATTTTGTTTCTTAAATTGTTTGAGCTAGTTTATAGATATAATAATGAATGTAAAACGTAACCGT
The DNA here is from genome assembly GCA_021292105.1 of Anadara kagoshimensis. Classification (NCBI taxonomy): domain Eukaryota; kingdom Metazoa; phylum Mollusca; class Bivalvia; order Arcoida; family Arcidae; genus Anadara; species Anadara kagoshimensis. The sequence continues at coordinate 43,007,673 of CM037860.1, read as the reverse complement.
TGAATAGCTATTGCAAGGCTATCATCATATCAACAAAGATTACTAAAACATACCGTGGATTTTTTTATTTTCGCGGTGGCCAATTTTCTTGGATCTATTTTGTTTTCGTCATTAAGTAGTGGTTTAGGCAGAGACAATATTCTAATTAATAATGCATTACTATATATTTACATATTATACCATTTACTTTAATTTATAAAACTGGACACAATTCCTTATCGGTAGTGTTTGGACATAAATTGTGAAATCAAATTTTTAAAGGGTTGATAAAAATATCTAAAAGACAAAATAGATTAATTAAATGGCCTCACTTTCATGAAGGAAGTTTACGTGTCTAATCAAAAACAAACATACTTATCCATTACCGAATCACAATCCAGAAGCAACCTACTTGTCAGTTCCAAAGTTTTTACTTTGCTTCTGGATTGTTTTTGATTAGCTACTTTGGAATACTTTGCATGAGGGGTATACCTTAGTTTTTGAGAATTTTTACATTTTGTACTTGCAGCAAATTAAGACAGTAGTATATTTCTGAAATATCTATAATATATATATATATATTTCAAAAGTATCGCTCACTACGTTTATGATATTTATCATTAAGATACAATTCGTTGTCATGAAATGTTTCTGTACGGATGTCCACGCAAAACAACAAAACAACTCCCGACTTCAGCGGAAAAGGGGTATAATGAAAAAATGATATCCGGTAATGTTTTTGAAATAAAGAAAGAAAATTGTACCTTGAAAATTTGCACCGGAACTTGGCAACAGATTACACAAGATAAGTAAATCATATAAACAGCCAATAAAAGACAAACAAGAAATACAGACAGGGATCAATAATTGTGAAGAAACATAACCACAACAGTAATTGTACAAACTATAGTCTCCAGAACGAATGTTAAAGATCTAAACCCACGCCAAATTTCCTAAGAAACCAACGATCCCCCGTTTGTAATTGCCTTTTCAGAAACTACAGTCAGAACCGTCGAAAGTTTAACATTAAGCTAGCCAATAAGTGCCGAAACGACAAGCTATTCGGCAAATGGTTATCCGTATCTAGCAACAACTCCGTTTCGAAAGCTCAGTCTTTCGACAGGTCAGTTCTGTTTAAATATTACTTACCAGCTTCTGCATATCGGAACTCCTTTGTGTTGATCTATATTTATTATGGGTGTCTAGAAGCACTTGCTTAAGGTGTGCACCAACTTGTATAACTTCCAGTTGGCAAACTTTTAAACAGTTGACGAGGATCAAAACCGCCAACGGGCTGTACATTGTAACTTTACTTTAAATTCTTAAACAACAAATCAAAAATCATCGGTTTAACTTGTTTCTACTTCAGGGTCATCCTATCGACAGAGTAATTTATCAGACTAAATTTTATGCTGACAGGTTTTTAATTCTATTGTATTTTGATCGATTTTTCCATCATAATCAATAAAAAAAATTCTTGTTGAAAGAGGATGAACTATTCATACTACATAATATAGGTCTTTCTTTATTGTTTAGGTCTAAACGAAATAATTGTGAATTTGTTAACCCTACCCTCCCTTAATTCTTTTTGTCTACGCTAAAGTTTATAATTTAAATATTTAACAAACACTTTAAAAGTTGGCATTCTTGTTCCATATGGTCCATGATTTTTTTTAAAAATGCCTACCTACTGACCCTAATTTTATAAGTGCCTTAGCTGAAACAAATATTTTCTCCTTGGCCTTAAAAGCGTAAGAGTTACAACACTGCTATACATCTCACATACCAATCTTATTATTAACAAAAAATCATTAATAGTACTTGGAAAATATAATAAATAAGCATATGTCAAAAGTCAAAGCCACGAAGATATGTCAAATCAATACTAGTACACATAAAATAAACTTTTTTTTTTAAAAAAGGGGGTTTCATCAATATACCACGTGGTCACTTTGATGAAAAAATGAAATATAAGTAATAACATGAACTTTCAGAGATAAATTCAGTTGTCCTCATAAAATTTATTTACTCGATACTGCAATTTTCAAAATTCGTCTTAGTGAAAGGTATTATTCTATCAACAAAAGTTCAGTCACTTCACCTATCACTGGTGACATTTCGGTATAAGTTAAATATTCTTGACTGTGACGTATCATTTCAAAAATCAATCGGTAAAAAAACAATCTATGACATTCAAAACAATAGGAGGCGCAAAACTGTACATAAGTATAATAATTTAGCGAAGTTTTAGCGAGTAATAAATCCACTTACCAGAGACAATCTGTATCAAGAGGTCGAACTTTAATCTAGATACATGTATACAACTGATGGATTAGATAATAGTTTATATAGGGAAAGATGAAAGAAATTGATAGTGTTTAATTGTGCAAAAAGAATTAACATCAGTATGGTCAATTATTACACTGATTACCCATCAATCATTGTGTCTGTTGGGGGTTAAGATAAATGTGATACTGCCATTGAAGTTCATAAATTTGCAAGTAAATAAATACATACATTTGTGTATTTTCAAATTTATTTACTTATTGGTAATTTACTCATTGTTAATCTGTCTTATCTGCATTTTGCCTTTGTTATATTTTGATGCATTATAATGGAAAAACTTTGGTGCATACAAACTTTATATTTTCTTCAATCACGTGATATCTTATTCCTTTTTGTAGGTTTTTCTATTCTTTCAATCGGACCCGTACTATTTCTGGTAATCAACTCTGAGAAGAAGTAGGTATTAACATGCGACACATTTTCGAAAAAATAGTGATCTCAAACAAGTACGCGATGACCTTTACTGTCGGTTTGGGTTGTCTGAATTAGCGAACATAATGAAGCTATTTTGCATAATAATGACAAGTGACACAGAAACATTATCCATTAGTTCCAGAGTAATTAACAAATACTGTTTATAATTTCCCTTTTTTCGGTATATCGGATAACCTCGATTGATTTTCTTTTTCTAATTGCTAAATCATCATTTTGCCATTTTAACAATCAAACACAAACATACTGGTCCCAGTTCAAATCCCAATCCCAATTCCAAAGTAAAAACTTTGAAAACTTGCAACCTAAGATTAACATTGTTATTTCAACTAGGAAACCGAGAACTGGTGCTAACTACAACCGCCACATAAGGAAATAAAATTGTTATAAAAGAAACATGGAACTATGGGACATCTGATCTATCCATCATAATTTTGAATGCAGAGACATCAACAATACTGTTATGGCGGCCATTAAACTTTTTGAGGGCTTCGTTAAGTCTGCTTTGCTGTATAAACTCTACCACAGCGTATTAATTATAAAACAAATACATCATAAGCAGGAAAAGTCATTACATTGACAATAAAGCTTCAGTAACACAATTGGGGTATAAGTCCTAGGATGAAGCAGATATTGAAAGAGTAGTCGTATATTTTATTTCAAGCCCACTTGAATAGATTTTCCCAAATTTAGGATTATTGAGAGAGTAACAAATTTTATGAAACAGTGACAACCTTATTTTTGTCGTGGATTGCCTAAATTAGCAAAAATAATGATGATGTTTTGCATAAAAGTATATAAAGGTTACAAGCGTTATATTAATGACACTCATGTGTTCCAGAATGAAAAGAAAAACTGCTCTTCATTTTAGTCTAATTTCTTCATTAAGTTGCGGTATTTTGGATAGCAAAATTACGTATATCTAGATTATTTTTGTTTCTAATTACCTAAGCTTTAAGCTTTGTCCCTTCATCTTAACAACCAATTACAAACATACCGGTCCATGTTCAAATCACGATCTTTCTAAAAGCAAAGTGAAAACTTTAAAAACTGGCAAACTAAGTTAAACATGAGAATTTCAACCAGGGAAAGTGTTGGCAGTTGTTCTGGAACGATAGATATACCTTGTTTAGCTCAATAAAACCGCCACGTATGCAATAAAAATTGAAAATGAAAGCAACTTTGAACTTTGACAAATCAAATACTGGTATATCTAGGATAATTTTGGATAAGAGACATGGTACTGATAATGTAATGACGGATTAACTATTTAAGGGCTTCAATAACTTAAGGCTTGCATTATTTCTTGGTCTCGAATAATTTGTAAGCTGGTTGTATAAAGTAACAATATTGGGAACAAGCTCTACTTTGCGTATTGACTGTGCAAAATGCATCATAAGATAAGCTGGCGTAGCAGGTGCATTGCTGCAAAGAAAAAATCGAAATGTTGGCTACATAGCTTCAATTGAAACTTTTTGTTATAATTGAGGTGTAGGTCCAAATATGAATCAGAGTAATATCTTTATTTCGAGCTCACTATCTGATAACATACATACATTTTCACCAAATTTAGGATTATTAATAGCAACGAATTTTAAAAAAAGTGACCTCAAACAGGCATGTGATAACCTTATTATCGATGTGGATTACCTAAATTAGTGAAAATAATGGAAATGCTCTGCATTATAATATATTCAAGTAACAAATGATAATAATATCCATTAGTTCCGGAAATTAGGGAAACTGTTCTTAATTTATGTTTAATTAATCTCCATTTTGTTAACAAAATTACATGCCCCTAAATTAATTTCTATTTCAGTAATTAATATCCCATAATAATCAAATGGGATCTACGTTAATCTGCGTAAAGACAAAATAAGAACTGAAATATCTAATAAAATTGCTTCTCTAACAATAACGATTGTAAAAAAAACGTCAAATGTCCCTCGAGACAAATACGTCATTTTCAGGTCTCGGAATAAATTTCTTCTATATTTGTCATTACCAGTCTGTCTTATCGTCAAATCTTTTTATAAAGCCCAAATTGACTGAACAAATGTCGGTGATAAATCGATGTTCCACTGTAAATCAAGAACAAAAATACTAACCCATTACATACTATCCGAATCACAATCCAGAAGCAAAGTAAAAAATTGCAACTGACAAGTTAGGTTATACACGTGAACTTGCTAGGGAAGTGAGGCCGGTGCTCCGGAAGGGTGAGGTGAGCACCTCCTGTTTAGCTAGTTACACCTGTGTAATCAAAATTGTGTGAAAGGAACATGAAACTATGGGACGTCAAATATATCCAAGGGAATCCTGGATATTATATATTATATAATATATTGTTCTAATTTGTTTTATATAGTGTTGACTTATGTGCCTGTGATTATTGCTAATGCAATTTATACCTAGAAAGCGTGTGTATGTGACATATCTATCTATCTATCTCTCTCTCTTTCTTTCTTTTCGGTCATCAAGAACCTATCTATCTATCTTTTATTTTTTCTACCATATACCTATCCATATCATCTCGGTTAGCTGGCTTTCTCAGCTCAGTGATAAACTTTCAACATTTCTGAAACGTAAGTATATAAAATATCCCAGAAATAATGCTCCATCAGGGTTTACTCTTTACACATAAAGATTTTATTTTTTTTTTATTTATTTTTAATTTTTTTTATTTGAAGGGGGGCTCATCAGAGTTGTCCTTATTCAACATTGTTCTTTGTTTTTCAAAGAGTCTTTTATTGTATATTTTATCATAACGACAACTTTAACAAAGGGTAAGTATCTCTTGTCAAACTAGCTACATGAGAAATTAAAAAATGTAGAGCGATATACCTGCTTCTCCTGCTAATGGTGCATTTGTTTAACAAGGACTACGCTATGAAAGGCTTGTTTTCTCTACGGTTATTTTATACAATGAAGAAAACTGGTTACAAATAAATAATTGACGTAGGGATATTGCAAGGTAAGACTTATCAGAGCCCTCAAAATTTATACTGTCGTCATCACAATATTGTTGATAATTATGATGTCTCTGTATCCAAAATGACGTCTAATAGTCCCATACTTCTTTCATTATCAATTATGATTACGCATTCGGAGCACCGGTCTCATTGTCCCGGTGGAAGTTCATGTGTTTAACTAAATTTGCCAATTACAATATTTTAAGTTTGTTTTGAGTTTGTTATTTAGGAGATGGGTTTGTATACTCGTTTTGATAGATTCTTTTTCTCCTACTTTTTCAATTTCAGACTACAATTAATCACGACATAGCAATTTGTCTCCAAAGCACTTAAAAAAGACTTGCATCAAAGCAGTCTGAAAAATAGATATGTGACGACTTCCGAGATTAGGTGTGAGTCATTCCTTACTGGATAAAACACGCAGCAATATTCCAACTTTTTTGTAAGCTCTCTACACTAAAATCGGACATCAGATGAAGAAAGAATGCTGGTGTCTTGTTTCTTTTCTTTCATATTCAAGAGGCGTGTTTAGGTTATATTACTTCATGGTGCATGTATTTGACTACGAAATATATTCCAATCTAAAAGCACAGACGTCTTTTTAGCAAATGAAAGGATGAGTGCAACATGGTAACCAGAATGCTTGGAATATTTTAGAGGTTGATCCTACATAACAAAAACATATTTTCGGTTAAAATTGGTTTTATAATTATAAAATTAAATCTCTCTTTCGTTATAAAAACACTAAAGAATTTATCATGCGAATCGTGTTGCCTGTGCAAATTGTCAGATTCTTTCATATATAATTCACAAAAAAAGAATAACAAATCAGCACATTTAATACTTGTATGACTTTAATGAGTATAAAAATTAACATCGCTATTTGGCAGGAGTACAGATATTTGTGCGTATTTTATGAACCGATTTTTTCATGCAAAATAACATAAAATGTCTAAACGATTGAAACAAAGAAGAATATAATTATTATAAAATTATAAAATATACTTGTAAATATTAAGTCTGTTTAACGGTAATACATATATGAATAATGTATCTAAACATCCAATAATAAGAAGCCAATTATACTGGGCGTCTAGTACAACCGATATATAGAGTTACGATCAAGTTTTTAAACACACGTGTATATCACTTTCACATTCAAAACTTATGCCATTTCTTCATGTTATGTCCATTTATATTAATGCTGTAAATATAAAACAAAAACAAGTTCAAAATACTTGTACAATAAAATTATTTAGCAATCATTGATTTCGGCAAAAAACAGAGAAAAAAGGATAATGATAATTTTTGTTATTACATTAAATCCGTCCCAAATAAGTTTTATGATAAGTGGCCTCAAATTATCTAATGGAGTTCACCAATAGATCATGAGACGATAGGAACAAAATGATCAATGTGATTAAATTCCACGGCCCAACTTACAAAAAAGTATATCGTTTTGATCCTTTAGAAACCATCATATCCATTGTGTAATTTAGGGTATATAGACTTATCATAGTAACATGTTTTAAAGTTGATGTATAAGGACAGATGATAGAGATACAGTTCAACCTGCCTTAAAGGCCACCTCTATATAAGGGTCACTGTTTTAAAAATGCCGGTATCCTAATTGTTCTTTATTTATTTTATTTGAACCTGGGCCACTTCTCCATAAAGGCCACTTTAACTGGTTCCCTTGGGTGATCTTTATAGACATGTTTGAATGTATTGGTACGGGTGGTTATGGTAATGATACATGTTGTTTCCCCTGAATCACAAGTCTTTAATCCAAATTTAAGGTCAAGCGGCCAGGTAAAAATTGGCTTTCTATACATCGCATTCAGCTTCTCCTGTTTATACTTGATACAGAATGTATAAGAATACATAAACCACAGAATAAAACATGGCATTACAACTACCTTGCACCATTCAGAGAAGTTGCCTTATAATCGGTGGTCTCGATTTTACAACTACGTGCTTTCTGGCTATTATAAATTTAACTAAACATTTACCTTAACAACGACCACATGACTTTCTACAATTGTCATTCATGAAACTTGGATTTCTGGCACATTCACCGGCCTTGAACCAGACACCACAGCTAGCGTTGTCATCCTGACATGGCAATTCTTCCTCTTCCTCTTCTTCTTCTTCCTGACCAGCTGCCAAAATAAATGAAAGGCGATTTAATTGGTATCTTAACTGACTGCTACTTACAACTAACGTACAATATATCCTTATAACAAACATTCAAAAGGGATGGTTAGGACACCACATAATGCTTGAAGCACCGTGCCTTTTGATGCAATACTGTCACTAAAAATTAAAATGCGTACCCTATGTCGTGTGACGCCGGTAATCGTGGTCACTCTTACTATTTATTCCAAGTGCCATGTACTAAGTTTTGAATACTTTATTTCATAAACATAAAAAGCCTATGAAAAAGTGCATGTTTCACAGCCTAACATTTTTAAAACAAATTTCGAGTTTAGCAGTTTATTTTATTTACTCTGACACATGTTCATTATACACAGTGGTTATTCCTTAGCAAGAGATAGTGTCATGAGTCACATTCACTTTTTTCTTTAGCAATTATCACTACAGTAGCTCAGTTGGTTAAATGGTAGCTCTGTTTGTAGGAGGACGCGGTTGGAATCCTTGCTTGGTCTGACCAAAAATAAGTAGGGACCGTTCTATCGCCAAGCACTCGACATGTAGCAATGAAAGTCACAGGGTCATTCTAAAGAGATGCTCTATCTCATGGTAGGCGACGTAAATTAAAGTACCATCCCAGTATATTACCACCCCTTTACATTGTCCGTAACGCACTCCATAGTCGGTGAGCAAGAAACCAGGCTACAGACACTGAATATTGCATAAATTTCCTTAATGATTATCATGGATCTGCCTTAAAAAAATTCTCACTTTAATAGATTTTATTCAACGAAGCAGGGTTAATCAACACCCACGAAAAGTTTTATGGACGTCACCATAATATTGTCGTTAAGGTAGTTCCATACCATAGTGACGTCGTCGTTTTGTGCGTACGGTCGAAATGTCTGATTTGACGTCTTTTTTATCTATGACGTCACGAATGTGTGTTCTTCGGCGCCTACAGAATTATGGCGGGAAAGCTGTTACGCTATTATTCAGTAGAATAATTTTCTGCATTCACAAAAGATTAGAATTCACAATATCAATTCTTTGCCCTATTTTTAAGAAGAAAATGTATATTGTACATAACGGAAATTAGGTAGATCTACACTTTTGAGAGTACTATTCTAAATAACTGAAAGATTTGAGTACATTGTTTAAATTTTGAAGACGGTATTTCAAATGCCGGTTTATGTTTGTTTTTTCGGTGATTTTAAATACAAATAGTAGGATACAAACTGACGATACTGTATAATAATTGTTCTAGGTGTCAAATTTTAGCAGTTTGACTATTGACTATGCTTTTTTATTTGCGTTTCATCCAGCGGCCTAGAATCAAGCTTCATCAATGTATACGAATCCCCTTTCCACTTTAACTGAGCTGTGTTGGGTAACGGTTGCTATGGGTTTCTATGGGTGACAGACCATATGATATTTCAATTAGTTTTTTTTTTTTTTTTTTTTTTGCACAACCAAATAGCTCACAATCAGTGTTTTTGTTTATTTGCTAATACCAAACGAAAAACATTGAGTTCATAATAGTATACTAGGACATTATTAGAAGCTTCTTACGTAAGGAATGAGGATTTTTTTCTTGTTTCAGGATTTCGATGCAATTTTATGAAAAAAGTAGCTTGACGACCCCCTATTTTTTGTTTCTGAAAATCAAACTTATATATTCATGTGCAATATATGTGAAAATCAGGGGTCGTATTCGACTTAGTTTTTTAAAATCTACAAATTAACGAAAGGGTGTTACTTTTAGTTTTCCGAAAATTTTAATGTTCTCTCTTGATAGGTGGCGCTGTAGAAAAATACCACGTGACCGAAAGTAAAATTCCATTAGTACAAATAATCTCTATGACATAATGGTTAATTTAAATGCAAGACACTTTTATTTTCTAAGCATGACAAAAAATATTAAAGCTTATTTGTTGATAACAGTAGTTAAAATTTGATCATTTATGTCGTGAAAATGGCCACCAGGTGGCGCTTCAGAATTTCTTAAGGAAGTCGAATACCAGCCCTGAAATTTCGGCATGTTGAATGGTTTATGCCCATGTACAACATATCAAAATTTCAATATGTGTTTTCAGGCGATTTGTAAAGTATGGAACTACCTTAAGTATGATGTATCTGTATCCAAAATTACCCTGGATATATTTGACGTCTCATAGTTTCCATGTGCCTTTTATTCTCGATTTTGATTTCACACGTGACTGGTAAAGATAGCTTGCCTGGAGGTGCTTACTCCTCCGATGCACCTGGTCTCACTTCTCTGATAGCAGTTCACGTGTTTAACAAATATGTTAATTTTCAAAGGTTTTATTTTCCTTTTGGAACTGTGATTGCAACATTGGTTGGTATTTTTTTGGTTCGTTTAAAAGTATATAGCTCTAAACTTACGTTTTGGAGTACAAAAACGGCATGATTTTGCACAATATTCCTTCATATAAGCAGGATTGGATGAACATTGACTCGTCGACTTCCACAATTTACAATCTGGGCTGTTGTCTTCACACGGATTCAATTCCACTTCCTTTCCGCCTATAGAACAAAATTCCAATGGTTGATTATTTTAGGCGGAATCTTAAAAGTACTTGTTCTGATAACTCTTCATAAAATGCTTATTTTTTATCTTTTTTCTATTACATATTATACCAGTTTTAATGTTACAGCACTAGACGTCCGTTTTGGAATAAACTTTCTCATCAGTAACACTTGGACAAAAATTATGAAACCAAAACTTTTTTCAAGATGTTGAAAGGGAGCCGAAAGAGCAAAATATATTTTACCAAACCCAGTTAAGGAAATACTTTGCATGAGAGAGTATACCGAATTTCAAATTTTAACAAGCAGCAAATTTAGATAATATCCTTCCTTTGTTGTGGATATTTCATGATTCCCCGATTGAAATGAAAGCCCCAAGGCATGAAGGTGAATAACTAGTGTTTTGTCTACCATTAGCTTCAAAATAAAGAGTAAATAAACAACCTTGTTAAGAAAGAAATTAGTATGTTGAAGAGAGATCAGAATATGCATGTGTAATTTTCCTCAGGAAAACCGTACATCTATATTGTTGTACAGCCTTAACTACAGCGATTAACCGAAATACTCCTCCTAATCAACTACCAACGCTTAATTATAAAGCCTACTTAAAACGTGTGTGTGTGTGTGTGTGTGTGTGTGTGTGTGTGTGTGTGTGTGTGTGTCACCTGTACAGAGGCCTTTAGAATCACATGACTGGTCCTTATCGCATGCGGTACAAGCGTCTCCTTTGTTATTGTAAGGAGTTTGGGTGATGTCGTTTCCTCTGCAAATAAAAGAAATTAAAACTTTAATAAATACATTAAATTATCGCATTGTATATTAATAATGACATAATGTAAAATATTTAACTGATAAAACTCATATTTTCACAGCAGTGAAATACGTATACATATTATGTATTTCACTCCTAATTCCTTCACAAGACATTGATCAGAGTTATTCACCTTTCAGAACTGATGCCCTGTTTTTATTATACCCACCGCTTAAAAAGTGGGGGGGGGGTATAGTGATGGGGTGTCCGTCCGTCCTTCCGTTACACCTTAGGGTACCTATCTCTTATCCGCAACTCCTCCTAAACCCTTCAATGGATTTTCATGAAACTTTCACACAATCTTTGTGATATAATGTAGATGTGCACTTCCTATTTAAAAACTTGATCCGATGGATTTTTTTATGTGGGGGAGCGGGGGGTATTTTTGTGAGCTTGTGGCTCACAGGTTTTCTAGTTTGTTCCTTATTGTTTATATGATTGAAATAATATTAGATAATTATTGAGTTAAGTTGAGTAATCATATCTAACGTCCAAGTCAAGAATATTTCACTTATATCGAGACGTCGCCAGCTATAGGCGAATGTGCGGACATTTTACCTGTTCCTTGCGCTAATGGCATTATACAACAGGGTTCTTTATCGCGCCAACCCCACCGGGATAAGGGACCTCGTTTATTTTAAGTTCCCATCCGAAATAATCGTGACTCTCATTTGATAATGCCGAGTGCTTGGCGAAAGAACAGTCACTACCCACTTTCAAGTGTATGGACAGACCTGATCAGGCTCGAAACCCACGACCTCCCACTTACGGAGCGAGCACTCTACCAACTGAGCTACCGCAGTGGTGTAAATGCTAAGACAGCTTCGAGTTATCCAGAGCAAGTAAGTGAAAGTTTTGAAATGAAACTAATTTTGAAAAATCAAAAGTAAATACGGAATCACAAGAACTTACTTTGGAAAATAGAAACAAGCTAGGTATGTAGCGTTAGAGACCCTCCTTCCAAAAGCGGACAATCCTTTACACTTCTCCAATGCACATCCCATCTTACGGGTCTTAGACCATACCAACTGTAAAAATATAGTAATAAAATGTTACAATGTTATAGACCGAGACTTATCAGCATTTTTAAAAGATCCAGAAAACGGTCAAACTTGACTTAAAAGCCACCTCTATATTAGGGCCACTTGCTTTTAAAGGTCAGTGAAATTTTATCCCAATTGCTCTTTATTTGGGGTATTTGAACCTGTATAAAAGGGTCACCTGCCTTTAAGGGCCCAAGTACAGATTCCCTTTGGTGGCTTTTACAGACAGGTGTGGTTGTACTTACTATAATACATACCTGATAAAAGTTTAACACTAAGCTAACAAATGGATGTCGAATCAAAGCTGATCTCGACCCTCGTTAACTATACCTCGACAACTTTTCGCCGGCTGTTATATATCTCTCCACAGCTTTTCGGTAGCTGCTATCTATCTCTTGTGTATAACGATAGTTGGTCCCGCAAGAACAGGGACCATTACTCTAAGTTTTAAGTTCCATGAAGACCAAACATAAAAGTACCAAGCTGATACGATGCCCCATATGATGCTCCATGAAGACCACAGCCATACTTAAGTTCCAGATGGTTACAACGTTTTCACCTGTGTAAAATGACACGTGAACAACAATAGGGGTCATACCTAGCTGATACGATGTCCCTTATCTGTGTAACGACAGCTGGTCCCTCAAAACTAGGGTCCATTACTATAAGCCCAACGTTCCATAAAGACTATTCTTAAAAGTACAAATTTGATACGAACCTCCATATGACGATCCATGAAGACCACAGCCATACGTAAGTTCCAGATGGTTACAACGTTTTCACCTGTGTAAAATGACACGTAGACTAACAACAATGGGGGTCATACCTAATTGATACGATGTCCCTTATCTGTGTAACGACAGCTGGTCCCTCAAAACTAGGGTCCATTACTATAAGCCCAACGTTCCATAAAGACAATTCTTAAAAGTACAAATTTGATACGAACCTCCATATGACGCTCCATGAAGACCACAGCCATACGTAAGTTCCAGATGGTTACAACGTTTTCACCTGTGTAAAATGACACGTAGACTAACAACAATGGGGGTCATACCTAATTGATACGATGTCCCTTATCTGTGTAACGACAGCTGGTCCCTCAAAACTAGGGTCCATTACTATAAGCCCAACGTTCCATAAAGACAATTCTTAAAAGTACAAATTTGATACGAACCTCCATATGACGCTCCATGAAGACCACAGCCATACGTAAGTTCCAGATGGTTACAACGTTTTCACCCGTGTAAAATGACAGTTAGATCCACAACAATAGGGATCATACCTAACTTGTACCATGTTTCTTACCTGTGTATAACAACAGCCGGTCCCACAATAATAGGGATCATTACTATAAGCTCTAAGTTCCATAAAGACAATACTTAAAAGTACCAAGCTGATACGAGCACCATATGGTGTTTCATATGGTGCTTCATGACGTACGTTTCAGGTGGTTACATCGTTTTTTACCTATGTAAAATGACAGCTAGATCCACAACAATGGGGACCATACCTGGCTGATACCATGTAACGATGTTCCTTACCTGTGTGTAATGGCAACTGGACCCACAGTTGTGGGCTCCATATCTGTAGGTTTTGATCTCATCGTACCAGGCCTTCACAGATTTGCTGACGTCCTCCTCTATAGTCTGTCCCGGCATGGCCTGATAACCCAAATTCTCGCCACGTCCTTTCTTTTGATGCTCAAACCTACATGATTTAATCCATTTCTGTGCTTCTTCAGCCAATTCATTGCTCCATGTCTGTAAATATATAACGTCGCATCAGCAATTTTTCAGCTATTGACAACAAGAGCCATTATATTAATCTCTAAGGACAAGTTCATTTATATGTAAAATGTGCGAGTGTGTTATACGGTCTGCTTTGTACTTGAGCGCTCTCATGACGACTTAAATTTGGAGTGCTAGCTCACAAAGTCAATACGCCACAGACAAGCATACCACTCCCCCAGGCACATTATCTTGGAACTCGGCACCGAGTCGATGGTTTGTTCTCTTAATACCGATTGCAAGGCGAGGAAGCAGTATCTCAAATCCTTATGTATGACACGGCCGGGGTTCGAAATCACTACCTCCCGTTTCCAAGGCGGTTACTTTTCCACTGAGACACCGAGTAGTGTAAAATTGCTTTCCGACTGAACTTTAATTTACTGTTTATCGGGTCAGTTAATTTTTGCAAGAATCGCCATTTCAATTTTGCATTGCTTGATGATAGTCAGTGCAAATGCAATTGGCTGATATCAAAAAGAATATATTCCCCGAAGGTTTCATTTTCTCGCGGCGAATTTCACGCGACGTATTATTAAACGATCAAGAACAATTCCCGGGTCAGTTAATTTTATTTTATTTTTCCCCCCGAGAATCGCAATTTCAAATTATTTGCGAACTTTAATTGTCCGGTTGTTAGAATGATGACCAGTGCAAATCAAGTCTGTTGATTATATCAAAAGAAAAAAATCGTGGAAATGTAATTTTGCAATTTTAGTTTCGCGAATTGTACACGAAAATAAAGATAACGCGAACATTTCCCGGATAAGTATTTTTTCGCATGAATTATCAATAAATAGATAAAACTTTAACAGGGTAAAATGGTCAATGATTTTTTTATCACCAAAATAATCGAATACACGTGTGATCTCTTGGATAAGATCTCAAAACCTGCATGGTAAAAATGTAAAATGACTGTTTTAAGAAACAACTAACGGTCACGTTTGATCTCTCGAACCCCCCCCCCCCCCCCCCCCCCTTCCTGGTATAACGTTCGTTTTTTTCACCACTCTGTGCTTATAAAGCTTACGCAATAAGACCCTTAAACCTGACAGTAGACGTAACTCTGTCGTGGTAGACGTAAGGCACAAAAACACCCAACTATCTATCTATCCATCTATCTATCTATCTGTCTGTCTGTCTATCAATGTCTATCAATCACTCTTGCTTTCTTTTTTCCTTTCATTCTTCAATCTTGCTTTCTCTTTACTCTTTTCTTTCCATCTTACCAGTTCCTGCATATCAGAGCCATGTTGCTGTGATCTGTAGTCATTGTGCATGTCCAGTAATTGTTGTTTGTATTGGTCAATTGGTATCACTTCCGCGGTGGTCAAAACCACTATGGTTAGGAATATAACGGCTATCTTCAACATGTTGATGCTAAATGAAGAAATTACAATTCGTTATAAATATTCTAATTGATCTGCATTAATTTACATATTATACTAGTGTTAATGTTACAGCACTAGACGGCCGTTTCGGAATACAGTTCCTCATCAGTGCATGGATCAAAATTGTAAAACCAATTTTTGTAGGTGGTCGAAAAACTAAAGAGTTATTTATTTTCAATATACTGCAACAAATGAATCAAATTTCATAAACCTAGACGTTTTACGTTTGTCTTACGTTCCGAGGAAAGGCCATGTTCATCATATATTCAGACTTTTGGTCCATGCACTACATGACTGTCGTCTAGTGCTGTTAAATTAAAACTGGTATAATATGTAATTCATTACTTCCTTTTTTAACCAAATTTGCAAGCTTAAAAGTTTTTACTTTGTTTTTTGTATTGTGGTTTGGACATAGATCGTTATTTATTTTTTTTTTTTTTCATTTTAACCACTGGGCTGGTATCTCTGCTAGAGGACTAAGCATATCTGAGGATATCATAAACTCAGTAGGCAATACGTTTGTATTGTCGGAAATATACTATTGTCTAAATGTTCTGCTAGTAAAATTTTGAAAATTTTTAAAGATAAGGCACAAGTATACTTCATTATGCAAGGTATTTCTTTTAGTGACACAATTCAGTGAATTATAACCTGTACCTAATCGCAATAATTTAATTATTTAATTATCAAATTAACAATACATACATATTATATACACAGTGTGTAGGTACAACCCTCAGTATCAGGTCTCGTCCTTTTTTCGTAGCTGCATCACTAC
The DNA here is from genome assembly GCA_021292105.1 of Anadara kagoshimensis. NCBI lineage: Eukaryota > Metazoa > Mollusca > Bivalvia > Arcoida > Arcidae > Anadara > Anadara kagoshimensis. The sequence goes on along the minus strand of CM037860.1, from coordinate 42,991,433 downwards.
GAGTCCTGATACGAAGGGTTGTACCTACACACTGTGTATATAATATTTTTATCTAACATTTCCAATTAGGTTATTTAAAATAATAAAAAAACAATACTTAATGTGAAAAAATTACATTTTACCACAGAAAACCACTGAACTATGTTATGACATTTGTTCTACATTCTCCCTAATGACGTCACAATGAGAACGTGCACGTGCACTTTACCGCCAATGTTGTATCACCAAGATTCTGTATTATGCGTGTTTGATAAAACATGTATTTCGTAGAAAAACTAGTCTAATGTTAGATAAAACATCTAAGATCCCAACAGTACAAGGTTTCTTGATAAGAATATAGGAATCCATTACGAGTATCCATATAGGATATGGAAATCTAACCCGAGGGGTTGAACATTTCAGTCAGAGACGAGGCTTGTCGAGAGTCAAAAACAAACATACCAATCTTGTCCAAATCACATTTGAAACTGGAACATACACCATTGAAGTGAGGCCGGGTGCTTCCGGAAGGATACCTTTCTCCTGTTACCTAGCTACACTCCCACGTGTGAAATCGTTATTGAGAATAAAAGGAATAACAGAAATGTGGGACGTCAAGATAAGATGGTCCAACCAAGAGTTGCTCGATTAATAACTCACTACATACTAAAAGGTCCTGACACAATAACAACGTATTGTATACAATTATCGAAAAACTACACTGCAATTACTATCTTTAAAATCTAGATGGAAATCAATCGGGATTCTGTTCCACAAAGGTCACAAAACTATAGAAATCCCAAGATCATCAAAGTTAAAAACAAACAGACCAATTAATATCCAAATAACAGTCCAAAGCTAACTAAAAACTTCGAAACTTGCAAATTAAGTTAAACACGTTGACTTCCTCCAGGGTAGTGACGCCGGGTGCTCGAGAAGGGCAGGCACGTCCTGCATAGCTAGCTACATCTTTCTCGTATGTAATCAAAATTAAAAGGAACATGATCATTGGACGTATACGAATACTCTTACAAAGGGATTCTGATTGTTTATTCTCACCCCTGTGACATAGAAATCCCGCGTTTTTACCCATGTGGGATTTCCTTGTCTCACCCTAGGGTTGAGACAGGCTACACGCCGAATTTCCCGCGTAGTTATACCTGCTCTGGATTTATCGTTTAGAGGACTTAATAAGCTGAGAAAAGTTCCGAAGTCAACCAACAATTTCTCAACGTCACAATCACTTACACACGCTTAATTGATGACGTCACGATCAGTTTATGTGAGAACGTCAACAAACATTGATTAAGTCATTTTCAGCAGGTACGGATTGTGACATGAAAACTTAACATTTAATGCAATTTTATGTTTATTAATCATGTTTTATGTTGCAAATGTGCGAGAAAAAGAATCTTACACCAGTAACAGGGTAAGACAGAGATATCTCAAACTCGAATGAATATTTTCAATGTCCAGAAATCGCTAAAGCTCGTTCTGGACAAGAAAATATTCATCCTCATTTGAGATATCTCTGTCTTACCCTGTTACCGGTGTAAGATTCTATTAATATTATCTAGAACTTTTAACTATCAACTTAGTGGGATTGTCGCTATCGCAGAGGAATATATAACAGAAAAATGCATGATATTAAAATGCATTTTGGAAAGATGTTTTTGAAGCATCGTATGTATTAAAAAGTCTCCCCACACACCTTGAACAACACAGAATCTCCGTTCATGCGTTGTAATAAAAATGTAAAATAAAATAATTACAATGAATCCATATTATATAAGAAATATTTTTTAAAAAAAGGGTTTTGTAATCAAAAAAGATTTAATAGATGAAAACAAGCAGTTGTTGGCTTTTGAAAATTTTAAAGTTAAGCACAACCTAAACACAAATTTCTTAGAATACAAAGGTCTCATACATTCAATTACAAAATATATAAAAACACTTAATTCTACACTAAAACAATAGCAAAACAATAAATCCCTATGTACCGTTTCTCTTATAAATACTTTATAAATCTTATACATGCCCTTAGGATATGTACTTAATTAATTTATTACACACGTGGCGGGTGTAATTAGAAAACAGAGGGGCTTACCCTTCCGAAGCAACCGGCTTCACTTCCCTGGTGACAGTTCACGTGTCTAACCAAATTTGTCAGTTTCAAAGTTTTAACTTTGCTTTCGGGTTGTGATTCAGACATGAATTCATATGTTTGTTTTTTATTAAGACGAAGAAAATACAGACCAGTGAAATAACAGTGAAATTATAATATAGCATATCAGGTAAAGAATAAAAAATCTGCAAAAAAAGGACCTTTTAAAGTACCAAAAACACTTATCTTCAACTGTTTCAGTATAGAATAAATAATAACATCTTAGCAGCAAAGAGTTACCTGAAGAATATTGGAGACCAGTGAAATAACATCGAAATTATAATATAACATATGAGATAAAGAATAAAAATCTGCAACAGCATAGCTTTTTATACAACTAAAAATACTTATCTCAAATTGTTTCAGTATAGAATAAATAAAAACATCTTAGCAGCAAAGAGTTACCTGAAGAAAACTGGCATAGGTACAGATGATAAATGTAAATTTTGTAAAACATTTGCAAAAAATCTCATACATTTGTTTTGGAAATGTCATCATGTCTATTATCTTTGTAGAAATGCTTTTGAAAATAAGGAATATACATTTTTGAAATAAATTCTTAAACCACCATATTTTGCACTTCAAATATTTCGGAAAACATTTAACTTTATTTTAATTTTTACGGGCTCCGTAATTTCATGTTTGCTTTGCAAAAAAAAAAAAAACAAAAAAATATTTATTGCAAAAAAGCAAAAAAACAACATTCAAATGCTTTTTGCACAAATTTAGTTTACAAATTTCGTGGTGACAACAGTAATATACAAATAACATATAATATAGTAAAAAAGTTATAGAGAAACAATGAAGGTGGTAAGAAAACATCTCATATAACTAGAGAGCGTGTTAGATTTTAAGTTAATATAGTTTGAAAAGTGGTATAAAACTTACCTATCGTGTCGCACTCTTGAAGACAATATGATTGGAATCAACTACGACCATCTGTATTTATACAGTTTCTGGTATATTTGATCATCCAATTCACATGCATTTTGTTAACCTTTGACCCTTTAATGGTTCTATTAATAACAAGATTATTGCATGATTTGTAATATTTCGGGGTTTTTTCAAAGAAGATATTATTGCTGTTAAATGATTAACTACACTGATAATTAAAATGATTTACAACTTTGTGTATACACGATAATTCAGTTAATTATATAATACGCGATAAAATTCCTTTGGTTTCTGGCTGCAGTTTCGCAATCATTACTTAACCAAAATTTCCTTGTCTTAAATCTAGCACATTTTTCACTATTTTACAAAGCAAAATTAAAAACCTATAAAAATAAAAAATAAGCTTCACATGATCTTCAAATTGACATCTTATATTCTAACTAAGATTATCTAGCAACTTGTGGTAGTTTTATTGGTGTTTTAACAAAATTAGAATATAGATGAAATAATATTAGAGTGACTGTCAAAGTGACATCTTATATTTCACAAATTTCTCGCAAATTAACAAAACTAAAGGTAACTTTTTCAGCACTAACACTAATTTTATCTGAATTTATTTTTTGCATTATGTAATCAATCTGCATTCCTTAAAATGTTTTCAATCGAAGAACTTGTACCTAGTACAATACAGACTCGACGAAAGTTTACAACTGAGCTAAGGAAAAAAAGTCGAAGTTTGACTGCCGAATTGTCGAAATATGGATTGCTAGTGACCAGAAAAGCTGTCGAGAGATAGATAGAATCTGTCGACAAACTGTCGAGATAAAGCAAAGGCGGGGTCCAGATGAGCTGTCGATTAGTTAGCTTCGTGTTAAACCTTTGGCAGGCCTGCGTTGTATATGTCTAAAACTATATATTTAATCGGTTTACCGTCGCCTCCATTTTCATCCCTAACACAATATAAAAATAATGTTTTACATGACATTAAAACATGTGTCAAGCCAAAAATAAGAAATATATTATTCCACCTCCTCAACCAATTAATATCCATAATAATAATTTTTATGATATAAGTTAAAACTCCATGTTCCTTTAAATGTTGATTTCACACGTAACGGGTGTACCTAACGTGACTGAGGTGCTTAGCTTTCTGGAGAACCCGGCCATGCTTCACAGGTTGAAAATCACTCGTTTTACATGATTTGCTAGTTTCTTAAATATGCTTTTATGATAACGGTTTGTATTGATATGACTATGTTTGATTCTTGTGATTTGGACATTGGCCTGCATGTTTGGATCTATTGGAAATAATTTTGGACACGGACCTCTAAGTTTGTAATTACATAGTGTACCAGTTTTAATTTTACAGCACTAGACGGCCGTTTCGGAATACAATTCCTCATCAGTATTGCTTGGACCAAAATATGAAACCAAAATTATTTTGAAGATGCTGAAAAGGTACCCAAAGGACCAAAATATATTTTACCAAATTAAGCTAAGGAAATACTTTGCATGAGGGAGTATACCTTAGTTTTTGAAAAATTTCAAATTTTAATTGATAATGATGAACTTGTTGCATCACGTCCGTTTTGATCAGCCAATTGGACGTCGCAAACTAACAGGTGTAAGTTGTATCATAATTGTTTAAAAATTCATCTGGCACAGTTCACAATCATTTCTTGACTAAGATTTTCTTTAACTTAAATACAATTTTGAACTACGGATTTATTTTTTACAAAACTAAACACGGATGTTATAAATTAAAGTGGTCTTCAAAATTGCACTTTAAATTTCTGAATATCTTATTGATAATACATTATTTTTTTGATTTATAAGATAAGTGGGTAAGCGAAAGTTACGAAATGATTGTGATACTGGACAATTACTATTTTGGAGCCTATGTTGTTATAAGATTTTACCATGTCAGTGTAGACGTTTAAATAATTTCTGAAAGTCGAGTGTATTAGGAAATTAAAAAGGAACCATTTAAACACAAAAGTGTTCGGGCGGAAGGGTAAGCACCCCCGTTTAGCTAGCTAACCCCGCCACGTGTGTAATCAAAAAGGTGTGTGAAAGGAACATGGAACTATAGAACGTCAAATATATCCAGGGCAATCCTGGACACAGATACATCAAAACTTATCAACAATACTGTGGTAACGAACATGAAACTTTTTGAGGGCCTTGATAGGCCTAGACCCGCAATATCCCTGGATTTTACAAGGAGGTGTAGTTGAAGATAACAAGTAATCACAAATAGGGACCATAAGTGATAAAGAAAAAGCAAATGCAGTAACCGTGAATATGAATCTTAAATTATTAAATATTTGAGTAATTACAAAATATAATGAACAGTGAACCATTTATTTCGTGGTATCCAACTTTTGTTATTGTTAGAAAAATACAATTGCATGAGGTGTCATGTTGTTACCATTTAAGATGAGTTTGTAAGACTTGTACCTGAATTATGACGCCCACAAAAGGTTTCATTTGAAACTTTATGACAAACAAGATTACTTCAATTTTTCTATTGTCAACTATCCTTTTCTATGCAGCAATTTACCTGCTTCTCCTCCTTATGGTGTATTTGTTTCCCAATTAATACGCTATGGTAGAGCTTGTTCCCACTACAGAGAGTTTGTACAATGAAGCAGACTGCTTGCAAATAAATTGTTGACCCAGGGATATTGCAATCCAAGGCTTATCAAGGTCCTCAAAAAGTTATATGGCCGTCATCACAGTATAACTGCTAAGTTTGATGTCTCTGTGTCCAGGATTGCCCTTGATATATTTGATGTTCTATAGATCTGTGCTCCTTTCACACAATTTTGATTACACACGTGGCGGGTGAAGCTAGCTAAACAGAAGGTGCTTACCCTTCAGGAGCACCCGGGCTCACTTCACTGGTGGAAGTTAACGTGTCTAATCTGACTTGTCAGATCCAAAGTTTTTACTTTGCTTCTGGATTGTGATTCGGACATCGATTAGTATATTTGTTTTTGATTACATACACTATTTTGTTGACATGTAAATTTGTAGTTCCGGGTGTCCACCATGTACCATTTTTAATAAAATCATTAAAGACATTAACAAAATTGTATATGACACTTATACCCTGATTACCAGTGCTTGGATGATGGAGGCTGAAAATGGAATATCTTTGGAAACCAGCTAACTTACTTACACGTACAGGCAGTGAGAGATATTGTATTCTATAAACCGATGCGCCTAAAACTTACTTTTCTAAAGGAAAATGGAAATAAATAATAAATAAAAAAATCATTCTAATCCATGTCCAAATCACAATCCAAAAACAAAAAAAAAATTTAACTGACAAATAGGATAAACACTTGAGACCGGGTCCATTAACTAGCTAGAATAACAGCGCAATTTCTTTAAAAATTAAACGATAAAAAACAAATAAATAAATAAGCTTTCCATTCGTTAAAAATAATCAAAATAAATTTTTTAAACAATTAAAAAATTGAAAAAAAACGATTTTTACATTCATTAAGAAAATGAAAATGACACTTTAAAATAAATAAATAAAAACTACATTCAATGTAAAATAAAAATTAAACTTAAAACTATTATTTAAAAAATCTACTTTCTAAATTCATTATGTAAACCTTTTTAATTATTTTTTCGATCATTCACTTTTAAAACTAAGGTCAAATGGCCACATAATTAGGATGTATATTAGGTAAGACTATACGATAATTTCTCCATTTATTATTATAATATTGCCATTGTTCATCATTCGCTCCGATGATCAGAACTAATATTGCACAATATGAAATATTTTGTCAATTATTTCATGATTAATATCTTATTAATATAGATTTATTTAGAAATATAAATGTGAGAAAGTGTTTTTTATGTTCGTAATTGGGTTTATATTTTTTTACTCAGTCAACTTTAGAAACTCGGTTATATGACTTCAACAGTCTGGAAGTTCACGTGTCTAACATAACTTGTCAGTTCCACAGTTTTCACTTTGCTTCTGGATTGTGATTTGGACATAGATTAATATGTTTGTATTTGATTTATATAATTTTTTTTGTATTTTTCACACTATTACGTGGAAACACCTTGTACCCGTTAAGCAATCAAGACATGAAATATTAATATATTGTATTGCACTGCTTTCTTTTCGGCATTTCGTCAGGTCATTGCAATTTAACTGTTCTGTATTAGTAATTGGTGCAAATCAAAACAAACACAATAATGTATGTCCAAACCACAATCCAGAAGCAAAGTGAAAAATTTGAAACTGACAAGCTTGGCTAAACACTTGAACTTCCACCAGAAAAGTGACACCGGGTGATCCGGAAGGGTAAGATTATAATATGTTCAAAGAAGAATATTATACGTTTGTAACTTTTTGCATTTTTATACATTTTTCAGCATATTAAAACTTAAAAATGAACACATGACAATTATCAAAAACAAACATACTAATCCATTTCCGAATCACAATCCAGAAGCAAAGTAAAAACTTTGGAACTGACAAGTTAGGTTAGACACGTGAACTTCCACCAGGGAAGTGAGGCCGGGTGCTCCGGAAGGGTAAGCACCTCCTGTTTAGCTAGCTACACCCGCCACGTGTGTAATCAAAATTGTGTGAAAGGAACATGGAACTATGAGACGTCAAATATTCAAGGCAATCCTGGACACAGAGACATCAAACTTATCAACAATACTGTGATGACGGCCATAAATCTTTTTGAGGGCCTTGATAATCCTAGGCTTGCAATATCCCTGAGTCAACAATTTATTTGCAAGCAACCTACTTCGTTGTACAAAGTCCCCGTAGTGGGAACAAGCTCTACCATAGCGTATTAATTGGGAAACAAATACACCATAAGCAGGAGAAGCAGGTATATTGCTGCATAAAAAAGGAAAGTTGACAATAGAAAAATTGAAGTCATCATGTTTGTCATAAAGTTTCAAATGTAGCCTTTCCTGTACGTCATAGTTCAGGTATAAGTCTAAATATGAAGCAGAACTTGAGGAATCAGTCGTGTCTTTTATTTCAAGCTCACTAGGATAGATGACATTTACATAGTCTCCAAATTTAGGATTGTTAAGAGACAGAACGTCATCTCTATATCTGTATGTTGAGTTGAATGATTTGGCGACAGTTTTCTCTCCAGATTTAACAAGGTTCTGCATAAATTCTGCTTCGTAAGAATAAAGAAACAAATCAGCAAGCAATGGTGCACAGTTTGTACCCATTGGTATACCGATTGTTTGCTGAAAAACTATATTACCAAACACAACAAATATGTTATCTATCAAAAACTCCAACATTTTGTTGATGGTATTTTCAATATATATTTGTTTGGAATCCGTATGGTGCTTGACAAAATAACCAGAATAACCTGTTCAGCACCAGATATTTGTATCTTGCCTTACCGTTTTTGTAGAAGAAAGACAAGTGAATAATTTCTTTAAGACGTTCTTTCAATTTAGAATGAGGGATTGTGGTGTATAGTGTAGAAAAATCAAATGTTTTTATACTTTTTACATGAGATAAAGTATTAGAAGCAAGATGTTCAAGTAATTCTTTAGAATTTTTGAGAATCCACATTTGGTTGATTCCAGATGTAGAATATACTTTTTCTGAATAAGACTGAATACCATCTTTGACGATTGGCAAAATGTGTGTTAGAGTTACCGATAATGTAGTACATTTAGATGAGCCTGCTATATATCTTTCCTTGTATGGAGTTTTATGGAGTTTTGGAATCCAATACAAGTAAGGAAGATCAAGATCTTCCTCTTTAAGATTGATACCGAAAGACTCGAGAACTCCCCTATGGTTGGAAAGAACTTCATCTTTGGTAAAATTAGTTCTAGTGTATGCAGGGTTATTTGATATACTATCTAAACCAAGCTCCTTAATAAGACATTCAAGGTAGAATCCCTTACAAACGAGAATAATGTTGTTGGAAGCCTTATCAGCTGGGACAACAACATATTTGTTGTGTATGTCTGTTAGAATTGCCTTGATTTCTGGATCCTTGAGTACTGCAGACGGTTTAGTACTCATAGACCTTTTAAGTTTGGCAATCCTAGTTTTAACGAAAGATCTCACAACCTTTATCCAGTCGGATAAGGTATCAAGCTCAACATCTTCTAATTTAGCCCAACGTCTGGCGTACTCTTCAACGGAATCCATGACAAGTCTGAAATTCTGTCCCCAAGTAAAGGTTGAGCTTCTCTATATTTAGGACCTTTTGAAACTAAAGATCTTAATTTGGTGTTCTCGATTATATTGAGATCACCAGTTATTATATGTCCAGCCGGTCCATAAATATAGGGAGAAGACGAGCAAGAGCAGTTAGGTGGAGTAAAATTATGAAAGTTTAAACACTGCAATGTTTGTTTGTAATTAAATATTTTTTATGCAATAGGTTTATTGTAGGAGTAGGAAACTAGAGGTGGAGAATTAATTTTGAAATAAGCAGGAATTTCAGATTGGACTTGTTTATTTTGAAGAATATTGTAAATGTGTATAGCATCTATGCCTTTGTTAGCATAATGTAACTTAAGATATTGGCGTTGACCATCGTTATCAATATCGTTTTCCCGAGCAGGTTTAAATAATCTGTTAAAAGCAATATCCATGATGATAGCAGTAAGCTTATATTCTGGTGTATTAGAATCTATAGTAGTTTTAGATATGCATTCTTCTTGTAACTGTCTAAGACGGGATAGTGGTAAAGTGAAGAGTTTAGTTCGGATATGGTGTAATCCGAGAGGTTTCTGTAGGAATGGTAAAAGATTAGGAAAACTAACATCATGGATATTGGGTCTGTTATAACGGCGATGTCCATGACATAATTTATTATACAATATATAAACTGCGTAGTGCTGTAATATTAACACTGGTATAATAAATATTATTTTTAAAAGACACAACAAATTATTCGTTATTAAATCTTAAAGGATCTGTATAATTTTGTGTTTAGGCCCATTCAAATTCATAATGTCATCTTTCTAATATGGTGGGGTGTCAATGGAAGTTTTGGAAATATTTTTGTTAGAATGAATAATTAATCGGTCGGTGTGGGATTTACGTCCAAGTCAACAGTATTTCGTAATGTCATCACCTATAGGTGAAGTAGCAAAAATCTTGACCTATGCAGTGCGCCAAGGTCAATATTAAGGGGGATTTGTTAGTGTTACTCGGGGCACTGGCTTTCAGGTCTGTTCCGAAGGACCGCCTGACTATCTTTTCGAAATGCTGAGTGCTTGGCAAAAACAGTCACAACCTATCTTCTAGTCTTGGTTAGACACTGGAGATTTAAACCTCGATATCAACATACTGAGCGTGGGACTATTACGATGGAAATCCGATGTCACATATTGCAACTCGGCTACTGTAGTGTATCTCTTTCGAAGGAAACACTTTATCGTACATTGCCCTACATCATTGGATAAAAGACTTTGATCATCATCATTATTACGTAGTGTGTTAAAATTGTTTACTTCTCACCATAGTAATTATAAGTCATCATATTGTTCCTCAGACCATAATACAAATATCTTTACAAAATAATGACTTTATTAGCCTGTTTTGTTAATGTGATATAGACTGTGTGATATTTTACACTTTCCGGAGACTGTACGCCACAAAAATGTGTTATTTTATTTATTTCCCCACTTTTTGACGAACTTGTATCAAGCGAAACAGACTCCTCACAATTAAAGTGATTTGGTATTGCAAACCTGGTCTTATCAAGGCCCTCGGGCAGTTTTATGGCGGCAAACAATATTGCTGATAAGTATTATGTCTCTGTATGTCTCTGTATCCAAAATAATCCTGTATATATTTAACATAGTTCCATATTCCTTTTATTCTTAATGATTAAATTACATTATTACACATGGTGACTGTGGCTAGATAGATGATATATTATATTATATTATATTATATTATATTATATTATATTATATTATATTATATTATATTATATTATATTATATTATATTATATTATATTATATTATATTATATTATATAGCAATATATGCATCGCATAGAAATTAAACGTTAAATCCCGAGGTGTTAGCGTGCAATATATACCGATTTTTGCACGCTAACTTTGTTCCAGTCCGATGTTTCCCGAATCAATTTTTTCATATTGCACGCTTTGTCACATGACGCTCTCGTTTATGATGTCATACGATTGTTGTCGACGTCATCGCTGTGTTGTTTATTGCAATAGTTCTTATATCCATTTACAAGAACTAGCGCTATATTTATGTATTGTACAACAAAATGGTATTTTAATGAAATACATGACGGAAGTAAACGAAATTTATTTGGCTATATAATAAAAGGTTACTCGCAAGCTCGTGCAAATGTCGAGTCAACGAGGGACAATATTTCACAATATCAGTTCAATAACCCTATTATATTATATATATTATATTATATTATATATATTATATTATATTATATTATATTATATTATATTATATATATTATATATATTATAAAGGTATGATTTATCAGTAACATTGAGTAGAGTTGAGTTATGGTGTTTAGCGTTCCAGTCAAAAATATTTCACTTATACTAAGACATCACCAGTTATATTTATCGTGCCATGCCTACTGTGACATGGTACGTCGTTTATTTTAAGTTTAAAAGTTTTTAAGAATAATCACTACCCACTTTCGAAAAAGCCTACAATTTTACGATTGGAGGTGTTGATCTTGTTTCTTTGATTTTGATTTTTTTTGTATTTTGTTTTGTAACTTTTTAGCAAAAAATCAAAAAACCATTTATTATAAAATCCTCAAGTATCTATGTTGTCTATGTGTTTATGGTCCACCTATTGTCATAAAATCCATTGCATAATATCATAAATAATTTGCTCTTCGAAAATATGGAAAGAACTGTTAATGAATTTGCGGAATTAATTTGTTTGATTGATTGAGTTTTTACATCCCAGTCAACAATATTTCACTTACTTCGTGACGCCATCAGCTATAGATGTAGTAAGTGAAATATTGACCTTTGCAATGCGCCAAGGTCGATATGTAGGGAGGAGACAATGGGTTTAAGGTCTCTATCGAAGGACCGCGTGACTATCATTTCGAAATAGTGAGTGCTTGGCAAAAAACCAGTCACAACATATTTTCTAATCTTGGTACGACACTATCGAGATTCAAACCTCGTCCTTCACCATATAGAGTGCCAGTCTTCAAACTGATCTACTGCATTGATGCTCTTTCGAAGGTAATACCCTATCGTACATTGCCCTACATTATTTCATATTAAAGGCCTTTGATCATCTTTATTACGTAATGTGTTAATATTGTTTACTTCTCACCATAGTAATTATAAGTCATCATATTGTTCCTCAGACCATAATACAAATATCTTTACAAAATTATTAATGAATTTATTAGCCTGTTTTGTTAATGTGATATAAACTGTAACATCAAATATTTATGAAACTGTAAGTCACGAAAAATGTGTCAATTTATTTTATTTCCCCACATTTTGACAAACCTTTATCAAGCGAATCAAACTCCTCACAGTTAAAGTGATTTGATATTGCAAGCCTGGTCATATCAAGGTCATCATGGCGGCAAACAATATTGCTAATAAATATGATGTATCTGTATCCAAAACGATCCTGTATATATTTGACATAGTTCCATTTTCCTTTTATTCTTATTAATTAAATTGAATTACAGTGGACTTCGGCTATAGCGAATTTATGGGGACAACAAAAAGTACTTCGGTATAAGCATACTTCGTAATAGACATTTTTTAGGTTCGAATGCAAACATCAACGAGTTATCTCCCCTTTTCAATCTGCAATGCTGATCATGGCGGGTGTTCATCACGTTATCAGAAAGTTAAACTAACAGGTGGTTAAATTTCCAATGACAAATAAAATACAATACAAAAATGTATTACACGTGGTGACTGTAGCTATTATATATTATATTATATTATATTATATTATATTATATTATATTATATTATATTATATATTATAATTATATTATATTATATTTAAAATGTTTGGTTAATTAGTGACATGCACATAATTGAAAATTCGGAAAGACTGCGATCTCTCGAAATATTCAATGTAAACACCGAATGTATAGTAAACAGTTCTAGGCGGTTCAATTCATCAAAAAAACAAACATACTAATCCATGTCCAAATCACAATTCATAAGCAAAGTAAAAAAATTGAAACTGGGGTTAGGTTAAACACATGAACTTACACCAGGGAAGTGAGACCGGTAGCTCTGGAAAGGTAAGCACGTTCTGTTTAACTAGCTACATCCGCCACGTGTGTAATTAAAATTGAGTGAAGGAACATAAAACTATGGGGCTTAAAATATATTCAGGACAATCCTGGACACAGAGACATCAAACTTATCAACAATACTGTGATGGCGACATAAAACTTTTTGTGGAGCCTAATAAGCCTAGGCTTGCAATAACCCTTGGTCAACAATTACATTGTGAGCAGTTGCTTCGTTGGTAGGAACAAGCTCTACCTTACAGCATCAATTGGGAAACAAATACACAATAAGCAGGAAAAGCAGGTATTTTTGCTGCATAGAAAGGAAAGTTGACAATAGATAAATTGAAGTCATCACGTTTATCATAGTTTCAAATGTAGCCTTTTGTGGGAGGCATAATTGAGGTATAAGTCTAAATATAAAGCAGAATTTAATGATAAGTCGTATCTTTTATTTCGAACTCAACGCAGAATTTTAACCGAAAAAATAAATACTATATGCTTTCATTTAACTAGCGAAGAGTTTAGGCTTACATAAAGATAACCTGTCCACCTGCGATGATAATAAATAAAAATATTAAATCATATTTTTATTATGACATAACTGATTTAATTTGATTTTCATATAAACCGCAAAATGTTAACAAAAATATATTTTCATTCAAGCTGCTGTTTTGTTCCTTTTTTACAAAATCCACTCATCTTTTCTTCCACAGTCCATTCAACAAAATTTGTATGTCTTTTTGCTTCTATCCACTTAACAAAATCCACATGTTTTCTTACAGAACCTTCTCATATACTCTCTTCCTATGAAACATTTCGTCTTAAATCTTTCACAGTCCGCTGTTTTAAGTATATCCATACATTTATCTATATAAAAAAACAAAGAAATGTTTTGCATTGTGTGCCTCTGATATAAACAAACAGCATTTACCTGTTCGTTTGACCTTTAAATTAATTCTTTATAATGAACTAACGAATTAATACATTTGATGTTCCGTAAGCGAAAGAGCCCTTACAACAATTCAATCGTTCGGCAGAAAACAGATTCTGAATGCAATTAATATAGTCTGTTACAAAAACATGGCTTTGTGATTTTTCTATTTCTCCACAACTATTAGGATAATTTCATTTTTATTACTATTTTTGTATAGCTCAATGTTAGTGCTTCAAAAGTATAACAAATTGTGAAAACAGCATATTTTTACCTAAGGGACTCTCTTGCATATTGCCATTTATGTATTGGGAACATAAATGTTTATTTTATATACATCATATCAAGGAAAGCATGCATCATGTATTGGGTATATCATCGTATATAAATATTCTTAATGAAAGGTCAAGCTAATATTTTAATATTGTTTGTATATGTCTAACATTATTATTGAAATACAAGCACAGTCTTGTTGTTTCTAAACTTATATATTGACACAACCGATTACAAAACTTTCGACTCTGAACGGTCACAAGAATGGCAAAATCATAACCAGTGGTACTATAGGGTTTTCCAACCACCGAGGAAAAACATCTTTCTTCAATAAGCGAACTGACAACCTTTCTCGAGCTATGATCTGTCCCATAGTCGGCGAGAGGCGTCGTGAACCGTAAGTACGCCATTACGACCACTCGACCTTCTACAAATTTAGATTTTTAGAGTACCCCGCTACGTATATATGTGTAACAGAGAAGAGAAAAATGTACAGTGCCCTACAAGGAATGGAACGTGGGACCTTTCGCAAAAAGGCGATTGTTCTACAAACTCAGCTAATCAACCAGATGTCTACAATCTTTCCTGCCTAACCTTTCAGATTAAACCTTCATATCGACTACATTGGCTAACCTCGGACGAACGACATAGGTCAACCGGTCGAAAGATTGGCAAGCTCGCGAAAAGTAACAGAAAGGGAAAATACAGGATAAGACAGGGGATACAACTCGGAATCCACCGCACTATACTCGTAACCCAGGTGAGTGCTCTATAAACTAAGTACCTGGCCGCTACACTCCTACCCCTTTTTTATCATTTTTTTTAATTTTCACAGTCCGTAAGTTGGAACTCATACACAAATTACCTTAGATGGACTTTATATGTCTGGCAATCGCCAATCCATCATTTTCGAGGATCACACTGACCACCAAAAAGGAGAAGTGAAATAAAGAGTTAGACCGGGATCAAATCAAGGGCTTCCCGAACAGTAGGCTAGTGTTTTTTAACTAAGTCGCTGCATATGTACTTAATATCAATCGAATGACCTGTACTTCTTTGACCTTTTAAGTATTTTATCGGATCAGTCACATTTGACATTTTTCAAAGTTTGTTTATTTTTCTACTACATTACCGGTGCATAATCCACAAGCTTTTCTGCAGTTTTTCTCCATAAAATGTTTACTACTTATGCATTCATCTGTTGACGCCCAAAATTCACAATGTTCGTTATTATCTTCACACTTAGGTATCCCTTTTCCTGTAAGAATATTAAAATAATTTGAATTGAGCTTCAGTTGAGTAATGGTGTTTTACGTACCCGTCTGATATCGAAGAGATCGATTAAGGAATGGTCCGACAAAGGAGTATTAAGGTAGATGAAACTGAAGTGTCAGAAAAAACATTGACCACTGACAATTTTTTTCACATTAAGATCTACCTTAACCTAGGCGTAGAAAAGGTCTTTAAATAGCCCACTCGATCACCGAGGTCATGAATTTGAACGGCAACATAGCCTTCAGAGTTTGAACGACACTAAGCTTTTTGAAGAATTAGTATGTGTGAGAGAGCGAGAGAGAGAGAGAGAGAGAGAGAGAGAGAGAGTGTGTGTGTGTGTGTGTGTGTGTGTGTGTGTGTGTGTGTTGTTTTTTTAACCCCGCACACCCGTCAGGATTCTTTTTCTTTGATGGAGGGGGTCAGTTCTGGTATTTTGAAGGAATTCGGAGAAAACCACCTACTGACTACAATCAGATCTATCCCGAATGAGATTTGAAACCAGGTGGTTAGGGTGATGTGAGCTACCAAGTTCACATAAACAGTATAGTAGTATCCATATTTCATTATTGATTTAAAGAATAAAAACTTGATTTAAAGAATAAAAACTTCATATAACCTTACCTGTACAGAGGCCTGTTGAGGAGCAAGTCTGTCCTCTCAAGCATTCAGAACAAGGTTTGCCCTTTAAAAACGGATATTCTGTTGCGTCATTGCCTCTGGTAAACATAAAATATACATTATGCAAGAAAATCAAGTAGTGCATCCCATAATGGTTTGATGGGGGAAAGAAAACAAATAATCTCCAAGATTTTAATGCTGTTTTCTTCTTCGTTTTTAGAATAATGAAGAAACCCGACAGGGAAAACGAATAATTTTTGTCAAGTAAAATGACAATTTTTCTCACATAAGAACTGTCAGAGAGGCGTTGTGATCATTAAGCACGCTCTTTCGACCACTCGGCCACTGAGGCAATTTGCTTCAAGATGTGCCAATATCTCTCTCTGATACCAACACTAACAGAGAACATTAGTTATAAGTTCAACACAAAAAGTAAATAAAATAGTAAAGCGTTAATATTTGTATATTATACCTACATGGGATCATAAAAACAAGCTAGATACCAGGCATTATTTACATGTTGTCCAAGTGCATACATACTCCGACATATCTTCATAGCACATCCTACTTTATATGTTTGTGCCCAAACCATCTACAACAAAAATTATGATTTCACTAGAAATGTCAAAAATGATCTGAATTTAACACTGATTCAATTGATTTTATTATGTAAGATGATAAACACAGGAAAATCATTCACAGCATGTGCAATCATATTTATTGCATCAATCATGTATAATACTAATAAACATGCAAGTTTCGAAAAACGGGGAGGGGTCGATGGCTGAGTGGTCTAAATCACTGGCTTACAGGTCATCGTGCCTCTTGCGGTCTCAAATTTGAATCCCACTTAAGGATGATCTGGTATAAGAATGTTTGCCAGTTTGTTTGACTAAAGTAGGTGGTTTTACCGATTTTCTCTAACATCCCTAAACTGACCGTCTCAATATACGATATTGAATTTGGGGCTTGATACACCTTTGCTCCAATTAAATCGAATAAAATATCGCAACTGGTATAATATGTACTTTATACCAGATCCGTTATTTCTGCTGATGGATGTTTCCCGAATCTGTAGGAAATACTTTTGTATGTCATAAGTATACTATTGTCTAAATTTGCTGATAATTAAAATTTGACATTCCTCAAAAACTAAGATATACTCCCTCATGCAAAGTTTTTCCTTAGCAGCTAAATTTGGTAAAATTTATTTTGCCCCTTTTGGTATCTTTTTAACATCTTGGGAAAAAATGTTTCGGTCGAAGCACTACTGATGAGGACTGTATTACAAAAAAATGTATTATATATAATATTAATATATGTAGTCATTGTTTCGAGAAAGGGGAACAATTTATTCGGAGAAAACCTTGAATTGCCAGAATTTACCTATTAATTAATATTTTTTTTTTTACTCACTCGTTGTTAAAATACTAAAAACTTAAAACTTATTTAAACTTATTTAAAAAACTTAAATCATGAAGTACTTATTTTACTATGGTAGTCCATAAATACCTATACTAGCATTTTTTGTAAAGTAGTTAATCCTGTTTAGACTCACCTGAGTATAGTGACAGCTACCTGATGGATGGCAGTCTTTACCATCATAGTCATAATCTCTGTATTCCTCGTGCCATTGCTCTACAGCATCTCTGATATACCTCCCTATCGATTTGTCATGGTTATCAAAGGCTAAGTTTTCTCCTGGGCCGTACTTGTGTTTGAACTGACAATGGTGTATCCAGCTCTTTGCTTGTTCTGATAACAAATCATCCCATACCTTGATTAGAAAAAGGGAATGAATTGCATTTTAATCAATATTGGAACACAACAATAACGACATATGTTTGAAGCACCTGCAAAAGTATAATTACAATTTTATGTTTGAAACAGAAATTAGAATGTTCGTTTTTTTTGTTTTTTTTTAATCACCCCCAAATACCGGTATATAGTAACCATTTTATGTTTGAAACACAGATTAGTATCTTTGCTTATAATTTGTGTTTGAAAGATATAGTTACCATTTTATGTTTTAAGCGCAAAAATATAATTTCCATTTCTTCATGCAAAATGTATTTACTACATTATCTATGTTTGAAGCGCCTGCAAAAAATTATCATTTTATACATGCTTGAGGAATCTGCAGAAATAAAACATAATTACCATTGACTTCGTGTTCAAAGCACCTGCGTAAATAAAATTACCTTTGAACTCATGTTCAAAACAACTACAAAATTATAACTAATTATTGCTATTTTATATTTATGTGTGAAGCGCCTGCAAAAATAATTGCCAATTTATATATGTTTAAAGCACCTGCAAAAAAAATATCATTTTACAGCTTGAAGAACCTGCAAAAATGTAACTAGAACTTTTAATACTAAAATATTATTACCATTTATTATATGCTTAAAGCACCTGCAAAAATAAAATTACCATTGAATTCCTTCATGTTTGTAGCGCTTGCAAAATTATAATTACATGTACTATTTAATTCATGCTTGAAGCGCTGCTTGAAGGGCGTTCAAAACATTTATTGCTATTTTATCCATGTTTTGAGCGCCTGCAAAAATATAACCATTTTATTTATGTTCAAAACACCTGCAAAGTTTTGATTAACATTTGTTCATGTTTAAAGCGTCAGAAAAAATATAATTACCATAATATTTATGATTTTAGCACCTGCAAAATGTAATAATCATTTTTTATCATGTATGAAGTGCCTTGAAAAAATATAATTACCATTTCATACATGCATTAACCCCATGCAAAAATGAATTACCATTTTATTCATATTTCAAGCACCTACAAAAATATTTATCACTTTATCCATGCTTGAAGCATCTGCAAAATATAATTACCATTTTATTCATATTTGAAGCACCTGCAGTTTGTCTGTACCTGTTATGTAGTTTTAGAAGTAGATGTTTAAATCTTGTTACAGGTATAACTGTACCACTTGAGAAGATTATACTGAAATACACCACACATATAACATTCCAATTTATAACATCCATTATGAAGACGACACCTAACCATCGTATTTATTACCACTGTAAAGACGTTAATATTAGCGCTAATACTCCATTTTGTGTGAGCTTGTTGTGTGACTTACAGTACAGACCTGTCGAACGTTTAACACTATGCTAACCAATTAGTGCTGAATTGACATTTCATCTTGGCTTCTCGTTAGCTTTATATCGACAAATAGTACATATCTGTCGACAGCTTTACGGTTATTAATTACCATTATCTCGGTTGCTCGAAAGCCGCGCTTCGAGTAATTTTAGTTAGCTCAATGTTAAACTTTCGACAGGTCTGTACTGCAAGTCGATTTATACCCATTATTTACGGCTACAGTGTTATTATAGTAGAATAGCTTAGTATTTTCACAAACACATCTGCTCTGATTTATAATATGTTACATATTTTTAACTAATCGACCATGAAATCGGTTTTAAAAGCAACAACTACATTGAAAATGCATGTACAATACCGACCTGTCAAAAGATTAACATTAAGCTAACAAAAATGATTTGAAGCTTGCACTGTTGTCGAGTGATAGGGATAGGGATATTGATTGCTTTGACCAGCTGCCGAAAAGTTGTAGAGATATAGCTAACCAGGGGTCAATATGAGCTGTCGATTCGAAACTTATTCGTTAGTTTACTATTAAACTTTCGACAGATCTGTACTGTATGTATCAGAATGCCAATGAGTCGTTGTGTTGACGTTTGACGCATTTTGATGCATTTTAAGTAGTTGCAAGTGGTGCGAAGGAAGTGCAAGGTTTAGAATCTACTCTGGGACATTTTAAAATACCTGATTCGTGGATATTAGATTCGCCAACAATTAGTTTATGTTACGCTTTTATTTTGGGGGTGCCATACGTGTAATATAGGCTATATCGCTATAAGTTACTGTAACGCAACTGTTTATCTTTGTTGGTTTTCTTATTAAACAAACCTGAGACACAAGTTTTATCTATTGTTTCTTAGATGCACACAAAAATGTGCTAAAATTTCGCTGTTTACCAAATGCATGTACTGTTATATTTTACCCTGCATTTCAACACAAAAACTGGAGACATGCAAAATACTTCGGTCAAAATTATGAATCATGCATAGGTTTAATACCACATTTGCGTATATAAAATGGAAAATTCGTTTCAAAATTGAATACTAGTTCCAGAAGATAGCTTTTTTAGTAAAATGCTAAACCTCAATTTTTTCAACTTTACGTTGACAGCTCTCGACATCTATATCTTTTATTAACTTTTTGACAAACGTGATGACTTCAATTTTTCTATTGTAAACTTTATTTTTTTATGCAGCAATATACCTGCTTCTCCTGCTTATGCTGTATTTGTTTCCCAATTAATACGCTATGGTAGAGCTTGTTCCCACTACAGGGAGTTTGTACAACGAAGCAGATTGCTTGCAAATAAATTGTTGACTCAGGAATATTGCAAGCCTAGACTTATCAAGGCCCTCAAAAAGTTTTATGGCCGTCATCACAGTATTGTTGACAAGTTTGATGTCTCTGTGTCCAGGATTGCCCTGGATATTTTTGACGTCTCATAGTTCCATGTTCCTTTCACACAATTTTGATTTCACACATGGCGGTTGTAGCTAGCTAAACAGGAGGTGCTTGCCCTTCCGGAGCACCCGGCCTCACTTCCCTGGTGAAAGTTCACGTGTATAACCTAACTTGTCAGTTCCAAAGTTTTTACTTTGCTTCTGGATTGTGATTCGGATATGGATTAGTGTGTTTGCTTGTGATCTGAAATATAATTAGTGTTATATTTTAAAACTGTGGAATACATAAAGGAACGTATTACTAAAATTATCAATTTGAGTTCAGAGCGGGGAACCTTAGTCATAAATTTACTTCGTAAAATCACCATTTGAACCCATCCCACTAATAATATAAAGCTTTTGATAAAGTCACAGTAGAATTTTAATAAAGTATTAATAGAATTGTCATTTAAGAATGCGTTACGACTTATTTCGAACGTCTACAACCGTATTGACCGCGATCAATAAAATTTACTATAGCTACAGTGGAGACCTGTTGAAAATTTAACATTGAGCTAACAAATCGGAGTCGAAAATATTGATAGCTTGTAGCCGAACATCTGTAGATCTAGATATAGCAACGGCCAAAAATATGTTGAGATATAATTAACGATGGCCAAAATAAGCTGTCGATTCGTCACTGATTTGTTAGCGTATGTTAACTTTCTACGGACAAGCCTGTATTGTACATCAGAAACTTTGCATTCATCTGTTGCCTTATTGACACTTGTTCGGATTATTACAACTGGTTTAACACTAAATAGTTTTTATACATAGTGTAAAAAGGGCAAAGTAAATCCATAAAAAATCCACATCCGGTTGCAGAAAAGGTTGCACATCGCGTGTAAAAGGCGTGAAAATAAAATCGAAATCAGAATATAACATAGGAAATAAAGAATGGAAAATTGTCAATAGCATACCCTTTTATACAACCAAATTACTTATCTTCAATGGTTTCAGTACAGAATAAATAATAACATTTTAGCGACAAATAGTTACCTGAACAAATTGGCATAGTACAGGTGATAAATGTAAATTTTGTAACACGTTAGCGGAAAAATATCGTGCATTTGTTTTGGGAATGTCAACGTGGTGTATAATTTTTGGGAGGAATTGGAAAATTTGTTTGAAAATAAGGGAATGAATTTAGAGATAAATCCTAAAACGGCTATCTTTGGTAATCCAAACATTTCGGAAAAATTAAAACCTTTTAATTTTATATTTATTCTAGTAAGAAATTATGTACTCAATGCCAGATTAAACGATAGTAAAGTAAATTTCAACAGTTTAAAAAGAAAGTTGAACTACAATATATCTGTAGAAAAAATCAGATTAGCAATCTGGGAAAATGGAAATCTATTTACCGTGTTTTAAACTGATTGTTATTTAATATGCATTGGGAAATTCAAGCAAATTAATAAGTTTAAAAAATAGCCTGAGATTGTAAATAATTTCAAAATTTAAGATACATATTTAAATTAATAACATCCCGAGTTCATAAAACATATAACTTCTTACTTGCTTTTATTTCCCTTCATTATCAATATGCTTGATTATATTGAAAGAGAATTTATGTACTGAATAACCATGGAGTTAATACTCTTTTATATATTTTATTGTGAATTTGTATTATAATGTGTTGAATTATGATATTTCATGTTTGCTTTACAAAGATAAAAAATATTTAAAAAGTCTTACTTAAGAGACACTACGCTTTCTGTATGCTATACATACGTAACACAATTAGTCTTAAATAAATATTACTAAACTTTTTTTTTTAAATATTGTAGCATCTGACTGTCATTTCGGAATAAAACTCCATCAGTGCTAGGACCAAAATTGTGGAAATACATTTTTTAAGATGTTAATATAAGAAAATAGATATACCAAAATATATTCACTCGAGGTAATAATAAACGATTAAGCATTACCTAGTCTTTTTAGTAAAAACAGATGAAAAATTCTAGGTTAATAAGTTTGGTATTTATTTTATTTCTTGATCGTGCTTACATTAAGCAAACATTACTCACCTATCATTATCCTGGATATATTTGACGTCCCATAGGTCCATGTTTGCTTCGCTCTCAATTTTGTCTGCATGTATAGCTAGCTAAACAAAAGGTTTTTACCCGTCCGTAGCACCCGGCCTCACTTTGCTGGTGGAAGTTCACGTGTTTAACCTTATTTTCGGTTTCAAAGTTTTTATTTTTGCTTTGGAATTGTGATTTTGACATGGATTAGTATGTTTGTTTTTGTATTACATGTGTTTGTTTCATGATGACTTTTACATACCAGGCTATGTTCAAGTTCATTTAAGTCTTTGCCCTTGCCACATTATACATTGCATTCAGTAGGAAATGTTAATTATGAAGTGAAAATTATTATCGTTAAGTGCAGCAAAATGTACAGTATTTGTTTAATGTCGCTAGTTTATGAATTTTTGATCGCTCGTGCATACAGAAGTAATGGAGCTTGAAATTGTCATGATTGTTTATATAACTAATCGTTGTATGTTATTAAGATGTGATTAACACATGAATAACTCATGTTATGTCATTATAATTCCAATTTGTTTTCAAAGATTTCATTGGTCAAAAAATCTGTTATTTATGCATGAAAGAAATGGCTCTCGGTGACGTCATGTGATTATTTACAGTTTATTTACCCTCAGTTTTTATTTCTTATTTCTCAATGTTGAATGCCGTTTAAACTTTGTTAAAATTGAATAAGTAATGAAATTAATTTTTCTTTTTGTTACGGAAACATTTTGTATATGTAACATAATTATGAGGTGCCTATTTTGTCGCATTTATTTTTTTTTTTTTTTTTTTTTTTTTTTTTTTTTTGTTATATTTTTCAACAAAAAAAATATTTTTATGCATGTAGTATAAGTTCTATTAAAACGTAAAGCATTTTAAAGTAGTGCGGAATATTCAACTCTTTTTAATTTTTTTTACATTTCGGTTGGAAGTTTTAAATACTAGTAAACAGAACATACTAACCTATAGGCGTGTTTTCATAGGATGAAATTCATTACGAAACGGTCGTCTAGTGCTGCAAAAACTAAAACTGGTAAAAATTTCTAAAAGTAAGCAGAAATAAAAAAGTCCTTATCTAAAGCTGCAGATTTTTATTAATAAAAAGCAATGAACATATTTAAATATGTTAAATTTTTAATCATTTTGATACCCACAGACACTCACAAAGTGGAGCATGAAGGCATTTAATACCGTATGCAAGATCGCATTAGATTTCAGTTTCCTAACAATTGTAACAGCCATTTATCAAAAATAAGATTCATTTAGAACTATGTTTTTTAATAATTGTATTAATTTTTTCAAATGAAAATACGTTTCCGTGTGGTTGTTAGATACCTTTTTTCAAAATATCATTAAAACATTTTTCAAATATGGTATTTTACATTGTCATATACCATTACTTTAATATATTTAATGATGAATTTTAATTAATGGTATTTTACAGTTATAATAAATAAAATGAACTTTGCTGGATTCATTCATGCTAGTCGTCAATAACGATTACTTCCCTTGAAATAAAACAATGAGCATATTTATTTAGTTTTAAAAAATGTTTTATAAGAAAAACATATTATTGACGAGTGTGAAATGTCCAACATAGTACTCTGACATTTATTTCTTACACGTGTGTTATATTTTGTATCACAATCGTCAACAATATATTTTTATAATCCGTACAAAATCAACTGCCTCTTTCATGTTTTACTCAACAAAATACAGTTTTCCAGTTCAAATACAATAACATGTTCAATTATGTAATCTATTATAAGGTGCCTTTTACAGGCTTAATATGTATAAGAAATATAATTTTCTTGTACTATGTTTGTTGTTTGTTTTGAATGTTTATATTTTGACTTTTTGTTGTTATTCGCGTAGTGAATAACGTTACGTATGCAAAATGTCCAATTCTATCATTTTTTATAACAAAAAAAAGTTATTTTCAATTCTTTAAATCATTTAATTTATGGAATTCTTTAAACAACAAGTTATAAAATAACATCATTATGCCGTAGGCACTCAAATGTCTTTGTGTATTATCAATAAAAATTTGATGTCACTGACAGCCAATTCCTTTATGCTAAAATAACAGAAAATATCTTACCGATCAAAATGCTGAAAACAAAGGAAAACTGAATTAGTATTGTTATTAAGATTCTTTGGACAAATCACAATAGATAACAAATACATGTATAAACATTCGAAACAAATATCAACGAAAACAGTCATATACATAATTGAATAATAGAAGTATTTTAGCTCTCAGTCAAGATTCTCTATATAACAATGCGTCAGCCCTTTCTGATACGGTATAGGAAACTTTATTGATTGATTGGTTGAGTTTTACGTCACAGTCAACAATATTTCACTTTTATTGGGACGTCATCAACTATGTGCTAAGTACCTTTGACGTGCGCTCAGGGAGAGTTCTTTAATATACGATGTCTGCGGTGACACGGGGTATCGACTTTAAAGTGCTTTTTCTGAGGACCACGTGACTTTCATTTGTAAATGTAGAGTGCTTGGCGAATAAAGGCCAATGCGCCTTGCTTTCATATCTTGGTCGGACCGGCCGGAGATCGAACCCCGACCTACGAAGTAAATACTCTTACAACTGAGCTACCGTAGTCATGATAAAAGAAACTAGAGTACCTGGATCTAGGAAAATGAATTTAAAAACTTTCACGAACCTAGGCATAGACAGACGATTTGATCAGCAAGGTTGACCAATAGAAAAATTTAGTAGAAAAAGGGGTCTTTTGAGAGTTTAATTCGGTTTAAGGCAATCCTGGACACAGACATCAAACTTATCAACAATAATGTGATGACGGCCATAAAACGTTTAAAGGGCCCTGATAAGCATAGACAAGAAATATCCTTGGGTCAACAATTTACTTGCAAACAGTCTGCCTCGTTGTGCAAAGTCCACGTAGTGGGAACAAACTCTAACAATAGCATATTAATTAGGAAATTAATATACCATAAGCAGGAGAAGGTATATTGCTGCATAGAAAAGAAATGTTGACAATAAAATAAAATTGAAGTCATCACGTTTGTCATTTAGTTTCAAATGTAGCCTTTCGTGGGCGTCATATAATTGAGGATGAAGCATAACTTAGCAGCTACCTGACATTAACCATAGGCTGAATAATTTGTCAATTCTAATTCAAAAGATAATGTGCAAAATTTATTATCAAAAAGATATCATTATTGAGACAATTATGTCAATTCTAACAGCTGTATCTGTTACCATGAAGTCATAAAGTTTATCTTTAGCTTTTCAGTACTGTAAAATATCTTTCTAATAACATCTTAATAAGTCGCTGTAGGACAGAATTTAAGGTATGTTTTTTTATAATCTAAGATCAAGTTTTGAAAAACAATCGAGGTTTTTTGCATACTCTTATTTTAGATATAAATATTCAGTTCAGGGATAATAGAAAGAACCGGATTACCTGGAAAAACCACCAAATGAACTGACACACTTTCTCACACAAGGATCTATCGAGTGAAATTCGAACCCACCCATGAGATACGCCGCGATCCATACGCGCGCTTTAATCTGACCATTCGGAAATCGAGGCCACTTATTACGAGTATTAAAAAACGTCCGTGTATCATTCTTATCATTTTTAAAAATGCAATTGAAGATTCCATGGTAACATGGTAAACGATAAAATGAAAACTGGTTACAAGTAAGCGTTTTAAGTGAAATTGGTTTTTTTCTGTTCTCAAAAGAACTTTTTCATTTGTAAATTATGCTTACGTTGTTTATGGTTTTATATGCTCTTTTGTTTACAGTCACTAGCAACATGACGACGTCAACCATATACATTTTATGTATGTGTATAGCAGTTGTGTTTTCAGCTGGATGTGATCACCATGCTCCATGTAAGTTAATTTTTTTATTACGATAATCACATAATTATAACTATTTTGGATGGGACTTTAAACCCTATTTAACAAAAAAAAACAAATATATCAGTCATGTTCGAATCACAATCCAAAGTAAAAATGTGAAAACTGGCAAATTTAGTTAAGCCAGGGAAGTGAGGACGTGTGCTCCAGAAGGGAAAGTACCTCCTATTCCGCTACCTACATTCGCAACGTGTCAAAATTGAGAATATAAGAAACATTTGACTCTGGGACGTCTAATATATCCAGAATAGTTTTCGATACATGGCCATCAAACTTATCAGCAATACTGTGATGACGAGCAAATGATCAGTCTATGCTTGCAATATCCCAGAGTCAACTATTTCTGAACAGATTGCCCTGGATATATTTGACGTTTCATAGCTTCATGTTCCTTTCACGTAATTTTGATTACACACGTGGCGGGTGTAGCTAGCTAAACAGAGGTGCTTACCCTTACGGAGTACCCGGTCTCATTTTTCTGGTGAAAGTTCGCGTGTCTAACCTAACTTGTCAGTTCCAAAGGTTTTACATTGATTAGTATGGTTGTTTTTGATGTTATAATTTATTTCTGGGTTGTGATTTGGACATGGATTAGTATGTTTGATTTTTATTTGTTACATTAGGTAGTTAGTGGGTACAAGCTCTACCATAGCGTATAAACTGTAACACAAATACATCATAAGCACTAACATCTTGTTGGTGGTATCTCCAGTACATTTTTGCTTGGGTCCGTATGGTGCTTGGGAAAATAACCAGAATCTCTATCAATGTTCAGCATTAGATATTTATATCTTGGCTTACCGGGTTTGGTTTTTTTTTTTTTTTTTTTTTTGGGGGGGGGGGGTTTGGGGTTTTTTTTGTAAAAAAGGTGAGCAATTTGATTTAGACATTAATAAATCAGTAATATATATAAAGTATCTGTATCTTGCAGATCTTTGTGTAATACGATTATTATATTACTTTTAATTTCTAAAATATCTGGTTTGTTTGTTTGTTTTTTTTTTTTTTTTTTTTTTTTTGGTTTTTTTTTATTGCTATTGAATATGGTATGTGATATTCTTCATTTCAATACTATTTTCTATGATTCATATAGAGCTAACGGGACTGAAGTGAAACGTCACGTCTTTTTCTCTTCTCTGCGTGAATTTATTTTTGGATATGATTGGAATTTTACTTCGATGTTTGTTCCATTTATTCATTTTGTAATAATTTCAGTCTTAGAACTGTACCTGTCCTTTTTAAGGCCAACACATTCGACTTGAGTTTTAACTAAATAACATATTCTATTGTTTAAATTTCCTGGTAATTAAAATTTGAAATTCCTCAGCAACTAGGATATACAACGTACAAAGTATGTAATTAGCTAAATTTGGTAAATATATTTTGGTCGCTTGGGTATCTTTCCAACATCCTGAAAAATAAATGGCTTCAAAATTTTAGTCCAAGCACTACTGATAAGGAAGAGTATTCCTAAACGGCCGTCTAGTGCTTTAAAATTAAAACTGGTTTAATATATAATATATATATACATGTATACTAGTATATGTATATCTAGCTAAACAGGAGGTGCTTACTCTTCCGGAGCACCCGGCCTCACTTCCCTTGTGGAAGTTCACGTGTCTAACCTAAATTGTCAGTTCCAAGGTTTTTACTTTGCTTTTGGATTGTGATTCGGACATGGATTAGTATGTTTGTTTTTTATTATATCTTGGTCTCATTAATATATTTATGTAATTATTGCTGAACCTGTTTAAATTTTACAGCACTAGACAGTTGTATCGGAATAAAATTCCTCATCAGTAGTGTTTGGACCAAAATTGTGTGAAATCCAAATGTTCAAATCAGAAAATTAAAAGGAAAAAATCCACCTATGGCATTACAATGAACGATTAATCATAGCTTTTTTTCATTTTTTAATAATTTATTATTATTATATTTTTGAGAAATTTTAAAATATAAGAATAATTTTGATGTTCAATTTTTTTATCTGGTAATTCTATTTTTACTTTCTTTTCAGTTGCTACTGTAGATATGGCGTTAGCATGTCTGACTGACAAGTCTTATTGTCACTACTACTGCTCTACACAAACAACGAGTGGCACGACTGAACGCCATAATTGTGGCACAGCGTGCGACAGGTACTTGTGATGTCTTCATTAAAATGGTTGTTATCTTGTTAAATGTTGCATCAGCAATTTTTTCAGCTGTTTTTGAAGGAGACAAGTTTATTTGTCTAAAGGGATTAGTCTAAGTGCAACTTCGTGTATGCATTAAATGTGGTAATGTGTGATTATGGTATGTCTTGTACTAGCGCACTCAGGGTAACTTAATTTTAGTGCAAGCTCACAGAGTCAGTGCACCAGACTAGCATACCACTTCATCAGTCACATTATACCAACACCGGGTTAACCAGTTGATACTCTGTCTTCTATATACTGACCATCAAGCAAAGAAGCAGCATATCAAATTATAATCTTATGCATGACCTACATGTGTCTCCCTGAGACACCGTGGTGTCTTGTTGAATTAGTTCTATGCCTCTTACATTGCACTTTGGTCTATTATTACTGTCATTTGGAAAGGCCTCAGTTGCCGAGTGTTCCAAAAAATAGACATGCAAAGCACCTTTAACAGCCTAGCTTCAAATCCTAGTGAGACAGTTTGTCAGTTAGCTTGGTGTTTTTCAGTCATTCTGACTTGCTCCACCTAATATCCCAAAACGGACTGCCTCAATATAAGTGAAAGAATCTAATCTTGACAATGGTGTAAACACCATTTATGCAACGGCTATGTCTACTACTTAATATCATTTTACACCATAGATGTTCTTAATGGCACCCAGCAATGCAGCCTATGGATTTGACCTCGTGACCTTGACCTTAAATATGGTATCGACACATTGGCTCATGTTGTTACACATTCAAAATCGATTTGGATAAAAACCCATTCATAGACGTGGAAGTAATATGGACACAACATTGGACTCTAAAACTAAGTTTTGACCTTGACCTTTGACTGACAGATCTATATGTGGTATGTGACACATTTTCGTACATGGGTACACTTATGTTTCAAGTTTTATCAATAGATGTTCAAATAGTCAAGCAAACATGACAATTAAACCTAGAAACTAACATCTGACTTGGTGAACTAGACCTTTGACCTCCCCACCTAAATATTGAACACAACATATTTCCCCATGTCTGTATACATTTGTGGCAAGTTGGATTAAGTCCATGAAGCAGATACTGTAAATAATAATCAATATAACTGGTAAAAGACTGCAGTTTGACATTCAATTTCTAGATTTTTTGTTTCTATTGACATGATCAGGAAGGAGAGACAATAAGAGATTGTGAACTCAATGATTCTAATATTTTTTTTCTTTCACACAGGATGCAAGTAATGCTTCAACAGATGTCTGCTGGAAATCAGCCTGGTGTTGGAAAATAAAACAGACGAAAGACCATCTGAAACTAATTGTTCAATAAAGAAACAAACTGCCTTCTATCTACTAGCAATTATTTATCATTTTGTGGGTTCTGTGGCTGAGTGGGTCACAATGCCTTTCAACACCTAGGCGCCAATCCCACTTTGGCAGATACTAATGTGAAAGTTGATCAACTCTGTTGCCAAAGCTTGTTGGTTTTATTTAGGCACTGCAGTTGCCTCCGCCATCCAAGAACTGACCAGCTCAATATAATTGGGATATCAAACACAATTGATGCATCGCCGGCCATGTCCACAATGTTCGAACAAAGGCCCAAAATGCTTGAATTACACGCAAAAAGAATGAAAATTCGGCCTGAATTGTGCCATTTAATGACTTCACTGACACTAGTAAGTCATTAGTTGTAGTGACGCTGCTTTGATACTGTGATGGCGGCCAATGTCAGAACTTAAAGGGAATGGCTGTTGATACGCCAATTACTTCACTCTATTTATCGCTAATTTAGCACCTTAACGATAACTTCTGCTACTGTCAAGTACACAATATTCTGGCTTCAGTTTAAGAATCATTCCTTAACTTAATTATTACAGCAATATAATCACCCTTCATTTTAACATATTTACAAGGCACTGACATATTTAATATTGTTAGAATATATAGATCTCTCATCTCACAAAGATGTTCAGAAAAGATAGTCAAGTAATGGAGTTTTATGACCCAGTCCAAGATTCTTTTATTTTTCATAAAGGCTTTAAGTTCTGGCCCTGGTTTCACAATGATTTCTTAGCTAAGATTTTCCTTAACTTAAATCTTGCAAATTTTCAAATCTTTATAATTTTGTTAATTTTCAAAATATTGAGGAATTTAAGGTGTCATTTTTAAGATCACTTCTAGATTAAAACATTTGCATTGAGTTTTGACAAAAATATTCACCAGTAGTTTCAAAAAGAGATTACAAAAATTTGTTAAAATTTAAGTTAAGGAAAATCTTAGCTAAGGAATGATTGTGAAACCAGGACCAGGGACGGTAGAGGAAAACATAGTGCCTGTAGAAGACCACCGACCTTCGGCAAGCAGACTGACAAACTTTCTCATACAAGGATTTGTCCCTAGTACCAACCTATGCTATAAGGTAGGTTGTGATCTGTACAGACTTTAGACCACTTGGCCACCAAGGCCCCACTCTTCAGAATAGACAAGAAACATGTTATACTGTTATAAAAATAAGTCTATTTTATAATGTTGCAGTCCTTAAATAATTAACAATACACAAGTTTTGTGTAAACAAATACTGTAAATGTTTCCAACATTCCTCATGAAGTGACTTCATTTCTTCCAATTCTCTCATGATTTCTGGTTCACTTGACAACATCTCGCCATGCACCTGTTCAACAAAATCAAATTATCTGTTAATTTATAAACTATGCAAACTAGAGCAGTCTCTTAAGACACTCACAGCCCCTTCTTCCTCCCCAACAATATTAAGTTATTTCTGAGATTTGATCTTGACCTTTGACCAACAATCTTAAATTGGGTATGCAACACATCATCTCATGTTGGTTTTGGTTTACATTTGTGCGAAGTTTAAATGAAATCCACCCATAGACATAGAAGATTTTGAGACATGGTGATTCCTATTTGCCCCACCCCCTTAAACTAAATTTGGGGGTATAATAATGGATAGTAAACCTTTCTGTACTTTATGAAGACAACAATATATTACAAAATGGAAAGAGGTCGATGGCCACAATGAGTTCATCAAAATTGGTTGTTCATAAAATTCATTATTGCAATGAAAGAAATAATCTCAACAATATCATTGAATGATTGTGTAAATAAATAGCAAAAATTGCTTCTAAGGAAAGAGTTTGAAGTGTTTATTTCAATGCTTTTGGTTTAAATTGCATAAGGATGTATTACATGGAAGAATACAGCACGAAGTGGCAAAGCCATCTTAGTTGCCAACAGCAACAGAATGAAACATAAATGTGTTATCGAAGCACTTACCTTAAGAAAAAGTCCAAGATAAGCATTTGCTAATTCAAAATTCTTTTTTGTATTCAACACATATTTGATGAATTTTAAGAAATGGCACATGACTTCCACTGATCCTCCCATATCAGGTGACAATGACCTTATTTCTACATCAATGGCAGATGGCCCACATTCTTTGAATCTATCCATAATTTTATCAACTGAAAAGACAAAAATTAAATACATTGTACACAAATTTATTTCTTAAACATTATTTTTAAGTACATGTATATGTACTCTCATTAAGAGAGATATTTCAATTAATTCTAAAAAAAGCTAAATATGTAAACTAGAGTTTCATTTGTAATGGAGTTTTATGCCCTAGAGTTTTTCACCTATATTAAGGTCGTCAGTTCATGTATGGTGGAGAAAACAAGAGTGTCCAGAAAAAAATGCACACATTCAGCAGGCAAACTGATAAACTGCCTCACACTAGGATTCGTCAGAGTGGGATTGTTTAGCCAGCTATATCTGACATGTGTACATATGTATAATCAAAATTGATAAGGTATGGAACCTTGAAAATGTCCAATATATCAAGGATAATCAGGGCTCTCTCTCACTCATATGTGAATGGGGCCAGGGCCCTTGCAATTGTGAAAAAAGCATCATAATGGCCAAAATTGTGAAAAAGAAAACTCCAAATTTACAGGTTTTAAAGCTGAAATTTCCAAAATTGTGAAAGTTAGCAAAATGATTGCGAAAAAACAATAAGATTTTGAATTGTGAATGGGGCAGAATATCGGCCACAAAAATGACCAAGCAAGAGCCCTGATAATTTTGGATACAGAGACATCACACTGATCAACAATATTGTAATGATGGCCATAAAACTTTTTGATGGCTTTGAGAAGCCTAGGCTTGCAATATCCTTAAGCTTTGATAGTCAAATTTATTTTTTTAAATATACAGTCATACACTTAAATTTGATTAAAATTGCTTACACATATCTTGGAATTGTAATGATATACACACTAACTTTTGAACCCAATTCAAATAATTTTTTACCTGAAACACAAGAAATAAATTTTCACTAAACAACCTAATGAACTTTGGAACACCTGAACCACATTATATTATTAGAAATACTTACATACAGCAGGGTCATTCTGTAACAATTGTTTACCGATTTCAGATAACGACTGAAGATTACCAAATTTCTGCAGATCTGATTTCTGAAATTAATTCATATTAATTAATTTTTTTAAAGAAAACATTTAAGCTAAAAGAAAGCAGAGCTATTAGTTACAACAAGAAAAATAGATTACCATCCATAAATTATTATACATGTTTAAAAATTTATCTTACAATAAATAAGTATTTCTATTGAATATTACATTTTCTGATTCCGTATCGGGGTGTCTGATATTTTTCCGTATCAGGCATAAAGTCGCGTGCGTTTGTTTGCGGACTACTTTAGATTCGTAGTAATGACGTCATCAGATTGGAATGTAACGTAAACAAAGATCAGGGGTTTCCCCTAGATTCTGTCGTGTCAAGACAAATGAATGCAGTCAAACTACGATTAATCGTAAAAATGTCTATTTTAATCCGAAAATAAAGCGGTAAAATGTAATTCTCTGCAATGACGGTAAGTTGATTTGCATCGGCAGTACATAACAGATTCAATGCTCTTCAATGACGACTCATCTGCCAAAGTAAATACCCAGTCAATTCATGTGAATTTAAACTACACAAAGAACTTAAAACACTGTCATAATCATACATATTAATAATAAATAATCGTCATTTTCATTTTCCAAAGATTCCATTGTCTGAAAGCTTGTTGATCACACGTCCAATGAACTGGCGTCCGTCGACCGTGATCCGTGTTTTATACTGT
This sequence comes from Anadara kagoshimensis, assembly GCA_021292105.1. Taxonomy (NCBI): domain Eukaryota; kingdom Metazoa; phylum Mollusca; class Bivalvia; order Arcoida; family Arcidae; genus Anadara; species Anadara kagoshimensis. The sequence continues at coordinate 42,957,159 of CM037860.1, read as the reverse complement.
GACATTACAAACCCCAGATATCCATCCGAAAAATAGTACCGGTAGGTACTATGTTTAACTTTATTTAATAAACTTACTAGGTTTTTTGCTAAATTTGACAAAATTGTAAGATAAAAATCTCATTTATATCTTATGTATGCACGGAATTTGTATCAGAGTCTCGTCTTGTCCCCATGACACATCACGACTCGCCGCACAGCAGCTCGTCGTGATATCATCATGGGAACAAGACTCGACTCTGATACAAATCCTGTACATACATAAGATATAAATAATATGTATGTATCAATATAATGTACACATGTATAATAAAAATCTACAAAATTAAATTGTTGAAAATATCATTCTGCTAATGTCAAGTGCTTTCCAGCTAAAAAAGTGTTTTCATCTTCAAAAAAATAATTTTCCCCAATTTTTAAATTTACGGAAGATGTAAATACCTTATCCATAATTTTGAAACAAAATTCAATCATTGGAAATTGTATTATATTTTTTATAAAGTAATCATTTCATTGCTATACCCTTTTGTCCTCTTGTTCTTCTTCTGGTGTTGCAAATGTCGGCACTAGTCCAGGGATAGTCTGTAGGAAAAACGGTGCAGACTTTGGTGCTTTAGGTGGCTCTTTTGGTTTATTTCTTTGCTAAAATAATAAATAAATCAATGTGTAATACATGAAACAGTGATTGAAACAGCCATTCTCAAAGTCCAGAACTAATAACCATCCAAAATCAATTATGTGCCCTTATATAGAGATGGCCTTTAAGGCAAGTTTAAATGTATTAAGAGTTGATGAACATTATCTTGATCAGAATCTGATGAAGGTGGAGTACAAAAATCTTAAAGCCTATTGAATGGCCTATAAGTATGTTTTCTGCCAGATGTGTCACATATTACTAAATTTATTAATTTTAGTATCTAAAACTTTTTGCAGAAGTTATAATTTAGTAAATTCACTTGGACTAGAATTGATGTAAATCTCATGGATCAACATATGCACTTTAAAAGTATTAAATTTGAAAGTGGATTTAAATTAGTGCTACTGTGTTGAGACAAAAATTGCTAAAATTAGTACACCTCTAAGTGTGTACATTACTTTACCTTAATTATGTCTAAATTAAAATACAGCTAAAATTAATAAGTTTACAGTATTTTACCTTAATTATGTCCAAGTTAAGTAAGTTCTGCCATCGTGAGTTTGGTAATAATGACAGAGTAACCAGTTCATCAGATATTTGTTCTGGTGATTTAAAATCTGTTAATTCTTCATCTTCAAGTTCTGTCTCATCATCGTCATCTTGGACACCTTTATTGTAATTAAGACCAAAACAAGAGGCCCATGGGCCTTAACGCTCACCTGTGATCTTTGAACCCATGAGCTTCATTCAGATATCAAAATGATAATTCGGCCAATATTCTAATATACATCCCTATACAAAAAGTTTGTAGTTTTTGAGATAAATAATCATTTCAGACCTTGTTCACATCTGTGACCTTGACCTTTGAACCCATAACCTTCATTCATATATCAAAATGGTTGTTAGGCTAATACCTACAATATTCTAATATACATGCATATACAAAAAGTTAACAGTTTTCAAGATAATTAACCATTCAGGTATTCATTCACATCTGTGACCTTGACCTTTGAACTCATGACCTTTATTCATATATCAAAATGACCATTGGGCCATTACCTACAATATTCTAATATACATGCCTATACAAAAAGTTCATAGTTTTGCAGATAATTAACTATTTTGGTAAACTTGTACATCTGTGACCTTGACCTTTGAACCCATGAACTTAATCGATATATCAAAATGATCGTCATGTTAATACCTACAATTAACCAAAAATCCTACATCATTATCACCAGAAATGTTTAAAAATAGCATTTTTTATCAAAGGTCAAAAACTAGGACATGACCTTGACCTTTGACCTTGACATCAATCGGAAGAAAATCGCAAGACAAGATCAACAGTGAAAACTCCATACAATTATCTTCAGCCATTATGAAGTTATAACAATAAATGTCTCATTTTAAAAATTACATAATTTTACGCAAAAAACGCGTAACCTATTTTTCGTTCAATTTTCATGGAAAACACAATTATAGTGTATCTAGGTATCTTGAATCCAAATATCCAATCAAAATTTGCCTGCAAATTTTGGTTTCAGAGAAGAAGATTTTTTTGTCTTTTGGCTATTTATAGTAACGGCAGCCATATTGTTGGGCGTGGTCAAACCCCGAACACAATTTTGAAAGCCTGTTACCCAGGCATAATAATCACCAAGTTTCATCAAATTTGGCTCAGTAGTTTTGGAAGAGAAGATTAAAATGTAAAGTTTACGCACGACGGACGACGAACGACGCACGACGGACGACGGACGGTGATAGATAGCAATAGCTCATCTGAGCCTTTCGGCTCAGGTGAGCTAAAAAAAAGAAAAGAAAGAGAATACATTTCATTTCCATCACATTTGTATGCCGCTCATAAATCTTACATACTGTAATCAGGAAATTTTCAAGGGAATTGTCATTTTTTTATTTGGATGATTGCCAGTGCAGATAGAAGTGATTTGTATCTAAATCAAATATTCATGAATATGGGGGGGGGGGGGTCATTTTTCTCTCTGCGATTTCATGAAAATACAGTGTATAATGAATGCAAATTTTTCCTGATTTACAGAATACATATCATTAATTTCATACACTAAAATATGTATAAATGAAATTAATAAGATTATTTTTAAATGCCTACATAGCTGGACAATCCTGAAACAACTAAAACTATTTGATATCCCTTGATATGGTAGACATAACTCCCTCTCACTCTCATATGGACATTGTAAAACCATATGAAATCAGAAAGTATGAAGATAAAAAATTTATGTTAGTATACCAAACACAGACTAGCATATAAATATTGAATCCCATACTTCAGTCATGGTCAGAGGGATGCCCCCTGGAATGTACAGAGCAAATATCCTTGCCTTTGATTGCAGACAGCATTCAAGGGAGATAACAAAGTGCAACGACATTACTGTTTCATCAGAACCTATACCATGTACATGAAAGTGCAACGACATTACTGTTTCATCAGAACCTATACCATGTACATGTACAACTTACCTGTCTTTGATCTCTGAGAAGTTGGCATAGTCATAAGGTGTGGTTGGAAGTCTGCAGGTAAAGGTTTTAGTGGTACATGGGTATACAGCGTTATATTTGACCACAGGTAAACGCCAACATCATCCACATGACATGTTACCAGGAAGTCACCAGTTGGTGACATACTTAAGGATGTAACAGCCGAATCCAACAGGAAACAGTCTATTAACCTGAAAATTAATTACGAGTACATAAAATTAATATTACCATACACATGATGGGTGAAGCTAGCTAGCTAGACAGAAGGTGTTTAATCTTTCAAAACACCCTGTCTCACACTGTTGGAAGTTGACATGTTTAACTTTATTGTAGTTTTCAAAATTTTTACTTTGCTTTTGGGATTGTGACATGGATTGTTATGTTTTTGTATGATTACACAAACTAAATTCACTAGCAGCATAGCATTTATCAATGAGCTACATGTGCCTCTTGTTTGTTGTGGTCTATGACTTGTCAGTATGATCTCGACCTAAAGTCATTCCCCAGAGCAAAGTTTATATCTGTACAGGCTTCATATCATACCCTTCAAAAAAGTGCCTACACATGCCAATTCACTCATCATTAATCCACATTCCTAGTGCCAAGCAAACATCAATGCAGCTGTTTCAAATTATGTGTAATTTTCTTTTTTTGGTTTCACTTCCACATCCCCAAATTGGCGGATCACCAGCCATGCCCACAATGTTCCGACAAATGGCCGACATGCAAAAAGAATAAAAACTAGGCCTGAATTGTGCCATTTAATGACGTCACAGACACTGGTATGTCATTAGTTGCTGTGACGCCAATATGGTACTGTGATGGCGGCCTGCGTCTGAACATAACACGCATGGTCGGCGATACGTCAATTATCCTTTGGAAACTCCACATTTTATGCATATTTATCAATGGTCACTTATGATGTCACTTACATGTATAAGAAGCAAATAAAAACATGTTAGTCCTCTCTCTTTAAAACTTGTAGTAAGAAGGAACTGTATGGGGGATTAATTGGGCGGGGTGAACATTTCGCGATTTCTGAAATCTGACATTTCATACGGGTGTAATTTCTGTGTTACCGTTATAAGTGGGTGTATATTCTGTATATTATGGTATATAAATCTATATAGTTGTCATTTTTCTGTGGGTAAAAATTACGCGTTAATTTCTTTAGAGCGAAATAAGCGAAAATTTTACCCACGCAAAACTTTTCGCTTATTTCGCTAAGTCACAACTGGCAGAGAAAAAGTTCTATGTACTCCTTCAATGTAGTTATATTATATTAATGAGATTAACAACTGAATGAATTTCCTGAATAAATGGTAAGACTTCAAACCTGTATCATCTCCAAATTTCTAATAGCACAATTGAACAAAAAGTAACTCTAACCTGCCACTTGGCATATCCCAAGTTCTGACTGTAGCATCCATTGATGAAGTAATTAACCACCTAGCATCTGGACTAAATGTCTAAAACAGAAAAGTATACAATTATGAGCTCCATTCTTGTTACTTTTTTTCTAAATTGAGTTGTGAACCTCTCAAATGCATAAGAATTTTTTTGTAATACAGGATTGACTAAACATCCAACAATATCAAGAAAGATGACCACTAGGCAGAGCAATATGGGTCTGTTCACATTTTTGACATTAAACTTGGTAAAGATCGCAAAAAAAGGTTAAGAGACACAACTCTGAGAAATTTCAACAGAGTTTCCACGTCTTTTGTCAAACACAATGATATATACTGGCAATTGTGTATAATGGGGTAAGTAAAAATATCTGCAATGGTGTTGGTGGAGTTGAGTTTGGTAATGGTGTTTAATGTCCCAGTTAAAAACATTTCACTTATAGCCAGACATCGCCAGCTATAGGTGCAAAAATTTTGCCTGTGCATTGTGCTGATGACATTATAAAGCGTGGTTCTTTAAGGTGCCACACATTCTGTGACACTGGACCTGGTTTATTTTTAGTTTCCACCCGCAGAAACTGTAACTTTCATTTTGTAATGCCCACTGCTTGGTGAAAGAACAGTCACTACCCACTTTCAAGGCTTGGGTCAGACCAGGTTGGGGTTCGAACCCACGACCCCCCACTTATGGAGCGAGCACTATACCAACTGAGCTACCGCAGTGGTGAAGTAGACTGGATAAACTCTTACAGAGTGGACAAACACATGGAAGGACAATGCTGCGCCATAATACATGTTCACCCCATTTCTACAGATGGGTGTATAAAAATGTTGCATTGTTGTATCACAATATATATCATATGCATCACCCCAGACATAGACATGAGTTTTGTAGACCTCATCTGCAAGTCAGGAAACAAATTGTAATGTATTGTGGGTAATTACCATGTCAGTGATAGCATTGTGGTGGCCGGTGAACGTCCTTACAACTCTTCTTGTATCTATATCAACAATTACAACAGTAAAATCATCTGACGAGACAGCCATCATAGAGCTACAATGGAAAAATATATAAACACATTATGAAGAAAACAAAGTGAAAACATTGTTTTACATGAGTGATGTAAATTTTACATCTCAAAGTAAAACAACATGTCTGAATTAGATTAGCTTTGTGTCACCTTTATTTCACATATTTCACTTCAAACATTTTTTGCATGGTGATCAAATCTGAATTGATTTACCAAATTCACCACTTTATTTATGCAAATTGTTTTAGTGACTAATACAACCTTTGTGACTGAAAAATAAAATATGCAAAAACTGATTATACAAGAGTAGTCTCTTGAAAGACAAATACCCCCTGCTCACTACATTGTCGATAATGTCTAAGATTTGACATTGTGACCTTGACCCTTGACCTATGCATTTAAATTTAGTATGTGATACATCATCTTATGTTGTGCCAATTTTAAAAACAAAATCTATCCAAAGACATTTGAAGATATGGAGCAGACAGGATTTTGGGATGGATGAATAGACTGACAAACAGGATGATTCCTACTTACCCCTTAAACCTTTTTCCACAAGGATGCTGCTTTGGTAGTCAAATGGCTAAAAGCATGTGCTTATGGATCACAGCACATCTGATTACTTAGATTCAAATCCTACTTGGGACAAATCTTAATTTAAGAATGTCTGTCAGTTCACTTTCCAAAGATTCTTAGTTTTCTCTTGACTATCTAGTTTCCATCACCATCCTTGAGCTTACTGCCTTGATATCAGTGACAGTATCTTTGCTGGGTTGTAAAACTACCTTACTTCACTGCCCTCTTCACTGTATAAAGACATACACGCTGCATTCCTATGTCTACTCTATGTTTCAATTCTGGGTAACCAAAAATCACATTGGCTACTAGTTTATGAAATATCTCTTTCCAAAAGCAACCTTTTTTTAGCTTATTTGTGAATAAATTACTTTGAATGTCCTATATTTACACAAATTGTTTTTAAATTATGCTTTTAAAATTTTTCAAAAATTGTGGAAACCTAGCTTTTATCTTTAAACAACACTATAGGATACAGAACTTTCTCTATGAAGACATACATGTGATATATTCCCTTGATAACTTTAAACAACATTAAATGATACAGAACTTTCTCTATGAAGACATACATGTGATATATTCCCTTGATAACTTTAAACAACATTAAATGATACAGACCTTTCTCTATGTAGACATACACGTGATACATTCCCTTGTAACTTTAAACAACATTAAATGATACAGACCTTTCTCTATGTAGACATACACGTGATACATTCCCTGGTAACTTTAAACAACATTAAATGATACAGACCTTTCTCTATGTAGACATACACGTGATACATTCCCTGGTAACTTTAAACAACATTAAATGATACAGACCTTTCTCTATGTAGACATACACGTGATACATTCCCTGGTAACTTTAAACAACATTAAATGATACAGACCTTTCTCTATGTAGACATACACGTGATACATTCCCTGGTAACTTTAAACAACATTAAATGATACAGACCTTTCTCTATGTAGCCATACATGCGATACATTCCCTGGTAACTTTAAACAACATTAAATGATACAGACCTTTCTCTATGTAGACATACACGTGATACATTCCCTGGTAACTTTATACAACATTAAATGATACAGACCTTTCTCTATGTAGACATACACGTGATACATTCCCTGGTAACTTTAAGGTTTCCAATAAATCTTTCTTTTTAAATCGCCAGAATTTAACTTCTCCTTCAGCTCCCGCTGTTATGGTAACTTGATTTAAACCATCGATTGCAACACCCCTTACAGCACTAAAGTGAGCTAAAACACAACAAAATAGACTGTAATAGCAAATGCTTCAACAATTAAGTACAGTTAAACATGTTTATAGTGAAGCTCTAGGGACTTGTTTACAACTTCATTATAACTTGACTTCGTTATATTGTTATAATGCTTTTTGAACTTTTAGTTACAAAAATTCATTATATTTTTATAACGCATTTTAAATATTTGAGTTATAAAAATTCATAATAAGGAAACTCAACTTCGGGAATACAATGGCCTAAATTTACTAAGATCATTATATAATATATAACAACTCGGTGTTTTATATATCGTAGCTTGTATTATAATGCTGGCTCATTTTCAGGTGTGTTTTAGAAACGTGTATAATTAACTTTGTACTAAACAAAGAAAGATATATAATATATAACTCGGTGTTTTATATATCGTAGCTTGTATTATAATGCTGGCTCATTTTCAGGTGTGTTTTAGAAACGTGTATAATTAACTTTGTACTAAACATAGAAAAATGCTAGTAAATATTCTTCTAGGGGACAAAATTTCCATTCATACTAAGCGTAAATTCGTTGTAACTTGTAAGCAACTTCATTATAACATGAGAATTTATTATAGAACTGTATAGAGATGCGGTCAGGAAATATATTTGACTTTGCACTATGCATGTATTCGGTATAAGCGTGTTTGTTATATTCGTGTTTTACTGTACTTGTGAATACATGTATATGTCAAAATGGTAAAACTTTGTTTTTATGCCATAGGTCCGAATCCCACTCAAGATAGATTCTGGTGTGAGAAAGCAAGTCAGTTCACTCGCCGAAGATCAGTGGTTTCCTACAGGCACTCTGGTTTCCTCCATCATTCCAGAACTGATCGCCTTGATATAAGTGAAAGAATCTTAACTGGGGTGCAACACTCCCTTTTCTCTCACAACTTAGATTTGAGTCTCGCTCAGACAGATTCTAGTGTAACAAAGTTTTCCATTTCACCTGCAGAATGTCAGTAGTTTTCTCAATGTACTCCAACATCTCAAAACTTATTGTCTTGGTATAAATGAAAGAATCTTAAATGGGGGTGTAAGACTCCATTTCTTTACTCCCCTCCACTCCCCTTCTCTCACAACCTAGATTTGAGTCTCACTCAGGCAGATCGTAGTGTAAGAAAGTTTGCCAGTTCACCTACAGAATGTCAGTAGTTTTCTCCATGTACAGTCCAACCTGCTTAAAGGCCACCTCTATATAAGGGTCACCTGCTTATAAAGGCCAGTACAATTGTATCCCAATTGTACTTTATTTATATTACTTGAACCTATATGTAAAGACCACCTACCCATAAAGGCCACTTTTACCGGTTCTAGTGGGTGGCCTTTATAGACAGGTTTGACTGTACTCCAGTTTCCTCCAACATCCCAGAACTGACCATTGCAATATAAGTGAAATAATTTAAACTTGTCTAGGGCATAAAACACAATTATTCCCCTCTCCCTAAAATGAATATAAATACCTTTAGATTCCCCATAAGATCCTCTGTATAATCCAGATTGTAAGTTGTATGTATCAACATGACCAGAATCGTATCCAATGACAACAAAATTACCACAGGAACTGACATCAGTACACTGGAAATAGAATAAGTAAAGAAGACATTTTAAGCATTGTCAGATTTTCTAAATCACAAATAAATATAAGTCGAAAATCTAGTTACAATAGCCAGACCAGGAGTATAACTCTATTGAAATTATCAATTAACATGAATATTTTATTATTTTTTTTATATTTCTATTTGAGGGCCTTAAAACCATCCAATTATTTAAAAATCACTGTTTCATAAATATGCATTTAAAATATGCATAAAATTATCCCACTTATTTTATAACTGGTCCATCAACTTATAACACCCACTGTGAAACAGGCCTCTTCAATAGGACCCAGTGACTTTCATTTCCAAATGCTGAGTGCTCGGTTACTCGGTCAGGTTCAAACCCCGACCTTCCACATATGGCATGTATGGAGCAAGCACTCTACTTAGCTACCATAGTAGTTATTATTTGACTTATGGACAAGTTGAAATATCAGCCTCATTTTTGCCACCAGCAGGACAAACTTTAACTTTAAAGTGAGGAACTATTGTAAATGACAAAATAAAAATTCTTACAGTGGCCACTGTAGATTTAAATTCAGGGTTGCCTTTAAAACGTTCATGTTCCAGCCTATGGCTTCCCATTGTTGATCTTTGATAACTCCAAGTTGTTGTTACGCACAAACCTCGGTGACAAGATACAATATTGTCCCAATCACTTTGTCTTGATGACTCTGAAAATGAAAAGAAAAGAAAAATTGACCATGCTATGATGTTACATAGTCCAAATAGTTCACTAAACCCCCAATAAATTTTTGTCTTGTTGGCTTAATAGGTAAACAAGTTGTTAAAATCAACTTTCTGTGGCAATACCACCTTGTTTCTCGGTGATAGAGGATCCTCCTTGATAGAAGGTTGTCATGGGTTCAATCCCTGGCTGGGTTATACAGAAGACTTAAAATTTGAGACACTGTTTCCTCAACTGGTGCTCAGCATTAAAAGGACAAGTTTACCCAGTGTTAGTATAATGTGACAGGGGTAGTGGTATGCTTGTTTGTGGGATAGCACCATTAAGTGTTCCCAAGTGTGTGCTAATACAAAGCAGACCATAATACACACTCCTAAATACACAAATTTGTTAGATTAATCCTTAAAAATTGATAAACTTGCTGTCATTGTAAATAACTGAAAAATTGCTAATGTGACATTAAACAACATTACAACCAACCAACGACTCTGACAAAATGCATTATCATCATTCTTTCATGATGACTGTGGAAATGTAAAAAAATCACAGATCATAATAAATACTTAATGTTGTTGTCACAATAATTGATTCGAATGTGATAAGTAAGCATTGGATGGAGGATAATGCAGGGCCAGTCTGGAGTTAATAACCATTATCACACATAAAACCGACACATACTATATCAGCTGAGCTACCAAAATTTCTACACATAAAATCTACATACATGTACCTGATGCAAACTATGTAAGATAATGTAGGGCCGGTCTGGGGTTTAAACCCATGATCAAACATAAAACAGACAAGAATTCTATCAGCTGAGCTACTAACATTTCTACACCTACAAGGTACATACCTGACGCAAACTGTGTAATGGGTGGCATCATGTATTGATCATGCTTCAGTCCAGATTTTTTGGTGGCCGTCTTGTTGTACGAGGCTCGGCCTAAACTTTTGTTGTGTTTATCGTGTAGAACTGAAAATGACCTTAGTGTACTGTCCTGACCTAAAAATATAACATATACTAACTTTCATTTGAGCACTCTACTTAAACTAATACATGTACAACATTTTTGTTTTATAACATTGATCAAAATAATGAAAATATATCAGCTGGACAGCCATACTTAAAATCATGAACTCTGCACACATCCTACTTGTGATGTGTTCAACATTTTGGTTTCTACATGGTCTTTCCATAAAGGGAGATAACCACACAACGACATGAAGGTCTCATTAAACACTTTGCCCTTTCCCATAGGGTCCGATGTTAAATTACCCAACTTTGTGACGCCATTGTGAGTTTCTGTACGTAAAAGGTACATGAAATTATACACCATTTTGACGTAAAAGGTACAAAATTATACAATTTGAAAGGGAATTAAAAACACTTCAATAATCAGTTGTAAAAATGGTACCATTACCGTTGATTTTTTCGCTAGATGGGATTATATGCATACCACATGAAAAACACATATTCACGGCTTGTGTTTATTGGAACCTTAGCCGGATGCTGTCCACCTATTTACTTCCACTTATACAAGTGTATCTTACGCAATTTCTCAATTTTTTAATTGCACAGTTATTCTGTGTATCTTCTACTTTCCAATGATATATTGTTTATCCCAATAACATTTGTGTACCCGATTTTATCAGCCATACCCCTTATTATTAGTATTTTAATGTCTTAGAGGTACTATTTGGAACCAGGGCCAATTGACCTTTTGTGACCTGGAAGTGTTTAATGAGACCTTAAGAATTTTACATGTTTTGTAACTTTTACATTTGGAACACCATTGCAAAGTTTGACTTATTACAAATTAAACAAATGCTTATTTATTCATTTCTGTTGACTTAAACCATTTTTATGCCCCAAAACAGATCACTGTGATATCGCTGAATTTAACAGTGATTGCAGTTAATAAGAGATAAACGACAACGAAAATCCAAACCACCATTTCATAAATGATGTAATATATCATTTTAGCATGGCCTATACAGAAACTTGCATTCAAATAGTATGTTTTACCTAAAGCAAACACGCGATTATTACTCAGTACAACTTTGAAAACTTAAGGGTCACCAGTGAAAAGCTACCCGTCTTGTAAAAGGGAGGTAACTGTCCTTTTGTAGAACAAAAATCATTCTCTCATTATTATGAAAAGCGTTTTTTCGTTCTTTGGCCTATGCTGTTCACAAATACAATTAAATAAACATTAATTCCATATGCATACTCCCTATACGCAACTTGAAAATAATGCTTAAATCTATTGGTCAATTGTTCAAATAATTTGTATCCATTGTGTTTGTCTACCATCACTATGACATCATAATCGTCTATGACGTCATTGTCATTATGCATCACAGCTGCTATAGTTTCATGTAAGAGTACTAATCTATAACGCCAAAATGCTGTTATGTGTAAGGTCCGTAAACAATCCTACGGATCATTGATTTACAATGTGGAAAATACCTACAGCTTTCCACCTAGAGCTGATAAAAAGGCACTTTGGCATATTTATCACTTGTAAACAGGCTAAAATGCTGGATTTACGGTTATATTTCTGTAAAAATCATGTCCGAACATCAGAATTTTAGTATTAAAGAACATAAATAACCGTAACTCAAACCTCCCATGCATGTTTTTCCATAAATATTGCCTAAGCATTGAATCCGAGATACAAACACTCCGTTTTTCGGAAAATAGCCTGTGGCTACTTAAGGTCTCATTAAACACTTCGCCCTTTCCCATAGGGTCCCTTGTTAAATTACCCAACTTTGTGACGCCATTGTGAGTTTCTGTACGTAAAAGGTACATAAAATTATACACCATTTGAAAGGGTATAAAAACACTTCAATAATCAGTTGTAAAAATGGTACCATTACCGTTGATTTTTTTCGCTAGATGGGATTATATGCATACCACATGAAAAACACATATTCACGGCTTGTGTTTATTGGAACCTTAGCCGGATGCTGTCCACCTATTTACTTCCGCTTATACAAGTGTATCTTACGCAATTTCTCAATTTTTTAATTGCACAGTTATTCTGTGTATCTTCTACTTTCCAATGATATATTGTTTATCCCAATAACATTTGTGTACCCGATTTTATCAGCCATACCCCTTATTATTAGTATTTTAATGTCTTAGAGGTACTATTTGGAACCAGGGCCAATTGACCTTTTGTGACCTGGAAGTGTTTAATGAGACTGAAGATTAAACAGCAGAATATAAAATTACACATGCAATAATTTGTATTCAAAATCACGAAAACGTTTTTCTCTTAAACATTTCTACAAAAGAGATTATTTTTTAATAACACAATACTGATAAGTAGCTGATATGACATTAACAACCAATCAACTGTAAATTCAAAGCTTCATTTAACACAGACACTTACCAGCAGTTAGTATATTCTGACCATTGTTTCCATAGTGACGTAAATAATTTGGTGGAGCTGAATGTCCTGACCTTTGTCTAAGTAATCTACCTCCTCCATCAGGTAAATCAAATATCCAAACCTGAATAAAAAAACAAATTACAATACAAAGTAGAGGGAAATCTTGATTTATTGCCACCATTTGTTTCATGAAATTTTGGCATTATCAAGGGGTTTGGTGTAAAAGGGACAAAGCTATTGGATTTTGGGACTTCAAAATAGCTTGGCAATAAGCAAGGTGGTAACATAATGGGAGGGGGGATTATAACAAGCTAGGTTTTATCGTAATTCTCATTTTATTAAAAAATAAATATTTGTCAAATTCCAACAGATGTCAGAAGAACAGAATAACACATACGCACATACACTAGGTTAGTTACAATGTAGATAACTTAAGCCAGGTAACATTTAATAGTGGTGGTTACATCCCTTTTCTTGATTTCCAAAATACCCAAGTTAAAATGAGGTAATTTTTTATCTAGTAGTCTATACGATAGACATGATATTTATATAAATGTTTTGCAGGATTACATCATAAGCTGTAAGAGGAAAGTGCAACTCGCTTCCAGATCAGACCAATCAAATACTAGCAGATAAACCTCAATTGCCGAAAATATGACACTTGCACATCTTCAAATATGGCATCTTCATGTTCTTTGTCAGGAATATGGCAAAAAAGGTTTTCACACTTTTTGCATTCATCATTTATTCAAGAATACTGACAAAAATGATCCTATCCAATTGTAATCCAAGCATTTGGTAGGGACCTCTATGGCAGAATGGTCTAACATATGTGCACATCCCAGAACTGACCACCTCAGTATAAGTGAAAGATTCTTGACTTGGGTGTAATACTCCATTCCTCCACTACATTTACTCCAAACATTTGCTCCAGTGAGCTAAGAAACTACCTGTATATTACTTTATTCTATCATTTATTTATACCTTTATAGAGTTATCAGCAGCTGATGTTATCATTAACGGCTCTGATGGTAGACACTGCATTCCTGTCACTGAAGTTAAATGAGCATCTCTCATCTGACTTTTCAACTTCCTGTTTTCCAAATCCCACAATGCAATATGTCCAGCACTGCTTCCTGTTGTCATAACAGGATGTCCATCTGCAACAAAAATTCAATTAAAAATTTAAACAATAACACATTTTACTTCAAAGATATACTTGTTCGTTGTCTCTTGCATGGTAGAACAGGGTCAAACCCACGACGATTTTGATGAATTGAATTTCTATTCATTTTTCGTGTTTTCAAAAAAAATTCACAAAATATCTGATATTATGCAAGAAACAAATTTTGACTAATCAATTGATAAAGCTATTCAAGCTTTGAACAACTGGACCCTGGAGTGCCAGGAGATAAATTTGCATGCACTTATATTAGCATAAATCTCATGGATAACCTTAATAAATTGTGCATTAATTTATGATTGTATTAAATCTTGCAACAGATTTAAATTAGCACTAATGTATCATTGTGAAAATCACTGAAATTAGAACACTGCTTAAATTTGTATTTGTGATCCCGTGTTTGTATAAAGTATCACTATACCTGTCCTAAATGAGATACAGGTAACCGGTCCCCAGTCCTGTCTGAACTTAACTACTGTCTCATCATATTTTAAATTGTGCAGAATAATCTGACCATCAGCTAATCCTACTGCTATAATATCAACTGCAGGTGCCTGTAAATAAAATATTGTAAAATGTTTAGATATTAAAAGTACATTATGTCATACAAGAGTTATTTACTATGTCACCAAAACAAAGTGGGGGAATATTTAGTGTTTACTACATTTCTTATGACAACATTTTGTCAATGATCTTTCTTGAAAACATTGGCTATTTGTATTTTTATCATGCACATAGTCAGGGTTTGTTTTGGGAACACTATTGAAATGACATTCCATTTCAGTTAAAACTTGGTATTCATATCACACTGGGATTTAAAAGACAAAGGATATTGACATATAGCAATTTAGTGTTCTCTTCAAATTTAATCTCTGACTGGGTGATATAAGTGAAAACTTGAATGGCATTTAATTCCCAATCAATCAGTAACTTAAACCTATAGCATACAATGTGTAAGGCAGGCTTGATTGATTGAATGGTGTTTTAAATCCCAGTCAAGAATATTTCAATTATATCGATATATCACCAGCTACAGGTGAAGTGACAGACATTTTAACCATTATAATGTACTCAGAGCAATGTGCAGGGAGAGTTCTTTACTGTGTAATGCCTGTCGTGGCATGGGACATTGGTGTTTAAGGTCTCTTCCAAAAGACCCTGTAACTTTCATGCCCAGTGCTTGACAAACAAAAGCCTCTACTTACCAGCATTTTCAAGTCTTGGTCATACCCAACCTGGGCCAGGTTATTTGAAAAAGGTAAGAAAAAATGTGTACAGTAAAACATGAATATAACGAACACGCCTAAAACGAATACATGGATAGTATGAAGTCAAATAGTGAACCCGACAGCTTCTCTATATAAGTCTATATATAACAATATAACGAAGTTGCTTTATAACGAAGGTAAAAATAGAGTCCCTGGGGCTTCATTATAAACGTGTTTTACTGTATTGCTGATTTGAAAGTTTATGTTTTAGTCTAAGATAATACAAATCAAGTTCACTAACCTGTTCTAATACTGTGATAGCAGATTTCCAACCTTGGAATGTGTACAGAAGTTTATCCCGTAATATATTCCAAAGCTGCATCTGACCTTGTTTTGTACCAATCACGACTTTGTTTAGATATGTGCTAGGGTGCACCATTGTAGTGATGTGAAAAACTTGGTTATCAAATCCCATCTCCATGTAGAGTTCTACAAAACAAAAATGAAATTATCAAGCAGTTAACTTTTACTATTTTTTATAAATGGCAAATTTAAACTCATAAGTGATCCAATTCACATTCCTTCAGTTAACCACAACTTTTATGAATTTATTCATTGTAAATGCCAAACTTGTAAACAATTCAATTTACTTCAGATGGTATCACATCAGTTAAAGATGGATCAAATTAATTTTCATGTACACATATGAAAAGTCTGCAGTTACAATCCCATCGTTCCGTAATGGACTGCTTCCAAATAAATGAATGAATGAATCTTGTCAGGGGTGTAATAAACCATTACAACACTGAACTACATTCTGTTTATATCATACATGTATTTTATACATGTTTACATTGCCATCCATAAATAACTACTGGTATACCAATTTATATTTGCCATAGATTAATGTGATGATTGTCATGTAAAATTTTATAAAGGCCACTGAATGAAGTTAGAAAAAGTGGTCTTTATGGGCAGGTGGCCCTTATATACAGGTACAAATTACCTGAATAAAGTGTGATAGGGATAAAACTTTACTGGCCTTTAAAAGCAGGTGACCCTTATATAAAGGTGTCCTTTAAGGCATGTTTGACTGTATTTGAAAGTGATGTCTTAACTAAATAATCTAAATGTATGAGTTGTTTTTTTAATTGCAATATCCTTGAATTTTTTTTTAATTTGGGGGAGAAGATTAAAATGTGGGAAAAGTATATTCTTCCAGATAAAAACATTACTTTAACTGAAAAACAATCAACTTTAGCAAAATGATGGTGTCAACAATTTATTTTTGTGAAGATTATCATTATGTAATGACATAAACATGTATAATAATTTACCAGTATGTAGTTTATGGATGGCAGTGTATATACCTTCTGATTCTAAAAGATTGAAATGGATTTTTGGACTAGGAAGTAATGTGGTGATAAGGGAGGTGGCACAGTTATCGAGGGGCATTCTAACAAGGATTTACTGTAGTATTTTATGTTTCTATACCTTGTGATTCTACATCCCATACTTTGATATTACTGTTAACATCTACAGATATCAGATGCGATATGTGGTGATAAGGGAGGTGGCACAGTTATCGAGGGGCATTCTAACAAGGAGTTACTGTAGTATTTTATGTTCCTATACCTTGTGATTCTACATCCCATACTTTGATATTACTGTTAACATCTACAGATATCAGATGTGATATGTGGTGATAAGGGAGGTGGCACAGTTATCGAGGGGCATTCTAACAAGGATTTACTGTAGTATTTTATGTTCCTATACCTTGTGATTCTACATCCCATATTTTGATATTACTGTTAACATCTACAGATATCAGATGTGATATGTGGTGATAAGGGAGGTGGGACAGTTATATAGGGGCATTCTAACAAGGATTTACTGTAGTATTTTATGTTCATATACCTTGTGATTCTACATCCCATACTTTGATATTACTGTTAACATCTACAGATATCAGATGTGATATGTGATGATAAGGGAGGTGGGACAGTTATATAGGGGCATTCTAACAAGGATTTACTGTAGTATTTTATGTTCATATACCTTGTGATTCTACATCCCATACTTTGATATTACTGTTAACATCTACAGATGGGCATTCTAACAAGGATTTACTGTAGTATTTTATGTTCCTATACCTTGTGATTCTACATCCCATACTTTCGATATTACTGTTAACATCTACAGATATCAGATGTGATATGTGGTGATAAGTGAGGTGGCAGTTATCAAGGGGCATTCTAACAAGGATTTACTGTAGTATTTTATGTTTCTATACCTTGTGATTCTACATCCCATACTTTGATATTACTGTTAACATCCACCGATATCAGGTGATCTCCAAATGGTAACAGTATCTGTATCTCAAACTCATGTCCAACATATCTATGTTCAATCTGTAATAAAACATTGTAAATATATTATGTATAACAAAATAGTTTCCATTATCAGTCACCAAAACAGAGACAAAATTATTTCACTTATATCGAGACAGTCAGTTCAGGGATGGTGGAAGAAACTGAAGTGCCTAGAGAAAATTGACATTTGGCAAGCAAAGTTACAAATTTTCTCACATTAGGATTTTTCTGACTGGGACTGGGATTGGAACCTAGATTGTGAGAAGTGCTGTGATCTGTAAGCATGCGTTTTAGACCACTTGGCCACCAAAGTCCCAAGAGAGAGAGAGATACAGAGGCTAACAGAGAGACACACAGAGAAAGACAGAAGTAAACAGAGAGACACAGAGAGACAGAGGTACAGAGAGACACACACGGAGATACAGAAGCAAACAGAGACACACAGAGAGAGGGACTGATGCAAACAGAGACAGAGGCAAGCAGAGAGACACACACACAGAGACAGATGCAAACAGAGAGACACACAGAGATAAGCAAAGAGAGAGACAGAGACACACACAGAGACAGACAGAAGCAAACAGAGAGACATACAGAGAGAGAGAGAGAGAGAGAGAGACACAGAGAGAGAGAGAGAGAGAGAGAGAGGCAAACAGAAACAGAGGCAAACAGAGAGACAGAGGCAGAGAGACACAGAAAGACAGGCAAACAGAGAGAGACAGAGGCAAACAGAGACACAAAGAGAGAGAGACAGAAGCAAACAGAGACACAGAGAGAGAGAGAGACTGATGCAAACAGAGAGACAAAGGCAAACAGAGACACACACAGAGAGAGACAGATGCAAACAGAGAGACACACAGAGAAAGACAGAAACAAACAGAGAGACACAGAGAGAGACAGAGACAAACAGAGACACACACAGAGACAGACAGAAGCAAACAGAGACATACAGAGAGAGAGAGAGAGAGAGAGAGAGAGAGAGAGAGAGAGAGAGAGAGAGAGAGAGAGGCAAACAGAGAGAAACAGAGGCAAACAGAGAGACAGAGAGACACAGAAAGACAGGCAAACAGAGAGAGACAGAGGCAAACAGAGACACAAAGAGAGAGAGAGAGACAGAGCAAAGAGAGACACATAGAGAAACAGGGGCAAACAGAGAGACACAGAGAGAGAGAGACTGATGCAAACAGAGAGACAGAGGCAAATAGAGATACACAGAGAAACAGAGGCAACCAGAGAGACACAAAGACAGAAGCAAACAGAGACAGAGACAGAGAGAGAAAGAGACAGAGGCAAACAGAGAGACACAGAGAGAAACACACACAAAGATAGTCAATTAATCTATACATAAGTTCATGTGGTGCATGAGGCCTTTGCAAGTATCTCTGATTTGTTTATACTAGAGCACACTTAGGATGACCTTTGGAGTGCTAATAGACTTACCAACAATGTCACAGACCACTCAGTCGATTATACTGCTAGTGAGCCAGCCAGTAGAGGCCTTCAGCAAGGAGACCACTAAGTGGTAAAGTGTCCACTTTAACAATGGGAGGTAGTGGGTTTAAACCATGGCCAGGTAAAGCCTTAAATTTGAAATACTGCTTCCTTGCCAGGTGCTCAGTATTAAGAGGACAGAGTATCAACTAGTTCACACAGTGTCAGTATAATGTGACTAGGAAGTGGAATGTTAACCTATGGCAAACTGACTCTGAGAGCAAGTACCTTAAAATTACCCCAAGTATGAGTGTACAAGAAAGTCTGATAAAACATTTGCACATCACATGCATACACAAATTCATTCCTTAGATTAGTCCTTAAAAGATTTACAAACTTGCTCCTGTTGCAAACTGCTCAAAAATTTCTGATGTGACATTAAACAACATTACAACCAAATCGTTACCAGTACCAAACTCTGAAAAGGAATAAACTTTTCTGAATTGGGGTGGACCAGGGTTTGTTTCTGTTATAACACACAAAGTAAACATTGTACATTGAGTATTCTATATCTTACCTGTTTTCCTTTGACAAAGGCATAAACGTTATTTTTACAAGCAGCAAATACATATTTCCAACTAACAGTTAAACAAGAGATTTCATCTGGCAGGCTATCACCTGTAATGGAGGAATTTACAATTAACATACATGTATAGGTCATTCATGATCAGATTGTGGACTGTTTATAAACACATACAAGGCTATCCCATCATTTTGTTGCGTTTGTATATTATCATGCCATCCAAAACCATTACAATTAAAAATATTCAATAAATGTTTCAAAATACAGTTTTGGCTTTAGCTGTTTCAATTTGATAATAATCATTGGTGCATTAACTTTTAAACAGAAATTTCAGAAATATTGCCTGAAACACATATTTTCTCCTTCTTCTTCCTTTTACTGAGTAGAATCCTTCATAGGATGTCATGACTCAGGGTTGGCACATGTTGGTGGTAGTTAAAAATTTCGCAGTTTTTGCTAACCAACTGGTTAAGCTAATGTAGCTTTTAGCAACCAGGCCCCCACATTTATTTTACAAAACTACTTTTCAAACAGAACACTTCTAATCAATTTGTGAAACTTTAAAACAATAATTAGCAAGATTTATCATAGAAAGACCTCCTAAGGGACTTAATAAAAATGGAATTTATAGGATAGTCAGTCTTTATATACAGGTACTTATCAGTTGAAATATGAAGCAAGGAGACTTAATGGACAGGTGATGTTTATATAAAGATGGCCTCGATAACAGGTTTTACTGTATAAGTATATAAACAAGTACTTACTGACACTGATTATACCCAACTTTGAACACTGTAAAAATAAAAAGAAACATAGTTTTAGCATAATTTCTTATTCATGATACTAAGTAATAATTAATACGAACACCAACATCTTCAGATATTGTGATTTTATTGCAAGTTGTAAGATGCTGGTCAAGGTTTAACTGAAAGCTTGACCCTCTGTTTATATGCGAGCAAGCAACAGCTGTTACCAGCTTACATCTTAAACTATTGTAGAGTCATAAGTGTGTAGCAGTCTAAGTAGCTCATTTGGTAGAACACTCATCTGTAGTGCAGGAGGTCCAATGTTGGATTCCTGGACCAACCATCCTTTTTTTCCTTCTTGCGAGTCATACAAATTAAGTTCTTTTGAGGAAATTTAATTGACTTTTTTATTGAGACTTAAGGACACTAAAAGAACAACAAGAAGAAATGTATCAATCTGGGTAGCTCAGTTAGTAGAGCACTGGCCTATATTGCAAAATCTTAAGTTCAATCTCTGATCTCAGTGGTCTGACCCTGCATTTTTTCTCATTCCTGCTACAAGTTAAATGAGTTAAAACAACAACTTCTTAACTATAAAAATCCCTAATCTGGCACACTTTAAAATACATTATACAGAAGTTGCCTAAATTACATTGCACATTATCAATAAGATAATAGAAGACAGTGCATTTTACCTTCCAGCGCACCCAGTCTCACTTCCCTGGCGGAAGTTCATGTGTACATTTTGCTAGTTCTCAAAGCTGGACCATAATGTTTGTGATCAGATCCATAATCTACACCAAATATTGAATGTGTGATGTGGAAATGGTGGGAGGGCATGATACTTACATTGTAAGTATGGAAGGATTTACCAACACAAGTAACAACATAATTTTCCTTGTGTTTCTTGTGATATCTGACTGCCAGAGGGACATGATTACTGACATATCCGAGAGCCCTGTAACCGCAGAATATTTTGCTAGCAACTGGCATTGTTGTATATCTAAAGAAATGGCATATTTTACTGAAAACAGATGAAAACAATCACACGTGTTCCCCCAGCTATCGAAAAGTAGACTGATATTTTTGCTGTAAAAATTAAAAAGTAAATGCGTATAAAATATTTTCTTACCAATTCGATTAGGAACATAAAATTGTTGCTATAGTTATTTTTTCTGAAAATGTTTAAAATATCGCATTTTTAGGCATTTTTGTTGTCGTAATAGCATGATCATTTAGCTTTACGGTAAAAACCAAAACCGGAAGTTGCACATGCTTTTGACAGATTGTAAACAAAAACTGATGATTTTGCTTTTATATGTCAAAAATGGAAATGCAGTGTCATCTGAAGGTTTGTAAGAAGTTGTTAAAAGACGACGAACATGGAAAAGTTGAAGTTAAAACGGTCTTGCCAACTGGAGGCATAAATGCATCCAAAACAAAGCCATTTCAAGTTTTATGGAAGAAAAATGGAGAGGCAGTTTTCCACAAGGATTGTTGGATATCTTTAACAAAAGCAGCCAGAGCACGCAAAAAATACACAGAATTACCTGATCTCACAGCTGAAGAGAAAGTACTTGTGAAGGAAGCTGATAAAACTGCAGAATATTTTGATTCATTGGCTGGAATAAAGGAAGAAGCAAAAAGAGTAGCTAAAATGATCAGAAAGTCAGGATTTTGTGTTGCTTTCACAGGTAAAAAAATACTTGGGTAAACTTATAGAAGGTAGTTAAAGTTTATAGGTAGGCTGCCAGTGACTGTCAAGACTGTACCCGCTGCAGCCACCATAACCAGGGAGGTCTGGGTTGAGTGGGCGAAAACACAGCTGGAATTTTATCTTTCTTCTTTGAACCTGTCTCTAACTTTCCTATTTTCTCTCTTACTCTTATGACCAGCACCAAACATTTCATTTTAAGACTGATGGCACCAACAACTGATGTAGATGCAGGCCAAATTATCTGTCATTTATTATTATAATGATGGTACTGTACATAGCAGGGCTGTAGTCATGATGTTGTGTTGTATATAGTAGATATAATAGAATGATTTACTGCCAGACTTTATGGTTCGGATCTTTTAGCCTCGTAATAGAATGTATACTTTTCACCTAGAAGGGCCGGGTTTCAATCTTCATGCATCCAGGACACTCGGCAAGGAAGTGGATTTTTTCAGGTGATTCCTCCCCTCTGTTAAAGTATTATCGTATGGCAGCAATATAAAAAATAACTTATCATCGTTAAAAACATAATTTGACCTAGTCAGAAGGTTATCAGATATTTTGCAGATTTTACAGTTGAAAAGAATATGGATGCAGACACAACATCAAAATGTTAAATACTTTTTCATTGATCATGTTGATTGAATGGTGTTTTTATGTTCCAGTCAAGAGTATTTCAATTATATTGAGATGTCACAGCTATAGATGAAGTCGAAGACATTTTTACCCTTTGAGATGTGCTGGTAGGATTCTTTAGCATGCCATGCATCAATTGTTAATGTCTCTTCTGGAGGCCTTTTCTAAATGCTGACTACTTTGGGAAAGTATAGTCACTACCTGTTTTCAAGTCTTGATCAGACCCAACCTGAGTTAAAATCCTGACATCCCACATGCAATAGTGGTGACAAATGTTTAATAGTGCTGGTACAGGACTGAAACATTTGCAATATGCTTACATTAATTAATAAATATAAATTTCTAGGTGCTGGTATTTCTACATCTGCTGGTATTGGTGACTACAGAGGTAAAAGTGGAAAGTGGACAGAAATGGATCAGAATGCTGTAAATGTGGACTCACTGTTTGAAGATGGAAGTGGTACTTCTACAGAGATTGAACCACCAACTAAGAAAGCCAAAATGGATGCATTAGAGAGTGATGATCTTGATATTGATGGTAAAATAATAGTATGTTTGAAAAAAACCCATTTTGGTTCTGCATCCACTTCTCTGTCTCTGGCTTTTGTCTTTATCCCATGCTTCCATTCCTGGAAGCCAAACTTACCAGTGGCTACTATTTTCTGAAAAATTCTTTAAAAAAGTAACTCATTTTAAAAAATTTGTGAAGAAACTATATTTCACAAATTTTGGAAATTTAGCTACTTATAATTTTAAATTTGTGGAAACCTAGCTTTATCTGATTAGAGTTTTAGTGCAGTAGATTTTAGAATCTTACTAAGCTATTGCATTTCAACAGTTTACTTTTTCTTTTGTGTTCCAGTTGTCTCCCTTTTCTTGTACATTCACTCACTATATTATAATTAGACACCTTTAGTAAGCCTTAGACTTGTATTGACACATTTTAATCTTTGC
Source organism: Anadara kagoshimensis (assembly GCA_021292105.1). Taxonomy (NCBI): domain Eukaryota; kingdom Metazoa; phylum Mollusca; class Bivalvia; order Arcoida; family Arcidae; genus Anadara; species Anadara kagoshimensis. The sequence goes on along the minus strand of CM037860.1, from coordinate 42,933,197 downwards.
ACACAGTGCTAGTGTCAGTCAGATCACACTACGCTACTCAAATGTGACCATGACTGACAGTCTGTATTATGCATGTGTCTGCATTGTACTAGCATACACTCTGAGGCAACTTTTAGGTATTAGCTCACAGGTGCACCAGTCGCTGTGATTGCTGCCCTACTAGTCCATTATCATGACATTTGGTAAGCCAGCAGTAATGTGAAATGAATAACTTAATTGCTTCAGGTCATAACATGCCTCCATTGGGACACTTACTGTAAACAAATAAAATTAGCAGCAGATTTATTTTAACATGTTGTGCAATCTGACCCTTATCATTAGGTTTTATTGAGGCATGTGGCTTAATAGTAAAGGTCACCAACTGATGTTTTTTATTTTTTCTAGATCAGGAACTTGAAGATGATGGTGTTCCATATGAATCTTTAAGGCCAACATACACACATGAAGCTTTACAAAAACTTATTGAAAATGGTTATCTGAAGCATATTATCAGTCAGAATGGAGATGGTCTACACACTTTATCTGGAGTCCCTTATGACAAAATATCCGAGCTGCATGGAAATGTTTTCATTGAAAAATGTGAAAAATGTGATAAAAGATATGAAAGAGACTTCTATGTTATGGATGATGTGTGTAGTCAGTATTACGAAGAACTCGAGGATTATGGGAAGACAGACATTAAAAAACCTAAACATGCCAAGCAGTGTGAACGTTGTAACCTATCTCATAGAACTGGCAGAAAATGCTCCAAAAATGTAAGTTGATAATTGTTCTTTTTGCTATAACAAATAAATAGTTGAAATATTGATTTTCTAGGAAGGCAGAGGTTCTTTTTGGTTAAATTATCAAACATTTGGATTCATGGACATATAGATCATCACTATAGCATTATTTAATACCGATATATTGCCGAAACTGAGATAAGCACTGGCATAATGAACTTCAGGACAGAATTTAATGTTCAATGAGATTTTACTGTGTTCAGGTAAGCTTATGTCCTTAGGTTACTCTTTGTTATATTTAAGTGTAGTAAAACCTTATTATAATGCCCCTTGATAACTTTGCCACCTCGCTTAACACTGCACTATTTTTAAGTACCAAGATCCTTTTTTTTTCTTTATAAGCCCTTCTCATTTTATAGCCAAACCAAAACATCAAAATTTGACTTAACAAGTCAGATGGTGGTGACAAACCCAGAATTTATTGTAGACAATATGTGTCACACAATCCATATGCTCATAGCGTACCATGATATATTGCAATATAAGAAGAGTATATTGCAATACAATATCTTATGTATTATCATATTTCTCATTGTAGGGTTGTAAAGGATACCTGATAGACACTATCATCAACTTCTGTGATAATCTTGAGGAAGAAATATTAACTAGAGCAGAGGATACGTCAGAACAGTGTGATCTGATGATTTGTCTAGGATCCACATTAACTGTTATGCCGGCCTGTGATCTGGTAGAAATGATCAAAATACCTCAAAGAATTGTTATATGTAATAGGTAAGTTCTGGTACTGGATACAGGAACCATGTAGCTCACTTGATGGACTGTATGTTTGAGATCGTGGGTTTGAACCCAAGCCACGTCTAGTTCAGGGCTTGAAAATAAGTAATGACTGTTCTTTTGCCAAGCACTTAACACTTGAAATTGAAAGCCATTGGGTCTTAAAAACTGATATCACTTGTCACCGCAGGTGTGGCATATTAAAGAACACTCCTTGGTCATTGACATGAAAGCACTGCAAAGGCAAAAAATCCTGCAAGGTGGATGCATTGCCACATAGGTGTTACTGCACAATTGCCTTGAGGCCAAACAGACGAAATACATGTGTTTCAGGTTTCACTCTAAACAAAAAAATTGGAGACAATAGACTTTTTACTCTTGTATTCCTGAAAGTAATTTGGCATTGGCTGCAAAGTGAGAAGAATTTTCAAAAAAAGAAAACTGATGCACATTACTTCAAAACCTTTCACTCCTGTTCATGTAAAAACATATTTATTATAACTTATCAAGTTATTTATTATCTTTTACTCGATGTTGCATGTTTTTTTCACAAAATTATAAAGCTGTTAAATCTGAAATTTCTATGGAAAAATCTTCATAGTCAGTTATACTAAATTAAGGCTTGTTGGGAACCCCAAAACACCTTTTTTGTTTGGCCCTATTGTTTGAGTCAACTTTAAAAAACTTTTGGGAATGGTTGTACTAAAATAGGATTGATCATGAAACCATAAACATTCCTTTTTTTTTGGCCTTTATATTCCACACTTAACTTTCGCATTTTGTAGGCAAAAGACACAGAAAGACAAAGAGTGTTTAGATAAAGACAAGAATGGTAACACTTTGGGTTCTAGAGTATTTGGAGATTGTGATACGTTTATGAGAGAGATAATGAAAAACATTGTATCGGCAAACGATTTAGAAGAATGGGAAGCTGGTAGAGGAGACAGAATGAAAATTTATGATACAAAAAGGAAAAGTGACTCAAAGTGAACCCTGCTGATTAAGAACATCATATCCTCCATGGATCTGGAAAATGGATCTGAGAAATTTGAAAACAGGTAGAAAGGAGAATATAAAAGTTTAAAACAAATTGAAATTGTATGAAATCTTGAATTTATTGCAAACATTTTATTGTTGTACTAAAAGGGGAGACAATTCATTGAATCAAGATTTAAATATTTGATATTACATGTTGTAAAATCCAATTATTACCTCATAACAGTGTAAAATTAACCATTATATGTTGTTGTTTATAAATTAATATTGAATTATATAAATTTGTATTTAAATAATTACAATTTATATTTAAATCATTACAATTAATATTTAAATTATTACAATTTATATTTAAATTATTACAATTTATATTTAAAATTATTACAATTAATATTTAAATTATTACAATTTATATTTAAATTATTACAATTTATATTTAAATTTATATTGAATTTATATTTAAATTTATATTAAATTTATATTTAAATCTATATTAAATTTTAATTGAAATTTATATTAAATTTTAATTGAAATTTTATAAATTTGATTACTAAAATCCAAAGCCAGTGATGATACTACTCCGCTGTTGCTAGTCCCACTTTTATTTCACAAATTCTAACAATATTCTCAGGTGTATATAAAAAAATAAATATATATTTGCAATGATTTTAGTCCATAAATTTTGTATCAGACCAACAGATTTAAATGAACTATAAATGCCATAGATACATGTGACTTAATATACATGTATTGTGATATCATTTATTTGGTTATTCAAGTGGCAGGCCATGCATGTTGTACATTTGCCTTTTAAAAATTTTTTTAGACTTAACAAAAGTAAATAAAAATGAAAAATTACGAAATGCAAGTATAACGACGGAAATATCTAGTAATGGTGTTTATAGTGGTACATGTGTAACTTTCATTGCAGTGCATTAGGGCCTCGGTTGCAGAGTGGACTTAGGTACAAGCTTAAGGACCACATTACTTCTCACTGCCTAGGTTTGAATACCATCCGGACATATCATAGAAAGTTTATCAATTTGTTTGCTTAGTTCAACATTTTATTTGGCCACTCTGGTTTCCTCTACCATATATGTGATTAACAGCCTTGGTACAAGTGAAAGAATCTTGACAGGGCCATAAAACTCCATTACTTCCTTCATGTGCATTATTCAGCTTGCTCTACATGATGTCTAAATTAAAGCATTATGAACATATGAAATACCATTTCTAGATAGTTAAATATATATTAATGTATTTTCGTAAAATTTTATAATATTTAAAATATGTAGCACATTTTGTTCTTTATCTGCTATTACATCAGGTGCTAACAGGATCAGGTAATGTTGATAGTATAGTTTGTTGTTTCTAGTTATTTTCTATATGTGAAATACCTCACAATTTAATAGCCACACAAATCTTTGATAGTATATTAAAATTTTACATTTATATACATGTATATGTATATATTCATAAGTTATCTTTTTATTAGCCTTTCATATGGTCTTAAATGTATATATAAATTATATGGATTGCTATGATTTGATTAGATGTTAATGTGGGTATGTGTTTGTATGACAGAAAACTAATTTGATGTGGATAGTGAAAGATGATATTGTGTGTAAAAAATTAATTCTTATATCTGTGATACACTTAGGGTATAAAAACCAATAGAGTACAGTTGAACCTGTCTATAAAGTCCATCCTAGGGAGCCATTAAAAGTGACCTTTATAGACAGGTGGCCTTTTTATACAGAATTAAATAATATGAATAAAGAACAATTGGAATACAATTTTATAAGCATTTATAAGCAGGTTGTCCTTATATAGAGGTGGCCTTTAAGGCAGTTGGACTAGTTATTTTTTCTGCAGTTTTGTGATAATGAAATATACAAACATTTCCTATTAGAAAACTAAAATAAAATATGCAAAATTGTCAAAAAATAAGAATTCAGTTACTGGTTAATGTTATTACATCATTACAAACAAATTTTGGAGTCATGATTTGGATTTTATTACAAGGACCAAGAAAGAGAGAAAGAGAGAGAGAGAGAGCGCGAGACTAGCTGAAATGAGACTTTAAAATCCGTGCTAGCATAATAAATGGTGATATTATTTTGCACATGTGTTAAGTACTACTGCTATTTGTTACAGTATACAATTATGTGCCTTTATTTTCTGTGATATTTTCTAATAAACCTATGGCAAACATAAATTTGTAATTATTTACAGATAACGGTGTGCATATATAGTATGGTATATAAAATAGTGTATGTATAAGTTAATGCTCAATTAAAAAAATTAATATAAAAACATGTTTGTGGATCAATAAAAATTGTTTTTTATAGAGACTCAGATTTATTGTTATTTTTAAAAAGAAATACTCCAAATTCAATCAGTGGCCTCAGTGACCAAATGGTCTGAAGCACAGACTGAAGAATCATGGTGCCTCTCACTGCCTACTGGTAGGTTTGAATCCCGCTTGACAGATCTTAGTGAAAATGGTTGTCAGTTTGCTTACCAAAAGTTGGTGTTCTCTGGGTACTCCAGTTTCCTTCACCATCCAAGATATGGCCCTCTCAGTATGAGTGAAATATCTTGATTTGGGCATAAACTACTTACTAAACACATTCACCTACAGTAATATATGGACTTATGCTTAAACAAAATGTATTTCATTTATAGCATTAATAGATTATCCTGCATCACTCATGAAAAGTGAAAAGGTTAGTCCGTCCTTGGCCCTCCCCCTCCCCCACCCCCCCCCCACCCCCCCCCATCCCTGATTCCCACTCAGATAAAAGTCCCTACCTCTTCCAAGTATTGACACAGGCCCACATCCCTCTTCTCTATATAATAAAAGAAGTTGCTTGAAAAAATGAAGAAAAATATATGTACCGGAATTCGTACTCACACGTTTTCGTTTTGTACATTATACATTAAAAATGGCTTCCTGCGACGGAGAGATTTTGGAGTACGAACCAACTTTAAAGAATATTCTTGATCAGAAAAGCCTTAAATGGGTATTTGTTGGTGGTAAAGGCGGTGTGGGAAAGACAACTACAAGGTGAATGAATTTTGGCAGCGGAGTGTCACATTCTTTTCTAAGTTCACAAAGTAGTAACACGTCATCATACCCATGTTTCGCACCGGTTTTGGTCATTTTTGCAACATCTGGAGATAATATATGCAATGCAAATTATGACAGCCATCATTTTGTGAACGTTTTAAGGTTCCTATACATGTTATTACTATGGTTATCATATAATTTTAGAAACGTCATGATTATCAAAAAAGCTTCAAAGGGATGGCAGTACCCTGAAGTCAAATTATGCCTGATGCAATCTGGGTCTTGCATTCAACAAAAGCATGGAGGATGCAGCAACCAATTTTGAATATATGCTCTACTGATTGAGAAAATCAGTCACCTGTCGAATTTGACCCACATTTCAAATAAAATGACAACATGCAAGAACCTTGTGAGGAGAAAAATGCAGCATAGGACTAGGGCTTGAACCCAACACTTCCCACTCCTTTAGAAGTTACATTAGTAACTTTGATATTTAAACTGTAAAGTCCAGTGGACCTTTCAGGGTCTTTTTTAACCAGGACCAATTCACATTATTGTATATAATAATTGTAAAGTCGGTTTTACTAACCAATCTACTTGCCAATTCAATTTTCCAACCAGCAAGTAGATTCTACTGGGTTTTTTTTCTATATAATAACTTAATATTGCGGACAGACCTTTCATTGCTGATATTGGACTTCCAAAACTTAATGTGGGACCTGCCAAAAATAAAGGCAAAACATATTTTGAGCCCTGCCAACTGAGTTACCCAGACTGCTACATTCTTTCCCTGTTATTTTGGGGTTTCCCATGGACCCACATGGTAATTATCACCCAAATTCCTTTGTATGGACTTTATATTGCCCACAGTTGTCAGTACACCACTTCCAATAGCCACACTGTTTACATAATTGTAACAGGAAGGAGAGAAAATATGGAGTCGAACCAGGGATCAAACCCAGGACCATTTACACTATAGGCCAATTCTCTACTAACTGAGTTACTTAGACCTCTACACCAGTATACAGAAATATGTTTTATTAACAAATTTGTATTTATATTGTAGCTGTTGCCTAGCATCACAATTAGCTAAAGTCAGAGAGTCTGTATTAATTATCTCAACAGATCCAGCTCACAATGTGTCAGATGCCTTCAATCAGAAGTTCTCAAAAGTGCCAACAGCTGTCAAAGGTTTTAATAATCTGTTTGCAATGGTAAGTTACTTCATTTATGCTGAATTACCTGGTGTTTGGATAATGGACTGGTGGGACTATAACCTTTGGAACTGCTGTTGCAGTGAGCTAGCACCTTAAAGTCACTGGGGTGCTCAATAACAAAGGAGACATACATATACCGGTAATACACATTGCCAGTCATGGTCAAATTGGGATAACCTAGTGTGATCTGGCTCGCACTAACACCACGGTGCAGAATATTAAGATATGCTAATACATGGCTTACTAAAGGTGTCTAGTTAGTGAGTGAGTGGAGATCTTTCAAGTTGACCCATACAATTTGTTGAAGCAAGATCCAATACAAGGCTTACTAAATGTGTCTTAAGAAGTGAGTGAGTGAAGATCTTTCATACAGTTTGTTGAAGTAAGATCCTTTCTTCTCCACATACAATATTAATAGAATTTTACACCGGTGACAGGTTTAGCTCGTTCTGGACATTGAAAATATTCACCCGAGTTTGAGATATCTCTGTCTTACCCTGTTACTGGTGCAGGGCTCAAAATAAGGGCGAAGTTGGGCGATATCTTCGCCCTGTTTCCAAAAACTTCGCCCTAAACTGTCCAAAAAGCGAAGTTCTAGTCGCCCTAAGTTTTGACAAGTGTATTTAACCCCTAAGGCGCCTCTTATGTATTACACACATTCAATGGTAAACACAGGTAACTCCCGATATATCCAGGTGTTTTAATCCGATAATTAGCTTAAACTGAGATCATCCATGCATGTCATGGATTCATCAACCTGTTGAGTGATGTAATTAAAAGCCATCTTGGTGAAAAACCTCGGATATTTGCCATAAAAAACGTCTGTACCCCAGTATATAAACGGGGGGGGGAGTTTTGAACAAAATAGTAGATCGTTTTTTGTATGAAAATTTAATAAAATAACAGACCCTCACAGAATGTTGCCTTTTCACAAAGGAATCCATATATAAAAGCATTTTCTGATAGAATGTGTGAGAAAAAGAATCCTACACCAGTGGTGTAGGATTCTTTTTCTCACACATTTGCATCATAAAACATGATTTGTAAACAAAAAATTGCATCAAACGTTCAGTTTTCATGTCACCATCCGTGCCTACTGAAAATGACGTAGTCAATTTTTGTTGAAGTTCTCACGTAAAATGATTATGACGTCATCCATTTAATGTGTGTAAGTGATTGTGACATTGAGAAATTGTTGGTTGACATCGGAACTTTTCTCAACTTATTGAGTTCTCTCAACGATAAATCCAGAGCAGGTATAAATACAAGGGAAATTCAGCGTGTAGCCTGTCTCAACCCTAGGGTGAGACAAGGAAATCCCACATGGGTAAAAACGCGGGATTTCCATGTCTCATGTGTGAGAAACAATATTATTGACTTGGTTACATGTATTACCCTATTTTCTAAAATATTGGGTTAAATGCTAAAAAGTGGCAATTTTCAAATGTCAAATAATTAATCTTTAATGTTTTGACTATTGCATCTAAGGTTTTCATTGAACATGTTTTTATCTACACATGTATCTATTTTAGAGCTTTCTAACTGTCTTTTTTTATTTCCACAATTTTGGCTATTAGATTGCTAATTTTCACAATTACAAGGACCCTGCCCCAAACACAAAAGATTGAGAGACTGATTTTAGTCATATAGACTTTCAACATGAATCGATACTAGAGATATGCACTTTACAAGTTACAGCTAATTACGCTTCTTTTTTGTGTTTGTAGGAAATTGATCCAAACTTAGGCTTGGCAGAATTGCCTGAAGAATATTTTGAACAAGGTCAGTATTGAACATCTTATTGATTAGTGGGATGGAATGGGGTTTAACTTAAATAAAAAATATTTCACTTATATCAGGATGCCATCAGCTATAGGTAAAGTGCCAGAAATTTTGAACTTTGCATTATACCCATGGCAATGTACAGGGAGTGTTATGTTAATAGGTCTTTAGTTAAACATGTCAATACACACATAGCTAATTGTTAATTATCTACAGTGACAAAATTAAAACTTCTTAAGAAATAACTTTGAAAATTTATCTGAACTTGAAGTTTCATTGGCAGTTAGGAAGTATTTCTCCTCTTGGTGGCCGAGTTGTGTCACATTGCCTTTGTTTGAATTCCACTTGAGACAGAGACTCAGAGACGTAGTTCACTTGCCAAAGATCAGTAGTTTTATCTGGACACTCCACTTTCCTCCACCATTCCAGAGTTGAAGTTAAAAAAAAATTGAATGTGGCATAAAACAGCATTACTCCACTTTAGTCCACTCCACTCAACACTATATGTATTGTATTATATGTCTTGATGTCACAATTTTGATAAGATACATACATATTATATACACTGTGTATGTACAACCCTCCGTATCAGGTTGAGTCCTTCTTTAATTGTTGTATCACTACAAGTTGCGCTTGTCCTATGAGTAGTGATTTTCGGCTATATTTTACCACAGGAAAACACTGAACTATGTTATGACATATATTCTGTGGTAATGACGTCATTATTTACATTTGGCAAATCGGAGATTCCCCAATGACATCACAATGACTAAAAGTGCATGTGTACTTTACTCCCAATGTTGTATCACCACAGTGTGCCGTGGTGATACAAGATTCTGTATCATGCATGTTCGATAAAACTTGTATTTCGTCAAATTAAACTAGTGTATGTTAGATACAACAGGGCTCAAAATAAGGGCGAAGTTGGGCGATATCTTCGCCCTGTTTCCAAAAACTTCGCCCTAAACTATCCAAAAAGCGAAGTTCTAGTCGCCCTAAGTTTTGACAAGTGTATTTAACCCCTAAGGCGCCTCTTATGTATTACACACATTCAACGGTAAACACAGGTAACTCCCGATATATCCAGGTGTTTTAATCCGATAATTAGCTTAAACTGAGATCATCCATGCATGTCATGGATTCATCAACCTGTTGACTGATGTAATTAAAAGCCATCTTGGTGAAAAACCTTGGATATTTGCCATAAAAAACGTCTGTGCCCCAGTATATAAACCGGGGGGGGGGATGTATTGAACAAAATAGTAGATCGTTTTTTGTATGAAAATTTAATAAAATAACAGACCCTCACAGAATGTTGCCTTTTCAAAAAGGAATCCATAAATAAAAGCATTTTCTGATAGAATGATTGCAAATGAGTAGTATCATCTCTAGAAATTGGGAGTCTGACACAGCAGCCATGTTTGTTGCCATCAACACATGTTTGCCAAGGGGGATAACTCAAAAATAATGGTGCATATATATTTTTTTTTTTTTTTTTTTTTTTTTTTTTTTTTTTTTTTTTTCATTTATCAGTTTTACTTCTTAATATGTTGATAATCTTTACATTATTTTAAAAAAAAATAATGTTTTAAAGAAAATTGTACATGTATTTTACATTACATTGAAATCTAGACATTTAGCATTTAGTGATGTGATATGATCAAAATGAAAAGAGCATAATTTAAATAGCTTTTAAATAACAAAAAAAAAAAAAAAAAGTACAATAAATTTTTAGAATTATTTTCAGTACTGCTACACCAAGCTTATACATATAATAATTCTGCACGTAGCAAAAAAAAAAAAAAAAAAAAAAAAATTATGAAGAAATTTATAGTATGATTTATTTGGATTCAATAAGTAATATTACAATTTATGTAATATTAAAGTTTTCTGTAGGGATACTCCCATTTAAAGTCAAACATATTGGGAACATGCGTCGCCACGTAAATTTCACTCGCGGCGGAAAAACTTCTCCCTGTTTTGAAAAACTTCTCCCTAATCTTGGCTGAGGGAGAAGTCACTTCTCCCTGTTTCAAAATCTAATTTGAGCCCTGGATACAATGTATCGTTTCAGTTCTCCCGATTTGTGTCAGTAGGTTTTATTGTCAGCACTGTGAATGCATAATTGATAAAATGTTTTATTGTTACATGTAATGTAAAACATTTTAATTACAGATATGTTAAGCATGGGTAAACAAATGGCTCAAGAATTACTAAGTGCATTCCCAGGAATTGATGAAGCAATGAGTTTTGCAGAAGTTATGAAGTAAGAAATATAGTAATAATCTTGGTTGGTTGATTTGATTTGTATGTTAGGCCCCAGTCAAATTAGTGAAATTACAATACATTTCACTTACAATACACTTGGGAAAAAGAAATGTAGCAATAATGTTGGTTGGTTGATTTGATTGGTATGTTATACTGTGTTCAAATTAAAATATACTTCACTAGCACTTGGCAGGGCACTTGGAAAAAGAAATACATTGTATAGTAATAATGTTGGCTGGCTGGTTTGATTGGTATGTTAGGTCCCAGTCAAAATCATTTCTCTTGCATGTAAGACAAAAGTTCTTAATAGTTGAAGAACACAGGAGTACCCCCAAGACAATCACTGGCCAAGAAGCAAACTCAGTAGACTTCGGTAGTGGGAATCAATGGAGGTCAGGAAAGTGAGAGCACTTAAGGCCAATCGGTATCATGACCTAAATGATAAAGGTGTGATGGTAAGCTTATTTCTGTCATTTAAATGCTTGTGTATTTGATATTTGAATTTCTGTAAATGTGATCTTACAATGCAAATACAACAACAGCTCTAAATTTAACAGTATATCTACAGTTCTACACACAAATTCTACTATATGACCAAAGCATCCAATTTTGACTCGACCAATGATGGCAATAAATATATACGTTTTTGATCTACTATAGAAGTTATACTTGTTATTTTATTTTCAGATTGGTGAAGAGTATGAATTTTTCTGTTGTGGTATTTGATACAGCTCCTACAGGTCACACTCTCAGGTTGTTATCATTTCCGTCAGTGGTAGAGAAAGGACTTGGTAAAATCCTCAGGATCAAAAATCAAATTGGACCATTTGTATCACAGGTACTGACTATTTAGCTCAAATACTGTATTTGTAGAATATTTTCTGGTTTTAAAATATGTGCTTTTCTATATGGATATTAAGTATCAAAACAAATATTAATATGTCCAAATCACAATCCCAAAAGCAAAGTCAACACTTTGAAAACTGGCGAATTAAATTGAACATGTGAACTTCTTCCAGGGAAGCAGGACCAGGTGCTCTGGAAGGGTAAGCGCTGGCCCATCCTGTTTAGCTAGCTACACCCGCCACATGTGTAATCAAAATTGAGAATGAAAAAACATTGAACTATGGGATGTCAAGTGCCGTATATATATGGTAATCCTTCACACAGAGACATCATACCGGATTTATCAACAATAATGGGATAACAGCAATAAAAATGTTTAAGAACCTTAGTTAGGATGGGCTTACAATATCCCTGTATCAACAATTTATCTGTAAGCAGTATAGTCATACATGTAGGTAGATTAACTTACTGGAGATTAAAAATATAGGGTCTACATGTACATATATTGTCATGCGGTCAATGTAAATTTGCATTTTAGGAGTACTTTATAAGAGGAAACAGTAGTAGGAAACTTTCGTAGTTTTGATCTTTTAACTTTTTCATAGTAAAATATTTTCACAGTCCCCATGTAGCGAAATTGTACCAAGGGAAATAAAAAAAATTTGCTGAGAAGATATATTCATGGTACAAGGATCACCGTGAAAATCATGAATATTTTTTCCCTGCAAATGTTTCTTCTTATGCAGTAAATGAGACAAGATTGCACACCAGTTTCTTTCACTTGACTAACTTAATGATTGCGTTTTAATATTTTACAGATGGCTGGTCTTCTTGGTATGCAGGATATGAATGCAGATGAAATGTCTGGTAAACTAGAAGACATGTTAAGTACTATAAGACAGGTTAACGACCAATTTAAAAACGCAGTAAGTGTACAGTAAAACCCTGTTATAATGCCCCTCGATAAATTTCCCACCTTGCTTATTGTCATTGTAAATGTATTTTGAAGTCCCAAAGTCTATTACTTTTATCTTTATTTAGATAGACTTTCCTCAATTTATCATCAAACCCCTTTTTAATGCCAAAATCTTACTGAACAGATCAATTAATGATGACAATGAATCAAGATTGTTCTGTATTGATATGCTGCTCAAGATGTAAAATACTATAAGACAGGTAAACAACCAATTTAAAAACGCAATAAGTGTATTATTGACATACTAATCAATCAATATTCAAAAAGTTTTTATCGACTGTAGATTGGGAAATGCCTTAATGTCCATTTCCATGTAAATTGGCAAGAATATCATGACATAAAAATAAAATTTGATTTTGATTCAATTTTAACATGCCAACTACTAGTATAATCCAACAGTGCAAAAATTAAATAGTCTATACAAATAAAATGAAATGGTGTTTCTGACAAATAATTTCCTAATTCACAATATAAAATTCTTTTAACAGGTTATACTGGTACATAAATTTCACATTGATTTTTAATCAGTATTTCTATTGGATACCTTTAAAGTCATTAAATATTTTTTTCAAGCCAAAGCATGGAAAAATCATCTTGCTCACATGTTTTTAGCTCTTGTTGGTAAGAGTAGAGTAATGGTGTTTATTCCCTAGTCACCCAAAATACCTGGTGAAAACCACCAACCCTCAACAACAAACTGACAAATTTCACACTAGGATCTTTCCAGGACAAGATTCAAAACTAGACATTGAGAGATGCTGTCATCTATAAACTTTAACTTCAGAACAATATAGTCACTGAGGCCCTTCATGTTGGTATTAGAAGTTTGGACCGCAAGTGAAACTTAGTTATATGGCAAGCATCAGTTAACTTAAGTCAAGTAATACTGGTACTCATGTTAGCATTATGCACGTTTCTGGTATATAAAAGAAATCCAATAAATCCATACTTCTGATAAAAAGAAGGGGATATTAAATTCCGAGTTTCCGTCTGTCCTTCCGCCCGCCAGTGTGTCCTAAATTCTTGTCTGCGCAAATTCTCCAAAACTTTGAAGCACTATTTTATGAAACTTAGTGCAAAACATCAACGTTGAAAGGAAATGGGCATAACATTAACCGTAGTTGGTTTGTTCATTTTCCTGGGAGTTATTGCCCTTTGAACATAAGTGCAAATCACAAAAAAAGAACCCGCTGGCGGGGGATCCTAATTCAATCAATTTACGTGTTATTCTTAAAACGGGTAAGTGAATGGCAAAGTACACACGTAAGGAATATATCAAGATTTTGCTGTTAACATACAACACATTTATTTTATACCCCTTTAAACAGGGACATATGCTGTCCTGCCTAGGGGTCTTCTTGTCTTTCTTTGCAGTTCAAGTTATGGTAGAATAAAGGTTAAATTTATAAATATGTTTGTTTTTTCTTTTTTATTTTCAGGACCAAACAACATTTATATGTGTTTGTATAGCTGAGTTTTTATCACTGTATGAGACTGAGAGACTAGTACAAGAATTAACACAGTATGGTATAGATACACATAATATAGTTGTCAATCAATTATTATTCTTAAGAAAGGGGGAGGAACCATGCAAATTATGCCGAGCCAGACACAAAATCCAGACAAAATATTTAGATCAAGTGAGTATAAAATTAACCTGTATTATCTCAGAAGTTTTTAACTGCCAATGTGGGGGTGTCACTGTGTTTATGTCTATTATTCACTGTAAGGGTATCAACTTTAGTATGTACAAATTTTAGCTCAGATCATAATTTGGTTTAATTCACATAGATTGAGTTTACAAGAATCCAGTATGAGTATCCATGTAGGGTATGGTTATCTCACCAGAGGGGTTGAACATTTCTGTCAGAGACAAGGCTTACCAAGTCTCTGACCAGAAATGTTCAAGCCCGAGGATGAGATTTATATCCTACGTTGATAAACTCATAATGAATTAATTTTCTTCCATTTTAATTCAAATAATTGACTTCAAATATGATTAACATAGACATTGACGCCATGTTGGTTAAATCTTACTTTGTTATTCAACATTCTACTTTAAAGTAAATATGACCATTGTAAAAACTGACCTGATTTTGGTTTATAAAAAAGATATAAACTACAAAACAAAGTTATTCATTCAAAACTCCCCTACAAGTATTTACCATTTGAAATGCACACATATTTTCTACATTTTGAAGAATTAGATGTAATTTTTCCGCAAGATGACGACATGCCCCCACATGATGATGTGATGTCATTGTCTTTTGATTAAGACTTCACTTAAGGTCACATGGTCATGTGAGATACGTGTATCTCACATGAGCAGATATGGAAGAAAGTAAATATTTCTGACAGGAAAAATGCATCTGATCAATCAAACTATTACTCTGGATTGATATTTGTGTAAATATCCATAATATCAAAATTTTCTAATACATGTATGACAATTAGGGGCTCCAGCTCATGATTATACCATTTCATCTTTTCAGTCTTTGCACATATCTTACAAGATATTAATGTGTTGCCTCCAATAGTTTGAGAATAACTGAAATGTTGCTCTTGTGAATATTAACTGACCAAAATAATTTCCAATTTACAATAATTCTGATGTATCACATGGTAGTAAGGATTTAGAGTTTCCCTTTCAGATGTTTTGATGATTCTTAATTTTTATTTTTTTAATGTTTCAGATATCTGACTTATATGAAGATTTCCATGTTATAAAACTACCACTACAGGAAGATGAAGTTAGAGGTGTAGAAAAGATAAAAGACTTTTCTAATCATTTGAGCGAACAATATATACATGAATGATGAGAAACAAAAGACGAAAAGTTGTAGAATTTATTATTTATTTATGTACTATGTACTATAGGACATCCACCAGAATTTTTAGATCATGGATTTTTGAAATCTAGTTTGTAAACGATTTTCCATGGATATGTGAATTGTTTAACACCATGGTCTGCTTCAGTTCATCCAAGTCCAGTTTGTAGAGTTGAACTCAACTAAATGAATCAAACGTCTGAGAAGGTGCAATAAAGTTAAACAAGTTGATGTTTTTATTATATTATCACCAAGGTTAGTTTATTCAAGTTGACACAACTTTCTACTTAGTGGCCTGACTAGAAAATTAAAATAATTTCATTTTACTGTATTGAAAAAAATATCTGGGGAAGATCCAGGCAAATGGACTTATCTTAAAAACGTCCAATAGACTGCAATGGGGACTTGGTGGTCAATTGGTCTAAAAATGCTTGCTGATAACAGCACCTCTAACAACCTAGGTTGGAATCCAAACTGGGACAGATCCTAGTGTGAGATAGTTTGTCAAGGTTTTTTTTCTCTGGGCACTCTGGCTTTCTCACCATTTCAGCACTATCACCCAATATAAATAAGTAAAAATCTTGTCTTGGGCGTAAAACTCCATTACTCCACTCCACTCCAATAGACTGCAGATTGTCAAATTGAAGCAGTCTTAAATATTTGTAGAGAAACCTTTATTTTTCAATCCGATAAGGAAAGGTTTAATACATGTATGATATTTTCATGTAAAAATAATGTAATTGCATGAATTTCTAATGGAACATTTTCCACAACCCTAGTAATAGACCTGAACATTTCTATACAATCTTTGTACTGTATAGTTGTTTCATTCTGCGGGGATAAAATTTCGCGGCTCAGACACTGGAACATATTCACGGGTATTAAATTTATCCATGCAGTGGCCAGTGTTAACAATTTTCTGTACAAATTATCTCAGTCTATGTTTAATGAATGCTACATGAAAATATTCACTTGGTATTTAAGGTAATTTCGCGCTATAAAGTCAAACCATGAATATAGTGAAAATAAATCCCCAGTGAATAAAAGCAACTATACAGTATTGCTTGATACATTAATGAACAAACATTGCCATTGGTATCATTAATTGATTCCTGGAGTTTTTTATGCAAGTTTTAAAAACACTGGTTGTTATTGTAATTTGAGTGAATATTGGCCATGTGCTACTCTTGCTTCACCTCTGCACTGAAATATCATCTCCATTAAATAAGGGAATTGCACAATTTGTTTTTGGTAAAATTGATATTTAAATGTGCATCAGGTAAAGATAAGGGCATTATATTTTGCTTAATGTTTTTATTTTTTTCAAATTGGTTCACTTTCAACTACATCCACATATATTCATTATGTACTAGTGTTCATTTTACAAGGAACACCGGGGCCATTGACCCCTTTATTTTGCAATATTAGTCAATATTAGTGTTCATTCTTGAAGGGGGTCATTGATCCCTTATTTTGCTAAACAACCCCATGTTTAAGTCAGTATTACAGTCCTCATTCTAAAAGGGGCCACAAGGCCATTGATCCCTTATATTGCCAAATGACCCCATGGTTAAGTCAATATTAGTGTTCATTCTAGAAGGGGGCCATGGGGTCATTGATCCCTTATTTTGCCAAATGATCCCATTGTTAAGGTCTTAGTGGGCCAGGCCATATTTAATTAAGAAATAACATTCTATTTGGGTGTATTCATTCGGTATTATGAATGAGAGTCAGGAATAGCATGTTCATGTTAAATATGCTATTCCTGACTCTCATTCATAATACCGAATAAATACACCCAAATAGACTGTTATTTCTTATATTTACAATCATAAAAAATGTTGATAGTATGTCCGAAATGTAAAATTATCGCTACAATAATTAATTTTTTTTCAAGATTCCGACAAACGTACGGGATTGATGGAACAGCCTTGTTCCAAATAAGGATAGTTACGTCAGGACTAGACTTGAATGCTGACCAATCAAACAATGCATGACTAACAGGATGACATTCTGTGACGTAATTGGATAAACATTACGTAATCAGAAGTCGTGACCCCACACTGTATTTAAGAGCAATTGAATGCCAGTAAAAACAAATAGGTTCATTTATAGAAGGTCAATTTCAATTGTAAATATTATTGTATCAATGCAAAAATATTGATTTTTAAGGTGTTTTAGAGAAAAGTTTTTGAAAATGGCCCCTTCTCAAATATCCTAAATTGAACACCGACGTACTATAAACCCATTGATATTATGCCTGGAATAAGACCATAGCATTTTTCCATAACAGGGGTCCCAGTGGCAGATTGGTCTAAAGCATGCACTTAAAGGATCACAGTGCCCTCCACCAACTAGGTTTGAATCCCACTTGGGACAGATCCTAGTGTCAGAAAGTTTGCCATTTTGCTTGCCGAAGGTCGATGATTTTCTCTGGGCATTCAAGTTTCCTCCACCATCCCTTAACTGACCACCTCAGTATTTCATTTTTCAATCTTGACTTGTAAAATTCCATTACTCCACTCTATTTTCCTTAACCGGAATATTTTATACTTCAGGCTCCAGTTTCACAATCATTCCTTAACTGAGATTTTCCTTAGCTTAAAAATTACAATTTTTGACAATATTTTATGATACTAAAAACTATCTAGAGCTGTCTCTTGAGAGCCAAATATTCCCTGCCACCAACATTTAAAGCTTTACTACAACCTTGACCTTTCCAATATGGGGGATGGGGGTGGGCTTGGGTTATAAAAATTCAGATTTCAAATTTTCCAGATTTAAGTACAGGAAAATCTTGATTAAGAAATGGTTGTGAAACTGGGGCCTGTAGACTTGTAGATTTCATGTGTACTCCATTCAGACTAATTACACTACTCTTGCATAAAAACTTGACACGAAATGAGTTGGACCATTAAGTCAAACCTGTAAAGGCCACCCAAGGGAACCAGTAAAGTGGCCTTTATAGGCAGGTGATCTTTATATACATGTTCAAATAACATGAATAAAGAGCATTTGGGATACAATTCTACTGGTCTTTATAAGGAGTTGGCTCTTATATAGAGGTGACCTTTAAGGCAGGTTGGACTGTATTGTCAAACAATATGTTACAGACATCATCAATAAATATGCACATTTTTATTTTATGGTTCAGTAATATAATGTTACCGGTATGTAACAATGAAATTCCTTGAGTTACGGAAATTTTATCATGAGGCTAGTTAATTTTTGTTGAAAAGGACAGTCTTTTTATTTTTTTTAATCATACTAGATCTACTGTTTTAAAAACTCAGTAACTCTCAGTTTTTAATTACATCTTAAAAAACAAAATTGAGTGTCAATTGGTCGTTAAAAAGAGCTATTTTTGTACTGCAGTCTTAGAAACTTTCAATTTTTCATTACAACTTTACAACTTTTGATTTTTTAAATATACATACATCTACTAGCATAATCATTTGTAAATCTAATATAAACTATCTTTTTGTACAAGTATTTCTGACTTTCATTTTTCACACTTTGTTTTGTATGTTCAAGTTAGTTTAATTACATGAAGTACATGTAATTGTTGTTTTTATCAGCCACATGTGGTCTGCCTTCTTCAAATTGTACAAAGGTGTGTCTTGTGCATGTGTCAAGTTTTTAATTTTCATAAAAATGACTAAAAATAAGTGAGCCTTCTAACAGCACCATTAAGGGCAGGAGATGAAAACAACACAGTGGTGTTACAGTAACAATTGAACCTTTGTTATGATCATCAACTCTGAAAACCTAGACCATGTTGGCCCATAATCAACATAACTCATGTCTATAGGATGAAAAAACCTGTTCTTTTGAATAAAACTTTCAGTACAGGTATCTATTAGCTTGGGCATTGTTGAAAACCATTGGTAAATCTTACTGGTGCTCATAAAAATGAAGTATTTGTGACTAGAATTTGTTGAATAAGCCTACATTTCTTATCATGAATTTAATACTGTAAATGTTGTTATTTTCTTTAGTGGAAGTTTTTGCAAAATTGTATTATTATTTTTTCGCCAAGGGTTATTTTTGAGAGTTTGTCCATTCTTGAGGTACATAACATATGCAATATGACTCTGAAATTCTTTAGGGGGAATATTTGCAATTTTTCTCAACTTATGAGAAAAGCAGGCATTTCCACCACACCAAAATGACCATGTTTACAATATTTGTTTCAGAAATTTATTTTTTTTAAAAATTATTATTTTAGCTATTTCTTTAAAATTGCATTCTTTTCTTTGATAATCTAATGTGGGTAATAAAAAATTTCAAATATGAATTTTTTCTTTATTTATGATGTTCAAAAATTACATTGTATACAAGTGCTTTAAAACTTCAAATTCTATATGGCACAAGTTTAATAAACAAATGATTGCATTGAATTGAAGTTCTTTTGTACCATAAGGGTGCTAAAATTAAGTTTTAAAAAAGCCATTATTCTTTCACTTATATCAAGGTAGTCAGTTCAGTGATTGTGGAGAAAACTGGAGTGCCTGAAGAAAAACCACCAATCTTAAAAAACCAAACTGACAAATTTTATCACAAGGAACTATCTTAACTTCATTCCTGCATAAAGGTCTACCAATTTTTGCAAAGCTAGTTGTTGACCTTGACCCAAATTCAAGGTCATGGCAAAATCTTTAAAAATCATAAAAAGCAAGGCATAGAAACTTGATATTTCATATGTAGCATTGATGCATAAACTTCTACCAAGTCCACAAACCTGGTTGACATTAAGTCTCGGGTGGCCCCTATGTTTTATTTATCCACAAATTTTGTTCAAATTTGATATAAAGAAAGTACATATGAAGCCATTTAACATACGTAACAATTTTTACAAATATTTTTCATTGGCTCATAAATAGCAGAATATGCAAGTAAAGTGCTAGATTTAGCCAGAGAATCTGCAACTACTGTACCTAATGGAGTCAACTATTGTCATGAATATAGTCAGGTGAGCATCAAATGTCATATTGGGGTTCTTATTATTAGCATTTTTAGCTCACCTGGCCAAAGGCCATGTGAGCTTTTGCCATCACTTGGCGTCCGTTGTCGTCCGTCGTCGTCGTCTGTCGTCCGTCCGTAAACTTTTCACATTTTGACTATCTCCTCTGACACCACTGGAGCAATTTTAACCAAACTTTACAGGAATGATGTATGGAAGGTCCTTTACTTGGATTGCCGAAATTTTTTTGATCCGCCAAAAAACATGGCTGCCAGCACAGAAGATAGTTTAATATTGGACCCTATGGGAAAAATGCATTTTTAACGATTTCCTCAGAAATGACTGAAGCAAATTTAACCAAACTTTACAGGAATGGTGTAAGGAAGGTCCTTTATTTGGATTGCCAAAATTTTTCTGATCCGTCAAAAAACATGGCCGCCAGCGCAGAAGATAGTTTAACATTGGACCCTATGGGAAAAGCATATATTTTCTATCTTCTTTGAAACCGCTGAGCTAATTTGAACTAAACTTTACAGGAATAATGTATGTAAGGTGATTTACTAAGATTGTTTAAATTTTTCTGATCCGCCAAAAAAAATGGCCGCCAGGACCAAACAAAGTTTAACATTGGGCCCTATGGGAAAACCCACATTTTGGCTATCTCCTCTGAAACTACTGAAGCGAATTCAATTAAACTTTACAGGAATGATGTATGTAAGGTCTTTTGCAAATATTGCCGAAATTTTTCTGATCCGCCTAAAAACATGGCTGCCAGTGGGGAACATAGTTTAACATTGGACCCTATGGGAAAAGCATATATATGCTATCTCCTCTGAAGCTAGTAAAGCAAATTGAATCAAACTTTACAGGAATGATGTATAGAAGGTCCTTTACATAGATTGCCAAAATTGTTCTGATCTGCTATAAAACATGGCTGCCAGCGGAGAACGTTGTTTCACATTGGACCCTATTGGAAAAGCATAATTACAAATTTGCTTTAAAAGCATTTTAGTCAGGTGAGCGATACAGGCTCATCCTGAGCCTCTGGTTTACATCCCAGTCTAGAATATTTCAAATAAATCCAGTTGTCACAAATTATAGATGAAGTGGCAGAAATTTTGCCATTTGCATCATGCTCTGGTCAATTTACAGGGAGGATTCTGTAGTGTGTCATGCCTACAGAAGGACCTCATGACTTTCATTTCCACAAGTTGGGTGCTTTGCAAAAGAACGGTCACTACCTTTTTCAAGTCTTGGTCAGATCCACCCATGTTATATTAATAGAATGGGTCAGGTCACATGCAAAAAAGGAAATGTTTACACACAGAGAAAAAAACCTCATATTTTGTTTATTCAATAATAAATTGGTATCAAAAATTCAAAATTAACAATAAAGTACAAAATATAAATTCAACAACGGAGGTCATGCCTTCATATAATAATTTAGGAGAGAATACTGTCCACACAAACAAATGATACCGCTGAACTGTAACAATAACCTCGTAGAATGACAACGGTAAAACTCTACACAGCAGCATGGTACTACAAACTTTACTGAATGGTGAGGACTTTAATCTGAAAATATAAAACAAGCAAACTCAGTGAATTTGGGTCTCCCATCAGTGGGTATTTTTGTGATTTGCAAAAACTAAACAGCCAAATGACTAATCAAATACATTGCAATAAGACAATCTAAATAATTGACACTGTAGTTTAATATAAATTGTGTGTTCAATCTAAGTAGTCAATATTCATCTTGATATGTTCCTTAAAATCTACCTGCTGCTTATTCATTGTGTAAATATGGATTTTGTATGTTAACTTTGAGAAACTATTCCTCAGTTTCTCAAACAGTTTCCTCAATTTTTTAAACAAAATTAAATTACGGTAAAATTAATAATTGTAATAATAATGGTTGCAAATTTAGACATACAAATACATGTAGGTGGTATTTTGAATAAACATTTTAGTTTATACAGGAATTTACTCATTCACTCGGGGTTCAGATTACACATGTATTGTATAATTGACATTAAAGACTGATCTAAACACATTAGTAAAGATGTTTATTATCTACTGTGTACTAAATGAAAGAGCATCAGAGAAGCTGGGGCACTCTCCAGAAGCTAGCCAGTGACAGACAGGGATGGAGAGCCCTCATTACTGCCATATACGCCAAAGGTGTTGCGGGCAATAAGTAAGTAAGTGTACTAAATCAATTAGTCCTGTAATGTTATAGAACTTTGCAGGTTAACATCACACACCATTGGGTTAAGGATGGGGGGGGGTGTTGATGGAAGGGGGATAAGGAAGGGGTGAGGGATGCGGTTAAGGGAAGTGGGTTTTGCTTAAGAGGTGGAAGGAGCAAAGGGAAGGGAGATTGATGGAAGAGGTAAGGAATTAGGAAAGAGGTTAAGGGAGGCAGTTTAGGAAAGGGTTCAGGTTAGGGACATAAGGGGTAAGGGTTAAGGGAAGGAGTTAAGGGAGATGATTGGGGTTTAGGAAATGGGGTTGAGGGAGGATGTTACGGTTAAGAGAAGGAGTAAAGGGTTTGGAGTTTTGGTCAGGGAAAGGAAGTTGAGAGTAGAGTTATGGTTAAGGGAAGGTAGCTGGGGTTAAGGTTATGTAAAGGTGTTAAGAAAGGGTGATGTTGAGGTTAACAGAAGGGAGATGGGGCTTGTATGTGGCAATTAGTGAGCTGGCAAAGGGAAGGGATTGTGGTTAAGGGAAAGGAGTTGGGGCTAAGGTAATGTGAAGGGTAAAGGGGGAGTAAAAGAAACAGAATTGGAACTTGAAAATAGTGTGAAAATAAGTGAGATGGCAAAGTAATTAAATCACGTACTTAAAGAAAACCAGTATAAAGTCTAACGCTTAACTAATATTTTACCTTTCAGGTGATGCTGTATCTGTCGAGGACGGAATGTAGTGAGTTAAAATCATCTTAACTAATGACAATAACCAGAATATAATACCAGCATACGTAGATAAACATAATAAAACAGCCACAATAACAGGCTGATAATCATCTAGTCCAATATAACCTGCTGATACATCAACAGTAGATATACTGTTAGAATTACCCTATAAATATAAAACAATAACATAAATTTAATCAAAGTATTGAAGATGCTGAGAGAAGGTCAATGAGTTGATGACCAGCATATGTAGGTAAACATAATAAAACAGCCACAATAACAGGCTGATAATCATCTAGTCCAATATAACCTGCTGATACATCAACAGTTTATATACTGTTAGAATTACCCTAGAAATATAAACAATAACATAAATTTAATCAAAGTACTGAAGATGCTGAAAAAAAGGTAAATAAGTCATTGGTCACTCAATTTGTTATTCTTTCAAACCAAAGACGTTGTAACCCCAATATTTTAAAGATTTTGTGGCCATTACTTTAAGATATGGCCTTGGTTCAAGTAAAATCATGACACCACCTAAAGCCGAACCTTTCAGTTTCTTCCCTTTACTAATGAATTTTGATATTTTGCAATGGATTATCGAAATTGAATGTTACAAGTCAACAAGATTATTAATTCATGAAAATCAGGATATCACCATGAAAACCAACCAAGCCATTAATTTAATTGTTAAATTTAATGCTAAATTTTCGAAATTAGGAAAAGAGCATACTTTTAACTTTAAATATATATTAACCAATGAGATTACCTATCAAATACCTTTTCTTTAACTTTTTCTCAATGTATCCTTTCCATTGGCTTTAATTTCCCCCCAAAAATGTTATTTTACAATTTCACCAAAACAAAATCAAACTGTAAAGGTAAAAACTTTTAGTGTGCACAAATTTTAGTGCAAATTATACCACATGGATAAATTCACATTAATTGACGTATTGCCAGCCACGCCCACAATGTTCCGACAAAGCCCGACATGCTTGAATTAGATGCAAAAAGAATGAAAACTCGACCTGAATAGTGCCGTTTAGTGACGTCACTGACACTAGTATGTCATTAGTTGCCTTGACGCTGCTTTGGTACGGTGATGGCGGCCAGTGTCAGAACATTGTGGGCGTAGTCAGCGAAACGTCGATTAGTCTTAACCTCATGGAACACGTTTGGTGGTGGATATACATCAGCTACTGTATCATTGCGACAATTTTCAAAATTAGTACACTGCAAAAATAATGCATTTACAGTATTATACAATTCCTGATTACTCGATATCAACGGTAAACACGTCGCTAAGAAATCAATTTCAAAATGGTCATCTTACCTGATAAAAGTAAGAAGCTCGGCCCATCCACAGATAATACAAGGTTAAAGATGTAACTGGTAGCTTCATGTTACTTAAAATAGATCTACTAATTATAAATTCCTGAATGGTTACCATGGCAACCATAGGTATATTATGTGGTCTAACCAACAAAGTCATCAATAATATCCATGATTTGTGGAGAGAAACGATAAAATCCAAGGAAATATTTTTCTCCATTTTTTCTGGTTTCTGTTTTAACAGTGTAAGAAAACTCTGTAAGACGAAGATAGTTATCGTGGTGAATCCCAGCCGGGCTTCAATCACTCCCCTGAAATAACCATAAAATGCATGGATTACAAAAAAAATTATTTTTTTCTTGAAATGATAAATACATATTATATACACAGTGTGTATGTACAACCCTCAGTATCAGGTCCAGTCCTTTTTTCATAGTCATATCACTACAAGTCACGCTTGCGCGACGAGTAGTGATACAGCTACGAAAAAAGGACGAGACCTGATACAAAGGGTTGTACATACACACTGTGTATATGATATTTCAATCTAACATTTCCAATTAGGTTATTTAAAATAATGAAATACAATACCTCATGTGAAAAAAATACATTTTACCACAGAAAACCACTGAACTATGTTATGACATGTTCTGTAGTAATGACCCCATTGTTTCCATTTGACAAATCGGAGATTCCCCAATGACTTCACAATGAGAAAGTGCACATGTACTTTACTGCAAATGTTGTATCACCACATACAAGATTCTGTATCACACGTGTTCGATAAAACTTGTATTTCGTCAAATCAGATAGAAAAACTAGTCTAATGTTAGATAAATATCAGTACAACCATATTTACAATACTTGTTCATCAACATACAACTTATACCTTGATTATCTTAAAAAGTAGTTTTACATTTTAATACAGTCAAACCTGTCTATAAAGGCCACCCAAGGGAACCAGTAAAAGTGGCCTTTATGAGCAGTTGGCCTTTATATACAGGTTAGAACAAAATGAATAAAGAACAGTTGGGATAGTTCTACTGGCTTTTATATAAGCATGTGGCCCTTATATAGAGGTGGCCTTTAAGGCAGGTTGGACTGTACATGTACTGTATTTTGAATACTATTTTAATATTAGAATTAACCTGTCAGTGATTTTGTTTGCCTAAATTATACCAAATAAGGGTAGTTTCCTTTGTGGTAAAATGACCACTAGAATTCCTAATACAACAGTGATACACTAGCAAATTAAATCTAGTTGTCCTTACACACAAAATGTTAGATATTGTCACAATATAACATTTTTGCAATGAGGATCCTTAGCTATTGCAAGCATGCCATGATGCAATTGCTGTATTTCAGAAATTTTTTCCCAAATTAAAAGTCAGAAGGCAGTTTTTAAAAAATGTACCAAAATAACTGTCTGTTTGTCCGTCTTTCTGTCTGTCTACATCCTAACATTGTCCGGTCCATATCTCCCATGTCTAAAAATGGATTTTGATCAAACTTGGCACAAACATAAACCACGAGACAATGTGCCGCATACAAACTTTAGGTGCAAAAGACCACAATTCAAGGACCAGGACCCAATGACAAAACCTATAAGGGGGTACAAGTCAGCTTCACTTACCAGTTACCACTGCGGTAGCTCAGTTGGTAGAGTCCCCGCTCCGTAAGTGGGAGGTTGTGGCTTAGAATCCCGACCGGGTCTGACCCAAGACTTAAAAGGGGGTAGTGACTGTTTTTTTCGCCAAGCATGTGGCATTACGAAATGAAAGTCACGGTTCTTTCGAATGGGAACTTAAAATAAACGAGGTCCCGTGTCTTGGTAGGCTTGGCATGATAAAGAACCCTGCTGTATAATGCCATCAGTGCAACACACAGGCAAAATTTCTGCACCTTCGCCTATAGCTGACCACGTCTCGATATAAGTGAAATATTCTTGAATGGGACGTTAAACACCATTACTCTACTCTTCACTGACAGTTCTTGTTAGGTTTAGACCAATTATCTCCCTTTACCTGTAAACCACATATATATTATTTTAATTTAAAATTTAACTGTATATTCAATTTAAAAATTTGTTATTTTTAACACTGAATCAAATCAAAAGTTATATAATATAGTAACATACTTTGACACCCGATCTTTGATTACAGGTAAGACCACCGCACCACTGACGGCCCTGTACCAGTATATAGACATCAAGGAACACACAAAAACAGGAACTTGATATTTGGACATGTTTCTACACTGAATGACACTCATCAAAGTCATCGATAGAATAACAGACAATGAAAGAAATGGTTTATTTTCTGGTCTGCAAAAACAGAAAAAAACAACAATTAATGTTTTTAATGTTTACATCATATACAATGAAACTTCAAAGTTAAAATTCACAAGACTTCAAACTAAGGCTAGCTATAGTCTATAGCAGAAGGTTTTTAACTCCAACTCTTAAATCAAGTCAACATTCTTTCTCTTATATTAAAGCTATCAATTCTGGGATGGTGGAAGAAACTGGAATACCCAGAAAGCCACTTACCTTCAGCAAGAGAATTAACAAGTTTTCTATCCAGGATCTGCTCCAGTAACATTTAACTCACCTAGATGGTGAGAGACGATGCGATATGTAGGCACACACTTCAGATCACTTGTTGTAAACATACAAGAATTACACATACTTATCTATTTTTCCATCCCCATCAAAATAGTGATAATTTAATGTTAACATTGATGTTGATGTGGATGACATCTGCAGTGGAAAACAAGCACTTACATGTATGTATCACTGCCACTCATTGTTACAGAAAAAACAATAAGAAATTAAAGAAGAAAATAAAAACAAATGTTTCTAATTTTTAATTAAAGAATAGCTTTTCAGTAAGTCAAATCTCTGGCATGACCAGCTTCCACTGTTGAAGGTTTTTTTAATCAACATACATTAGTGTTTATGGTAAGTTTTTGATGGGCTAGTACTAGATGTTCAGGCAAGAAGCTGTTGGTCCTAAAATAAGGAGTGGAGTTGAGTAATAGTGTTTATTTCCTAGTCAAGATTCTTTTACTTATATTAAAGCAATCAGATATAGGATGGTGGAGGAAACCAGAGTATCAGGAGACTTTCAGCAAGCAAACTGACATACTTTCTCACACTAGGCAATGAGAGTCACTGTGATCCATTAGCATGCACTTTAGACCACTCAGCCATCGAGGTCCCTTTGGTTCTATTATAAATATATCAACGTACCTAACAAGCCAGTCACCAATATCTGGAATATTTAACCATTTATCTCCTGTTTGGTTCCATGTTCTCAATATTCGACACAATAACAACACAGGTACACATCCGAAAATAACACTTTTATAAAACCTGCAATGTTCATGTATTCCAATATCCAAACCATCGTCCTGCTTGTTTTCTGATGAATCAGCTTATCATTTGTAAACCTGTCTCCATCATTTTTGGAAGTCATGCTATCAACACTGTCAATATCTGATCTAAATTCAAATTCTGCATCTGTATTTTCATCAAATGTTTTAATATTAATTCCTTTTGCATATTCAACACTGGAATTATTTTCAGATATATTAATCTGGTTATGTTTCATATACTGGTTAGAATATGCTTTTAAAGTTCTGATAATAATGATAAAATGAATTGTAACTGTGAAGAAATACCATGTCTGGTGCTCTTCCTCAACAAAACTACTAGATCCCAAACTAACTGTGTGTAATATGGTTCCTAACACAAAACAAGATGTCAGCGTGTCAAGCTTCTTAACCTGAAAAATAATTTTCAAAACAAATTATTGGTTGAAAGTACATTTGTACAGGTATACAAATGCAAATATTGTGATTACTGTAAAATCACTAATATTCATGGAGTTAAAATTTTGTGGTTTTTTAATTTTAAAATATCTTGTTGGGAGAAAAATTTGTGGCATTGTGTTTTGTGAAAATGAATCCCATTGGGGGCCTTGGTAATTAAAAATTTTCATTGACATTAACTTCTGTGGTATTCAGTACTATTCACTTACCGGTACCCACAAAAATAGCAAATCCCCAACGAACATTTGTGATTTTACAGTATTTAGTTTTCTCAAAAAATTTTAAAACAGTATAGCTGTTTTTGAAATAGGGTAAGACCAGTCCTTGTCTGTGATAACCACTATAGTAGCTTAGTGGTAGAGTACTCGCTTTGTATGTGAAAGGTTGTGGGTTTGAACCCCAGCCAGGTCTGACCAAGACTTAAAAATAGGTAGTGACTGTTCTTTCACTAAGCACCTATCATTTAGAAATGAAAGTCACTGGGTCCTTTAGAAGAGAAATTTAAAACAGATGCCCCGTGTCCAGCAGGTTTAGCAGATAAAGAACCCTCCCTGCACATTGCCCCGAGTGCACTACAAAGGTAGAAATTTCTGACACTTCACCCATAGCTAATGATGTCTCGATATAAGTAAAATATTCTTGACTTAAAACCCCATTCAAAACAACCAATCTTGTCTGTGATGAACCAAGGTCTCCACATATTTCTGCCAAAAATAATGACTTTCATCACTTCAAGTACAAAATCTTGGCTGGCAATCTTGCTGAGAAAAAAAATGAAACAGTCACTTATTGTCACAGCATTTTGATATCTAAAAGTAATTTTTATGTTGTTTTCTATGCATCTTCCTAAATTTATCACCAAATTTATTGCCAAATGAAAACACTTGGAAATGCCTTAGTGGGCCATATTAGCATTATGTGAACGCAAAAATAGTGATGTTAAAGTGTTTTAGAGGAAAGCTTTTGAAAATGACTCCTTCTGTATAATCCTAGTTTGAACACTGAATGGTGGTGATGAATCAAGGTATTTCTAACAATTTTGGATTTTTACATATTTTTTCTCCATGCTGAAATAATTGTTTTAATGCAAAAATTTTCTAAAAAATATTGTTGAAATAAGGGAGATATCACAAAAATGATGCTCATACCTTAAAGCACAAAACCTTGGCTGATGAATATCTGGCTACAAAAGACATAAGACAACTTGTAAACCAGACAAAAATCACAGCTAATCCAGATTGCTGAAGAAGTGACAATATGTCAAATCTGCAAAGTGATGATCCTTTCCCTGATTGGCTGGTACATATTGTCATGTGACCAAAAAGAAAACCAATCAAAATGATGACAGTAGAAGTCCTGTGGATA
Source organism: Anadara kagoshimensis (assembly GCA_021292105.1). Lineage (NCBI taxonomy): Eukaryota > Metazoa > Mollusca > Bivalvia > Arcoida > Arcidae > Anadara > Anadara kagoshimensis. The sequence goes on along the minus strand of CM037860.1, from coordinate 42,903,288 downwards.
ACAAGAGGTACTTGAAGTTGTTGAAATAAAAGAACAATCAAAATCTGAAAAACAAACAAACACAAGACTTGTATTAAAAGGAGACAAACATTTCAAGGTTAAATCATATAAATCTTTTGACTTTGACTTCACACTCTTCTTTTGTGAGTGTATGTGCACAAGGATGTGCATAACATCAATAACAAAATGTATTTGTAAAACACTTTTTATGTAAAATAGGTCAAAGGTCAAGGTCACAAGGTTTTGCCTTACAGAGTCTCTTGCCTAGCTAATAGAGGACAATAATTATAAGATAAGATATGGGTAAAGTTATAAGTTGCAAAAAGACTAGAAAAATAACAAACCTTGGCAAAAATAAAATCATGACATTATGATTCAATCCATTATCATTAAAGAGTACCTGTAACGAAAATTTTTTATTTCATAAATTTGTTAAATACCATTTAAATATCACAATATCGAAAACCGCATCAAAATTGAGGACCAAATAAGAAAGTTATAGCGGTTTGAAGGCCTTGAATTTGGCCCTCTCTGGGTACCTGTAAGTGAAACGACCCATATCGAGGCTGATCCGTTTGTGACGTCATTTAAGTAACCGTTGCAGTAACTAACACGGCGGACAGTACTAATAATGCTAATGTAGCGACGTATTATATGATGAATGGACAAAAAATTAGCGACCCTGGCATTCAAATGTATATGTCATGATTCCTCATTATTTTGGGATGAAATAGACAACCTTAAAATTGATGAAATTGGCGTTTAGCTGTATTTATTCGATCCAGAAACAGACGATGATACAATGTACTTTACTGAGTGGAGACCCAGAATTTCTGAATGTTAGCCTAGACATAACCAAATATATGCGTCGAGTATTATTTATCAAATATACAAAAATTAATTGTTACTTGTTAAAATTTTAAAATTGATTTTAATATTAAATCATATTGAACCTGCTACAGACATCCTGAAAATGTTCAACCCAACATCGAAACATGGCACCGCAGTTGTTCACACTATTGAAGATTTTTACTAAGTTAACTTATTTACAAATGTTCAGTATCTAATGTTAATAAATAAATAAATAAATAAATAAATAAATAAATAAATAAATAAATAAATAAATAAAATAGATAGATAAATGTGATGTTGACATTTTACGAAAATTAATTGTCACTTGTTAAAATTTTAAAATAGATTAAATTTTAATAGTAAATCATACACAACCTGCTACAGACAGCACACCCTGCAAAATTTTCAACCAAACATCGGTGAAACGTGGCACCGGCTTCAAATACAACGCAGGCAGTCGTTCACGCAATTAAATATTTTTTACTAAGTTAACTTATTGACAAAAGTTCAGTATATAATACTTATAAATAAATAAATAAATAAATAAATAAATAAATAAATAAATAAAATAAATAAATAAATAAATAAATAAATAAATAAATAAATAAATGTGATGTCGACAATTTTAAGTCCAAAAAGACCCCAAGATTTCCAAAAAATGTATTTCAAAAGCCAAATTTTCTCGATCATGAAGAAAACGAAAACTAGAAGCTTGATAAAAGTAAATGCTGTAATTAAATTCATACATATATTTAAAAATACCCGTCTGGTCGCCCGCGTTCAAACAATATTAATCAAACATCAAAACCTATCAAGTTTCTACGATCCTGAACCGGCTTATGATGTACCATTATTTATTAATTTATTTATTAAAAATTATTTATTTATTTATTTATTAAAAACTATTTATTTATTTATTTATTATTATTTTTTATTTATTAAACATTAAAAATTGAATGACCAGTGGTAAATTTTTTTTTAAAATGTTATTTTTCAAAATTAGATAATATTGTCAGTTATCAGTCTATTCACACTTCCCGTAACTCTAGTTTTTTTACATAATTATCTTTTCACAATCAGTTTACCTATGTGAAATTCTAAATCCAAGACAACATCAAACGATTCAGACAGTATATTTACTATCATAAAATTACTCTATTCGAACACCTGTCAATCAATTTTGTTAATTGTAAGAACACATCCTGTTGATTAAAGGTACGGGTCTCAATCTAAGGAATGTCTAATAAACAAACTTTTTATCAAGGTGGACTAATAATAATTTGCTTAATTATTGGTAGGTGTCAGTCGGATGTAAAATTCCACTTCATCAAATGAATTTATCGTGAAATATAAAAAGAATTTTAAGCTGGTTCATTATATAAGTAATGTAGATGAATAGTATTCTGTGGGGTCTACTTACGTAAATGACGTCACTGCACAGGGTCCCCAAAACTGAGCTTTTTGATTTTGATTAACGGGAGGTGTATTACAAACTCGCCGATATCTCCCTTATTTCGGCATGGATTTTTATAAAATTTTCGCATTAAGTCATATTTCAGTATGGAGAATAACATATGTAAAAATCAAAAATCGTTACAGGTACTCTTTAAGATAACTGTATTATAAAATTACTATATAAAGAAGTGTGCAAAATGTTCCATTCTTTCATTTTTCCCATAACAAAAAAAAGTTGCTTTTTCATCTGTTAAAATTACATTTACAGAATTTTTTAAACAACAAATCAACAATTTATACAACAATAGTAAGTAAATAGCATCGCTATGGGGTAGGAATTCAAATATCTGTGTGGTCCATAATAACATCATTTAAACATGTCATCACTAAGACCTAATCTGTTCATGCAAAAATAACAGAAAGGATCTGACTAATCAAAAGGCTTGAAACAAAAGCGAATTGAATTACCGTTATAAAAGCATACTTACAACTAAAAGACTGTAAATAGATACAAACAATCCATACATATCATACTGTGTAAGTGATGATGATAACTTTGATGACATTAACATGATGACGTCTTTATACCGCTGTGAAATCCTGCCTCCAACCTCGTTAAATGTAACGGAGGATAGGTTACCCTTCATCTGGTGTAACCAGTTATGATGCGACTCCAATGTCCTCTCATAGGCCAAGTATGCAGGTTCTTTAATGCAGAGAAAATTAACAACAATGTGAATAAAAGAAATTGAAATATGGAAAAGCAGAGTTAAAATTTAAATCAAGAAATACAGTAAACCCTTGATTCATCACCACCATTGACTTCAGTCAAACTGTGGTAATATAAAGGGATTTGGTTTTAAACTGAGGGAGGCTTGTAAGAAAACATAGAAGAAATGGATTTTGGAACTGCAATAAGTGAAGTGGCAAAGTTATTTAGGGCATTATAACAAGGTTTAACTGTATATGTGAATTATGGATATTGGTTATCAATTCAAGATACAAACAAAATGATAGCATTTCTAATACAGAAGTTTAAAGTTGCATATCAAAAAGATAAGCAGCAGGGAAAATAAGGATAATCATCAAGACATAAATTCAGTGATTTTGTAACATTTTTAAAAACTGCCTTCTAAACTGGGAAAATTTTGAAGTTCAAAGTTCAGAAATACAGCAAACTACATAATGCAATGCCTGCAATAGCTTAGGTTCCTTATTACTAATATGTTAAATTGTTACAGTATCTAACATTTTCTGTGTAAGGACATTTAGATTTAATTTGCTAGTATATCGTTTTGTTTTCGGAATTTAAGTGGTCAAGTTGGGAAACTTTAGACATTTTTCACCTGGGGAAACTAACTTTTTTGGTAGTAATTTTAGGCAAACAAAATCACTGACAAGTAAAAGAAAATTAATGGTATTACCTTGCTCAAAATTTGGAAGATTTTGTTTGAAAACCTGTAACACCTGGTAGGCATTGGTATGCCAAGCCAAGAGTTTATCTTCTATGGTATATCCATCCAACATTTCGTCAATCAGTTTACCAAGGTTATTCTGGGGTATAGGTAATCCCAATAGTACAGACAATGTCGGAACTACATCTATCTGATCTATCTCAGGATATGACGGAAGATCATCTTGTCCTGAAATTAAACAGATATTTTGTTGTTGTAATGTTGTTTAATGTTGCATTAGCAAATTTTTAGCTATTTGCCAAGAGAGCAAGTTTATTAATTTCTAAGGATTAAAATGAGAAGAACTTCATTTGCAAAGAAGATGTGTGGTTGTTTTGTGGTCTGCCTCGTATTAGCATGGACTCCAGGTGCAAAATGCACAAAAAGTCACAATTTGTTCAGTCACATTTTGGCATAGCAAAAGTGTGTAAGAAAACTTGTAAAAAAAATTGAAAAAAAAAACATTTAAACTAAAACTGCTGAATTATTTCCACCATTTGTTTCATAAGATTCTGTTTGGCAATAAATAAAGGGAGAAAAATAAAGAACTGGAGTTGAGGACTTCAAATTACTGTGGCAATGATTGACATGGCAAAGTTGCATTGTGTTATTTGAGTTATCTCCCCTAGACCATAATGTAAAACTTTCTTACATATCAATTTTGTTTCTCTTTTTTTTTAGTGTTATACCGGTAGTTACTTTAGGGCTTCAAAATAGTGTGGTGAGGAAAAACAAACGAGATAACAAAGTTATTTTGTTTTTTGTACTATTAATGATGTGTTTATTATTTCAGTTATCTCCCCTTTGACCATTATTTCACAACTTTGTTGTAAACAATTTATGTTTTTTTTTTTCTTTCTCTATTATTAACAAAATAACCTGTGGTATGGTGAGCCAATCTGTGTATAAATGTTGCATATGTCTTACAATATTTGGAAAATATCAGAAATGAAAAAAGAAGTATTGAGGTTCATGATAACAAGGTTTTACTGTACAGGTGCTGGTTGTTCAAAGCTCTGATAGTTACCCAAAATTTGTATTTTGCGTTCAAGGCAATATTTCTGTAATTTGTGTCCAAAGTATATGCAAACAAATGTTATTATCAATTAAAAACAATTAATGTAAAAAATATAGGTTTATATCAATTTTTTTCTTTAAATTTAATAACATTTTGAATTTTCACTAAGCGTCCGGTTAAGATAACAAAGCTTTGAAAACTAAACCCAGGTATTTTCAAAATTTTAAAACTAATGCTTTACTTACTTCTATTTTTAACAAATTTGTGATTTGGAGTTATATAAACAACTGGTACTAATGTTTCACTGATTGAAGCTCCACCATGGCTACCCTGGTCACTCATACCATGATCTCCACATAACATAATTAAAGTTGGCAAGCTGGTGTTGTACTTAATGAAATAAGAAAATTTAAACAAAGTCAGCATAATACAAAACAAGTGGTAAAGCAACATGTCAAATCTGAGTGAGAGAGATGAATAATGGTGTTTTGAGGATTTTATTTACTTAAATATGGAGGGGTCAGTCAAGAGAAGGTGGAGGAAACTAGAGTCAGAGAAAACCACCAATCTTTGGCAAGTGAACTGACATACTTTCTGACACTAGGATCTGATCCGAGTGGGATTGTAACCTACACAAAAAGAGGTGCTGTGATCTGTGAATGTGTGCTTTGGACCACTCGACCACAAAGGCCCCAACTAGGCACAAAAAATTATAGATTTAATTATAACATGACCTGTGCTATTCTTTATATGAAACATAAAGACAGCAAGTTGTGGTAAAACAAATAATATAGCTATGGCTGTTTAGTTTCACTAACGTACTTCCTTACTCAACTTGTAACATTGTGTAGTGTGTATTTAACGAGATTGTGACTAATAGAATCTGTCACCTGTTTGTGACCGATACCGGTTGATCTCAGTCGAGGGTGATGTGATGTAACAAACATCCCAATCGAGGCTTTGCCGAGATTGGGATATGTTACATCACAGCACCCGAGACTGAGATCAACCGGTATCGGTCACAAACAAGTGATAGATTCTATTTCTCGTACCATTCAGTGTTTATAACTGCGTATACAAAACAAAACACGTACCCTCATGGGGCCTCTTGCATTCCTTTGGGCACCTAATGCATTGTACAAATCCGCCCTTTGAAAATAATCCCATCGACAACTCTTCAAAATTTTAAAATATCAACGATTTGTATTCAATGCAAATATAAAAAACTTTGACAATGAAATATTTTGAATAAAACACACATGTGAAAAATAAATAAAGAAACGCTTTGTTTTGATGACGTCAAGCGCAATGATCGGGTACGTCATCCTGATTGTTCAATTGTCGCATGAGGCAGTACCAGACAAACTGGACAAGACAAAAATCTAGTACTGGTGTGCGCGTGAGATTTTTCTGTCCGGGGTACGAGAAAAAATTTTCTCTCTCATTTTTCTAGGTAATCTAAACAGCTAAATTTTATCAATGAATCTTTTCGAAAATAAATAATAAAATGTAATTCAGAAGAAAAATTTTGCAGTGTTAATTTCAATACTTTTGATTTTAGCCATGTTTGTTACCTGTGCTGTATCACTGAATTTGAACAATGCCCAATGTATTATTCAATGATATAATACATGTAGATGTTTATTAGTTCTTAAATAACTTTAATTATTTTTCTTACCTGTTCTACAGCATGATGAATATACTGTACAATCTCATCCATTTCTTGAAGTTTTGGTTTAACAAGTGGACTTTTTGGTCCAGCCAAATGACCAATATGATCCAGACCAAGATAATGTAGAATTAGGGTATCAAAGTCCGCTTCTTTAAGTTCATTTTCCAAGTGACGGGTAACATTGTCATCCACCTGGTAAAATAAAACAATACATCTCAAAACTATGTTTCCTATTTAAAAGTTTCTCATAAAATTACTATGTTTCAATTTCTGATAGCAAAAATTACAACTGCAGGCTACTAATTTCTTAGAAATTCTTTCAGAAAGTAACTTATTCTAGAAAATTTGGAAATGGTAAGTTGGCTACTAATAATTTCATTTTTTTTTTATGCCCCAGTCAAGAATTTTTTTACTTTTATTGAGGTGGACAGTTCAGGAATGATGAAGAAAACTTGGATGTCCGGAAAAAAACCCAACAACTCTCAGGATCAAACTGACAAACTCTCTCACACAAGGATCCATCCCGAGTGGGAATTCAATATAGGCAGTGAGAGGCATTTCCATAAGTGCACTCTTAAGACTATTCTGTCCCTCACTTTGTTGAAACCTAGCCATAATATACATTTTTACTAAATGTACTGAAATTAAATAATTTTTTCTAACTGATATACTAAATGGCTTAAATCATTGCTGTGGAAATTTGTGAAAAAAATACATGTACCGGTACTTTAAAAAAGGACTATATTTTCATAAATTTTGAAAATCTGACTACGATCAATTTTAAAATTGGGAAGAACTGGTATTACCTCGGTATAATCTGTAACAAAAAATGAAGTTGTACCATCACTTCTATCAAAGTGTTCTGGAAACAGTTGCAACCAAGTATCATCCCCATAAAACACTATCCTTCTTCGGTTTCTCTTCATCTGTGTAACCAGGTTATCTTCTTGTAGCGATGAGGAACCAAAATTTAAAACCACATCCACAAAACCTGGTATACCACCTGTTGTTAATGCCTGAAATTATGTTACAAAAATCAGAAACAAACATACTAATCCATGTCTTTATCACAAATCCAGAAGCAAAGTAAAAACTTTGGAGCTGACAAGTTAGGTTAGACACATGAACTTCCACCAAGGAAGTGAGGCCTGGTGCTCCAGAAGGTATGCGCCTTCTGTTTAGCTAGCTACACCTGCCACGTGTGTAAACAAAACTGTGTGAAAGGAACATGGAACTATGGGATGTCAAATATATAGGTAACAACATTTTGACAATAAATACTTATTTTAAGATGTATTGGTATAATGACTTAAAATATAATACATGTATATGCTGACTTTCAATGGAGTTGTGTGTACATATTGCTGGTATACTGAAGCAACATCTTTTTTCTTTGGAGGTATTGTGGTATTAAGAAACAAGTGGGGAGGCATTTTAAACTGTGCATTTCTATTGATTTGTGGCATACCAGGTTCATTAAGTGGCCAGATAGCTCAATCAGAAGAGCATTCTGCCAGTACTAAGTATTTGTAAAGTTATGGGTTCAAGCACCAGTTTTGCTGCTGCATTTTTTTCCCTTTGAAACAGGTTAAATTTTGCAGGTCATCCCACCCTGGAAAGTGGCCAACCAACAGGTTGGTCTCAATGTAGAATCTGATAATTTTCGTTCAGGCAGTTGAATTAAAGAGGAAGGGAGTATTGTGTCCGATGGGGTTACAATCGCTGACAAAGTGACAATAGGTGTCTGGGTAGTGTCTGATAAAGCATCCCCATAGTATTGGGAAGGTCACAGGTTCAAGTTCCATTCCGACCACTGCATTTTCCCTCTTTTGTTATACATGTTATGCAATAATTCAACATTGTACACTAGAAGGGGGTTTTACCGGAATAATTGCGAAAATCCGGAATAATCAGACCAAATCCGGAATAAACCAAATTAAACCGGAATTATCAGGTAAAGTCTGAATAAACCGGTAAAATCCGGAATAATCAGGCAAAATCCGGAATAATCAGGCAAAAATCCGGATAATTGGACTTTTTGGTTACGGTAAGTTTTCCGTAATCTAAAAATTACGGTAAGTGTCTGATTATTCCGGGAAATGACTCATTATTACGGAATAAGTCTAATTATTCCGGCAAATGTCCAATTATTACGGAAATTTTCTAAAAAATAATAATTTGTTAAAAAAAATTTACCGTAATAATTGGACATTTGCCGGAATAATTAGATTTTTACCGTAATAATCAGTCTTTTACCGGAATAATCAGACAAGTTACCGTAATAATCAGACACTTACCGGAATTTTTAGAATCCGTAAAATTTACCGTAAAAAATATTCTTATTATTCCGGATTTTGACCAATTATTCCGGATTTTGTCTGATTATTTCGGATTTGGTCTAAAAATTCCGGATTTGATCTAAATATTTCGGATTTTCGCAAAGATTACGGAAAGTGTCTTACTATTCCGGAATTTCGCAATTATTCCGGTAAAACCCCCTTCTAGTGGTAACCTTAGTCTGTCAATAAAATTATTATTATTTTGTTGTTATCAGCTTATTGTTGTATAATAAAAAAAAGAACAATCACCTTTATTCTTGGTAGTGTAACAGTTGGTGGATTAGCCTTTGCAATGAAGGCAAGTGCTTGATTTTGTTCCAAAACCTGTGCTACAAATGACATGGGAGATTCTTTATCCGTTACAAAGTCTACCCTTAAAGCATCAATCAAGATAAAAACCAGACGACCATACAAAGGCTTCAATTCACCAACATGTTTTTGTTGGTCGGCGGAACTTTTAAAGACTTCTGAAAACGAAATTTTGTCTGAATATCCTGGAACGGCGCTTTTTGAAGGAAAATAACTGTTCAAAAATACAGCAAACCCAAACAAAACTGAGGAAAAGTGAAATAGAACGAAAAGTCGATTTTTCCTATTTTCTTTGACATGTTTCATTATTAATGTGTTCCATTGAATAACTATCATAAAATTTTTGGAAAATGTTCGTCAAATTGGGATAATTACATGGAAAATGAAAATATTACAAAATTTTTGTTGACATGCATGGAAGCGGACATTTTGTCTAAGGGAGATAACTGATCTTGTCAAAGGGAGATAATGAGCTTTCATTGTTGCAAAGGTTGTTAATTTTTAGGATATCCGGGAATATTGGAGGTGTCATTTTAAAAATTACGTCCAACTTTTAACAAAAATGTTTATTCTTAGATTAAAAAATATACTTCTAAAATTTAATAAATTTCGTTAAGGAAAATTGTTGAAATATAAGGAATGATAGTTACACTGGTGACTGGGTTAATTCAGGATTTCAAGTTTCCACGTGGATAAAACCTAATACAATATAATAACTAAAAGTACAAATACTGTTAATTTGAGATGTCTCGCAAGCAAAGCAAACTGAAATTAATACTGGTAGAAACGATCAATATACACAGAGAAAACCATATAGATCTATATGCCTTTATATTTTTGACATATTTACAAATATTCGAAAGTCAATGTAAATTTTTAATTTTATAATTAAGATTCTCTCCAAATATGATAACTGAAAGCATGGGCACTGTCATCATAAAAGTACGGTGACATGCACTGCTGGTTACATGGTCACTTGCATGAGGTAATATTGGCGGCCATGTGCTATGATCAACAGCTGTTAAAATTACATCACCCTCCAGGCAATAACCCTCTGATTACTAAATGTAAAATAAAATATTATCTCAGTTAGAACAGCTTGAATAATTCCCAAAAGCTTTTAAATGAATTTTAAGTTTACGTGGCATAAATAAAATAGGCATATTAACTTCAGACAGTGATAACGTCGCGGTTCAAGTTGCCGCGAAACTCTGAAATCAAAAACTGTCCACTAGACCTACATGTGGTCAAAAAGGATTTATATAGGATCTTCCCTACCAATACATGTGGCCATATACAAATGTATAGAGTCTAGATTCCATTTATACCCTCCACTAAAATTTTTCCACTGACTGAAATGCCTAAAAAATACGGAATCTTGAAAGACCTTGATAACATTTCTGTGGACTTTTTTTCAAATATTTATACATGGAATTGAATGTGAGGGGAAGAACATGAAGTCATGTTGGTTCAACCAGGCTATTAATTCGTTTACAAAGGAAAAATCGCCTATATTGTATTTTTAACCCGTGTCACCAAAGTTGAAAGCAGGTATAGTAGCCAGTAGCCGTTCTTCTGCGTTCATTCTATCCATGCTTATTCAAACTTTGCATAGCGATTCCACATATATAACAAAAATTCGCACCGGTTTTGCTAATCTTTTCTATGAATTTTGCATGTTGGGCTTAGCTATTTGTCAGCATTCCGGCTCACGGTATTAAAACTATACCTTTCAAATTATGCAACTTGACTGTTAAAAATCTCAAGTTTGGTCATGTTGTTGTGGCTTTTCTTCCGAATGTAGACTACTCTGCAGACTTCAAACTATGTTCGAGTACTTCACGTATCACTGTGGCCAGTTTCCTTGTAAAGAGGGTTAGAGGGTTTCTTGGAGCTGCAAACTGTTTGAACTTGACGTTTGGGCGTATTTGATGCTTCTTAAACTTGAATACTTCGATGCTGAATTGTCTTGGAGAAACAAATGAACTATTATATTGGACTTATATCACCATTTTGAATTGAATTAACTTTTGACCATATTTTCGACCAATTTCACACAATCATTCAGTGCCGATTAACTTCCATTGACGAATAGTTGGCTTGAACGCGAAAGTAGTTTGCTGATCCGGTTTTTCGAACGAGCACACAAATCTGTTCTTGCTAGTTTAACTATTTCTGGCAGTTATTGGGATTAGCTGTCACAATGACCTGAGCAAATGATAGTGTACCATGTTATCAATGTTTTTATAGTAACGTTTGTGCCACGGTGGAACCGTTCAACGAATTGGAAAACAAATCCCCGTTATGGCGATGAGGTCTTCTTTTCTAAATTCTACGGTTATTATTTTTCCGCAGGAACGTGAGATACCATGTAGTACGATGGTGGGCCAATTTTATGATGCTGCAAAGTTACATGCCACGTTGTTAGTTTCACAGGTGGCGTGATTTTAAATGCAACACGTGGTTGATTTGGCGCCATAATCACTAGATGCTTTGGTACGAGAGAACGATTGTTTATAGTTTGTTGAATGTGGCTTCACGTCCAAGTCAAAAAGTTCACTAGATGCCGCCTTAGGTACGAGAGAACGATTGATTTGTTGAATATGGCTTCACGTCCAAGTCAAAAAGTTCACTTATATCGAGATGCCATCAGCTATAGATGAAGTGGCACAAGAAAGGCACGTAAAGCCATGCTAGTCAAATAGCTTTATAAGACATTGTGCTATATTGATATCTTACAAACTTTTCTAAAATCAATGACCTTTTGATATTTTGAAAGGTAAGATCAGGACATGTACATAAACTGTCTAATTGATGGGGGTAAATGTCCGACTGTATGTATGACCTTGTTCTATTTACACTCGAGTTTGTTTATATAAATACAAGACGTCTCATAAAAAAGGCAATTTACACAAAACTGTCCTGGATGTATAGTTCCGTGTCCTGTTCATAATCCAATTTTATTTCACGCGTGGCAAGTGTAGCTAGCTAGACAAAATAATGGTGCTTGCTTTTTCGGGTCACCCGACCTCGGTTTCCCGGTGGAACTTCACGCGTTTAAACTTAATTTATCAGTTTTCCGAGTTTATGCGTGCGTGTTGTGTTCTATTATTCAGATACATCGACTCCAAACTACACCAGGAATGGCACACCAAGTTACAAATGCTTTTATTTTCGTGAGCACTCCCATAATCGGTTTCAGAACTAGAGTCCGTTTTTTTCCCGAACATCAAAAGAACCCAGACGCATTCGACGTCATGTTTAAGGCCATAACAACGTTTGACAAGTCTTCAGTATCCGGGAACTTCGAACTAAAATATCAGAATATCAAATAATGGCCACGAGATGTATGCAATTCATGTATGATGACCAATTTTGTTGGAAATGCTTCATTCAGACTTTACCCATTTACTCACGTTAGGAAAACTAGAAAGGCTTCAAAGTACTGCAGTACTGATGTTTTCACGCCAATTCCTACATTGCCTGGTAACTATCAAAATGCCAACAAAAAACTGCTATTTGCAATCATTTGGGCGTATCATATGCATGCCAGGCTCGTTTAGCATGCATGAAAATTAGGGTGGCTGGGGACCGTTAAATAAGTGTAATGTATATGTAATCAAATAATTTGAAAACGACATAACTGTAACCTAGGGCATGTCCAACGTCCAATTTCATAATCGGCAATTCCGATCCGTTCGATACCACTAGTAAAGTGCTCGCTTCGTGGGTTCGAACTCCGGTTTGGGCCTGACCAAAACTTGAAACTAATAGGTAGTGACCGATTTTTTCGCCAAGAACTGATCCTTCCATGCACATTGCCCTAGGCGCACAGTAAAGCTCAAAATTAACTTAAAATCCCATTTGTTTAACCCCCCCCCCCCCCCCCGACTACTGGTTGCATTATCCACCCGTTTCAGTTGTACATCGTTTCTTTCTACTATTTCCCATCATTCTCATGCACATTGTTCACTTACTACTGCAAATTTACCAAGAACGTGCGTCATTTCTTATATTTTATTTAACAGAACAAAATAAGATATGCGTTATTATAATATTTTTTATTTTATTACATTATTTTTCAAACAATATACATGCCAATAAAGGTCTCAAAATACATGTAAATAACAAATGCATAGGTATTAGTGATATTTGAGCAAGAAAAAACAAAGACAGGCACTTGGGATATACAAAAACAAACATGGCATTTCTAACTCAACATACATAAAATGTAAGCACAGTGGGGGAAATCATATCGGGAAGAAAATGCTATATAAATATCTAATTATTTATAAATATATGCAAAATTTCATTTCATTTCAAAAATGCAAAAAATAAAGAGAATATGACGTTAATTTCCACATACTGAATAAATTAACTCTCAAAATACAAATTTTCATTTCATTAGAAAATTAAATTTAGGATAAAATTAGCAAATTCCAACAAACAATATAAATTAATATCCAAAATATTGCAAACTTTCATAACATTTCATTGGAAAATTAATTCGGCATAAAATTCATTAGCTTGTATACCCGGTAATCGCGTAAAAAGTTCAAGTATTGAAACTCCACAACCCCGGAAGATACGAGGTTTACGGCCAATTTACTTATCTCTATAAATCGCAATGCCCGGTTAAGCAAAAATATCAATAACCGCCAACTGTTGAATTTACTTTAGTAGTAGCAATCTCATTTTCTAATCATACGAGAGGGAGGGGGGGGGCAAACCTGTAACGGATATACTTAACTCAACTGTCAGTGTCAAATTAAGAGATATATAATTTATTACCCGATTTCCACAACGAGGCAAATTGCAATTAACGAAATCAACAAAATGTCAATACCAACTTGAGTAAATAAACGTTTATTCTGTTTCCTGGGTTTTCGGGAATAATCGCTTTTTTAATAAAATACCCGAATTATCGAACAATGCAACACTGCAAATGTCCGCGTTTTAAATGTTCTATAAAAATATTCACAGCAAGATTTCATTAACTTCATACCATTAGTAGTTAAACACGTGGACGAACAAAGGTCGCTTTTATTAATCTTTATGAAGTGGAACAATATAAACAGTATCAGAGATTCCCGCCTAAATAGCTCGACTGTCAGACACATGCAATATTATCTTTTAGATAAAGTTTTAAACGTCATGGTTCGTCTAAAACATGCCATGCCGTCACGGCTTGTTAGCTTAACCAATGGTTTCATACATATTTGACCTGCATTTATAAAACGAACAAATAAAAGCTTTTCGCGGGAAAAGTGGAATGTGTTGTATACACAGGGATATAAGCCATCGAGGTTAAACATGCGCAGTGTGATGTTATCTCTATGCACACATAGTAAACTCTGTGTAAGAAGGGAGACACGTGGTTACCTAGCTAGCAGCTTACAAAACGGATTAAACCATTAAATACGACCGACTGTGGCTTCACTATTCACTCGTGATAATAATGGTCATTAACAGGTTGCAATTAAGTTAGGAAATAACAGTTCCTGTATTTTACATCTAAAGTCCTTCATCACTTAGAATATTTATAATCATGCATGCCCTAATTAACACAATTTACAACTTATTTGTTTTTCGTCTTCGAGACTATCATAATGGATTTTATTGACTTCAAATTCATGCACATTAAATAATTCAAGATGAAAACAGTACAAAAATTAATAATTACAATAAATAAATCTAGAATGTATAAAAATTGATTTTTTTCACATACAATGTATATATTTATATGCATATTTTTTTGAAAAATTCATTCTTATAAATTTTAATAATCCATCTCATAGCAAAACACAAACTAGTCTTAAAATATTGAAAATATTCATTCTTAAATTTTAATCTATCTCACCAAGTTGCAATCAATATGCTAAAATATTGAGACTGAAACAAAATCCATTCTTACATAATAATTAATCCCATCTCAAGGCTAGATCTAGATGCAATCAATTCTTAAAATATTAGTAGAGTCTCTCAAACACTAGGGTTTATAGTATCTCAATGGATGAATTGGTAATATCACAACTGTGTCCACGAATACCAACCAGCTGTTGTCAATTAATGCATTCACATGTGTAACCTGGGAAATATCATTCACAATTAAATGTAATGTCACCTAGAATACTATATACTATAAAACATGTTCCCTGCACTGATTGATAACCTTTGACCCCACTTAATATGTCAGATACAAGTTTTAAAATGAACACATCCTGGCTGCTGTATGTAAACAGTGAAGTCATTGTGTAAACCTATATTGATGAATTGGACACAACTGATGCAGTTTCACAACTAGATTCCGGACTCGACTCCGCTTTCTGTTTTTCCAACTGATCTATTGCAACATCTACCAACATCAAAAACGAATTGAAAGGATTTGCTTGTGCAGTTGTGGGCAACATTGGTTGCGTATTGCCAGAGAGAAATCCATTTGAAATTGGGGTTACACGTCCAAAGTCCAAATTTCCATTGTTTGTATTTTGTGAATAATTATGTCCATGTAATCTTGCGACAGAAATGTTGTCATAGTTGTCGGAAACAGATTCCGATTCCGAAATGTCACTAGACGAAGATGCTTCGCAATCTGAAGTGTATCCGTCAGAAGTGTAGGCTGGCGAATTCATGTTGTATCTTTGTGGACTCTCGTAGTTAGGTGTTCTGCCCATAGACTGATCACTGATGTCGCTGTCCATTGTGTTGTCGCCAGATGTAAAGGTGACACGGTCAAACAAGGACTGCTTGTGTTTTCTGGTTATTGTGTACTGCAGGGGATCCTGTCCATCTTTCTTGATCATCTCTGGCAATATTCTCCTTCTTGCATTGATAAACCAGTTGCACACCTGTAATACTGTTAGGCCTGTTGCATTAGACAGGGTTATCTTTTCCTGGTCTGATGGATAGGCATTGTATCTATGTTCATATAACCATGTTTTTAGAGCCCGGACAGACTCTTTTGGTAAATTGCCCCTTCTTTTACGAGAATCCATGTGAATTCCTAAAGGATCCCTCCTTTTAATTTCTTCATCATCTAAATTCTCCCATGGTCTTGAAAATTTCATGTCTCTGGCTATAAAAAAAGAAAAACAAATTTTCAAATTAGCTCGTAAAAAAATAATTAGCAGTCATACACGCTATATGACAGGACAATTAAGTGAATGAAACGAGCACCTGTTGTGCGTAATAATTTATCATTTATTTCAATTTTACCTATTATTTTTCAAATCAACTAATAAAATGGTATTCCTCAATAAAATTTTAAAAGTATCCATAATGTTGTATTTGAAATTAATTACCAAAGTATTTCATATAAATCTTTTTAATGCATGTTGACCTTCCCCGGCCTCGTGTTTTGAATCCATTGTTGTGACATCTGTCAAACACGAAATTTACAAATTAAAATCTATTCACATGCGGAAAGGCAATTTAAGAGTAAAATGCAGAATTTGTTTCTTTAAAATTAATAAAACCATTTGAAGATGATGCCACATTTCTCAAAGCAATAAATCGAAAGCGCGGGAAGTCACAATGAGTAAACAACTTTTTGACACTTTGCGCCATTAAAAATGGCCGCGTTCTGTCAAACCGCCAAAACGATTTGTTTACAATGTCAAAATCATGAAATTGACCAATCGAAAGAAATGTACATCTATATCAACAATTTAAACTTAATGACAATATTACTTTGTGTAGTTTTCAACTGTAAATAACAATTCCTTGTCACTTATAAGCCCCTTGTCTTTGTTTGTTTCACCGACCACGTGCGATTTCCCTCCGGATGCAACAGATTCTACTTATAAATCTGTTCTTTAAAATATAAATCGTGCATAAAGATAGCAAACTTACGTCTTTTCATCTTCATAGTTTCTGACATTTTGTAATTTCCGTAAATTCCTGACTTAACAACAAAATCTTGCACTTCTTCAAAGTATATTGAGAACTGTCAAACCACGCGGCACACACTGACAGCCCTTGCGTAGTATATTTGACAATCGCGCTACCACGTGGTTGATTATCATACAAATTATCGAAGGCATTGACTGGTGGCGGGATTATAACCTGCATTCTGATTGGCTGAAATTATCAAAGGTATACAACTCAAGTATGTTGTATATTTAGAACATACGTCGAGTGACAACAGCATTAAATAAAGAAATTAAAACCAGACACTGTTAAAACCATAAAAAATTGTGATTTTATTAAAGAAATCAATAAACAAACAAATGACAACTCTGGCAATGAAATCATCTATGCATAGGAAATAGTTTAATTTATTATCAGTTTTTGTCGAATATTATAGTTGCAGTTCCATCCTCTTTAATTTCTTATCATTTTCAAAGAGTCAATGAGTAATTGAATTACTACTAGTTAACAAGAACCGGTATCTTTGTATTGGATCTATTTTTATCATTATTTCATTAAAAAATTAAATTAAATTAAAAAAAATGGCACATGGCATTATTATTACCAAAAGCTCATTAATATATAATGGATTATTATTATTATCATTTTATCATTATTGTTATTGCTCGGCCATGCTGTGTGTGTGTGTGTGTGTGTGTGTGTGTGTGTTTTTAATTATTATTTCTTCCCACCTCCACCAATTTACCGTCACCACCACTTTTGCCCGACATCCTGCACCTTAATTGAAATTCATTAGGAATTTATTTAAACGTCATCATGGATATGACAGGTACCAATCCTCAATGTAAATTATACACAAGTATAGTTTTTACAGGAATATCTAATAGTTTATCCGAGGTGATAACTTACATTAGTATTATCTTTGAAGTTTTAACTTTTTATCTGTGGTTTCCTCTACCATACCTTAAGGCGATTTGTCGTCTGTACGTGTGACAGTTTATGATTTTATTTTCATACTTATTATTAATTAGACAATGCAGGCCGTTATATAATGGTGTAAAATCGAGCACTTGACTGCATTCAACCTATTAATTACTTTGCCCAGTCTGTTTCAATCGCTTACAAGTACATATAATTGTATGCGTCCTCTGTAGCGGTCACAGGTGGCCTACTCTTTTTCGAAACTCTACAGAGGTGTCTTTAAATCGCGGGACCTCCATTTTGAGTCTCATCCGAAAGACTACCGAGTAACGAGCTTTTTACAGCTCTAGTATGCAGCCAGGAGATGAAAATCATCTCAGAAAATTTTCCTAGACCCGAGTGAAATTCGAACCCACAACCTTAGAAAGCCAGTGACTCTACCACTCGACCAAGTCCGCTCAGGTACTAGATCTTGGACCAGTGGAGAAATGTCCATATTCCCAGTTTTCCAACCATTTTCTTAACTCTGACAAAGCAATCTTAATAATTTTGTTAATGTCTAAGACATTCGTTTTAGTTTTTGACATATATATTCTAATTTTGTTGATTTTTTTTTATTTGTAGAACCGTGAAATATTGCCAAAACTACCAAATTAAGAGAAACTGGAGCCTGCAATTTTCCCCAGAAGATCAATAAGGAAAATAAACTTTTCAGATTTGAAAAAATGGATTATTAAATTATATGAAAATTAAAAGTGTGGTCTTCTGAAAAAAATCCACCGGTAGCCAAGGCCTAAAATAAAGAAAACCTTGTAATATTGATGTCTGGATGACACATTTATCGTTCATAAATCTTCATTTTCACGCTTTTAATTATAAACTGTGTCGTGTATACAATCATGTCTAATCATTAATTGTGACGAAGCTAGAAGTAACCCCCGGTTGCTTTTATGTATGATCCTTTTATAATTGGCAATAAAAATTAGCTTATCTTGTTTTATCATCTAAGCAATAAAACATGGCTTAGATTGAAAACTTACAGAAAAAGACAAAGATGGACCATTTTACGCCAGTTAATTCAGATATGACGTGGAGTCTCGTATACATATGAGACTCTTGGAAATGCCATGATATGGTGGTGGTGGTGGTGATCGAGGCGTTCTAGGATAAAGGAGGAAACTGGCGAAAGTCATGTGCAGGTGATAGTACAGACCTATCGAAAGTTTAACAGTGAAGCGAAAAAGGAGTCGAAGCGAAGGTTTTGAGGACCGATATGCCGGATAGCTCCCACTGCACTGCGAACGGCACCATTGGCAATGACATTGGACTGATTGTGGAATATGTGGTCTATCCCTGATAGCAGGTGTGATATGATGGAATTCTGTTAAGTTTGCAACCAAATTTTTATTTAAACCTCATTTAAAAACAGTGGTGACGCCCATTTAGTATGACAAATGAATTGTGTCAATGACTCGCAAAACTGGTGTTACAACGTCAAAGTCACCTGAATAACCTGCCGTACAATAATAATAGTCTAGTAATATGCAACAGCAGGCCTAAAAGTAACATAAACTGGTCACGGTTACATCGTCACAGCTGCAGGATGGTCATCATGGTAGTAGTAATAACAGTAGTAATATGCAACAGCGGACCCGCTGAAATTAGCATAAACTGGTGTTACATTGTTGTGCCCAGCGGCAAGAATGGACATCTAAAATATATGTCCGAATTGACTATAATTGTAATATGCATGCAACAGCAGGTCTTAAATTCTCATAAACTGGTGTTACATCGTCGCAGCCAAAAATGGACATCCGAATATTGACAATAATTGTGATATGCAACAGCAGGCCTCAGTAAATAGCTGTTGCCGTCCAATCAATAATCTAGTCGGAAGAGTTGTTCAAGCTTAATTGAACAGTCTGCCTGATTAACATTAAACTGTATTTAATTGTTAAATGACTGGTTGTCATGTATTTTAGGTTGGGTTTCCGACGGCCCTAGTTTCAGGTTGAAGTCTGCAATGGAATTAGTCAGTGTCACAGCTGTTTTGCTCGGATTATCATGGTTTTATGCATTCTGATTTTATTGTATATGCCGAGTATTTTTCAGTGATAATGATCTTTGCTGATGTTTCAAACGTGTAGCCATGGTAGCGGGAGAGAGCTAGTCGTGGCGTTACTGTGGCAGTCCTAGCTACGTGTCGAAAGTTTTACACTATGCTAACTAAAAGGAGTCGAAGTTTGGTTGAGTTATGGATAGATAGAAACCAAAATATGTCGAAACGCGGTTATCGAAATTTAGCTAACGAGAGACCGAAACTAGTTTCCGATTCGACAAAAATTGTCATATACCATTTTTTGAATTTAATCATAAAATACATTCAAAAAATGGTATACATATAATGGTATACATATACCATTTTTTGAATGTATTTTATGATTAAATTCAAAAAATGGTATATGACATAATATTCGTTAGCAAAGTGTTAAATTTGACATGCCTATACGGTAATACTTATAGCGGTGAATTTACTGTCAGACTTTCTGATCCAGATCTTTTGGCCTTGTGGATAGAATGCTCGCTTTTCACCCGAGAGGACGGTTTCCATAGGGACTCCCTCCTCAAAGAATCGGAATTGTTAAGTTGTTGCCTAACAATTGTTGCAAAGGTTTTAAAGTGTTCAGATACTCTTTATTCAACTTACGGCTGCAAAATTCATCTAAGCTTAAATCATGTCATACACAAGAGTTGAGTAATGGTGTTTAACGTCCAGTCAAGAATATTTCACTTATATCGAGACGTCGCCAGTTCAGTATAGGTGAAGGTGCAGAAAAATTTGTCGGTGCGTTGCGCTTATGGCACTATACAGTGTTCTTTATCGTGCCAAGCCCACCGTGACATGGGATCTCGTTTATTTTAAGTTCCCATCCGAAAGAACCATGACTTTCATTTTCGTAATGCCGAGTACTTGGCTAAAGAACAATCACTATCCACTCAGTTAAAGTCTTGGGTCAGGCCCGGTCGGGGTTCGAACCCACTCATGGAGCGAGTACTTTACCAACTGAGCTATCGCAGTGGTGTCATACATAGGAGAAGGACATTAAATGATGTATTACATATGGTTCTTTATATGCACGTGTACGTTAGACGTCAAATTCGTTTCTGATGGCTATTATATATACAATCAATAAATAAATAAATAAATAAATCTGCAAGTATTGAATATATGAAATGTCATTTCTTAGAATGATGTAGATTATATTTAGATGCGTGTTTGTAAACATAATTATGTGACTGATTATGCAGCTTTTTAATGACGATATTCATAATGATCGTAACAAATGCATCATCATTCCTGTAAAATTTACACGTGTCAACAGCTCAGGTATACACATGCATGTACATGCATTGATTTTAACTTCTACATCATATTTTATCTTAAATATACAGCAACAAGATGTGACCCAGTAAATTCATATTTTATTGAACCAGTCGTAAGAGATAGCGTACTGCTTTAAATACAGAACAGACCTGTCCAAAGTTTAACACTGAGCTAACGAAAAGAGTCGAAGCTCGGCTGCAGTGTTGCAAGCTGGATATGACCCGTGTTTGCTAGTAGACGAGATATATAGCAAAAAATTGTCCAGGGACCGGCCGATCAGCTGTTGATTCAATATATTAATGCTAATTTTCGTTAGCTCATCGTTAAATTTTCGACAGATCTATACTGTAGCTATATATATATATAAAGTACAGGTATGTCGAAAGTTTAACGCTGAGCTAAAGACACAAAGCAAAGCTCGCTTGGAGTGTGGCAAAGATATGGCCCGCGATTAGTAGTAATCGAAAAGCCGTCGAGAAATGCATTTACACTTTTGAATGTATTATTTCATAAAAATTCAAAAGTGGCACATGACACAGCTACTGAAAAATTGTCGAGAAATAGATAAAAAGGAGCTGAGACGAGCTGTAGATTCGGTACTAATTCGATTGTTACATTATTAAAAATAGTGTTAAATTTTCGACAGGTTTGTACTGTGCATATGCACTCGTTTGTGCATCGCCGTTCATGTTTATTACCGTTTTTATACTGTACATGTGTGTCAATATTGAATGGGGAATTACATAACTGATACTTAAAAAAGACTTTAATATTGCGTGAAATTTTATTTGCGAAATAAATTAATATATCGAAATAATACGCATAGACACGTTCTTAAAACTCAGATTTTTAAAACGTCTATTTTAAAGAAATTTAAAAGAAAGAGTTCCATATTGTATCTCACCACTGAAATATAAATTTCGACCAAAAAAGCCGAAAAATGGAATTAAGTAAATTTTTTTATATTAATGTGAAAACTAATTTTTTTTAAAAACGCGATTCATTAACACTGAGTATCATCACGATTTACAAATCTGATTGTTTTTTTCGAGAAAAACGCGATTTATTTACATTTTCTTAAAATTCAGAAATCTGATTCTTTTGTCTTTATCTGATTATATCCAATAAGGTTAAGCTGTCACTTTGGCCCTAGTCACAAAGACCAAAGTATACTCCCATAGATAGACTATGTACTCAGTCCTTATTATCACCCCTCCTGTTGTTTTCGCGTTAAACACCAACAATGGGACAATTTCCACATGTTTTTACCTGTGTGACAGATGTTGATTCACATTCGAGGTGTCATCTGTGCCGACTCTAGTGCAACAATTTTAACCCGTCTACTTTTAAAAAATATAAAATATCTATTTCATTATAAAACTCAATATACAGTACTTTTAAAATTAAAATCTAATTTCATGCATGCATGGTTGACATATTTTACTTCTAAACAAAGAAAATTATTATTAACTTCCTGGTTTAACCTCCCACTATACAAAGTCAACTGTCAAGTAGGTCAAAGGTCAAGTAGAATGATAAAAATAATAGATAAATAATGTAATTATGTCATTCCGACATCTTAGTTATCTCTAGAGCCCCTTTGTCTCCTTGAAGTATGAAGTAGGGTTTAAACAATGTAACACGATGTAACAGGTCCAGGTTTGTTTTTATAATTAGGTGTGCTCATTGCCTTATAGTGAATTAAATTAAAAGTGAAAAATTACTGAAACATTTAAATGGGATTTTTTCAATTTCTAAAAATTTCAATTTAATATCATTGAAATTAGCTTTTTATAAATATATATAGTATATAAACAAGATATAGCTCAGACACAATGTATTGTATTAAAATAACTGCAATCACAATTTTGCTGTCAAAGGGAAACAACTCAAAATAAGATAAGTTTTGTTTATGGTAATAAACAGTTTTAACTTGCTATAGCGAACACCTCTTTATAATATAATAGTTAAAACTGATATAGTGAACACCTCTATACAAAGACCACCTGTTTATACAGTAAAACCTGATATAGTTAACACCTCTATATAAAGACCACCTGTTTATACAGTGAAACCTGATATAGTGAACACCTCTATACAAAGACCACCTGTTCATACAGTAAAACCTGATATAAGGTACACCTCTATACAAAGACCACCTGTTCATACAGTAAAACATGATTTAGTGAACACCTCTATATAAAGGCCACCTGTTTATACAGTAAAACCTGATATAGTGAACACCTCTATACAAAGACCACCTGTTCATACAGTAAAACATGATTTAGTGAACACCTCTATATAAAGGCCACCTGTTTATACAGTGAAACCTGATATAGTGAACACCTCTATACAAAGACCACCTGTTCATACAGTAAAACATGATTTAGTGAACACCTCTATATAAAGGCCACCTGTTTATACAGTAAAACCTGATATAGTACAATAATAATACTTTATTGTATATAAACTACATAGGTAGTTTGTTACAATCATCTTACAAGAATTACATAAAATATGCAATATTGCAAATTAATACCTTTGACAGCATATTCATTGCACAAAATAAAATAAATGATATATATGTATCTGTATGAAAACATTCAGTTTAATATCCTAAATATTCAATAAGCCTGTCCTCCTCAGTTCAAAAGACTTTTTAATGAAGGCACCTAATTTACGTATAAGACAAGGGGATGTTGATTTCAAAATTATGATCATTGTTGAAAACTTATTATTTTCATTAACATTACAGTTTAAAGAAGCTTTGCTTGACTTTATAAAATCTTTACGGAGTTCCTTGTTATTTGAACAGTCAAAAATAAAATGTTGCTCATTATCAATTGTGTTACAAAATTTACAATTTCTTTAATCTCTTTTTAACTTTTTATAACGACCTTTTTCTATATAGTGAACACCTCTATACAAAGACCACCTGTTCATACAGTAAAACATGATTTAGTGAACACCTCTATATAAAGGCCACCTGTTCATACAGTGGAACCTGATATAGTGAACACCTCTATATAACGATCACCTGTTCATACAGTAAAACATGATGTAGTGAACACCTCTATACAAAGGCCACCTGTTCATACAATGAAACCTGATATAGTGAACACCTCTATACAAAGACCACCTGTTTATATAGTAAACCTGATATAGTGAACACCTCTATACAAAGACCACCTGTTCATACAGTAAACATGATTTAGTGAACACCTCTATATAAAGGCCACCTGTCCACACAGTGGAACCTGATATAGTGAACACCTCTATATAACGACCACCTGTTCATACAGTAAAACATGATGTAGTGAACACCTATACAAAGACCACCTGTTCATACAGTAAAACATGATTTAGTGAACACCTCTATATAAAGGCCACCTGTCCACACAGTGGAACCTGATATAGTGAACACCTCTATATAACGACCACCTGTTCATACAGTAAAACATGATAAGTGAACACCTATACAAAGACCACCTGTTCATACAGTAAAACATGATTTAGTGAACACCTCTATATAAAGGCCACCTGTTCATACAGTGGAACCTGATATAGTGAACACCTCTATATAACGATCACCTGTTCATACAGTAAAACATGATGTAGTGAACACCTCTATACAAAGACCACCTGTTCATACAATGAAACCTGATATAGTGAACACCTCTATACAAAGACCACCTGTTTATATAGTAAACCTGATATAGTGAACACCTCTATACAAAGACCACCTGTTCATACAGTAAAACATGATTTAGTGAACACCTCTATATAAAGGCCCCCTGTCCATACAGTGGAACCTGATATAGTGAACACCTCTATATAACGACCACCTGTTCATACAGTAAAACATGATTTAGTGAACACCTATACAAAGACCACCTGTTTATATAGTAAACCTGATATAGTGAACACCTCTATACAAAGACCACCTGTTCATACAGTAAAACATGATTTAGTGAACACCTCTATATAAAGGCCCCCTGTCCACACAGTGGAACCTGATATAGTGAACACCTCTATATAACGACCACCTGTTCATACAGTAAAACATGATTTAGTGAACACCTATACAAAGACCACCTGTTTATATAGTAAACCTGATATAGTGAACACTTCTATACAAAGACCACCTGTTCATACAGTAAAACATGATTTAGTGAACACCTCTATATAAAGGCCCACCTGTTCACACAGTGGAACCTGATATAGTGAACACCTCTATATAACGACCACCTGTTCATACAGTAAAACATGATGTAGTGAACACCTATACAAAGACCACCTGTTCATACAGTAAAACATGATGTAGTGAACACCTATACAAAGACCACCTGTTCATACAGTAAAACATGATGTAGTGAACACCTATACAAAGGCCACCTGTTCATACAGTAAAACATGATGTAGTGAACACCTATACAAAGACCACCTGTTCATACAGTAAAACATGATGTAGTGAACACCTATACAAAGGCCACCTGTTCATACAGTAAAACATGATGTAGTGAACACCTATACAAAGACCACCTGTTCATACAGTAAAACATGATGTAGTGAACACCTATACAAAGGCCACCTGTTCATACAGTAAAACATGATGTAGTGAACACCTATACAAAGACCACCTGTTCATACAGTAAAACATGATGTAGTGAACACCTATACAAAGGCCACCTGTTCATACAGTAAAACATGATGTAGTGAACACCTATACAAAGACCACCTGTTCATACAGTAAAACATGATGTAGTGAACACCTATACAAAGGCCACCTGTTCATACAGTAAAACATGATGTAGTGAACACCTATACAAAGACCACCTGTTCATACAGTAAAACATGATGTAGTGAACACCTATACAAAGGCCACCTGTTCATACAGTAAAACATGATGTAGTGAACACCTATACAAAGACCACCTGTTCATACAGTAAAACATGATGTAGTGAACACCTATACAAAGGCCACCTGTTCATACAGTAAAACATGATGTAGTGAACACCTATACAAAGACCACCTGTTCATACAGTAAAACATGATGTAGTGAACACCTATACAAAGGCCACCTGTTCATACAGTAAAACATGATGTAGTGAACACCTATACAAAGACCACCTGTTCATACAGTAAAACATGATGTAGTGAACACCTATACAAAGACCACCTGTTCATACAGTAAAACCTGATATAAGGTACACCTCTATACAAAGACCTCCTGTTCATACACAGTACCGTAACTAGGCCCTTAAATAAACCGAGGCAGGAAATTGTAAGAAAGAATTTAAGACCAATTTATATATGGTATTAACAGTCTCAATGTTTTACAATGTATTATAATACAGTATACCGTAATAGGAAAGCCCAAAACTAGACCAGCTGTTGTAAATTAAGTGGGATTGTGTTCTGCCATGAAAACTAGTTTTACCACACCACGAAACCTCTAATTCAGGGTAGTTCAAAAGTTTAAATAGTATGTGGGCGGGTATCAGACAAAAATAGGCCTATCATTCAACCTGGATTTTTTCAGAATATTTTTAGGTTTTTATAAGAAAGATCACTTGATACATTAACATAAGACAAGACGTTAAATGTCGTAGACAGTACCGCTAAAAGCCAGTTACCAGAATGAGAAATTAAATAATAATGCAAACGTTTAATGTGACAATATTTAGAGAAGTCCGAGTCTCACTCTGTGATCGAAGTCTTGGAACGCCAGTTCAAGTCTCCTGGTCGGATTCCCCGGACCAGCTTATCGCTATAAGGCGTCTAGTGGTTTAATCAGTCAGGCGTCATCATATATATCATCCCGATATCAGACAGTCTGTTATCTGACATACTGCTTCTCTTTCATGTTTTCAGTCTGCGTAGTGCTGAGAAGGATCGTTCGTAACTACACGATCCAACGGGCGAAGTAGCTAAAACTTGCTAAATAATCATTGGGACGTTTGGGTAATACTTGGTTAAATTTTTACCAAGGCAGTTGCCTCGGTTGCCTCATAGGTAGTTACGGTACTGATACAGTTCTTCATAATTCAACCAATAGGAACTTCTGTAAAGACCACCTGTCTACTAAAATTTGTGTTTTAAATGTCCCTTTGTTTCACAATTTAACCAAATGAATCTCTATAAAGACTAAAAGGCTATACGTCTCATTTCAAACAAAAAGACTGTATATGAAGGCCACCTGTTCGTTAAGACCAGCGTTTTAAGGTAGCATTGCTTCAAATTTCAACTAAAAAGAACCTCTATATGAAGGCCAACTGTTCATTAAGACCAGCGTTTTAAGGTACCATTGCTTCAAATTTCAACTAAAAAACCTCTATATGAAGGCCACCTGTTCATTAAGACCAGCGTTTTAGGTACCATTGCTTCAAATTTCAACTAAAAAGAACCTTTATATGAAGGCCACCTGTTCATTAAGACCAGCGTCTTAGGTACCATTGCTTCAAATTTCAACTAAAAAGAACCTCTATATGAAGGCCACCTGTTCATTAAGACCAGCGTCTTAGGTACCATTGCTTCAAATTTCAACTAAAAAGAACCTCTATATGAAGGCCAACTGTTCATTAAGACCAGCGTTTTAGGTACCATTGCTTCAAATTTCAACTAAAAAGAACCTCTTTATGAAGGCCACCTGTTCGTTAAGACCAGCGTTTTAAGGTACCATTGCTTCAAATTTCAACTAAAAAGAACCTCTATATGAAGACCACCTGTCTTAAAAGACCAGTGTTAAAGGTCCTCTAAACCAAAAATAACCTTCAATTTTCATTCTTGGTAAGTCCTGTGTGTTGTCTTTATAAACAGGTTTTACTGTAATCCCAAATACTAACTAGTACAACATACACATATATAAGGTATTATACCAGTGTTAATTTTACAGTGCTGTACAATTCCTCATCAGTAGTGCAGCTGGTGCTAGGAACAAAATTGTAAAACCAAAATTATATATTATGATTACTATTGATTAGTAGCATAAACAATAATTATATTGACTACCAGGTAAAGTAATAAAAATCCTGTAAAATATGAAGGGACATGACCAGGAAAAAACTCAGTTTCTCTCTTTTTTCCATGAAATATAGAGAAAATAAATATGAACCTATGACATCATCTTGTTCATCTGTGGGAAATACACACTGCATTAAACAATGACTTGATTAATTTTTATTTTTAAAATTTAAGTGCTCTATTTTCCTTCTTCAATTTATCATGCAGGTAAAATGAGCAACAGGTTACTGTGGCATACTGGCTGACAGACAATTTATGTTTAAATTTCTTGTGAATTAATATAGACAGTTTTAACAGATCCAGATGTTACACCGGAGTATCCTCCAACTGAGAAGAATTGATGTATTAATTCAGTACATTTAAAATTAATTATTGCCCTCAATTTTAGACACAGGGTCCAGAATCATTACTAATCAAGTGCTTAAAAACACCCATCATATTATTTTCTAAAATTGTTATAACAAATCTGGCCCCAGTTTCACCTTCATTTTTTGAATTATATTTTCCTTAACAACAATTTTGGCAATTTCTTTAAAATTAATTTTTGAATTACAAATAAATATTTTTGACAAATCTAATTATGAATTTAATAGACTTGGAAGTGATCTTCAGAATGATGCATTTAATTCCTAAAAATTTTAAACATTAAAAAATAATTAAGATTTTAAATTTAAGGAAATACTTAGTTAAGGAATGGTTGTAAAACTGGCCCGATTTTAGATTCCGTGATTTATTTGACCAGTGCTTTCAGGTCAACTAAACCATGTATTAAAATGTATAAAATAGAGACAAGATTACAATATAAATGTGAAAAACCGATTGTAATGTAATGTTGGCAAAATCATATCCAGGATTAAAAGCAGAGTAATTTTCTGGACAAGTTCATAACTGACAAGTCTGAATGAGTGACTGGGATAAGATCTGGATCAGTAACATCCAAGTACATGAATTCAAATATCACTCGGGACAGAATCTACCGGTATTAAAGTTCTCATTTTGCTTATTGAAGGTAGGTGTTTTTTGTTGTTTTTTTCAGGCTGCCTCAATAAAACAGCAAGTGAAAGAACCTCGACTTGGTAGTAAAACTCCCTTATTTCACTTGACTTGGATACCTGTGGGGTTAATTTCATAATACACGTACTGAATAGTTGATATTTGGTCAAACTAGTGTTTATCCATGTCTCTGGTCCAGTGGTCTAAATGGTCTTCTTACAGATCACAGGACCTCTCACATCCTGGGTTCCTAAATCCCACTCAGGTTGATCCTAATGTCAGAAAGTTTGTAAGTCTGCTTGTCAAAAGTGAGTGGTCCCCATTCCTGTGCACCCCGCCTTTGACTGACTGTACAATCTAGAGTATAAGTAGAACTACTATATTTGATAAATGACACAATGAGTGCAGAAGCCAACACAAATTAAAACAAAAAGATGCAATAATATATGAATTTTTATTTATTTTTTAAATAATGGATATAAATGTTCAAAAAATGTTTTCAGAATACATTTGGTCCCTTTCTCATTCTTCAACAAATAACATTTTGAATTCACATTCTGACAACAAGCTAACATTCAAAAACAATACTGGTCCTTCATGAACGTAAAAAGATCCCTCAAAATTGGTCCTTTAGTGAAATGATTACAATGGAATATTTATTAAACTAAGTTCAAAATTTACAAATAATGTTACCAATAAAAATGCATGTTATAATACTACATGTGCACTTTTGTTCGACACTCTACTGAAAATGTTTTACTGTTACATTTTAAACTTGTCCTCTATGTTATAGTAAAATAAATGTTATACCTAGTAATATTCAAGTATAAATTGAGGATATAATTTGAAAGATCAATCAAGCTGACTTAAACTTAGAGGAGCTATATCCTATATCAGCTATATGCTATTTTTCATTCATGGCAGCTAAAGTTGCCAGTGGCTTCTAATTTCTGAAAAATTCTTTTATTTTTTTCTAAAAAAAAAAACCCCAAAAAAACCAAAATTGTAACAAAGTTGTAAAAAAAATACTTCTAAAGTACTATATTTTCACAAATTTACCACTTATGATCTTAAAATTGAAGAAGCATATTTTATGCTATCAAAATTAACACTTTTAACATGTGGATCACTTGATATCGGCATATGTAAATGTTTTTAGATAATTTTCAGCCCTAATGAGTTTACTTAGTTTAGTCATGTATCTGATGATAAAAGAAAGATTTCACAAACCCAACTTTTATGATAAATTCCAAAATGGAAAAATTAATACATGTAGGTATATAAATTGTAAGTTGAAAAGTCCAAGTTCCCCTATTTAAATTGCAAAAGTAATAATATAAATACTGAGAAATTTGAAAATATAATATGTAAAATATACCAACAGCAATAAAGAAATAAGTTTTTTCACGTAAAATATAAATTGTTTCTTTCGTAAATATGGAATTTCACTGTCTTAAGCACTTCCAGTATATAACAAAACACTTGCTGTAGCTAGCATTCTTTAACAAAAAGTCTGAAATATTTCATAATTTAACAATTATTATGAATGATGACCGAAAAAACATTTTTCTGCATTTGTTAACACAAAAGTGCAATTTTTTCATATTTCAACAATTATTGTGATTGATGTTCGAAAAACACTTTTCTGCATTCTTTAAACACAAAAAACCCTTCTATATTTCATATATTAAACAATTATTATGAACGATGTTCAGAAAAAAAACCCAACTCGCTTGTCTGCATGCATTGCTTGATATGTTGTTACTAACGGTCTGAACATAAATAATAAGAATAAAAAAGCTACAAATAATGCCAAGGGCAAATGGTTAATATAATTATAACACAGCCTTGCTTTATGCATATCAATGAGAAAAATACAGATCATTTTGTATAAAAAAATCTACCTTCCCTATATGGAATGTTCATGTGTATGTTACATACATGTACATATTGCGCAATAATATACAGTTTGGTTTAAACCCTTCAGGCACTTGTTTGATTTGTAGACAATTTAACTGATACAGTCGCATGTGGCATGCTATATTTATATATATAAGATAGAGCAGACAGTTAAATCCTGTGAATAATCTGAAGGTTTTAACTATTAAACATAAGCACTTTTTTTATTCGTCTTTCTTGCCGTGTTTTAATATTCTCGTAAATTCTACATAATCAAACATTCCCTTCTTGATTGGTGCTTCTCTGAACATCTCATCAACCTGAAATTTGAAAACGGACCATTTAAAGATCTGTTTACTGTAAATATATAGTGCATGTAGTACAGTAAAACCTTGTTTTAATGTCCTAAAACACTTTGCCACCTAGCTATTGACATAATATTTTGAAGTACAAAAATTTCCCGCAATTTATTGCAAAACTCCTTTATAATGCCAAATCTCGCTGAACAAATGGTAGCAATCATTACAGGTTTGACTGTACTTTCTAGATATTTGTAACCAATATCGTAACATGTACATATACCTTAATTTTTAACTATATTGAATTCACCAAGATAGAAATTTGTGCTTAAATTGTTTGTTTCTGTTGGGTTTAGAACCAGTGGACTATATTCAACCTTAGCAATAAACTCTTTCTTGCATTTACTATAACAGTGTCCATTTATTGGATTCTAGGACTATTGCAAAATATAATGGGTATAGGAATTTAAATGGTAATGTAACATGACAAATTTCTAGTTTTACAAATCACTGAGAAGGAGAAGTGAGTAGATTAATGGAATATTATGCCCAGTCAAGATTCTTCACATACAGTGAAGTGGTCAGTTCATGAATGGTGGAGGAAACCAGAGTGCCTTGACAAAATCATGACCTTTAACAGGATAAATGAAAACTTCCTCACACAGGAACTGTCCAAAGTTGGATTCAAGTCTAGGCTGTTAGAGGGGCTGTGATCTGCAAGTGAGTGTTTTAGGTCATGGAAAAATGTGACCTGTAAGTGCCTGGTTTAGACAACTTGGCCACAGAAAAGTATCAGTACAGTATGTAAATCCTACCTCGTCTTCTGTAAACCTATCACCCATTGTGGTCAAAAGTTCTCTTAGTCTTTCTTCATTTATTACACCTGAAAAACAAGAACAACACCAGTCTATCATATTTATCATGTCATTCACTGTAAATGTATTATTTTAGCATGTACAAATTTTAGTGCAACTTAATTTTGTTGAATTCATGTAGTGTTGAATTAGTGTAAATCTCATGGATCACCTTAAGCAGTACAGGGATTTATCAGGGTCTTTTGGGAAAAGGCCCCAAACTAAAATTTGGGAGAAACTTTCAACTTTTTGCTCATTTTGGGAAAACTTCATTTTTGATGCCATTAATGATTAAATCTAATACTTCTAGTGTATTGAGTTGATTGATTGAGAAAAGCGGTCACATTTATGGCCAGACTTCAGCTATGTATCTGGTACAATTTTCTAATTGGGAATTTTCTCAGCACATTTTGGGAAAAATCAATGTTTTTTCCATTGGGAATGGGGCCGAATTTCGGCCCTAAATAGACCCTTGATAAATCCCTGCAGTATGATTGTGTTATTTTTGGCTGTGGATTTAAATTATTGCTACTGTATCATCACAAAAGTGGAAGCGCCTGGCCTAGTGGTTAAGGCGTTGGACTCATGATTCGAAGGTCGTGGGTTCGATCCCTGGACCGGGTGATGTGTTGTGTCCTTGAGCAAGACACTTAATTTCACGTTGTTTCAGTTCACTCAGCTGAAAAATAATTGAGTACCAGCAAAATGCTGGGGGTTAACCCTGCGATGGACCGGCGTCCCATTCAGGGGAGAGTATTGTACTCTCAGTCGCTTAACGCCACCGAAACCGGGATAAGCTCCGGCCTGATGGGCCTAATGGCTCGGGACAGACTTTAACTTTAACTATCATCACAAAAATTGCTAAAATTAGTAACCACTAAAATTAAACATAGCACTGCCGTACGACATAGTTGGGAAAATGGTGCTGGAGTAGGACTATGAATATAACCAACAAATTTAATAAAGTTTTATCAATTGTACCTTCAGGATCAATCATTGTTTGTCATTTTGGATAAAGAGAAAGTAGTTTTTGCAAACCAGACTGTTGCTTTAGGAGGTTCATTCTAGGGTTTGTATGTAACTGGATAATTTGCTGTTAAATCTGGTTTTCAATAAGCTGCTGACAATATTCCCGTTTCATGTTAATTTTACTTCCAAATCGGTAAATTATTTAAAATCAACATTTGTAGTTTGCACATGGCACTGTACAATTTATTTCTCTTTCACAGAAGTGAAATGTAATCGATAAATCAGTTTTAAAATGTGACAAAATACTGCAGCCCCAAAATACTTTATTATACCCTTTAAAATAAATTCAAATTACCGTAGATTTCATAAAGAATTAGTTAAATTCACCTGCCATTGCTGTTTATTTCATAAAAAGTTATGATTTTACATTGTAGGACGCAAACTTCCCGGACTATTTTTAATGTATTTACGAGATCAGTTTGCCAGATTGCACAAATTATTGGATGCATCCCGTCGCAATATGTTACAGTACTAGATTCCGAAAGATATTCCGAAAATTTATTCCAAATGTGCATATGTAACCAAATGCATTTCCCGTCTCAGAATACATATCTCACGATAAAACAGATATATTTCTTTCACGTTCATTTACTAGGCGCACTATATCCATGCATACTCATTTCATAGTAAAGAAGCCTGATCTTGGCAGAAAGCGATAGCAATGTACGCTTTCACTGTCGTGAACGCCATACAAAAAGTTTTCAGTTAATTAAAATTAAAATGAATCCTGACCATGAAGACTACTGAAATTCTTTTACTTGTAACCTACAGCAAAATAAAGAGTTTTCTATCCCCAGCAAACAAAATTTAGGGGAATCTAGAAATCACTCTGTCCATCTGTCTGTCTGTACATCCTGATATCATTATCAATCCATATCTTCCATGACTATGAATGAATTTTTATCAAACTTGACACAAATGTAAACCAACATAAGATGATGTGTCACATACCAAATTTAGTGTCCATCCATATTGTCAATGATAGGGACGGGGTGTTTGTCTCTCAAGAGACTGGTCAAGTTCAACTTGGAGGTGGTTATCCCTTTACAGGAGGGATCAACAAAATTAATCAGAGGGAGGATATAAGAAAAAATAAAATATGCAACAAATCTTACAAAATTAAAAATACTCTGATCGCACTCAAGAGACAGATATTTATATTTGAGCTCATTGGAAATTTTCAAAACTTCTAATGTGTGCAAAAACAAGACACTAAATATAGTCTCATATAAAAACTGGGTTCATACATGAACTTTTATTTTGTCACCTTCAAAATTCCAGCACAATGATTGGTTAATTTACCAGGGTACTTAAATATACCAGGGGTAAGGGGTACATATATATATATGTGTGACTTTTGGCGGTAAAAGGGAAATGATTCATACATCACGGAAGTCTAGTTAAGGTAAACAAACATGGAATCAAGAAGGCAAATCACAAAGAGGCCAAAGTTAAAAAGGCCAAACCAGTACCATTTTAAAGTTGAGTTGAGTACTGGTAATGGTGTTTAACATCCCAGTCAAGAACATTTCACTTATATCCAGACATCGCCAGCTATAGGCGAAGGTGCAGAAATTTTGCCTGTGCATTGTGCTGATGGCATTATACAGCAGGGTTCTTTATCATGCCAAGCCCACCGTGACACGGGACCTCGTTTATTTTAAGTTCCCATCCGAAAGAACCATGACTTTCATTTTGTGCTCTCATGCTGAGTGCTTGGCAAAAGAACAATCACTACCCACTTTCAAGTCTTCAGACCTGGCCGGGGATCGAACTCATGACCTCCCACTTACGGAGCAAGCATTTTAAGAACTGAGCTACCGCAGTGGTTTTAAAGGGTGACAAAAACATTTTACATTTTTTTGGCAAGTTACCATTCACAACCCATAACACGTAACCTGTCCAAGATTTATGTACCTGGAGTCTACAGCTATTTGACAGGGTATGCAGGACTGTGTAACCTACAAAAAAACTTGTATAACTCATAATGTGGTAGTATCTACCTGCGCAGTCTTCATCAAAACAAGCAAATGCATTTTTGATCACATCTTCTGGATCTGTACCATTTAATTTTTCACCAAACATGGTTAAGAACATAGTAAAATTAATTGGTCCTGGAGCACTGTTCATCATCTCATCTAAATATTGTTCTGTTGGGTTTTTTCCTGAAAAATTGAAAATGAAATTACAATAACGACAAAGCTTTTCAGAGCAAAACCTGTGAGAAGAACAGAGTACATTGTAAATTGTATGTACACATCTAATCTATAAAAGACTTGTACAAAAACAAACTTTGGAAGGAAATTTGAGATACCGACAGTCACTGTCAAACCATGCTTTCATACATATTGATACTAAGTGTGTCCTGTGCTATATACAAGTGAGCTAAGAAAAGATTAAACATACTAATGTACCATCAGAAATAACTATATTTTATTCATTAACATCTTCATCAAATGTGCAACAGATGTGAATTGTCATAACAGTAAAACTGATTAAATGGGCTTCGATTGATTACAGAGATATAAGTTTCAAATATCGTAATGATTGGGTACAGATAGAAAAGAGTATTGGCTGGTTTACCTAGAAACAGTATAATCTCTATAATGTGACTTGGACATTGGTATGCTTGTCTGTGACATACTGACTCTGTGAGCTAACATCTTAAAACATCGTCCCAAGTGTGCCCTAGCACAACTTTTGTGACTAACAGTCTAACACATGCACAGGAACTCAGATTTTTTTCTTAGATCAATGTTTAGAAATTAATAACCTTGCTCTCGTCGCAAATAGATGAAAAATTACTGATAGGATGCTTAACAACATTACAACCCATCTATAATAAATAATTACCTAATGAAGCAAGCATGTCATGTAGATCTTCTTTGTCAATAAATCCATCTCTGTTCTGATCAATCATATTAAAAGCTTCTTTAAATTCCTGAATTTGTGCTTGATCAAACATAGCAAACACATTGGAGGTTGCCCTCTGGGCCCTCTTCTTGGTGGTCTTTCCTTTTGTTTTTCTGCTTGACATTTTGAATTTTTATGCTGAAAAAAAATAATTTACAATATGTTAGAGATATATATCTCAATATATTTTTCTAATTATTCATTTATGTATCCTTGTATCATCATTTCCTATAAATCAAAAGTCAATTTTAAGTTAATATTTCATAAAATGACGATACCAGGATACACATATAGCTGGTTTAGTTGTTGCCAGTGTTGCCAAATAAATCAAAATATATTCAAATGGAAATGTACTATTCAATTTTGTCTTAAACATTTAATGTGATTTTTTTAAAAAATTTTATGCTGACAACTTGGAATATCATTGAGAGTATCTATCTCTGCCAATAATGAAGAGATGAAACCACTAATACTCATTTCGTCAACTATTACTGTCCAAGTCACTGATTCTGATTTACATAGACAGTTAAAAATCACTTAATTTTCACAGAGTTCAATCTAGAAGGGGACCTTGTGCCAATGGTCTCAAAATAATAATTTTGTCCCACTAAAACTGTCTTTTTTGATTTTCAAAAAAAAAAAACCCACATTTCTACCTCTTTCTAATTAATATTTTTTTCTTTAACTTAATAGTGATCATTTCAAATAAAATGTCTCAGACATGCTATAGAATTATGGATCTAAATTTTGAAAATCTTAAAGGCCTGGACCAAGATGACCCCATCAACAGCATTTCTATCTATTTGAACACAAATTTTCAGAGATTTCCTGGAATGACAATGTGAAAGGAGCTGACAATGCATGGAATTAACCATACTTTAATTATTTTCACTGTCTGAACAGAGGTGACTCTGACATTAGGCTCAACCACTTTAGACTGTCTGGATTATCTTGGGCTATCCAAATTATCTGTCTGGAAACTGGATTATTCACGACCACCTGTTGGATTAACTGGATTTACTTACCACCTTCTTGGGACTGTTAAGATTCAGTGTTAAAATTAACTGTGCTAAGTTTGGTATCTTTTATGATTCCATATAAGGAAATGAACTTAAAAGGTGAATCATCCGACACAAATGAGTTTTATATTCCTTGGCCCAACCCACCGGAAAATGAAAAATTTTAGGTTTTCAGACAAAGATCGAGGTCAAACAATTTAAGCACATTTGTCAAATGACTGCCCTGTGCAAGCAGTCCAAATTCATCTTAAATAAACAATAAATAGCAAAACCAAGAAACAACGCTAAAACAAAAGTATAAATGCATAAACTACCTGCTTCTAAACGAAGGAATGTGGAGTATGTCTGGCTCTTGAAAAACAGGATATGAAATTGGCGAAAATTTGTGTTACGCATGCGTGACCTTTAGTTTTGTTCGACTTTTAATTATTATGAATTTAAGGTATAAACAAGCAATCCAGAACACAGGTACTATGTCGGAAATAAAACAATTAACTTGAAATAAAATAAAACCAGTCATTGTTCAGGCAAAAAATAATAATATTAAAATAGAATTAAAAAATAAATAAATACATTACTCATGAAGTTGTAATTAATGTCTACCTCTACTATCCAGACTCCCTTCAGCCCTTTACGATCCAACACACAAAAATAATTAAAGTTATTTCATTACAAGTACCTGTGTACTATAATGACACTACAATCTATATAGACCTACATATATCAGTATATATATGCGGAGTTGAATGATTGGGCGACAACCTTCTTCTTCAATGCCATGCTTCTTCAATGGTCTAACAAGACAGTGTTTTGTACCATGTAGATGTAGATATGTCGCGCGATTAATTTTGCTTCGTACGACTATTATACATGTGATTCGAAATGAACAAATACTTAGTATTCAAAACAATGCAAATTCGAAATAATTATTAATAGTATATTCATTTGTATATTATCACGCAAGGACACGCGTTTTCAGTTAGAACATCTTTTAAATTCAAGCATCTCCATAATTTTCTGTAAATCTATAACGAACATCTCTTCAAACAATTCATACCTATCGATCTCCCGACTAAAGTGTAGGCAACACTAAGAAAATCGTTAAATATACTTTATTCACGCAATGTAAAGAAAATATTATTGATACCCAAAATTAATATTATAAAAATACACAACAGATATGAAGCGATAAATTATTGATAAAAAAGAAAAGGTGTTTAGGACCCTGTCATCCTTTGCTTTATGCATATATACGTCTTCCATAGGCTATATCTTATTTTTTAATTTAAAATTCACACGATATAATTTAAAGCTAACCTTCGAAGCGAGCTTCTTCCACGCGATTGTCAACCGTGAATATGGATACTATCACTGCATAGTTGACTTTCCCGGGTTCGAATCCCGGTTTGCCGGTTCATTTTTGCCGCGGCATTTTCCCTTTCCTGTTACACCAGGTTAAAGGTGACATTTTGTCTTGTGACGACCTCATTATAGATAGTTTTCATGGACCTCTAGCAGACGAATTTTTCAGTAGAGTGGTCGCCATTTTGATAGGCGATCCGTATCATTTATCTATCTATTTTAACCAAATTTGTTCATTTTTAAATTATCGTTTTTCAAAAAGTAATCGGGTTATCAATAAAGTTTTTAAATTTATGAAATCGCCAATGTTTTTACTTTGATTTGATATATGTTATAAGATTTTGTCCCCATATCAACGACGTGACAATAAATTTTATACATCCTATTTTAGAAAGAATTAATAAGACTCAATTTCTAATGCCTACCAAATTGGCCGCTACTTTACCTGGAAAGTCATATATCTAGGAACTATCTATACTGTATGTATCGACGTCTTCTGGTGTTAGTTAGCCTAAGCCAGTGAGCTGAGCACTGTCTGAGCCAAACCGAGCTTCCTTCAGATTCCATAATTCCTTCGAAGTTTTAGTTAAATAATCGAACAAACGTGCAAATTTAAAACAATGGCGGCCTCCATGAGCAAGTGCTAGTTGGGCTTCTGTTTCCCCCCGTTAAAATGGTGAAATGAAAATGACTTCAAAATAATTCATGATGACAACATTTTAAAACCCCAGCCAATATGTCTCAAACGTTGGTTGTTGACAGCGTTCACGATGTTGTCGTGAATATTCTGGTATGCATAATTTCTGTTATTTTTCTGCAACTGCAACCTTTTTATGTTCACTGATATCAGGTGATATAAAATCTTTGAATGTATTTGCTTTTGTTTAAAACATTATATATTCCGTAACATAAATTATAGCTTGCTTTATTTGCAAAATACAATTTTGATTTATTGATAAAGATAGCACAATTTTTACAAGTTTGTATCTAGGATACCCTATTCCTCTAACTCTAACTTCTAAGCATACACAGGCATTGACATAATATGGCGGTGGCTGACTATGATGGGCAAAGTGTGAACAGAAAACATCTAGTTTACCACACTTTTTCCATGTGTAACACTGCCCCATGAACATGACGTCGACTGTCATTATTCGCATTATCCCTATGTAGAGTAGCATATGTATGCAGGATCTGTTTGTTTCAAATCTATTTTTCAGAGTTATACTGAACAAGTGACACATGAGATTTTTTTTAAGGTATCTTCCTAAGAATCCCATGACTTGTATTTCTACCTACATGTATTTTTAAGTCTTAGTCAGACTGGCCAGAGTTTAAACCCTAGACATTTTACACATGAGCGAAACACTTTACCAACTGAGCTACTACATTGATCCAATGACAAGTGAATTAATAAATTTTCTCACATGATGATCTGTCCCCAGTTGGATTTGAACCTAGGCATTGAGAGGGTCTTTGATCTAAGTGTTTGGCAGCAGGGGAAAATCCCATAAAGGGTTGGTGTAAGTACACCGTTTGTTGATCATTCCAATTTATTTTTCAGAAAAGTGAAGCACTAGAGGAGTCATTTTGTTCTGTGATATGTCACACAGCTGAAACAGAACGATGGAAACGTGAAAATAGTGCAGAGAAATTAAAAAATGTGTTGTCGAATGTACCACAGGTAATGTTTATATGTATATTGTATATAATCATATTTCATATTTCAAACAAGGCATCACAAGTGATACTAATTCCCTCGCAATAGAACGCTGTTAGAAATACCGGTATCTCACTCAAATTAACAAAGGGCGGTAACTCTGTCAAATCAAGTTTGTCAGTTAACAAAACACGAACTTCTCCAAGATATTACCATGATAAATTTTTGTATCAAGTTTTATTAAATTCTGCTGTTGAGAATTTAAAGTTTTTTTAGAAGCCTGACAAGGCGCGTGCAACATGCCTACATATGTACATAGGGGCAAATCCTTTATCCCCTCTAAACTTTGTAATAAATAAACCACTACAGGAACTTAATACAACAAAGCAGGCCTCTTACAAATAAATTGTTGACGGATGTAGGGATATTGCAACCCTAGACTTATCAAGGCACTCAAAAAGTTTTATGGCATGTATTGTTGATCAGCATGCTGTCTCTGTATTAAAAATTAACCTGGATATATTTGACATCCCATAGTTCTATGTTCCATTCTTTCTTGATTTTGAATACACCTGTGAGTATATAACTAGCTTTACAGGAGGCGCTTACCCTTCTGTAACACCTGACCTCACTTTTCTGGTGGAAGTTCACATGTTAAAATAAATTTGTCAGTTTTCAAAGTTTTCTTCTTTGTTTCTTTATTGTGGTTTGAACATGGACTGTTACGTTTATTTTTTTATTTTCATGCAGATGGTATTCTTCAACATACATTGTCAGAAAACATAAAAAAATAACATTTACTTACTTTACTTATGCCTGTGGTAGCAGGGAGGTACATAGGCCACTGGCAACACTCCTCCATCTGGTTCTATTCTGTGCTAATCTGCCCAGGTCTTGCCATTTGTATCCCTCTCTATCCATTTCTGATTGCAGGTTTCAAAAAAATAACATAGCAAATAACAATTGCCCAATCCAAATACCAACACCACATACCCTGGTAGTCTTCAATATAAAAACTTTCTTAATCAGAACAAAAAAGTTCCATAATTATTTTTATGTGAAATTTTTATATTTACACTTAGGTTATTGCTTAATGTGGATTTTTAAAACAAGACTTTCCATAATTTCAGGAATCACTGGATGTAGCCTTGAAGACCTATATACAATGTATGTATAACCAGCAGAATGGTAACAGGATCAACTTCTTATCAGATTTACTGGACTCCTTAGTAGAAAACAGTTCTATACAGGCCAGGTACTACAAATCATTTCTGTAAATCACGTTTTTGTCATGATAAAGTGTGTGAATATGAGAGAACAGAATGTAAAACACTGATGGCAAAAATTTATTGTGACATGGGTAATCCATTTTAGGGCCTTCAGTGTTCAATCTAGGATTTTTTAAAGGCAGCCATTTTAATAACAAAATCTTTCATCTAAAATACTGTAACATCAATTTTTTGCATTCTTGTAATTTTAATAATGGGGACATTTGGCAAGATAAGGGACCAATGGCCCCTCTCTATTGAATGTAAACTTGGCCTGGTCAAAAGCAGCCATGTTTTTTTTTTTTTTCAAAAGAAAATCAAAAGCCCGCAATTTTTTTATCAAGTCCAGAGTTTGGTTAATGAGAAAATTGAAGGAGAAAACCAGAAATCAATATGTATTATTTCTATCGGCATGCAGTTAAATGGTATTTTTGGCAGTATTTGCAACCCATGTGACATCTGTTGAAGATATCGGACACACTTCTTCGATCGCATTTGGTGTCTTTATTTTCATGTGAGTTTCTTTTCTTGCCACTGTAGCCTGCTTGTTGGTGTGAAATTTAAA
Organism: Anadara kagoshimensis; assembly: GCA_021292105.1. Taxonomy (NCBI): domain Eukaryota; kingdom Metazoa; phylum Mollusca; class Bivalvia; order Arcoida; family Arcidae; genus Anadara; species Anadara kagoshimensis. The sequence continues at coordinate 42,861,130 of CM037860.1, read as the reverse complement.
TTAAACGGCTACATCATCGGACAAGACTGAGCATTGGTAGCGATTACATGCGCAATAACTATCTAGATTTTTCTTTATCAGCAGAACGCTTAAGTTGTCTACCTAATGACTAGCATTTCTTACAAGCGCTGTAATGATCAAGAATGAATGTAAACAACAACAGGGTAACGTGACTACGGATGGTGTTTCAAGATTTTTTCAAGACACCAGGCGACAGTCGATAATAAAATTCATTGGTCTTCTGAGTGTTTAAGCCCAACGGGCTTTTCAATAAAAATTTTGCAAAGTCTTGCTTGCCAAATTTCTAGTCCCGGGCTTCGGGCTTGACGAATTTTCAACCCCTGCAGTCCCTGCTTCTGTTAAAAAAAGTACAAAATATCATCAGTCTCAGTCTTTGCATTTCATTTGGCCTGGTTTTCATGTGACAACCCTTGTATTATAACACCCCCTTGTATCTACTTACAATAGACTAATTTTGTACATTTATATACTTAATTCATAAGTTCATTTTTGCTTCCTGTAGACCAATATGTGAAGCCTTGCTGAATAATGACCAGATACACTATACTAAACAACACATGTGGGTCACAACCTTCAAATTGATACGGAAGATCATAGGAGGAGTAGATTACAAGGTAAGAGTGAACAATCAAAGCCCTGCCATGTTGATGTGATCTTTACCAACAGTTTAATGGCAAAATAATTTTCCCTCAGAAATTCTGATTTTATTTGTAATTTTGTTGATGCATACTTGTATTGTATAATTTTTAAAAGACTTCTTTCATGCATATTACTTTTCTGTTTCTTTCCGTTATGAACTTATTTTTTATTTTAGGGATGTCGTGATTTGTTGCGTGTCATTCTAGATAAATGTCAGATGATACCTGCGATTGGAAATGTATCCATTATGCCACAAATAGAGTGTGTTATTAATGTAAGTATCATGTAATCTTTTTAATCCACATTTCTTAGTGTTGTTGATAGCCACCCACCTCGAGAGCGGGTTCATAGATTATAACCCTGGCCAGGTTATACATAAGACTTCATACATAAATACCGCTTCTTCATCGGGCATTTGGCATTAAGAGGACAGAGTATCCACTCATTCACCTGATGTCAGTATAATGTGACAGGAAGCTTTTCTGCTGTGTACAGACTGGGTGAGCTAGCACCTTAATTTTGCCCTGAGTGCGCTAGTACAAGGCAGACCATAAAACATAGTAGCAAAGCCACATCTCAGATACACAAGCTTGTTCTTAAATAAATCCTTAGAGATTACTAAACTTAATCTCATTGTGAATAACTGAAAAATTGCTAATGCAATATTAAACAACATTACAAGCAACTAGGGGTGTCATGATATACCGATGTATTGCAATTTTAATAAAAATTGTATTGTATCACAATACGATTGCTACGTATTGGTAATTAAAAATATTTTCACAGCTTTTGAAAATCAGTTGTGTTATTCATATTTTCATTACATAAAAGTACAACATCGAATTCATTCATGTTTACCTATTTTACGCAAAAAAGTATCTGTAAAACAGGCATTTGTAAGACATAGTAAATCCTATATAAATAGACCATGTAAACACATGGCTAGCAACAGTACAAATTCATGTTTGTTCATTACAAAATATAGAAACAGATTAAAGATTTTTAAAGGCAATATATTGTGGTGTGTATTGCAATACACTCTTCTTATATTGCAATATATCTTGGTACGCTATGAGCATATCATGACAACCCTACAGGCATCCAACTTGCTAGTAGTGTGTTTGCTGTGTAAGAAGCTGCTTGTGACTGATAAAAATATTGGTATTCTTATGCACAGTGATTATCATTAATTATAAGATGCAGTTTGTCTCTGACCAAAATATACAGAAATGCCACCATTTCAAGGAAAACACTTCTATTTTAATTCTACACCATATTATTAGCATTACAGTACTATTTAAGACCACCAAACTATTGCCATTGCAAGGGAGATAATTTTATTTTAGATTTTGTTTGATAATTTATAAACAGCAAACTACAATTCATCAATGGTAAATACCAAACTGTATTTTATGATGAATTTATTGTTCATTTTTCAGTTAATAACATATATTTTGGACCGTAATGCATGTCTGCTACCTGCCTACCTGGCTGTCAATGAAATCACTAAAGTATGTCCAGAGGACAAAGTGTGGCCACATTGGGTAAGAATATAAAAATTTTGTTTTATTTAAGAAAACAGGAACTTGAAAATGTTTCCTCATTCTGAAGGGGTCATGATGACCTAAAGCAACAGCTTAATGATCACAACACCTCTCTCTGCCTAGGCTGACCGTTGGCAAGTGAACTGACAAACTTTTTATTACACTAGGATCTACCCAAAATGGGATTCATACTTAGGCAGTGATAGACACTGATCCTTTAGCATGCGCTTTTAGACCACCTAGCCACAGAGGCTCCCAAAATGGTTGATGGCCTCAGTTTAGATATAATATTTGATCAACAGTGTTTTCTCCAACTTCTTAAAATAAGGGGTCATAGATGACCCCATCACTTGAAAGTTGGGGGTCATTTTCCAAATCAAGGGGTCACAATAATTCTGTTAAATTTTTAGATTTAATTATCATGCAAATGAGCAAGGGATTGGTAATATCTTATGTGAATATTGGATAACTGAAGCCAGAGTCAAAAATTTGTTTATTGTTATTGCTATACAGTCTCTTCTGCTTTTTAGCAATGAATAAATTAAACAAGTATTCTAAATAATTTTACAGTAACTGACTAGATAACAATTCAGCAATGACTTGTGTTTTAATGTTGGTAGCTGTTCTTTAGCAAGCCAGTACACAGAATAGTAATGCTCCCACTGTAGCTTCATTTTTAGAACATAACAAATCATGCACTTGCTTTTTCATGTTCAAACGAAGGGAACTTCATTCAAGAGATGCTTTGTGCTGAATGGAAGCAATATGTCTAGTGAGAGTAGAATGTCTGAAATTAGTACATCTGCTTGTGAAAGGATTGTCTTTCCCCTCGGATGAACACATGTTACATATCATTTTATCATTTTTGAATCTCAGCCAGCTATTTTGTTGCAACCTTTTAGGTCTAAATTCTCGTTTTGTCTTTGGACCACTTTTATTGACTATCCGGGTATCGTCATCCTGAGCTGGTTGGTGGAGGCCTGGTGTGCCATCCTTTGTCGACGTTTTTATCACCGACAGGTTTAAAAAATGAAGTCAATTGCCGTTGCTTTGGCTTGGACATTTTTTTGTTTACAGCCCGATCGATCAAACGCTTTAAATACACCCAAACATAGTCACTAACACGTGGTTTAATACAAGCATTAAATTGATCATGAATGAATTATGAGTGAACAGGGATCCTGTTATCTTAAATTGTAGCAAGGTATCTATGGATGTATCGATGTGTAATGCAACAGGAAACCCGTTTTGCGGGAATTTCCGTTTTTATCTTTCGTTTTCAGTTCGAAACATTGTCCAAGTAAAAACGAAGATGTTACACATTTGGATTGTTGTAAAAATCTAATTGCGTCAAAAAAAAAAACGCACTAGGTCATTTAAGTTGCGTCATTTATGAAATAATCGCGTCAAAAACGCAAAAAACGCACTCTGGAGAAAACACTGGATCAATATATACATAGACATGTATATTTATTCCATTTAAAGTGCAACACTGATAGCTCAGTTGGTAGGGTGCTTGCTCTGTAAGTGGGATGTCATAGGCTGAATGACCCAAGAAAGTGGGTAGTGACTGTTCTTTCGGCATTACTAGATGAAAGTCACGGTTCTTTTGGATAGGAGCTTAAAATAAACAAAGTCCTGTGTCACTGTAAATGTTGGCAAGATAAAGAACCCTGTTGTATAATGCCATCAGTGCAACGCACAGGCTAAATTTCTGCACCTTCGATTATAGCTAGCGACTTCTCGATATAAGTGAAATGTTCTTGACTAGGACGTTAAACACCATTACTCAACTCAACTCCATTTAAAGTTTTTTACTCCATCTATTTTATAATATTTCTACATTTTTAGTTTCGTGTTTGTTTTCTTTTCAGAAAATGGGGAAGATATTGTCAGATTTTGTCAACAGTTTTAGACCAACAGCACAGATGGTGACTGTATCAGGTAGGTTATCACAAGATTGTGTGTATTTATTTATAATTTTTAATTATTTTTATCATTTTAAATGATGTAAGATTTGAAAAAGTTGTTGAAAATATTAATTTTCAGAAAGATTTTTCCAATAGCATATCTTTCTAATTTTGTAATCAGACATTTTTATGTGTGTCTGTATATACCAGTGTTTAATCTGTAAGGGACCCTTGCACCATTGCTCCCAAAATAATAAATTTTTCACCCAAAAATGCTGTCTGTGGGTCAGCCGTGGTCCACCTTTCCAGTCTGATTAAATCTGGTTCTTCCTATCTTTCATTAATTATATATTGAACCAACTGGTTATTTGTTGCAAGGCATAATATGGCATGCATTAATAATTTTAGTGATGTGGATATTTCAATATTGATTTTTCCAAATAAAATGACTGGAGTTATTATGTTGACCCCATTTTTGAAAACATGGCCCCTATTTTTTGAATGCCTGGGTCAGAATGACCCCACTAACTACAGTTCTAGATAGAACACTAATATACAAATGTAAATTTAAGTTTTAAAGATAGAAGGCTCTTTTATTATTATGATTCATATTGGTAATGGGATGATCTTGAAAAATCAAATCAAAGCACATTTTGATATGTCTGCACATACAACAGAAAAAAAATTATTTGTTATATTCCAAACATCACAATAATTGTCAACACCGGCATTAAAAAAATTTGGTAACATTATATTATGGCTGTCATGTTTCATTAAAAGTTTTATGTGTAAACAAGTTAAGCCATCCATGTCACTGCTCTAGTATTCGCAATTTTATGGTAATTCTGCAATTATTTGTTTGACCTACTCCTCTATAACTGTTGAAGATAATTTGACTAAACTTGGTATACATGTTAAGTTGTTAACTAGAATTGCTTATGTAAAAAGAGGAGATAACTCTATGTTAATTTCTCAGAGTTGTGTCCCTTTGAAATTTTAATCATGATTTTTGTAATCTTTACCAACAGTTTACTTACCAAAATGTGAACAGCGTCTTATTTAAAATGGAATTGTAATAAACTAAATAGTTATCATTATTGATTGTATTTTCAGGAAGGGCTGACTTATTACCAATTGTTGGACATTCCTTGGCCACATGTCTGGTGTGGAGACTTAATTCTAGCAATTTAAAATTTCCTTTGAATGGACCTCTTCCTTATGACAGGGTAAATATACATTTTAAACATGAATCAATTTGAAAAAAAAACTTTTATGATGTGAAATTATTCTCATGTATTTGAGATACACATGGTATAAAGTAATTATATGTCAAATTGTAAATGAGACATCCCATGTTTATGCATCCATTTCTATTGTGTTGTCAGTCCGTACATCCATCAGGAATAGTTTGTCCCAGCCTTTTCTTCCAACACACTTGAAGACATTGTTTAATAAACATGTTATACATGATTACAAGGATATGGCATTGTGTATGTACCAGATGTGGGGGTAACTCTCTGCAAAAGTTCTTAGAATTATGGCCCTTTGAAATTTTAATCATCTTTTCTGGTATCTTTACCAAAAGTGTAATGGTAAAAAATATAAATGGGTGTATCTTGCTGCTTTTAATGGCACTCTTGTTAATAGTATTTTGATGTCCTAAAGTATATCTTTTTATTATATTTTTCCTTACAAGCTAGCATTGATTTATAGCCAAAAATAAAAAAAAACGAAACAAATGGGGGCAATGAAACAAGGTTTTGCTGTACAGGAAATAACACTTTACAGTGGCCAACTCTGTATAAATGTCACCATATGAACCCAAGAAATATGGACTTTATAAAAGGTAGTTCTAATTTAGAGGTGGTATCTTTAGTAGCTTCAGTACCACTATGGTAGCTCAGTTGGTAGAGTCTTACAGCATCTTCCAAAAGGTTGAAAGTGGGTAGTGGCTGTTCTTTTGCCAAGCACTTAACATTACAAAATGAAAGTTATGATTCTTTTGGATGGGAACTTAAAATAAATGAGATCCAGTGTCACAGTAAGCATTGCAGGTATAAAGAATCCTGTTGTATAATGCCATCAGCACAATTGACAGACAACGTTTCTGCACCTTCGCCTATAGCTGGCAACAACTGGATACAATTGAAATATTCTTGACTGGGACATTAAACACCATTACTCAACTCAACTTAAGTAGCTTTGGTAGTGCATACATGTAAGTTTTACTGTACATGTAGACATTTATTGTACTTATTTATTTATACAGGATTTACATGAACCACAGACAGGGTTGTTACGGTACGTTCTAGAGCAACCATACTCCAGGGAGATGGTTGGCAACATGCTTGGTCTTAATAAACAGGTATGATAAAATTTTAATTCATCTACCAGGTACATTGTATTTTGTAAATTTATATCAGAAATACTGGGTTCCTACATTAAGTCTTAAAGTAGCCATATTTTAGCGAGATAGTCAGTAATTGTTGCATGCACATGTATACTCTTTGTATCTTTCAAATATTTCTATACACTGTATGTATGTCTATGAGCATTTTCTTTGAAAAATTAACTTAGCAGAATGTGCCACAAAAATGTTCACATGCTTGGAAATAAAGTCTATCATATCCCATTTTGTTTTTGTATTTTAATACATTTGTATATAAATTGTCCTATTTGAACATCGAGACAGGTCCTAGTATGATGAGGTTTGTCAGTTTCCTTGCAGAAAGCAGGTGGATCTTTTCATGCACTCAGGTTTCCTCTGCCATCCCAGAACTTACCACTTTGATATAAGCCAAAGAATCTTGACAGGGGCATAAAAACACCATTACTTTACTTCACTCCACTCTTGAGCAATTCTAGTTAAAATTTTCTTTACACAATGAAGATTTATAAAAACAAATAATCCTTATATTTACAGAGTGAACTAGTTGATGTAAACATTTATTTATATCCGCACACTACCTTGTTAATTGTTCTGTCACATATTCAATAAAATGGTGTCTGGTGAAACTTTATTTACATCAATTTTAGGGGTTATTTATAATTGATAATGATAGTACATGAAAGCTTAATATAATTTATAAAGTTAGTGCAATAGAAAATTTAATATGGTAAAAGATGTACGGTATGTTTCTTGCACCCCTGATTGAAAATCCATTAAAAGACCAATGAAAGATACTAGTATCACCATCTTGCACCCCTCTAATAATTTTAATGTGGTAAAAGATGTATGTTTCTTGCACCCCAGATTGAAAAGTCAATAAAAAAAGCTGTGAAAGATATCTCCTTCTTGCACCCTTCTGATATGTTTTTTCCCACCAAGATTTACCAATGAAATTAGAAGTGTATCAATGGTTGAGAATATGTTTATTGAACTGATGTATATTGTGGTGCAAGAAATAGAATTAATCACGCCTTGTGGTGCCAGATAGGGAAATTCCAACCCTGATTCTAATACATGTATATTTGGTCTGGAACTTGGCAAGCCTTGATCTCGACCAGATATATTAGAACTTGGGTTGAGATTTCCCTATCTGCTACAGCAAGAAGTAAATGATTCTATTAGTATTTATGTTTTGATTTGGGTAGGAAAAATCTAAATTTCAAAATTAAGTCTTTGTCTTTATTAGATGCGTGAACATATAAATTTCATAAATGGTCCATACTAATTTGGTTTATACACACATTTTATGTACATCTCCCGTTCACTGTCTAATAGTTTTCTAACTAATACTTTTATTTGAGGCAGGGTTCTTGTTAATTTCTGATCCTTTTTTACGTTTTATCAACCACAAATAATTTCAAAAGTTGAAATTAATTGCTAAAGCATGCATTCATCATTTTGAACTCGACTGCAAAACTAATACCATATTCCTTGCATGTTTTAAAAAAACCAAATGAATAGTACATGTACATGTATTATAAAATTAAATGAAGAGTATTTGTTTTATGACACAAACACATACGTATGGTTAAATTTTGTAAAATGATAGCAATTTCATTGGATAGAATAAGAAACAATCATTTGTATCAATTTTAATTAAAAAAAAACATGCAAATTGATGACGTAACAACTTTGTATTGTTGGCAGTCGTCAAAGATTTAATAGATTCACACACACCATTTAAATTCATGGTTTTTATTTTTTTGAGTTTTCATACAATAGCATATTGCTCCATGTCCAAAGCAAAGTAAAATCTTTAAAAACTGGCAAATTAAGTTAAACATGTTCTCCAGATGGGTAAGCATATCCTATTTATTAGCATAAAATCAAAATTAAGTTAAACATGTTCTCCAGATGGGTAAGCATATCCTATTTATTAGCATAAAATCAAAATTAAGTTAAACATGTTCTCCAGATGGGTAAGCATATCCTATTTATAAGCACAAAATCAAAATTAAGACTAAAGAAACATGAAGTTATTGGGACATTAAATATAACCAGGGTAATTTTAGATGATGCAGAGACATCAAAACAATTTTATTTTGCTTGCAGTAATTTTCTCTTGTTTTGAGCAATCAGACTACTGTAAATATTGTGTGATGAATTCAAGGCATGCTTTTTGTTTTATATCTGACGAGAGAGAGAGAGAGAGAGAGAGAGAGAGAGAGAGAGAGAGAGAGAGAGAATTTAATCAAGGTTTCATTTATATAACAGTAGTCCCTCTCTTGCAACCTCTGTCTGTTGTGACAGTGAGATTGAAATAAAAAAGAAAAAGAGAGATTAAAATCTGTTTTCAATCTCTGGCAAGACAATGTTGCTTGTGAGTTTGAAATGAGAAAGAAAGAAAGAAAGAAAGAAAGAAAGATGGATTTCAATCAAAACTTTAATGTTTATAACCTCTTGCAATCTTTTTACACTCTGGCAAGAAGACTGTCATTTGTGATAATGAGTTTGAAGTGTGTATGTGTGTGAGAGAGGAGAGAGAGATTTCAATCAATTAAATATATCCAGGGTAATTTTAGATGCAGAGACATCAAAACAATTTTATTTTGCTTGCAGTAATTTTCTCTTGTTTTGAGCCGTCAAACTACTGTAAATGTTGTGTGATGATTTATTAGCAGTATTGGGTGATTATTCCTGACTGCCATTGGGTTTGCCAGTGTACCATGTGATACCCCATAACGTTTCTACAGAACAGTTATTTTCATTGGAGATAGAATCACCTCAGTTCATGTTTTCCTGTAAAATGGCGTTACTCTGGGAAATTTCGACATAAACAGTCTCGAACACATTCTGCACAAACATTAAGGGGTATTGATCACGTGGTACACTGACAAACTCCATTGTCAGAGCAGCAATTCTAATGATGGATTACAAGATTAATAATCTATCATCAGCGCATGGTTTCCTAAATGTCAGCTTTATTTGTTACTGATGTACAATCATAAATTAAAATGCAAAAATGTATATCTTCAATTATCAATTATTAATTTTTATCCTATTTGACATTACATGTATTAGACACATGATTTAATTGTTCAATTGATACATTAGGTTAAACAAAGATGTGAGGTTTTAGAAGAACAACTGGTCAATTTAGTTGTCATGGCAATGGAGAAATCTGAAAAAGACGATGCATCAAGCGATGAAGGTCTAAGTCAGTTGTTATGGCAACACCTATCTAGTCAGGTGATCTACTTTGTGTTGTTCCAATTTGCCAGTTTTCCACACATGGTTATGTCCCTTTATGAAAAGGTAAGTTTCAAATTCATTAAGAGTTACACAGATATATGCTGACTTTTCTTTCAGTTGCAAAAGGGCTTATTGTCATATATTCCAGCTCGAGTGTCTGGGTATATTGTTAATAGTTTTTATTCACAACATTTTATGTACTAAATTTGGAGATATAGTTGAAGGTTTGATCCTCTCTGTTTATTAACAGAATATGAATGTTAAGATTAATTAAAACTTGTGTGCAGATTACCCTGTCATGACTTATTTATGTGGGATTTGTAATCCAGTCAGTGTCCAAGTCTAAGGGAGATAACTGATAAAGCCTCTGGTTGATTAAGATGACCCAGACAATATTATTGTTGGCTACCATACTAAAGACATACTAATTGCTCATGCAAGCTGAAATTGTAGAATATCTCTTGAGTAAAAAGTGCATTTTTATTTTCTAGTATATTTTCACTGAATAGAGAGTAAATTTGCCAATTTTTGTTTCAGTTGAAAGGACGTAATCTAAACAAAGGTAGAGATCATTTGATGTGGGTTCTCCTTCAGTTTATATCAGGAAGTATCCAGAAAAATCCAGTAAGTAATATAAAGAAAAAATGTAACAACAATTCCCCCCTTCCAAAAAAAAAAAAAAAAGAAATTCATTTCTGAAAGATCTCAATAAAATATTGTTAAGCATAACAATGTAAGTCATTATACCCTTTACAAACAAATCACCCTGTCTGTCCATCTGTGAGTGTCAATTTGTCCTCCTATCTGTGTCTCCAAATGTATTTAAAATTGAACATTCTTACTTGGTACACATATACTGATTCATCATATCAAGGTGATGTGTTGCATACTTCTACAAGCAGATGTTTACAGAGCTATTAGCCTAAATCATGGGGTGTATTTATCCCTTTCAGAACATTCTAGTTGTTATTGCCTTGCTTATTAATCAATTGTTGGAATTTCTTGTTATATGATGAATATTAGATTCATGTTTTGTATATATTTACCAGCTGAAAGATTTCCTGCCAGTTATGAAGTTGTATGATTTGTTATATTCGGACACGTCAGCCATACCAATGCCAGATGTTAACAAGTCTCAGTCTACACATGCTGTAGCTAGCACCTGTATCTGGATACATCTAAATAAGAAAGCTCAAACAGATAAAGTCAAACTTTGTAGACCTATACCCTTTGCTTTACATGAACACATGGAGTAAGTGTAATTATGGCATGTTTATTGCTTTACATCTGACAAGAGAGAGAGAGAGAGAGAGATAGAGAGAGAGATTTTGATTAATGTTTCATTTTATATAACAGCAGCCCTCTCACAATCTCTGTCTGTGGTGACAATGAGATTGAAATGTCAGAAAAAGAGAGATTATAAGTTTTCAATCTCTGGCAAGACAGTGTCGCTTGTGAGTTTAAAAGGAGAGAGAAAGAGAGAAAGAATGAAAGAAAGAAAGAAAGAAAGAAAGAAAGATGGATTTTAATCAAAACTTTAATGTATATAACCTCTTGCAATCTTTTTACATTCTGGCAAGACTGTCATTTTTGATAATTAGTTTGAAGTGTGTGTGTGTGTGTGTGAGTGTGTGTGTGTGAGAGAGAGAGAGAGAGAGAGAGAGAGAGATATTTCAATCAAGGTTTTGCTGTGAGAAAGAGATTTCAATCAAGGTTTCATTGTGTACAACAGTTTTCTTTTTATAATCTTTTTACAATCTCTGGTAAGACTGTGTTACATGTGAGTTTGTAATGAGAGAGAGAGAGAGAGAGAGAGAGAGAGAGAGTTACTACTTACAAAATCATTATGTAAATATTTTTCAAAATAAAACAATATTTTTTATACAGTATCTTTTTTGTAGGTATCTGAAACAAAGTTTGAATAACAAGAACCTGTCTCTGAATGATTATAAAATAGCTCTACTCTGTAATGCTTGTAAGTATATAAAAACCAGTCATACATGTACCTGTCCTCCAGGTTGCTTGTTACAGCATCCTCTTGTTATCCACATGTAAGTTCAAATATTTCATATCTGACACTTTTATTATAGCGTCATCTTGTGTTTTGTTTACAATACCTAGCCACATGTCAATCTTACTAAAATTGTATTTTAGCAAAAGACATTGAATTTTCATTAAATTGACACCTTTGAGAAAAAATTATTATTCAAGCGAGCAGAGGCATAGGAGCTAACGAAGTTGGATTCATAGAGGTTTATTTGTATAGGATATAAAAAGAATTTGGTATCCGGGACAGGCACATGATTTTAAGTTATCCAGGTTATTTGAGGTATTGACGTTCGAGCGATCAAAGTTTGATGTGTTTTGTTGTGTGGAAAGTGAACAACACATGCAGTGGGATCATGATAATATGATTCTACTTCCAGTTGTTGCACGAAAATAACACCTAAGCAAAATGTCTGATTTCGGGTATTGCGAAATGTTTACCCCAGGAATATAATCCCCTTTATGTACCACTACAATAACTCAGTTGGTTTAGTGCTAGCCCTGTATGTGGGAGATCAGGCTTGAAACCCCTGCAAGGCCTGACCAAGACATGATAATAGTTAGTGACTGTTCTTTCACCAAGCACTTGGCATTTAGAAATGGATGTCAATGGATCATAGTAGTTGTGGCATACTAAATAACCCTCACTGCACATTGTCTTGTGAATAATGCAAAGGTCAAAATTCCTGTTACTTCACCTATAGCTGGCAGTATCTCAATGTACCTGTAAGTGAAACAGTCTCTATTGGGAAGTTAAACCCAATCAATCAATCATTCAATATTACTGTAGGGAAGATAGAAGTTGCTTAAAATGTTTTGTGTATTGATGATTTTATTTTTATTTTTATAGATAGTACAAACAATGAGTTTTTTAATCTACCAATGGGTAAACTGGTAGAGAGTATCTATGGTGATAGTAAACATACAACCTTGTTACCTGGCAACATTGTAGCATCAGCTCCCACACAGCCTCTACCCATGAGTCTTTTAGATTCCTTAACAGTTCATGCTAAAATGAGGTATGTATTAATAAATGGGTTTCATCCTGTCAATGTCCTTAAAGCAGGCCTCAGATAAAGCACTTGGTGACTCGTCCTGACCAAGTTAAAACACTCCAGTGATGAGTTGAATTTTATTCTCTGCCCAGTGCCGAGTAGATTATTTGTCTGACATCATCTTTGACACTTATTAAATTGTTGAAATGTAAAAATAAAAGTACATCTTTTTCTAGTTTTAAGTTACAACTACTTGGCACTGAGTACACAACACCTGATCACTTGATTTGATGATATGTATTTTGAATTTTTTGCTGTTCCACATATAAACTAAAGTACAAGAATTGGAGAATGACTTTTTTCTTTCATTGTAGCTTGATACACAGTATAGTTCACAGAGTGATAAAGCAGGCTAAAGCCAAGCAGACCGTGGCACTGGCTCCAGCCTTAGTGGAGACATACAGCAGACTTCTTGTATATATGGAAATAGAATCTCTGGGTATTAAAGGATTTATAAGTAAGTCTCTACTCTTTTTATAACTATGGGATTAACTAATAGAATCTGTCGTTACAGGTCATATGAGATAAGGAAATCTCAACCCAAGGTCTTATATATTTGGTCCAGAACGAGGCTTGCCGAGTTCTGGACAGTATATTTAAGACTGAGGATTGAGATATGACCAGTAGTGATTAATTCTTTTTCTCACACCTTGTTCCTTTAAAATTCTATTAAAAGCTTCTAGGGTTACAGAAAACAGCTATTTATTCAGGCGTAACGTGTAACCTAGGGTGAGACAAGGAAATCCCACATGGGTAAAAACAAGGGATTTTAATGTCACAGGTGTGAGAAATATTTATGCCAAGAGTGCAGTTACACAAACATTAATTAGTATTAGGAGTGGAGTAATGACATTTTTTGCTCCAGTCAAGATACTTTCAATAATATTGAGGCAGTCGGTACCGAGATGGTGGAGTAAATTGAAATGTCCAGAGAAAATTGATTTAAATATAGTAGAGTGGAATAATGGGGTTTTATGCCCTAGTCAAAATTTTTTCACTTTTTTTAACATGGTCAGTTCTGAGATGGTGCAGTAAATTGGAGTGCCCAGAAATTGAGTTAAATATAGTAGATTGGAGTAATAATGTTTTACGTCCTTGTCAAGATTCTTTCACTTTCATGTGTATCAAGGTGTTCAGTTCTTGGGTGGTGGAGGAAACAAGTACAAATACTTAGTATAAAGATAATAAAAGATCTAAAAGTGGCTTGAAAGCAACTTTAAAATTTTAATAAAATATGGCTATCATTTAAATTTGAAAACTTCATAACTTTCATGACTTTGCTTAAAAAAACTTTCAGATATTGAGCTAATATTGGACCTTGTTATACATGTATATGGTAATTAGATAAAAGTTTAACATGATGACTATTTATTTTATCTTTATAATTTTAGGTCAGCTCTTGCCTACAGTTTTCACAAGTCATGCTTGGGGTATACTTCATACATTACTGGAAATGTTCAGTTATCGCTTACATCATACACAAGCTCATTACAGAGTTCAACTCTTAGGTCATCTTCATACATTAGCATCTGTTCAACAGACCAATCAGAATCAGTTACATTTATGGTAAGTACACTGAGAAAGGTCATCTGCATACATTAGCATCTGTTCAACAGACCAATCAGAATCAGTTACATTTATGGTAAGTACACTGAGAAAGGTCATCTGCATACATTAGCTTCTGTTCAACAGACCAATCAGAATCAGTTACATTTATGGTAAGTACACTGAGAAAGGTCATCTGCATACATTAGCTTCTGTTCAACAGACCAATCAGAATCAGTTACATTTATGGTAAGTACACTGAGAAAGGTCATCTGCATACATTAGCATCTGTTCAACAGACCAATCAGAATCAGTTACATTTATGGTAAGTACACTGAGAAAGGTCATCTGCATACATTAGCATCTGTTCAACAGACCAATCAGAATCAGTTACATTTATGGTAAGTACACTGAGAAAGGTCATCTGCATACATTAGCTTCTGTTCAACAGACCAATCAGAATCAGTTACATTTATGGTAAGTACACTGAGAAAGGTCATCTGCATACATTAGCTTCTGTTCAACAGACCAATCAGAATCAGTTACATTTATGGTAAGTACACTGAGAAAGGTCATCTGCATACATTAGCTTCTGTTCAACAGACCGATCAAATCAATAACATTTATGGTAAGTACACTGAGAAAGGTCATCTGCATACATTAGCTTCTGTTCAACAGACCGATCAAATCAATAACATTTATGGTAAGTACACTGAGAAAGGTCATCTGCTTACATTAGCTTCTGTTCAACAGACCGATCAAATCAATAACATTTATGGTAAGTACACTGAGAAAGGTCATCTGCATACATTAGCTTCTGTTCAACAGACCAATCAAATCAGTAACATTTATGGTAAGTACACTGAGAAAGGTCATCTGCATACATTAGCTTCTGTTCAACAGACCAATCAAAATTAGTAACATTAATGGTTAGTATGCTAGGAAAGGTCATCTGCATACATTAGCTTCTGTTCAACAGACCAATCAAAAATCAGTAACATTTATGGTAAGTATGCCGGGCAAGGTTATCTCAAAAGATAACAAAGGTATGCTATTATGCTGAAAGGACAGTTAAAAGAAGCTAATTTTTTTTCGGGATTTTTAAGGGAGATAAGGGGTTGAGTTTTAGAGTTTCGAAAAGGCAATTTTGAATGATAATTTGTGTACACTTATGTGGAAGTGTGAGGAAAACAAAGGGCAAATAGTGTGAACAGTATAGAAATTTTGTGTAATAAAATAAATATAACATGACTGAGAATGGTAACATTAAAAATGTTCACCTTTTCAAACCAAATGTTAATATCAGCTCTGCCTTGATGATGAAGATGAGTAAAGTATTTTTAAAGCTTAGTGATGTTTGAACTTACCAAAATGGGTGCCATTTACAAAAAGGTAAAGTTCTTTGCAAAAAGCAATTAATTTACTGATAAATACAATGCTATTCTTTATTTTATAGTGTAGAGAGTACAGCTTTAAGATTGATTACTGGACTTGGCAGTGCAGAAGTTCAGCCTCAGTTATCACGCTTGTTCAGTGAACCAAACAGACCAGGCTTCTTGTCGGGAGAGTCGGAAGAACTTAACAGGGCACTTGTTCTCACACTAGCCAGGGCAATGCATGTTACAGGTAAATGTGATGACATTTTTATAAAAGTACATGTATTTTTAAACTAATTTATATTCAATTTGTATATTTATCTGACTGTTCCTACCTTCAGCACTATCAGTGCTTTGATTATTAATGTATAAGGGAGTGTGTCTTTTTCTGTCTGTCCATCAATAAAAATTTTTTTTTCAAATTTTTGGTCCAATCATTATAAAAATTTTTTGCCATGACACAATTTTCATTTGGTTGGGCTGAAGGAGGAGGAGGAGGGGGGGGGGTGTTTGCTAGAGATTTTCTGTTCTTAAATATCTTGTGGTGCAAACTACTAGTACATTTCTTGTCAAATTAATCATTCTGAAGACTTCAATATGGCACATCTCATCTCTCATCAGAGGTGGCTAATCTGGTAATTATGAAACCTCGCATGCACAATTGTGCCTGATTTACAGATTGCATGATAGTTTGAAATATGGTGTAATCATCGCTATAATAAAAAAAAAAATTGTATATGCATTGTTGAATGTTGACTGTTGAGCTAACTAATTCTAGATATTTTGTCCAATCATTATTAAATTTTACACAAGTTCACAAAATAGGTCTTTGTTTTAAAATGGCAAAAGCAAATAGCTGTGGATAAGAATTTTTTACATGTATGTTTCTAGTCTTGATAGCCAAAACTACTATTGGCTAATATTTTTTGAGAAATTCTTTTAAAAAGTAGTTTATTTTAGCAAATTTGTGAAAAATTACTTTAAAAAGGCAATATTTTCACAAATTTTGGAAATTTTGTTACTGCAATGTTTACCCTTAGCAATTGTCACACCACCCACCTCCCACCCTTACTCCATTGACAAGTGACTGGATACAATCTGCATTCCTAAAGTGCATTTTACTTCAAAATGTTTTATCTAATGTTCACTACTTTTTATATTTATTTTAATACAAATGGATCATATTTTGCAGGTGTTGAGACGTTTTCGTCATCCTGGTTTCGTGATATTTTAATGCAGATTATGCAGAGTACACCACACAGCTGGCCTGAAAATACACTGAAATGTTTCCCACAAAGTTTGAGGGAATTCTTCCAACAGAACACATTACCACGGGAAGATAGAGCTACCTTAAAAAGAAATGTGGACACTGAATATAAGAAATGGAAAAGTAAGGAATAAGATTATAGGATTCTGTTTTTAGTATTCATGTAGGATAGGGAAATCCCACCCGAGGTGTCTAACATTTCAGTCAGGGGTTCAAAATTATGATTGTAATGGAAGGTCTAAGACCTTTTGCTCTTATTTTTGGCAGGCCCCACATAAAGTTTTTAAAGTCCAATATCAACATTGAAAGGTCCATGTGCAATTATGTTATCATAAAGAAAAAGTAGTTTTAACCTGGTAAAACTGACAGGTCAGTTGGACTTAAACAGTTTAAATCTCAAGGATCCCATTGTAAAATCAATAGGTCCCTGACCTGGGTAATTTAATTTTGAACCCATGGGGGCTTGACTCAATTTGGTTTTACAGCATGTATTAACTAAAATACAAAGTGATTTATTCTAAAATCAAAGAATTACGGTATGTTTCAAAAATTTGTGAATTTCAAAATGACGCCAATACAGATCACATGGTCATGTGAAATATGTGTATATGTGTGCTTCGAAATTCTTATCTTTTCTTGAATTGATAGTGATATATTGTTTCCAAGAATATTTTTGTATAAAGAAAATCACAAATATTGTATTTCTGGATAAACATTATGCATTTTCATAAGATCTTGCTTGCACTCCTAATTATTCAAAATGAATAATTCTGTGAGATTTGATGATAGCTAATGTTGTTGTCATTACTTTAAATAGACAAAACAGATAAATGACCATTACATGGTTATATATGGGCGAATTTAATACAAATTTGGAATATAGAATGTCGGTGAATGATGACCCTTAAAGTATTTTGACATTTTAAATTCTTCATCAAATAAAATTTGTTATTACAGGTATGGCTAATGAAGGTGATATTATTGCTCATTTTTCAATGCAAGGGACACCACCTTTATTTTTGTGGTAAGTACATATATATTGTTACCCTACTTTGTCTACTTTTAAACCTGAGGGCGCGATGGCCTAATGGATAAGACGTCAGTCTTCAAATCCAGGGTCTCTCACCGCTGTGAGTTCGAGTCCCGCTCGGACCACATGTGGGGAAGTGAATTTTCCTTGCCGTTGGCCTTTACTGATTCACCTGGTATCAGTATAATGGACTGGGGGAGTGGTACGCTTGTCTGCGGCGTACTGACTCTGTGAGCTAGCACGGTAAAGTCGCCCTGAGTGCGCGCTAGTACAAGGCAGACCATACAACACACTCGCACTTCACATGCATACACAAAATTGTTCAAAGATTAATCCATAGAGATTAATTAAATAGTTCTCATCGCGAATAGCTGAAAAATTGCTGATGCGACGTAAAGCAACATTCAACCAACCAACCAAACCAAACTACTTTTAAACCCCACAAACTGAGTTTGAGAGAGGGGTATATAGAAATGACCATGCCTCTGTCTGTTCATTTGTGAAATTGCTTTCATGATGTGGTAATTAACAAGAGGCTCCCAGGAGCCTGAATCGCTCACCTGGTTCATAAATGTCACTACTATCAGGCATAACATCTAAAACAGGTAAGTCAAATGACTTTTTAAGCTGAACATAACATAACCATGAAAGGGGTTATCTGACAATTTCAGCCTAGTAGACACTTTTGTAGAGCTTCTTGAACTGAACATTTAAACAAGTATCGGCTTTTCTTTAACTGCATAAGTTTTTCGTTTTATCAACTTATAACACCATTTTTCGCTTTTCAAGGGACATAACCTTTAAAAGTGATCATCTGACGAAGTTGGTTTTAATGGTGACTTTAGTAGAGCTTATGACCTGATCATTTAAGCAAGCACCATCTGCAATAGATTTCATTCTATAGGCCAAAAACACATTTTTCAACCTTTTAAGGGGCATTACCAACTACAGTAAAAGGGATCATCTGACAAATTTGGTCTAATGGAGACTTTTGTACAGCTTAATGAACTGAACATATAAGCAAGCAACAGCTTTTCTTTATCTTAATAGTTTTCATTCCTTAAGCAAACAACTCAGATTTTTCAACCTTTTAAGGTGCATAACCCCTAAAAGGGGTCACCTGACAACTTCGGTCTAATAGAGACTTTTGTAGAGCTTCTTGAGCTGAACATTTAAGCATGCAACAGCTTTTCCTTATCTGCAAAAGTTTTTATATTATAAGCAATAAACTTGATTTTCAACCTTTTAAGGGGCATTACCCCTAAAAGAGATCATCTGACAACTTTGGTCTAATTGAGACTTTTTTAGAGCTTCGTAACTGAACATTGAAGCAAGCAACAGCTTTTCCTTATCTGCAAAAGTTTTTATATTATAAGCAATAAACTTGATTTTCAACCTTTTAAGGGGCATTACCCCTAAAAGAGGTCATCTGACAACTTCAGTCTAATGGAGACTTTTTTAGAGCTTCTTAACTGAACATTGAAGCAAGCAACAGCTTTTCTCTATCTGCAATATTTTTCATTATATAAGGCAAAAACATGACTTTTGTAGAACTTTTGATTCTAAAGAGCCTAAGTTCCATCAGAATTTTCCTATCTGCAATAGTCTCTGAGTTATAAGCAATTTAACATGATATTACTATACGTTCTATTTTTAGTAACAGCCGTCATGTTTTTTGATGGATCAAAAATCGAACTACAAATTTTGTGCAGGATACCCTAAGAAACTATCATACCAAGTTTAATTCAATTCTGTTTAGTAGTTTCAGAGGAGAAGATTTTTGAAAAATTGTTAACGGACGACAGACGTCGACGACGACGACGAACGCCAAGTGATTGCATTAGCTCACATGGACCTTTGGTCCAGTTGAGCTAAAAAGTAGTTTTAAAAAGTGTGTGTTCATGGATTGAGAAAAGCAATCATTTGTCCCCACCTTGGAATTTGTAATGTGCTATTTTTTACCATTACTTTCTTCCATCTCAAAATCAAAGAAAAAAGAAGTGACATTTTTGATTTTATTTTGCAGCATTGTATGGAAAAATTTGTTGGAAGAAAACAGAATTCCACCAACTGCTTACAAGTAAGTACTAGTATTCAATTTCCATCTCCCCCATCCATGTATAAGATTACGACAGATTTTACATAAGGATAAAGTATTTGCAACTCTCAGTGATCAACAACCCCCTTCATCCTCCCCTCTCCCACTATAAGTTCTATAGCCTACACTTGTCAGTTACTTAATCCTGATAAAGTTAATAAAATGACAGAGTTTGGGCATGTAAGTTTCAGCATTTGACATGCTTAGGTTTGTGATTTTCAATTTGGATTAAAAGAACAATAGGCAAGATTAAAAATTGAGTCAAATGACCTAACAAGAAATTGATGAAAGCAAAATTTATTTTCTGACATTTAATTATGAGGGAAAATTTTCTTCTCCATCTCCAACAAGGATGAAAGATGAATTTCTATTAACTTATAATACATGCGTGTTAGAATATCTAGGAATTGAAATACAATAGGAACACTATCAAAATTATGTTAGTAATTTTTGTATGCCCATTATTAGAAACATATGTTCATCTGTAAAAAATTGTTTGGCCTACTTCTCCAACAATGTTGATGACATTTTAACTAAACTTGGTATAGTTATATTGTGTACACTAGAAGAGGATGTAACTCCGTACACATTTCTCAGAGTTATGCCCCTTTGAAATTTTAATCATGTTTTGAGCAATCCTAACCAACAGTTTAATGGCAAAAATGTTGAACAGGCAAATCTTGCTCCATTAGTGGTGCTTTTGTTAATAGAAAGTCATAACTCATTTTGAAAATTGTTTTTTATTTCTTTTTTTCTCTTTTTTTTTTTTTTTTGTATCAGAGTATTGGATAGACTTGGACCTCGTACATTATCGTCACATCTAAGGACATTTGCTGATTATATGGTGTATGAACTAAGTTTAACTGGAGTCAGTGGCCAAAATGTTAACAAGGTATAATTATAATAACAAGTTCACAGTAAATCTGGAAATCTTCATGTTCATCTTATTTTTGTATAAATTGGTGTGAGTTAAAAGATGGGAAATTAAAACTGTTGCAAGTATTTATTTAAAATAATTCAGTTGCTTTTGCACTTTCCATCATCCAACGATGCGAAAATAAAATGATAATTCACATGGAAATATGCATAGATTTTGATTATTTATGAGTAATCAGTTTGTAAATATTTAAAGATACATGTATACAATACATTAATATAAATCACACTTAAATAATAAATATTTTCAGTATATAGATACACTCAATGATATGGTGTGGAGATGTAACATTTTGACTATTGACAGACTGGTCCTGTGTCTGGTAAGCTCAGAATAATGTTTTATTATATAGCAAAATACAATGTATGTTTTGCATAGATATTAAATGATAAATCCTTCATACATTGTTGTGGTCCGAGGTTTTCTGAATCAAGCTCATGCAAATGTTAAGTCAACTCAGGACAATATTTCACTATATCAGATCAATAAACTTATATTATTTATAAGTTTTGTCCTAAAATATTGATGTTGAAACAAAATTAAGATTTTAACTCTTCCTTTCTGTTACTTCACTAGACTCATAAAAGACAGCTTCACAGGCTTAGAGTAACTGTATGGCTAAACATCTGTTTATCAGTATCTAAAATTTAAGTATCGGTAGTGTTCAGACATGGCTGATTGGAACGGACACTGGCTCTCAAAGTCAAGGGTTGTGTGTTTGATCCTTACTCGGGACTTACACATTTTTTGAGATAATATTTATCAGACCTGTAAAAAACTAGTGCAGTCTTTTGGATAACAGACATAAATTGGACATTGCATGTTAATACAACATGCATGTATAAGATTCAACATAGAGTACCATACTACAAAGGCCTTAAACAACATAACAGAAGAACTGACAGAAGAAAGTTGTTCCTAACCAACACCAAGCTCACATACATGTATCACAGTCCTTCTCACTACCAGGTTTGAATCCCAGTTGAGACAGATCCTAGTGTGAGAAAGTTTCTCAGTTTGCTTTCCAAAGGTTGGTGGTTTTCTCTGGCTATTCCAGTTTCCTCTACCATTCCACAGCTGACCACCTTAATATTAGTGAAAGAATCTTGAATGGGCGTTAAAAAAAAATTCCTCCACTTTACTTTTTGACGCTGTAAAATATTTTGTCTTCATTGCACGGTCAGCAGATAGTTGAAAAATAAACAGAAAGTAAAAATCCCCAGAAATGACAACTTAAAAAAATTGTAGCATGTACGTTATGTGTATTTTACAGGCATTAAGAAACTTGGATGAAAATGAGGCCAGATTGTGTTACTTAATAATTCACATGTTACTGCTTAAACCCTCGGAGTTCAAAAGTAGAGTTCAGGATTTTGTCAAGGAGGTAAGTAATATCTATATTTTGAGTTCCGATGCATAATATGCATCATGTCCCTTTGTCACTCTTCAAAGAAATTTATCTAATAGCAATCAACAGATCTTCAGCCACACCCACAATGTTCCGACAATTACCCGGCATGCTTGAATTAGACACAAAAAGAATGAAAACTCAGCCTGAATTGTGCTATTTAATGATGTCAATGACACTAGTACGTCATTGCATGGTCAGTAGATAGTTGAAAAATAAACATTAGTCATTGTGAAGTTGCTTTGGTACAGTGATGGCGGCCAGTGTCAGAACATAAAAGGCATGGCCGGTGATACGCCAATTAGTTAACTTGCTAGAGTACATGGAACTATTTTTGTAAATCTTATGGTACATAAATGTATGTGAGGTTTAGCAGTAGAAGGAAAGTAACTTAAACATCACAGTAATCTAGTTATGGTAAACAAACATGAGGACAAGATTTCCAAGTCACACAGAATATGAAATTGAATTTAAAAAGACCAAACTAGTATGGCTTTGAACAGTAACATATGGTCAAGGTACAAAAATCTGTATGTCTTATAATGTTGCTCATTTTGTTTTTGATTCACAACATGGCATCCTCGTGGATTCTCCACCAGAAATAGACTTCTGTAGCCAGGATTTTGTTAATAGTAATAGATCCTTCAACATACTTGCCAACATGTGAAAACTGGGTATGTCTTCATTACCTCTACTGAAAATTTGATTGGTGCACATTTGTTTCTTTCTTAATTAATTGCATATAGTGGTTAATTGACGGATTGCTGACCACGCCCATAATGTTCCGACAAAGGCCTGGCATGCTTAAATTACATGCAAAAAGAATGAAAACTTGGCCTGAATTGTACCATTTAATGACATCATTGACACTAATATGTCATTAGTTGCTGTGACGCTGCTTTGGTACCGTGATGGCGGCCTTTGTCTGAACATTGTGGGCATTGCCGGTGATATGCAATTGCATGAAACTTTCAGACAAATAGGTTATGCAGTTGAGCAGGATCACCATTATACATGAATATATATGTATGTCAGAGGAAACAATTGGTAAGAATGTTTCATATTTGATATTACTATAATGATCTGAATTCTTACAATTTCAGAACTCACCAGAACACTGGTTACAGAATAATTGGCATGAAAAACACATGACATTCCACAGGGTAAGTGCTTGCTTAATTGTTACCTATGGATTAAATGGTATTGGTTTATATTTTCTCTTCATAAGCCCAGGTGGCTGGATGGTCATCACGCGTTATATCTTATGAATCACAGTGCCTAAAATCAAATCCCACTTGGGACAGATCCTAGTGTGAGAATGTTTGTGGCTTCACTTGCTGAAGATCAGCGGTTTCCTCTGGGCACTGTGGTTTCCTCTACCATCCCTGAACTGACCATCCTGATATACAGTCAAACCTGTCTATAAAGGCCACCCAAGGGAACAATTAAATGTGGTCTTTATGGGCAGGTGGCCTTTATATACAGGTCCTAATAATATGAATAAAGAATAATTGGGGTACAATTCTACTGACCTTTTTAAGCAGGTGGACCTTATATAAATATGACCTTTACAGCAGGTTGGACTGTAAGTGAAAAAATCTCCACAGGGACATAAAACTTTATGACTTCACTTCACTCCGCTACACTCCACTCCTTATAATGCTCAAAGACTCTGAACAAGTAAAAAGACTCTGAACAAGTAAAAAGACTCTGAACAAGTTCTGACAATATAAGGTTTTTCTTTATACATCTCTATTATATCTATATGTATTTGACTTTTAAGTTTTTTTGGAATTTTTGTTTTTTTGGTGAATCCAATGTAGATGTAAATTAAGACTTTATTTTTTACTTCAGAAATATTCAGAGAAGTTTTACTATGAAGGCATTCAAGATTTGAACAGTCCCATACAGCATCAGTATTTACCTGTATACTTTGGTAATGTCTGTCTGAGATTTATACCTGTAAGTTTATAAATGTATATAAAGGTCCTTGGTACTAGAACCTCTCTCAATCAATATATTGGAATTGCAGAATTTTCTGTGTTTGGTTTAACTTATATACACACAAGAAACGATGAAAATGTGACAAGCAACAACAATATGGCCTCATTCGATTGAGTAATAGATATAGGTAATTGTATCTTCAAACTTACAAGTCAGATGTCTGGGGAAGTTTTGGACATCCTGTATATGAAATTGACGAATTGCCGGCCATGCCCACAATGTTCCATCAAAGGCCAAGCATGTGTGAATTTCACACAAAAAGAACGAAAACTCGACCTTCATTGCGTCATTTAATGACGTCACTGATACTAGTACGTAAATAATTGACTTGACGCTGCTTTGGTACCGTGATGGCCGCCTTTGTCGGAACATTTTGGACGTGGCCAACGATACATCAATTATACACAAAAACAAAAACATGAATTTTTTATGTACTGGTATAATTGTAATGTAATAATCACATTGGTTGAGAATTGAAACATTGTGGTTTAAAAATAAATTTTGTAACATTTAATTGAAAGTGCCTTATGTATTACCAATATATCATTATACCTATTGTATCGTGAATATTGTATCACAATATTTATCATATCATGGTATGTATGTGTCGTCCAAGCCCTACATTCTGCTAACAAATCTGGCTGAGAAAATACTGGAAAATCTGAGAATTCTCTTTTCTTGCAATAGATTTTTCTTTATTATCAATTATTGTTATTTGCAGGTGCTTGATATTCTCATTCATCGTATAATAGAACAGCCATCACTGACAAATCTGGCCGAAAAAATACTGGAAAACCTAGGAATCCTATACAAATTTCATGGTAAGATATTATTCAATTGTGTACCGGTACATTTTAACATGTTTCAAAGTCAGCCTGTATAATTGCCACCAGCTTTATGGGCAGATTTGTAGAAATATATACCTGGTAGTACGCAGGCAATATGCTCATGCCAGTGAGCAGTAAGGTACTATAAAACTCAGATTATTTAATACCATTCCTATGATAACCAACCACAAAGAGTCCAATCTCTGTAATTTCAGTCTTCCCACACTTTTTTTGCTTCAGAATTACCAGTACACAAATGTGCACAGCGTCCATGTCATATTAATTCTGAATGAAAGGTATCAAAATAGACTTTTTTGCTTAGAAGTAACACAGATGTGCACAGTGTCATGTCATATTACCGTAGTTCTGACTAAAATGAACCCAAAATAGACATTTATAAAGAATAATGTATATAACTGTTTATTATTATTTTTCAGATCATCCCATTACATACGTATATAATACACTTCATTATTATCAGAAACATCTAATACAACGGCCATCATTAAAGAGAAGACTAGTACAATCTATCATGTGTAAGTTTTTAAAACTGGCATAGTTATGTGCATGTACTGTAAACAAATTAATTTTAGTGGCATACTAATATTGGTGATGATACTGTAGTGATATTCAAAACAAAGTCTAAATTAAAAAAGAATTATAGTACACAAGGTGATCCGTTGCATATACAATCATTCAAATCCATGTTAAATTACCCAAATAATAATTTGTGCTAATATTAGTACATGCTAATCCAATCTATCATATGTAAGTTTTTATTTAAGCTCAGTCCCTTTTCTAACCACTGCGGTAGCTCAGTTGGTAGAGTGCTCGCTCCGTAAGTGGGAGGTTGTGGGTTCCATCCCCGGCCGGGTCTGACCCAAGACTTGAAAGTGGGTAGTGACTGTTCTTTCTCCAAGCACTCGGCATTACGAAATGAAAGTCACGGTTCTTTCGGATGGGAACTTAAAATAAATGAGGTCCCGTGTCACGGTGAACTTGGCATGCTAAAGAACCCTGCTGTATAATGCAATCAGCACAACGCACAGGCAAAATTTCTGCACCTTCGCCTATAGCTGGCGACGTCTTGATATAAGTGAAATATTCTTGACTGGGACGTAAAACACCATTACTCACTCACTCACTCAGTCCCTTTTCTTGTTACATAAATGTACATGTAGTATTTGTTTCGTAAGATCTGTTTTGGTATAGACTACAGGAACAACAATGCAAGCTGCTCATAAAAATGTATACAATATTGCAAGCTTAGGATTATCAGAGCCCTCAAAAAGTTTTATAGCAGTTAAATTACAGGAAAGGTTTTCATATTCAGATACAAAATGAAAGATATAAGTTGAAATTTAATTACTGGTATAGACTCTTTAAATGGTTTTGATGAAATTTTGATGTGTCAAACTTACATTGTATGTTGTAGTGGCCCTCCAGGATATCCGACAAAATAACTGGTTCCTGTCTGAAGATTATCAACAATTTATACAGTCAGATAGTCTAGACTGGGTACCTGACCTAAATTACTATGTTAAACTTGTGGGCAGGCTTGTTGACAGTATCCTTTTACAGACAGTATGATAATGACTATAAACTGGATACAGACTTTCTGTTGTTTTTTTCTGAATATTAATTGTAACCATATTCAAAATAAAATAATTGGACACAGTCTCTATGATTATGGGTATGAAATAGAGATAATTGGTTTCTTTTTTCTACATTGTAATTAGTCCATTTTTGAAAATAAAACTCCAGACTCCAATATTTGCATAATCAAAATTAGTCATAATTTTATTATATTGGTAGTAGTTCAGGTTATAATAACAATACCATCTACAGTCAAACCTTTTCTATAAAGGCCACCTAGGGGAACCAATAAAACAGTTTTTATGGACATGTGGTCCTTATATAGAGGTTCAAATAACATGAATAAAGAGCAATTGGGATAAAAATTTACTGGCCTTTTGGACTTCAGAATACTGCAGCAAATAAGTGAATAAGTTATTAAGGGTTTTACTGTAATTTATTTTTTACTCTTTCAATTTTTAAAAAAGTATCTATGATATAAGTGAATTTAAAACTGGTTAGAGCATCTCTGACAGTGATCTAAACAAAGTCAATGATTAAATCACCTTAACTCATAAAGCTATACTTGGTAAAACTCCATCACCCTTCCCTAATTGTGATTGGAGATTCAATGAATTCCCGAGTCCAGCAGCCCATGCTTTGTATGCAACTTGTGTGGAACTGATGTCACTTCCTGTCAGAGGGGAAACTGTCGGAAAAGCATTGTTAGATGTTATCCTGAAAAGGTAATGGATGTAAACCTGATTTGAAATGTTCAAAAATCTTAACTTACATTGTTCAAGGTCACAGTGATCGTGTATAGAATTAATTCTTAAACATATTTCTGTAAACTGGAATGGTTAGAAACTGAAAACTTTTAAGCACTATTAGGTTGGTTGACTTTGACCATCATTCAGTATCTCTATGACCTTGTAACAGGAGGGAGGAAAACCAGAAAAAAAACCACTTCCTCACGGGTGAAAAGCAAGCGTTCTACCACAAGGCTAAAAGGTCTGGATCTTTTGGCCTTGTGGTAGAACGCTCGCTTTTCACCCGGGAGGGACGGGTTCGATCCTCATCCGGGGCACTCGGTGAAGAAGTGTTTTTTTCTGGTGTTTCCTCCCTCCTGTTACAACCTTATTATGAACTGAGAGACTTCGAAGCTGAAAACTTCATACATAGGATCATTATCACACATTAATCAGTAATGGGGATTACACCCCAGTCAAGAATGTTTCACTTATATTGAGGCAGTCAGTTAGGGATATTGGAAAAACCAGAGTGCCCAGTGAAAACCACATCCTTTTGGCAAACAAACTCACAAACTTTCTTAAACAAGAATCTACCAGATTGGGATTCAAACTTAGACAACATAACATTTGTGTGGAATAACTTTACTCAACTCCACCAAATTATGACATGGGCATATTACATATCAATTGGAAGTTATTGTTCCATACAGATTACGGGGTACACTAGGTAACCCATTGTTTTATTTTTTTATTGCAGTTCTCTACAATTACCTCGAGACAAAATAACATCTTGGATGAATGCTGTTGGTTTAATCCTTACTGCACTACCTGTAAGTCAACTCTATTTTGATGCTGGATCCTGATGGCGCCGGGACTTCACCGGCGAAACTGGTCGATCAAAATAAAACCTCCACTTGCAGTCTGTTGATTGTTGAGTTCTTTCATATTATTTATAATCAACTCTATTTTGTACCACTGGGTGTAAAAATAAGTGGAATTGTTGGAGCCCTCAAATAGTACTATAAACACTAATATGGACATTTACTCTAGTGGCAGTCAAAAGTCAGGAGTTTTTAATTGGTGATGATATGTGTTTTCCTTCTCTCTTGTTTAGCTGTGTTATTAATGAATTGTTATGTATTATTGTTCCAATTTTAAAGTTTTTGCTTTGCTTTTTCAAATTACAGTACATGTATTTGGATTTGGATTTTAACATTGACTGGTGTGATTGTTAGTTATTTCTTTAATTCTGTTTTGTTGTAGGATTCATATTGGTTCTCTTTGAACCTGAAGATCGTAGAAGTAATGCAGACACCATTATCACATGATCTGGGATCAGCACAGCCATTTCAGCTTTATAACTTCCAGACCTGTCAGACCCTGTATGCAGAACAACAAAGAGGATATTTACTGGCCCTAAGTCATGCTGTTTGGCATCATGCAGGGATAGGACAGTTATCACAGTTACCGCAGTAAGTGACTTAAGAATTGTTACCAGATGATTTTCATCTGTTTCACTTCACTAGCTCAGTTAGTAGAGTGCTCGCTTGTATGTGGAAGGTTGGAGTTTATAACCTGGCTGGTTCTGACCAAGGCATTGAAAATAGATACTGACTGTTCTTTTGCCATGCACTTGGCAATTAGAAATGAAAGTCACAGGATCCTTTGACCTCAAAACTAATGCCCCATGTCATGGTAGGTGTTGTATGTTAAAAAACCATCTCTGGACATTGCCTTGAGTGCAATCAAAATTTCAACTTTAGCTGATGATGTCTTGATATAAGTGAAATACATGTATTCTTGACTTGGACTGAAAAACCTATTTAATCAATCAATCCTTCCCAAACTGGCTTTATAAAAAGTTTTTTACTTAATCTTTTTATGGGACTCCAAACCAATGAACTGGGTCACAGCACTTGCACTATACCTATTCTTTTCATCAACAATTACATGTAATTAGTTAATATCAACGATTCAAGTCTAGCATTTATTGCCTCAGAATTGATGCCTTTCATATACAGTCAAACCTGTCCATAAAGGCCACCCCTTGGAACCAGTAAAGGTAGCCTTTATGGGCAGATGGCCTTGATATACAGGTTAATATAATATGAATGAAGAACAATCGGGATACAATTTTACTGGCCTTTATAAGCAGGTGGCCCTTATATAGAGGTGGTCTTTAACGCAGGTTGGACTGTACCTGTAACAAGTTGTAATGGGTCATGTTATAGTACCGTTTGTCTGTCCAACCATAATCCAGTCTACTCTTTCATCACCCTGGAATATATTTTTACTAAACTTGGTATTCATGATTACCAGGATATAAAATTATGTGTATGTCAGACAAGGAGGCAACTCTTTTGCAAATATGTCAGAGTTGTGCTTTTGAAATGTTAATCATGTTATTTGCAGTCTTTACCAACAGTTTACCCATAATGGCAAAAATGTATATCCTGCTATGCCTAGTGGCTCTTTAGTTAACTTTATGTACAGAAATTGCACATTTTGATTGGAAATTCTTCATATTGTTATTCAGAGTTTTTAAGGTGTACCTGTAATATTTTTTGCTTTCTTTTATTTTAAGGTTTTTACGGGAGTGTCTAAGGCCCATAATCAAAACAGAAGAGCAGTTCTTATATCTCTGTCATCTTGTAGGACCATTCCTTCAAAGACTTAACTCAGAGAAAACCAGATGTCTATTAGAGGTATGTATCACTACTGTAGCTCAATCGATAGGTGTTTACTTCATATGTTGGAGGTCATGGGTTAGAACCCCAGTCAGGATCTGACAAAGACTTGTAAATAAAATGTTACTGTTCTTTCACAATTGCTTGGCATTTAGAAATGAAATTAACTGGGTCCTTTGGAAGAAACCTCAACAGGGATGCCCTACGAAATGGCAGTTGTGCCCTTGAAATTAATGATTTACAATGCATTCCTATTTGTTGCTAGAGACTGAAATCTGTCTCAAGCTACAATCTACACATATTGTACAATGGACATAACAAAATATTTTCTTTGATTATATACACTGTATGGCATAATTTCACAAAATTTTTGCCTGGTATTGGCTACTTGTGTTATATGACATGATATTACACAATTTTTAGTGTAGTCATACATTACTGTGCAATTTTTGTTTTCTTGTTTGATCATGGGGGAGGGGGCAAAACCAAATGGGGTCCTTATATATATACTTTTTTTACTGTGACATTTTGTCTATTTATTTCAAGAAATGTGATGTGTATGAAATATTTTTGCTGATGCTTAGTGGATTAATGTATATATTGCTGTTTATTTTATTTAAGCTGGTTATAGAGATCTACGAGATACTGGTCAATGTTGATAAATGTTGTGAACATCTACATTACATGGAACCCATTACAGATTTTCTGTATCCTTTTTACAAAATTTATATGAAGTTGATTTATATTTTAGTCCCAATGTGACACTCGACACAAGAAGGACAAGTAGCAAAATATGGTGGCATATCATGTCACCCTTCAGAAAGAAACTTCTCACATAGCCATTAGTTATCTTGCCAGAGTACACGAAACTATGCTCCTAAATCTGCTGGGGCAAATAAATGCACTTAGCATTTAGTGGTGACAGGAAAGTAACCAGTGCATTGTAGTTATGGTAAATAAATAACAAAATATGAAATCAAAGTTAAAAAGGCTAAACTACAATGTAGTACATGTACTATTTGAAGGATGGTAAAAATGTTGTACAGGTTTTGTCAGATTACATGGCTGTAGCACAGGGTACATAAAACTTAGTCTTTGACACTATGCATGGGGCTGCTGTGTAACCTGCTGAAAACCTGTATAACTAATAATGGACGAGGTTAATTGAGGAAAGAAATTTTCAGCTGAAAAACATATACTTGGCAGCAGCCAATGCAAACAAGAAACATATCAATTCTGCTTCTTCCTCACTCTAATTAGACAAAACATACAAAAAAAATTTAAAAACCCAAACAGACGGTTTGATCAACATTATAAGGTGACCTTAACCAGTATAATCAGATATCACATCAAGTATATGTTTGTCGGAGATGGTGTGAAAAATGAAGTGGAGAAGATCATCAGAAACCTGCGTCAGGCTCTACAGCTACGATTACGATTTATTTCTCATATTAACATTGAAGAAGCAATGACTCCAATGACGCCGCTATCTGTGCCGTTGTCGTCGTAGTATTTATGCATCATCTTTTATGTTAGTCTTCGATCAAATATTTTCAACAAAATGACTTCAACCATAATATATTTCTTGTATAAACATTGAAGAAGCCATGACTCCTGTAATGACGCTATCTGTACCATTGTCGCCGTAGAATTTATGCATGGTGTTTGCATTATTCTCAAGACCTAATATTTTCAACAAAATAAATGTGCCACTAATATAAACATTGAAGAAGCAATGGTTCTAATACACCGCTATCTGTACCATTGCCGTCATAGAATTTATACATCGTATTTTGTGTTAGTCTCAGACCTAAAATTTTCAACAAATTTGATTACAACCCCAATTTATTTCTGGTATAAACATTGAAGGAGCAATGACTCCGCAATCTTTGCTTTTGCTGTTGTCATCTTAGAATTCATACATCATCTATTTTATTTATTCTTAGACCTAATATTTTCAACAAAATGACTTGGATGATGATTTATTTCTCATATAAACATTGAAGAAGCCATGAATCTTGTAATGCCGTCATAGCCACCATCGTAGAATTTATAAATCGTCTTTGTGTAATTCTTGGATTTACTATTGCAATGAAATGACAGATTTTGAAGGTGCTACAGTTCATTGAAATATTAACCTGAACAATTGTGGATGTTAAGAAGGATTACTATAGAAATTAACAGAGTTCCATTGCACTGAGAGAGAGGCATTGGTGCTCATAAAACTGCATCATTGAATTTAATTTGAATTGAGCTTTTCAAGTGTTATTCATGGACAAACATGTATTGTAATCTATGGCGGTTTCAAGGCACATATCTTCTCAATAAACTTTTTCTTAACATATTTTTTTTGTCTGGTGAAACTGGAGGGGAAGGTGACTGGTTATTGTTGTTTTCTATCTGTATGTCTGTTTGGAGGGATGGTTTCTGGTTGAAAAATTGATTTAGAAATTAGCATTTTCATCAAAATTTCAAACAAAGATTGAACATCTTCTGTGAGATTGTGTTTGGGGTCAAAAGGTCAATTATGTATATCACTATTACGAGTGTCTTTGATATGTTACAGCAAAGCTCTCATTTTGCTTCAATCACACTGATGATGACAGGGGATGAGTGTTGCATGCAGCACTGTCTGTAAGTGTGTTTTAACTCGCATTTAACATTTGTCAGTAGAATCAAATTATTTTCTATATACATAAGTATCTGTTGTGTGGTCTCTGCTGGTTGTACTAGAGACGGTTTACATGTTGTATAACTGTTTTTGATAAATATTGATGTACTTTGTTGTTATAATAATTGTTGTTAAATTTTGTAACATGTAAAATATGAACTTTGTATAAACTTACAGCATTTGTATAAATAAAATCATGAATCATACCACAATTTAGAGTTTGTTTTAGCTTATCTCTCATACTCTTGGAAGAGCCTCAGTGACAGAGTGGTCTAAAGCATGTGCTGATGAATCAGCGCCTCTAAGCCTAGGTTTGAATCCCACTTGGGACAGATTCTAGTACAAGGAATTTGTCATTGCTCTTGTTCAATGTCAGTGGTATTCTGAGGACACTCCGGTTTCCTCCACCATCCTTGAAATGACTATCTCTGTTTAAGTTAAAAGGTCTTGACCGGGGCGTCAAACACCATAACCATACACTTTTCTACTCCTTGTGCCAGTGTTTAATTATAGATATGTGGTCGAGCTACATAGGTCCTCTGACAGTGGAACCTGTCTAAACTAGATACCTTCAGGACAGAATGTTTTTGTTCAGACTAGACAGCTATTCAGTATACACAGTTTTTTGACAATATACTGGGTGAGACTTGAAAAATATAAAAGAAAAGACTTTGGGACTTCAAAAATAATGTGGTGACAAGCAAAGTGGTGAAGTTATCAAGGGACATAATCATTCAATTCTCAATTGTTAAACGTATTTTGATTGGTCAGATTTTTCTGTTAGGTTTGCATAAATGGAGTCGCTTTCAGTGACATCATCTTATTATATATGACGTACAGCAGTATTTGAATTCCTATGCCATAGCATTGCTATTTTTACTTGCTACGGGTATATTGTTGTTTAAATTGTTGATATGTTATTGAAAATTGAATTATAAGAAATGAAATTAAGTTTTAGCTTATCTGAGCCAAATGCTCAGTTGAGATATTGCAATCTATCAGTCATGTGTCGTGTGTAAACTTTACATTTTAATCATCTCCTCCAGAACTACTAGGCTAGGGGTTTGGCCACACCCAACAAGATGGCTGCCATTACTAAAAATAGCCAAAAGATAAAAAAATCTTCTCTAAAACCAAAAGGTGCAGACAAATTTTGATTGGATATTTGGATTCAGGATACCTGGGAACATAAAAATTGGACGAAAAATAGGTTACGCATGTTTTGGGTAAAATTACTTAATTTGTCAAATGAGACATTAATTGTTATAACTCAACAGCGGCTGAAGATAATTGTATGGAGTTTTCACTGTTAATCTTGTATTGCTATTTTCTTGGAAATGATGTCAAGATCATGTCCCACTTTTTGACCCCTGATAAAAATTGCTTTTTTTTACCGTTTCAGGTTATAATGGCATTGGATTTTCATTTTGTTGTAGGTATTGACATGACAATCATTTTGATGCATAGGTCAAGGTCATGGGTTCAAAGGTCAAGGTCACAGATGCACAAGTATACCGAAATGGTTACCGTAGTTATCTGCAAAACTAATAACTTTTTGTATAGATATGTATGTTAGAATATTGTAAGTATTGGGCTAATAACCATTTTGATATATGAATGAAGGTCATTGGTTCAATGGTCAAGGTCACAGATGCAAACAAATACTAAAATGGTTTATTATCTTGAAAACTATAAACTTTTTGTATAGGCATGTACATTATTGGCCAACAATCATTTTGGTATTTTAATAAAGGTCATAGGTTCAAAGGTCAAGGTCACAGATGCAAACAAATATCAAAATCGACTACTTTTTAGGTTTGCACTTTTAAAAAATAAAAATAAAAACAGCTGTTTATAAATTATATACGGCAGCTTAACTTTAGAAATTTTGATGTAGCATTCTTAAAACTAGTAATAATTAATTAGCAAAAATTTTGCATATTGGCCCTAACTGCTGAAAATTTAGACATGGAACCTTTGCATGAGATATGTACAGGTGAGCATTAAGGCCCATAGGCCTCTTGTTTCCAAATGATGACTAACAGTATACAAGTATTATTAAATGCAAAGTTTATTCTTAAAAATATCACAGACTGTATACAAACATAATGTAACTTGTAGATCTCATATAAAATTATAACAAGCTTCAATTCTATCACTAAATGCAAAACAAGATGACCATGA
Organism: Anadara kagoshimensis; assembly: GCA_021292105.1. NCBI lineage: Eukaryota > Metazoa > Mollusca > Bivalvia > Arcoida > Arcidae > Anadara > Anadara kagoshimensis. Next base: position 42,825,913 of record CM037860.1, on the reverse strand, counting down.
GCCTTGGGTTGCTCCTTTTGGAAACTGTAATAAAATTATCTTTTAAAAAAAACACCTGAAGACCAAAGTCAACCATTTTCTAATAACAGTTCTTCATATAATAATGCTACAAATAAAGTTTGCAGTTGGCATTGAAAAGTGAATCAATTTTGGCTATGGATAATGAAGCGCTACCTATTAAACAGAGTTGTAAAAACCATTATTTTAATGAAATATGAATTACATATTGTAAACTTATGATTAAAGAGAGATTACTCCAGCAGATTTGTACTTTTCAAAGCGAGACCAGTAAGCTCAATTTGATATTTTATACATAGTGATATTCATAAATCTATTGTTCTTATAAAATTCATTGCACAAACCCTAAACTCAAATGACTGATTTGAAGATATGATGATACACTAAACTGTACTCAAATTTAATTCAAGATGAGTTCTTAATACCCTGGTCATACATTCACGTCACTGGTTTTGCTAGGATTAAATTTCATGGACAACCCTGGGAAGCCAATTTCTAGTCTGACACTGAACTAATATGAAAGCACAACGGTTTATCTAACGGCACTAGTACATAGTTAGTTCAGGTTTATGAGTAAGTACAGGTTAACAAGGTTTTGATTGGTACATTCAAATATGGTTTAGTAAGGATATACTAAAGTTGTTTCATCTGAGGTCAATTTTTAACAGGTTTAAAATTGTCGTGGATATATGAATACATGTACTAACAAACTACATATGACTTTATATGACTATGATTACTATAGGAAAAGCTGCAGACCAATACAGATTTACATGAAAGATGCAGAATCATATCCGTAGCTAATCTGGCAATGCGTTCCATAAATGTATGACTTTAGCATTATTGTGATATAAATAAACATATACTTCTTGTATTAAATGATTTATCAATGACATTTCTTTGGTAGATAAATGTTACACCAAAATACATGTACATGTTTCTTGCTAAAAATTCTGTAAACATATTTTTAGAGGTGTACAAATTTTAGCGATTTTTGTGATGAAGCAACACTGCTACCGGTAATTTAAATCTACTGCCAAATTAAATATGAATATATTCAACATGGTGAATCATGAAATTCACATGTATGCTATATCAAGTTCACATTAATTTATCCAAATTATAATTTGCACTAATAATTCATACATGCGAATATGATTACATCCACATCACCTCTCCATCAAAATGGACGGATATAACTGCCTTACTTATGATGTAGCTTTAAAAACACCTTTTTATAAATACCGTTTCATCAAAATGGACGGGTATAATTGCATCCTTATAATGTAACTTTATAAGACTACGGATGTTTTTCTATAACTTCTAAATAAATTGGATGGACACAAGTGTTCAGTATAGGATTTTTCTGAGAGGGTCAACTTTCAAAAATGTACCTCTACACCATATCATCAGTAATTTTGCATTCATGTAATGTTAAATATGGCCCACTTAGGCCTTAACAATGGGGTCATTGCAAAATAACGGATCAATGTCATCTAGAATGAACACTGCAGATGTCTAATATGGAATTCTTAGATCACATCTCCCGTAAACCAATCTTTTCCTTACTGTTCTTCTAGAGCTGAACAGATATCAACTGTATATTGCACCAATAAACACTCAATATTTCCTCTGTGGACCCATCTCAATCTAAAGGACTGTCTGTTCTGTGCATAGCTGAAAAAGAAAATTGTTCATTCTTAATACATGTAGTAAGATATGGAATCATAAAAATTGATTAAATCTGGGAATTGAATTTAATTGAACTACCTAAAGATGGGATTGAATACATTTCAATACAGGTTTATAGAACCATTGACAATTTACACAATAATTATTTGGAAATATGGAAGCATAAAATGGACAAAACTACACAACCATCCAAGTTAAATTTTCACCATTTTAAACCACAAATGTAGCAAAAATTAGCCAGGAAAAATCCTGATATACAATAGGATATCGACAGTGATAACTAAGAATTAATATGATAATCTATTCTGAAAATGAAGGAAAATTGGACTAAACAGAAAGAATATTTGCAGTACTGAAACTGAAAGTTTAACGCTAACCTAGAGAATTAGTTTCAAATCAACAGCTCATTTTAGCCCCTCATTAGCTATACATGTAGTTCGATAGCTATTAACTTTCTCGCATCAGGTTTTCCGCCACTTGCTACCCCTTTCTCAGCCATTCTGCGGCCGAGCTTTGACTCCTTTCTATTAACTCAGTGTTAAACTTTCAACAGGTCTGTACTGTATATATGTAAAATGTTATTTATAATCTACAATGTATTTAATTTCAAAGTCCTTACGTCTTGTTGCTAGTAGAGTGTTGCCATGACTACATGATATAGAGACTACAGAAAACTGTTCTTCTCCATTAAAAGTGACTTTCTGTGGAATACACGTTTCTTCATCAGATCTGCCTAATCTTCCCCGAGAACTATTGCCCCAGGAATAAACATCACCATCTAAAAAACAAAAAGAACTTCATCAACTGTACAGTTAAACAATGCTATAATGCACCTTGATAACTTTGCCACCTCATGTTGTGTTCTGTAAGAACATGCTTTAGACCACTTGGTCACCAAGGTATGTGTATGATATAAGACCTACAAGTTACATGTACTTGTACAGTCTGTGATATTTTTAAAGAATAAACTCTGTGTTTAATAATAATACATATATACTGCTGTTATCATTTTCATAAATATACAATAAAGTATCATTATGCCTATGGACAACTTTGCCACCTCACAGGCTCAAATATCGCCAAAGTATTTTAAAGTAACAAATTCAATTTCCTCTTTGTTTTTCTCACGTTTTTTGACAAGTCTCTAATGATTTATGGTCTCAAACCCTTCATCTTGCCAAAATATGACTGAAATGAGGTGGCAATTAATCTAGGTTTTACTGTACCAGTATATTGATTCATAATTAATCCTTAAATGCATCTTTTTGGCCAATGTGTGATTAAATTGTTGTCACAAGTCATATCAGTATTATTTTAGCTATTTGCTATAAAGAAGCATTACAGTTTCCGATTATTTATTTACTCAGGCACACTATAATGGGGTCCACCGATGTACTAAGTGATACCCTCTAACATTTGTGCGGAATACTTATTTCCATTGGATATGGAAAGGCATAAGATGACATATTCCCTTAAACACGATGTTATTCTGGGAATTTTCTACGTCAGCATTTTCCAAAGAACCCTATGGCTTTACTAGGAATAGTAACTGTTATTTGAGTTTGAATTTATGACGTCATGATAACACCATTAAAAGAACTGTTCATATTTGAGATATTTGGTTTCATTGCTACACTCGTATCATACCTAAATGTTTCTCCTTTTAAAATATTAGGGTTTCGTATAACCTGTTTTCAACAACAAAAGATTTCTTGTTACAATAGGGGTGTCATATTAATGATAATGTCATACATGTTTATGATGCAAACTAATTTTTCTTAACAAAAAAACTGTAACAAATAATTATCCCCCGAGTAAAACCGAGAAATAAGCAAAGTAAAATAGTAATGCATTCTGTCTGTCTGTCCATGTATCACACTTTTTGTCTTGATCAGTTTTCCAAATTTGTCCATTAGACATTGATTTATACAAGTGTGTACACTAGTATTCATAAATTAAAATTTTGGGGCATCTATGAGACCTTATTGTAATTAGATCTTCGAAATCTTAAACATTATTGTTATTTTTCCAAGATGCATGTATACTGTTTACAAAATGGCAGATTTTGACTTACACTCTGTGACAGCTACAGTAAATGTATCTCCACATGCTACCATGGCGATTTTTGCGTCTAAAGATTTGATTGGTTGTGGCTGTCTGGTATTAATGGACTGGTTACCAAGTTGACCAAACTGATTAGATCCAAAAGCATAACACTGACCTTCAACTGTAAATAAATGAAATTTTCTGTTAATTTATACAGTAAAACCTCATTTTAATGCCCCTCGATAACTTTGCCTCTTAACTTATTGCCATCCTATTTTTACAACCAAAAATCAATTTTTCCTATGTTTTTCATTATAAGCCTCCCTCAATGAGGTTAGCTGCTTTACCATATGATCTACATGTCTTAAGGTTTGTGCTAGATTTTAAAAAATGTTTATATAACTAGTACCTGATATAACATGTTTTTTACAGTAAAATGTTAACTGATATGATTCCATATACAGTGGAAATAATCGTTCTGCACAAATGTGTTAGGAGATATATCACATGGTACAGCAACAAACCCCATTTATTGCCCTTTTATAATGCCAAAATTTGACTGAACAAATGATGGCAATAAATCAAGGATTTACTGTAATCATGACTATGCGATTTTCAAGTATACCACGATTATTACCCCTAAAAGTTTGTGGCACAACGATTATTACCCCTAAAAGTTTGTGGCACAACGATTATTATCCCTGAAAGTTTGTTGCACAACGATTATTACCCCTAAAAGTTTGTTGCACAACGATTACTACCCCTAAAAGTTTGTGGCATAACGATTATTACCCCTAAAAGTTTGTGGCACAACGATTATTACCCCTAAAAGTTTGTGGCACAACAATTATTACCCCTAAAAGTTTGTGGCACAACAATTATTACCCCTAAAAGTTTGTGGCACAACAATTATTACCCCTAAAAGTTTGTGGCACAACAATTATTACCCCTAAAAGTTTGTGGCACAACGATTATAATCCCTGAAAGTTTGTGGCACAACGATTATTACCCCTAAAAGTTTGTGGCATAACGATTATTACCCCTAAAAGTTTGTGGCACAAAGTCCCAAAGTTACCGGGTATGTTATTTTCACTGGCAAATGGCAACATATGTCATACCAAGAGCGGTTTACCCCTTTTGACTGACATCAGTATTCTAGAACACTCTTGCACATTTCATGCATAAACAAGCTTGTTCTTAGATGAACAAACTTGCTCAGACTCATTGCAAATAACTTAAAGATTTGTGATGTCACGGCATTAAAATAACATAACAACCAACCAGCCAACCTGACAAATAAATGATAGGAATTTTTTATTTTAATTTGGAATGCAAATGAAAACAGTTTATCAAGATTGCCTGACTAATATACATTTTAAAATAAGTCAATAAGAGTTAATATGTGTACCTGTGACAGCTGCAGTGTGGGATGTTCCCATAGCTACACCTTTTATAAGCAGAATTTCTATTGGATGAAATATTGATTGACAGAAACAATGGACCTCCTCTATTGATTTGCTGCAGGTTCCATCTGGATTAAACGTGTCCAATCCTAATTTGTTAAACCTATGATCAAAATAAATAATCCTTTACTGTGAAATTAATTAGTTTTTAAATAGTAACGATATTAAAACAAAAGTGGCACTATGGAGAGCAAGATATGCTTTTTTTATATTTCTGACATTAAACCTTTCTAAATCATTTTTTTAAAAATTCACTGAAAAATCAGTTACATATTTATGTGAGAAGAAATCAAAATAAGTGTTAAAGACACATGAAGGAAAATACGTTGCACTATGCTATACAGTCAAACCTGTCTATAAATGTCACCCAAAGGAACCAATAAAAGTGGCCTTTATGGGCAGGTGGCCTTTATATACAGGTTCAAATAATATGAATAAAAAGAATAATTGGGATATAATTCTACTGGCCTTTATAAGCAAATGACCCTTATATATTAAGTTGGCCTTTAAGGCAGGTTTGACTGTAATTTTGCATGAACTTTTATATGACCTTAGGTCAGGTGAGCTTAGAACTTTTTGAATATTCTAATCTAAACTTACAGCATAAACCATCAGATTTCATATTTTAAGGTATATGGCCAAGGTGGCCTCTAACTGATGAATTATTTTATATACTTGGTATGATAGTAATATGTATGGAGTTGGTTTATTATACAGTAAAATACAAAATCTGTATATAATGATGTTCCTTAAGTGGAAAGGCCCCTTAGAACAATTCGATCGTAATGCAGAAAAACAGATTTTGATTGCAATTAATATAGTCAGTTACAAAAACATGGCTTTGTGTTTTTTACAACTACTGAAGTAATTTCACTTTCATTACTATTTTTGTAAACTGTAACCGGATGTTGGTGCTTCAAAAATATACAAATGTAACAAAAAGTGAAAATCAAATTTTTGACCTAAGGGTTCTTTTTCCATGTGGATGGATAATATAATACCTATTGCTACCACAACATAGAAGTTTGTTATCTAATGTTAGAACTGCTGAACAATCTACACCACAGTGCACTGATGATGGACGAAGAGTTTCTGGAATGGGAACAAGTTGTGGAGAGGAGTAAGATTCTTGACTACCCAAACCAAGACGACCTGAAAAAAAGAGGTATATTCATGTACATATATATACAGCAAAAACTGCAGATAAGATTGCATGCAAGCTCAACAAGTGTGGTCTTGAGAAACAGAAGATATTTACCAATAGAGATTCAATTCGGTTGAAATATAAAGCATAAATACCGACTGTAGTTTATAATTCAATTCACCTTTGTTTCAAGCATTTTGATTGATCAGATCTTTTCTCTTACGTTTGGATGAATAGATTGGCTCTCAGTTACAGACATCATCTTATTATGGACGATGAACAGAGATATTCGAATTCCTTCGCCATAGTAATTTTATTATTTTACATGCTGTATTGTTGATTTGTTGTTAAAAAAATGATAAACTGAATTATAAGAAATAAAAATAATATTTTTTTTGTTATTGAACTGCAAAAGAATTGAAACATTTTGTATTTTTCATCTAACATTTATTTTCCATTAACCAGATTTATCCACCATCACTACAAAGCTATATAATCTTACCATTATCTCCCCTTCCCCAGGCGAATACTTCATGTTCATTGGTCACTGCTAAAACATGTGACGCACCACATGATACTTGTATAACTCCATAGCCAAGTAATGCTTCTACTATTTTTGCCTTGCATAAAAATAATAAGTAAAACATAATCAAATAAACTGTGTCATATCAATGTCATATCCTGGTAAACATGTATACCAAGTTTAGTAAAAAAATATCTTCCGTGGATCAAGACTTGAAATAGGTAGTGACTGTTCTCTTTCGCCAAGCACTCGGCATTTGGAAATGAAAGTCATGGGGGTCCTTCGGAAAAGGAAAGACCTTAAAAACCGAGGTCAATTGTCAAAGCAAGCGTGGCAAGTTAAAGAACCCTTCCTGCATATTGCCCTACTTGCAGTGCAAAGGTCAAAATTCTTGTCACCTAAAACTGGTGATGTCACGACATACCTGGAATATTTTGGACTGGGACGTGAAACCCCATTTAATCAATCAATCAATCAATTTAGGAATGGACGTATAAAATGCCAAAATTGAAATACAAGTCTTAATGGATACAGTAAGGACTGGTACTTACATCTAGTACAGAAGGTATTTCTGGCCTGTATAATCAAAACCACCACCAGTGCCTTCTTACCTGTGCCACCACTACGGTAGTAGAATGTTAGCTTTGTATGCGGGAGGTTGTGGGTTCAAACCAAAGCCAGTGTCTAACAAACTTGAAAATTGGTTGCAACTGTCACCAAGGACTCTGCATTTAGAAACTAAAGTCATACCAAGGACTCTGCATTTAGAAACTAAAGTCATGGGGATCATTTGGAAGAGACCTTAAGAACTGATACCCTATGTCACAGCAGGCATGGCATGTAAATTAACTGTGCTTGCACATTCCCCTGAGTGGGCTGCAAAGGTTAAAAAATTCTCCAACTTCCCCTAGAGCTGGTTACATCTTGATAAAAGTGAAATATTCTTGACTCGGACGTAAAACCCCATATAAACAATCAATCTTACCTGTGTGACATCATTAAAATTACCATGTCCTAAACAGCCATTAGCACCACTTCCAAATGTCATCAGTATACCCCTGTCTGTAAAAACATACATAAAACTGTGTTAAAATGTTATATGAATATTTGCCTTTAAACAATACTTATTTTCAAAGACATGTATTACCCAATCATTCCCCTAGCAAGTATTTGCCATGCATTTTGTTATGCTTACATAAATAAACTAACTTTCAGGTACCGGCACAATAAAATCTCACTATACAGCACCTCAATAATGTTGTCATCTCACTTAATGTCTCACTATTTAGATATCCAGAAATCCATGTATTACATAATCATTCCCCTAGCAAGTATTTGCCATGCATTTTGTTATGCTTACATAAAGAAACTAACTTTCAGGTACCAGTACAATTATATCTCATTATACAGCACCTCAATAATATTGTCATCACACTTAATGTCTCACTATTTAGATATCCAGAAATCCATTTCTTTTAAGTTTTTCTTTATAAATCTCCCTCAGTTTATTCCAAAACCCCTTTTTAACATCAAAATCTGACTGAAAATATGATGGCAATGAAAGGTGGTTTTACTGTACATCATAGTTTGTAGAACTCTTCGATGAATTCACAGGATATTAAAGAAGTACCGGTATGTAATAATGAATTGAAAAAAAAACAACAGTCCAATAAATTCCTACATTATCTAACAATGAACACTTACCTGTAAGACAGGCTGTAAAAAGATTTTCACAGGCTACATGCTGAATGTTGACCGCTGACTGACCCTCCAAATACCTGGGGACAAGAGATTGGGTGTGGCCCTCTAAACTATGGATACACAAATATCTAACAATGAAGACTTACCTGTAAGACAGGCTGTAAAAAGATCTCCACAGGCTACATGCTGAATGTTGACCGCTGACTGACCCTCCAAATACCTGGGGACAAGAGACTGGGTGTGGCCATCTGTAGCACCGGGAATAAGTGTATCTGTACCCACAGCTGATGTCTAAACAATGAACAAATTGTCTAATAAAATAATAATCCTGCTGTAAATTTATGCTTTGACATATAAACATAAAAATGTATGTCAATTAAAATTAAAAAAAAAACAACATTTTAATGCACAATATATTTCATTCATGTATCATAATGTTGTTTAACAAAACAAATATGAAAAATTCTTGTTTCTACTGATTCAATAACACAAAAAGTAAGTGTTCAAAAAAAAAAAAAGACTTACAATATGGAAAATGTTCTATCATAATTTTTTGGAGAAAAATGTTATGAGCTAACACATGGTACTTGACTGAAATCCATTCAAACTTTATATCGTAGGAGCATGTACTGTGGTAACTCGGATAAAAGAGTGCTTTGTCCATATGTCGGGGGTCTGGGGTTGAACCTCAGTCAGGTCTGACCAAGACTTAAAAGTAGGTAGTGACTGTTCTTTCACCAAACACTCAGCATTGGCAGAATAATCAACTTGTTGATTGAGGCTACTATGAGGCAGAAGAAGGAGAAGCATTTAGAAATGAAAGTCACATGGTCCTTCTCAAGATGCCCTGTGTCCTAGTAGGTGTGACATGTTAAAGAACCATTTCTTCGCATTGCACTGGGGGCACTTAACAGGTCACTTGACCTATAACTGGTGACATTTTGATAAAAGTAAAATGTTCTTGAATGGGATAAAAAACACCATTCAGTTTATACATGCATATCATGGAACTCAGAATAAGATGTCAAAGGATCTACAAGTCCAACATTGAAAAAGAAACTGTGTAGAAAATTTTTAAAACACTTTCAAATAAATCTTACTTCCCAAACAAAAAGTCTGCCATTTTTGGTGACAGCTGCTTTCTGTGTTCGTCCTGTTGACACTTGAGTAACTTGGGTATCTGAAGTGGGAAGCTGTAACTTAATTGGAGAGGCAGAACCACTCCCCCAACTGAACACAGAACTTAAAGATGGTGGTTTTGATGATAATGGATCTACAAATATAATACAAACATGTTAATGTTATAAGCACAATTACTGTTCATGATAGAGCCTTGGTGGCCAAGTGATCTAAACCAAGAGCTTAAAGGTCACCGGTCACCAAAAACCGAATTTTTTTTAGTACTATTTTCCGAAAGATTACATAATAAAAAGTCGATTTAGCCACAAATATCATTTTTCAATCGTTTCTGTCTTTTGTTACAGCGTAAAATAAAGTCCTAAAACTGTTGAAAAACGGTGTTATCTCCCTTTGGTAGTAAAAGGGTCCAAAACCGGAAGTGACGCAGAAGGTGTTATCCAAGTTATCTAGTAACTAAAGACTGTAGAGTGATCTGTATTTATTACCCAGATTTATCAGTAGTAACTTCTCATGTTTTATTTATTTATTTATTTTTAATATTGGATATTTCAATTTCCTTCAGCATATAAAAAATAAATAAAAAATAAACATAATAAATAAATAAATAATTAAATAAATAAATCAGAACTATATTCTTGTTTGCTCTAAGTATGATATACTATTGCTTATACTATTACAAAACATAATTTTACATTATTTATTTATTTATTAACTAATTTATTTATTTATCTTTTTATTTTTATCTATCAAAACGAATTGATAAAAAAATACACATTTCCGTGTTTTCATTTAAAATATTATTCATATTTATTTTCATTAATATTTAATATCATTTTAAATATCTTAACTTCTCTGTTGATTTTATTTATTTATTTATTTATTTATTTATTTATTATCTCGGTGAATTAATATTAAATATCAATATTAATATGTTTATTAAAAAACATACATAATTTTCTAGCACTTTTGACCGGATTCTAGTCTGTCGCTTTTTTTAGTTTAAACAGTATTTATTTGATAAATTTAAATACAATAGATATAACATTATAAATAATTAATTAATAGGATTCTGGAACTAGAGAATATCTCTAATATTAACCAGTCTCCTTAAACAACTTAAACGTCTAATAAAGGTGTATAATTAATTACATAATAATAGTAGTAGTAAAAATATGGTAATAATATAATAATAATAATAATAATAATAATAATAATAATAATAATAATAATAGGAAATTGTGGTAGAATAATATACAATAATAATAATAAAATTGTGAATAATAATTATAATAATAATGGTGAATAATAATAATAATAATAATAATAATAATAATAATAATAATAAATATCGGTGGAATGATTATGATTATAATATTACTAATAGTAGCTTTTTTTCTTCTCTCTAGTACAGCTGTATTATTAATTTACCTCAAATTGATTTTAATTCATATTTGTTTCAGAAATTATCCCATTTTTATTTTATTTTTAGGTTAAAATTAATATATTATTAGAACACGTTTTCGAGTAGAATTTTTGTACAACGAAAATATCAAAATACAGGTCTAAAATATAAATAACCTCTTATTGTCTCTGAAATCAAATATTTCACCCCAGTATTACTTGAATATGAAAACGTTTGTAAACAATTTCCGAATTCTAATTAAATTCAATAGCTTCCCTATTCGCAGTAAGTTTAATTTAACAATAATAATGGAAATTGGAGTTTATGTCGGTGCGTAATATTTTTTTATTAAATATTGTTTAATTTTTTTTGGATATATTACTGGTCAGATTTCCAATCCCCATTTTGTTAAATCTTCAATTTTGATTTAATTTCAGTGTTTTCATGATAAATTTAAAAAACGATATTTAAAATTTTCATTTACTAATAATAATAATTTTATTACGCCTAATTTTAATGAGCTGAAAAGAACTCATATCAAAATGTGATACCAGTGGGATTATACCCGACTAACTAACGGCTTAATCAAACTCGAGGGAAACTTTCTTTAATTTTTTTCACAATAAATTAATATCGGTTGAAGTGTAATTTACATCCCCTGACATACCAGTAATTAAGAGATTATCAATATGCTACATTGGCAAGCAACATCCTGTTTAGAAGTAGACATCTATCACCTGTAACCAACAGGGTTTACCTTACAATTTGCAACATTAATTGACACGTGTGTATAAATCTTTATGATATACCCGGTAAATGTTATTTGTCGTTTTTGATGGATTCTGAAAAGATGTGTTTGAAAAAATAAATGTTAAATTAGATTAGTTGATTTGAATAAGAGAAATACAAGTCTCGATTTGTGTGAACATATAAACTGGTGAACTGACTGACTTACGGAATTAAATTAATTTTGAATATTAAAATTGTTAAAATCTATGATCTTTTTTATTTGACTGAAACCATTCATAATAATTTATATTGTCTGAAATGATAATACCACTCTTATTTCCTGACTTCTCTCGTATGTAAAAAATAGCCCAATACATTCAAAGCAATTACTGTATTTCCATAAATTGAGTGCACATGGTTTTCCGATGACCATTTATTTCTTTCAATTGAAAATGTTTCCATTAAACTATCAATAAATTGCATATTAAATCCAACTATGACATAATTATAATATTTATAGTTGTTCCGAGTAAGAAGGTACAGAAGGGATAATTTTGACATGGTTATACTGGTTATATTAGTTTTGTTAAAAACTTTAAAAATTGCTCTATGTACAGAATTAAATTCACTTATGGATGAATGAAAAATATTTTTTCCTATTAGGTCAGTATATTTTGTATCAAGTTTTGACAATATTTTGCAAGTTTGTTGGAAAATACGACTTTATTCTTGCGTTTTCCATCTGCATAAGGAACTTGTGTAAATCTGGCTTTAATTTGTTCTTAAGTTTGTGAAAAAAAAAATTATCGTTCATTTGTGGTATTATTATATCAAAATTTCACAAAATATACAATTTTGACTTGAAATCAAATTTTAAAACCCTTCAAAATGGCACACAAACCCACATGTTACATAAGGATACATATATAGGTAATGTGTCTTTCCTCAGCAGCTTAACACCATGTACGTCATCAATTAAGTCGCCGGAAAGTTACGAGCGGTGTCGGAAATTACCGAGTATTAGAACTTCGTTCAGGTAAGTTTTTAGCATATTACAGGTAACTGTAATGTGTGAAAACCCACCAGACACATCAGTATTGACAACTCTACCCATAGGAATGCAAATTACAAAATTCATAAATTTGGTGACCGGTGACCTTTAAGGATCACAGTGCTTCTCATCGCCTTTGAACGAATTCAATTCAGGTACTAATTTGAAAATGTTTGCTTGCCAAAGGTTAGTGGTTTTCTCCAGGCACTGGGACCACTTTAATAAATGAACAAATTCTAGACTAGGGCATAAAACACCATAACTCAACTTAATTGACTGTTAATGATATATACATATTATATACACAGTGTGTATGTACAACCCTCTGTATCAGGTTGAGTCCTTTTTTAGTAGGCGTATCACTACGAGTCATGCAAGTGCGAAGAGAGTAGTGATACAGTTACTAAAAAAAGGACGAGACCTGATACGAAGGGTTGTACATACACACTGTGTATATGATATTTTTATCTAACATTTCCAACTAGGTTATTCAAACTAATAAAAAAATAACACTTTATATGAAAAAATAACATTTTACACAGAAAAACACTGAACTATGTCATGACATATGTTCTGTAGTAATGACATCATTATTTACATTTGACAAATCTCCAAATGACGTCGCAATGAGAAATCCGACTAAAAGTGCACGTGTACTTTACCGCCAATATTCTGTATCATGCTTGTTCGATAAAACTTGTATTTTTTCGTCAAATCAGACAGAAAAACTAGTCTAACGTTAGATAAAAAAATTTTATCAGTGGGGTTAATGAAGGGAGTTACATTGTCATAGGACTTGGCACACTTCTCTTTTAATGACACCAATTTACAAGTGTCTCATATTTCATCTGAGAGCTCATATTGTTAATAAAGTGCAATTGCCCCTTCTTAAATTAAACACTACATAAAAGTCATGTCTCAAGATTATTAGAATGATTGTACGTGTATAACAATCAATAATCCACTAACCTCTTGCTGTGTTGCTTCCCCTAATAGATACTCGACTTCTAGCAGTTGCTGGTACTGGACGATGTATTCTAAAAATAAAATCAAAATTGTATTTACAAGAAAAATGTTTTAAAAATTTAAACATTTTCCCCTGCTTTTAAGCTTCTTCTCAAGAAATTGATTGATTAATTGAATGGGGTTTTATTATATAGTCACTTATATTAAGATGTCACCACCTATTCATGAAGCAGCAGAATTCCTCTTAGGAGGGGCCACTTGAAATGAACTATTGACATATTTTATAATTAACCATTCAAAGGAAAAAACCTTTTCCTCAAAAGGGTCACCTCATAATAGGGGAAAGGGACTTTAAAATATATTAGAACTTCAATACAATATATATTCAAGTGTCATCTTTGCAAAAAAGTTGGAATTAAAAAACCTCGTAAATTTGACCATGTGAAACTTTTGTGGAGACCAATTATTTCTAAAAGGTAAGGATTCATATTAGTTCATGTTTTCCCATAAAAAGGCATAATTCAGTACATTCCTGACATTAATGCTTTCCAAAATGTGCTGCACAAACATTAAGGGGTGTTGATCACATGGAACAGTGGCAAACTCTATTAAATACATTTACAGTATACAAAATACCTTGTACATGGAAGTTTTCCCATGTCTGTGTGTAGGTTCATCAGTGCATTAATGACGATTGGTTGAGCCATGATTTGATTGATATGTGGGCGTCGGTTTGGATCTAGGTGAAGCATAGATAAAATGAGTGTGCGTAGATCTTCACTATAGATCTCGGATATGGGTGCAAATGTTCCTCTCATAATCTTCAATATCAAAGCTGGAAGATTCTGTAACAATAAAAAGTTTAATACAACAAGTAATATGGTAACTGAAATAGGATGTCATTTCCAAAGTGTTTCCCAAATGAAATCTCCAGCTATGTTCATGATCAATATACAAACAGCTAATGGCATACTCAATCCAAAGATTGTTTCTGTAAAGTTTCATAAATATCTGTTATATAGTTTTCGAAAAGAGTGCCAAACAATACAAAATGTTGGTGGAAGAAATAACGTAAATTGTATATCTACCCTCACCACTTAGTTTGAGGGACATAATAACTCAATAAGTTTTTCTTGCTTTAGTGACCATATATTTTTTTCATGAAAATTAGGCTAATTTTTGTTCTTGGATATATTTGATGTCCCAATGTTTCATGTTCCCTTCATTCTCAGTCTTGATTTCATATGTGACAGGTGTAGCTAGTTTGATAGGAGGTATTTATCCTTCCCATGCTTCTGGAGCACCCAGCCTCACCATGGTGGAGGTTCACATGCTTATTCCATTTGTGAGTTTTCAAAGTTAGGGATTGTGATTTGAACATGGACCAGTATGTTTGTGTTTGATTTGGGATTGTGATTTGAACATGGACCAGTATGTTTGTGTTTGATTTGGGATTGTGATTTGAACATGGACCAGTATGTTTGTGTTTGATTTGGGATTGTGATTTGAACATGGACCAGTATGTTTGTGTTTGATTTGGGATTGTGATTTGAACATGGACCAGTATGTTTGTGTTTGATTGATTACGACTGAAATCTTAATGCTGATTCTTCATAAGTGTGAAAAATTTTGTCAGCTCAATTGCTGAAGGGTGGGTGGTTTTCTACAGGTAGTCTGTTTCCCTCCCCATCCCTGAACTGACAGCCTCAATATAAGTGACAGAATCTTGACTGTCATAAACCTCTATCACTCAGCTTAACCCACCATTTCATGTGATCACCTAATTATTCTCAAAGTAAAATGTTAACTTACAGCAGCTTCAAATGCTCTTTTTAAACTGGCTAATTCATATAGTACACATCCTAAAGCCCATATATCACTCTTTTGGTTATATCTAATGATCTGTTAAGAACATATTCAACACAAATACCAATTTGTTTTAAAAATTTCCCAATACAATCCTCTCTCTATAAGAAACCCACCCAATCACACCCACTCAATAAAGCCTGCATATCACTTTTCTGGTTATATCTGATGATGTATTAAGAACAAAGTCAACACATCTACCAACCTATTTAACAAAAATTGTCTTCACAACACAATACTCTCTCTCATTCTCTCAAACACACACACTAACTCACTCAGTAAATGGAATTCCAAAGCTTTATCTATAAATCTTCAGTACCAGTTTATTCATTTTGTGGTCTAACAAGAAGGAATACTGGTAAATTTGCAATCATATGGAAGTGCAAGAAAAAACTATAACTGTCTCTTGAGAGCCAAATACCCCCTCTCCAACATTTAATGTTTTCCCGGGACCTTGACCTTTGCGATATGACCTTGGTTCAAGGTCATGACACACCTTTGGACCAGGAAGATTATTTATGTGAAGTTTTATGACCCAGACATGATTTTACACTGAAGGACAGACAGATAGACAGACAGACATGGCAATTCCTTTATACCCCCTTCAAACTAGTTTGTGGGGATTATAATAAACCAGAATATCTGTCTGAACCAAACAAAAAAATTTGGTTCAAAAGGTGCTTTATTAAAACAAGATCAATTATATACATGTCGTTGTATAGATATATACTTCTACTTATGTAAATACATATCAATAAAGGATACGGTTTACCTTCACATAATTCTGGTGATATATAACATGGTGTTCCAACAACCTAAAATGTAAGTTAAATTGATTGTAGATATGTACTGGTACATAGTACGTGTAATTATATAAATATTTCATTTCTAATAGGGTGACACAACATATTGTCACCCCAAAAAATTCAACATCAACAAAGGGGAAGCTGCTCAGGTATGTAAGATTTTCTTCTTATTTATGTTGATTTTGCTTGCATTTCCGCAAACTTTACAAAATTTGTCCTTTTTAAAGTATTTTTTTTACAAATTTGCTAAAATAGATTACAT
This sequence comes from Anadara kagoshimensis, assembly GCA_021292105.1. Classification (NCBI taxonomy): domain Eukaryota; kingdom Metazoa; phylum Mollusca; class Bivalvia; order Arcoida; family Arcidae; genus Anadara; species Anadara kagoshimensis. The sequence goes on along the minus strand of CM037860.1, from coordinate 42,809,104 downwards.
TTGAAAGAAATTCTCAGAAGTTAGTAGCCAATGGTTATTTTTGCTACCAGGAATGGAAACATAGCTTTTATAATTTCAAAATCAAATTACTTTTTAATTTCAGAGTAGATTACTGTAAACATTGGGTTTTTTTGCAAGTGGAAATTTTCTATTTCTAGATTTCACCTATTCTTGTGTCAATAACAAAGTATTATCTTAATTCGTGAGGGGGATTTTTTTTTTTTTTTGCAATTTTTAACAATTTGCGAAAAAAGCGAAAATTTCTATCATGCAAAAATAACCATATTTACAGTACATCAGACAATAAGTACTCAGTTAGTACTTACTGTATATGCTTTACTTTTACTGCTGAGTACTTTAGAGATACCAAAGTCTCCAATTTTGACTACTTCTCTCTTTCTGTCCAATAAAATATTCTGTGTTTTCAAATCTCTGTGAAGTATCTGTTTGGAGTGTACATGTTGTATAGACAACAACATCTGAGCTAAAAACTTCAAGATTTCCTGAAATAAATGAAGGCATACATACTGTAGATGGTTTTATTTTTGTGGGGCCCAATTTTTGTGAAATCGGTAAAAAAAGCATTTTATTGGGTCGTAAATTTGTGGTTTTACTGAAGTGTCAAAAGTGTAGTTTGAACCTTGATAACAGGTGGTTATCAAAGCCGACTTGTTTCTTGTTGATCATTTGTTCATGTATCAGCATCATTAAATTAAGCATCCACACATCTTCATCTACTTCTGAAATTATTTTTAGTGTAAAGTGTGAGTTACACTAAATCTAAAAGCTATAAAATATAGTACATGTCCATTAGTTATCAAATCTTGTCTGTTTACTTGTGATTAATACATTTTTGTAATTTTTTGTGTTTATAAATTTTTGGTTCAGACTGTCCATTAAAACCACAAAAATTGATCCCAAACAAAAATAAATGATTTCACAATACATGCATGTATAAGCATAACTTTTTCAAAAAGAAAAACTTTTTTACAATAGTGGATTATAATATTTAATACAAATGAAATGCAATTTAGGAAAGATTCTACCCTTTTTGTGGAATGTTGTTGAAATTCTCTATGTCAAAAAAAAAATTCACAGAATAAAATTGTTTTTATGAGAAAAATACCAATTACTGATATGCCATTCCATATCCAATAGAAACAAGAGGCGTAATAGGGCCTATGACATTTAACTGGCAATCAATTTATGTATTTTATAAATAGCAAGCAAATGTTATTGGAAATGGTATAATACATCAAGGAAGCATGCCAAACACAGTTTGAAAGAAGATTTTCAAAAAAGTTATTAAAAATTGTGAAATTTAGGTCAATGAAATATTCTCAAGAAAAACTGTTGCGATTGTTTAATAGTCTTTCTTCTCTCTATATTTCAAACATAAACAAAATTGAATGAAAAATTGCTACTTTTGCATTTTTACTATTTATAGTAATGACAACAATCTTGAATGAGTGGTGAGGCCACCTGGTACAAACTTTAGTCTAACTCATCTACAGGCCTTCAACACCAAAATTTGGTTTCAATAGACCAAGCGGTTTCAAAGGAGAATATTAAAGTTTATGCATGCATACAGAGTTGCACAAAGTCATACATGCTTCACCATGCCATAAGTTCAGCTGGCAATAGCCAATTGAGCTAAAAACAGCATTGTACAGGTGCAAGTATAAGTTACAAAGTGATATGCTGGTAAAGCCATTTCAATGACCCCTCTTAATGATAAATAGACTGATTTACTAACCTCTTCTTCCAAAAGATTTCCGTTTCTCTGTTGTAGAAAATCTAAAAGTGTTCCTCCTGCAAGTAAATACATAATGTATGTAACACAACTAACTATATTATATTTTTAAATGGAAACATCATAATTCTGTTCTTCTGTACATAGAGAAATTTTGGGAAAATTTCGGAAATTTGATCAAGTTTATTTACCAATTGGGCCTCATGTCACAGTTACATCAGGGTATTAAGGGTCAGGTATGTAATTGTTGTTCGGTTTTTTTTCAGGTGTGATCATCATGGATATTCCAATTATGACATTATATTTAAATTTGTCCAGAGTATGAAGGTACAGAAGGAATAATTTTGACATAAATTATTTGTTGTTTTTGTTAAAAAATTTAAGAAAAATGCTCTGTGTACAGAATTAAATTCACTTTTAGATGAATATAAAATATTTTTTCCTATTAGGTCAGTGGATTTTGTATCCAGTTTTTACAACTGTTTGTGTGGAAAGTATGAATTTATTCTTGCGTTTTCCAGGTGCACTCAACTTGTAGCTATACAGCAGTTGAATCATTCACTATATAAAACAGACTTAGAATTTATCAGTCTTCTTCGCCCTTCATCAAATTTGGCACACACCACACTATCTTGCATTACCCCTTGAAATACCATGAGCAGAAATGTCATTTCTTATATTCACAATTCTTTCTTTTAATAAATATTTTAATTTATTTTAACCACCCTTTGTGCTATTTCATCCATACCTGCTCATGTGAGATACTGATTTTAAGCCATTCGAGGTCGGCGTATGACATGACCACATGACCCCCTGTGTAGGACACGACATATTATTGCAGGAAAATTGATAAAAATTAAGGGTCATGACCCCAATTGTCTTTCATGGGAATTGAAATACAATTGCTTCTGTATGTTTTATCAAAGACGGGTAGAGTCATATTGTAAATATTTTAAAATAATAATATGCCATTGGTCCATGGCTAATTTCACACACTTGAGTTACTTTTCTTCCATCTTACCTTGGGCATATTCCATGACGATCATTAGGGCCTTGTCCTCCAGAAAGTTTTCATAATACTGTATAATATTTGGATGACTAAGCATTGATAAGACCTTGACTTCATTTAAAGCAGCTTGTCGTTCTTCTTTTGTCATCTGTTCAACGGGGATCTGTTTTATAATAACTTGTTTCTTGTCGGCTATCCTTAGACACAGATGTACGGTTCTGTAAGTACACATGTATGAATTAAAACTGTGATGTTATGTTATAATGCAATTCGATTTTCAATGTAAATAAGTACATGGTTAAGGCCAGATTCCAATTTCACAATCAATCCTTAACTCGGATTTCCTTTAACTTTAATCTGGAACATTTGAAATCTTAATAATTTTGACAATTTTTTAAGATATTGTTTCATTTCTGGGTAGAAACTTAAGTATTTTGAGTTAGGGGCCCAGTTCACTTCAGAAAAGAAGTTATAATAGTAATAAACAGGTAAAATGTGTAAAAATTTAGGGGCCCAGACTGATATGTAGGAGCCATTGGCTACTGGGTCCCTGACAATCTTCATCCCTGCATTTTGAAGATTGATTCAAGATTATAAACTTAGTATTTAGTTTTGTTTAAAATGTTAATTTGTAATTCCGAAAAAAGGACAAAATTTGCTCAATTTAAATTCAGAAAAATCTCAGATAAGGAATAATTGTGAAATCAGATCAGAAATAAGAGGTACAATGTCTCAATGTGACCATTAATTAAGGTTTGGGTGATTGTGATGACCTAAAAGGTTAAGATAATTGTGATCACATAAAGGTTTGGGTGACTGTGATCACAAAAAAGGTTTGGGTGATTATGATCACATATAAGGTTGAGGTGATTGTGATCACATTAAAGTTTTAGGTGATTGTGATCACATTAAAGTTTTGGATGACTGTGGTCACATTAAAGGTTCAGGTGATTGTGATCACATTAAAGTTTTAGATGACTGTAGTCACATAAAAGGTTCAGGTGATTGTGATCACATTAAAGGTTGAGGCAATTGTGATCACATAAAAGATTTAAGTGATTGTGATCACATTAATGCTTTAGGTGACTGTGATCACATATAAGGTTAAGATGATTGTGATTACATAAAAGATTTAGGTAATTGTGTTCACATAAGAGTTTGAGGTGACTGTGATCACATATAAGGTTGAGGTGATTGTGATCACATTAAAATTTTAGGTGACTGTGATCATATTAAAGGCTCAGGTGATTGTGATCACATATAAGGTTAAGATGATTGTGATTACATAAAAGATTTAGATGATTGTGTTCACATAAGAGGTTGAGGTGGTTGTGATCACATAAAAGGTTGAGGTGACTGTGATCATAATAAAGTTTTAGGTGATTGTGATCACATGAAAGTTTTAGGTGACTATGATCACATTAAAGGTTCATGTGACTATGGTCACATTAAAGGTTCAGGAGATTGTGATCACATAAAAGTTTTAGGTGATTGTGATCACATTAAAGCTTTATGTGACTGTGATGAGATTGTGATCACATAAAAGTTTTAGGTGATTGTGGTCACATTAAAGCTTTATGTGACTGTGATCACATAAAAGTTAATTGTGATTAAAGCTTATGATTGTGATTACATAGAAGATTTAGGTAATTGTGATCACATAAGAGGTTGAGGTGATTGTGATCACATAAAAGGTTATCGTGATTGTGATCACATAGAGGTTAAGGTGACTGTGATCACATAGAGGTTAAGGTAATTGTGATCACAAAAAATTAAGGTTTAGGTGACTGTGATCACATAAAAGGTTTACGTGATTGTGATCACATAAAAGATTTAGGTGATTGTGATCACATAAAGGTTAGATATTGTGATCACATTAAAGGTTAAGGTAATTGTGATCAACTTGAAGATGGAGATTCAACACAAATCAGGATTTTGATGAGTGCCATCACTGAACTTTTAGCTTCTTTCTTTAAAAATTACCCGTAAGCTCCCCTTCCAACCACTCTAATTTTCTCGTATTTTTCCATATTATATATATAAAATAGGAAACAATGATCACTGTGTGCATTCAAGCCATCGTTATCAAAAAGATGTGGAGCACTCAGACTGACAAGCAGGTGCGCTGGTCCATTTGTTTATATGTTGTCATACAACGCACACGCTTTGTAAAATTAACAGTTTGCTTATAGGCTTCAAACGTTTTTGAGATCAACATTTTCCGCTTAATTCATATTTTTGACGATAGGTGGTGATAAAGCGTAAAATACATAAACGAGCGATAGGGAAATTCAATACTCGTCACTAGTATGTGAGGATGGCAGCTATAATAACAAGAAGATTGGCGAAAGAAAGTTTTAAAAAGCTTCGTTTCTCAGTATGCGTTAATTTATTTGACAACTTTTATGTCCAACTGCTATCTTTCTCAATTGCTCTACCCTTTAAAACGATTTTATTTCTGCCTTGGCAATAAAAACCATTGTAAGTTGGCAGGGTAAAGTGAAGGTCGCCTGCTTGAAAAGTTGTCTTGAAACTCGGTCGCTTCTTAAAATACTGTTTTTGAAGTTATATTACACCACAGAGTTGCCATGGAAATTCCCACTGATCTCCCAAAAGGGAACTGACCTGCAAATGACCATAGAGTTTGATGTTATGCAGTGCACATCTATTTTCCCCTCTAATTCACCTAGAATTGTGGCAAATTTTTATTTTTAGTGATCACATGAATGGACATAGGGTGTAATGGATTAATTTTGTACCAGAAGCAAGTGAAAGATCACTAATTCACCATGCACATACTGTATCCCTTTCTTTGTGTAATGACACCACAATGCACCTGTGGTGCATGCCGGTTGTGACCTGCATTTACACAAAATAGGGTTGGCATATCTGCCCCAAAATAATCCATGTATAGAAAAATTTATCATCATACCTCAAAAACTTGGTCCCATCATTAGATGTAATGAAATAGGAAGAGCAAGACAACTGTAGTCACACCGTTTACCAGGTCTGGGATCAGCCCGAAACGGGGGATCTCCCGATCGGGGGACATTCAAAGGGAGGTAATTCTCCCGGATGTTAAACGCGAGTACACAGGAGAGTTCCACTGATCGCGAGTAATACTACCTTATGTAAACTTCCGGTAGATTATGCATATAAACTAGTGGTTGTCAATAAAGCTTGCTACAAACAAAAATGGCAGACGTATCGGCAGTGTTTTCCGATGATGGTATGGTCGATGCTATAATCGACGAATTATTAAATGAAGATAATGGATATGTTTTTTTTAAATAAAAAATTTGGTTTGTAATTTTAATTCAATTTAAATCATTTTAATACACTATTTTCTCTTGTTTTTCGATAGTTTAATTGGTAATTTTAATACTTTATTTTCTTTTTAATTAGCAATTTTAACTCAATTTAAAACATTTTAATACATTATTTTATCTTTTTTTCGATAATTTTTGTAATTTTAATACAATATGTTCTCTTGTTTTCTGATGATTTAGTTGAACACAAATTTATTAGTAATTTTAACTCTGTTGTTTTTTATCCGAATTATCTGGCTTTATTTTACAGATTTTAACTTTTACCCCCCCTTCCATAATAAAACTTAAAAACCAATTCTTGTGGTTGCAAATGAACTGTTACAAACGTTTTTGTGCCTTTTTTTAAATTTATATAAAATCGGTTATGCCAATTGATTTTTTTTATTAAATACACTAATGTGAATAGAGTAACACAATCAGAAGCCCTCGGCCAACCGCTAAAAATTCAGTAAAACAATAGGTTCCTATTGTGTAACAATTACTTAATAATAATAATAATAATAATAATAAAAATATTAATAAATTTTATTATAGTCTCATCATGATATATACAACATATAGAACATTATAAGCACACATAAAATATATAAATATGCCACTCTTAAAAGAGTTATAAGAGACTGTAATTATAGAAACTTTAAAACAAAAAACCTTATTAAAAACATGTCATATATATGTAATTACAGGTGTGAAGCCATGGGTTTAGCTTGGAGTGTCTCTGTTGTGTTTCCTAGGTCTACTTTCGTTGATGGCTTCTATGCGAAAGTTTTTTTTTTGACAACTGGCCAGCTGTTAAAACAACTACTCAGTTCGGAGTCATTATAAAGCATTTTGATGCGATAATTAAACCAGATTAACTTCCACTATTCTGTTGTTTCGTTATTGTTTGTGCTTACTGCAATTCTTTCAGTTCTTGATTTTTTAGATGGGCTAGCCATATTTTGTACATCATTCTCCAAATTTAAACATGTTTAAAAGTTCGTCCTATCATTTTGTAATATTTACGATAATTAACTTTGATTGTACCTCCCATCACACATCTGTACAAGGTAAAACAACAATCCTTTCAGTAATTCTGTACCCGTAACTACGGTGTAATTTTATCTGTAGTTTTTTAACCGGAAGTACGTTTTTGAGAGTCTATAACTTTCGTTCCGCACGATAAATTTTTTTTCCGCACGACAGATCGTTAGAAAAATATGTTTACTATTACTCCTCAAAATTTCAAGCCCGCGAACGTAGAAATAAAACCCCGCGGCCATTTTTAAGAAAGGTATATCATTTTAGGTCGATTTTCAGCCCGTTTCTATGCAAACAAATGTAATGTGCATGCGCGATGTTATAGTCACAGAAACGCTTAGACGCTTTATCCCCCGAACGGGCGATTTCAATTTATCCCCCGTTTCGGGCTGATCCCAGACCTGTTTACGACATTGTAAAGTTTTACGACATCACTGTCGTAAATTAATCTACGTCTTTTTCCGTAAACTATTTGATATTTGTATGACTTTAATGATTGTTTATACCTACTTATTGTTCATGTTTTGTGGATTTGTATTAGTTTGTATGGTTAAAGGATAATGGCATAGTAATAAATGAGTATACAACAGTGTGACGTAAGTTTTTATTTTTCCAAAACGATAAACCAGTAATGTGTGATGTTATATTTGAAGAATGGACCAGTCTAACACCAGACAAAAATGCAGGGCTAGACCAAGAGTCGAACCTGGGACCTCTACTGACTAAGCTACCTACACTAATACAAACCCCTTTACAAATAGAACAGGAGTTGTGGAATGACTGAGCAGGAGTACACATGCCAGAAACATGGATACAGCTGATGTCTGTGTGAACTAGCACCTAAAAGTCGTTCTGAGTGCCCGTTAGTACAAAGCAGGCCTATGCATTATACACATTATCAGTCACAGTTTCATAGGAGTTGCCAAGTCTGAGGCTTTCACAGCAGTTCAAAGATTAAAATGCACCCATACAAACCTTAAGCTTACTAAAGGTTTATAATTAAGTAATATAAAATATACCATGTTACATCTAAAATGTTTCATTTTTCTTCAGTTGTGAATTTTTCTGGGTATCCACAGGGTCCGGTAAAGGGACCTATTCCCAATGTAAAAAAACATACATTTTTCCCAATTCTGTAGTAAAAAATTCCCAATTAGCTATGTTTATCAATTTTTTGTGAAAAAAAATTCACAAGATCATCAACATCATATTCAGAGGATATCTCGTTCTGATAGCGATTTCAATCTATATTAACCCACATTTTGCTGGATGATTTATATAGAGACAAAAGAGACAGGGCTATTTTGCTGTGAACACCGATATAATTTGTTCAATTACCAGTATTCTAGTGGTCTAGAATTTCTAATATGTTGTTGTGATTTTTCCCAAAATTACATTTTTGTTGAGCATTTTCCCAATTTCATCCCAAGGTCCTTTTCCCAAAAAGGTCAGAAAAATCCCTGGAATTATCCCATTGTGTGGGAAATTTACTAAAAATTCTTTGGAATGCTTTCCATCACTTATGAGGGCAACACTGGCAATCAAACTGCAACAGCTAGATCATTCTTTTGTTGACATTTAATACTACATATCATATGTTTGATAAGTTTTGAAATTTTACTATCATTTTTAGAAAGCATAGAGTAACATTTCAATGGGCTATTCATTTTTTAATCCATGGTTAAGCCCAATAGACTGAATATGCATCAAGATGATAAATGCTTCTTGACTTACTTGACTTATTCCTCTTGATTCCCTGGAGAACAAATGGCCACAACAACACCTCTCCATCTGACACGGTTTTGGGCTATCTTCTTCAGTTCGGCCCAGGTCTTTCCAGCTGTTTGCGCCTCTGTGTTGATACTCCTACGCCAGGTCTGTTTAGGCCGGCCTCTCTTCCTCTTCCCTTGTGGGTTCCAGTCAAATGCTTCTTACAACCAATTAAATGTATGTACACTAATTTATGGTCTAAGGGAGATAATTTACCTTACCTATCATATCATAGTTGAATTACATGTATCTCCCTTTGTAACAATAAGGGTATTTTTTCACTGATTTGGCTATAATGTTTTTGACAGCTAATTTTAACAATTACATATACACTGGCCCCATTCTCAAAGGAACTGAGAGACAGCCCTGGAATTCTACTTAAGGTGCTCCTGTAATGAAAGAAAGAAATTCAGTTCAGAGGTGTACATTTGATTGTATTTTAACCAATGCATGTATTTCACTCTTATTTTTTCATATTTTTCAGGTTTCTTCATTAAGAAAATTAGAATCCAAAAGTAATATTCACACAAAATCCATACTAGTTCCTTGCAGAACACATTTAAGAAAATTTCATGTAAAAAGATATTTCCATTCCACACCTGGTAAGTCTAGTAAACAAGACAACTATGGATCCATAGTTTTGTTTGAAAAGTATTCTCTATATGACCCAAGGTCAACTCAAGGTCATCCATCCTCAAATTTCTGTAGGAATTTCATAAGTATGTGAGAAAACCACTGACTTGTGTCAAGTAAACTGACACAAAATTTCCTAATTAGGAATATTAAAGCAAGATGGAGTACAAAGTACATGTAATTTTAGGGACATTTTTATAACAACATTTCTATCTCTGCAAATATTTATATAGATATAGTTAAACTTCTATTCATCATGATCATTGCCACCTTTTTTGGTCACTTTTTGGCTTTATAAAAGAGCTTGGTGATAAATCGAGAAAAATATAAAAGAAATGAATTTTGGAACTTCAAAGTTTGGTGATAAGCGAATAGGCAAATTATCAAATCACTGTATTTTTGAACACATTTTAAACAATAAGGTTATTTTGAACAATTGTATTTATTTATTTGTTTTACGGTATTATTAATTTTTTTTCAGTTTTTCAAGGTGAAATAGTATCATTTAAACTATCAGATATTGGTGAAGGAATACGGGAAGTTAATGTAAAAGATTGGTAAGTGTTATTGTTATTGATTGATTGATTGATTGATTGAATAGGGTTTTACATCTCAGTCAAGAATATTTCAATCATATCCAGATCTTACCAACTATAAATAAATGAAGTTACAGAAACTTTTACCTTTGCGGTGTGTTTAGGTCAACGTGTGGGTATGGTTCTTTAGTGTGCAATGCCTACTTTGATACACAGCATCAGTTTTTAAGGTCTTTTCCAGAGGATCCAATGACTCATTGGTAAATGCTGAGTGTTTTGGTGAAAAATAGTCTCCACCTATATTCAAGTTTTAGACAGACCCTCCGATTTTCAGCAAGTGACTGACAAACTTTATAAAATGAGTTATATGCACATAAATTTACATTTTACATTATATTTTAGGTTTGTGAGTGTTGGAGATCACGTAACTCAGTTTCAGAGTATATGTGAGGTCCAAAGTGAGAAAGCATCGGTCACTATAACTAGTCGTTACGACGGTAAAATCACTAAAATCTACATTATATTTTAGGTTTGTGAGTGTTGGAGATCACGTTACTCAGTTTCAGAGTATATGTGAGGTCCAGAGTGATAAAGCATCGGTCACTATAACTAGTCGTTATGACGGTAAAATCACTAAAATCTACTATGAGGTAGATGATATAGCCTTGGTTGGTCAACCTTTAGTTGATATTGAACTTACCGGAGATGAATCAGGTACTAGTATACATTCTATATACTGTTTAAGATACCAAATTTTATTGATTTTCGAGATGATACAACTGTACAATAGTGCTTATTTAAATCTATTGTTAAATATGATCATAGTGTACAATGTGATCCATGACATTTATGCTAATTCAAGTCCATGTAAATTTACCCAAATTCTACTTTGCACAAAAATTTTGCACTATCTAAAACTTATACCCGTTAAAAAAGTCAGCTGAGTTCTTAACTTTCAATTAATGGATGATCAATCTGTTTATGTTCCCCGATTATTTTCCCATGACCAATTCTGAAAATTTTTCTAATTGTTCAACACTAATTATCGAATGATACCTTATTATCTTCATTAATAAAAACAACCTCTAATAATGACATTCCCTTTCTGGGAAATATGATTAAAATGAATAAAAATTATAAATCATTGTTTTTGTATTACTGTAGGATCTCAACAGGATTCCCATGAACAATACAGCAGCTCTGATTCCTCGGACGATGACCATTTTGCTGAAAAATCAAAAGGAGAAAAGGTCTTAACAACCCCTGCTGTAAGGAAAATAGCCAAAGAGAACAAGGTAGAAAACAAATGTCAGTTGTTATTGGCTTTTATTTCAGTATAGTGTCCCAGTTTGATAATATAGTGTACAGTGTAATGTCTATGAGTGTGGAAATCAAATGCCTGCTTATCCCAATTTCGGACTTTTGCTGGCAATACCTGATAGGCATCTATCAACAGCAATACTCATCTTTCGATGCAGTTTACAGGTGGATGGCGGGAGTAGATGTGACTCGGTGGATGGCGGGAGTAGATGTGACTCGGTGGATGGCGGGAGTAGATGTGACTCGGTGGATGGCGGGAGCAGATGTGACTCGGTGGATGGCGGGAGTAGATGTGACTCGGTGGATGGTGGGAGTAGATGTGACTCGGTGGATGGCGGGAGTAGATGTGACTCGGTGGATGGCGGGAGTAGATGTGACTCGGTGGATGGCGGGAGTAGATGTGACTCTCACAGGACAAGTTGTCCATGGACAAAGCTTTAACAGTTATTGCAATATCAAATTCAAAAAAACATTTATATCTTTGAATATTTGATGCTTTATATACAATAAAACCTAAGTATCATTCCCCTCAATAACTTTTTAAACTCGCTAATTGACACATAATTTAAATTAAATTCTTCTTTGTTTTTATTTATGTTTTCCATGATTTATCACAAATCCCTCTCTTTATAATGCCAAATACCCTTGTATACGCTTGGCCAATATTGGGTATGATATGGAAATAGACATATGATAACCTCTATGTATTTCACCATGGAAAACTGAAAAATTGCTGACTATATACATCTTACCTAACCAGCCATGTCATTTTTGTCACATTCATCATGTTATTTGTTTATATTCTAGGTTAAATTAAGTGATGTCAAAGGTACAGGTAGAGATGGAAGAATTCTTAAGGAAGATGTTTTACGATATGTCCAAGCAAAAACAAAAGGACCAGGTACTATTCACAATTTGCGAGAATACCAAAGTTAACAGCAAAACTTTGAAACCTGTTCTTAATATTTAATAAATATTTTATCTTTTTTTGTTTTTGTATGGCGTTTCACGATAGTGAACGCGTACTTTGCTATTGCTTTCTTCCAAGATATCGGGCTTCTTTGCTATGAAATATAAGATATGAGTACACATGGAAATAGTGCGCCTGGTAAATGAGCGTGAAAGAAATATAACTGTTTTATCGTGAGATATGTATTCTGAGACGGGTAATGCATTTGGTTACATATGCACATTTGGAATAAATTTTCGGAATACATTTTGGAATCAAGTAAAATATTGCGACGGGATGCATCCAATAATTTCTGCAATTTGGTGAACTGATCTCGTGTTTACAATAAAAAGTAGTCCGAGAAGTTTGCGTCCTACGATGTAAAATCATAACTTTTTATGAAATAAACAGCAATGGCAGGTTGATTTAATTAATTCTTCATGAAATCTACGGTAATTTGAATTTATTTTAAAGGGTATGATAACGTATTTTGATGTTGAGGCAATTGTGTCATATTTTAAAACTGTTTATCGATTAGATTTCACATTCGTGAAAGGGAGATAATTCGTACAGTGTTGTGTGCAAATGACCACATGTGGATTTTAAATACTTCACCATTAACATGAAACGGGAATATTGTGAGTGATAATCACCAGTTTATTAAAACCCAGATTTAACAGCAAATGATCCAGTTACATACAACCGCTAGAATGTACCCCCTCATAGCGACGGTAGGGTCTGCAAAACTCTACTTTCTCTCTATCCGAAATGACAAATTGATCGGGTACGACTTTATTAAATTTTAACTGATTGTCTTTTTCATATATTTATGAAATTATTATTTTCTACCATTTTATTTAGCAATACATGGTTTGGTACATTGTTTCTTTTTCCAAAAAAAATTTGTCGGACTATGCATAGATCGAACCCCATTTGCACACAGTTATTAAATTTTAACTGATTGTCTTTTTCATATATTTATGAAATTATTATTTTCTACCATTTTATTTCAATACATGGTTTGGTACATTGTTTCTTTTTCCAAAAAAATTTGTCGGACTATGCATAGATCGAACCCCCCCCTCCCGCCATCCACCGAGTCACATCTGCTCCCGCCATCCACCGAGTCACATCTACTCCCGCCATCCACCGAGTCACATCTACTCCCGCCATCCACCGAGTCACATCTACTCCCGCCATCCACCTGTATATATTCTGTCTTGTCACAACACCATTTTCCCAACTACGCCGTACAACAGCACAGCAGTGCTATGTTTTAATCATATACACACTACACAATACAGAGCTTTAATGTTTCTACACTTTTGTCTGAACACTTACAGATATTGAGCTGTTTTTTATCTGTAAGTCTACCAGAATAAGCTCCAGATCAAGTTCACATTTTTTTAATTTGTTGATTTTTACAGAAAAATTATGGCCCTTGACATTCACTAATTTCAGCGAAATAACAATTTTGCCCAATTTTTTTCCAAAACTCTTGCAGCTACTGAACTGATTTTTGGTTTTTGAGTCTTCCATACTGAGTAACAGATCAAGTCATTTATACATAATTTGAGCCCAATTTAATTTTAATGGAATGGTCAGACAGCAAAAACACTAAAATAAAACTACTGCTGAAATGTCTCAATTTACAGTATTATAGTCACTAAAACTCAATATATTTATGTTTTGATAAGAAACTTATTTTGAACAAAAACCTCATCTCATCTTAACCCAATACATTGTAGAAAAAGCTGCAGCACAGCCATCTAAACCCCCAGTACAAGAGATCAAAACACCCCCGCCACCTCCACCTAAAGCAGTGCCATCAAATCATAATCTTAACCCAGTTATAATACATTGTAGAAAAAGCTGCAGCACAGCCATCTAAACCCCCAGTACAAGAGATCAAAACACCACCACCACCTCCACCTAAAGCGGTGCCATCAAATCATAATCTTAACCCAGTTATAATACATTGTAGAAAAAGCTGCAGCACAGCCATCTAAACCCCCAGTACAAGAGATCAAAACACCACCGCCACCTCCACCTAAAGCGGTGCCAGTCATCAAACCACAGATTGCCATAGGAGAAGATAGGACCGAGAAAATCAAGGGTATCAGGAAAAGTATGGTGAAAACAATGACCGAAGCTCATAGCATTCCCGTGTTTGGTTATGATGATGAGTACGATGTGTCAGAACTAGTCAATTTTAAGGATCATGTCAAAGATGTTACGTTGGCAAGCGGTGTAAAATTTACTTACATGCCGGTCATAATAAAGGTAATAATTAGTTAATGGATTTAAAAAAATTCATTTCTTCTTTGTTTTAAGCATTTTCATTGGTCAGATCTTTTCTATTATCTTTGCATGAATGGATTAGCCTGTTTAATATAGACGACACACAGAGACATTTGAATTCATACTCTGTATTGTTGTTTTAATTGTTGAATTGCTGTTTAAAAATTCTATTAGTTGATATTATACAAAATTTTAAAAAAAGATGAGTGCTCACAATGTCAAATTCTTTCATTTTAAGCTTACCTGAATAAAGGTCATATGAGCTTATGGCATAGCTCAGCGTATGTTTGTACCTGCGTGTGTATGTACATGTGTGCATGAGTACGTGCGTTGACGTACATTTGGAAATAGAATACATTTCAGTTATGTTTTTGTGTTTATTTTCAGGCAGTTTCTTTAGCACTGTCACAGTATCCTATATTAAATTCCAGCGTAGATGCTACATGTGAAAATATAATATAAGGTAAGTGAAACAATATGTATCTGAAAACTCACTCAATGAACTTTTATTTTGAATAAACAATGTGTGATTAGTCCACGGACCATAATCTGTAAAATTGCATCGAGAGCACTCAATTAATATTCCAAAATATGTTCATACCAGTGTTTTCAATACACTGAGACAATTTTAGTTGATTAGTCACTCAAGTCACCACCATACATTTTTTGCATGGCACAGCTGTGGCATGGGGGGGGGGGGGGGGGGGGGGGTTCGTCAGTTTACTTTAAAAATCTGACAAAAATCAAGGGGTATATATAAATCACCATGTCTGTCTGTCTGTCCTTGTAAAATCTCATAATTGCTATAGACGACTGTCATAAAACTTCACATGAATAATCTTCATGGTCTAAAGGTGTGTCATGATATTGAAACAAGGATATATCGGAAAGGTGAAGGTTGCGGAAAAAACATTAAACCGTTGTAGATGTATGGACCCAGGGAACAGGGGGTATTTAGCTCTCAAGAGACCTTCCTAATACCATCAATAATACATGTATGTTTAATTCCAGGCAGCACATAACATTAGTATAGCTATGGATACAGCCGATGGTCTACTTGTACCCAATGTTAAAAATGTCCAATCCTTAAGTATCATGGATATTGCCACAGAGCTAAATAGGTTACAATCACTAGGAAATGCTGGAAAACTTGGAACATCAGAACTGACTGGCGGAACATTCTCTTTATCAAATATAGGAGCGGTAAGTTTGGTTTTTATGGATTACTTTATCAGTGATAAAGATTTGAACTACATGTATCTCTTTCAATACAGAGGAACTTCTAAAATATTTTATATGCCATTTTATCTTTGGGTTGAAAAATATGCAGACCATGTATTCAAACAGAAAAGCGCAACTCACCGTAAAGCTATGGGTACTTTTTATTACTGGTACATACATCATGTATAATTTAGAATTGACAAACAATACTGTATATTGCTTTATTTTTATGGTTTCACTTGCTCATTGTGTTTGCAGTGTTAAAAATTTTATGGTCTTATCTGATTGAAGGGTAGCAACTCTAGCAAGATTACTGGACTGGTAATAAGTGTGCTATAAGAATTATAGCCTTTGACATGTTTTTGCATTAAGATAAATGTGTAGATCTCGCTATAATTACAGTATAAAAATAAAGATCTGGAAGGTTTACTGAATGCATCAAAATGGCATATTTTTGGGGAAGTTTCATTTTCACAGAATAAGACATCAGTCTTCAAATCCAGGGTCTCACCACTGTGGGAAAGTGAATTTTTTGTGCTGTTGGCCTTTACTGGTTCACCCGGTGTCAGATTAATGTGACTAGGGCAGTGGTATGCTTGTCTTGGGCATACTGATTCAGTGAGCTAGCACTTTAAAGCCACCCTGAGTGCAACACTCGCACTTCACATGCATACACAAACTTATTCATAGATTAATCCATATAGATTAATAAAGTAATACTTGTCACAAATAGCTGATAAATTGCTAATGCAACGTTAAGCTTTCAACAACAACATTAATATTTCATTACTTTAGTATTGTTTGTTTTTATTATTTCTAGATTGGTGGTACATATGCAAGACCTGTGATTCTTCCTCCAAATGTTGCTATTGGTGCATTAGGAAAATTTCAAGTAAGAAAAATTTTATTATGTCAGGAAAAAAAAGTCTGTAGGTTAGACGGTTCTGGAGTGGAATGGAAAAATGGTGTTTAACTACCCAGTCAAGATTCTTTCACTTATGTCATGGCGGTCAGTTTTGTTATGGTTTAGGAAACCAGAGTTCCCAAAGGAAACTGCCGACCTCTGAAAAGTGAACTGACCAACTTTCTGGCATCCACCCAAGTGTGATTCAAACGTAAGCAGTGAGATGCACTGTAACCTGGGTCTTTAGACTCTTGGCCACTGAGGCCCCTATAGATTCATAAATTTGTCCTGTGGTGAAATGACCTGCACAAAAATTTATATTACTAGTACCTTTTCTCTATTTTTAATTGATTCAGCTAGGGAATAAAAAGAAAACTGTTTGAATACAATTACCTGCACAGAAATATACCAAAACAAATGGCTTTTCTTTCATTATAGAGCTATTAGAGATTTTATATGAAAATATAAACAAGATTTTTATGTGATTATGGTAGAAGTCATGCCAGACGAGCATCAGCATTTAGTGTTAAAGTGTTGTAATTGAAAAGATTAATTGATTGATTGGAGTTTTACATCCCAGTCAAGAATATGTCACTTATATTGATATGTCACCAGCTAAAGGTAAAATGGCAGAAAATGTTTTCCTTTATAGTGAGCAGTGTGCAGTGAGGGTTCATTGTTGTGCCACGCTTGCGGTGACACAGGGCATCGGTTTTTAATGTCTCTTCTGAAGGACCCAGTGACTTACATTTCTAAATGCCAAGTGCTTGGTTAAACAGTCAATACCGATTTTTGAGTCTCTGTCAGATCTGGCCAAGGTTCAAACCCACAACCTCCCGCATAAGGAGCAAGCATGATGGACTAGATATATACATTTGATCTACAATGGACACTTTCCTTTGGACAACTTTGTTTGTTGATTGTTTTATTGTACTCAGAAACATTTCTATTTTATTATTATTTTTAGGCTCTACCTAGATTTGACAAAGATGGTAACATAAAAAAAGTACACATTTTGAACGTTAGTTGGTCAGCTGATCATCGAATCATAGAAGGCGCCTGTATGGCTAGATTCTCCAATGTACTCAAAGCATATTTAGAAAACCCATTATCAATGTTGTTATACCTCAGATGATTGTGGCCTGCAAAAAAGTAACTCGTGATAAATAAATTATAGATGCATTTCAAACATACTTTCACGGCTTGTGATGAATAGTATGTTTCAAGTTTCAATAAATATGCAAAGTCAATAATGGTTGATAATATTTTGGTTGAAGATTTTAAATATACATGTATAATTAGAAATGTTTCACCATAGATTTAGGGAATTTTAACTTGGAATCATGGCAATCAATTTATTTTATTTTTATTTTTCTTTAAGATTCAAATCATGAACAAATAATTTAAAACTGCGGTGTTCAATCTAGAAGTTTTCAGAGGGGGGCCATTTGGAAAAACTTTCCTCTAAAATGCTATAACATCAATATTTTTGCCTCATTGTAATGTAAAATATGGCCCAATAAGGCCTTAACACAACCCTTTGTTCCCCAGGAAATCAAGAGGCATAAGTAAGTCAAGGCTTTAACAATAGGGTCATTTGACAAAATCAAGGACCAATGATCTCATGGCCCCTTCTAGATTGAACATTGTACAAGTTAGAGCTAGTCAGACTAGGTTTTATCATAAAAATCTCCACTACTTCATAGTCAAAGTACAACATACCTCAAAAACAATATAATAAGTTTAAATGTTAAGATGATAAGACATGTACTCAAGTCACAGATTTTTACATGTTACAGATTTTTTATGTCCACATGTTACGCCATTTTAGCTTGCCTGAATACCTTGTCACTATTTTCAGGTTTCAACAAAATTAAAATTATTAGTTGTCAAATTTGTGAAAATATAATATTTTTTTCACAAATAAGTTATGGGTTACGTTTTGAAAAGTAAGAAATCAGCCAGTGGCAAATTTGGCTACAAGGAACAGAAACATAACTATTCAGTCAGATTGTGGTGTGCTAAAGGGGTTTGGAGATTAACCTTAGGCTGCTTAATTGCTTATAAAGAAAACTTTGAAAGAAATTGACTTTAGAACTTTAAAATACTGTGGTGATATATCGGTACTTGGTGGCCAAGTTATTGAGGGGCATTATATTATATAAGGTTCAACAGGCACTGTACATAATAGCAAGCATGGATTTTTTCATCTGCATTACTGTTGGAACCACTCTGTTTGTGACAGTGAAATTCTCTTTATTTCCATAGAAAATCAAATAAAGTTGAATAAATATTGATATTTTTCACTTACTTGTGCCTAGTCATAAATGAAAATTTGTATGCTTATCCGGGATTGTCATAAAGTATTTCTGTAGAAAGGAAAATGTTGGCGCTATGGGGATTTTACATGGCGGAAATGATGATGTTTACACTGGAAGTGATGTCATTGGTGACGTTTTACATCATATGTGCAACAGAATCTACCATTTGCCTGGTTTTTCAACAGGTTAAACCCCCATAGCACCGACGTTTTACCCTGTGCAGATATATTCGAGGCTAATCAATGATGTGCATACAGATTTCCTGTTACAACTAGGTACAAGTGAGTGAAAAATATCAAACTTTATTCCAAGTTTGTTTGATTTTCTATGGAAATAAATAATATATCACTGTCACAAATAGAGTGGTTCCAACATTAGTATTCATTATCAATATTTTTTAGTTACAGTCCAACCTGTGCTAAAGGCCACCTCTATATAAGGGCCACCTGTCTATAAAGGGCACTTTCAATTCCTCCCAAGCCATTTTACTCTTTATTTAACCTCTATATAAGGGCCACTGTTCAACTGAGCCAGAGGCCACCCTGTTTTTGTACAAAATGGCTCATGAACCTGTCTGTAAAGGCCACTTTTTATTCGTATTTTGGGGACAAGTTTTGTTATACCAGTAGTTTCTAAAAATTTGTGCAAAAATGTTAAGCCATGTAGTTTTTTTTTAAAAATCTTGAAGCTAAAATTAGATTTTAAACATTGATTATTTAACTTTAAACCATTGATCATTAAACTCAGTACATGTAACCAAATCTGTATGTTGATAAGAAAAGCATTTTTAAAAAGTATATTTTGAAACTTTTTTAAAAACTTACATAAATTTTAAGTCATTTATCCTCATGTCAACAAATGAAGCCATAAAGCACTAAGGATAGATTATTACTCATTGTTAATTATGATACATATACTATTTTCTATTGTTTTCATTACTGGCTCCTACCTATTAAGAAGACACTACTCCTACCTATTAAAGAAGACATGTCTGTATTTAAGATATGTGTATATACTTGGTGATTTTTAAGGGTTTTTTTTCAAAGATCGATAAATAGTGAGGTCAGAAGATTTTTCTTTATTTGTTTTCAAAGAAATTATTCTGTTAAAAGTAGCTAATGCCTTTTTTGTAACAGAAATTTCAACAAATAAAATAAATAAATTAGAACTGCTCACTATTTTTCCAACTAATATTTATATTGATGTCATAACTGGATGTACAAACCTGTATATAAAGGCCACCTGTCCATAAGGGCCACTTTTGCAACTTCCCCCGAGTGGCCCTTATAGACAGGTTAGACTGTACATGTTTTTCTACTGGAAGGGAGCTAAATCAACTCAAGGCATATACATTAATTATTATTATATACAGAGGCTTGCAATTTAGTTCTAGCTTTGATTTTGTATCGGTATAAAATCACCACAATCTGGAAATTTTTTTTAGGGTTTTTCCACTTTGTGTTAGGATTTAAAGTGCCAAAAATTAATATGAGGCTAGAGATTATGTATTTAGTGAAATCATCAGGTCAGGTTTTGTCTTCAACATATTTTGTTGCTTTTTTCAGATAAAAAAACGTTGATTTACAAATTTCGTAAACAAAAATGCAGTATCAAAAGCAGTAGATTTATGGTTACCAGTACACATCTATATCACTGGTGTATGGTAATAAGATTGTTTAACATATTTTACATACTGGTTACTTACTGGTACTCAGTCAGTAAGAAGTTATAAACTAAATGGCCAAATTCTTTCTCTATAGCACACCAACAAATTATCTTAGTGATCGTAAATCTACAGTGTATATGAAAAAGATCAAAAACCATAGATATGCAGATTTAAAAATCCTGTTTATTATTTCAAGAATTAAACTGATACATTTTGTGTATAAATATGGTACACTTTAATGTGTGATTTCCATTGTTACGATAAAAAATTTAAGATGTGTTTTCTGATTTATGCATGCATGTGTCTGAGTATTTTTAAGCATGGTTTTTTACTTTTATAGTTTTGAGTTGACATGTTATACTGGTAATATAAATAGAAATGGAATAAAGGAAACCAACACCCCTAAGGTAGAAAATCTGGTGTTGTTTCTCCAAGTGGATACTGCTGGTATTCAGCAGAGTTCCATAATCTGGTTGCTAAATAAATGGATCTCAACACATGGTGAAAATAATAAAATAATAATACCATTAATGTTTCATCATGTATGAGATCCGTTTATTTAGTATAATTGGTAATATAAATGTATTACCCGTATGCTGATTCATTGATAAGGCTCTTCGGTCAACAGTAAGTATTCTTTTGATCTTGTTTTCTCAGTTGGTTGAAGTTTTTGAAAAAAAAATTTAATTGTCACTATTTTGTGTGTATGATCAAGTGTGTATTCAAGATACACACATAAATAGTCATATACATTGTAATACTCGAGGAATAAAAAAGTATAATTTTCCGTAGTTTAAATTGTTAAGTTTAATTGTCTGGCAAATACAATTTGAAAACCAATGTTAACATGTACATGTAGTCCAACGTTATTCAGTTCTATAGGAATGAATACCAGCATAGGAATGAATAGGAACAGATTAGTTTTGAATATTACTGGTATATTTAGATTTTCATTCAATTGTCAGTTTTTTTTTTAAAAATGTTTGCATTTAAAGTGTATTACTGTAAATCGGGAAATTTTCACACTCATTTTATTTTTGCATGAAGACCTGAAACTTAAACTTTGCAACATTTTTTTTCATATACCGCCAAACCTGTCTATAAAGGCTACCCAAGGGAACCAGTAAAACTGGCCTTTATGGGCAGGTGGCCTTTATATACAGGTTCACGGTGGCCTTTAAGGCAGGTTGGACTGTAATTTACTTCCATTTACACTGGCCATCATCTGATGTGAAAATGAAAGTGTGCAAATATCTTAAAAAAAATCATTCTCTCTTAAATTAACTGATGTGAAAATTTTCCGATTTACAAGTATATATTATACAAAATTAAAGTACATGTATGTGAATAACTTGAAATGAGGATTCTTGTGAAAATTTACTATTTTACAGTACATATATATTAAGCAGTTTTCCAACACTTGCATGTATCTATAGTGCTAAAACTATTTATAAATTTGTTATGTTGATGATCATGTGTGTGTGTGTAAGTGTTTGTTATGTGGGTGTAATAGTGGATGTGCATGTGTGTGGGTGTTTGAGCACAATGATGTATAATTATAAAATCATTGTATGTGTATAGAGAATCTCATTTAAATTTGTGTTTTAAATAAAATATATATAAAATATAAAATTAGTTAGTTTGTATTTTCATGTTTTAAGCACACCTGGAAAATATCTGGAGACATAGCCAGTCTATTGCTGTCACCTTAGCTTCTTAGATGGAAACGTTCAGTCCCAGTTCCAATCCTATTTTTCGGGTTATCCTGTAGAGTTTCTGTTTATTCAGACATAGAAGTTAAGTTCTTTGCCCCACATCTCTTTTTTGGGTAATTCTGTAAAGTTCAGTCCCATTCCTATCCCCATCAAATTGCAAATGGTTTAACTAAACTTGTTGTATTTTCTGTGAAAAATATGCATAATTTGCTGTTACAAACACAGTAAGTCCAAAGATTTTTCCATGATAAATCAATATGGCATGTTTAATTTCTGTGTCACTGTGTTTTGGCTAAAATTTGGTTTAACCCAAACATATGCATTATTGTGGATTACAATATCAGCAAGACTGCTACGTCTGAATTTTCAGTACTGTAAAGGTGGTAACTGAATTAACTTGAGAGTAAGCCAAAGCCACCAAGAGTAGACCAACATAAATTGTGAAAGGTGGAGTGTATTAATGGTGTGTAAGACCACATTCAAGATTTTTTCACTTATATCACAGCCATCACTTCTGGTATGGTTTGGGTAACTGGAGAAAACCACTGACCTTTGGCCAGCAAAGTGACAAACTATCATGCAATAGGATCTGTCTTGAGTAGGATTCTATCCTAGGCAGTGAGTGGCACAGTGATTTGTTACAAATTGTTACTGGAAGCTTCAGACTACATGTCCAATGTGAAAAATGAAGTGGATTAAGGATGCTTTAGATGAAGGTCAAGATTTTTTGGCTTACCAGTATATCAAGGAAGTTATTTCTGGGATGGTAGAGGAAAAAATGCTCAAGGAAAACTAATGAAGAACCTATGAAGGATAAACAGTGCAAACAAGACCTATGAACACAATTAAGATAAAATGCTGCCCAGTGGTGTGGTTGATGCTCTTTTAAACAATACAAAACTTCAATGAGGCATATTTACATACATGTACAGTAAAACCTCTTTTAATGCCCCTCAATACCTTTGCCACCTTGCCTATTGTTATCTTATTTGGAAGTCCCAATATCCCTTATGTCTATGTATTTCTTAATAAGCCTTTTTTTATTTATTACCATTGCGATAGCTCAGTTGGTAGAGTGCTTGCTTCCACAGTGGAAGGTTGTGGGTTCGAACCCCGATTGGGTCTGACCCAAGACTTGAAAGTGGGTAGTGACTGTTCTGTCACCGAGCACTTGGCATTGCGAAATGAGTCATGATTCTTACGGATGGGAACTTAAAATAAACATGGTCCTGTGTCAAGGGAGACATAGCACAATAAAGAACTCTGCTGTATAATGTCATCAGCACAAGGCACACACAAAAGTTCTGCACCTTCACCTATATCTGGTGATGTCTTGACATGTGAAGCATAAAACCCCATCGCTCAACTCAACTTTATTTATTGCCAAACCCCTTACTATTGCAAAAATACCTGAACTGAGGTTTTACTGTATATAAATTGAGTTTTAGGGGCATCATACATTAAAACAATATGCTGTCAAGTGGCGTGGTTATTGTACCCAATAGCCAGGTGAGCTAAAATATAAATCGAAGATACATGCCTATTGTAAAAATTTATTATTTCATAAAATTTAACATTTAAAATAAAATTAAATTACAAAATGTTTTAAAATCAACAAAATACATGAATGTACATATCTTTACATCATTTTGAATAATAAAAGTTTTGTCATTTTTCAAATAATTCTTTCAAAATTGATTTTGAAATTGATTTTTTAAAATCAATTATGAAATGAAAATGCTGATACACGCTTATAAGAAAATGAATGAACAAAGTTGAAACATTGATAACTAATCTTTCTTATCATAGCCAAACTACATTGACCTGTCTGCTTGACCTTTAAATAAAACATCTATTAGCATGATTAGTGACCAGTACATCTATGTATAGGAAACACAGGGGTCTATTTTTATCTACATCATGACATGGGGAATTGTTTATGTATTAACTGCAAATTCTAACTATACCAATATATTGGGTGGATCATCCATATATGAATATTCCTAATGAAAGGTCAAGCTGACAAGTTCATGTTGTTTGCCTATGCAATTTATTGGAAATTACTAACATTCATGGGTACAAAATAAAAAGACTTATTTTAAAAGTCTTAAAGCACCTTATTTTTGACTTTTCAAAATATGGCTTCTTTATTAAAATTATAATAACATGTATACAAATGATTATCTACTTCCTCTAAACTGAAAATCAAATGAATTCATATACATGTAAATCAAAAAAAAAGTTACATAAATCTCATCTGACAAAATTATATTTTTTGTCAAAAAGGCACATGTGAATAGGTGTTAAAAATATTGCAATATTTATAGATATTGAAAATTCTCTCTCTCTCTCTCTCACACACACAGACACACACACTCTCTCTCTCTCTTTCTCTCTCTGTTTATTCAATATGTACATTAATAAATAGGTTTTTTTTTACTGTTTTCTACCATTAGGTGATGGAAAGCATGTAAATGGCACGAATGAAGCAATTCATGGTAAACTTGTGCCATTCTCATACTCTCCATTATATCATGACCTTATGGACAGCTGAAATAAGGCATGGCTATGTTTAATGAATGGATAAATTTGTGCCATTTACACGCCTTTCTTCAAAATAATTAAAACTCCATTTTTAAAATCTACAATCATTAAAAACTATACAAAAAATAAATGTATTTCTTCTATACAACATTAATTTAAAAACTATTTGGGATTTGGGCATACCGTTTGTCGGAACAACATTTAGTTTGACAGACCTTAAGCTCTGCCCATATCTACAAAAATGTGCTGTAAATGGTTGTTTTGTCATTTCCACAGAAATAAAGCTCCACCCACATCCACACATTTTTTTATGTAAATGGCTGTTTACCAGTATTAACAATTTGATTGATGTGAAGCTCCTCCCACATCCATGCATATTTGGGGTGTAAAATTTGGTTACATGGGCAAGCACCTTTATCAGATGATGGTGATCGTAATGATATTATTTTTCATTTAAGAGAACATAACTAGATTGCAATTACATGTACCAGTATATTAAAATAAGAATTCATGTTCCCCTCTCTCTATCTCTCTCTGTTGCACACAGTACATAATAAAATAATTTCATATATATATAGTAAATCCATTTTATGTTGGCACATACTTATTTTATGGATTTTACCTTACAAAAAAAAAAACAAATTCAGTTTTAACTCAGCACACCAACTTTCTGTTTTCAGTTTTATTATAGCACACATTTCTGTGTTCATACAGAGTTGCTAAATGTGCTAAAATAAAACTGCTATTAAAATTTTTAGTACACAATTTCAGCAACAATTAATACAAATAACAGTATTAAATGTCGCTGGTAATATAAACATTTTTATTTACAACCTGTTTCATTTCAATAAAAAATAATTGAAAACGAAAAAATAAATTGCAATAAAAACAAATACACGTAATTTAAAGGTGGAAATGTGGAATGAAATATTCAATTTTGATTATTTGTGGAATATCTATTTATATACAATTACACCTGAACTTATATAGTCACACAACATTGACCTGTCTGATTGACCTTTAATATAAAGAACGAGTAAATTTGTATACAGGAACACGCATGTTCATTTCATCTACATAATAAAAACACTAAACATGAACACTGTTCATGTATGAACTGTGAATCCTAATACAACCCCAGGGATTCATCAAGGGCCTATTTAGGAACGAAAGTCAGCCCTATTCCTTATGAAAAAATGTTGATTTTTTTTCCAAAATCAGCTGAAAAAATTCCCATTTCCAACCGTGTTGGTTTTAAATGAAAACAGAAATAAATTTTTGTGTACCCCCCCCCCCCCCCCCCCCCCCCCCCTCAGCAAAATCAAGTAAAAGATTCTAGATTATTTTAAAACAACATCTGCAAAGGAAGGTGAAAATACCGGTTCTACATCAAAAGGTTTCTGAGATCGTGAGTAAACCGACTTCTGACATGATGTCGAAGTTTTCCCAAAATGAGCAAAAAGTTGATAGTTTTCCCCAATTTTTAGTTTAGGGCCTTTTCCCAAAAGACCCTGATAAATCCCTGAACCCATGTAATGAGTGGATTCTCCCATATGAATATTCATGATGAAAGGTCAAGCAGACAGGTCAATGCTGTTTACTTATACATGTATAGGTAAACAACATTGACATGTCCGCTTGACAATTGATTTTAATATTAATTATGGACCAGTTGATTTAAGAATTGGGATCACGTGTGTTAACTTCGTCTATATGATGTGAACACTCGTCATGGGCAATGTGTATAGTATTAACTGCGAATCTTAACACTACCTATGTATTGGATGGACCCTATTATATGAATATTCCTAATGAAAGGTCAAACAGACAGGTCAATGTTGTTTACCTATATATTTGATTGAGCAAAATAAACATATACATACAAAAAGTATATTCTTGATTTTACCTTCTACTATTAACTGACAATCTCCTTTTAAACTGCAATAGAAGTGTTTATTTTTCTGTGGGTTAGCTATATTTTATTTTCATCAATCTCAAAAGTTAAAATAAATATCTTAAAATGATGTAGTTTTAGAATTTCTTAAAAACTTTAGTATAGACTTGATTTTTATTCAAAAGAATGTAATTTTTGGCATTTAGTGGAATTTACCCAGGCATGAATTTCATTCATTCAATTTCATATAAAAATATTTACTAACTGTACCATACGTTCAGAAGCAACTAAAATTTGTATTTAAAATTTCATGATATTCAGCAACAAATTTGTTGAAAGTGCTGGAAAATAATCATATTTACCTTTTTTGTTGTTGACATTTTTACCTATACAACCTAATTAATAGGAAAATGACATGTTTTAGACTAAAAAGCAAAAAGTTGTATGATATTCAACAATAAATTCATGAAAAGATAAAATGCTGGAAAATAATTACATTTATAGGTCTTTTACAATCTAATGGCAATGTTTAAAACGAGTCTATTTTAATAGGGGGAGGGGGGGTTTGCAAAAAATAAAGCCTAAGAAGAAATGAATGTACAACTACTTGCTGCTATTAACTGTTCAGATTTCATTTTAAATATTTTTCAGATGGGGCCATTTAAAACAAAAGAAAAACCCTTAAAACACCAATATCAATATGGCCCACAATTGCCTTAACAATGGGGTCATTTAGCAAAAAAAAGGGGGATCAGTGGCCCCCTCGTAAACGAACATTGCTGTTTATGTAATTTAGACTCAACTGTGATTATAAACACTCTGCTTTCAGATTGTGAACGACCTATACAGTATATAATTTATCTTTTTATTATGATTTTTACCCGGACAGGTAAATTAATTAATAGGACCACTAGACAGACTTGAGCTAAATCTAGAATATCTGGGAGGAACCACATGTTTTCTTTTTCTTACACAAATTAATGCAATAACAATAAACAAAATAAAGCAGAGAGCACCAAGTCCACCAATAATATAATACATGTAGTGCGGAACTGGTCGTAATGGATGGTGGTGTGGTCGAGTCGGCCCATGATGTGGGGTGGTGTGTCTATTCTCAATACAATCAGTATATGCATCTTTTTCGAGTTCTGTTATGGCGCAGACGTGATTTAACACGCACGAATCATCACAGGTCAGATTTAAATTCTGACTAACGCTGTTATATTGTAAGTATTTGTTCAATTTCTGTCCATTTGACTTAAATGATTCTGCCAGACCTGACCATGATCGGGGACTTAAATTCTTCAAGCCGTAATCTTTGAGTGCATCATATTCTAGTGTCCACTTTGCTTGTTTAATGCTGTTGGCACTGGTCAGATTTAGGAAATACTGTTGGTAGTTGATTATGTCTCCGTTAAGCTGGTTGTACTCGTAAAGTCTTATTGATGGATTATTAGCTCCAGCACCCTTCAATGTACTTTTCCAGGGTGTTACGGCAGGGCTCAGATACAACATGGAAACAAATTCACCTGTTAGGAATTAAAAAAAAACAACTATATAAGGCACTTTGTGTATATTAAAACCTGACCATCTGTTCAATCAATCACGAAGCATGTTCTGGACTGGAATCCACAGGGAAAGAGGAAGAGAGGGCGCCCAGTAACAACATGGCGGAGAACATTAGAAAATGATCTGAGGTTGATCCGAATGTCATGGAGAGAGGCCAAACGAGCCCCACATGACCGGGACAAATGGAGAGCTATTGTCGAGGCCCTATGCCCCTCCAGGGGTACAGAGGATTAAGTCAGTAAGTAAGTCATCTGTTTAATCAGATTTTGGCATTATAAAGGTGCTTGGTGATAAATTGAGGGAGACTTATAAAGATAAATGTACACTTAAAATTACTGACATTGGCAAAGATATAAAGGGGGCATTATGATGAGGTTTTATTGAAGCAAAAAGTGATGTGGCAGTTATAGTTGTGCATTATGCTCTTAGCACAATGCAAAGGTAAAAATTTCTGCCATTTCACCTATAGCTGGTGATGTCTCTATATAAGTGAAATATTCTTGACTAGGGTATAAAACCCTGTTTAATTAATTAATCTTAGCCTGTACATAATTTATACTATACCATGTACCCGTAACTATATCACTATAGCAATTTATGCATTAATTGAATTTTTGACTGGAACATAAAACTCTATTCAATCAATCAAACCCTCTACACACAAACCCCTCACACATCCCCCTCCATACCCAACCCCCCCACACACACAAACACACACACACAGACACACATATATATTACCTTTATGATCTCTCAGTATTCTAAAACTGTCGGTGTGTTCATGTCCGTAGATCTGCGAGGATATTTCATCCTTATGCGTTCTCATTATATCCAGGTACTTGTGATTGTAGTCAGGATAAAACCACATGATATCTCGGACTACCTCAAATTCTCCCGGTGGAACATGGGACACAATGAAAACCTGTCATATAAGAAACAAGTATTACTTAAGTATTATGATAGTTGCTTTGTGGTTGTAATCTGGATAAAACTACATGATATCTCGGACTAGCTCGAATTCTCCTGTTGGAACAAGAGTCTTTAGAGACACTGAAAACCTTTCATACAAGAAACATTGATAAATGTAACTTAAGTGTAACTATAGTCATAATGTGTGTGTCCTTGTATTAAAACCCCAGAGACTCAGTGGCTGAGTAGTCTAAAGTGCTAACTTCTGGATCACAATGGCTCCAAAGTGGTAATTTGTGGATCACAATGGCTCTCATCCGCTAGGTTCAAATCCCACTAATGTCATAAAGTTTGTCAATTCACTTGCAGAGTGTCAGAAGGTTTCTCTGAATAATTTGGTTTCCTACAACATACCAGAACTGATTCTCTTTATCTAAGTGAAGAAAGCTTGACCAGGGATTTATCAGGGTCTTTTGGGAAAAGGCCCTAATTAAAAATTGGGAAAAAATATCAACTTTTTGCTCGTTTTGGGAAAACTTTGACATCAGTTATGATGCCATTAACAATTAAATATAATGCTTTTAGTGTATTGAGTGCATTGAAAATTGAGAAAAGCAGCCACATTTATGGCCAGACTTCAGCTATGTATCTGGTACATGTACAATTTTTTAGTTGGGAATTTTCTCAGCCCATTTTGGGGAAAAATAAATGTTTTTCCATTGGGAATGGGGCCGAATTTCGGTCCTAAATAGGCCCTTGATAAATTCCTGTTGACTGGGACATTAAAAACCATTACTCCACTCTACTCCTAATAATACACAGAGACATGTGGATACATAAGATAAGCCAGAGCCTATGTATGGGTCGTGAACTTTTCTTACACCTTTCACTGGATATAATTTTCACCAGAATTATGATACCCTCCAACTAGCTTAAAAAGTCACCTGTTTACCATATATCATGTACATAAGGGCCAGCAAAATTGGTCTTATACAACACAGACTATTTTTGCAAGTATTTCCACCGTTGCCTTTATGCATAGGTATGACAGCAAATGTTTATAAAACCCCTACAAGCATGACACCTCTTAACAAAACATAGGTCTTGATTGCCAAGTTGTCTAAAGCCCTGACTTACAGTATCTCTCACAGCGTAAGTTCGAATTCCACTCAGACAGATCAAAGAGTGATAAAGTTTACTTCCGAATGTTTGCAAAGTTTTCTTGGAGCACTCCAGTTTCCTCCACCAACACTTGTACAAGCGGGTGGTCACCTATAGCCCCCATAATTACCGTAAAGGGAGAAATGTTTGTGTGTGTCAAATTTTCACTTATTTCATGCTGAAGAAATTACCATGAACATTTTACCCACTTAAAATGTCCACCATACAGGTTAATATATCATAATACATGTACATAGAATATACACCCAATTACTAGTATATTGGTAATGCCAAAATTACAACCACGTAAAATGCCAGATTTCAGAAATTGAGATATTTTCAACCAACGAAAAATAATCCTCTCTTCAGTAAGTAAAATCGTCTTATCTAGTACACAGCATACCACTCAAGCTTTCTACATGTATTTACACTTCCTTTTTGATTTCTAAATCTGGCCTGCATTAACTGTTTGTCAGGGCACTCCAGTTTCCTCCACCAATCTGTATATAAGCAGGTGGCCAGTGAAGCTCCAGAATTAAGTAAAATCACCTATGTAGAACACAGCATACTATCCCAACTACCTACATGTATTAACACTTACCTTTTGGTTTCTAAGTCTGGCTTGCATCAACTGTTTCTGTAACCAATCAAACTGACCAGCAGGATCTTGTTTCTGAGCCGTGACTTTGTCCATGGAGTAATAAAGGTTTGTATTCAGTCCTAGAATGACCAGGTTGGTCCCGGTCGTAGCGTTGTAATAACCACCTATTGTAAGTAAATCAATTATAAGAGTTTAGATTGTACATTAAAAAAGTCTACATTTTTCAGTGATTTCGTTACATTTCTTAAAACTACCTTCTGCCTTTAAGATTGGGAAAATTGAAGTTCTGAGATCTAGCAAACTGCATTATGATATACTGGCAATAGCTAGTATATCCATTGTAAAAACACTACATTGTGATACTATCTGATACTTTGGGGTAAAGGACAACTAAAGCATCACTGTTGTTTTGGGGAATTTTACTGGACAAATTGTGAAAAATTAGTCATTTTTCCTCAGGGGAAACCATCTTTATTCGGTAGTAATTTTAAGCGAACAAAATGACTGGTTTTCATAACTATTCTTAGTCCAACTATATAATCATCGCTATCATACACAGGAATTTGTTTGGTCATTATGGGAAACAGACCTTGGAATGAAATTGGGAACCATCAATAAAAAAAATCACATTTAGGAAAAATGAAGAGAAAAGAGATAATCTGATTTATGCATTTCAACATCTTTTAATAATAAATTTGTTTTAAAACAGTTACCGGTACATCCCTTCTACGGTACCAAACGTAAATTGAATACACATCTTAATTTGTGTAAATTCAGGTTATTGTAAAGATATACAAGCTAAACCAAAAATATCTGATATTTGTCACTTTTTTCTTAAGTCCCCCCCCCCCCCCCCCATGTTTGATTTTTCTGCAGAGTTAAAAAATTGGGAAAAATGTATGCTTTTTGGCATTGAGAATGGGTCCTTTTATGGGTCCCTGTGAGTGGACAGAAAAATCCTTAATGCAGTACCGTACCTGTTTTAAACTGTTCTGCAGCTGTTTGATCTAGTAATTTATCCCAATGACTTTGTGTAAGAATGTTAGAATAGTAGGGTGCTGATTTCTCATCTGGATATTGGTCTTCTGGATAGTAGTCATGGTTACCAAGGACTGGATAAATTGTTGTGTTCGGAAATACCGAAAGTAACTGTAATGTTACATTTCCAATATTCTTGTATATCTTATCAGCATTCATTGTCTTGTCATCAACATGTGGTATACTGTCACTAAAACATCAAAATATTGATTGATGGATGGATGGATGGATGGGTGGGTGGATGGGTGGATTGATTGATTTATTGATTGATGATTGATTGATTGCTTGCTTGCTTGCTTGATTGACTTATTAAATGAATGGGTTTTTACATCCAAGTATCCAAGTAAATAATATTTTACTTATATCAAGGCATCACCATCTATAGATGAAAGGTAAAAAATTGTGACCTTTTAAATAATGTTAATGTGCATGTACTGAGAAAAAAAAATCTGATAAAATGAGCATGCAACTGCCACAACAATTTCTTCAACTCCAGTATACAATGCAGTAGAATGGATTAGTAAAGTTTTATGCCTCCGTCAAGATTCTTTTATTTAAATGATGCTGTCAGTGCACCGATAATGGAGGAAACCAGAGCACCTGAAGACAAACCACTGACCTTTGGCAAGTGAACTGACAAACTTTCTCACACTAGGTTCGGTCCAGTGTAGGATTCATACCTAGGTGGCGAAGGTGCTGTAATACAAGTTCACTTTTATGCAATATAAACATGTTTAATTAGAAAAATTACAGAATGATAAATATTATGGTAAACTTTTTCAAATCTTCCACAAAAAATCTAATACCAGTACATACCCAGTCCAAAGAATGAAGTCAGGATTTGGGTGGATTGATTTCATGGCTGATATGGCAGATGTTACGAGTTGCCATGGTGAATCACAGTTATAGTTTCCATAGACACCATTATGATATGCTACACCACTTGTCCCTAGGTGACACATCTGTGCTGGGTTACCTGATGTGCTGTAGTTAGCATCATAATGGAAATCTGTCACTTGCCAAAAATAACCTGAAATATATTACAATTTATAAATACAATCTAACCTGCCTTAAAGGTCACCTGCTTATAAAAGTCAGTAGAATTGTATCCCTATTGATCTTTATTTGTGTTCTTTGAACCTGTATATAAAGGCCACCTGCCCATAAAGGCTATTTTACTGGATCCTTTGGGTGGCCATTATTGAACCTGTATATAAAGGCCACCTGCCCATAAAGGCTATTTTACTGGATCCTTTGGGTGGCCATTATAGACAGGTTTGACTGAATACATATACATGTATAAAGTAAAAACCTTGATTCATCATGGTCATTTGTTCAGTCAAATTTTGGCATTATAAAGGGGTTTGGATATAAATCAAGGTAGCTTATGTAGAAGAAATTAATTTAGTGTGTCAAAAAGTGAGATGACAAGTTATTAAGGGGGCATTATAACAAGGTTTTACTGTACATATATTGTTAATTCACCCTTTAGTTATGTTTGATTGGTACAGCACTGTTATGTCAATAAGAGTTCCATTAGACTTTTTCAGGGATAAATTGGCATTCCTCAAAATTTCAGAGTCAAATCATATACAGTAAAACCGCAATTAATTTATTGCCACCATTTATTAAAGTCAAATTTTGGCATTATAAAGGGGCTTGGGGATAAACTGAGAAGAGATTATGACTTATAAAGATGAAGATAGAAGACACAGAGATTTTAAACTCTAAAATACTGCAGCATTAAGCAAGGTGGCAAAGTTATCATAATCAAAGGGAATTATAATGAGGCTTTACTACAAATACAGTTTATTAATTCTGAAAGCCAACTTTCAAGAGACAAAAGGACAAATAAAAACCTTGCCAGAGTTTAAGGTTAAGATGTCAGCAAAGCAGGCAAGATTGAATATTTCCTCAAGTTCATTTTTTTTAAAGAGAGACTGCAATATGTTTATTTGTATAAAGTCTACAGATTTAGTATCAAGTTCACAAATAATATGAGAGAATCATTCAGCGATTTAAAAATATATTCCATGAAACACTAGGTACATTATGGAATAAATCTCAATTATATGGGGCCTCTGTGGCCGATTGGTCCAAAGCCAAGATCAGTGGATCTCTCACCACAAGGGTTCAGACTTCTTTAAGGGCAGATCATTGTGCAAGAAAGTTTGTCAGTTTGCTTGACAAAGGTAGGGGATTTTCTTTGGGCACTCCAGTTTCCTCCACAATCCATGAACTGACCACCTCAAAATAAGTGAAAAAGAATCTTGATTGGGGCATAAATCTCCATTGCTCCACTAGTATTAGTGAAAACATTCTGATCATAGATCTATCATGTTTTAAATATCACAATTAACATACTGAAAATAAATCAACATCGCAGAAACAGGTAGCCAAATGGCACTGGATGACAAATCTAAGATCCTTGTGCTTTTTATCACTTCAATGGCATCGTTGTTGATTCAAGAAGTTGTCTTCCTTAAATACAGAAATTAAATTTGATCAATCAAAGTTTTTTTTCAACTTTCGCTTTGTCAAGATTTTGGAGAGATTGTTTTACTTTACCTTTGTCAACATCATAACTGAAAACTGACACCAAGCATGAAGCAAATACGAGGAAAAACTGGATAAAATCCATCCTAGTATTAGCGTCGCATCCAAATCCTCAACAAGGAAATATTTACAACAATAAAAACTAAACAAGAAATGAAAACAAATGTCACATGATTTGTTTTACGAGAGTTACTTAAGGGGAGATTATTTGCGCACTTGCATTTCATTTGTGTATCCATTTAGAGGAAGAAGATCTGAAAAGAAGAAAAAGACGCAACCAATGAAACGAAAGGTTTTAAAACTTTTGCGGGAGCTGGTAGTTCATTACTAAGGGAAAGAGCAGAAAAGAAGTAAGAAAAAACAACCAACTTCTTTTGCACAAACTGTTGCAGCATTATGAAATCAAGTCTTAATTATTTTTGGCCACTTTTCGTCATTTTCTGAGGCTTATTTTTGGCCACTTTTGTTCGTTTTCTATTAGAGTCTTGAATCGCGGATGGTCGAGGATATCATATAACGCCGTTCGGAGCCAAGTCAAGTTTGTATCTGTCAAAAAATAGTTTTTCGGAAACGGCAACATCAATATCATAAAAAGCCTTTTGGAGTAATGAATTTCAGGTCTATAGGATGGTCTACTGGTAGCCTATCCAGTAAGACCATGAAGTCTGCTGCTGATGGAGCTGATGCAACATCTGATAGGAGTCTGTTCCATGGTTATATTGTCCTGGGAAAGAAGGAGTATCTGTAACAGTCATTTTTGGTGTGTTCAACTTTCACTGGCTATTAAATATTTGTTTCTTGGAATGTCCACTAGGCTGTGCTTGATCTTGTATGTTTAGTATCGCAAGCCTGCTCTTTGATCTTCTGAGTTGAAGTGGTTCCCATTTCAGTTGTAGTATCATCCTAGAAACACTACCGTGGGTGTAATCTGAGTAGTTGTTGGTAACAAATCTAGAGGCTCATCGTTGAACTTGCTGTATGGCCTGGATGTTCTTTTGTGTATGTGGGTCCCACATGGAAGCAGCATACTCAAGCGTTGGTCAAACTACGTCTTGGTAGGCTGAGGATTTAATGGATGGTTTATAACCTCGTAGATTCCATTTGATGAAACCTATAGCCCGGTTGGCTTTTTTCCTGATGATGTTGATATGGTTGTCCCATCTTGGATCTTCACTAATGGTAACTCCCAGGTATTTGCTGCAGCGTTCTACACCCAAGACATGGTTATGGAGCTGGTACCTGGTGATAATTGGTCTCTTTTATTTGTGACATAGATGACTGTACACTTTTCAGGGTTAAATTCCATCTGCCACTGATTCTCCCAGTATTCTAGAAATGTTAAGTCTTTTTGGAACACATCACTCATCATCAGTGTCGGAGATGGATCTAATTTTCCTGTATAGTAGTGAGTATTCGGCAAACAGTCAGACATCGGATTCTGTGACTTTGGTCACGTCAATGATAAATAGCAGTGGTCCTAAGACAGTTCCTTGAGTGTGCCAGAGATCACATTGGCCATGTTAGAGGATGTTCTCTCCAGTACAACTTTCTGGGTTCTAGATGTTAAGAAGCCTGGTATCCATTTATGTGTCTTTCCTTTTACTCCATAGTGTTGAAGCTTGTGCATAAGGCACGAGTGTGGAACTCCCGACACAAATTGTGACAAATTGCCAAAGTTTGTGGTAGATATGTTATAGCAGTTATTTTTCCATTGTCAGACTGTTCCCAAGTTCATCCAGAAAAGGAAAGGATTAACAGACATCCATAAAAGATGACACCAATGGGCTATTCCATTTTATACCAAAACCATGGGACTTCAAATTGTTTGCTAATACAATATCCTCAAGCCCCCTTACTATGCCCTAAGTTTGTGGTAGGATCAAGTTTATGGCATTGTTTTAATACTAGATAGCATTTAAAGGAAGTATGTCACTCTTAAGTGGAAAAGGCAACCAAGGCCAAGGATTAATCTTTCCATTCTTAGAAAATTTAAGATGTGTTTAAATTATTGAACTATGAAAATACAATGTACCGGTATTGGGAATTTAAATTTTGATATAGATTTCACTTAGACACCACTAACTTTCTCAGTTTTTCAAAATTGTCTATACCTCTAGGATTTTGTTTACAAAAAAGTTTTCTAGTATAAATAATTAAAATAACCAAGTTTACTAACAATTGGTCATTAAGTTCTTGCAAAAACTGTCAGCACAAGGAACTTTGGCAACACAAGGATACTTAATTTTATGACACTATACAACTTGGCCACAGAGGTCTAATTTTATAGTTAATAATAGATTTTCTTTATATCTTCCAGAATGAGTGGAAGACAGTTTATTGATACACTAAAGCAGCTTGGATATCAAAAGGCTGATACGGAAGACCCAAATGCATTTGATTGGATGTTTGAGAATGAGGCTGTCTTTCCGTTTTTGGAATGGTTTTGTAATAATGTTAGCTCTGCTAATGTCATAGATCCAAAAGACATAGAAGCGTTTGTATAATTTATAATTAATTTTCAAACTTGACTAAAAGTCTAGTCTCTTGCTTTAAGGGTTATTATGTCCCCAAAACAAGATGAGGGTACATATATCATGTTAGACCAAATTATTTCTGTCAATAATAGCCCAGACCTAATTATTTCTGTCAACAATAGCCCTTTTTATTGAGATGTCGGACGCCTTTCTCATTGAGATGTGGGACAGCCCCATATCATCAATAAAAGGCGCTGTTGACAACAGAAATAATTTGGTCAATATCATCTTTACTCCATTACTTCTGCCAGGATTTTTTCCTGTCACTTTTCTCGAAAACTATTTAACAGATCTTTATGAAACTTTACAGGAATCAAATTTTTCAGTGAAATTTTCAGAAATACAAAAACTCAACTAACTAAACTCATTATTTTCAATGTTTATCTTAACAGTAAAACTTTGTTATAATGTGCATCAATGATTTTTCCACCTCTCTTATCACAATATTTCTAAGTGTCAAATTCCATTTCTTATAAGACCACTGCGGTAGCTCAGTTTGTAGAATGCTCAATACATAAGTGGGAGGTCGTGGGTTCGAACCCCGGCCGGGTCTGACCCAAGACTTTAAAGTGGGTAATGACTGTTCTTTCGCCAAGCACTCAGCATAACAAAATGAAAGTCATGGTTCTTTCGGATGGAAACTTAAAATAAATGAGGTCCCATGTCATGGTAGGCTTGGCATGATAAAGAACCCTGTTGTATAATGCCATCAGTGCAACACATAGGCATAATTTCTGCACCTTCGCCTATAGCTGGTGACGTCTCAATATATGTGAAATATTCTTGACTGGGACGTTAAACACCATTACTCAACTCAACTCCATTTCTTATAAAGTAAAGAAATATATAAATTCAAATTCACATACAGCACATACCAGTAAGTAGATCACTTCTATTTATCCCCAACCTTCAAAGATAAGTTGAGTAATGGTGTTTAACATCCCAGTCAAGAGTATTTCACTTATATCGAGACATCACCAGCTATAGGCGAAGGTGCAGAAATTTTGCCTATGTGTTGCGCTGATGGCATTATACAGCATTGCACACCTACCGTGATACAAGACCTTGTTTATGATAAGTTCACACCGTGACTTTCATTTTGTAATGCTAAGTGCTTGGCGAAAACAGTCGCTACCCACTTTCATGTCTTGGGTCAGACCTGATATGGGGTTTGAACCCACAATCTCCCACTTACGGAGTGAGCACTCTACTTACTGAGCTACTGCAGTTGTTTTCAAAGATAAGGGAGAGATATTGAATTCTTACTGATATCCCTCCTTCTGTCAATCCAGACACTTCTTGTATAGAATAATCTCAAAAACTACGAAGTGCTATGTTCCGAAACTGGCGCAAAGCATCAACATTGATAGGATATCCTCATACCATTACAGGGTTTGTACAGGCCAGAAAAAGTCCTTAAATTTTGAGGTTTGCCCTAAAAAGACCTTAAAAACAAGTCTGACCCTAAAAAGCCCTTGAATTTATCCTGAAGGCCCTAAAAAGCCCTTGGGTTTGGCCAGTTGGGAGTCTGTATATCAATATTAAGTCACAATAAGTGGTTGCAAATAGACTGATATAAATAAATAATTAATTGATAAGTTACGTTGAAATGGGCAATTTAAAGGTACCTGACCCAACCGAACACCCAACTTCAACCTCCACTTCAAGTGTCGTTACTATGGACACAGAAATAATTGTTTTATTGATTTAATTGCCTTTGCACCAATATTTTTTTGCTAAAATTGTCCCTCTGATTAGGCCTTAAATTTGCAAATAAGACACTGAAAAGACCCTAAAAAGTCCTTTAATTTAAAGTCCAAATGTCTGTACAAACCCTGTAGATTAGAATCCTACTATGGACAGATCCAACTTCCAAGTGTGAGAGGGTTTGAGAATATAAATGCAAAGTACACTTACAACTACTTCTGACAGGGGATCCTAATTCACTGAATTTGCTTGTTTCAGATATAATGAACTTGTTGCATCAAAAGAGGGTATACTGGATGGCAGACAGCTGGAAGAAGCACTGAAAACATTCACGTCTGTTGATGAAGAAACAGTCACTGAAGACATGTTAAGGTTGTCATTTACATTACATAGACAGTGTTCATTTCAGGATTGCCATTTTCAAATACTTTCCTGTAAAACACAGTAACATCAATATTGTTGCATTCAAAATATGGCCCACTAAGGCCTTAACAATGAGGTATTTGACAAAATAAGTGATCATTGGCCCATTAGCTCTTTCTAGAATGAACACTGCACAAGAAATAATACATTGTGAAATCTATATTATATGTCATATTAGACCGAGACCCTAATACCAGACTGAGAGAAATAGTGATTAAAATTTGGGTCAAATTTCTGGCTGGATTTTATCATTTATTAAGGCTATTTAAGGATTTAAAGGAATTTTTTAAAAGAAAGAAGTAGAGTATAGTGGAGTAAAGTTTTACGACCACGCCACAATTCTTATTTCGAGGCAGTCAGTTTTGAGATGGTGGAGGAAGCCAGAGTACCCAGAGTAAACCACCAACCTTTGACAAGTGAAATGACAAACTTTCTTACACTTGGATCTGTCTTGAGTGGCATTCAAACCTAGGCATTTAAGAGGCACTGTGATCTAAGGTTGTGCTTTAAACCTGGCACTCTGTCACCAAGACCCATCGAGAGTTGAGTTGAGTACTGGTGATGGTGATTAACATCACAGTCAAGAATATTTCACTTATATCGAGACATCACCAGCTATAAGTGAAGGTGCAGAAATCTTGCCTGTATGTTGCCCTGATGGCATTATACAGCAGGATTCTTGTGCCATGCCTTCCGTGACACTGGACATAGTGTATTTTAAGTTCACATATGAAAGAACCACAACTTCTCATTTCATAATGCAGAATGCTTGGGGAAAGAACAGTCACTACCCACATTTAAGTCTTGGGTCACACCTGTCAGGGTTTGAACCCACGACATCCCACTTACAGACAACCACTCTACCAACTGAGCTACTGCAGTGGTCCCAAGACCCATTGAAATCGGTAAAAGATTTGTTTATCTAAATACAAGTAATACTTATATTGGTTATTTTAATTTCAATACTCTATGTTTTATTAAGGCTTTAGTTAGTTATGTAATCCAATGTCATTTGTACCATTTTTTGTTGTTTAAGGAGAGACATCGAAACCATGAGCAGAGATCTACACATTTATAAAAAGAGGAAACAATCATTAATAAGGAAAAGGAACAAACTGAGGTACGTATATTTTCAGACAATTAAAAATCATATTTAACAGAATTGAAAATAACAGTCAACTTAAAGTTGGGGCTGGTTTGGTTAATTAAATAAGGTTTTATGTCCTAGTCAAGAATATTTCACTTATACCTCAATGTCACCAGTTATTTATTGGTGAAGTGACAGAAAGTTTTACTTTGCATTTTGCTCAGGGCAATGTGCAATTAGGATTTTATAGCATGCTAAAGGACCCTATACCCATTATTTCTAACAGTCGCTACTTATTTTCATGTCTTGGTTAGACTCGGTCCAGGTTTATTTTAAGATAGCACTTGGTTAACTTTAAAGATAATTCATGCTCTTATGTAGGATTTTCAAAGAAAGTTTAGTCCTGGCTTAAAATATTGTATTTCAAGAACATCACCTGTAAACCAAAATGTTTATCTAGATGCTTGTGATGACAATGTGCCAATTTAATAATAGGCAATTCCAAATTGCATATAAGACATATTGTTTTGATTGAATGGCTTAACAGTCATCAGCTGTGTTGAACAATTGCCAATCTATCTGCCAAAACACTTTAGACGGGTGCGCTCAGAACTTGAAAAGTCATGGAAAGTGTCAATCTTTATTTGGTCCTGGCTGTATGAACCCTGTTAGATATATAAGTTTTAACAAGTGTGGGGAAACAGATTAAACATTAAGATACATTCTCTGAAAATCTTGGGTAGTGGTCCTTATGTTGGTTCATTTTGAGTTACTGTAGATCACTTTTATTTTGCGAGAGATTTATTTTCGCGTAAATTCGTGACTTCTCCCATTCGCGAATTTAAATATCATGCAAATATTTCCAGCAAACAGATATTTCTATGTTGACATACATATGTTGTATTCAATAATATTCCAAACTTGAATTCAAATGTTCGCGAATAAGGCCAAGATGGTCTTGACGCGAAATTTTCTACTCGCGAAAAATTAGTGATCTACAGTACATGATTGTAATGTTTTTTTTTTTTACTTTCAGTACTTTCAGTACTTTGATTATAATTTTTATTATCAATTTTTTATTCAGCCTCCATCACACAGCAGTAGGTCACAGAAGATCTGAATTACCCGACATAGAATCTAAAATAAAATCAAAGTACAAGAAATGTTTAGAACAAAGCCAGGCTGATGGTAATCAGGTAGATATTGACTTTGTTACTTAATATGGGTAGCTATTTGGGACATTAGGTAGTACAAACCAGTGACGGTGATCCAACACCCTGAAGTGTGTATTATGAAGT
Source organism: Anadara kagoshimensis (assembly GCA_021292105.1). Classification (NCBI taxonomy): domain Eukaryota; kingdom Metazoa; phylum Mollusca; class Bivalvia; order Arcoida; family Arcidae; genus Anadara; species Anadara kagoshimensis. Next base: position 42,767,336 of record CM037860.1, on the reverse strand, counting down.
AGAGGCAGCTGAAGGATCCTTTGCTGATTTCTGTAGAGTTTGTAGTAGAGCTGCAACAGTACAGCAAAAATGGTATTGCAATATATTGCATATTGCAAAGGTCATATTGCAATACATTATTCATTTTATTGCTCGATTTCAAAGAAAGAAAAGTTGGTTTTTATGAATATTGCTAGCATTATTATTAACATAACAAGTAAGTAAGTTGATGTTCCCCATGGATATTTCATCTCTGCTCTACACATTTTACATATTGCTACATTTGGAATAATCTCGTGACGGCCCCTGTTTCCGTTTCAGTCCAAAATCCACCCAGGTTTTTGCGGAAGCATCCTGAATACACTTGTATTCAGAATCTGATTCTTTTACAAATGAAGATGTCATGTGTGTGGTTTAGGCATCTGCGTTATATAGAAGTTTGACAGCGCACGTCACATCAACATACAAATTTCAAATATTTTGCTGACGGAGACCGATACTATCAAAATAGAAAATGATCATAAACTGTATTTTCTGGATTTTCTTCTTGTCATTAAACTCAATTTTTGTAAAAAAAAAAAAAAAAAAAAAAAAAAAAAAAATAGAATTACCAGTATGTTGATATATTGTTACAGCTCTAGCTACACATAGCAGTCAGTTAGAGTTAAGTTTTTGTTTTTAGTAAGGTGGTACAAACCTATGATTTTGATAACTACCAAATATTGATAGTTCCCCTTGTCAGCAAATGACAAATTCCCTAATTTCACAACTTAAATTTCCAAAACAGTGATACACCATTTAATCTGTTGACCTTACAGAATAAATATCAAATATTGTCACAATATAGTATCTTTGCATTGATGAACCTTATTGCAAGCATGTTATACTACAGTTTGCTATCTTCAAAATTTCAATTTCTCAAATTTTCAAAAAAAACCACTTTTTTTTTAGCGATCCTGTGATGAAAACAATTTCGCTAGATGAAACTTTCACGATATATACCATGTGGAACCCAAAAATTAAGGAGGGTTTTTCTTATAGCAACTGATTTAAATGTTAATATGATGTTCATCTAGTTACTTTGCCTTTACCCAATTCATGAATTTTTATTTTCACGCACTTTATTTTTGCAATTCTTGAACAAGTGAATATTGCAAAAATGAAGTGCTTGCAAAAAAGGATGATTTACAGTATTCTGTTTATATCCTTAATTCTTGAGAGTCCTTGGTGCTTATGTAGGTTTTAGGTCATGACTTTGCTGATCATTTAGGGCATATAAAGGTTTAATCTCAAATGAAAAAATTCACAATCTTCAACTATGAAAAAAAATTAACATAAAATTGTTTTAAAGATATATTGACATTGTGATGGAATATAAGTTTGTGATTTAATCTTCATATCACTAATCACACCATTGGCTAAAGAGCAATAAATTTGTTAAACCGAATCATAATTAACATCAACAATTTTACTCTTGTTTTCCCTACTTCACAATTGTTTCTATACCTTAGATGAACAGTACAGTGGAGAAGCTAGCACAGTCGGTCACCAGAGCAAGTGAATTGTATAGAGTTCCACAAAATAACAAGGAAACAGAAGATACAGCATCACAAGTCCCCATGTTTCTGTCACAGATATCGCTAGATGATTATACTGCAACAGAGGAGAAATTTAGGAAAGAACTTGCAGCTTTTACCAGAAAACAATTTTTTGAGGTAATAATAATTCTTAAATCACTTGACAAATCTTGTAAGGACGATAGTAGTATACTGAGATTTCTTTAAAATTGGATATACATGTAGAAGGATATTTATTTAAAATTCCACTTTTGAAATTTCTTCATTTCTTAAATGCTATCTTACAACCCCACAAATGTTAAAAATGCCTAAATGCATCTTGAATTCATTGTATGGTGCAATACACTTTATAATACATGCTTTGCTATTGCAGGGTATTGCTGAAATGGCTGGACAAGAAGAAGGTTCACAGTATGAATTCCTAGAAATAAGTGATCCTAATAGTCTGTTAGTCCGAGGAGAGAGAGAAGAGGTTAATATGGAAGATTGTAATGAACTGGCCAGGATTCAGGCATTGTATGTTATATTTTTTACATGTTCTGAGTGGTCTAAAGGGCATGTTTACATAATGCCTCTCATGGCCTAGCTTCAAATGTCTCCGAGTAGATCCAAGTGTGATAGTTTTCAGTTCATTTGCCAAAAGTTAGTGCTTGTTTCTAGGAACTATGGTTTCCACTACCATCCCTGAAATGACTGCCTGACTGAATACAAGTGAAAAGTTTCCACAAGTTTTAATTATTATTGGACAGATTTCTAAAATTTGGGAAAATATATTCGTTTTAAATGTTTTTTTCCACAAATATGTGTATGTTACTATTTGAAAGAATTTCTCAAAAATTATAATCAATGGCAATTTTGGCTTCCAAAATGGAGACCCAGCATGTTATATTTTGTATTTTAGCATGACTAAGATTTATCAACACTTTGTGTGCATTTTTCAACAAAGAAGAAAAAAGTTTTAAGTAACTATTTAAAGATTTTTCTCATTGTTAAATTTTTCTCTTGTGACGTCATTCAACTTTTGTTAAAAGTTCAGTAAGACCTTGATTGAATCTGGATTGTTTCAACTTGGTCAGGAAGAGTGATCAAGAGAGTGGTCAGAGAGAGTGGCAAAGTTCCTGTTTTAATAAAGTTTTTCTATTTTCAGTTACCCTAAAAGTGAATCTAAGAGGATTGAGGCCATGTTAAACAGTAAACAAGCAGGCAGATGTCTTAAGTGTGCTGAGGATATACTACAGTCTCTTAACTCTGGTACATTTGGTCGGGATATTAATGACTTGAGGTATTTATAAAGTTTCTTTACGTATGACTTATTCTAAAACCATTCTGTTGAAAACATAAAATTGTCAGGGTTTAATGTTAGGATGTTTTAATTGACAATCTAAACATCTGTTTTATAAACCAAGGGTTACAAAACAGGTGTAATTCAATGTTTTAAGTTTATATCTGTAACATCTTCTGGGTTCATGAAAACGAGGGACATGATAGAAACCATGTCAAGTTTGCAGCATTCTTCAACACTGGTGATTTCATGTATGATCATATTGTCATCATATTTATTGAAAATTCTCTATGTATGTCAAACAGGGGACATTAGTTTTAGGTCTAAAACTTAATTCTTAAGTTTGAGTTTTTCGCACACATGGAATTCCTGTTTGATATGCTGTATATTAAATATAAAATTTACGATGTCTTTCCAAAATAAATAGACAGTGTAAAATGCAGTTGGTTGGTTCAACTTTTCAAAAATTTGTTGGCATCATAACATAGCTTGAAGTTGATGCCTTTTATTTTAAAAGATCAGAAAGAAAAAATATAAATGAGGAAGAGGTAGAAATGAATTTATTCAAAACTCAACAAAGACTAAAAAGATGTACTAGGGTTGACCCACAGACATTATTTTTGTTGGACAAAATTATTATTTTGGGAGCAATGATGCAAAGACTTTTTATAGATAAAACACTGAATTGACATTATATAGTCTACAACAAAGAGAATGAAATACATGCTCATGCCTCATATTTTCACTTTGCAGTAAAAAATTACAAGAGAATCAGTCCTCCATAGAATCTATAAAAAGAGACATGGTGTATATGCTAGATAATGATGTACCTCAGCTTATACGAGAAAACACGGCGTCACAGGTTTCTAGGGTTTTAACGGGTGACTACAACCTTAAACTTTCAAGACAAGATTATTTTGTGTCAAAACAAGATCAGGTAATTTAGGAGATTTAAAGATTATATGTACTTATATTTTTATTACAACCCTTTGTATTTGACAATTTTATTGAAATACTGTTTTCACACTATTTTCCAATACTTGTGGTTGTTAAAATGATTTTTTGTATGCAAGTTTACCACAACGAGTTACAAATCAAGTTTACATTTCATCATGCATGCTCTGCTGATTTTTATGCTAAATTAAGGCTCTCTGTATAATATAATTTTATTGAAATTACTGTTTTCTCACAATTGTTCTAAATGCTTGTAGCTATTGAACTGATTTTTCATATGCAAGTTTACCTCAAAGAGTTACGCATCAAATTTACATTTCATTCTGCTTTGTTGATTTTTATTGAAATTACAACCCTTGGAGTTTTAAAATTTCACAGTAATAACAATAGAACTCTAGGTCCAATATGTGGGACCAAAGAGTGTGGAGCTGGCTCATTAAGGTTCTTTCATTTTCATTTAATTTTCAATTAATTTTCTGAATAAAACAACAGAACATGAATATGTAAATTCCTATTTGTAGCTGATACAGCAGTTAATTCTGCAAAGATCTAGAAACGAGTTTTTGACGGTAGCATTTGAAGTTGAAGCCAGGGGACACCGAGATTTACACCGCTTACTTACAGCAACAAGACAGAGACTACAGTTACAGCTTAACTCATGGAAAGAGAGAATGGTATAAATATATATAAAGACAGAATTTGTTTGGAAAAATTACTTTTACAAACATACATTTTAAGCTGATATTACATATCCTGTGTCATATCTTCCAGCATTGGGGGCATCAATGCCAGAGTGATCTCAAGCACACTTTTATGAATCATCAAAGCCCCACATTGCCTAGGTTTGAATGCCATTCAGGACAGATCCAAGTGTTTGAAAGATTGACATTTCGCTTGTCAAAGATTGGTTGTTTTCTCTAGATACTCTGGTTTCCTTCACCATCCCTTAACTGATACATGTAAAAAAAAAAACCTTGAATGATCAGCATATAAAACTCCATTACTCTCCTTCTGTTGTTGTTGGTATCCAATGTCAGAGAGTTTAAATGGTTAAAATTTCATGGTGGTTTAGATGTGATGGAGGTTTGTGCTGTTTTTCTAAAAGTGCTTATTAATGGTAAATTATCTGGAATTACAAGATGCATAACTGTATTGTTTGTTACATGACAACCTTGTCGTGTAAAGAATTCATGATAGATTTTTAATGTTCAGTCATTAATTAACAGTAACTTGTTGAATTTCAATGATACATATATGTCTTCTTATATGCATATGAATGAATAATTTATTGATTTTGTAAAAAAAAAAATTATCTTTTTAAGAAAATGATGGATGACCCAGCATTAACTGCAGCTAAACATCAGAGAGGGACAGTTGACTCAAGAGACAAATTTACTTCTAGATTATATAATATGTTAGGTAATGTGTATTACATGTACAAATGTATATGTAGGGGTAATTGTTATGTGTTTTAATCATTAACCATTTAGGGGCAGAGTGGTTTAAAGCATGGGCTTTGGATCACTCTGCCTTTCACTGCCCACTGTTTAATTCACGTCCTGCAGAGCACTAGTTAATCAGGCAGTGTGGGGTTTGCATTTTGTCGTAATTAATAAACACCATTCGACATGTGCTGTCATAGTAAATATCCGTAAGGATTTCAAAAAGCTTTTCATTTAATTTTCTGGTATGTACCTTAGTGTATTAATTATGACAAAATGCATGCATCGCAACAGTATACGACAATATACAAAAAAAATTATTTTCATATCTAAAAACTTGACCAACTAGTGGTACACAGGACATGAATTAAACAGTAGGCAAATCCTAGTGTGACAAAGTTTGTCAGTTTGCTTGCTGTTTGTCTGTGGTTTTCTCCAGGTACTCCAGTTTTCTCCAACATCCTTGAATTGACTGCCTAGATGTGATTGAAGAATCTTGACTTGGGCATATATAACCATTACTCCATTCTACTCTACACCATTTTCCTCCACCACCACACTCTATTCCTCCACTCATTAATCTTTGTATTTCAATAAGGCTGGGAAGGTAACAGTCATATAGTTTTTTGTAGTCTTTGTAACAGTCCTAATGCAGTATTTTCAAAGATTCCCACAAAGAAATACTCAGCCCTTTAATTGTTTGAGAAGAATGCTTTTTTAAATCAGGCTCACTCTATTTGTAGAAGGTTAGGGGTTTAAACATGGTCAGGTCAGACCAAAACTTAAAAATAGGAAGTGACTTTTGCCAAGTATTCGGCATTTAGAAATGAAAGTTAAGTTGTCTTTTGGAAGAGACCTTAAAACGATGTTCTATGTCATGGCAGGCATGTCACATTAAAGAACCCTTCCTGCATATTATCCTGAGTGCCCTGCAAAGGTAAAAAATTCTGCTACTTCACCTGTAGCTGATTACATCTATATACCAGTAAGTGAAATATTCCTTGATTGTGACATAAAACTCAATTCAATCACTCAGAGTAAGTTTGAAAGCAACACTGACAGCCTTATACCAAAGTAAAGTACTGTAAACCCCAAAAAAAAAAAAATTTTTAACGACATGTAAAAATAAAACTTTTTCGAATAATTCACCTTAATATAATTCACTTAGATGTGCACTGCTATCACTTATGATGCAAAAATACCAGTACCCCAATAACTTGAAATGGCTATTTTCGAGAAAAACTAGGGTGTGAAAATTTCCTAATTAACAGTATGTATAATTTTGACTTTAAATATTTACAGTGGACGCTGATGCAATGAAGGAAAATAAACATTTGTTTCTAAGTTATACAAATCTGATTGATGAGGCAGAGAAATTGGAGCATTGCCGCGAGGCCGTAAAAGAAAATGTCCTGACTGACAGAACGAGGAAAGAAGATAGGATAGACTTGTTGTAAGTTAATTAAAAATAATGATATAATCTCTGAACTGTTTGAAGCATATGGGTACATACATGTAGGATAGGACTACCATAGTTATAGACACAAATTCCTTCAGAAAGACTAGGGTTTTTGTGGGATATGATTGTATTGGTTATAATCTGAAATAGTCCCAATATAACAAGTTTCAAATACCTTAAAAAAGATCTTGGCTAGGTAACTTGAAGCCCTCTTAGCAGTTACAAATGTCATAAAAACAAGACCATGTAATACACATAGTAAAACTAAATATGTAATTGCATTATGTTTAGCCACTCAAAAATATCTATACATGTATACGTGTTATACATATACATGTATAACATTTCACCACTACACACATTGCAGTAATCTAAAATCACCTGCAAAATATGAAAAATTACCATACATTTCATAATGCCCCTAAAAGTAGTGGGTTGGGGCCAGAGGTCCAGAAACGGTCATATTTGCCGGACATGTCCGACAAAAATTTATTTTGACCGACGTGAAAAATCGCCAGTCGGACATTTTTTGTTTTCGGACATTTTCAATTTTACAACAGGAATATTAAACGGACAAATCAATTTTCGGTCCGACAAAAGTAAACTACTGCTAGTCTGTCTGTCGGTCTTTTAAACTCCACCCGACTTCACTACAGTAAGTGTTTTGTCCTTACCATGTGTTTACCTGTCAACTACAACTCGATCTAATTATCAGGTGATTGTTTATTAATCAGTAAATACCTGTGGACTTAAGTAGTCGCGTGTCTTACTGTCTATTTCTTTTGTTTCCCAGTCTATATCATAATAACTTTCTTTAAACTTGTGTTTGTTTAATAATAAGTGCATGGTTGTAACTGTGTTGATTACGGAAGCCATAACGAGTGTCGGTCAAGGGCGACGGTTTGTTATCAAAGAGGTTCCACGCGGGGTGTTGAAAATTACCTACTACGCGCTTCGTAACTGTTTCTTTATTAATAAATACAGAAACGCGATTAAATTTTATTTTAGCCATTAATATCTTTCATTCACATAAATATATTGGAACCTCGTCAAGCTGTTCCCGTTATATCGTGAAACGTGATACCTGAATTCCTATTTAGAACCTCTCGCCATAATTCTAATTACAATTCGTGCATCTTCGGAATACGGAAATTCACGATTGTTAGTAAACAATATGGCGGACGTGCAATATGAAGCATCGTGGACAGTAACGCATATTGATAATTACAGCATATCGCGGTAAACGTCAGAGTTCACCTAATACACATGAAATAAACATCGTGGTCTAATAACGCACATGGATATGGATTAAAATTGGCAATCACGGTTAAAGCATAAACAGCCCTGTGCCGATGACCTTTTATCTGCTACTCTCCTTGAAAACTATTAACACATCTTTATGAAACATCGCAGGAACAATCTTTGGGTGGAATAGACATGCTATTGGCTATTTGTATTTTGATTATGCACATGGTTGAGAAAATATGGATTTCCCAGTTTGGGTTCATTATGGAGGACACTTATGAAATGGGATACCATTCCAGTTATACATGTAACTTGTTGTTCATGATTTTGCATTTTTATTTAGGGAACAAAATTTACGAGATTGTGAGAACATGGTTTATGATGGCTCCAGTACAACAGGTGGACAGCCAACCTTGACCCCTGGTCAGCTGTTAGAATCCATGACACAGTTAGATGATATGTTACAGAAATTAGAACATGCTATAAAAGATATAGTAAAAGAAGTGGACTCCAAGAAACAGGTACAGATAATTGTTTGTTCAGTAAATAATTACAATGTAAATAAAAGTCTGAACTTTTATTTCCTCTTCTTCCTTCCAGACACTTCGTGTGCAGAGTAATTCTCAAAATATGAAGCACTATTTTATGAAACATTGATAGGAGATATAACCTATATCATTAACCTGAGCTGGTTGCTATTTTTCATTGGAACTAAGGCTTTTTTACCATAAGTGCAAATCACAGAAAAGTACCTACAGGCAGGAGATCCTAATTCTCTGAATTGGCTTGTTTGACAATAAGTTTCAGATTCCCATGGCTATTTTAGATCTAAATGGCTGTTTCAGATCCACTTTGCCGTTTCCGATCAACTAATTCATTTCAGATCCACTAATTTGTTTCAGATCAACTTGGCTATCTCAGATCCACATGACTAAATCTGTTTAAACTGCTTGTAGTAGTGAGCAACCTTCATAGCTTTAACAGGTTGTTGCATACCATTTACTGAGATAATGGGACCTCAGTTTTTAAATGCCCTTCATAGACAAATTGTATGGCATACATGTACAATTTGTCTATCCATTCATCTGTGGTAGCTCATTTGGTAGAGTGCTCACTCTGTAAGTGGGAGGCTGTGTGTTCAAACCCCTACCGAGTATCTACCTCGATGATTTGTAACAGAAGTGGCATTTACTTTATCTTTAAACATTTGGACAAACATTACATTTACAAAGATCTCGAGGTAAAGGCCCAATCATATCCAATTATTCTATAATACATTTAATGAACATTAATTAACATTTTTTGTGGTCAAGCAAGGTATGAAAATCTGTAAAAAGAGTTTGTAAGGGCCTTATTTAAAATTTCTTGTTTAGAATTCTGCACTTAATACAAACATTTCTTATTTCTTTTATTCAATTTAGTTTTAATTTTTGATATTGTAGGCATTAAAATCGGATCCATTGTTAAACAAAGAAAGAAGCTTTTTTACATATTTTTTCACAAATCCATCACTCTTGGGTCAGACATTAGATGGCATATCAGCAAGGCTACAGGCACAAAAGATTCATTGATCTTAAGAGAGATTTCAGAATAGAGAATTAAAAAGAAAAAATTATTAGTGATACCTGCCTATAAAGGCTGTACAAAGGAACCTGTAAAATTGGTCTTTATGGATAAATGGCCTTTATATACTGGTTCCAATAAAGTGTAACTGGGATAACATTTTACTGTCTTTAAAAGCAGGTGGCCTTTACAGGCAGGTGGCCTTTTAGGCAGATTGAGTGTATTAGGACTTTAGTGATGGGAAGTGGCTGTGTTTGATCCATGATCAGAAATACTCAAGTACCTAATAATCGGAAATAATCACTTCTTGTAATAGATGCATAGGTAATGAACATTTGTTCATAATTAAATACAAATATGGAATTTCAGACACTATATTTAATTTAATTAACAGTATGAATTGGTATTTTCCATTTTGTTTATCCAACTTTGTGACATATGTATACATACTTTGGACAATAGTAAAAATATAGCCATACTCAGCATTTAGTCATAAATCAAGGGAATTGGAATAAACTTCTGTTAGCAAGAGGGGAAACCAAAACCTTGTGCTATTTATTGTACTCTCTGCACATAGTTTTTTTCTCATCAAACAGGGAACCAATCATTAATTATCAAATGCTTAAAATGTGACCATGATACATCTGAATATGCAATTATAAGTTTTAATTAAAAATGCTTATAATATAGAATCACATGTTTTATTGTTATTAATGAAAAAAATAAACTTTAATTTGATGTTTTACTATAACTTTGAAGTTATAGCTGTCAGTCTACTTAATTTAAAGTAAAGAATTGTACATATTTCTAAGGTTCGAAACCTATAATAGTATTTTTCCCAATGATTTTGAAAAAAAAAATTCATAAGTCAAATTTTTTTTAACTTTTATTATGTGTTTTCCTATCACCGCTAGATATTTTTAAAAAATGCACGAAACAACATTTTTCCAATTCCAAGGACCCTGGACCAAAAAGGAGCCCGACATTCCTGTATATTCCTGGCATTTTTATCAGTGGCAAATTTTGGAATTCATTATATTTGTTAGTAGAACAGTGCTGTTTATTATAAAGGTTGCTTCCAGAAACATGCATATCTGGACAGTTGCAAGTCATTCATGTATTAAGGAACTAGGGCCACTTATCCATATAGGGACCTTAATGCTGAATGGTCAAAAATGCAAGTTGGCAGACCAGTTTTTCTCACTGCCTACAGAAGTTTTGAATCCCACTCAGCAGATCCAAGTGTGAGAAAGTTTGTCAGTTCACTGTTCGAAGGTCTTTTCCAGGCACTCCAGTTTCCTCCACCATCTCAGAGTTGATCAGCTCGATATAAGTGAAGACCATTACTCTACTCCACACTGGATAGATATTTTACTTAGAGCTACCATTAACCAAGGTAGCTCAGTTTGTAAAGTGCCTGCTCTTATGAAGGCCAAAGCTTGAACCACAGTTATAGATGGAACCAAGACATTAGATGACAAATAGATTATAATGACTGTCACAAATCCTTTGGACAAGACTATAAAAATGAGTGGAAGCGCGTGGCCTAGTGGTTAAGGTGTTGGACTCATGATTCGAAGGTCGTGGGTTCGATCCCTGGACCGGGCGATGTGTTGTGTCCTTGAGCAAGACACTTAATTTCACGTTGTTCCAGTTCACTCAGCTGAAAAATAAATGAGTACTAGCAACATGCTGGGGGTTAACCCTGCGATGGACCGGCGTCCCATTCAGGGGAGAGTCTTGTACTCTCAGTCGCTTAACGCCACCGAAACCGGGATAAGCTCTGGCCTGATTGGCCTAATGGCTCGGGATAGATAAAAATGAGTAGTAGAAGCATGGTTAAAGACGTCTATTATTCATTACCAATCTTGACTGCTTAGAAATATTTCTGGAACTTCACCAAAGCTGGTGATGTCTCAGTTTAAATAAATAAAATTTTGAAAGAGACTGAAACCTTATTCAATTGATCATGGTAGATGTAGTACGATCATTTTCCCTTCTTCCATGTATTGTCATCCACCGACACATAGCCATGTTAAAAATCTTTGATCACATGACAGACCCTGGAGTTGGTAACTTGAAGCTATCTTGGTGGTTATCAATACTTGTACTTAATGTCTTCGTAATACAAAATGTACATGTATATAGGCATTAAATATGTGTAGCTGTTTTGGCCATATAAAATTTATTCCTAGATTTTCATTCCCACTTGCCCCACTTTTTCCGCCTTCCCTGAAGTTTTTATTTGTTTATTTTTGTTGTGTTCTTTTATAAAGTTTTTGTCAGGGACTTTCTATTGTCATTTGAATCTGAAAATAAAAAATACAATTTGCCCACCCATCCCCCACCCCTGATTTTGAAAAAACAAATTGATGAAATCTAGGAATGAATTTTATATGGCCTAAGACAGCTTTGAGTTATCCATACTAAATTAATTTACTAACAATGAATTTTGAAGGTTTTATTTATACATTTATTATATATGATAAAATATGAAACATAATTATTATTAACAGTCATTGTTCTTTGCAACAAGGTCAGTGATAAACAACAGACTGACATCTGTTATTATAACAATATTTCAGCAACATTTTATGTATTCTTCAATAAAATGATTGTGGAAAGTAAACGCAGATCAATTTACAATCATGTTCACTCATACAATGAAAACTCAACTAATGTCACACCCTCACTCATTCATTTCTTTCTGTACAATAAAAAAGGAAGCTGTTGAATTGTGTAACATTTTCCAGTAAAATTCACACACACACACACACACACATATATGCAATGAAAACTCAACTACACACCCTCACACTTTCATTTCTTTCAGTACAATGAAAACATTCAACAAAAGTAAAATTACCACCAGAAATGGTTATTAGTCAAACATAACAGGTTTAGCATAAATAATTACCATAAAATCAATGATACACATGTAAATTAAATTTAGTTGTGGGTACAACAAATTTTCATATATTGTAACAATATAACATTACACAGAAAGACACTAAGAAAAATTCTGAAGTAGCTAAAAGGACCAGCAGTGACCTGGTAGTCCTCCATTTGTACTGATCCTTCTTTGATGTACATGTACTTAAGGTGAGCACTACAAAGTGTGAACATGAGGCCATAGAGCTTGGGAGAGTATCAGAGGGCAACAAAGCCCTCCTAATGGTGGGAGTTAAGGTTGCCTCTCCAGAGAAAATTGTAAATTTGGAATGCCTTAAAAGCCTTTATGGAACTCCCTAGGGTAAAATTTACAATATCAGGACAGTCAATATCTTGCATGTTTCTCACCCCCTCCCCTCCCCTACAACTTAAACAATTTAAAAGAAACATAATTATAAAAGAAAAAAATCTCATATGTTAATATTCAGTAATATGATGATGCCAGAACATCTAAAACCTTTCAGATTAGCCCAATTTTTTTACTAGTTCTGGCACAAGGGCCCTTCCTAGATTGAACACTGCAACATGAAATATATTATTGAAACAACTAATCATTACTAAAACATGGTATATAACCATGTTAAAAATATTTAATAAAAAAATTAGTGAGTTAAACCTTTATATAATACACAGTACAGACCTGTCCAAAGTTTAACACTAAGCTAATGAAAAGTAGTCGAGGTCAGACGGGGGTGGCCAAGATGTGGATAGAGCTACCAAGATATAGATAGCAATTTTCATAAAGCTGTCAAGTTATACCGGTAGCTAACTAAGTATCTAGATGAATTGCCCATTTGGCTCTAATTTGTTAGCTTGGGAGGTAATTATACCCCCACAAACAAGTTTGGAATCACCCGTCTGTCGGTCTAGTTTTTCATTCAACAATTGTGTCCACTCCATATCTTCCATGTCTATGGATGGATTTTGATCAAACTTGGCACAAATGTAAACCAACAACATGAGACGATGTGTCGCATACCAAATTTATGTGCATAGGTTAACGGTCAATGTTGGGGGGGGGGGGGTATTTGACTCTCAAGCGACAGTTCTAGTTCTTTACAGGTCTGTACTGTACATGCATGTATTAACTGTCAATCATCTCAGCTAAAATGTTTAACTTAAAATGAAAATTGAGCCTGAATCTTTATATCTAGTGATTTCAAATCTATGCCCTATGAATGAATTTAAACTTGAATGCACTGTATACCCATTAAAAGGCTTTCACTGGATTTCTTGAGATCATTGAAAGGTAATGTAAATTCAACCAGCTGCCTCAACAATTTCCTGAGTTGTTTTTTATCTGTGACAGTGTCTGAATAAAATAAATGTTAGGCCAAACCAAAAAATATGTGTTTCAGGTTTCTTTCTAAAAAAAACTTGGGGTTCGTATTTTACTCTCTTTTTTCCCCATGTTTTTTTTGGGGTCATTGGCATTGTAAATATTTTGAAAAGTGAGAGGAAATATTAAAAAGAAAACTGATGCAAGTTACTAAAAGATCTTTCACTCCAGTTCGAGGATAACATATAATTATCCATAATCTTTCATTATTGCTGTATATTTTCAAAGTAATGCTCTGAAATCTGAATGGGAAAAACATGGGTCAGCTATAGTAAAATAAGGTTGGTCAGGAAATCAGAAACACACCGTTTTTTGTTTGGCCTAAAGTGATGATGATGAATTATTCTTAGGACTTGCTTGCAATATGGGAATAACCACTAGAGATTATTTTTTAATCCTGACTTAAGGGACTAGTGTAAATCTCTACTACTGTAGAGTTATATACAATATTATTAATTATATTGGCGACATCAAATATTTGCATAATACATTGCCATCCATAAATTATTATACATATCATTGCAGACTGAAAATATTCACAAAAACAAGATTCTATTGCAGCCAAACCTGCCTTAAAGCCATGTCTATAAGATAATGTGCATACAGGTCTGAAATTTAAAAACAACGAAAAACCCACAATTTTTTGACTTGGATTTACACTACAATAGGCCAAAAAATGTTTGAAAATGCTACATCACCCATAACAAATTTTATAATTAGAGTTTTCTGTATTTAGAAATTCATTTAAATTCCATACCAATTATATAAAACAAAATAAATAATTTCATCAGATTAATTTTCAATAAAAAAAATCATATTTCAGCACTATTAGACGTCCAATTACTAGAATTTTGGCACTTATGTATAATGATGTTAAATCTCATGGTTACAAATCTCTGGAATTCCGGTAAAATTGTTTATGGATAACTGGAATCCCAGAAAAAAGTTACCCTAATTCTAAAAAAAATTCTTGGAAAAAAACTTATTTTGCTGTCATTCATCGGAGTGGGGAGTGGGGTTTAATGTTTTCTTTAAAAATGCCAAATATAACTGAGTTGTCATACTATTAACTGATTAACGAAGTTTACTGCACTGGTTCTTTTTCACGCCGCCCTTTTTCAATCAAAGTTTTCAGATTCTTCCATACAGAGTTCATGCTATATTTACACTTGTTTTCAATTATGTGGAAGAAATGTATTCCTTTCATAGCTGCCAGTTCACGTGGACAGTTTTCAAATTTCTTGATGTCTCTCTCTAGCCAAACTGGAACAAGTCTCCCTTTAGCTTTTTGTCTCTGCAAACATTCAATAAGGCTTGTTTCACCTATGTATCTCCTTAAATCGTCGTCCTTAAAGTTTGATGATACCAAAAGAAAAACATACAAGCCATACTGGAATGCGTTTTCAAGACCACGCAGTTCCGTTGTGTTTCCATCGATATCGGAAAAAGAGGCAATTCTAACATCCAGCGACTCGAACTTCTGTTCAACGCATTCGCAAAACTCCACAGCTTTTGGGCGGTCGTCATCTGCGAAGACTACTACAATATCATACTCGAACTTGTTTTTTGGATTTTTTTGTAAATCCTCTGAAATTATTATCCCTACGTTCTCATCAAACCATTCCAAATGTTCTAAAACCGAACTATTTGGAACTATTTCGGCCTTCTGTAACATATCTATAACTGTGTCTTTATAACGCATTACACTAAAATAGCCTTGTTCTCTCATAGTGAGTAAAATGTCCCAGAACTTGTAAGAACCAGAATAATTATTCTCCATTATCAATCCACTGAGTATGCCCAATTCATCATCAGTCAATTTTGCCTTTTGGTCAAGTCCTCTGAAAAAATTATGTTCTACACCGTGAATTTTTTGCATGGCTTCTGGGCTTAGTTTTGGTACTTTCATCCGTGTCTCGGTCTCGGTCTGTGTTGAAATTTGTTTGGTGCACGATTTATTAGGAAAACCGTTGTTATTCTCATTTCCTTCTAAAGATGACCCGCCTCCATCCATGCTCAATGAACTGTCTGGTACCTCGTCCCCCTGATGTCCTGACCTATCCTCACCATACTTATTATCGGCAGGTGTTTGAACAGTTTGGACACCCGATGTTGGTATGGTTTTTTGTGACGTTGTTTGATCAGTCCCACTAGAGTTTGGAGTTACTTTTTTCTGTCTGTACATCTGATATCCAAGTGCTGTCAATCCCGCACATAGAGCTGGGACTATATATTTTCCAAAATTATCCATTTTCAGTCATTACATTTTTAACATTTAAAACACGATTAGTCATAGTTTAGTTTTACTTCCTGTTGTTGGCATCGGGGACAATCGGTAATGTTCGGCTTTGGATTAAAAACACGTAAATGTTATAATGTATATGATATTTTTCGGTTAGCAAGAGTTTTATATTCAAATTAATTCATTACACAAATCCACTTTTACAAAAAGACTCACTATTTTCTTACTTAAAACTCACGAAAGAAGCGTTTTTGCTATTTTTAGTAATTGGAGTTTCCGGTTTTAAAAATAGAAATACTAAAAGTGCGCATCTCTATATCTTCTTCTAGTCATAATTAAAAGGACTGGTATTTTCTTGACTGGCGTAAAACACCATTAAAATTATTTTTCAAAAAAAATAAAAAATAAAAAATACAGTATTATTTTGGTTTAAAACATTGGATTGTTCGCTTAACTGCTTAAGTTTATTCGGTGTACGTAAGTTTATTTGCTAATACTTATGACATAATCCAGTAGTCAAATACACCTTATAGCAAAACAATGCACTGATATCAATTCCAATAAATTTCATGTCTAAATAAGTCTAAATTTCGAGAATTTGTGAATGTCATCTATCTTGGATGTTGTTGTTGAATATTGCTTGACGTTGCATCATCAATTTTTCAGCTACCAAATTATTAATTTCTTTGGATTGGATTAATCGTGTATGCATGTGAAGTGCGAGTGTGTTTTATGGTGTGCCTGGTACCAGCGCGCACTCAGGACGACTTTAAATAACGTGCTAGCTCACTGAGTCAAGCGTATCACTCGGACCCTATACTGTGTTTCCACAACATGATTCAGTGCATATGGTAAATGCAAGAATAAAGTCATATTTTCCAACAAACTAGGAAAAAATAATTTTCATTCATGAAAAAGTGAACCGGTAATTCTGTACATAGAGCAATGTGTTAACTTTTTAACAAAACAACAAATATAACGATGTCAAAATTTATCCCTTCTGTACCTTCTTACTTGGAACAACTATAAACTTTATATCATAATTGGAATAATTATGATGATCACACCTGGAAAAAAAAACCGAACAACAATGACCTACCTGACCCTAAATGCCCTGATGTAACTTTGAATGAGGCCCAATTGGTGTATAAACTTAATCAAATTTCCAAAATTTTCGCAAAATTTCTCTATGTACAGGAGAACTGAACAATAATGCTTTAAATGAAAAATATAATTTGGTTAGGTCAGTGCATTTTAAATGCATTTTATTGATAGTTTAATGGAAATATTTTCAATTAAAAAAAAAAAGTAATAAAAACCATGTGCACTCAATTTATGGAAATATAGTAGATACCGATTGAACCAGTAAAGGCCAACTGCAAGGAAATTTCACTTTCCCACATGTGGTCTGAGCGGGACTCGAATTCAGAACGGTGAGAGGCCCTGAGGCCCTGCATTTGTAGACTAACGTCTTATCCATTGAGTTTGAAATTATTACATATTATACCAGTGTTTAATTTTACAGAAAATAGAAGATACGACAGATTCTTCAAGTTCAGCTTTAGACTTGTATTTCATATTATGGCGCCTTCGAAAGCCATTTAAAATCATACTAGTATATGGCAAAGGCGTTGACCTCAATTTTTCTATTGCCAACCTTCTACTGCTTATGGTGTATTTGTTTTACAATTAAAACGCTCATAATGGTAGAGCTTGTTCCAACCACGGCAACTTTATACAACGAAGCAAGATGCTTACAAATAAATTGTCGACCCAGGGATATTGCAAGCCTAGGCTTATCATAGTATTAAAAACAATTTTATGTTTCTTCTTTTTATAGACTATACATGTAGACGCAAGAGTTGTTGGTTTATTCTACGTGCTTATTTATACATACTATTGTTCCAGGTAACTTAGATGGTCGATTTATCTTTAACATAAAATCAAGTATTGTAATATTGGTACTTATTTTGATATTCATGTAAATAAATCATATCGCCTAACAAACCTATGAGGTTTTGCTGACTTGAACTGGTATATACCGTAACTTTTGTCGTTTTTTATAACCAGAGAAAAACCAATGTGTTGTATATACCTAAATGTACCTCAGGTGGGTGTACATCACACCTGGTTGACCTGTATACTCATTATTATCACACGGGTAAAAACAATATTGTCTTTCAGGTGTGCAGTTCGGGTTTTACTTATATACTTATGTATATGTATAATAATTAACCTTCATGCAATGCTCTAAATTTGCATACGAGGCATGGATAATGAGAGGGCACATGTGCAGTGTTTGGAAAACAGCTAATTTTCAATATGTAGAGCAAACCAGAGGGCTGTAGAACCGTGACTTATTTTTTGACATTTAATTGGGCTTTTATATTTTAGATTCAATATGTATAACTTTGAATATAAATTATTAAACATTAATGCCTAATTAACAAAAAAGCGACTATATAAGTTCCCTGGAACAATAGTAGTTAGTTTATATTGGGGGCGGGGTGGCGATGGGGGTTGATTTGGGTCTTGGTTTGTATGAGAACCTCAAGTACTTTAACACACCACTGGACATTTACTCAAGTTCCGGTCAATCGACGGAATCTTTATAATGTGCTCATCCAAAGTCAGGAACTGGCATGATAATCAGTGGTCACCCAAAGTCAGTCACTTCATAATCAGTGTTCATCCAAAATCACCGTTTATCCAAAGTCGGAGCTTTATAATCAGTGCTCATCCAAAGTCAGAGCTTTATAATCAGTGCTCATCATAAGTCAGAGCTTTTTAATCAGTGCTCATCCAAAGTCGGGGCTTTATAATCAGTGCTCATCCAAAGTCGGGGCTTTATAATCAGTGCTCATCAAAAGTCGGGGCTTTATAATCAGTGCTCATCCAAAGTCGGGGCTTTATAATCAGTGCTCATCAAAAGTCGGGGCTTTATAATCAGTGTTCATCCAAAGTCAGAGCTTTATAATCAGTGCTCATCCAAAGTCGGAGATTTATAATCAGTGCTCATCAAAAGTCGGGGCTTTATAATCAGTGCTCATCCAAAGTCAGAGCTTTATAATCGGTGCTCATCCAAAGTCGGGGCTTTATAATCAGTGCTCATCCAAAGTCGGGGCTTTATAATCAGTGCTCATCCAAAGTCGGGGCTTTATAATCAGTGCTCATCAAAAGTCGAAGCTTTATAATCAGTGCTCATCCAAAGTCAGACCTTTATAATCAGTGCTCATCCAAAGTCGGGGCTTTATAATCAGTGCTCATCCAAAGTCGGAGCTTTATAATCAGTGCTCATCAAAAGTCAGAGCTTTATAATCAGTGCTCATCAAAAGTCAGAGCTTTATAATCAGTGTTCATCCAAAGTCATATCTTTATAATCAGTGCTCATCCAAAGTCGGAGCTTTATAATCAGTGTTCATCCAAAGTCGGACCTTTATAATCAGTGCTCATCCAAAGTCAGACCTTTATAATCAGTGTTCATCCAAAGTCAGACCTTTATAATCAGTGCTTATCAAAAGTCAGAGCTTTATAATCAGTGCTCATCCAAAGTCAGACCTTTATAATCAGTGCTCATCCAAAGTCATAGCTTTATAATCAGTGCTCATCCAAAGTCAGAGCTTTATAATCAGTGTTTATCAAAAGTCAGAGCTTTATAATCAGTGTTCATCCAAAGTCGGGGCTTTATAATCAGTGCTCATCCAAAGTCAGACCTTTATAATCAGTGCTAATCCAAAGTCGGGGCTTTATAATCAGTGCTCATCCAAAGTCATAGCTTTATAATCAGTGCTCATCCAAAGTCAGAGCTTTATAATCAGTGTTCATCCAAAGTCAGAGCTTTATAATCAGTGCTCATCGAAAGTCAGAGCTTTGTAATCAGTGCTCATCCAAAGTCAGAGCTTTATAATCAGTGCTCATCCAAAGTCGGGGCTTTATAATCAGTGCTCATCCAAAGTCATAGCTTTATAATCAGTGCTCATCCAAAGTCAGAGCTTTATTATCAGTGCTCATCATAAGTCAGAGCTTTTTGATCAGTGCTCATCCAAAGTCGGGGCTTTATAATCAGTGCTCAAAGTCGGGGCTTTATAATCAGTGTTTATCAAAAGTCAGAGCTTTATAATCAGTGTTCATCCAAAGTCGGGGCTTTATAATCAGTGCTCATCCAAAGTCAGACCTTTATAATCAGTGCTAATCCAAAGTCGGGGCTTTATAATCAGTGCTCATCCAAAGTCATAGCTTATAATCAGTGCTCATCCAAAGTCAGAGCTTTATAATCAGTGTTCATCCAAAGTCAGAGCTTTATAATCAGTGCTCATCGAAAGTCAGAGCTTTGTAATCAGTGCTCATCCAAAGTCAGAGCTTTATAATCAGTGCTCATCCAAAGTCGGGGCTTTATAATCAGTGCTCATCCAAAGTCATTATAATCAGTGCTCATCCAAAGTCAGAGCTTTATTATCAGTGCTCATCATAAGTCAGAGCTTTTTGATCAGTGCTCATCCAAAGTCGGGGCTTTATAATCAGTGCTCATCAAAAGTCGGGGCTTTATATTCAGTGCTCATCCAAAGTCGGGGCTTTATAATCAGTGCTCATCAAAAGTCGGGGCTTTATAATCAGTGTTCATCCAAAGTCGGGGCTTTATAATCAGTGCTCATCCAAAGTCAGAGCTTTATAATCGGTGCTCATCCAAAGTCGGGGCTTTATAATCAGTGCTTATCAAAAGTCGGGGCTTTATAATCAGTGCTCATCAAAAGTCGGAGCTTTATAATCAGTGCTCATCCAAAGTCAGAGCTTTATAATCAGTGCTCATCCAAAGTCGGGGCTTTATAATCAGTGCTCATCCAAAGTCGGAGCTTTATAATCAGTGCTCATCAAAAGTCAGAGCTTTATAATCAGTGCTCATCAAAAGTCAGAGCTTTATAATCAGTGTTCATCCAAAGTCATATCTTTATAATCAGTGCTCATCCAAAGTCGGAGCTTTATAATCAGTGTTCATCCAAAGTCAGACCTTTATAATCAGTGCTCATCCAAAGTCAGACCTTTATAATCAGTGTTCATCCAAAGTCAGACCTTTATAATCAGTGTTCATCCAAAGTCAGAGCTTTATAATCAGTGCTCATCCAAAGTCATAGCTTTATAATCAGTGCTCATCTAAAGTCAGAGCTTTATAATCAGTGTTTATCAAAAGTCAGAGCTTTATAATCAGTGTTCATCGAAAGTCGGGGCTTTATAATCAGTGCTCATCCAAAGTCAGACCTTTATAATCAGTGCTAATCCAAAGTCGGGGCTTTATAATCAGTGCTCATCCAAAGTCATAGCTTTATAATCAGTGCTCATCCAAAGTCAGAGCTTTATAATCAGTGTTCATCCAAAGTCAGAGCTTTATAATCAGTGCTCATCCAAAGTCAGAGCTTTATAATCAGTGCTCATCCAAAGTCAGAGCTTTATAATCAGTGCTAATCCAAAGTCGGGGCTTTATAATCAGTGCTCATCCAAAGTCATAGCTTTATAATCAGTGCTCATCCAAAGTCAGAGCTTTATAATCAGTGCTCATCCAAAGTCAGAGCTTTATAATCAGTGCTCATCCAAAGTCAGAGCTTTGTTATCAGTGCTCATCCAAAGTCAGAGCTTTATAATCAGTGCTCATCCAAAGTCAGAGCTTTATAATCAGTGCTCATCCAAGGTCAGAGCTTTATAATCAGTGTTCATCCAAATTCAGAGGCCCCAGTTTGTGTGTTGCATGCATTATTTACTTGTATTGTTCCGTGTTCTTGGTTGTGTTTGCTGTTTTCAAGTTCATGTTTTTTTCAGCTGCAAATTTCTCCCTTCTGTTTCTTAGTCTTACCTCATTTACAATCTTGTTTTTTAAGGTATGGCGATGGATTCATGGAATAAATGGAGTTTTATTCTAGTCATGGATGTTTCATTTAAATCTAGATGTGGCCAGTTATAGGTGAATTAGCAGAAACTTTGACCTTTGCCGTGCGCTCAATGGCTCTTACGGTACTACGGGTGACATAGCGATTGGTAGTCCAGTCATGTGCTGATTTTGAATTTTTATTCAAACAATACATTTAAAATCAGCACATGACATTTTAAATCTATTATTTTAATAAAAAAAAAAAATCAAAATCAGCATACGACAGTCCTGATAATTGCTGAATTCATCACCCGTGATTTCTAACAAAGTGAAGCTGGCGTGATTCTAAAACTTTATTATTTGAGTCTTCTGTATCATGTGTATGAAGTTGATATAATTGTGTTGTTGAGGAAGCCCAGTAAAAAACCACCGACCTTCTACAAGGAAATTGACAAATTTTCACACACTAGGCGTCTTGATCCGTTAGACGGAACTTTAGACCACTCGGTAACCTTGGCCTCGAAACCAGACAATATAAAAGTAGATGTATGCATATTAAAGATATTGCTGTCCAGTAATCATGGTTACTGGTTGGCTTTCTCAGTAACATATAATGGTTAGTAATTTTAATCTGGTACATTGTGAACCAATGCATTAACACTTATGAGCACACACAACTTATAGAAAACAGGTATGGAAAATCTGGCGCCCCACATCTAATTTTGTGCTAATATATGTACGTGTATTACTAAAATGCCTTTCACAAGTAGTTGCTTAATTGCCAATACGACGTTAAACACTGAATTCGTACTCCATTGGATACCTTTTTTTCTGTAGATCTAGTGACGGTCTAAATTTATTAGTGTTATAATTAGTGGATTAAGGGTCATCTAAGTAGGAAAATTTAAGTGAAAACCGTTTGGTTGAAATGCGTGAAAGAAGGATATAATTAAGAAATTACCTACACAAGAGTGAAGATTTATAAAAAAAATAAAGTAGGAATTGATAATTTAAGAGTTTATAAAAATATTTGTTGTATTTTTTGAAAATTGTGCAAAAATACACGTGTTGGGAAAAAAAGCTTACACCTTGTATAACGAATTAATTTTAAAAAATGAAAAGATATTAAGATAGTCAACATCATAGAGCAGTGCAAAGGGGCCAGAGTTTGTTAAAGAAATACGAGGTTTTTGAAACTCGACAATTTACGGTTGAGGTTTTCTATGATTTGTTTTCCTTTTAAAAATGCGTGTACCAGGCGTGATAGTTCATATTCTAAGGCTACCAACGATCCAAGGAAGGATTATAAAAGCTAAGTTTGTATATTACTTGATTATTGTTGATGCATATCCGGCTTTATATAGTTCAATATTGTTCATACCAAACAATATTCATCTCCATTCAAATAGAACAGTATTGTGTGACCGTGCACTTTAAATGACCTGTTGTATTTTGGATTATAAGTGGCCTTAGAATATAAATATCACGCCTGATACACGCATTTTTAAAAGGAAAATAAATCGTAGATAACCTCAACCGTAAATTGACGAATTTTCAAACAACCTCGTATTTCTTTAACAAACTCTGGCCCCTTTGCACTGCTCTATAACGTTGACTATCTTAATATCTTTTCAATTTTTAAAATTAATTCGTTATACAAGGTGTAAGCTTTTTTTCCCAACACGTGTATTTTTGCACAATTTTCTTTAAAAAATGCAACAAATATTTTATAAACTCTTAAATTATCAATTCCTACTTTATTTTTATTTATAAATCTTCACTTTTGTGTAGGTAATTTCATAATTATACCCCTCTTTTATGCTTTTCAACCAAATGGTTTTCACTTGAATTTTCCTACTTATATTACCCTTAAGTGTGTGGTCGTCTTGTCTTGTTTATTTCGTTTGTTTTGTGAACTACTGCGATAGCTCAGTTGGTAGAGTACTCGCTCTATACGTGGGAGGTCGTGGGTTCGAATCCCGACCTGGTTTGACCCAAGACATGGAAGTGGGTAGTGACTTTTCTTTTGCCAAGCACTCGGCATTATGAAATGAAAGTCACGGTTCTTTCTGATGGAAACTTAAAAAAACGAGGTCCCCTGTCATGGTAGGCGCGGCACGATAAAGGACCCTGCTGTATAATGTCATCAGCGCAACGCACAGGCAAAATTTCTGCAACTTCGCCTACAGCTGGCGACATCTCGATAAAGGTGAAATATTCTTGACTGTGACGTTAAACACCATTACTCAACTCATTTGTCTTGTGGTACTGTTTGCATGGTTAATTATCAACTAGATGTTTTCCTGCCTTCAGTAATAAATGACTTCATTCCAATTTAATAAGGCTAACGGTACCACTATACAGTACATACCTGTCGAAAGTTTAACATTTAGCTAACTGGGATAGAAGTCGATGCCCGGCTGCGGAGTGGCGGAGATATGGTTAACTCAGCAAGTGGTTCGAAAGATATAATCTGTTGAAAAACTTTCGAGAATATAACAGAGGTGTACTATACAATGTGTTATTTTTTGACAAGTCAGTGTTGTGCAAAATTCGTGAAATTTATACTCAGCGATTTTTTTCTCCACAATTATGATCATCAATTCGTTGAAAATTGACCCTGTTGAATATTGACTAACCCTACAAACTAAAGAGTCACTTTTCAACCTGGGTCAAATTCTTAATTACAGGAGCTTTGCTAAAGTTTTCTTTGAAGTTATAAAACACTTTGTAAGAAAAAGAATTATTTTATTTTAATAATTATGAAACATTTCAATAAATAAAATTATTATATTAAAATATAAAAAGTTCTAGATTATTAAATAATACGTGTATATAGTTTTCATCACAGTTTGAAAGAATCGAGAAAAAACCCGACGAAACGCAATTATAAATAAATAAATAAATAAATAAATAAACACATACTGTAGAAATAAATAAAATTCTGAAAAATTATATATCACTTTTATCAAATATCACAGATGAGACTATAATTGCAGCCGGTATTTATAACAATATTGTAAAAACAAACAAAGATTCACGCACCAAAACGGATTTTTTACCCAATGATAAATAACAAATAACAAAACAGAATAGAATCTGTAATTCTTGATAGACAAGATTAAAATTAAGATTTAACAATGTTATGTTCTAAAGTAGGCGCCCTACTTCTTAGATGCACATACACGTGCACCTACACGTGTTTGTAATACACATCCTTACATGTCAGATAGAGGAAGAATATTAAATGTTATATGCTACGAGTTATACAATCGGGATTTAACCCTCGTCAAATACAGAAGTATATTATACACAGACCCGCATTCAGGGGATGCTTTCTTTTGAAAACCATTAAACATATTTGACTTATAATTTGTCCATTAAAATGCTCCAAAATGCACCCTTTTGTGTTTCATTTTCATAAAATTAATATTCAGGGGGAGCATGCTTCCAAATTCCCTACACATGCACACAGACACACAGGCTCTTTAAGTGCGTCTTATAAGAGTCGCACCCCACCCCTGTGCGTTATCCAAGTTATAATCTGTTATACAATGTATATATATATAATCTGTGTCTAAATTTTAATATTCACATCTGATAGTTGTTTAGTCTTTTACACTGTTGTTGTCACAATCTCCATGTCTATAACGACATGAGGGCCATCAACAATACCACCATCGTTGTAATAAATGAACACAGGCTTGACCATCTTATTGATGTAGCTGAAATTAAAAGGAAAAAAAAACAGGTTCAAATGCTTAAAAGTTATCACATTTGCATAAAAAGTTTAAACTTGGTTTTGACGTTGACTACATCTTAATATGTATGCTAAATTTAAATTCATTGTTTTCTCCAGACTTCGCTTTCTAAAACTTTTTTTAATTGCTCCAATGGACAATAATTTCTGTGTAAATGAACATAATATCACGGAAATTGGTTTCTTTGTCCATACAGTGAAAATATATCAAACTCTATACCAAATATAATTCAAATTGGTTTGAAAAGGGTAATTTCATTACAGACTGAAAATCTTCTCAAAATAAAATCAGTGAAAATATCATTCTACTAAAGCTTAGTGTTTTCAGCTTAAGTAATGTTTTTATCAAAAAACATCATCTTTCTTGCATGTATTTGAATTATTTGAATTATTAAGTTAAAATATCCCTTTCAAATAATGCCAAAATTTCAATACTTCAATGGATGGACGAATTTACATGATGATTATGACCTCCAATGGCAAATGTAAATTTGTATAGTTATTCATGGATGACAGTGTATCTAAGTAATGAAAAAAATAAAACAAGAGAATTATATTTATACTAACCTCCAGCTCCTAATGAGTCTGCCTGCGTATAACATGCACCAGATCCAGGCACACAGTTACTACTAGATGTAGTTGGCGGAGCTGTTGTTGTTGTTGTTGTTGTTGTTGTTGTTGGAGGTATTGTCTGAGAACTACCTGTTACGGAATTTGTTTGAGCAGTAGTTACGGATTGTGTCGTAGCAGCAGTGGCAACAACTGAAGACGAACTCTGTGGAATTTGTGTAGTTCCAGCTGGAAGTGTTGTAGCAGACGATGTTGGTGCGTTTGGTGTTTGGGACGTAATTGATGGATTTCCTGAAGTAGCTGGACTGGTCCTTATAGAAGAAGGCTGATTCTGCAATGTTGTACCAGATGAAGTTGGCGAGTTTGCAGACTGTGATGTTATCGATGGATTTCCTGAAGTTGCTTGACTGGTCCTTATAGAAGAAGGCTGATTCTGCAATGTTGTACCAGATGAGGTCGGCGAGTTTGCAGACTGTGATGTTATCAGTGGGTTTCCTGACGTTGCTGGACTGGTCCTTATAGAAGAAGGCTGATTCTGCAATGTTGTACCAGATGAGGTCGGTGAGTTTGCAGACTGTGATGTTATCGATGGGTTTCCTGACGTTGCTAGACTGGTCCTTATAGAAGAAGGCTGATTCTGCAATGTTGTACCAGATGAGGTCGGTGAGTTTGCAGACTGTGATGTTATCGATGGGTTTCCTGACGTTGTTGGACTGGTCCTTATAGAAGAAGGCTGATTCTGCAATGTTGTACCAGATGAGGGCGGCGAGTTTGAAGCCTGTGAAGTAGTCAATGGGTTTCCTGAAGTTGCCGGGTTGGTCCTTACAGAAGAGGATTGCAATGTAGCAGGCGAAGATGCTGCGTTTGAAGTCTGGGAAAATCCTGTGGTTTGACGTATTGATGTTGAGTGGCCAGGTAGCGTTGTACCGGGTGTTGTCGGCTGCATAGTTGATGAATGAAGGTTGTTATTGGTTGAAACAAACCCACCTGTCGTTCCAGAACTTGTCTGAATACGATTTGAAGATCCAAGATTTGCTGTAATGGTGGTTTGTTGAGAATTAGTGGTTACTATTGACGAAGAACCTTGAGAAACCACTAGCGTCTGTTGATGACTTGTTCCAGACGTTGTCTGTCCAATACTTGCTTGACCACTTGAGCTAGATATAGCCTGTAAAATAGTTGATCCTGTTGATAAAGGTCTGATCGTACTAGAAGGTACTTGTGTTGTTTGGGTATATCCAGGACCGGAGCTTGTTGGATTACCACTTATAAAAGATGAGTGACCAGGTACAGTTGTTCCCGATGAAGATTGAGAATAAGTTGTTTTTGATGACGATGGTAATACAGTGTTCCCAGATGTAGATTGTACAGCTGAAAATGTAAAATTATTAAACAAACGTTTAGTAGTGTGTATCTATAGTTTGGCGATAGTGTGTCACATGACACTTTCTCAATTAATTTGATTAAATTTGACAAACAAATATTCGCATATTGTCATTAATTTTTGTTCCATTTGCTACTAAACTGTTAAAAACTGTCCACTCACAGTTAGTGATTAAGAATGTCCTGCAAACCATTTGATGAAACAGCTTGTAAAATACCTAACCATCTCCAGTTTGATTGGATATTACATTAAGTCGGTCATTTTGATATATTAAATATATCTAGGTGTCTTCCATATCAAGCTACTATACGCCCTTAACCTCGCAAGTTTAACAGTAATGTAAGCGGAAACATAAGTGTAATTATGGACAAGCCTTTTTTTCTGAACACTTTTGGTTAATAAAATAAACGCAAGAAAGTACACTGACATTTACAATCTTGTAGGTCAAATAGTGCGCGAAAGTGGACTTCATTCTTTTTTATTCTTTTTTACAGATGAAATAATTTGCGAATAAGCTTTATATCAACAAAGAATATTTCAGATGAATAGTATAAGCATTAATTGACAATAGCAGAACTTCAGCTTTACATATGGAAGCTGACCGATTGCATGGTACAGCGTTTTAAGTACAGTAAAGCCACTCGTTAATTCACTGGCTCAGTTTTCGTCAGTCATCCAATACCTATTTCCGTTCTGTTTTTCTAAAAAGTCTTTAGACTTTTATTTTTCGTCAAACCCTTGACAAAATTTGACTGCACAAATAGTGGCAATAAATTGAAATTTTATTTAAATAATATTCCAATTAAAATTTTGTAACAAGAATACTCACTTTGATTGTAGCACTTAACAGCAGCGTCTTCCATATTTGGACAATTTCCCGAGTAATCCACATCATCCTTCTTGCAATCTTTGATATTGGTTTCATTTCCTAAACATCTGACATTGTAGGCTATTCGTGAATAATTGTAGTTTCTTTGTTGATATCTGGCTACTCCACCATACATAAATCCCATATGTCTACAGAACACAATGGCGTCATTGTTATCCCAACCATGTGCACATATAGTACCAACTTGATTTCTTGTCTGATCATAAACGACAACACGGCTATTGTCCACCAAATATACGTCCATAGAAGCTGCAAAATAGTTCAATAACATATTTATTTCTTAAGAAATTGTAACAAAAAATTTCAGTCACTTCAACACGCTTAAAATCGTCTAAAATGGTAAGCTATACATATGTATGGTATTCCGAAATTACTGACATTATGGAACTAGTACATAAATGTATTCAATACATGTATTCATTTTCACGTTGAACTTACGACAACATATATTTTTGCAGAAGAAATACGGTATACAGACTGAAATGTTTTATGGTGTCGCTTAATGTTAGAAGTAGAAGAGGTGTCCCTTAAAGTTAGAAGTAGAAGAGAATAAGTGGTCTGGATGTTGTTTTCTTGTATTTATTTCTAAACACAACAAATAATAATATAAGATAAACATTGTTCAATAAAATTATCTGCTTCTAAAATTTTGCATTGTCTGACTATATCACACGAGGATTTCTCAATGGGTCTTATCATTCTCTAGGTAAACCGTAAAAAGGTTTTTACTTTGAGGTATACGAAGATGGATTCACATATGGTATATTTAATTGCTGCAACTACATATTGACTAAGTAAATATAATAAATGATACAGACAAAATATTTCAACCAATAAAGCTAGTAATAAAATTTTAGTTTCACAATTTTGGTCCAAACACTACTAATAAGGAATTTTATTCCGAAACAACCGTCTAGTGCTGTAAAATTAAAACTGGTATAACATGCAATTACATCTTAAATCATTTAAATATGTAGGCATCTATTAGTTAACCTGTTTACATCTTGCAGCACTAGACGAACGTTTCAGAAAAAAAATCCTTTCATTCGTGCTCGGACCAAAATTGTAAAAATCCAAATATTTTCAAGATTTTCAAGATGTTGAAATGAGACAATAGAAGGACCGAAATTTTAGTTTACTTCTAAGAATTACTTACAGCTGTTACTACTGTGAGAGGAAGTTGATCCTTGGGAATGTACTGTAGTTTGACCTGTTCCTGAACTACCCGTTACTGACTGTGATGTTTGTCCTACACCTGACGATGTCGAATGTCCAGGTATTGTTGTAGCAGGTGTTGGTCCATGAGAACCTGTTGTTGGCTGTAAAGTCTGTCCAGAAGTGAATGAAGGCGAGTAACCAGGTACTGTTGTAGCAGATGTTGGCCCATGAGATCCTGCTGTTGGATGCCAAGTCTGTCCAGAACTGAATGATGTCGAGTGACCAGGCACTGTTGTAGCAGGCGTTGGTCCATGAGAACCTGTTGTTGGCTGCCAAGTCTGTCCAGAACTGAATGAAGGCGAGTGACCAGCTACTGTTGTAGCAGGTGTTGGACCATGAGAACCTGTTGTTGGATGCCAAGTCTGTCCAGAACTGAATGAAGGCGAGTGACCAGGTACTGTTGTAGCAGGTGTTGGTCCATGAGAACCTGTTGTGTGATGCAAAGTCTGTCCAGAACTGTATGAAGGCGAGTGACCAGGCACTGTTGTAGAAGGTGTTGGTCCGTGAGATCCTGTTGTTGGCTGCCAAGTCTGTCCAGAACTGTATGAAGGCGACTGTCCAGGTACTGTTGTAGCAGGTGTTGGTCCATAAGAACCTGTTGTTGACTGCCAAGTCTTTCCAGAAGTGAATGAAGGCGAGTGACCAGGTACTGTTGTAGCAGTTGTTGGTCCATGAGAACCTGTTGTTGGTTGCCAAGTCTGTCCAGAACTAAACGAAGACGAATGATGACCAGGCACTGTTGTAGGAGGTGTTGGTCCATGAGAACCTGATGTTGGCTGCCAAGTCTGTCCAGAACTGAATGATGTCGAGTGACCAGGCACTGTTGTAGCAGGCGTTGGTCCATGAGAACCTGTTGTTGGCTGCCAAGTCTGTCCAGAACTGAATGAAGGCGAGTGACCAGCTACTGTTGTAGCAGGTGTTGGACCATGAGATCCTGTTGTTGGATGCCAAGTCTGTCCAGAACTGAATGAAGGCGAGTGACCAGGCACTGTTGTAGCAAGTGATGGTCCATGCGAACCTGTTGTGTGATGCCAAGTCTGTCCAGAACTGAATGAAGACGAGTGACCAGGCACTGTTGTAGCAGGTGTTGGTGGTCCATGAGAACCTGTTGTTGGCTGCCAAGTCTGTCCAGTACTGAATGAAGGCGATTGACCAGGTACTGTTGTAGCAGGTGTTGGTCCATGAGAACCTGTTGTGTGATGCAAAGTCTGTCCAGAACTGTATGAAGGCGAGTGACCAGGCACTGTTGTAGAAGGTGTTGGTCCGTGAGATCCTGTTGTTGACTGCCAAGTCTTTCCAGAAGTGAATGAAGGCGAGTGACCAGGTACTGTTGTAGCAGTTGTTGGTCCATGAGAACCTGTTGTTGGTTGCCAAGTCTGTCCAGAACTAAATGAAGACGAATGATGACCAGGCACTGTTGTAGCAGGTGTTGGTCCATGGGAACCTGTTGTTGATTGTGAACCTATTAATTAATTCAAATGCAGAATATAATGATGACCGCAATGATAATTTGACAAATACAGATGGGACCTATATTAAATTCTATCGAAATATATAAGACCTTGTCGAGACAGATATATTTTCTTAGGTGCTGTTATCAAACTATACAATATACAAAGAAGATCGATTGTTTGCTCACAGCAATTCTCAAAGACTATGCTTTTAAACAAAAACACGCAAAACGTTCTGTCCTTATGCAATGTTGTTTTCTGAACTGAAAACAAGTGACAGACATATGCGTTCTCTCTGTCGAGAGTTACTATAAAACAGCCTTTAGATTTTGGGTATTGAACCTACAGGCAAAAATCGTTCTTTTACAAATGTGCTTACCAAAAATGAGATTTTGAACCTGAAAAGTTTCCTGTCCGTATTCATAACTTATGAATCAGAAGAGAAGAATATTCACGACAGAAAATGTTAAAAATGCGTATAAAATACAACACAAATGTAACGCTCCATAACTAAACCACAAAACTATGTTAGTAAAACTTCAAAACCGGCATATTAAGTTCAACATTCCGGAGGGGATGGTACGTCCTGTTTAGCTAGCTATACTCGCCACGTATGAAACCATATATATATATATATATATATATATATATATATATATATATATATATATATATATATCATAAAAAAAATAAAATAAACACCTACTTTGATTGTAGCACTTAACAGCAGCGTCTTCCATATTTGGA
This sequence comes from Anadara kagoshimensis, assembly GCA_021292105.1. NCBI lineage: Eukaryota > Metazoa > Mollusca > Bivalvia > Arcoida > Arcidae > Anadara > Anadara kagoshimensis. The sequence continues at coordinate 42,735,426 of CM037860.1, read as the reverse complement.
CAATTTCCCGAGTAATCCACGTCATCCTTCTTGCAATCCTTGATATTGGTCTCATTTCCTAGACATCTGACATTGTAGGCTATTCGTGAATAATTGTAGTTTCTTTGTTGATATCTGGCTACTCCACCATACATAAATCCCATATGTCTACAGAACACCATAGCGTCATTGTTATCCCAACCATGTGCACATATAGTACCAACTTGATTTCTTGTCTGATCATAAACAACAACACGGCTATTGTCGACCAAATATACATCCAAAGAAGCTGAAATATATAAAATATTTGTAATAAAATTAGGTCTTTAAACATATTTCTGAAGTTTGCATCTTTTATTCTAGTAATATTTTTCCTATATACAACTGTATGTTAATAAATGTATTTAATACTTATACGTTGAACCTACGACAGCATATATTTCAGGAATAGAAATTCAGCATATTCTGCCATTGACATCCCTTAAAATGAGTAGTAAATAAAAGACTTAATGTCCATCTAGGGTATGAAGTTTGAAAATCAGTGATGCGATGTTGTTTTTTTATCCTTAGTTTTATTTCGATTGTTTGATGATTCCAATTCGTGTTTAGAAGTATGTGTTTACATTTTACATCACTGGACGGATGTTATGGAATAAAAGTTCTATCAGCAGTGCTCATTTTCAAGATATTGCAATGACTTGCACAGAAGTGCCAAAATTTTCAACCATCTCCTAGATACTTACTGCTTTTACTACTTGAAGAGGAAGTCGAACCTTGGGGATGTATTGTAGTTTGACCAGTTCCTGAGGTACCCGTTACTGGCTGTGATGTTTGTCCCACAACTGATGATGTCGATTGTCCAGGCACTGCTGTAGCGGTTGTTGGTCCATTAAAACCCGTTGTTGAATGCCAAGTTTGTCCAGAACTGTATGAAGGCGAGTGAGCAGGCACTGTTGAAGCAGGTGTTGGCACATGAGAACTTGTTGTTGGCTGCCGAGTCTGTCCAGAACTGAATGAAGACAAATGACCAGGCATTGTTGTAGAAGGTGTTGGTACATGTGAACCTGTCGTTGGCTGCCAAGTCTGTCCTAAACTGAATGAAGGCGAGTGACCAGGCACTGTTGTAGCAGGTGTTGGTCCATGAGAACTTGTTGTTGGATGCGAAGGCTGTCCAGAGCTTAATGAAGGCGAGTGGCTAGGCATAGTTGTAGCAGGTGTTGGTCCATACGAACCTGTTGTTGGCTGCCAGGTCTGACCAGAACTGAATGAAGACGATTGACCATGCACTGTCGTTGCAGGTGTTGGTCGATGAGAACCTGTTGTTGGCTGCCATGTCTGTCCAGAACTGAACGAAGACGATTGTCCAGGTACTGTTGTAGCAGGTGTTGGTCCATGAGAACCTGTTGTTGACTGTGAACCTATTGATTATAATTACAATTATAATGTTGGCAAATACAGATGTAACCACAGTTTAGATTTTTACAAAATATAAATGATGTTGTCAAGATAGATGTGTTTTCTCCATTGCTGTTATCAATATATACAATATACAAAGAAGGTACACTTTTTGGCTGACAACAATTGTCAAAGAGAATTATATTCCGTTATACAAAACAGACACATAAACAAAACGTTCTGCACTTACGCATTGTTGTTTTCAAAGTCTGAAAATAAGAGTAATAGTTATAAGTTCTCTTATCAAAAGTTACTGTAAAGAAAACCTGGACTTATTGAACTTACCATCAAAAATATATCTTTTTACAAAACACAAATGTAACGATTCATGTCGAAATCACAACCCCAAAAGGTAAGTAAAATTTTAAAACTTTTCAAAAAATGTTCAACATCCCGGACTGTTAGGTAATTCCTGTTTAGCTAGCTATACCAGCTACGTGTAAAATTAAAAGAATGAAAAAAAACATGAGGTTATGAAACTTCAAATATATCTTGGACAATAACATTAAGAAAAAACAATACGTTTCTATGTATATCAGAAAAGCACCTACTTTGATTGTAACATTTAACAGCAGCGTCTTCCATATTTGGACAATTTCCCGAGTAATCCACATCATCCTTCTTGCAATCTTTGATATTGGTTTCATTTCCTAAACATCTGACATTGTAGGCTATTCGTGAATAATTGTAGTTTCTTTGTTGATATCTGGCTACTCCACCATACATAAATCCCATATGTTTACAGAACACCATGGCGTCATTGTTATCCCAACCATGTGCACATATAGTACCGACTTGATTTCTTGTCTGATCATAAACAACAACACGGTTATTGTCGACCAAATATACGTCCAAAGAAGCTGAAATATATAATCAAAAACAAACATGCTAATCCATGTTCGAATCACAATCCAGAAGCAAAGTAAAAACTTTGGAACTGACAAGTTAGGATAGACACGTGAACTTCCACCAGGGAAGTGAAGCCGGGTGCTCCGGAAGGGTAAGCATCTCCTGTTTAGCTAGCTACACCCGCCACGTGTGTAATCAAAATTGTGTGAAAGGAACTTGGGCAATCCTGGACACAGACACATCAAACTTATCAACAATGCTGTGATGACGACCATAAAACTTTTTGAGGGCCTTGATAAGCCTAGGCTTGCAATATCGATGAGTCAACAATTTATTTGCAAGCAGCCTACTTCGTTGTACAAAGTCCCCGTAGTGAAATTAGGTCTTAAGTAACAGATATCTCTGAAGTTGGCATCTTGTATTATAGTTATACTTGTACTGTATATAAATGTATGCAAAGTAAATCAATTTAATAGGTTTACGTTGAACCCAAGACAGAAAATAATTTGGCAACAGAAATAGGGTATATAAGCCCTTTTCTACAACTGACATCCATTAAAATGCAAAGTTAATAAGACACCCGATGTCCATCTTGGGTATGGAATTTAAAATTGTCTAATATTGTTTTCTTGTTTTCATTTTTTATTTAGATTACATTTTTTATTCTTGTTTAGACATATCATTTATTACTAAACCTGTTTACATTTTACAGCATTTGACGGAAACTTTCGAATAAAAGTCCTATCAGCAGTGCTCGGACTAAACTTGTGAAAATCGTAAGATTTCAAAGATATTGAAATGAGTCAAATTGAAGGATCAATTTTTAAAACCATCTACTAAATACTTACTGCTGTTACCACTTGAGGAGGAAGTCGAACCTTGGGAATATATTGTAGTTTGACCAGTCCCTGAGCTACCCGTTACTGTCTGAGATGTTTGCCCTACACCTGACGATGTCGAGTGTCCAGACACTGCTGTAGAAGCTGTTGGTCCATGAGAACCTGTTGTTGAGTGCAAAGTTTGTCCAGAACTAAATGGATGTGAGTAACCAGGCACTGTTGTAGCAGGTGGCGGCCCTTGAGAAGCTGTTGTTGGATGCCAAGTCTGTCCAGAACTAACTGAAGGCGATTGACCAGACACCGTTGTAGCAGATGTTGGTCGGTGAGAACCTATTGTTGGATGCCAAGTCTGTCCAGAACTGAATGAAAGCGAGTGACCAGGCAATGTTGTAGGAGGTGTTGGTCCATGAGAACCTGATGTTGGCTGCCAAGTCTGTCCAGAACTGGATGGAGGCGAGTGACCGGGCATTGTTGTAGCAGGTGTTGGTCCCTGAGAACCTGATGTTGGCTGCCAAGTCTGTCCAGAACTGGATGAAGGCGAGTGACCAGGCATTGCTGTAGGAGGTGTTGGTCCCTGAGAACCTGATGTTGGCTGCCAAGTCTGTCCAGAATTGGATGAAGGCGAGTGACCAGGCACTGTTGTAGGAGGTGTTGGTCCATGAGAACCTGTTGTTGGCTGCCAAGTCTGTCCAGAACTGGATGAATGCCAGTGACCAGGCACTGTCGTAGGAAGTGTTAGTCCATGTGAACCTGTTGTTGGATGCATGGTTTGTCCAGAACTGAATGAAGGCGAGTAACCAGCCAATGTTGTAGCAGGTGTTGGTCCATTAGAACCTGTTGTTGGATGCCAAGTCTGTCCAGAACTGAATGAAGACGATTGTCCAGGAACTGTTGTAGCAGGTGATGGCCCATGAGAACCTATTGTTGGATTCCAAGTCTGTCCAGAACTGAATGAAGGCGAGTGACCAGACAATGTTGTAGGAGGTGTTGGTCCATGAGAACCTGATGTTGGCTGCCAAGTCTGTCCAGAACTGGATGAAGGCGAATGACTAGGCACTGTTGTAGGAGGTGTTGGTCCATGAGAACCTGTTGTTGGCTGCCAAGTCTGTCCAGAACTGGATGAAGGCGAGTGACCAGGCACTGTCGTAGGAGGTGTTAGTCCATGTGAACCTGTTGTTGGATGCACGGTTTGTCCAGAACTGAATGAAGGCGAGTTACCAGCCACTGTTATAGCAGGTGTTGGTCCATTAGAACCTGTTGTTGGATGCCAAGTCTGTCCAGAACTGAATGAAGACGATTGTCCAGGCACTGTTGTAGAAGGTGTTGGTCCAGGAGAACCTGTTGTTGGCTGCCAAGTCTGTCCAGAACTGAATGAAGACGATTGTCCAGGCATTGTTGCAGCAGGTGTTGGTCCATGAGAACCTGATGTTGGCTGCCAAGTCTGTCCAGAACTGGCTGTTGGCGAGTGACCAGGCACTGTTGTAGCAGGTGTCGGTCCCCGAGAAAATGTTGTTGGCTGCCAAGTCTGTCCAAAACTGGATGAAGGCGGGTGACCAGGTACTGTTGTAGAAGGCGATGGTCCAGGAGAACCTGTTGTTGGCTGCCAAGTCTGTCCAGAACTGAATAAAGACGATTGTCCAGGCATTGTAACAGCAGGTGTTGGTCCATAAGAACCTGATGTTGGCTGCAAAGTCTGTCCAGAACTGAATGAAGGCGAGTGACCAGGCACTGTTGTAGCAGGTGTTGGTCCATGAGAACCTGTTGTTGGCTGCCAAGTCTGCCCAGAACTGAATGAAGGCGAGTTACCAGCCACTGTTGTAGCAGGTGTTGGTCCATTAGAACCTGTTGTTGGATGCCAAGTCTGTCCAGAACTGAATGAAGACGATTGTCCAGGCACTGTTGTAGCAGGTGATGGCCCATGAGAACCTATTGTTGGATTCCAAGTCTGTCCAGAACTGAATGAATTCGAGTGACCAGGTACTGTTGTAGGAGGTATTGGTCCATGAGAACCTGTTGTTGGATGCCAAATCTGTCCAGAACTGGATGAAGGCGAGTGACCAGGCACTGTTGTAGGAGGTATTGGTCCATGAGAACCTGATGTTGGCTGCAAAGTCTGTCCAGAACTGAATGAAGGCGAGTGACCAGGCAATGTTGTAGCAGGTGTTGGTCCATGAGAACCTGATGTTGGCTGCCAAGTCTGTCCAGAACTGGATGAATGCGAGTGACCAGGCACTGTCGTAGGAGGTGTTAGTCCATGTGAACCTGTTGTTGGATGCATGGTTTGTCCAGAACTGAATGAAGGCGAGTTACCAGCCACTGTTGTAGCAGGTGTTGGTCCATTAGAACCTGTTGTTGGATGCCAAGTCTGTCCAGAACTGAATGAAGACGATTGTCTAGCCACTGTTGTAACAGGTGATGGTCCATGAGAACCTGTTGTTTGATGCCAAGTTTGTCCAAAACTGAATGAAGACGATTGTCCAGGCACAATTGTAGAAGGTGTTGGTCCATGAAAACCTGTTGTTGGCTGCCAAGTCTGTCCAGAACTGAATGAAGACGATTGTCCAGGCATTGTTGCAGCAGGTGTTGGTCCAGGAGAACCTGTTGTTGGCTGCCAAGTCTGTCCAGAACTGAATGAAGACGATTGTCCAGGCATTGTTGCAGCAGGTGTTGGTCCATGATAACCTATTGTTGGATGCCAAGTCTGTCCAGAACTGAATGAAGGCGAGTTGCCAAGAAATGTTGTAGCAGGTGTTGATGCGTGAGAACCTGTCGTTGATTGTGAACCTGTTCCTATTGGGACTGTGTGGTGAACTGTTCCGGAATGTCCTGTGTAATTAGCTGTATGGCGAACTGTTCCAGTTGAATTTGTTTGATGAACTGTTCCTGTCGGACCTGTATGATGAACTGTACCTGTTGGAACTGTGTGGTAAATAGTTCCTGTTTGTGCTGTATAAGGAAAACTTCCTGTTGGACTTGTATGGTGAACTGTTCCCGTTTGTGCTGTATGCTGCACATTTCCTGTTGGAGTTGTATGATGAACACTTGCTGCTGGACTTGTATGATGAACTGTTACTGTTTGTGCTGTATGATGAACACTTCCTGTTGGAGTTGTATGATGAACACTTCCTGTTGGACTTGTATGGTGAACTGTTCCCGTTTGTGATGTATGATGGACATTTCCTGTTGGACTTGTATGGTGAACTGTTCCGGATTGTGCTGTATGATGAACACTTCCTGTTGGAGTTGTATGGTGAACTGTTCCCGTTTGTGATGTATGATGGACATTTCCTGTTGGACTTGTATGGTGAATTGTTCCGGTTTGTGCTGTATGATGAACACTTCCTGTTGGGGTTGTATGGTGAACTGTTCTCGTTTGTGATGTATGATGGATATTTCCTGTTGGATTTGTATGATAACCTGTTCCCGTTTGTGCTGTATGATGAACATTTCCTGTTGGACTTGTATGATGAACTGTTCCTGATGGAGTTGTATATTGAAGTGTTCCAGCTGATGCAGTTGAATTGATAGCTTAAACGAAAATTATCATTTTATAAACAAATATTTTTTTATTTCTTTGGAACATTAACTGAAGTACCCGATATCCTTCTGTGAGTGTATTAGTGTTATCCGATTACCAAATTTTCATTCATTACAGGTTACGCAATTATTGGTCCTCCAAAACTTCTACCTTACGGATCCACTGACAACATTACCTCTCCCATGTGGTTAATGTGCATATTAAGTATATTTCGACTGTATAAAAGTTTTTCCATTTCATTGGAACGTTAATTGAAGTACCCAATATCCTTCTGTGAGTGCATTAGTGTTACCCGATTACCAAATTTTCATTCATAAGGGGTTAAGCAACTGTTGGTTCTCCAAAACTGCAATATAAGCGGATTCATTGGCCGCATTACCTTTACAATGTGGTTAATGTGCATATTAAGAGTATTTCCACTGTGTACACGTTTTTCCATTTCATTGGAACATGAATTGAACTACCCGATATCCTTCTGTGAGTGTATTAGTGTTACCCGATTACCAAATTTTCATTCATTAGAGGTTAAGCAATTTTTGGTCCTCCAAAACTGCAATATTAGCTTACTTACCTTACGGATCCACTGACAACATTACCTTTCCCATGTGGTTAATGTGCATATTAAGAGTATTTCCACTGTGTACACGTTTTTCCATTTCATTGGAACATGAATTGAACTACCCGATATCCTTTAGTGAGTGTATTAGTGTTACTAGATTACCAAATTTTCATTCATTAGAGCTTATGCAATTTTTGTTCCTCCAAAACTGCAATATTAGCTGACTTACCTTGCGGATTCACCGACAACATTACCTTTCCCGTGTGATTAATGTGTGCGGATCCACCGACAACATTACCTTTCCCATGTGATTAATGTGCATATTAAGTATATTTCCACTGTGTACAAGTTAATTTTTTGTTTTCTTGAAATCCGTTAATGATTTAGTATTGTGAAATTAGTTTTCATGCATCAAAAATTGAAATAAAGGACATTTGGCCATTCGGATCACACTAAAACAAATAATTGTTTAAAAACATTTTTTTATTTTAACCACCCAAGTTATACAGTAGATGGTTTATCAAAAGATAACCATATGGTGAACCCATAGCTAAAAATAACTGATTAATCAAAGGGATTTCATTTTATTTTTGGCAAATGTTTTTACTGTGTATTTTATACCCGTATCATCGTACACATGAAACTTCATACCACGATTGATAAGGAGTAAACAGTCAAATTTAGAATTAAACCGAAATTTTATTGATTTTGAAATGATGAAATATTTAATTTAGTGCGATGTGTAAAGTAGCCTACCAAATTTTCGGTATCTTAAATGATTAACGAACCGTCCATATGGAGTAAACAAAATGGGCGATCTAATAACGTATTAACGTTGTTGATCAAAATGATGTAGAATATGACCCAATATGACAATTTACTTTTATTTTTACTTGATTATCACTAAATTGATGTATTAAAGCCCTTTATAACAATATAGGACCCATATAACAAACGTAATAATAAAATACGTGCCACATTTGTTATCGGCACCTACGGGACAATAATCATTTCGTTTATTTTTTCCTTATATGCAAGAGAGTGAATGTAATAAATGTAAACTTTGAAACAATGAATACAGTATATATGTAAAAGTACTTTCATACCACACAAATACAGAAAGTACTGATCTAAAGACTTACCAAGTATCCTGATAATAAGGTCAGAGTTCAGAAAATAAGAGGCTCAATAATAAAATGTTTTGTATCTTCAATACTATAAACGTGGTTAATTTCGCTGGTGGTTAATTCAGCAATGGCGTACTACTGATTTGTTCACCTACAGGTTGTGTTCGCGAATTTCAACATGCGTACTTTCTGCTTGTAAAATTTTCTAGTACGTAATATTTCTGTTATATTATTAGCCATTGTTTTGAAAAATTATCCCCCAGCAAAAATAACCACGTCTACAATCAATTTTAAGTAAGGACATTTTAGCGGTGTTTTAGGTGGTACAGAGTTAGAAATGTGCGTAATAATTTTTATTGTTTATCCAATTACCCAGTAAGTGTCTTTTACTTGATTTTATATTATACCAATTTCTTTATTATGTAAATGGCCCATAAACATAATTTGTTTAATATTTTAGTGGTTGTTTAAAGAAATTATTAAGAACTGTAGTGTTACTGTTAATTATTAATTTTTATTAACCAAATACCTCTGTCAATTAACGACAAATTAGTACCCTTAAAGGAAAATCATATAGAATTTAAAATTTTCAAAAATATTTGAAATAGTAAAAATTATCTCAATCACCATTCCAAATAAGCATAATCATGGAAAATAAATTAAAATTTTCACCATCAAGATCAAATCAACGTATATCAAAATAATAATAAGGTTATTAAAATGGCATTACTACAATAGCAAATTTTCCGATAAACATTATCAAAATATTATCATAAATAACTTCATGAATAACTTCATTTTTTCTGATACTGATATTAATCTTACTTTATAATTATTATTCACACTTGTTAGATACTGTGTCACCGTTATAATTGTTTTTGTTTTTGTATGTTGCATTACAAAACATACACAACTTACATACAAAGTTCCATAATTAATAACAAACATACCATACCATGTTCAAATCACAATCCAAAAATATAATAAAAACAATCATATTTACTGAAACAAGCGGACTTCCACCAGGGAAGTGAGACCCGTCACGTGTATAATCAAAATTAACAATGCAAGGAACAGGGAACTTATCCATTAAATTAAGCATTGATTTGCCATTATATTCAATGTCTGCCAAAACGGGCGTTTAATTTCTGTTGTTTCAATCTCTATTAAATGTATAATATTGATCAAGTAGGCCATTAAGAATGACTTGTGAGATCTTAAACATTTAACTAATCATTTTATGTTTCCTAGGATGCAAGTTATTGATTTTTTTAAGATAACCGACCAAAAACTTTCTGATCCAGATTCAAATAATCATCTCATAAGCAAAAGGAAAACTTTTGAAACCTGATAAAATAAATAAACGTCTATGTCACTCCTTTCACGTATGCATGCTTAACATGCATTTATATCTGATACAATGTGTATCACATAAAAGTTTACCTTGATTGTTACAACGCACAGCTGCATCTTCCCAATACTGACAGTTGCCTGTAGTATCAAATGAATCCACCTGGCAGTCGTATATATTCATCTCGTGTCCAGAGCATCGTACGTTATACGCTACTCTTGTATAGTTTTGATTCTTGGGTACCAAAGTAGCCGACCCTCCAGATGGATAGCCGATGTGTCTACAGAATACGCTAGCATCATTATCATCCCAGTATTCACCACATACAGTACCGTATCGATTTGTGGCCGTATCATACACCATTACTCTATTATCCATGTCGAAATAGGGCATGTGTGTTCCTGTAAGGAAAGTTTTAATTTACATATATGGCAATTCCTATTTGTTACAGTCAAATTATTCTCAAACAACACCAGAAACAAAATATACATTAAAAGATAAGAATGTAGTGAAGGGTCACTGGCTCCGAAAAAATGGAAACAGGAAGACATACAAACGTTTAGATAAATGAATTAAGAATCGTTTTGGAGTTACATTCATTGTCCGTCAAAAGTGAGTATTTAATTTCAGTTGTATCAACTTTTTAATATTGATTTCTATTTCAAATAAAACAATAATATTGACGAGATTGGCAAGTTGAAAATGATCCCTTGTGATTTCGTATACACAGTTTAACCTCCAATTTTGCAAGTTCAATGGAAGGCTACATCACAGGAATTAGGATACCAAACATATCCTTGGTGAAACGTGCCAACGGTCAATAATCGGAATTCATATACTTACATGTTTGTGCAGATGTAATTGTTGCATAATTCTTAGTACGGAAGGAGAATTAGTTCTCATAATTTCTTTAAGTTTGGCAATCATTGTTTTAATAAAAAAACTAACAACCTTTTATCCAGTCGGTATTAGAATACTTGTAATGCAAATATACTTACGTGTGTGTGCACATGTAACTGCCGCATCATCCATAGTACTGCACATTAAACTATAATCAGTCATATCCATATGACATTGTTCAACCGCTGATTCATTTCCGCCACAGTGTATTCCAAAAACAACTCTGCTATGATGACTTCTTGGTAAAGTAAAATATGTATCAGCGCCAGTGTAGCCTTGTTGTCTACATATAACATCTGCATCTTCTTTGTTCCATCCAAGAGAACAAACGGTTCCTGAAAGTCCCGTCGATTGTGATATCATTATCACTCTACCATCTAGTTCAATATGGCCCAAATATGCCGCTATGTGAGAAGTTGGAACTGCAGTTGGCCAATGAGAAGGATTTGTGCTCCAGTAAGGATGACTTGTGCTACCTGAAATATCATAATCATTTTAGTTTTGTGTCCTGCAACGCATGTCGTGCCATATAATAGTAAATATAAAGATAACTGACCAGAAACACATGTTAAAATCATCATCTTAAAAAGGAAGTAAAAACTTTGAAAACTGATAACTGCTATATATGTCGAAGATAATACATTTCTGTGGTTATAGCTGCGATATACACATGAGAACAAACACAATCGTTTCAACCAGAGAAAACTCTATTGGATCAGCTAAAAGTAATTTCTTACAAACAGACATTTAAGATTTTCTTTGAAAATAATTCACTACATGGCAAAAGGTTCTCAATACATCCAATATAATTATATTGCTTCTCCTGCTTATGGTGTATTTGTTTCCCAATTAATACGCTATGGTAGAGCTTGTTCCCACTACGGGGACTTTGTACAACGAAGTAGGCTGCTTGCAAATAAATTGTTGACTCAGGGATATTGCAAGCCTAGGCTTATCAAGGCCCTCAAAAAGTTTTATTGCCGTCATCACAGTATTGTTGATAAGTTTGATGTCTCTGTGTCCAGGATTGCCTTGGATATATTTGACGTCTCATAGTTCCATGTTCCTTTCACACAATTTTGATTACACACGTGGCGGGTGTAGCTAGCTAAACAGGAGGTGCTTACCCTTCCGGAGCACCCGGCCTCACTTCCCTGGTGGAAGTTCACGTGTCTAACCTAACTTGTCAGTTCCAAAGTTTTTACTTTGCTTCTGGATTGTGATTCGGAAATGGATTAGTATGTTTGTTTTTGATTGTAATTTAACAATTTACAATGATAAAAATACCGATATAAAATGCTCAAATAACCATAATTTTTTCATATTCGACACGGTGTATACAGTCAAACCTGCCTGAAAGGTCTCCTCTTATTGCAAATTAATTGTGGACCGAGGGATATTGCAAGCCTAGGCTTATCAAGGCCCTCAAAAAGTTTTATGGCCGTCATCACAGTAATGTTGATAAGTTTGATATTTCTTGCCCAGGATTACCCTGGATATATTTGACGTCCAAAACTTCTATGTTCCTTTCACACAATTTTGATTACACACGTGGTTGGTTCAGCTAGCTAAATACGAGGTGCTTACCTTTCAGGAGCACTCAGCTGCATTCTTGGTTGAAGTTCACGTGTCTAACCTAACTTGTCAGTTCCAAAGTTTTTAATTTACTTCTGGATTGTGATTCGAACATGGAAATGTGTGTTTGTTCATGATAAATACTGATATAAAATGTAAAAAAACCATTCATATCTCATTCATAATTGACACAATGTGTATCTTTTAACACATGTCTCTATATCCAAAATTATCACGGTTATAGTTCACGTCTTAATGATCTATATTCCATTCATTATTAATTGTGTTTTACATCTAGCGGATTTAGTTTTTGACACAAGAGATATTTATCCTTAAGACATCCAGCCTCATTTCCCCAAAGGAAGTTCACGTATTTAATTTAGTTTGCAAGTCTTTAAATAGTTTTTACTTTGCTTTTAGGGTTGTGATTCGGACATGGACCAGAAAATAAGGTATAAGATAAACTATTACCTTGATTGTAGCAATGCACAGCTGCATCTTCCCAATAATGACAGTTGCCTGTAGTATCAAATGAATCCACCTGGCAATCGTATATATTCATCTCGTGTCCAGAGCATCGTACGTTATACGCTACTCTTGTAAAGTTTTGATTCTTGGGTACCAAAGTAGCCGACCCTCCAGATGGATAGCCGATGTGTCTACAGAATACACTAGCATCATTATCATCCCAGTATTCACCACATACAGTACCGTATCGATTTGTGGCCGCATCATACACCATCACTCTATTATCCATGTCGAAATAGGGCATATGTGTTCCTGTAACAAGAGTTTTATTTTAAATATATCACTTTCCTTTTTGTTATTTTCAAACAACACTGGAAACAAAATATAAATTAAAAGATAAGAATGTAGTGAAGGGTCACTGACTCCGAATAAAATGGAAGCAGGAAGACATAGAAACGTTATACATGTATTTACATTAATGAATTTAGAATCGTTTTGGGGTTACATTCAATGTCCGTCAAAAGTGAGTATTTAATTAAAGCTGTATCGATTTTTAATATTCATTTCTATTTCAAATAGAACAATGATATTGACGAGATTGGCAAGTTGGAAATGATCCCTTGTGATTTCATATACACAGTTCAATCTCCAATTTTGCAAGTTCAATGGAAGGCTAAAACACAGGGATAAGGAAACCAAACATATCCTTGGTGAAACGTGCCAACAGTCAATAATCGGAAGTCATATACTGTAAACCGCTTTATATTGGCGCATACTTATTTTAGCGATTGATGACTGGTAAACATATTAGCGCGGTTTAATTTTAGTGTAATTAATTCCAGTCTGAACTGTTTAATACCTCTTTATATTACTGTATTTTCTCGCCTAAAACCCATAACTTTTAGCCAAACAATAAAATTTGAGAAGGGGATGCCAGGTTACAAGAAAATAATAAAAATAACTATGTAATAGTGTTTTAATTTGTTTTACTTTTACTGAGTGAAAATCTCCGTAACTGACCCAGGAAGTCACTAGACAGACAGATGTCTGCAGGAAGCTTTCATCATAATTTGGCCCTCTCATCGATAAGACTTTTTACTGAATAAATATTTAAATCAATAATAACCTATTTTGTTTTTATTCATTTAAATACCAACTGTTTTTTAATTAGACACATTGTAGATGCATCCCTGATAACAGCTGCTAAGATCATTATAGAGGTCAATAATTAGGATTTATATTATGTTGCCGACATCACAGAAAAAAAAATCAATTTTCGCATAACGGGTCTAATTTGTTGATATAATTGTTAATATTTTAATGATTGAAGCCAACTTCTGGTAAATTAACATTAATTACCATCACATACAATGGCCATTAATTAACAGCTATGCCAGTGTTCCCTAATTTATCCGTTTGTCGGTTGTCAGTCTACCAGGCCTGGTAATTAATCCCTAATTACTTACCATATGCGGGTATATTGATGGAAGCCATACCAGTGTCATTCAGAGCTATTATTATTTTAACACTGACAATATAACCATTTAACGTGCATCCATACATATTCATAGTTACAGCAGCGCTGTACAGTATTCACCTTTTTGTTGTAATTTTAGCCGCAATTTTATTTTAGCGCTGACACTCTTATCGCCAATTGCTCTAAAATAAAACTGCCGCTAAAAAAACACGGTTTACAGTACTTACATGTTTGTGCAGATGTAATTTATGCATAATTCTTAGTACGAAAGGAGAATTAGTTCTCATAATTTCTTTAAGTTTGGCAATCCTTGTTTTAATAAAAGAATTAACAACCTTTTATCCAGTCGGGGTTAGAATACTTGTAATGCAAATATACTTACGTGTGTGTGCACATGTAACTGCCGCATCATCCATAGTGCTACACATTAAACTATAATCAGTCATATCCATATGACATTGTTCAACCGCTGACTCATTTCCGCCACAGTGTATTCCAAAAACAACTCTGCTATGATGACTTCTTGGTAAAGTAAAATATGTATCAGCGCCAGTGTAGCCTTGTTGTCTACATATGACATCTGCATCTTCTTTGTTCCATCCAAGAGAACAAACGGTTCCTGAAAGTCCCGTCGATTGTGATATCATCATCACTCTACCATCTAGTTCAATATGGCCCAAATATGCCGATATGTGAGAAGTTGGAACTGCAGTTGGCCAATGAGAAGGATTTGTGCTCCAGTAAGGATGACTTGTGCTACCTGAAATATAAGAATCGTATTAATTTTTGTCCTGCAACGGACGAGACGTTAGTTAATAGTCATCATTAAAATCAGTGCAATTCGTATCAAAGTTAACGCGAGACCATCTGCAATATACATATACGAATAAGATTACCGTTTCAAACATATAATAAAGCTATTTTTGAATCATTGGTTTATTCCCAGAATTGTTCATTGATTTTATACATGTATTTATTCCTATTTCATTCCAAAATCTCGCTGATTGCGCACGCCATACCGTTATCTGCATCTACCAATATTTCAGTGTAAAAAATCATCTGGTACAAAATGGGTCATATATGAATAGGTTAGTATACCCAGATGGCTCTTTATTCAGAAACACTTTTAGTAAGATTGTTTATCGTCTTTTGAAACACTTACTTTGATTATAACATTGTACAGCTGCGTCTTCCATAGTTTAAATCTTTAGTTTTTATTACTTCTCTCTGTATGCAGGATTGCCCTGGGTATATTTGACGTTTCATACATAGTTTCATGTTCCTTTTGATTAAACATGTGACTGGTGTAGCTAGCTATACAGGAGGTGCTTACCCATCCGGAACACCCAGCCTCACTTCCCTCGTGAAAGTTCACGTGTTTAGCCTAATTTGTTACTTTCAAAGTTTTTACTTTGTCTCTGGGTTTTGATTTGGACCTGGTTAAGTATGTTTGTTTTTATTGGAATATACTTTTTCATTTCAAAGGTATTGTTCATCATGTAGTCTTCTTGATTTTACGGAATAAATAAAGACAGTTTGAAGCTGAAAAACAGGTACATTTAGTTGCCAATATCTAATGCTACAAAGACCAACAAACAACCAAACAAGTATGAACACAATTGACTGCTTCTTTTCCGAGAATGGACACCGTATTCATTTACAGTAAGGACACCCGTGACTTGTATCCACCAAACGAAATAAGTGACGAAACAGATATAATTTTTATCGCACGGATTTTTAATACTTTTTTAATAGTTCGTGTAATGGTTTGATTTGTGAAATTAGCAAATGAATCTACTGAATTACAACAAATAAAATAAGTATGGACACGCATGAATATAAATCAAATGCTGCGATCAATCGAGAGTTGCTAAGCTATTTTGATAATGTTTCGACTGCCTTTCTGGTCCGTATATTGTATTTAAAAAATCACCGCCTGAAGTATTTCAAATATTTGTTAAAACGTAAATATCAACTGTTACAGTTAACTAATTACTTACCAGTTTGTCCACAATCGACGGCAGCATCTCCCATGGTACCACACATTCCATTGACATCATACAGATCGAATAAACATTCCTCCACTGCTTTTTCGGTCCCTTTACAGTGCATGCCAAATACAGCTCTGTCGAAATGAGAAATTCTTGGTAACGTGAAGAATGAAACAGCACCAGGGTATCCATGTTGTCTACATACTATATCAGCGTCTTCTTTATCCCATCCTGATGCACACATGGAACCCAAGTATCCGTTATGGTGTGCTATCATTATCACTCTGCCATCGTTTTCAATATGACCAAGAAATGCCTGTATGTTAGGTAAAGATGTAACTGTTGATGCAATGGGGTGGCTTGTACTACCTACAATTATAATAAAATATCCATAGTAACGGTAAACAAATGAACTTAAAGCGTAAAGGGGTTATTTTATATGTAGAAAAATAGAGGGAATGAAAAAATTAAATATCAATTAAAGATATTATAGTCGGGAACAATTCATGTTAGCAGCTGAAATTGAATGAAGGACATCCGCATCAAAAGCAAGATATGGCTTCAGGTATTTAATCAAGTATCCGTTATGGTGTGATATCATTATCACTCTGCCATCGTGTTCAATATGACCAAAAGATGCCGCCTGTACGTTAGGTAAATAGGTCATCGCCGATCCAATAGGATAGTGTGTACTACCCACAATAGAAATTGTAGCTGAAAAATTTGTACATTATACTTGGCAATACAGTCATTACAAAACAATAGTAACATTTTCTTTCATTATACACGTTTGTCAAAGTGATAATTTTATTAGCAAATGTGCTTTTTGTCAGTTTTCCAAGTTCTTCGATATGTGGCAAACCATATCTTAATAGAGATATACTTTATTAACGTTGTAAATAGATCTTCTTTTCCGTGAATAGATAATGGTTAAAATTTGTGTCATTTGGAGCATGTCGCAATAGCAATTTTCAAAAAGTGACCATTCGTAATGTTAAACCAGTTAATCTCAGGTGTCGGAAAACATTGCCTAACCTTCAAAATAACAAATATTTTGTTACGTGAAGAATGCATACACGAAACTTAAATTACAGTGATTGCCAGAGAAAACAGGAATAAATTTTATTTTCACTCTGTCTATCATATTTTGTTAACGCTTAGTTTCTAGGCTCCGTAACGGCACAATACAAAAGAAACTATAAAACTATAAAATTACCATAAATTGTTTATTTTGAAATTGGTGTGTGTAATAATTCATTTTTGGGTTCGATACATAAACATCTTTGTTTTAGACACACGTAAAGTCTGATTTAAAAACTTGACCGTTTAGCGGAATATAAGCGTTACTATCATTTCGGAATAACTAAATAGCCAATTTTAACTGAAACACTGCACGAATCAAAATGAATCAAATAGTAAACATAAATGAAAGCATTTTGTCAAGTGTGTGTGTGTGTGTGTGTGTGTGTGTATGTGTGTTCAATCCAAAAAACATGTATATCAGTGATATGACTGGGTCATTACAACAATGATAACAATATCATTACTTTGTATCTTGCCACGTATGTTACCTTAATTAATCCGACATTAAAATAAACTAGAACATTGTAAATATATAACAAATATTAGCCTTTAGGAAAACAGAAATACTTTGATTTTATTCTCTTTAGATATAATTGTGATTTTATTGTATATATTCTCTATTCCCTGTCTACAATTTCCGCCAATGTATAGATTCATAAAAAATATGTGCTAACCTTAATTATAAGACTTATTTGTTTTAATGATTATCAAATAATTATTTAATGATTATCAAACTTGTTTTAATTCTACTGCAAAAGACGGGTATTTCGGAATAAAATTATTTAGAGAATTGCTCGGACTATAATTGTGGAAATCTAAATATTTAAAAATGTTGAAATTAGAAAAATAGAACAAATAATCCAAAATGTATATTTAGTTACCAATATCTAATGCTACAAACAACAACAAACAACAAAACAAGTATTGACAAAATTGGCTATTTCCTTCTCGAGAATATATACCGTATTCATTTACAGAAAAGACATCTGTGACTTGTATCTATCAAATTAAAAAGTGACGGAACAGATATAATTTTTATTGCACGGATTTTTTAATACGAGTTGGTGTAATGGTTTTATTTCTGAAATGATCAAATGAATCTACTGAATTACAACAAAAAAATAAGTATGGACACGAATGAACATAAATGAAATGCTGCAATCAATCGAGAGTTGCTAAGCTATTTGGATTATATTTCGACTGCCTTTCTGGTCCGTATATTGTATTTTAAGAAACCACCGCCTTAAGTATTTCAAATATTTGTTAAAACGTAAATATCAGCTGTAACAGTTAACGAATTACTTACTAGATTGTCCACAATCAACGGCAGCATCTCCCATGGTACCACACGTTCCATTGACATCATACAAATCGAATAAACATTCCTCCACTGCTTTTTCGGTCCCTTTACAGTGCATGCCAAATACAGCTCTGTCGAAATAAGAAATTCTTGGTAACGTGAAGAATGAAACAGCACCAGGGTATCCATGTTGTCTACATACTATATCAGCGTCTTCTTTATCCCATCCTGATGCACACATGGAACCCAAGTATCCGTTATGGTGTGCTATCATTATCACTCTGCCATCGTTTTCAATATGACCAAGAGATGCCTGTATGTTAGGTAAAGAGGTCACCGTCGATCCAATAGGATTATGTGTACTACCTACAATGGAAATTGTAGCTGAAAAATTTGTACATTGTACTTGACAATACAGTCATTACAAAACAATAGTAACATTTTCTTTCATTATATTTCACAGTGATGTCGCATTGATTATTTTTAGCAAAGGTGCTCTTTGTCAGTTTTCCACTTCTTCGATACGTGGCAAACCATATCTTAATAGAGATATACTTTATTAAGGTTGTAAATAGATTTTCTTTTCCGTGAATAGATAGTGGTTAAAATTTGTGTCATTTTGAGCATGTCGCAATAGCGATATTTTTTAAAAAGTGACCATTTGTAATGTTAAACCAGTTAATCTCAAGTGTCGGAAAACATTGCCTAACCTTCATAATAACAGATATTTTGTTACGCGAAGAATGCATACACGAAACTTAAATTACAGTGATTGCCAGAGAAAGCAGGAATAAATTTTATTTTCACTCTGTCTATCATATTTTGTTAACGCTTAGTTTCTAGGCTCCGTAACGGCACAATACAAAAGAAACTATAAAACTATAAAATTACCATAAATTATTTATTTTTGAAATTGGTGTGTGTAATAATTCATTTTTGGGTTCGATACATAAACATCTTTGTTTTAGACACACGTAAAGTCTGATTTAAAAACTTGACCGTTTAGCGGAATATAAGCGTTACTATCATTTCGGAATAACTAAATAGCCAATTTTAACTGAAACACTGCACGAATCAAAATGAATCAAATAGTAAACATAAATGAAAGCATTTTGTCAAGTGTGTGTGTGTGTGTTCAATACAAAAAACATGTATATCAGTGATATGACTGGGTCATTACAACAATGATAACCATATCATTACCTTGTATTTTGTCACGTATGTTACCTTAATTAATCCGACATTAAAATAAACTATAACATTGTAAATATATAACAAATATTAGCCTTTAGAAAAACAGAAATACTTTGATTTTATTCTCTTTAGATATAATTGTGATTTTATTGTATATATTCTCTATTCCCTGTCTACAATTTCCGCCAATCTATAGATGCATGTATAAATAATATGCTAACCTTAATTATAAGACTTATTTGTTTTAATGATTATCAAATAATTATTTAATGATTATCAAACTTGTTTTAATTCTACTGCAAAAGACAGGTATTTCGGAATAAAATAATTTAGAGAATTGCTCGGACCATAATTGTGGAAATCTAAATATTTAAAAATGTTGAAATTAGAAAAATAGAACAAATAATCCAAAATGTATATTTAGTTACCAATATCTAATGCTACAAAGAACAACAAACAACAAAAACAAGTATTGACAAAATTGACTATTTCCTTCCCGAGAATAGGACACCGTATTCATTTACAGAAAAGACATCTGTGACTTGTATCTATCAAAATAAAAAAGTGACGAAACAGATATAATTTTTATTGCACGGATTATTTAATACTAGTTTGTGTAATGGTCTGATTTTCTGAAATGATCAAATGAATTACTGAATTACAACACAAAAATAAGTATGGACACGAATGAACATAAATGAAATGCTGCAATCATCGAGAGTTGCCTAACTATTTGGATTATGTTTTCGACTGCCTTTCTGGTCCGTATATTGTATTTAAGAAACCACCGCCTGAAGTATTTCAAATATTGTTAAAACGTAATATCAACTGTTACAGTTCACTAATTACTTACCAGTTTGTCCACAATCGACGGCAGCATCTCCCATGGTACCACACGTTCCATTGACTCATACAGATCGAATAAACATTCCTCCTGCCTTTTCGGTCCCTTTACAGTGCATGCCAAATACAGCTCTGTCGAAATGAGAAATTCTTGGTAACGTGAAGAATGAAACAGCACAGGGTATCCATGTTGTCTACATACTATATCAGCGTCTTCTTTGTCCCATCTGATGCACACATGGAACCCAAGTATCCTTATGGTGTGCTATCATTATCACTCTGCCATCGTTTTCAATGTGACCAAGAAATGCCTGTATGTTAGGTAAAGATGTAACTGTTGATGCAATGGGGTGGCTTGTACTACCTACAATGTTATAATAAAATATCCTTAGTAACGGTAAACAAATGAACTTAAAGCTTAAAAGGGTTATTTTACATGTAGAAAAATAGAGGGAATGAAAACATTAAATATCAATTAAAGATATTATAGTCTGGAAAAATTCATGTTAGCAGCTGAAATTGAATGAAGGACATCCGCATCAAAAGCAAAATATGGTTTCAGGTATTTAATCAAGTATCCGTTATGGTATGATATAATTATCACTCTGCCATCGTGTTCAATATGACCAAAAGATGCCAGTACGTTAGGTAAAGAGGTCATCATCATCCAATAGGATTATGTGTACTACCTACAATGGAAATTGTAGCTGAAAAATTTGTACATTGTACTTGGCAATACAGTCATTACAAAACAATAGTAACATTTTCTTTCATTATATGTCACAGTGATGTCGCAGTGATAATTTTATTAGCAAATGTGTTTTTTGTCAGTTTTCCACGTTCTTCGATATGTGGCAAACCATATCTTAATAGAGATATACTTTATTAACGTTGTAAATAGATTTTCTTTTCCGTGAATAGATAGTGGTTAAAATTTGTGTCATTTTGAGCATGTCGCAATAGCGATATTTCCAAAAAGTGACCATTCATAATGTTAAACCAGTTAATCTCAAGTGTCGGAAAACATTGCCTAACCTTCATAATAACAGATATTTTGTTTCGTGAAGAATGCATACACGAAACTTAAATTACAGTGATTGCCAGAGAATACAGGAATAAACTTTATTTTCACTCTGTCTATCATATTTTGTTACGCTTAGTTTCTAGGCTCCGTAACGGCACAATACAAAAAAAAACTAAAAAAACTATAAAATTACCATAAATGTTTAATTCGAAATTGGTGTGTGTAAAAATTCATTTTTCGGTTCGATAATTATACATCTTTGTTTTAGACACACGTAAAGTCTGATTTAAAAACTTCCGTTTAGCGGAATATAATCAAAAACAAACATACTTATCCATTTCCGAATCACAATCCAGAAGCAAAGTAAAAACTTTGGAACTGACAAGTTAGGTTAGACACGTGAACTTCCACCAGGGAAGTGAGGCCGGGTGCTCCGGAAGTGTAAGCGTTACTATCATTTCGGAATAACTAAATAGCCAATTCAACTGAAACACTGCACGAATCAAAATGAAACAAATAGTAAACATAAATGAAAGCATTTTGTCAAGTGTGTGTGTGTGTGTTCAATACAAAAAAACATGTATATCAGTGATATGACTGGGTCATTATAACAATGATAACCATATCATTACTTTGTATCTTGCCACGTATGTTACCTTAATTAATCCGACATTAAAATAAACTAGAACATTGTAAATATATAACAAATATTAGCCTTTAGGAAAACAGAAATACTTTGATTTTATTCTCTTTAGATATAATTGTGATTTTAATGTATATATTCTCTATTCCCTGTCTACAATTTCGGCCAATGTATAGATACATGTATAAATATATATGCTAACCTTAATTATAAGACGTATTTGTTTTAATGATTATCAAAGTTGTTCTAATTCTACTGCAATAGACGGGCATTTCGGAATAAAATTATTTAGAGAATTGCTCGGACCATAATTGTGGAAATCTAAATATTTAAAAATGTTGAAATTACAAAAATAGAACAAATAATCCAAAATGTATTATATCAAATCTTAATAAGGCTATACTTTTAACAAGTTCTTCATGATTAATAATAAACAGTTAAAAGCAGAAACTACCAGTTTAAATCAAAGTCTAAAAGCACACAAAATAACTTCATTTAAGCAAGCTTCGAAAACGTTTTAGTTTATAAACACTGATCCGAAATAAACTGAATGCTATTACCTGACTGACTACACATTACTGCAGCATCTTCCATGGTACTACACATTCCATTTTGATCTTTTGTATCTACTTTACATTCATCTACTATCTTTTCGGTTCCTGTACAGTGGATACCAAATATAGCTCTGTCATATTGGTTACTTCTAGGTAACGTAAAGAAGGAAAATGCACCAGGATATCCTTGTTGTCTGCATATAACATCAGCGTCTTCTTGGTTCCATCCTGATGAACACACGGTACCAAAATATCCGTTCGAGTGTGAAATCATCATAACTCTACCATCTGATTCAATGTGACCTAAAGATGCCTGTGGTAGGGCAGATACCGTAGATAGAGGCGGATAGTGGGTACTGCCTAAAACCAAAACCATCAATTATAAAATCAAATACAGATCAATACGGTTCGGTGTTATATGTTTAAGATGGTTCATAGACAAGCAATTGCTGTATTTAGGAAAACAGACATATTAGTTTTTATTTCGGTCCTAGTTTGTTTTTTTGATTGATTAAAAACCAAAGTCACTACTTCAAAGTTTCGTACCTAACAGAAAAGAGTATCTGAGCAAGATTTTGGTATCAAATAAAAGGTACAATTCGATGCGACGTATGGAGTATGGACTTCAGATTTGAAATGAACATACAATATTTTTTAAAACAACTATAGCTCTCATCGAGAATTATATTTAGACACGGGAACTGGGTTTTGTTTTTATTAGCAATGGCAGTCTATTGACATCCATCAATCGCAAAACAATTTTTATTTTAGAAAACAGTTATAAGGCCAATCAAAATAAGATGGTTGCCTATAAATGTGTTACTCAAATATATTTATTAATATGTTAACAAAATTTTGGTATGAGATTACATTATTAATGATGACACGGATCTATTGTCTGTTAACACTTAACTTTGATTATAACATTGTACAGCTGCGTCTCCATAGTACTACAGCTTCCTGAGTAATCGACGTCATCTTTTCTGCAGTCTTTTACATTTGTTCATTTCCAATACATTGTACATTGTATGCTATTCTTGTATAATTATAGTTTCATGTGTATATGTGGCGATTCCTCCATTTGGAAATCCATGTATCTGCAGAACACCATAGCGTCGTTGTTATCCCAACCATGGGCACATATGGTTCCCACCTGATTTGTTGATTGGTCGAAGGCAAGGATTCTATTGTTATCGCCCAAAAATATATCAACTGAAGCTTTAATAGAAAATTAATAACCTAATTATCGCTTAAAAATCAGAAAATATTAAGTATAAAGGTCTACCATTCAACTTTGTTTAACTCTTTACATTAGTCATTATATTCTCTATGTTAGGGATCGCCCTGCATATATTTGACGTCTCATAGTTTCGTGTTCCTTTATGGACATAAATGAAATTCTTCAATCAATCGAGAGAAGCTATTTGGATAACGTTTCAACTGCCTTGCTTGTCCGTCTATTATATTTAAAAAAAGCATCGCCTTAGTTTTTCAAATATTTATTGAAACGTACGTATCAACTGTTACAGTTCACTAATTACTTACCAGTTTGTCCACAATCGACGGCAGCATCTCCCATGGTACCACACGTTCCATTGACATCATACAAATCGAATAAACATTCCTCCACTGCCTTTTCGGTCCCTTTACAGTGCATGCCAAATACAGCTCTGTCGAAATGAGAAATTCTTGGTAACGTGAAGAATGAAACAGCACCAGGGTATCCATGTTGTCTACATACTATATCAGCGTCTTCTTTGTCCCATCCTGATGCACACATGGAACCCAAGTATCCGTTATGGTGTGCTATCATTATCACTCTGCCATCGTTTTCAATGTGACCAAGAAATGCCTGTATGTTAGGTAAAGATGTAACTGTTGATGCAATGGGGTGGCTTGTACTACCTACAATGTTATAATAAAATATCCTTAGTAACGGTAAAAAATGAACTTAAAGCTTAAAAGGTTATTTTACATGTAGAAAAATAGAGGGAATGAAACATTAAAATATCAATAAAGATATTATAGTCTGGAAAAATTCATGTTAGCAGCTGAAATTGAAATTGAATGAAGGACATCCGCATCAAAAGCAAAATATGGTTTCAGGTATTTAATCAAGTATCCGTTATGGTATGATATAATATAATTATCACTCTGCCATCGTGTCAATATGACCAAAAGATGCCAGTACGTTAGGTAAAGAGGTCATCATCATCCAATAGGATTATGTGTACTACTACAATGGAAATTGTAGCTGAAAAATTTGTACATTGTACTTGGCAATACAGTCATTACAAAACAATAGTAACATTTTCTTTCATTATATGTCACAGTGATGTCGCAGTGATAATTTTATTAGCAAATGTGTTTTTTGTTTTTCTCAGTTTTCCACGTTCTTCGATATGTGGCAAACCATATCTTAATAGAGATATACTTTATAACGTTCTAAATAGATTTTCTTTTCCGTGAATAGATAGTGGTTAAAATTTGTGTCATTTTGAGCATGTCGCAATAGCGATATTTCCAAAAAAGTGACCATTCATAATGTTAAACCAGTTAATCTCAAGTGTCGGAAAACATTGCCTAACCTTAATAATAACAGATATTTTTGTTGTCGTGAAGAATGCATACACGAAAACTTAAATTACAGTGATTGCCAGAGAATACAGGAATAAACTTTATTTTCACTCTGTGTATCATATTTTGTTAACGCTTAGTTTCTAGGCTCCGTAACGGCACAATACAAAAAAACTAAAAAACTATAAAATTACCATAAATTGTTTAATTCGAAATTGGTGTGTGTAAAAATTCATTTTTCGGTTCGATAATTATACATCTTTGTTTTAGACACACGTAAAGTCTGATTTAAAAACTTGACCGTTTAGCGGAATATAATCAAAAACAAACATACTTATCCATTTCCGAATCACAATCCAGAAGCAAAGTAAAAACTTTGGAACTGACAAGTTAGGTTAGACACGTGAACTTCCACCAGGGAAGTGAGGCCGGGTGCTCCGGAAGTGTAAGCGTTACTATCATTTCGGAATAACTAAATAGCCAATTCAACTGAAACACTGCACGAATCAAAATGAAACAAATAGTAAACATAAATGAAAGCATTTTGTCAAGTGTGTGTGTGTGTGTTCAATACAAAAAAACATGTATATCAGTGATATGACTGGGTCATTATAACAATGATAACCATATCATTACTTTGTATCTTGCCA
Organism: Anadara kagoshimensis; assembly: GCA_021292105.1. Classification (NCBI taxonomy): domain Eukaryota; kingdom Metazoa; phylum Mollusca; class Bivalvia; order Arcoida; family Arcidae; genus Anadara; species Anadara kagoshimensis. The sequence goes on along the minus strand of CM037860.1, from coordinate 42,709,450 downwards.
CGTATGTTACCTTAATTAATCCGACATTAAAATAAACTAGAACATTGTAAATATATAACAAATATTAGCCTTAGGAAAAACAGAAATACTTTGATTTTATTCTCTTTAGATATAATTGTGATTTTAATGTATATATTCTCTATTCCCTGTCTACAATTTCCGCCAATGTATAGATACATGTATAAATATATATGCTAACCTTAATTATAAGACGTATTTGTTTTAATGATTATCAAAGTTGTTCTAATTCTACTGCAATAGACGGGCATTTCGGAATAAAATTATTTAGAGAATTGCTCGGACCATAATTGTGGAAATCTAAATATTTAAAAATGTTGAAATTAGAAAAATAGAACAAATAATCCAAAATGTATTATATCAAATCTTAATAAGGCTATACTTTTAACAAGTTCTTCATGATTAATAATAAACAGTAAAAAGCAGAAACTACCAGTTTAAATCAAAGTCTAAAAAGCACACAAAATAACTTCATTTAAGCAAGTTTCGAAAACGTTTTAGTCTATAAACACTGATCCGAAATCAACTGAATGCTATTACCTGACTGACTACAAATTACTGCAGCATCTTCCATGGTACTACACATTCCATTTTGATCTTTTGTATCTACTTTACATTCATCTACTATCTTTTCGGTTCCTGTACAGTGGATACCAATATAGCTCTGTCATATTGGTTACTTCTAGGTAATGTAAAGAACGAAAATGCACCAGGATATCCTTGTGTCTGCATATAACATCAGCGTCTTTCTTGGTTCCATCCTGATGAACACACGGTACCAAAATATCCGTTCGAGTGTGAAATCATCATAACTCTACCATCTGATTCAATGTGACCTAAAGTGCCTGTGGTAGGGTAGACACCGTAGATAGAGGCGGATAGTGGGTACTGCCTAAAACCAAAACCATCAATTATAAAATCAAATACAGATCAATACTGTTTGGTGTTATATGTTTAAGAGGTTCATAGACAAGCAATTGCTGTATTTAGGAAAACAGACTATTAGTTTTATTTCGGCTCTAGTTTGTTTTTTTTTTGATTGATTAAAAACCAAAGTCACTACTTCAAAGTTTCGTACCTAACAGAAAAGAGTATCTGAGCAAGATTTTGGTATCAAATAAAAGGTACAATTCGATGCGACGTATGGAGTATGGACTTCAGATTTGAAATGAACATACAATATTTTTTAAAACAACTATAGCTCTTATCGAGAATTATATTTAGACACGGGAACTGGTTTTGTTTTTATTAGCAATGGCAGTCTATTGACATCCATCAATCGCAAAACAATTTTTATTTTAGAAAACAGTTAGAAGGCCAATGAAAATAAGATGGTTGCCTATAAATGTGTTACTCAAATATATTTATTAATATGTTAACAAAATTTTGGTATTGAGATTACATTATTTAATGATGACACGGATCTATTGTCGTTAAAACACTTACTTTGATTATAACATTGTACAGCTGCGTCTTCCATAGTACTACAGCTTCCTGAGTAATCGACGTCATCTTTTCTGCAGTCTTTTACATTTGTTTCATTTCCAATACATTGTACATTGTATGCTATTCTTGTATAATTATAGTTTCTATGTGTATATGTGGCGATTCCTCCATTTGGAAATCCCATGTATCTGCAGAATACCATGGCGTCGTTGTTATCCCAACCATGGGCACATATGGTTCCCACCTGATTTGTTGATTGGTCGAAGGCAAGGATTCTATTGTTATCGCCCAAAAATATATCAACTGAAGCTTTAATAGAAAATTAATAACTTAATTATCGCTTAAAAATCAGAAAATATTAAGTTTAAAGGTCTACCATTCAACTTTGTTTAACTCTTTACATTAGTCATTATTGTCTCTGTGTTAGGGATCGCCCTGCATATATTTGACGTCTCATAGTTTCGTGTTCCTTTATGGACATAAATGAAATTCTTCAATCAATCGAGAGAAGCTATTTGGATAACGTTTCGACTGCCTTGCTGGTCCGTCTATTATATTTAAAAAAAGCATCGCCTTAAGTTTTTCAAACATTTATTAAAACGTACATATCAACTGTTACAGTTAACTAACTACTTACCAGTTTGTCCACAATCGACGGCAGCATCTCCCATGGTACCACACATTCCATTGACATCATACAAATCGAATGAACATTCCTCCACTGCCTTTTCGGTCCCTTTACAGTGCATGCCAAATACAGCTCTGTCGAAATAAGAAATTCTTGGTAACGTGAAGAATGAAACAGCACCAGGGTATCCATGTTGTCTACATACTATATCAGCGTCTTCTTTGTCCCATCCTGATGCACACATTGATCCCAAGTATCCGTTATGGTGTGCTATCATTATCACTCTGCCATCGTTTTCAATATGACCAAGAAATGCCTGTATGTTAGGTAAAGATGTAACTGTTGATGCAATGGGGCGGCTTGTACTACCTACAATGTTATAATAAAATATCCATAGTAACATAGTAATAATTTGACTAAACAAATTATTTATTTATATTATAACCACCATGTCAAATAGCATTCATGGAAATTAAATATTGGAAGTTTTTGCAGTAAGAGTAACTTAAGGTTTTTCTTTTGAAAAAAAAAATTCTCTTAAAAATTCTCTTTGAATTTTTTTTAAATTTATAGTAGAAAATACAAAAATGTGGGGAAATTGATTTTTCAAGATATTTTTCAACATAATAAAAAACACCTACGGAGGTGTTGACATTACCCAGAATGGGAGGGCAACAATGTCCCCATCTCAGTGAAACCCAGAATTGTGGCCCTAAAAATAATAATAAAATAAACTCAAAAAGTTTTATGGCCGTCATCACAGTATTGTTGATAAGTTTGATGTCTCTGTGTCCAGGATTGCCTTGGATATATTTGACGTCTCATAGTTCCATGTTCCTTTCACACAATTTTGATTACACACGTGGCGGGTGTAGCTAGCTAAACAGGAGGTGCTTACCCTTCCGGAGCACCCGGCCTCACTTCCCTGGTGGAAGTTCACGTGTCTAACCTAACTTGTCAGTTCCAAAGTTTTTACTTTGCTTCTGGATTGTGATTCGGAAATGGATAAGTATGTTTGTTTTTGATATGTGATGTTTTTATTTTATTTACAGGTCAGAGGTATAGAACGAGGGAGGTGTTGACGTTACCCGGAATGGGAGGGCAACAATGTCCCCATCTCAGTGAAACCCAGAATTGTGATCCGAAACCATGTTATAACTGGAACATCACCACGGGAAAATGCATACTCAGAAAAACGAATCGCGGTCAACCATGTGGAGTTGGTATTGCACACAGGACATTTGCTTGTGTCAACAAATTTGGTGTAAGTAAAAAATATAATTATCTTTTGTTATACATATTTATGTTGCAGTTTACTGTTAACATAATTATACCCCCACTTCAAAGAAGAGGAGTGGTGTACCAGTTAACCTCTATCCTTCCATCTGTCTATCCATGCATCTGCCATTCTCTCTATCCGAAACAAAAATTTTCGTAACAATTTTCTCAGCAACTACTTATCACAACCACTTAAAATTGTGTATGTGAGTTCAGTATGAGGTCCCATACGCAAGTACCAATTTCAAATCTCTCCCATATCTACTTGGTCAATGCTTGAAAAATTCCATTTCTCTCGGTTTTCTCATCCAATACTAATAAGAGCCACTTGAAATTGTGTATGCCAGTTCAGTACGAGCTATAGTACATATCAACTGTTACAGTTAACTAACTACTTACCAGTTTGTCCACAATCGACGGCAGCATCTCCCATGGTACCACACATTCCATTGACATCATACAAATCGAATGAACATTCCTCCACTGCCTTTTCGGTCCCTTTACAGTGCATGCCAAATACAGCTCTGTCGAAATAAGAAATTCTTGGTAACGTGAAGAATGAAACAGCACCAGGGTATCCATGTTGTCTACATACTATATCAGCGTCTTCTTTGTCCCATCCTGATGCACACATGGATCCCAAGTATCCGTTATGGTGTGCTATCATTATCACTCTGCCATCGTTTTCAATATGACCAAGAAATGCCTGTATGTTAGGTAAAGATGTAACTGTTGATGCAATGGGGCGGCTTGTACTACCTACAATGTTATAATAAAATATCCATAGTAACGGTAAACAAATGAACTTAAAGCGTAAAAGGGTTATTTTATATGTAGAAAAATAGAGGGAATGAAAAAATTAAATATCAATAAAAGATATTTTAGTCGGGAACAATTTATGTTAGCAGCTGAAATTGAATGAAGGACATCCGCATCAAAAGCAAAATATGGCTTCAGGTATTTAATCAAAAGCAAACATACCGATTCGTGTCCAAATCACAATCCAAGAGATTAATAAAAACTTTGAAACTGGCATTTTAAGTTAAACAATTGAACTTTTACCAAAGAAGTGATGTCAGGTGCTCCGGTAGGGTAAGCCCCTCCTATTTAGATAGTGTAATTAAAATTGAGAATAAAATGATATTGTCATCTTGCGCAGTGGCACCATAAGGCTGAGTCGTCGTAATGCTGATACATTATGACATTGTACAGTGCGATTGAACTTTTAATGGTCAAAAACAGACGGATGCTACGTTTTGATTTGAAGAGATATATTTTTTTCAAACTGAAGTTTAGACCTGGACGTTCAAATTACAAATGCAATCGATCATTTTATCCGGGTAAAAATGTGTCCGGGAGGATATAATTTCATTGTACAATCTATCTGGCAGAATAAATTTCATGGCTTACTCCGTAAAATATTTTTCATGGATATTATTTATATATAAATATTATCCATGGAACAAATCTCACAGGAAAATATAATCCTACGATAATATTTCATGGTGGGATAAAATAAACCGTTACAATAACACCGTTTTACCTAACTGTCCACAATTGACTGCTGCATCATCTAGAGTATTACACATGCCAGTGTTATCTTTCGTATCCACTGAGCATTCTTCTACTGAACCCTCCTTTCCAGTACAATGGACGCCGAATATAGCTCTGTCAAACTGGAAACTTTTTGGTAATGTAAAGAAAGAAATAGCGCCAGGGTATCCCATCTGTCGACATACAACATCAGCGTCTTCATTATCCCATCCTGACGAACAAACGGTACCTAGATATCCAGTGGCATGTGATATCATCATAACCCTTCCATCTGGTTCAATATAGCCGACCGTTGCTAACCCCTGGTTTGGTGGTGCTGGTGGTAAGCTGCTTGTCTGTTGAGTCATTGCTGTTGAACATCAAATAAAAAATAATTAATGACTACAATTTTATAACTTTCTGTGTTGTCATGAACTTCAAAAACACTCTTACGTTAATCTTTCATCAAGACCGTTAATCTTGTATATGTAGAAGGCTTATGTATTTGAATACTGGTATTTGTCCGTATATTGATACAATTACTGAGAAATTTAAACTTTCTTAAGTAACCATGGAAAACGTCTTCTTGTCCCTCGATGAATCATTAAAACAGAAATTTGAATTGCGCAATAATTGGATGGGTACTGGATGCATGAAACAAATGAATAACTATATTATTTGATACAAAATCGTTACCATAGTAACCGTAATATTTTAAAGAATAAAGCGCTATGCGTACTAGTAGTAATACTTTGCTGTCCACAATTGACTGCTGCATCATCTAGGGTATTACACATGCCAGTGTTATCTTTTGTATCCACTGAGCATTCTTCTACTGAACCCTCCTTTCCAGTACAATGGACGCCGAATATAGCTCTGTCAAACTGGAAACTTTTTGGTAATGTAAAGAAAGAAATAGCGCCAGGATATCCCATCTGTCGACAAACAACATCAGCGTCTTCACTATCCCATCCTGACGAACAAACGGTACCTAGATATCCGGTGGCGTGTGATATCATCATAACCCTTCCGTCTAGTTCAATATAGCCGACCGTTGCTAACCCCTGGTTTGGTGGTGCTGGTGGTAAACTGCTTGTTTGTTGAGTCATTGCTGTTCAACATCAAAAGAAAAAATGTTAACGTCCTTTTAGCCCTCAATGTATCATTTATTATTATTGAAACGAATATCCAACAACAACAAGATAGGATACATGTATTTCCCTAATCTCGATTTTTGTTACCTAGAACTAAATGCCTTAAGGAGGCTCGAGTGAAAAAAAGTGTAATTACCATCATTGTGAATTTTATATATTTTGTAGAGCAAAATGTGTAGATTTGAAAAATAAAAAAATTAGTATAGGTCACCGGACTCCCTTTTTCTGTATCTGGCTTTAAAAGTAGCGGAAATTACACAGTTTTATGCATTTTTGAAGAATTTTTAGTGGTCCTCATAAGTTTAAGAGTGAACAATATGTTGCAGTGTTTAAACTCTTAAATGGTGATAAATTAATTTATTTTCCAAGACAGTTGAAAGACATAAATCTACTCTTTTGATTTAAGGAGATTTGAACAGTAACAAACTAAAACAAACACAATCTAATAATAATTCTGTGGGCATTAGAGATTTATCAGAGTAATATTTAGCACTATTTTCAGATAAAAGTAGGAACAAAAAATGGAATATTTTTAATAAGCAAATTACCAAGAGTTTCAAAATCTCCATGAATATAGCTTGACATATATTTGATAAAATAAGATATTAAAAAATATGGGTCACCGGATTCGTTTACTGTACAGTCGCTATGGTAACAACCCTACCCCTATTTTTATTTAGTATTTTGGGGGTTTATTTAGTTGAATTTTAAAATAAGTGATACTTTTGGTGCAATAGGTAATAAAAACGATTATTTACATTATAAATTAACATTTTAGCCCAAGATGAATGAAAATCTACGGTAAATTATCAATATTTTAGCAAAACCGGCGACATATATATGTTGTGCTAACAGTTACTCAACTGCTCAAACGGTTTATCACATTTGTGTTGCAAGTTTGAAAAGATATCAATAAAATTTTGTTCATTACTTTTTAACTTGTACATTTAAAAATATTATTGTGCATTTAGATCTTCTTAATTCAATGCTAATGCTATCAAACGTAAAATCTTGATGAAACCGTGAATGATCCGGCGTTAACTTCCGGGATTCCGTTACGTGTCCAATTTGTTTTTTATAACCTTAACTTTATTCCGTGTCACATTTTTGCGTTGAAGACATGGAAACTATGCACAGAACTTTACAACAGAAACAAAGATGTTAAAAGATCCAATACAGTAGGTATATTATTTTCAATATGTTTATTAAAAAGCATATAGTTTTGTTTTGAACATCACATATACACGGTATATTATTAGACATTTCAACTTAGAACATGTGCAGTGCTGGAGTGTTCAAAATAAATGTTTGTCCGGGCAGTTGGGTAGACCTGAAATTCATGGCTCCGAACGGCTTTTTTTGATATTGCTGTTGAACGTTGAACGGCAACATCAATATCATAAAAAAACCGTTCGGAGCCATGAATTTCAGGTCTAGGCAGTTGGGTGTTAAAATGTGTCCGGGATGAATTTAATTCCATTGTTAAATCTATCAGATGAAATTAAAATTACTTAAAATGATTATGCTGTGCATAGATACTTTTCACCCATATTCCATGGATGAGGGGGGTTAGTTGGGTTAAAATACTGTAAAAGGAAATGGAAAAAATGCAACAGCCAAACCAGGACTCGAACCTGGTACCTTCAAATACTAGAGGTAGCGTCTACCCACTGAGCTACCCGGCAAATTATCAAGTCCTGTCTGCCACATTCCTACCTTCCTTTTTGGGATTCAACTCCATTGAATCGAAACCAGGCACCAGGTTCCAACCTGTTTGTCTGCCACTTCCAGGGTCGGACGAGCCCCCAAATGTAAGAGGAAAGCAGAAAGGGGAAAATGTAGCAGCCAAACCGAGACTGGAACCTAGGATCTTCCCAATACTAGCAGAACGCTCCACCATTGAGCTACCTGGCCACATATAGAGTCTGGTTGCCACAATACTAAATAAACTGTTAATAGGTATAGAAAGATAATGATCAGCAGTTAACCATGTTAGTCATTGTATATTATTTTAGGAAATTTACATGTGCATGTATTATGTAGCAGGACTGAGCAAGTCTTGATGTTGTTGTGTTGTATATAGTAGATATAATCGAGTGATTTACTGCCAGGCTTTGCGGTTCAGACCTATTAGCCTTGTGAAAAAGTGCCCACTTTTCACCAGGGAGGGTGGGGTTCGATACTCAGTCAAGGCACTTGGTGAGGAAGTGAATTTTCAGGTGTGTCCTCCCTCCTGTTGTATGTAACTAAGAAATCAGTAAGGTCCAAGAACAAGATTTTGACTTTTTGAGATTCATGGATAAGTACTATCATACAAAGTGTAAATACTCAATATGTAATACTTAATATGTAAACAGAGCTCTGCTAAATGTGTGAATTTATATAATATTGTATATGTTTTAAACAATCTATGTGTTCATCAATGCATTCAAAACAGCATAAAGTACTTTTTTTTTCTCCCAGTACTAGTTTATTTTGGTGACAATTATGATATGTTTTATATGTACCAGTATATTCAGTGTTCAGTTCTTGTGGATTGACCCCAAAATAATATTTTTGTCTCATAATAATACTGTCTGTTGACCAACACTGACCCATATTTTAGCCTAAGTTAAGTTTTGAATAAATCCAATTTCAACTCTTTCTTGTTTATATATTTTGAAATAGTTAAAAACATGGGCCCTTTTTCAAGGCCTGGACCAGGATGACCTCACCCACTAGTAATGACTACAATACTGATATTTCTAATGTTAATTACCAGTACACATAATTGTATACTTACTTAATTCAATTCAGCGGTACATATATGTTTTAATTTGGGTGTGTGTAATCTTTTTACTTATATTTTGTCACAAATTGACACAATTCTTATAAAGTATTTTCTTTTATTTTTTAGGTATAACAGGATTCATCTGCCATTTCATGGATATAAACAAAGCAGCAGACCAACTGTAGTTTCTGTAATAACTTGGCATCATATGAATGGACTTGTCACATATTATATATATATGATACTTTGATATGCAAATATATTACAATACAGGGATAGTTGATCGTGTTTATAGGAGTTTCATCAATGTATAAACAATTTATGTGAGTTTATTTGAGGAGGCATGACAAGTGTATATTTTAGAATTACAGCAATGCATGTGGATAAGAGATACACATATACGTTTCAAAGCATTATACTTTACACATGTGTGGATAGTGAGAGATCATTTGTTAAAATGTAAAAACTGCAGTTGTGATTAAATATCAGATTTGCAATAAATATGTAAATTTGCTGTCATTTATTCAAAGTATTAAGAGAGTTTAACCAGTTATTGCTTAGATTGGTCCAATTGGCCATCTGGGTTAGGTTTGTCACTTATATTGAGGTGTTGCCAGCTAAATAAGTTGTTGATTTTTAAACCCATGCAATATACATGTTGCAGTGACTGAGGGTTCTATATAATGTCACTGTGGGTCAGTGTTCATCTTCAGATTGCTTGGTTCAATTCACTACCTTCATTCAGTTCTTGATCATGCCTAGTCAGCATTTCAAGACCCCACCCACCCTGACCCCACCCCCATTGCTTATTGAGTATATAATATTAACATTGCTTAGAGAAAACTGAGACAACAGCTGCTGTCATGTGAAAATTAGATTATAATAGTTAATTTTAATTTACCAATACATGTATTACTCTGTAACTTGGCTTCGCAGTCAAGATTATATCTTTTTCATACAGAAATCAGCATCTGATTACTTGGCTTTGCTTACCCTGAATTCCCTCATCAAGAAATCACTTTTTGTAGTCATCATCTTTGTAGACTTTTGTTTTATTAAAAATCAGTTTTTAAAACATTCACTAATATGAAATAAATCATTAAGACAAATTCAAAATTTTGATTTTACTCAAGGCTTGTACTTTAATCACTTCCCTTTATATCTGGGGCTAGTTTATCCTGTTCTGTGGTAGGAGGAACCATTCATTCCATGCATTGGTCACGAAAAGTAGAACACAGATGTTCCTTATTTTCTGGTTATATTTGGCAAGCATGTCAACAGTAAGAACATTAAGAGAGTCAGAGAGGGATTTGATCTGGAGACTTCCTATACTCTATAAACCATTGCTCTACTTGTAGTGAGGTAACCACTAGCCACATTTCTCCTATTTTTTTAATTAATGTTAATCTAGATTTATTATAAATTTTAAAACAAAATATCCATAATATAGAAAAGGAGTTTAGATCCAATACATTGTTTTTTAAATGAATCTGGTCCATTTATATTGAATGACTTTGAATGAACCAATCCATCCTCATATCCACTCACAAGTCAGCCACTTCCATTGATGTTGCAATAAAATAAAATTTAAAAACACACACATGCAGGTGGAACTGGGCACATCTCATAGTAACTATTTCAGTACAAAACGACACACAACACTGGCTGTGACCCCAAAATGTTAGACGTCACAGACACAAGTAAATATCCAATAAAACGGATGCTTACTAAATTTGTTTGTCTGCATACCTCGTTCAGTGTTAGCTGACTGACTAGCGTAAGTTTAACTCTCGGCCTGTACCGAGCAAGATGACGGAGTTGTGACCTTCGACGGTCGGTGCGTTTTGATGTCACTGATGTCGGCATTACAAGGAAAATCGCGGTAGATAAATCCGATGTAGCATAAACGTATGATTAAATAGATTTTAAGTACCATTCCTTGTGATTTTCGGCATTTTGGTTTTGTATTTTTGTATTTTTCTTTCTCATGTTTAGTTTGGTAGCTGCTGTTTTGATGTATTAGTGCCGTAAAACGGCATATGTCGTACACGTATGTGACGTTATCACGTTATTTTAAATAAAGTTGTAATTACATCTTTACATATGCTTTTGAACATATATCAGAATATTAACACGTATGTGTGTTTTATTTACTGATTAAAATAGTAGATAACAAAAAACGTTTTACGTCAACATGTTTGGTGACGGGGACCAGTCTAGCGACTCGCTCCTAAAATTTATTTCACTCGAGCCTCCTTAAGTTAAATCTGTGATCTGTGGATTTAGCGCTGAGAAGTTGTCAAACCTTAACATCTTCAATTTTCTTATTAATGTTTATTTACCTTATAAGTCATGAATCTCACTTTTGGTACAAATTGGTTTTTTGTTTTAGAAAATTGTTATGTAGAACTATAGAAGTTTGTTACCATAGCATTTCACACACACACACACACTATATATATAATCGTTTCCATATCACTTTATACAAAAGTGTTACCTAAGTGACATTTTATAGAAAAAAACGACAATGCTTACTAGTTGTACTACTTGGTTGTCCACAAGTGACTGCAGCATCATCCATGGTATCACATTTACCATTGTAATCCGCGAGATCAACTGTACATTCTTCAACGGTGCCCTCATAACCAAAGCAGTGTAAACCAAATGCAGCTCTATCATACTTTAAACTTTTAGGTAAGGTAAAAAATGACACAACACCAGGATAGCCTAGTTCTCTACATACAACCTCGGCGTCTTCTTTTTCCCATCCTGACGAACAAGCGGTACCAACAATCCATGTGGAGTGTGAAAACAGTATCAGTCTACCATCTGGGTCAAGGTGACCTAATGTGACCATACCTGTTAAAACATTTTGAAATTCAAAATACTATAGTAGCATGTGTTTTGAAAAAACAGCAATAATCAATGAGAATATCATAAACTCAGTTGGCAATAATTTTGTATTATTGTCAGAAATATACTATTGTCTAAATTTGCTGCTAGTAAAAAATTGAAATTTCTTAAAACTAAGGCAACGTATTTCCTTAGCTAAATTAAGTTAAATATATTTTGGTCCTTTAAGTATCTTTTTAACATCTTGATACAATTTTGGTTCAAACACTACTGATGAAGAATCGTATCAAAAAGAGTCTTTTTGGTGGTGGTGGTGGTGGTTGTGAGAGTGGTACCTAGTAAGTATAGTTTTTATGTCTAGTAGACAATTTTTCAAATCATTGTTTTATTATTTGTATGTATATGGGATATTTTGGAAGTGATTTACTCGTCTGTTTTTGTATGCAAGACAATCACATTCCTAGTACAAGAATTATACAGATGACCATGTTCCGGATTAATAGAATCTATCACAACTTGTGGTGCCAGATAGGGAAATCTCAACCCGAGTTCTAATATATTTGGTCCAGAACGAAGCTTGCCGAGTTCTGGACCAAATATATTAGAACGAGAGTTGAGATTTCCTTACCTGGCACTACAAGTAGCGATTGATTCTATTTCTTGTATCAAAAAGTACAATTTTTCAATTTAAAATCAATTTCAACCTTCGATACACCTCCGATTTTGTTGATAAAATTTTGCGAGAAAAATCTGCGTGTAGGCTATCCTGCACAGGGGGTACAAGATGGAGATATCATGCACCTCTCTTTTATGGATTTTTCTATCTGGGGTGCAAGAATAAAAGGTTGTCACTCAATACCAACGAACGGATTCGATCAACCATTTCATTTTGAGACCATTATTTAAAAGTACACATTAATGTCACTTCATCTATAACTTTAGCTTTTGACGTCCTGATATAAGTGAATAATTTTGACGGGTACAAAAACTCCAATTTAATCAATCGAGCAATCAATATTTTTCAGGAAATCTGGCTATATTTTAGACAAATGAACTTTGTTTAAATATTGAATATTTTAATAAAAACAAATGTCTTTTTCTTAATTTTCTAAACGAAATAATATGACAATCGTGTGATATTTTAAATTATTACTTCATCCATAAAAATATATCGTACAACACCTTTTTTTAATTTTATCTTTCAAGACATAAAAAAATTATCAAATATCGTTTTTTAATGTATTGAATGATATTTTATTTTATTTTTTATGATTTCATGTTCTATTTATTTATTTATTAAAAATTATTTTTAAATGGTAATTTTGAAAATAATAGTTTTATGTTGTTAATATTTCATCATTGAACATTTGGGATAAAAATATAATGTCCATTTAAAAGGACAACGGTACTAATTTCTAATTTTAAGTGACCCCTTTTCAGGTTATGGCATGGTGTCATAAAAAATTGTAAGGTATTTAATCTATTTAAATAGATATATTTTAATGTATAAAGTCAATCCGTCAATCCTACATTGCTATGAATAATCGTTTTACCATGCATGTACAGTACAGGTCTGTCGAAAGTTTAACACCAAGCTAACAAATTAGTGTCGAATCCGCGATTCGTCTCTGCATCTGCTACAGTACATGCCTGTCGAATGTTTAACACCAAGCTAACAAATTAGTGCCGAATCAGCGACTCGTCTCTGCATCTGTTACAGTACAGGCCTGTCGAAAGTTTAACACCAAGCTAACAAATTAGTGCCGAATCCGCGATTCGTCTCTGCATCTGCTACAGTACATGCCTGTCGAATGTTTAACACCAAGCTAACAAATTAGTGCCGAATCTGCGACTCGTCTCTGCATCTGCTACAGTACATGCCTGTCGAAAGTTTAACACCAAGCTAACAAATTAGTGCCGAATCTGCGACTCGTCTCTGCATCTGCTACAGTACATGCCTGTCGAAAGTTTAACACCAAGCTGACAAATTAGTGCCGAATCAGCGACTCGTCTCTGCATCTGCTACAGTACAGGTCTGTCGAAAGTTTAACACCAAGCTAACAAATTAGTGCCGAATCAGCGACTCGTCTCTGCATCTGCTACAGTACAGGTCTGTCGAAAGTTTAACACCAAGCTAACAAATTAGTGCCGAATCAGCGACTCGTCTCTGCATCTGCTACAGTACAGGCCTGTCGAAAGTTTAACACCAAGCTAACAAATTAGTGCCGAATCCGCGATTCCTCTCTGCATCTGCTACAGTACATGCCTGTCGAATGTTTAACACCAAGCTAACAAATTAGTGCCGAATCCGCGATTCGTCTCTGCGGCTGCTACAGTACATGCCTGTCGAAAGTTTAACACCAAGCTAACAAATTAGTGCCGAATCAGCGACTCGTCTCTGCATCTGTTACAGTACAGGCCTGTCGAAAGTTTAACACCAAGCTAACAAATTAGTGCCGAATCCGCGATTCGTCTCTGCATCTGCTACAGTACAGGCCTGTCGAAAGTTTAACACCAAGCTAACAAATTAGTGTCGAATCCGCGATTCGTCTCTGCATCTGTTACAGTACAGGCCTGTCGAAAGTTTAACACCAAGCTAACAAATTAGTGCCGAATCCGCGATTCGTCTCTGCATCTGCTACAGTACAGGCCTGTCGAAAGTTTAACACCAAGCTAACAAATTAGTGCCGAATCCGCGATTCGTCTCTGCATCTGCTACAGTACATGCCTGTCGAATGTTTAACACCAAGCTAACAAATTAGTGCCGAATCAGCGACTCGTCTCTGCATCTGTTACAGTACAGGCCTGTCGAAAGTTTAACACCAAGCTAACAAATTAGTGCCGAATCCGCGATTCGTCTCTGCATCTGCTACAGTACAGGCCTGTCGAAAGTTTAACACCAAGCTAACAAATTAGTGTCGAATCCGCGATTCGTCTCTGCATCTGTTACAGTACAGGCCTGTCGAATGTTTAACACCAAGCTAACAAATTAGTGCCGAATCCGCGATTCGTCTCTGCATCTGCTACAGTACAGGCCTGTCGAAAGTTTAACACCAAGCTAACAAATTAGTGTCGAATCCGCGATTCGTCTCTGCATCTGTTACAGTACAGGCCTGTCGAAAGTTTAACACAAAGCTAACAAATTAGTGCCGAATCCGCGATTCGTCTCTGCATCTGCTACAGTACAGGCTTGTCGAAAGTTTAACACCAAGCTAACAAATTAGTGTCGAATCCGCGATTCGTCTCTGCATCTGTTACAGTACAGGCCTGTCGAAAGTTTAACACCAAGCTAACAAATTAGTGCCGAATCCGCGATTCGTCTCTGCATCTGCTACAGTACAGGCTTGTCGAAAGTTTAACACCAAGCTAACAAATTAGTGCCGAATCAGCGACTCGTCTCTGCATCTGCTACAGTACAGGCCTGTCGAAAGTTTAACACTAAGGTGACTATAGGTTTAGTTTCAACACTGTTTTATTAGAAAATCAAACCTAACGGATAACGTATAGAAACAAATTTAACAAACCAGGTCCTGGAACAAGAGTAAAACTCTTATATTAACCAATTTCCGGACTATAGGACCGAATTGGCAGCTCATCTCGACACTTTTCGAAAGTTAACACCAAGGCCCAGTTGTTCGAAGCTTGATTAGTTTAATCAGTTGATTAGTCAAAATTTGCATCATATCAAACATATTGTGATTTTTTAAACACGAAAACAAGAATAGAATTTCATCAAATTGAAAGAAAATGTTTTAAAATATTATATGTTAAGTTTTATCGTGTTTAAATTCGCGCTAATCACTAATTTGATTAATCAAGCATCGAACAACAGAGCCCTGATTAACAAATAAGTGTCGAATCGTCGACTCATCTCGACACTTTTAGCAAAATCTCATCACTTGCTACAGTACAGGCTTGTCGAAAGTTTAACACTAGACTAACGAAAAAGAGTCAAAAGAACGGGGATCGAGTGATCGAGACATAAAATAGCTAGGGAGAAAAAGTCGAAATTTCGGCTACCGAGTAGCCAAGACATAGAATAGCTAATGTACGAGAGATAATTAGTAGCTGAAATACATGTACATGACGAGGGTGGATTTTAAATAATGGTCGATTCAGCTATTTTGAACATGCATATATGGCGATTAAATTTTTAAATCTATTTTGTTTGTTAAAATTTAAATTATATTTCAGCATAAAATTTCTAGACAGTGGAAAAAATACATTTTCTTTTAAATCAATCTATGTAAGTGTGTACATACCATAAGTTTTGTCATTTTTTCAAGAAAATCTATTAGATACCTCATTATCTATCAGTTATGCTTAGGTCGTCCGGGTGTGAATTTTCTTGATTCAATCACGCAGGTGAAAGGTAATTTTTTACACAACATTCATTTGTAATTTGGGACCCAAATGGTTAGTTGGAATACATATTTTCGGTCACAAATGTGATTTTTTTTTTCTATAAGCAGACTTTAACCACAACATGCAGCATTGACAAAAATAATTATATTATTATACTTTTTAGTTAGGTCTCTGAATAATAAATAAATAAACACTGCTAATTTTTTTAAGCAATTCTTTATTTAAACGTAATTTACAATATTCCGTATTTTAAAATAACCTTTATGCACAGTAATGTGTTAGCTTAATGTTAAACTGTATCTATCTCTTGACACCTTTTCGGCAAAAAGGCATCCATATATGTATATCGGCCACTCGACAGCCACGCTTCGACTCGTTTCCGTTAGCTCAGTGTTAAACTTTCGACAAACCTGTACTCTTTCGTTATACACAAATATTCAACGTTGGGACATATGAATGAATAGTTTCTATGTGTTACACAAAACAGACAAAGTCTTTCCTCAAAAGATGTTTTTATTACGAATTTAATAATTGGATTAGGAACCACTAAATTTTTATTATAGATCAATCATTCCTTAAGAAAATTTAGACATACATGTACTTGTACTTGTACTTTTAAAACTGGGGGAAAATTACCCACATGTTTGTAGGCGATATTATCGTTAACGCCATGGTGCAAGTTTTTGACTGAATAAATTGTATCTAAAACACACTAAAACAAAATGTCAAAATGTTGATAATTGTGTCATATACTTTATATTAAATACATTTTAAAATGGTATATAATAATAGAATTCGATTTTTTTTAAATTCATGGTGTTTTACACCCCACCTAGTCAAGATTGTAAATTACTGATATTGAAGGTTAGTTCTGGGATGGTTGTGGAAACTGGAGTGCTCGGGAAAAACAACCGACCTTCGGCAGACGAACTAAAAAACTTTCTCACTCCAGGGGTCAGCTGTTCTAAGCCTGATTAATTTAACCAATTTTTCAAAATTTGAATTTTCCATAATTTCAGATATATTGTTAACTTACTGTTGAAATGTCGAAAATGAGAATTTCATCAAACTAAAGCACATTGTAATAAAACTACTGATTCGATAATGATATTTTGATTATGTTTTATGTTTTAAATATCTGCTAATCACTGATTAAACTAATCAAGTTTCGAACAACTGGTTCCAGGATCTCTCCGATGGGTTTGAACCCAGGCGGCAAGAAAAGACGTGATCCGTATGCGCGCTTTAAACCACTCGGCTACCAAGTCCTCGTCCTCATGTTGAGAACCAGACTCCAGTTTCACAATTATTCCTTAACTAATATTTTCTTTGGCTTAAATCTTGCAAAATTTCAAATCTTAATAATTTTGTTAATTAAGAAATGATTGTGAAACTGGGGCCTGAAATATAAAAAATATATAAGGTTTAAGAAGGGTGAAATCCGTTTGCGCCATTTTAGCGTCCTTTTCCGCCACAACCTATTTGCGCCAGTATATCATTTCAGCCACCAATTTTTTAAAAACCCTTAGTCCTCTTGCGCCAATATGGTACCCAAGTCTCTCACTAAATTGAGAGTACATTGGGATATGAACAATAATTTTGGCTTCCCTTCTTTATCCGGAATGGGGACATACAGGTAAAATCCACAAATAATTTAAAAACACTCCTCGTAAAAATGATATCTCTAAAAATATGTGATTGGCGCAAATGGACGCTCCCGTTTGAGAAAGACACACGAAAAAAGACATATTGAGATGCCGATTATGAAAACTTCCGATTTTTGGTACGGGCACAAAACATAATGGTATCTTGTGGTGTGGTTCAAATAACTATCATAAATTAAATAAGTAGATGATTCAATAGTCCATCAGAGTGTAATAATTATGACAACATAACTGAGTAACACGCCTTCTAAAGAGAATCATAGTGACATTTTCAAATTTTTTCAAAATTTTCTGACAGTAATTTCTAAAATTTATGACATGACAACTCTAATTTTTCATTTTTCATTTAATTTTTTTATGAAAGACTTTTTTTAATATGAGAAGACAAAAGGGTCATTCAAAAATTTAAGAGATGACAACTTTAGTAAAAAGCGCCGACCTAAGAAATCATTCCCCAGTCAAATTTAATGACACTTGACGAACCAGGCAGTCGATACTCCGCCAGGCGAGGAACAATATATTAAATATTAAAAGCTTATAAATTTATGACCAGACTAGAGATCGAACCCACAACCTCCCGCTCTCAAGGCAAACGCTCTACCATTGAGCCAATGAGGCAGTCAGATAAAATAGAGTGAGACAACTTATAAATATATAAAGTGTACTTACCACCAAGCTGTGAAAAAGTTCCATGGAGAAGATTAATTCCAAAAAGACACGAAATCAAACATCGAAACATTGACGAACCAGGGAGTCGATACTCCGCCAGGCGAGGAACAATATATTAAATATTAAAAGCTTATAAATTTATGACCAGACTAGAGATCGAACCCACAACCTCCCGCTCTCAAGGCAAACACTCTACCATTGAGCCAATGAGGCAGTCAGATAAAATAGAGTGAGACAACTTATAAATATATAAAGTGTACTTACCACCAAGCTGTGAAAAAGTTCCATGGAGAAGATTAATTCCAAAAAGACACGAAATCAAACATCGAAACATTGACGAACCAGGGAGTCGATACTCCGCCAGGCGAGGAACAATATATTAAATATTAAAAGCTTATAAATTTATGACCAGACTAGAGATCGAACCCACAACCTCCCGCTCTCAAGGCAAACACTCTACCATTGAGCCAATGAGGCAGTCAGATAAAATAGAGTGAGACAACTTATAAATAATAAAGTGTACTTACCACCAAGCTGTGAAAAAGTTCCATGGAGAAGATTAAATCCCAAAAGACACGAAATCAAACATCGAAACATTATCTAATATCCTCATATACAAGTTAACTCCATGTGCTGAAAAATAAATACGTGTTCATATCAGTGGATAGGTGGTGGTTGTTGTGGTGGTAGTCGTGGTTGTAGTGATAGTTCTATAGATTTGATGGTAGAAGTTGTTTTGGTGGTGACTGTGGGCGCTAGTGGAAATGTTTTTTTTTTTTTTTTTTGGTGGCGGTGGTGGTTGAAGTAGTTGTTTCTGTGTTGGTTGGTGGTGATGGTGAAGGTATAGTGTTTTATGTATCAATAAAATTATTTCTGTTTTCAAACATAAACTAATTTTTAATCAAATCAACAAGAATAATTAATTACATTTTCAAAACATGGTTTTAAGACAATATTTTTGCTTATATTAACGCATTTTCGCTGTTTTCTTTCATGAAAAAACATTATTTGCACACCTTTTTCCAAATAAATGCGTAAAATGTTCGCCTCAAAGTTTAACTTATCAAAAAGATAAGCGATGTTAATAAATAAAGCAATTGTTGTTTCTATTTGTAAATGAATTCAAAGGAACACTAAAAAACGCGATGAAGCCTGTATTTATAACCCCAGTAGACAAAATCGACATTGGCTACTTATATATGAGGAATTCCTTCAAAAGGTAACATAGTTTGGCAAATTTGTTGAAAAAATACTTTCACTTAAACAGACCATATTGTAACAAATTTCTTACTTATAATTTTAAATGTGTAGAAACCTAGTTAAGTTGTCTGTGAAATATCTGTGTTCCAATAAACTAACAAAGAGGGCCAAACGCATTACAAATTCAATAGTATTGACTGGATGAGATATTGCTGTAATTCGGAGAATCTTCGCGGGAACAGACAATTCCAGATATTTGCGAATGTTTATATTTCCGTTGTTATGTGATGGTCAGAGTAAAGGCAAAGAATTATATCCAAAAAAGTTTCGCATTACTGTAATTCGGGAATTTTTCGCGAGAAACGCCATCTTGCGTTGTTATATGATGTTCAGTGTAAAGACAAATGAATTCTATCAAAATAAAATACTCGCGAGAGTTTATATTCTCGCGTCAAGTTAAATCTCCCGCATTTACGTGAAAATAAAACGAACGCTAAATTTCCTCGATTTACAGTTCACAGCGCACATACTGTGATTGGACTGTCAGATACTGACAAGAGATGATAAACAGTTATTGAGATTTTTTTGTAAAAACAAAACAAAATTTTAAATTTGACCATTTTGGAATTACATGTAGTTAAACATCTTTATGTTTATTAATATGTTTCCACGCAGAAATTGTAATAATATTGTCATGTGCTACTTTTGAATGCATTATTTTATAAAAATTCAAAAGTAGCACATGAAAATATCATACATTATTAGTGTTGGCAATTGCTACTGATCGATTGTTAGACAAATCAAGTCGCTATTATAAAACCCTCGATTTCGACGGGCACTATCGATATGTTGACAAGCAATGTCCAGTGATATATACAATACTGTAGTTAAGGTACTGATGGTGTGATAAAAATTGAGCAGTTTGAATTACAACCAGTGGTTTCTAAGGTCAATTTGTGTTTAGCGAGTGAGTGAATTATTGCTTTACGCCGCATCAGCATTATTTCAGCTTTTCGCGGAGAGAAAATGTAAAAGATAAAATAGTATCAATAAAATATAAAACTAATGTAAAACGTGTTCCAGTTGTATCGTTAAATTAGTCAATAAAATAGTAAACATATGAAACAGAATTATGTCGTCATATAGTATCCCATCGATTTGGATTTTCTTTAAATTTGATATGTTTAAAAAAATAAAATTGATTAAATTATAACTTTTTTATAAATATATATTTTATTGTCTAGACAACAATAAATGAAATATGGAAAAATGTTGCCGCTGGGTTGGAGCCACCAGATTCATCACAAAAACGTATGTTATAATGCTCTATGATTTAAAAAAAATAGTTTTTGCATCTAAGTTGATTATGATTAAATAAAAGATGTCATTGATGGTACATGTAATTAAATTATACTTACCTATTTAAAATTCCTGGAACTTTTCTAAATACCGTCTTCCGTCCAGCTTCTTGGACGAGATTTAATTTAAATTAAATATATTTCTTAATAAGTACCTGTCGATAAGACTTTATTTACCTTATAGACTTTATGAAAATATTAACATAGGTAATAAGAAAAACATATCAGATATTTACAAGTGGAATTACCTGCACACCTATTACTAGCAATTCAAAATACAGTAGAGACGTGTCGAAAGTTTATCACCGAACTGTCGAACTCGGCTGTCGAGTGAAAGAGATACGGATAGCTAGTGAGCGAAAAATTGTCGAGAAATAGATAAAAGCTGGCGAAAATCTCCCGAAAAATGGGTAACGAGGGATCGAGGTAAACTGTCGATTTGACACTTATTCGTTAGCTTAGTGTTAAACTTTCGACAGGTCTGTACTGTATTTAACAATAAATACGAGAACAGTAGCAAATAACCCGTGGTAGAGATAATATTTGACTCTGGATTTATCATGTTTCAAATGGTAGAATATGAGTGGAAAATTATTCAATAAATGTTTAAAATGCATTAACACAAAATTCTGGTGAAATATTAGTTAGTCACTTAAAATGTTTGAATTTCAATTTTAAGTGATTGCAAATTTGGGTCAATCGTTTAAAACGGGTCATTTACATCATAACGAACGCAGGTCTCTTGGTTCGAGAGGGGTTACAATATTAACAGGTGCCCGACGAGTAAGTGTTGATATCAAACACAAACATACCAATTCCATGTCCAAATCACAATCTCAGGGCAGAGTAAAAACAAACATACCAATCCATGTCCAAATCACAATCCCAGGGCAAAGTAAAAACAAACATACCAAATCCATGTCCAAATCACAATCCCAAAGCAAAGTAAAAAAAACCAAACATACCAATCCATGTCAAAATCACAATCCCAAAGCAAAGTAAAAAAACAAACATACCAATCCATGTCAAAATCACAATCCCAAAGCAAAGTAAAAAAAACAAACATACCAATCCATGTCAAAATCACAATCCCAAAGCAAAGTTAAAACGAACACAAACATACCAATCCATGTCAAAATCACAATCCCAAAGCAAAGTAAAAAAAACAAACATACCAATCCATGTCAAAATCACAATCCCAAAGCAAAGTTAAAACGAACACAAACATACCAATCCATGTCAAAATCACAATCCCAAAGCAAAGTAAAAAAACAAACATACCAATCCATGTCAAGATCACAATCCCAAAGCAAAGTAAAAAAAACAAACATACCAATCCATGTCAAAATTACAATCCCAAAGCAAAGTTAAAACGAACACACCAATCCATGTCCAAATTACAATCCCAAAGCAAAGTAAAAAAAAAACATGCAGCTATGGGACGTCAAATATAGCCATGGTGATTTTGGGTACAGATGCATCATAAAGTTTATCAACAATAATGCGATGACGGGCAAAAACCTGTGATGTTCAGCCTAGGATTGCGATATCCCTGCGTCAACAATTGCTTGCTTTGTTGTATAAAATCCCCGAAGTGAGAACTAGCTGTGCCATAGTGTATTAACAGTGAAACAAATACATCATGAGTAAGACAAGCAAGTATATTGCTGCATAACAAAGGACAGTTGACAATAAAAAATTGAAGTCATAAAGTTTGTCATACTTATTAAAATGAAGTCTTTTGTTGATGTCATAATTGAGTTTAAAGTCCAAATATGAAGCAGAACTTGAAGAATCAGTTGTATCTTTTATTTCAAGCTTACCGGAAATAGTTAACATTCACATAATCTTCAAATTTATGAGTACTAAAAGATAGAACGCCATCTATATATCTGTATGTGGAGTTGAATGATTTGGCGATAGTCTTCTCTCTAGGTTTAACAAGAGTCTGCATAAGAATAAAGAAACAAACCAGCAAGCAATGAACTTAGTTTGCATTACCGTGAAACAAATATGTTGTTTATCAAAAACTCTAACATTTTGTTGGTGGTATTGTCAGTATCCTTTTGCTTGGAGTCCGTAAGGTGCTTGATAAAATAACCAGAATCCCTGTTCAGCACTTGATATTTGTATCTTGGCTTACCGTTTTTGTAAAAAATGACGAGTGAATAAATTGTTTTAGACGTTCTTTCAATTAAGAATGAGGAATAGCGGCGTAAAGTGTAAAAAACAAATTTTTTATACTTTTTACACGAGATAAAGTATTAAAAACAAGATGTTCAGGTAATGTTTTAGCATTTTTAGTATTCACATTTGGTTGATGCCAGACATTTGAATACAACTGAAGACTATCTTTGACGAATGTCAAAATTTATGTTTGATTCGCTAGTACACTTAAAGGAACCTGCTATATGCCTTTCCCTGTATGGATTTTATGAAGTTTAGGAATCTAATACAAGTAAGGGTAAAGATGGTCAAGTTCTTCCTCTTGTAATTCGATATCGAAAGACTCAAGAATACCCTAGCTAAAGTTGGGAAGAATTTCATCTTTAGTAAAATAAGTTGTGGTATATGTAAGAATCTCCGATTTACTATCCGAACCAAGCCTCTTAATATATGGTGGCTAAATGAGGCCATGCAAAAAAAAAAAATATTTTTCACGTGCGCAAGTAAAGCTTTTACGTGGGCATGTAGAACTGTCATGTCACGCTGATTTTGAATTTTTTATTAAAATAATGCATTCAAAATTAGCACAAGACAGCCAACATGACAACTAATTTTGAATGCATTATTTTAATAAAACTTCAAAATCAGCACATGACAGAACTATTACGTGCATACGTCGAAATTTTCACCTGCGAATGTGCAATTCTTTAAGTGTGCACATTTTTACATTTCACGTCAATTTATGATAAAGTTTGAATTGTCCTGATATTTGTCGATTTCTATTTTACAAACATCGCTTGGTTCTTCTTATATTAAGCGTTAAAATTTCAACATTTTCAATTTTTTAACATTCGTCGTAATGCTTTATTTACCATTAAACGCTTTTTTACTTTATTATTACATTTTGCGAAAAATTATTTTTACATTTAGCGTCAAATTATATATTTTACATTCTTTTGACAATCTAACAGGCGTATACTTTTACATTTCGTGAAAAAAATTGTGTCAAATGTCAAATTATACATTTTTGTGTTTAACACGATATTTACATTACTTATACATATTTTTAAATTTCAAAATTTTACGTTACACGGCCCTACACGCGTGTTAGTATAAAATCAAATTGTTAAAAAGGAAAGTTATGTTCCTGTTCGTGTATTAAAACGTACTTTCTATTGTCATGGATTGCTCAAGTACTCCTTATACCATGATACAAGTAACATTGAAGTATACAGCAGACTGTTTCTACTCTTCACAGGTGTAATGTATTTGTCTTTTAATAACGCATTAAAATGGTTTGTACTGCCCGCTTAATCACAGCTCTAAATGATGTTTGTTTTTATAGTTAATTGTGACATTTTACAGATTTTAAGAAACCCTTTAAAATAATTGACATAAGAGGGTATTTTAAAATGATAGTGCTCGTTTGATTATACACGGTACAGACATGTCGAAAGTTGAACACTAAGTTAACGAATTAATGCCGAATTGACGGCTTATCTCGGCACCTGTAACTATATCTCATTAAGTGCTATCTATCTCTTGGCGACTTATAGGCCATAAGCTATCTATACATGTAATAATAATAAACTTTATTCCGAAAGTTTTACAACTTATAGGATATATAAATAATAATAATAATGAAATACATGAGTACATACATGTATCTCGGTCACTTGGTAGCCAAGCTTCATCTCCTTTTTGTTAGCTCAGTGTTAAACTTTCGACAGGTGTGTACTGAAGGTGTTTTATTTACAATGTAGACTTATTGTTACAACCGTTACAATGCAAAATTATTGGTCGTGTTTTTGACATAGTTTTTAAATCTTTTAAGTCTATTTGCTATTGTCTTTTATCTATGTTACTAAATCGACATTATTTTGTAAACAAATTCTAAAATAATTAAATATTAGTTCACAGAATTAACCGCTTGACACATTTTCTAGACTTTATTCTTTGATAGGTATCCAACTTTCGCGATTAAATTAAATAGATTTTACTATTGAAGACATTAACATTTAACACGTAGGCATTTTTCGAAGGCCACTAGAGCTTAATATTCTACGTCACGTGTAAATAACATTGCCTCTTCACACGTAGTTAAAGTGCTCTAATGGACTAATGTTGGTAATTTTGACACACTTCTAGGTCTCTGCAGTACGGAAACACTAAACTGGCTTGTATTTCAATGTTTTCGAAATATAATTTCATACAAAAACCTATTGGGCTCGGTTTTTAGAACGTTATGTGATAATTCGCGAAGTTTTGCGTTATTTCGTTTTTGTTCTACCAAACTGAGCCCAACAGGTTATATTAATGTTGTATCTTTGCAATAGCTATTTCAAATATCGAAATACTATTTCGAAAAAATGCCGACCGTACTGAATGTTTTTCGTATATTCTCAATAGTCATTTTCTGTATTCACAATAGTTATAAATTCAGGATAGTATTTCGCAGAATCAAGTTTATTTTTTTTGTTTGGTGTACGTATTTTTTCAAGTTTCAAATCAAATTAAATTTTTGCTTCTGTTGACGGTTTCTTGACAGAGTAACCACCCCTTTGGGTTAAATCAATTTATAATTTTGAAAATTATACTTTCTTATTGCATCAGACGTTTGTCTGTAACATACGGTGCCATCTATCCATAACTATAGTGGAATAATGGGTTTTACACCCCAGTCAATATTCTTTCACTTATATCAAGGCAGTCAGTTATGGAATGGTGGAGAAACCGGACTACCCGGAGAAAACCACCTGCCTTTGGCGTCAATGTTGATAAGCATAAAACTATAAGCGTCATTGTTGACAAGCAACAAATTATAAACGTCATTGTTGACAAGCAGCTTATTAATAGCGTCATTGTTGACAAGCAGCAAATTAAAAGCGTCAATGATGACAAGCAGCGAATAATAAGCGTCAGTGTTGACAAATAGCGACTTAAAGCGTCATTGTTGACAAGCAGCAAATTAGAAGCGTCAGTGTTGACAAATAGCGAATTAAAAGCGTCATTATTAATAAGCAACAAATTAAAAGTATCAAGTGTGGACAAGCAGTGAATTAAAGGCGTCATTGTTGACAAGCAGTGAATTAAAAGCGTCATTGTTGACAAGCAGTGAATTAAAAGCGTCATTCTTGAGAAGTAGCAAATAAAAGCGTCATTCTTGACAAACAACGAATAAAAATCATCATTGATGACTAGCAGCAACTTATAAGCATCAGTGATGACAAGCAGCGAATTAATGTGTCAATTTTACTAAGCAGTCAATTATAAGCGTCAGTGATGACAAGTTGCAAATCATAAGCGTCATTGTTGACAAGCAGATAATTAAAAGCGTCATTATTGACAAGCAGAGAATAATAAGCGCCATTTTTGACAAGAAGCAAGTTTTAAGCGTAAATGGTGACAAGTAGCTCATTAAAAGCGTAGTTGTTGACTAGCAGAAAATCATAAACGTCAATGAAGATAAGCAGCGAATTAAATGCGTCAGTCAGCTAATCAAAAGCGTCATTGTTGCCAAGCAGCTAAATAAAAGCGTGCGTGATTGTTGAAAGCAGGAAATCAACAGGGTCATTAATAACAAACAGCTTATTGAACACCACTGTTGACAAACAGTGAATTATAGGCGTCGATTAATGAACAGTAAATTTTTAATCAATGATCTTTTTTATTATTGTAATATTCTTTACTAATACATTTACTTTGGTGTTTATGTATTTTCAAATTACCAAGTAGTTGTGTGACATAGAATTTATGTAGATAAATGTGCACAACTTCCGTGATCAGTATGAATGTATTAATTTTTGCATAACATTATACTGTTAGATTGATAATTCAGTAGGCAACATAAAATCACGAAGAAGAAGCTGGCTGTCAGTTCTTCAGTACTTTGATTCAACATTGTAAAGGGACAAAACTCTTACAAGAATTCAGCTCTTCTTACAAGGAGGTTAAAAGAATACATAAACCAAAAAGGATCTTGAAAAATGTAAATAATCTCTCCTTGAGCTCTGCACACGCCTGATAGAAAGATACGGTAGAAATTTATTGTGCAAAAGTAAGAGTTTTTGTTGTTTTCCTTAAGTGCTACTTTGTAAGACGTACGCATGCATTCACTTTTATTACGGAAAGCGATATGACCTGTTGTCTCGTGCAACAACTGAACAACCTGACAACTTTCTATATCTTGTTCAGGTTTGCAGTGCTGCACACTTTGTATATTGGCAGCAAAGACAGATAAAATGCAATTCTGATGTGACACCGATGTTTAAAAATGTTTGCTGTACATTTTACCAATTTGTAGCACTGGCAATTCACTCCAACATAATGTTTGTTTTTCATCATTATTCACAGGTCTTTAGGTAATCAGTGATCACATGTAAAATTTACAAAAGTCCCAATTTTTCCAAATTGAATATAATATACAACATGAATGGAACATTCAAAGCTGCCACAGACTTGAATTGGTCCTGTCATTACTAGAACAGATCTTGTCTATTAATATAGAGTTGAGTTGAGTAATGTTTTTAAGGTCCCAGTCAAAAATATATCACTTATATCGAGACATCTCCAGCTTATAAATGAAAGCACAGAACTTTTGCTTGTTCATTGCGCTGATGGCATTATATAGCAGGTTTCTTTATTGTGCCACGCCTACCATTACACAGTACCTCATTTTATTTTAAGTTCCCATCTGAAAGAACCATGACTTTCATTTAGTAATGCCGAGTTCTTGGCAAAAGAACAGTCACTATACATTTTCAAGTCTTGAATCGGATCTGGTCAGGGTTTGAACTTATGGCCTCCCACTTACTGCGCGAGGACTTCTATCAATATACACATGATGGTTGAATTTTGTGTGGTTTTAACACGTGTTATAGAGGAAGTGTCATAAAACGAACAAGACATCTCATCCCAATGAGCATTTTGTACTATGGCATGGGATTTTTCTTTCCTGCAAGATAATTTAAAAACCATCTGTCCTCTCATAAATACTTGTTAGACATACAACAAGTTGGGGAGTTGCTCATTTGTCATACTAATGTTATGTTACTGTAGTTTTCTACAAATTTAAAATAATTTGCAGCCAAATTTCCTAAATTTGTTAAAATGGGGTTTGCCACTGTACAACATGATAATTTTTGTGCAAAACAATTATTTCCATTATATATGGAATTATCAGTTCATGTTTTCCTGTAATAATGACAATATTCCTGGAATTCCAACATATGCATTGTTGAAACTTTAGAAGTATTTTATGTAAATTAAATCATATTGAATAATTATGGTGTTTTAAATGAGTATTTGTGTAAATTTTGTCTTAATTTGTAGGTAACTTTGTGAGCATGTAGGTGTCATGGCAACAGGGGGTGCACCGGTTCCCAGGAAAAATAATGGAGAACAGAACACCAGAACAGTTAAACTATTTATAACATCTTATACAGATGAATTCTATTCAGAAAGGGAACTATTTCGAAAAGAGGTAAAATTAACATTAACACAGCATTATCATTTTGTCACTAGATGGATTAATAAAGCAATAATGATTGATTGATTCATTCATTCATTGAATGGGTTTTACATCCAAGTCAAGACTATTTCACTTACATCAGACATCACCAGGTATAGGTGAAATGACAGAAATTTTGACCTTTGTAGCTTTTCAGTGGGATTTGAGTCTGTGCAGGGAGGGGTCTAAGTTAATGTGCCATGCCCACTGTGACACAGGCCCTCTCTTTGTAAGGTCTCTTCAAAAAGAACCCATGACTTTCATTTCTAAAAAAAGAGTGCTTGGTGAAAGAAAAGGCACTACCTATTTTCAAGTCTTGTTGAGACCCCAACCTCGCACATACAAAGCCAGCACTCTACCAACATGAGTTTAGATCCATAGTGGTTTAAATTCATAATTGAAAACAGGCATTTGTTTTCTTTGATTTTAATTTTTCTGCTGATATAAAGACTTCTATTTTTTCTTCAGACTCATAACTATTCATTGTTTTAATTTATAGTCCATTATGATTTTTAAAGAAAGAAATTTTGACTCCAAAATGTAAAAAGATACAAGCCATGAATGAACAAACCTAAAATAAATAATATTTTGATAGCATGTTAAAATTTGATATTTTTTCTAAATTGTCAGATATAATTTAGATTATTTTTTTCTAAATTATCAGATATATGTTATACTATTATACACTTGATCTGTCACATTAATTCTGACAAACCTCTAAAGAATTTAGGTGGAAATGTTCACATCTCTGTGATAGACAGAATGATTGCACTCAATATCTATCAAATTGGAAAATTTTAGATTCGTCTTATATTGGATTATTTATATTTTATATCTTCAAATTAAAACTACTACCAGAGCCTCAGTGACAGGAATCTTTATATTTTGTATCTTAATAGTTCAAACTGTAATCCAAGCCTCAGTGGCCAAGTGGGTTATAGAACTTGGCAAGTTGCTTACAGGTTACAGCACCTCTTAGGTTATCACTTCTTAAGTCTGAATCCAACTCAGTCATATTTTGATTTGAGAAAGCTGTTGATGGCCATTGATTTTCTCTGGGTTTCAGATTTCCTCCACCATCCCAAAACTTACTGCATCTATATAAGTGAAAAAAATGCAATGTTGACTTGTGGGTAAAAATACATTACCGGTATTTGACTCCACTCAAGTTACAATCAATCTTTATTCTACTTATGACATTGATTACTTATACTTGTCAATTTTAATTGTATTAGGTACTTCCAGAATTGAGGCGTTGGTGTGAATCAAAGAAACTATCTCTTAATGAATATTTTGTGAAATGGGTAAGTCTTATAATAATATCTCTACTCTTGTTTACTTGTCAAACTGCTTTATGTACTTAATTCCAGCACAAAGAGGATTATAATAGATAGTCTTGTCTTACTATAAACATACTAATGCATGTAATTAAAGTGTCATATTAAATACTTAAAGTAGGTTTCAGAGAAAATAATATTTTTTATCATTTTTGAAATAAGTCGACCTGTCATTCATTGTCTTGATAATTTCAACATATTCTATTGCAGTATGCAGGAAACTATTGAGAAAGTAATCAGTCCTTCTTAAAAGGTGCCCCAGTCTTGGACTATTAGACTGGCTCTTACTTCGAACAGAATTTTCATATCATTGCATCAAACCATTAGCACAACTTAAAATAGGTTTTTGAATTACTTAGAGGCACTTAAATTTGTGACAAGGTAATTTCAAATGAAAAATTCTATGGGTCTTGAGGGGCCTCAGTTGCTGAATAGCCCGAAAAATAAACTTATGTCTGTCATCACCTAGGTTCAGAACCCATTTAGGCAGATCCTAGTATGAGAATGAGAAAGATTGTCAGCTTGCTTCCTGAAGTTCGGCGTGTTTCTCCAAGTCCTATCATTTCCGCTATCAACCCACAGGTGTTTCACATCAATTTTTCTCTGATTATTTTTCCAGGGATCTCGACATCCAGAGAGGAGGGATGTACTGGAACAAGAGAAGATACAGACGAGTATAGAGACATGTTACTTCCATGATGTGATGCCATTCTTCATCAATATAACTAGGTTTGTTTTGAATACTGGTACATGTTATTAAAAAAGAAATTCTGTTTCACTTTTGTTAAGGCTGTTCATGAGAAATTGTTGTCCTACAGAAGGTGTACATAATGTCCTGAGGAAAGTTGGATGTACATTTTGAGATCTCTCGACCCTCAACATGTGCTAATTTTTTTTCTTAATAAGGCTATTGTATTCTTTGTTTTTGAGCAGGTAGAACCTAAAACATTAATTCATTCACCTGTATCAGTGTTTTCATTTCAATGAAGAAAATCATGAGATATCCATAACAAGTATTGTGAGGAGAGAAAAAAAAGTTGATTATCTGCACATTTACATTGATAACTTTTTAAAATATAATTCCATTTAACTTAAAATTTACATGCATGTTCTGTATTGTTCTTGATGATCCAAAATTTTCAGACATTGTTTTTGAATTTCACTGCTTTCAATAGTTATGGATAAATTATTTATTACGGTACTACATGTAAGTCATTATATATACATGTATTTGTATATAGCGAGGCATTAGGTTCGGTTCCGATGTGGAATAAGAAATATAAAGAGAATGTATTAAAACTGACAAATTGTACGACAAGAATTTATTTTTCATTCCTATTATCAGTTATGATTATTGTATCTATTGCTAATTTATTATATGTATTTGTATATAGCGAGGCATTAGGTTGGGTTCCGATGTGGGGTGAGTACCCTGATGAGCAGATAGAAGATTACTTAGAAGCCTATGGTTTATTGGTAGAAGATTTAGAAGTTATGTATGGAGCTTACAGACAAGACAATCAAAACTGTATGTATTAATTACTTTCAGTAGATTTTTTATCTTTGAAGGGGTACCCCACCTCTCTCTCTCTCTCTCTCTCTCTCTCTCTCTCTCTCTCTCTCTCTCTCTCTCTCTTTCTCTCAATCCTTATTTAACACCAACATTTTATCAGTAAAATGCTTGGTAGTTAAAATGTCATCAAAATCAGCCCAAATATTAATTCTGGGTAATATTTTGAAGAAAAGAAAAGATTCTACACAGAAAGTATTCTGAAAACATTAGCAATAACACAATCATCTAAATACTTTAATAATAATATAATAGGATAAATGTTCAGTGCAATCAGCAATCAATCCATAATGAATGGTAAGGGTTGTAATTCACAGGTCTGTAATTGTACGCAGAAAGGATGCATGGAATTAACATCAAACTGACTTGTACCTAAACTACCACTGTTGATCAGAACAACATGATTACCACTGTACATTTTTTTCACATGAAATACAGTCAAACGTGTCTATAAAGGCCACGCAAGGGAACCAGTAAAATTGGCCTTTATGGGCAGTTGGCCTTTATATACATGTTCAAATAATATGAATAAAGAACAATTAGGATAAAATTTGACTAGCCTTTAACAGCAGGTGGTCATTATATAGAGGTGACCTTTAAGGCAGGTTGGACTGTAGTTAATTTGGTTTCTAAATGGTAAATTCAAATATGGATTTCAGATTAGTTCCCCCCTTACCCCATATTTCATGGGCACTATTGTTGTTATGATTAAGTTTCAATCTTTACCTGCATACATGTTGCAAATCAAAAGTTTGATAAGAAGATAATATGCACCAGTCATATGGACAGAACAGAATTAAATACATTAAGCTATTATTGGTTGAATTTTATAATACTGGTAATTTTCAATTTTCAGTTTCAATAAGTAAGCTTTTTTGCCCTTTAGTTTTAACACTTTCAAGTGGCTACTGCTATGGTTCCATTCCTGGTAACAAAAATTGATATTGGCTACTAATGTTTGAGAAATTCTTTTAATAAATAACCTAATTTAGTAAAGTTGATTCAAACAACTTTAAGAAATACTATGTATTTCACAAATTTTGAAAATTTGCCTACAAATAATTTTAAATGGTTTAAAGTCCATGCACATTTAGTTATTTATGATTTTTTTAAAATTTTTCAGCTTTATTTCTAATAAGAAAAGATGAATTTATGGAAAGTGTACCCCCAGAGGATAGAACACATTTCATTCAGGCATCTTCAGCATCTGACAAATTAAAACATTCTGGTGATAAGATAAGCCAAGCATTTACAGTAAGTTTATTGTCTTCATAAATGTATTTCTCTTGTTATACCCCCCCTCCTCACAAACTTGTTTAAGGGGGATATATAGGAATCACAATGTCTCTTTGTCCATCTGTCTGTCTCTGTCTGTTTAAAATTGTGTCTGGGTCATATCTTATAATTGCTTTGGATAACTGTCATAAAACTTCACATTAATAAACTTCATGGTCCAAAGGTGTGTCATGACCTTGAACCAAGGTCATATATTGGAAAGCTCAAGGTTGCGGGGAAAACTTTAAACCATTGTAGATGTTGGAAGCGGGGTTTTTTGGCATTCAAGAGACAGTTCTAGTATCTTTGATGGTTTTTGGTCTAGTGCAAATGAGCTTATCTTATTTTCTAGGGATGTGCAACATATTCTAATTAATATTTACTGTACAATAATAAGCATGTGCTATAATTAAAGTATGCGACCATGGCAAAGTTGTGACAATGAAATTGATAAAATTAGGTGTGATTAAGTACTTGCACATGTTCCACTAATACACTGTCATCCATTAATAACAATACAACTTTATATTTGCCATAGGTTTATATTATAATTATCATATCAAATTTCGTTTATTGAATTCAAATATTTTAAATTTTTGCAATTTTGAAATTAATATCTTAACTTATTGATCTATGTAACAATTTTTTTTCTTGAAACACAATATTCTTTGTTTATATAGTTTTTGAATTTTGACAAAAAATATAAAATGTGTGAAATTTTATTTTCAAGATAATACTATTTTTGTTGGAAAATACTCTGACAGCTTTAGCGGAATGATGTAATGTTTAATCATATTCCAATGTTTTGTTTTTAGGCTGACAGGATTGTAAAATATAATGCAAAATTTTCTAACATTGATACCAAGAAAAGGCCAAAAACGACATTTGATGATAGTTTTAAACAAACGGTAAGTTTATAGATGGAAACAAACAGCATTTCTAATTGCAAGAAAAAAATCTAGATTTTTTTTTTAAATGGATACAGATCTATTACATATTATACCAGTTTTAATTTTACAGCACTAGACGTCCGTATCAGAATACAATTTCTCATCAGTAGTGCTTGGACGAAAATTATGAAACCAAAACTTTTATCAAGATGTTGAAAAGAAACCAAAAGAACCAAAATATATTTTACCTAATTTAACTATGTAAATATTTTGCATTAGGGAGTATACCTTCGTTTTTGAGAAATTTATACATCAATATAATAAAGCATTAATTTAATTAATGTATTAAATGTAGATCAGGGGTCAGGAAATAGAATGGTTTGTTTACATTGCAACAGGGAACAGAGAGGTCCTGATTTGTGGAGAAAAAGGAGAATGAAAGGCCGAATTAATTTTGTTTAATTTAAATAATGCTCATGCAGAAAAATAGCAAAATAAAAACAAAAATGATATTTCAAAATTAAATCCTTTTACTAATAAATATAGGACACATTTAGAAAAAGATTGTATTGAGAATGTTTAAATTGTTTGCTAGAGGAAACTTTTTATTCACAGATTATAGGTTACTGGTAACTTCTGTGATCCATCAAAATACAAGAACTTTTAACACATTTTAAGGTTTCTGAGTTGGAGTTCATTTTGGGGCCACATTTGAAATGGCATCCCATTTCAGTTATAACTTGTTTCATTTAAAATTGATTTCATCCGGTGTGACATTTATATATTATTTTTTTCTCTTTAGATACTAGAGTTTTGCAAGCAGAGGATTTCGTTTGATTTTCTAGGAGAACAACCAAAATCTCTGACAAGTGAAGACAGCAAAATTCAACAAGAACATTATAGTTTTATGAAGAACAAAAGCAGTGTTGTCCTGGGTAGAACAGATATATTACAGAAGGTAAAGATTGATTGATTGATTTAATAGGGTTTTAAGTCCCAGTCAAGAAATGGTTAAGATTGGTTGATTCATTGATTTAATCTATTCCTGGTTGCCAAAATCACCATTGGTTACTAACTTTTGAGAAATTCTTTTAAAAATAGCAGATTTGTGTAAAAATTTCTTTAAAAATGACTACATGTATATTTTCAAGAATTTATGGAAATTTGGCTACTAATGATTTTGAAATTGTGGAAACCTAGGAACTGCATTTAAACTCTTCACAAATATAAAATATCCCCTTTGCAAATACATTTGCTTGAACTTCTCACAAATATGAAATAACAGTTTGTTTGTTTGTTTGTAGATTGAAGATTACATTTTAAAGGAAGAAAAAGATGTACCCTTGGTTTTAGTTGGTAGTCCTGGCTGTGGTAAATCATCTGTACTATGTAAAGCTGTAAGGAACATTGATAAGAAAATTGCAGATGGAGTATTTCCAGGGTATGTAATCTGTCACGGTTGTCATGTAAACTGACATGGTTTTCACTACACAAGTTTCTTTTTAGCCTACCTGTAGAAGATATTAATATTAACAAATTTTGGACGTCTGTGACTGAGTGGTCTATTTAAAAGTGAATACTTAACATATCACATCAAATTCCACTGGTGCAAATCTTATGTTTGTTCACTTGCTAAAGGCAGGTGGTTTTCTCTGGTAACTTCAATTTCCTCCACCATCCCAGAACTGACTGTCTACATATAAGTGAAAGAATTTTGACTGGGGTGTAAAACTCCATTACTCAACTCTACTCTTTCTGATAAATATTAAATATCATACCTCTAGTGTTAGCAATTGGCATTGCCTCTGGTGATGATTTGAACATGAAGTGGAGTAAAGCAGTAGTGTTTTATTTACACCACAGTCAAGATTCTTTCACTTATATCAATGTACGGGCATAGTTAGAACTGGTGATAGTGAAGGAAACCACCAACTTTCAGTGAGTAAACTGACACACTTTTTAACACTACCTTGACTAAGATCTGTAGCAGTGGTTTGATGAAACAAGGACTTCCAATTTTAAAGAGTTCTAGTTCAAACTACCTTATACTTAATTAATTGTTATCATTTGATGAAAAACAATTTGAGAGACCATCCTAAATCTCTTCATTTGTTAGAAGAGTTGCAATGAAGTTGCTTTAAATTGTTATATCTTTGACTATTTATAATAATTTTGAATAGGGGTTTGTTGGTTTTGATGTCTTCAATACTTTTGCCATCACTGCTTGCTGGAAGCAGATAACTGCCTCATTGAGTATTGGATGAGTTCATCATTAAACAAAAAGGAAAATAAATTCTGTTTTTGAAAAATTTAAAAAAAAAATCAAAAAGCCATTGTTTCACTTACCAATTTCTTTAGAGATGCTGGCCACCATTTTTCATTTTACCTGTGGAACAACTTCCAACCCTTTTCATATATAGAGAGAACCCCAAAGTGAAAAAAATGAGGGGGCACCATATGTAAGTTTTTTGTTGTTAATGTTTTTTTTTTTGAATTAACACATTATAGAAACTGATTACAAATAAAAATTTACATTTACAGATGACAAAAAAAATTAAAAATCTAGCCCCCATAGTGAGCCCCATTGAAATGTGTGTTAAAATTTGAAGTCTTTGGAGTTGAACACCTGGCACACATCCAGGTCAATTTCCTGACATGATTGACAGATCAACAGAAATGTCAATTTCACCATTTCAGTGTCTTCTTTAGCTCTTAAATCTTGCAAAATTTCCAATCTTTATAAATTTGTTAATTTTCAAGATATTCAGGAATTTAAGGTGTCATTTTAAGATGACTTCTAGATTAAAATATTTGCATTTAATTTTGACAAACATATTCATCAGTAATTTCAAAAAGAGATCACTCGTACCAAATTTTGGTAAATTTAAGTTAAGGAAAATTTTAGCTAAAGAATGAATGTGAAACTGGAGCCTGAGCCCTAGTTATTATTAAAGTTCTGTTAGCTTCACTGTTAGTGAAAATTCAAAATGTTTTTAAAATAAAAAAAATATTTGATTTTAACTTTAACTGCTTCTATTTGATAATAACAATTTTGTGCATTAATTTTTGAACAGAAATTTTAGAAATGTTGTTTAAGACACAAAATACAATTTTCACTAACAAACTGAAGAAAAATGTATCCAGGAATATTGTATTTAAGCATGCAAAGTATAATGAACATAGAAATTGAGAACTGTCAATCAAAATTGCCAGGGTCCATTTGTTCAAAGCTATTATCATAACCTCTATATATTTTGAAACAAGATCTGATATCTTTAGTTGGCCTATAGGAAGTTCAATCCAACTAATAGTATGGTGAATGTTGGGTGGGTGGGTAGGTTTGTGGAGAAAATGGGGTCCTGTTTTATGAAATCAATGATTCCTACAGTTTTTAACCAAGAGCCTTGAAACTTATATATACCAAAGATCTGCAACTCACTTTATGGAATTTTTATTGGTAGTTTTTCACATTTTTTCAGACTTTGAAACTTTGTTTTTGTTTGTTTTGGCAATCTTTTATTCAGAAGGGATTTGGCAATTCAACACCTCCTACATTTTTCAACCAAGAATCTTGAAATTTCAAAGAATGTTTATAAATAAATTCCATAAGGCTTATAGATTTGAAAATTGCTGACATGTCTTGTTAATCTTTTGTAATTTCTTACAGTCATGGTAATCAACAGTGGCATTTGTTTTTCCACTTTGTTGGCGCTGTACCTGGATCTACTGAATTAGAATCCATGTTAAAACGCCTTCTACGTGAAATGGATGTTGTTAATGTGAGTATTTATTAAAATGTGGATTTTGGTAGTGTTTTTATGCACCAGTTAAGATTCCCTCACGTATATCGAGGCTTTTGTTCTGAGATGGTGGAGGAAACCAGAGTACATGGAAAAAATTAATGATAAACTTTGCCAACATACTGATAGAAAATGATGACTTTAGTAATGTTTTTATGCCCGCATTAGAAATTCTTTACTTGTATTGAGGCTTTCTTTTCTGTGATGGTGGAGTGGAGGAAACCAGAGTACCTTGAGAAAACTTATATTGACCTTTGGCAAGCATACTGACAAAGTTTCCCACATCAGATACAAGTACAATAGAGGTGATCAAAACCATATACAAAAAACCACTGAAAACAAGACATTTACCAAAACAAAATTTGTTTCTCAAGCATTGTCAGAATTCTTGAGAGGGACCTTGATGGTCCAATGACCTAAAGTGTGCTATCATATCACAGTGCCTGCAACTGCCTAGGCTGGAATCCCATTCTGTCATATTCTTATAAGTGAAAAGTGATATCTGTTTGCTTGCTAAAGGTTGATAGTTTTCTCTAGGCCTTCAGGTATACTCCCCCATCCTAAATCTGGCTGCCTAGATATACTCAAAAGAGTCTTGACTGTAAAAATATCACTACTCCACTCATTTAGAGATTTTAATAGCTTAATTATTTACCTCATACCTGTAAGTACTTAGTTGGTTGTATAATCTCTCTTTATGCGGAAGGTTAGGGTTTAAAGCCCAACTGAGTCCAACCAAGAATTGAAATAATTGAGTGACTACAGTTGACTCTGGCTATTACGAGATTGCATATTGTGAGATTTCGTTTTTAATGAGGTCATTTTATTTCCCCGTCACTAGTGTTTATATTTTATGTTTTTTTCTTACCGCATATAGCCAGATCGGGTACAACGAGATATCGCTTTTAGCGAGGCAAAATACTTGCCCCTTCGTTACTAAAAGTATGTAAAAATCACCTGTTATAACAAGTGATCAAATGTCAATCACCTGTGACAGCAGACACCTGATTACAATACAGATGTAATATATACAAGCTGTTTATGTATGTCGCAATGCCGATAATTAAGTCAATCAACTGAAACTGAGTATTATTTAGGTTGGCTACATATGGCTTGGCACGAGGTTTCGGTACTGTTTTAAGAAGGCGGGGTTTGTTTTTGACAGTTGTCAATCGGATGACGACCCCGATGATGATCTTCCTCTGAGCCACCTACAGTTAATGTTAAATTGATTGTCCGAAAATCAGAACACCAAATCCATCGATGTTAAGGAAGTTATTAATGTAGCTTCTGAAGTAATCATTTCAGAAATGGTAACTGATGAGGACATTGTAAGTGAAATATCGCACAAAAATGACACTGAGCAATGCGATGATGATGACGATGACGATGAAATTCCTGTACAAGGAAAAAAATGTCTCGTGCACAGACGCTATAAACTGTATAGACTCTCTCAAACTTTTATGCAAAAAAGAGGTAATGTACTGACTGAACTGGAGGATATGAGAAAATTTAGTACTCATAATGTTACCAAAAGTAATTACATGTATTTATTATATATTCATTAGCTTAAGTCATTTACTTACCCGAATTCCGGTTTTGGATATTACGAATATCGGCTATAATGAGGTGATTGATCATCCCCCTTCATTTTCGTTATATCCGGAGTTGACTGTATTCTTTTTCCAAGCACTTGGCATTAATTTAGAAATGGATGTCACATGTACTTTGGAAGAGACTTAAGAAACCAATACCATGACCTGATAGGTGTGCCTTACGAAAGAACACTCCCTGCACAGTGCACAGACCTCGCTGCAAAGGTAAAAATTTCTGCCATGTAACCTATAGCTTGTGACCTCTCGATATGTAAATGAAATACAGTAGAACTTCGATCGCTCGAACGTCGATGCCTCGAATACCCTCGAAAGTAATAGAGCGAAACGAAATAACTCGTATGGAACAAAGAGTGTTACTCACGATTAGTACTTAATCGTGATCATTTCAGTAATCTCTTAATCCAATTACGACACGCGGGTGCTTGATCGGTAAAACACCTGAGTCCACGCCAGATGATTAACTTTTTACCTCATCATAGTATATTCAGATTCTGTTATTTACATTTCATTGGAATGCGCATGGCAATGTGTATTACTGGTAGTTACGGTGATTATTTATAACGGACAATACCATGTGCTCTGTATTATAAGGATAATAAAGTCATTATTTTATATCATCAGTTGTTGTTATTTACTTTTACTTTCAACCAAATTTATTTGATTCAAATAAACTGTCGACATCGATAGATGTGCCGTTCGAAGTTCAACATTTTATTTACAAATGAAGTTTGAAAACTTCGAGATATCATCATTTTTAAAGAGACTGAAACCTAAATCTAATGAAGATCGCCTCTCGATGTTCGGTCGCTCGAGCCCCGATGGCTCGAATGCTTGGCCAAAGTCCCATGGACTTCGAGCCATCGAAGTTCTACTGTACATGTATTCTTGACTGGGACCAATCCCATTTAATCCCTTACTCATTCAATCAATTAATCATACCTGTAAATGTTGCTTCAAGCAAAGAATATTTATTTACCATTAAAGTGATATACATGTACAGTCAAACCTGCCTTAAGGCCAACTGTATATAAAGGACACCTGTTTTTATAGGCCAGCTGAATTTGATACCAGTTGCTCTTTATTCAGGTTATTTGAACCTCTATATAAGGGCCACTTACCCATAAAGACCACTTTGACTGGTTCCCTCGAACAACCTTTATTGACAGGTTTGACTGTACATCTCATTAATCATTTTGTTTGTTTCAGAATTCTAATGTTCCAAGAGGTATTGAAGCCATGGCACAAATGTGTTGTAGTATGTTATCAAATCCAAATACTCGACCTGTTATTGTTTTTGTTGATGCTCTTAATCAGGTAATAATAATTTATGTGTCAAATAGCCTATTGTAGTCTCATTGTGTCAAAGGAGCAGAAGCAGAAATGAAACTTCAATGTTACTTTTCCATTATTGGTCTCAGCATTTAGTTCCTGTATATCAGAAGTGTCATGTCAGTTATTTTTTGCAAGAATTGGCTCTTCAAGATATAGGCATGCTATAACTTTTGCACTGTTGGATGATGGCCAGTGCAAATGCAAGTGAACTAAATATTCCTGAATGTCTTTAGTTTTGTGTCTTGTTACTCTTTATATTTATACAAAAATAATGAAATGAGTGCAAAAAATTTCCGAAAGTTTTCATAATCTTTACAGTACAAATGTAACAGCATTCTTTAATATGTTGTAAGGCTCACCTGGCGCTCCAGATGGGGGAAGTGGTTACGGCCACTGGCGAACCTTACTCATTAAAAGTTGAGTTGTTTTTGTTTTTGGGGGAACTAGCTTATTTCTAAATAAGGATTCAAAGTCTGGCATTAATAACACAAGTAATTGGTTCAGATTATCAACTTTCTATATCTGCTGAACTTACTACACCAAGTTGACAGGTGTCTGAAGGTAGCTATTTATATTGCACTCGCTTAAGACCATAGGTGGTCTTTATATATCAGTTTTTGCTATAGCAGTTTTTATTACACATATTTATTAATCAAGAGTATTTATTTAAATTTAGTTTGCAGATGAACAAGCAGCAAAAGTTATGAGTTGGTTACCAAGGAAACTAGCTCCAAGAGTCAGGTGTATATTTACTACAGTACAGGATACTCCACA
Organism: Anadara kagoshimensis; assembly: GCA_021292105.1. Classification (NCBI taxonomy): domain Eukaryota; kingdom Metazoa; phylum Mollusca; class Bivalvia; order Arcoida; family Arcidae; genus Anadara; species Anadara kagoshimensis. Next base: position 42,668,245 of record CM037860.1, on the reverse strand, counting down.
ACATAAAATACTAGTCGGGCGAGAGACTAAACCAATAGAACTGCCAATTCCTGCATTAGATATGGAGTCCAGGAAGGTAAGATACTGTAAAGCATGAAGTTTTTTGCATGCATTTAATTTTCGCATAATGGGGTTGGCCAGCGTAACATTTTATAAATAGAATTTTGATTTGATTCTGGTCACAGTAATCATTGCCAGATAGACCTCACTTTGTGACAGAAAAATCCATGTTTTATGATGGGGAACTGTTCAAATGCAAAACAATGATCTTCTAATTTCAAGAAAATTATGAAGACAATTATTACTATTATATTTGTTATTTTAAAATTTTCAGGGAATTGTAAATGCCATGTTGAAAAAGTATAGTAAGACTTTATCGTCCAATCAGATGAATCGTCTTCTGGAAAAGAAATCATCAGAAAATCCATTATGGCTATGTGTATCGTGTGAAGAATTACAGTTATTAGAGTTGGAGGATGACATAGACAGAAAAATAACAGAGTTACCAGATGGATTACTTAAGTATGAATGCCTTTTTTTAGGGTCTTGATGAGTCATATTTTGGGCCATACACAATTACCCTAATAATCTCGTGCTTTTTTTTTACAATCACGAAGTTAATATTCACAGTTTAAAAAATATAAAAAATTTAGTTTAAAAATAGGTAAAATAAATCCAAATATGGACTTGAATTAGGTAGTATAAATCTCATGAATCACCCTGTGAACTATTATTGTATTTTATTTGTCAATAGAATTAAATTACTGATACTCTTTTATCATTGTAAAATTGCAAAAATTAACACAACACTAAAATAAATACAGTGAAACCTGTCTATAAAGACCACCCAAGAGAACCAGTAAAATGGCCTTTATGGGCAGGTGGCCTTTATATACAGGTTCAAATAATATGAATAAAAAAGCAGTTGGGATACAATTCTTCTGACCTTTATAAGCAAGTGACCCTTATGTAGTGGCCTTAAAGGCAGGTGGGACTGTATGCAGTCAAACCTGTCTATAAAGGCCACGTGAGGAAACCAGTCAAAGTGGCCTTTGTGTACATGTTCAAATTATATGAATAAAGAACAATTGGGATATAATTCTACTGGCCCTTATAAGCAGGTTGCCCATATATAGAGGTGGCCTTTAAAGTAGGTTGGACTGTATTTACATTAATTTAGCTCTGTTTAATGTGTAATTTGGGAGTAAAAGGTTTCATATTTCCTTGTTATATTATTTTTTGCAGTGTATTTGATTACCTGTTGATGAGATTAGAAAACGAGACTGGTGGCAACTTAGTGGTAGCTACCTTGTGTCTACTGGAAGCTTCATCTGCTGGATTACTGGAAACTGAATTACGCAAGATACTAGGAGATGAAGCCACGCTCATGCCACCTTCACCTTTTGACGAGAAAGGTAATGTATGATTATGTAAATTTAAATAAATGTTGTGAATCGTATAACTTCAAATTAAATTTATTAATTTACTAGGTATGTCAAATTAGTCAAAAATGGTATTTGGTTATTTCTTGCATTTCTGATTGAGCACTCAAGTACTCAAAAACTGTACTTCAGGTTGAGCGTTTTCAAGATTTAAACAGTCTTACACAGGAAATCACTTGTTTTATTCATTTGATTTTTTAAGTATACATCTATACAATTGTATCACTGTGGCAGCTCAGTTGGTAGAGTTCTCGCTCCCTATGCAGGAGGCCATGGATTCAAACCTGACCAGGTCTGACTAAAGACTTGAAAGTGGGTAGTGACTGTTCTTTCGCCAAGCACTCAGCATTACAAAATGAAAGTCACTGTTCTTTCGGATGGGAACTTAAATTTATAAGGTCCGTGTCACAGCAGCTTGGCGGAATATATAACCCTGCTGTATAATGCCATCAGCACAATGCACAGGCAAAACTTCTGCACTTTGCCTATAACTGGCTGTGTCTCAATATAAGCAAAATATTCTTGACTGGGATTTTAAACACCATTACTCAATTCAACTCTATACAATTGTGATTACTGGTATATGTAAATCATGCAATGTAAATGAGAATATTCTTTATCTTTTTTTTGTGTCACATTTACCTGCATCAGTGATAAATCTGAAAATGTTTCAAATGAAACAAACATGCTTGCTTCTCACATTGACCACATAAACAAAAAATGGCTTTACTTTCTATTTTGTAGAAGAGAAGGAATCCTCTGAGAAGGAGAGTTGTAAAGGGGCTGGTCCTCTGTCAGAACGAAAGTGGAGAATTGTGTTCAATATAATAAAACCTTTTTTACGACCCTACGGTGATAGTAAGGAAGGACGACTTGACTTTTATCACAGAGCTCTTAGTAAAGCTGTTAGAAAAAGGTAGGTTGTATCATATACAGCCAGACCTGTCTATAAAGGCCAAATAAGGGAACCAGTAAAAGTGGTCTTTATGAGCAGGTGGTCTTTATATACATGTTGAAATAAAATGAATGAAAAGCAACCAGGATATAATTTTACTGGCCTTTATATGCAAGTGGCCCTTATATAGGGGTAGCCTTTAAGGCAGTTTTGACTGAACTTAACTTGAAACACGGTTGTCCTTCAAATCCAATATTTGAAGAGGTCACCCATGTTAAATTTGACATTTATTTTTATTTCCTCTGACCAAAGGTTAGATATATTGCTTTGCAATTTCATTATTCTATCAATTTGGTTTTATGTAATTTAAAAAATACAACAAAGTAAATACTTTTATGGAACTAAAGCATTTCAATAAGTCCTTATTTATTATAAATTTTTTAATAATTTTTTAACACAACAGAGTTGTGCCTCTTTGAAATTTAAATCATGTTTTTTTTTGCAATCTTTACCAAGTTTAATAGCAAAAATGTAAACAGGTGTAACTTGCTCAGATAATGACACTCTTGTTCACAGAAATTAATATATTTTGTTATTTTTAGATATTTTCTGAAGAATGAGGATGATAAGGACGTTGTTGAAGAGAAGCCTGATGCTTATTACTGGTGGCATAAAAAATTAGCGGATTTCTTTGAACATGATACAACAGATAGGTTTGTTGAGGTATGACAATTGACAGATTGCCTGCCAGGCCCACAATGTTCTGACAAAGGCCCAGCATGCTTGAATTACACACAAAAAGAATGAAAACTCTGCCTGAATAGTGTCATTTAATGATGTCACTGACACTAGTATGTCATTAGTTTTCCTGGAGCTGCTTTGGTACCATGATGGCGGCCAATGTCGGAACATAAATGCGAAACGTCTATTATATGTAGTGAAGTCAAGATTATCTTTGATGATCAATTATCAGTCGTTGTCAAAGCCTTGTTCCTAATAAACTGTCACAATAGTTATTTGATTTTTGCGGACTTCAGCGATTAAATTCTGGATTGTTTTCAAGTCCATTTCCTTTCCATTTCTTTCTCCTGAAATCAACATAGCAGACTGTGAACAGATAATTTTCCATATCCACAGACCATAAGGTCTTAAAACTTGGAGGTATTTGGTCTTTAAAAAAACTAAAGAAAGTGCTGCAACGAAACAGAATTTGGATATCAACACAAACTTCGTATAATGATACTGTCAACTTTATTCGTTACTAATGTACAATTATAAATCACAATGCAAAAATGTGATTCTGATTATTAATAAATCAATTAATTAATTCATTATGTCTTTCTGATTATGAATTATAACATTTTAACAGATTAGACATTGCTATAATATCTTTACAGGAGTACCCCCACCAGTTAGTGTGTTTAGATGATACATACAGACTTGGTAGATGTTTATGTGATTGGAGAATATTTGACAGACTTTATCATGAAGAATATAGTTCTACATTATTAGCTTATTGGAGAAAGGTATGCAATCCAGTTCAGTGAGCACCATCAGTGCTTTGATTCTTTTTGTTATAGAAACCTGAAATAATATCATTTTGCACACTGCATACTTCTATAACAAAAATAAAAATTATTTTCATTTCTTATATTCCATTTATAGAATTTTTTAAAACAACAAATCACAAATTAAACCGACTATACAGCCATAGGCATCTACATGTATATGATGCAGGGATTCAAATGTCTCTGTGTGTCATCCATTATAAGATGATGTTACTGAGAGCCAATCAATTGATGGAAAATTAACATAAAGGATCTGACCAATCAAAATGATTGAAAAAAGGAGAATTGAATCAATTATGTTAAATAACAACTATTAATAAAAATATTGTAATACATAACTTAGATATTCTATGATAGGCTACACTGTTTCTGGTTGTTAAAACTTTAATTAAAAAAATTAAGTTTTTACCAGAGCATAAAGTTTCCTTAAGCTGCCAGTTAATCTGATTTTAGTGATTGAGGCAACAAGATTATAAGACTTTCTTGATTGTATACTAATCCTGGTTTGAAATTAAGGCTATTCCACCAGCCAAAGACCTGCAACTTTTAAGTCAGGCCTGTTATGTTTTGTAAAATCTCAGATAACTGTATATATAAATGTATAAAACATTTGGTAATTGGCAGACTAGAACAATGTGATATTCTTGCTTAAGGATGTGCGGCATGGCTTTCACTCAAACCCACAACCTTTGAATCTTGGGTCTGCACCCTTAACCACTAAAACAGGGAGCCTTAGTGGCAGATTGGTCTAAAGTGTGCTTATCAATCACAGCACCTCTCACTGCATAAGTTAAAACCCCACTTGGGAGAGATCCTTTTGTGAAAAAAGTTTGTCAGATACATGTAGATACAAAGATACATGTAGTTGGATTTCTCTGGGCATGTCAGTTTGCTCTACCATTTCAGACAGCCTTGATATAAATGAAAAGAATATTGACTAAGGCTTAAAATTGTTTTTAAATAAAGCACTTGATTCACCAGGTTTTTTATGTGTTATTATTTTTTTCTCCCAGTTTGGTACAGCTACAGAAATGATATCACAATATGAAAGTGCTCTATCAAGGTTTGAAGAGGATGATAAAGTGAATGAAGAAGCTGTTTCTATACGATACGAGAAAGTCTGTAGAGTTGTGTAAGTACATTTAGACAGTACATATAATCAGTATAAAAATTGCATCCTTTAGATGAGACCTTAGAAACTTGTTCTTATGTCATGGGAAAGCAAAACTCTCATATTTACATGTATAAAAATGCCCTGTGTCATGGCAAGGGTAGCATGCTAAAGACCCCTCCATGCACATTGCCCAGAGTTCCCAGCTTAAGTAAAAATTCTGCTACTTCACCTATAGCTGGTGATTCTGGCTGGAATATTCTTGACTGGGTGTAAAATCCCATTCAATCAATAAATCTTTGTGACTATAGTTATTGCCAAGTTCATGTTTTTCAGCTACATCTGTATTTAATTGACAGTTCAGCATTGGCTGGTGTTTCTTGTTTTTCAGCTACATCTGTATTTGATTGACAGTTCAGCATTGGCTGGTGTTTCTTGTTATACAGCTACATCTGTATTTGATTGACAGTTCAGCATTGGCTGGTGTTTCTTGTTATTCAGCTGCATCTGTATTTGATTGACAGTTCAGCATTGGCTGGTGTTTCTTGTTATTCAGCTGCATCTGTATTTGATTGACAGTTCAGCATTGGCTGGTGTTTCTTGTTATACAGCTACATCTGTATTTGATTGACAGTTCAGCATTGGCTGGTGTTTCTTGTTATTCAGCTGCATCTGTATTTGATTGACAGTTCAGCATTGGCTGGTGTTTCTTGTTATTCAGCTACATCTGTATTTGATTGACAGTTCAGCATTGGCTGGTGTTTCTTGTTATTCAGCTACATCTGTATTTGATTGACAGTTCAGCATTGACTGGTGTTTCTTGTTATACAGCTACATCTGTATTTGATTGACAGTTCAGCATTGGCTGGTGTTTCTTGTTATACAGCTACATCTGTATTTGATTGACAGTTCAGCATTGGCTGGTGTTTCTTGTTATACAGCTACATCTGTATTTGATTGACAGTTCAGCATTGGCTGGTGTTTCTTGTTATTCAGCTACATCTGTATTTGATTGACAGTTCAGCATTGGCTGGTGTTTCTTGTTATTCAGCTACATCTGTATTTGATTGACAGTTCAGCATTGGCTGGTGTTTCTTGTTATTCAGCTACATCTGTATTTGATTGACAGTTCAGCATTGGCTGGTGTTTCTTGTTATTCAGCTACATCTGTATTTGATTGACAGTTCAGCATTGGCTGGTGTTTCTTGTTATTCAGCTACATCTGTATTTGATTGACAGTTCAGCATTGGCTGGTGTTTCTTGTTATTCAGCTACATCTGTATTTGATTGACAGTTCAGCATTGGCTGGTGTTTCTTGTTATTCAGCTACATCTGTATTTGATTGACAGTTCAGCATTGGCTGGTGTTTCTGATTTGTAGGACTATTAAGTATCTTGCAAACATGATTAGATTTAAATTCCTGTTTTGGCTGTTGGCTTAGAAGAGGGATTCATATCATTACAAAACATTTTTGGATTGTAAAATTAAAATGTATGCTTCTCAATGAAGAATTTGTTCTTTGATGTCTTCAGTCTAATATAAGGTGTTCATGGTTGAAAGATTTTAAGTCACACTTCATGGTCCAAAGGTGTGTCATGACCTTGAACCAAGCTATATCGGAAAAGTCAAAGTTGAGGAAAACATTAAACCATTTCAGATGATGGATGACAGATTTTGCTCTGAAGAGATAGTCCTAGTTTCCATTGAACACTCTGGTTTCCTCCACTATCTAGGAACTGATCATCTCAATACAAGTAACAGAATCATGACTGGGTGTAAAATTTCATAAAACTCCACTCCTTTCCGCTCATCAGTCCTATAATAATATTTTTATATTACAGAATACAAGCAGGGAAGTATTATGATGCTTTAGAGTTATTGAAAACTGCAATGAAGATAGAGGAAAAAGAGCTAGGAGCAAGACCTCATCGTATGGTGGAGCTCTATGCTCTTATGGCTGAGATTTATGACGAGGTAGGTATGATGTGTTGACTAGTTCCAGGTTTACTTTGACTCATTATCTCCCACATTTCGAAGAAAGGGAAAGATAAATTTTTTTTAAGTTTTATCCTTCCAATCTATCTGTAAAGCCTTTGAAGGGAATATTCACTTTTAACTTTCATCCTTCTGTCCGTCCAAACACTTCTGGTCTGCAGTAATTCTCCAAAAACTATGAGGCACTATTTTATGAAACGTGGTGTAAAGCATCAGCATTGATAGGAATATACATATCATAAACCCAAGTTGGTAAGCTCATGTTCACTAGTTTTAGGTTTACTCTGACTCATTATCTCCTGCCTTTCCAAGAAAGGGGTAGATAAAGTGTCACAGTTCCATCCTTCCATCTATCTGTCCAGCCTTTCGAAGGGGATATTAAATTCAAACTTTGGTTCTTAGATCCTTCTTTTTGTCCATCCAGACACTTGTCTACATTAATTCTCCAAAACTATGATGGACTATTTTATGAAACATGCTGTAAAGCATCACATTGATAGGAGATATTCATATTATTAACCCAAGTTGGTTTGCTCAATTTCCTCAAAGTTATTGCCCTTTTAATGTAAGTACAAATCACAAAAAAAGTTCCTACTGGCGGGATCCTAATTCACTGAATTTGCTTCTTTCTGATTATTATCAAGCTGTTATACTTTGACTCAGTTTTATATAAACTTATTCACTGTGTGCATTGTTTATTTTCAGAAATTAAAGTTAAATGATTTTGTTTCGCCTAGTCAATTACCAGATTTAAGAAAGACAATACATTATGGTAGGAAGTCTATTGCACTTAGGAAAACATTACCAGGGGGTTACCATAAGGTTAGTACAATAGTGTGTCATATCAAATTTTAGGACTCAAGAATTGAATTTTACATTTTTGCAAAGCACTACATGCTATGTTTCCATTCCTGGTATCTCAAAGCACCATTGGCTTCTAATTTTTGGAAATTCTTTCAATAAGTCACCTATGTGAGCAATTTGGCTACTAATAATTTTAAATGTGAAATTGCATCTTTCTCATGTTTTTTTTCACCATATGGTAGAGTCAAACCTGCCTTAAAAGCCACATCTATATAAAGGCCACGTGATTGTAAAGACCAGTAAAATTTTAACAAAATTGCTCTTTATTCATGTTATTTGAACCTGTATAAGTGCCACATGCCTATAAAGGCCACTTTTATTGGTTTCCTTGTATGGTGTTTATATTCAAGTTTGACTGTATTTCAAATTCAACCGTGTATGAAGTCCGTATTTCTTAGGGTTTTTAAATACAGGTTCTACTGTAATTTAAACAGTACTTTTTGTAAAATCATATACTTTGACTAGAGATGGATACTTGGCATTTCCATTTCAGTGTGTAATCAGTCAAATTTGGCTAATTAAGATATATTTTATCTTTCCAGTTTAAATTAGCAATGAGTTTAATGAAGTTAGCATTTAATATGGAGAGTTGGGAAGCATGTGGAGGCGGTCCAGAACTGACCGGGGTGGAGGCGTTAGCTGAGGGTAATAAATACATTGATAGAGCTCTAAAGATATTTGAAGAGGTTAGCTATACTTCTTTTTACTCTAATTGGCATTACTATTACTGTATACAAGTCACTTAAATTTTACTGCAACCACAGATTTTTCAGACCATTTTTGTAAACAGACTTTGGAATGAATTTGGGAAAAATCAATCAACAAAATCCACATTTTGGGAAAAATGGAGATTAAGACGATACACTGATGTACTAATTTTGACATCTTTTAACAATTATCTTGCAGTACTATGCATACCAATGTTTTAAACAAGATGCACCTTCTATACACAATAATGAGCATCATACAAGCAAAGCTAAAAATATGAGATTCTTGTTGCCTTTCATGAATTTTCACTCTAAAACTTATGCAGAGTCAATTTGGGAATTTTTACTGACAAATTTGGGGAAAATTTATGCTTTATGGCATTGGGTATGGGTCCTATTACTGGACACTCTGAGTGCCCAGAAAATTTGCAAATTTGATGACCTCAGAGTGGCCAAGTGGTCTACAATGAGCACTTACAAATCACCATTTAGGTTTCAGTCCCACTTTAAAGAAATTCTAATTTCTAATGTGAGAAAGTTTTTTACTTTGCTTGGGGGGGGGGGGGGGGGGGAGGAAGGGGCTTTGGGTACCTCCGTTTTCTCCACCATTCCTGAACTGACTGCCTTTATATAAGTGAAATAATCTTTACCTGGGGTGTAAAAACCATTACTCCACTCTATTTTACTCCACACCACTCCTATTTGCAATTTTTTAAAATTCACAAAAGAGATGTTTTTTATTTCATAGTTGACATTTATTTTTCAGTTAAATGACATGGGTCACTATGCAGAAGCCTTAATGACAAAAGGTGTATTGGCGCCTAGAGGAAGCATGACACAGTTAAAGGTAAAGTTTCTTTTCACAGTTCTGTGAGAATTTGAATTACTGAAAGCCATTGTACATTGCTGCAATAGTTTAAGGGCTTTTGGTTACATGAAGTACAGAAAGGTTTGTTACATACTCCCAGCATGAGAGTTGGTGTCAACATTGGCATCTAATGATTGAAGTTTTTGGTAAACAGATTTTTGATTGACTAGATGCAAATAAAATTTTTCTTCTGACAGCTTTAATTATTACTAACCACTACAATAGCTCAGTTGGTGGCGTAATTGCTCCATATGTAGACGGGGTGTGAGCCCAGGCCGGATCTGACCAAGACTTGAATAAAGGTAGTGACTGATATTTTGCCGAGCACTCAGCATTTAGAAATGTAAGTTATGGGGACCTGTAAAAACCAATTACCTTATGTCACAGTATACATGGCACACTGCAAAGGTATAAAAAAAATCTGCCTCTTTGCCTAAAACTGGTGATGTCTCTTTATAAGTGAAATATTCTTGACTGGGATGTAAAACCTCATTCAATCAATTAATTAATCAATCAATCAACCAAACACTCGTTATTACCAGAAGACATAATACATGTTCATTGCGGGTACATGTATTTAAAGTCTATTAGCATATACATGTACAATAAAACTTGAATTCTTCAACACCTTTCAATCAAATTTTGACATTTTAAAGGGGTTTTGGAAAACATCGAAATAAAATTAAAGTCATAGTTTTCAGGACTTCAAAATAGTGTGGTGATAAGTCAGGTGGCAAAGTTATTGAGTGGCATCATAACAAGGTTTTACTGTTGCCATGAGAGAGGGGGCAAAGTTATTAAGTAGGTTTTAACTATGGTGTTAGTGAGATGTCAGAGTCATTGAGAGACATTAAGGAGGTGCTACTGTGGTGATAAGCAGGATGGCGAAATTTTTCTGTATCTGCATTCATGTTTAACTTGCTCTTACTATAATTTGATTTTATTTCAGTTATACAATGAGGCTATGGACTTATGTATGCAAATGTACGGTGAATATCATATACTTACCTCAAGGTTATATATAAACATAGGAATAGTGTACGAAGACAATAGTAATTATAAAAAGGCTTATGAATATTTTAAAAAATGGGCACGTGTTAGTGAAGAGATTCTCGGCCCTGAGCACCCAAAAACTCAGCGTGCGAAGGGAGTTCTACGGGAAACTCGTTATAGACAAATAGCAAGAGATCTCGGAGAATCGGACTCGGAAGAAGTGGATGAACCTGTGGAACAAGAAGATGAAGACGAAGAAGAAATAGAAAATCCAGATTTAGAACATTACTATGACGACCCGATAAGTCAAGGAAGTGGACAGGCGATTCAGCTTGACAATAGTTTAATTGAATCAAACAATGCAAATGTTATAGAAGTGATATCAGATAATGCAGATAATACAGAGAGAAATGACGCACAGCAAATCCGGCGAAACGACGAAAGTAGTGACTCAATGTTAATGAATGGTTACTTTGAAGAAAGATCATCTGGTCATGACAGTGGAAGTAATCAGGAAAATTCTGACAATGAAAATTTTTATGATGATAATTTTGAGGATTATGAAGAACACTATATACTTCATTCAGATAGCGGCCCTGTGATAGATGATTTTAACATTCACGTGGAGGAGGATGAAGAGGATGACGAGATCGTTCAAATCTCTGCGAGGGATGTTTATGATAACGACTTAGAGGCGGATAATAGATATGCAAGTGATAGTCATGAAGAGAGCGATGATGAAGATTCAGAACCCGTAAATCGTCATGGACACCATAGAACAGGACATCATCACTGAATTCTTTTTAGTAAAGTAAAACTATTTTATGTTATGCCAAAAAATTATTTTTTGCATTTATGTTACATGGAAAATAAGTTTTTTACTTGCATTTAGAATTTTTGATATACTTTGCCAGAAACGATAGACAAGTACAGTCAAGTTTCGATAATTTAGGAGTTAAAATAATCAAGTTTCTTGTAATATTGAAGATTGTTGGAATGTTCAAGTTTTCAGTCACAAAAAAAATTATTTCTAGAAATCCAAATATGTACTTACATGGTATTTGCTTCTTTCAACCACCAAATGTAGTACAACTTTCTGTTAGGTGTGGCAGTATACTTACATGGTATTTGCTTCTTTCAACCACCCAGTGTAGTACAACTTTCTGTTAGGTGTGGCAGTATACTTACATGGTATTTGCTTCTTTCAGCCACCAAATGTAGTACAACTTTCTGTTAGCTGTGGCAGTATACTTACATGGTATTTGCTTCTTTCAGCCACCAAATGTAGTACAACTTTCTGTTAGCTGTGGCAGTATACTTACATGGTATTTGCTTCTTTCAGCCACCCAGTACAGTACAACTTTCTGTTAGCTGTGGCAGTATACTTACATGGTATTTGCTTCTTTCAGCCACCCAGTGTAGTACAACTTTCTGTTAGCTGTGGCAGTATACTTACATAGTATTTGCTTCTTTCAGCCACCCAGTACAGTACAACTTTCTGTTAGCTGTGGCAGTATACTTACATAGTATTTGCTTCTTTCAGCCACCCAGTACAGTACAACTTTCTGTTAGCTGTGGCAGTATACTTACATAGTATTTGCTTCTTTCAGCCACCAAATGTAGTACAACTTTCTGTTAGCTGTGGCAGTATACTTACATAGTATTTGCTTCTTTCAGCCACCCAGTACAGTACAACTTTCTGTTAGGTGTGGCAGTATACTTACATGGTATTTGCTTCTTTCAACCACCCAGTGTAGTACAACTTTCTGTTAGGTGTGGCAGTATACTTACATGGTATTTGCTTCTTTCAACCACCCAGTGTAGTACAACTTTCTGTTAGCTGTGGCAGTATACTTACATAGTATTTGCTTCTTTCAGCCACCAAATGTAGTACAACTTTCTGTTAGGTGTGGCAGTATACTTACATGGTATTTGCTTCTTTCAACCACCCAGTGTAGTACAACTTTCTGTTAGGTGTGGCAGTATACTTACATGGTATTTGCTTCTTTCAGCCACCAAATGTAGTACAACTTTCTATTAGCTGTGGCATTTTTAACATACTGTTTTTCCAGAAAATCTAAATTTACAGTACAGGCCTGTCGAAAGATTAACACTAAGTTAACGAGTTAGTGCCGCATTCGCAGCTCATCTCAGTCCCTCCTTAGCTACATGTATATCTCAACCGCTGCTATATGTATCTCATGACAGCTTTTAGGTCACGAGTTATCCATATCTCGCCCTCTGGGCAACCAAACTTCAACTCTTTCTCATTAGTTAAGTGTTAAAACTTTTGACAGGTCTGTACTGTACAGGATTTTTTTTTGCAAAAATTATGAGTTTTAAAAATTCAATTTTATATCTGAATTTTAATATGAATTCAGTTATATGGAAGTTTTCCCCACAATCTAATTGGCTGCATTGGTAAGATTTACATTGATAGGGTCTGTGTTGGTAGGGTTTGCATTGATTGGGTCTTTGTTGGTAGGTTTGCATTGAGAGGGTCTGTTTGGTAGGTTTTTTTAAAGGAGTCTAATTTTGTACCCAAATATTATACTATTGCCTGTAACTTCGTATTAGATAAAAAAAATCATACATACTAGTACATGTATAGGCAAACAACATTGACCTATTTGCTTGACCTTTGATTTAAATATTTATTATGGACAAATAAATTTATGTATAGAGATCACACATGTATATTTCGTTTATATACTGAGAACACTAATCATAGGCAATCTGTATATATATTACCTGTGAATCCTAACACTACCCATATATTGAGTGGACTCACCTATATGAATATTCCTCACAAAAGGTCAAGCAGAGGTCAATCTTGTTTACCTATAGTTTTTTTTTAATCACATTAATAGGTCACATGACAGGATTTGTTATACCTATAACCCTACATTTCCTAAGCCATTAACTGAACTTGCCATGTTAAACTTAATTATTACTGGAATTTATTTTAATTTTTTATTTTTATTTTTATTAAAATACCTCAAACTTGGTTTATTCATATGATTGTCAGTGCAAATGCAAGTAAATCTTATGTTATTAAAAAATTTGCATGTTTTTGTGTTCATATTTTACATTTTTGTACCACTATTTGAAGTCAAGTGAAATTTCCACAATGAGCTTCACCATTGTGCCACCTGATGTACACCCTTTAATGTTTGAGTGGGATGTTTTGGAAAACGTTTATGTCTGGTATAATTCAATATTTTATGGACCAGGAAGTAATTGTTCCACACAAATGCTATAGGGTATCATGTGGTGCAGTGGCAAACCTTATTTGAATCACATTTTTAGCTGACCTGAGCATTGACCATTGAACCTCTGCATGAGATATGTACACACCCTCAGGTGAGCGTTAAGGCCCATTGGCCTCTTGTCGCAAATACTGTTGATCAATAGAAATAATTTCTTTTAAATCTTTTATTTAAACACCTCCAAAACTTTGTAGTTTGACATTAGTGTCCCTTGCATTTCAAGTTAATATTAGAAGTGTTGTATACATATTAGTTTCTATAGAGGTTTTTAACCTAGCTAGGTCCCCTGGTATTCCCAAACATATGACAAGAAAAAATGGACAACCTATCTAGATTTGCGTTTAGTGTTTTGTCATCATTAATTTATAAGCTTTAAAAGCTGTATTTGCACATTATACCCTCCTCAAACTCACCCCCTGCAAACTAAGTTTAGGAGGTATATAAGAATCACCATGTCTGTCATTGTTAAATTGTGTTACACGTACAGATGGATTTTGATTAAATTTGGCATAAATGTATAACAACAGAGAAGATGTATCATGTACCACATTTACATGTGTGTAGGTCAAAGGTCAAGGTCACAAGGTTAATCTTACAAACCTTAGTCTGGGTGGTGTATTTGGCTCTCAAGAGACATTCATCATCATTAATACTGAGGTTATCTTTATTTTGATAAATATCTGTTTTAAGATACATTTATAGTGTTTTATATATAATGATATATCAGTTTTACGATATTGTTGAGTTTATTCATTAGCTCACCTGACCGAAGGTCATGTGAGCTTATGGCATAGCGCAGCGTGTGTATGTGCGTGTGTGCGTGTGTGCGTGTGTGCGTCGTTAACACCTATTTTCGACTTCTCCTCTGAAACTACTGGACAGTTTTTAATGAAACTTTGTCAGAAGTATATATGGGCTGGTGCAATTCAGATTTGTTCGTGGCGTTGCTATGGCTACCATAACTAGGTCAAGGTGACCTAGGGGTGCAAAAATCTTAAAAAATCTTCTTCTCCGAAAGTACTGATTGGAGAAAAAATCTGATGTGATATTTGGCTTCTCTAGGGTCTTAAGCCTATAGTTTGTTCATTTTGTGAAATTCGGATAAAAAATAGGTTACGCGTTTTTGCGTTTAATTTTGAAAAAATCGTAAAATAGCTTCAAATTGTTATAACTTGACTATTTGACCAGATAATGACATGGGGTTTTCAGTTTTGACATCTTCTTGTTAATATCTTCAAAATGAGGTCAAGGTCGATTGTGAAGGTCGGACCTAATTTTTGTACCTCTGATTATAATTATTATCTCGAAAACTATAAACTTTTTGTATAGGCATGTATATTAGAATGTTGTAGGTATCGATACAACGATCATTTTGATGTATAGAAAAAGGTCATGGGTTCAAAGGTCAAGGTCACAGATGCGAAACAATACCGAAATTGTTAATTATCTCGAAAACTATAAACATTTTGTATAGGCATGTATATTAGAATGTTGTAGGTATTGATACAACGATCATTTTGGTGTATAGAAAAAGGTCATGGGTTCAAAGGTCAAGGTCACAGATGTGAAACAATACTGAAATGGTTAATTATCTCGAAAAGTATAAACTTTTTGTATAGGCTTGTATATTAGAATGTTGTAGGTATTGATACAACAATCATTTTGATGTATAAAAAGGTCATAGGTTCAAAGGTCAAGGTCACAGATGTGAAACAGTACTGAAATGGTTAATTATCTCGAAAACTATAAACTTTTTGTATAGGCATGTATATTAGAATGTTGTAGGTATTGATACAACGATCATTTTGATGTATAGAAAAAGGTCATGGGTTCAAAGGTAAAGGTCACAGATGTGAAACAATACTGAAATGGTTAATTATCTCGAAAACTATAAACTTTTTGTATAGGCATGTATATTAGAATGTTGTAGGTATTGATACAACGATCATTTTGATGTATAGAAAAAGGTCATGGGTTCAAAGGTCAAGGTCACAGATGTGAAACAATACTGAAATGGTTCATTATCTCGAAAACTATGAACTTTTTTGTATAGGCATGTATATTAGAATGTTGTAGGTATTGATACAACTATCATTTTGATGTATAGAAAAAGGTCATGGGTTCAAAGGTCAAGGTCACAGATGCGAAACAATACCAAAATGGTTAATTATCTCGAAAACTATAAATATTTTGTATAGGCATATATATTAGAATGTTGTAGGTATCGATACAACGATCATTTTGATGTATAGAAAAAGGTCTTGGGTTCAAAGGTCAAGGTCACAGATTCGAAACAATACCGAAATGGTTAATTATCTCGAAAACTATAAACATTTTGTATAGGCATATATATTAGAATGTTGTAGGTATCGATACAACGATCATTTTGATGTATAGAAAAAGGTCATGGGTTCAAAGGCCAAGGTCACAGATGCGAAACAATACCGAAATGGTTAATTATCTCGAAAACTATAAACATTTTGTATAGGCATGTATATTAGAATGTTGTAGGTATTGATACAACGATCATTTTGGTGTATAGAAAAAGGTTATGGGTTCAAAGGTCAAGGTCACATATGCGAAACAATAAGGAAATGTTTAATTATCTCAAAAACTATAAACTTTTTGTATAGGCATGTATATTAGAATGTTGTAGATATCGATACAACGATCATGTTGATGTATAGAAAAAGGACATGAATTCAAAGGTCAAGGTCACAGATGTGAAACAATACCAAAATGGTTAATTATTTCGAAAACTATAAACTTTTTGTATAGGCATGTATATTAGAATGTTGTAGGTATTGATACAACGATCATTTTGATGTATAGAAAAAGGTCATGGGTTCAAAGGTCAAGGTCACAGAAGCAAAACAATACCAAAAGGGTTAATTATCTTTTTGTATAGGCATGTATATTAGAATGTTGTAGGTATTGATACAATGGTTATCATGATGTAAAGAAAAAAGTCATTGGGGTTTAGTTTTTATGTGTTCTTTAAATCTATCAGCTAGCCATTAGTTATCAGGTGAGCGTATCAGGCCCATGGGCCTCTTGTTTTTAGTTTATGATTTTTTGTTAAGAGACAATCTTTATCACTTTCATCATATTTATAAGACTGACAGCGAGTAAAAGATATGGTAATAAAACCTTAAATTCTGACAATAAAGTCAAATTTACCTTTCAGGAGAACCCAATTTCACTTCTCTTCATTTGTTAACCTTACTTTGCTAGATTTCAAATTTTTAGTTTGCGTTTGATATTGTGATTTAAACATTGGCTGGTATGTTTGCATTTGACTTGTAATGTAAAATGAAAAGCTTACCATCTCGGGTTTGATTGGAGATGTTCATCAAATTGACCAATATGAAATAATAATTCTGCACAAATGTTGTATGTTGTTTGATTGTATGTTTTGTTGAAAGAGGATTCAATTTTACCTTCTGCACGAAGTATGGCCAAAATATTGTTAGCGTATTCCTAGTGCATGTGTTTGTGTTTGTCATGCAAAATTGCATCTTTTTATTATCCCAGCCTTTCAAAGAAAGAGGGGGATACTAAATTTGAAGTTCTGTTCTTCCACCTGCCCAGTCACTTCTTGTTCAGAGTAATTTCTAAAATTATGAAGCACTATTCTATGAAACTTAATGTAAAGCATTGATATTAATAGGAGATGCACATATCAATAAACAAAGTTGGTTTGCTCATTTTCCTGGGAGTTATGGCCCTTTGAACATCACAAAAAGTACCTACAGGCAAGGGGATCCTAATTCACTGAATTTGCTTGTTTGTTTTTGTCTTCAATGCCCCATCATGCTTTTTGTTAACATGGTCATAATGTGTTTGTTATTACTGTAATTGCATTATACAGAGTACAATATAGTCCAAACAGCAGTAATGAAAAATACGATCTATGCTCAGTGATAGAACTTCAATTTGGTCAACCACACAAAGTGATGATGAAGTACACAAAAATGGCTTTACACATATTTCAAAAACCTAACAGCCTAAATATGATTTCATGGATGGTTGGTCTATATAGTCACATACAAGTGAAGTACACATATGTATGATCCTGATGTATCATGTGTCAGACCAGAAAGCTGTGCTACACAAAGTGATGATGAAGTACACAAAAATGGCTTTACATATATTTCAAAAACGTAACAGCCTAAATATGATTTCATGGATGGTTGGTCTATATAGTCACATACAAGTGAAGTACACATATGTATGATCCTGATGTATCATGTGTCAGACCAGAAAGCTGTACTTCACAAAGTTATGATGTAGTACACAAAAATGGTTTTACACATGTTCCAAGTACTTACCAACCAAAATATGATTTCATTGATGGTTGGTCAAAAGTCACATGAAAGAGGCCAAGACGAGATGTTGATTGGGCACTGATTTGTTAGCTTAGTGCAAAACTTTCAACAAGCCTGACTCCAGTTTCACAATCATTTTCAACTAAGATTTTCCTTTTGGCAATGTCTTATGGAACTATGAATCAACATTTTTGAGAAAACTAAACACAGATGGTATAAGCTTGAAGTGATCTTCAAATTGACACCTTAATGAAGTTGTTACATTATCAAATTTGCCAGATTTAAATTAAGGAAAATCTTAGTTAAGGAATGATTGTGAAACTAAAAATAAAATATGTGTCCACACCAGAAACGTCATGCAGCAAACCTGATTGAATTTTATCATTCTGATAATAAACTGTAGTTATCACAGTTTGCTGATTGTAGTGTAATACAGTCCAACCTGCCTTAAAGGTCCACTCTGTATAAGGACCACCTGCTTATAAAGGTAATTAAAATTGTATCCCAATTGTTCTTTATTCATATTATTTAAATCTGTATGTAAAGGCCACCTGTCCAAAAAGGTCAATTGAACTGGTTCCCTTGGATGGCCTTTATAGAAAGGTTTGAGTGCATTTAAATCTATCGTTATGTCATGACCTACCATGCTTGGATAGATTTTCCAAATAAATAGTTATATTAATATTTTTTCATTATTTTTGTTATTAGTAGATATTTTAATTACATGCCTTTATCGTTCTTAATAAAAATAATTTGTTTTATAATACTCAATTGGGGGATATGTACTACACAAAGATGAATGTTTATAGGTACATGTACTGCTGTCTCTGTTAAGTACTACTACTAAAGAGATTTTCGTCAGTTAATTTTTACAAGAAGCATTATTTCAAGATACCTGCAAATTTTTTTTACATCACTAGATGTTGATCAGTGCTAATGCAAACAAATATTATTAAAATAAAATATAGATACTCTAAAGGGGGAAAGTTTCACGTGGGTAAAATTTTCGCGCTAAAGAAATTACCGCGAAATTTTTACCCACGCGAAAATGATAACTATACAGGTTTATATATCATAATATACAGAATATACACCCATTGATATCGGTAACACAGAAATTACACCCACGGGAAATGACAAATTTCAGAAATCGTGAAATTTTCACCCCGCGAAAATAATCCCCTTTACAGTAAAAGTTTTATTTTTGTGTTATGTTGCTCTGGCGAATTTGGGCGAAAATAAAATGAACACAAAAATTTATTGATTTACTGTACAATATGACTATAAAACGTAATTAAAAATTAATCAATTTCAAAACGGTGAAAAAAAAATTAAATTCTCTTTATAGTGTGGCATATTTTGTACATGTGCATCATAAATAGATTTTGTTTTCTCATTTATATTAAATACCACCCAAATGTACCCATCCCCAGTTTCACAATCATTCCTTAACTGACCACTGCGGTAGCTCAGTTGGTAGCTCAGTTGGTAGATTGCTCGCTCCGTAAGTGGAAGGTCGTGGGTTCAAACCCTGACCGTGTCTGACCCAAGCCTTAAAAGTGGGTAGTGACTGTTCTTTTGCCAGGCACTTGGCATTACAAAATGAAAGTCACAGTTCTTTTCGATGGGAACTTTAAATAAACAAGGTCCCTTGGCACGATAAAGAACCCTTCTGTATAATGCCATCAGCGCAACACACAGGCAAAAGCACATTAGCCTAATGCTGGTAAAATCTTGATATCAGTGAAATACTCTTGACTGGGACATAAAACACCATTACTCAACTCAAATGTGACTGTTGTATGTATTATTGAGAGAGATGTGTTTTTTAAAGAACATGTAGAAAACTAATATTTTCCTTTACTTAAATTGAGGAAATTTTAACATCTTTTGGCATGATAAATAAACATATTTGTCAAAACTAAATATCAATATTATAAGATTGATGCGATTTTCAAAATGACAGCTTAAATTCCTGTATCTCTGAACAATTAACTAAATTATTAAGTTTTCACATTTGCCGTATTTAAGTTTAGGAAAATCTTGGTTAAGGAATGATTGCGAAACATGGGTTGGACCTCCCCTAAACAGACAAATGTATAGAGTGAATTTATAGTGTGGTACAGACAAACCTGTCTTAAATGCCACCTCTATATAAGGACCACAAGCTTTAAAGGTCGGGTATTATTTTATCCCAATTGCTCTTTATTCATGTTATTTGAACCTGTGTATAAGGGACACTTGTCCATAAAGGTCAATTTTACTGGTTCCCATTGGTTACTTTTATAGACCAGTATGTCTATATACATGTATTGAACAGCATTACTAGTATTAATTTAGTGTCACAATAATAATAAGACATATCTATAGATTCTTGTTTGTCTTATAGACAATTTTTCAGACTACAGTAAACATTCTAATAATCGAAGCACTAAAGATAAACCTGTAAATTCTTGATTCATCGCCACCATTTTTCAGTCAGATTTTGGTTTCATAAGTGATTTGGTGATAAGTCCAGGAAGGATAATTATTATAAAGAGAAAAAAATTGAGGGGTTTCAAAATAGTTTGGCAATAAGGGAGGTGGCAAAGCTATCAAGGAGCATTATGACAAAGTCTTGCTGTTCTTGAATTATTAGAGCTTAAATTATTATAACATTTACAGTAGGGAAAATCCCTCTTGATTAGAGTCTGCCCTCAAATACATGATTTTTTTCAAAAGAAAACCTTACTAGATTGCTCATCTCAAACTACATGAATTGGAATGATAGGTTTATCCCATAGAATTTTGAGCTTATGTGATTAACAGGTTTGACTGTATTTAAAATGCTTGAATCTTCAAAGAATTAGTGTTTTCATATGAAACAGAACAAGTCTTTTAAAAGAAGTTATTATCTGATTAAAGGATAATCCTTTATTCAAGGGGAATAACTCCATCAAAAAGGGGGGGGGGGGGGAGGGGAATAATTTTACCAATGGGGAAGGGGACATTATTCAGTCTGTATTTTTTTAATAGCATTCATCATAGCATTATTATTTTAGTCACAAAAAAAACCCAGAATGACATGACAATTTATTGCAATGAGTGTTTTGTGTTCCAAAATAAAAGGAACTATAGCAAAGGTGCTGGGGATGGATTTTAAACATTTTATAAAAATATAGTGTATCACATGACACTTTATATATTGTGATGCGCGATTTTTTTATTATTTTTTTTTTGTAAAATGCTTAAAATCCATTCCCATGCACCAGAGAACTGTAGTATTATGTTATACAATTTGATTTTAGTGACCTGTGAAATGAGACCAGCCCTGGTCTTCAATTAGTGATATTTGATATTGGATGTCTTTTGGAGAAAGCCGTATAAATGTTGAATAAGTAATAGGCCTCTGTAGACTGTGAAATATAATCTGTTTGCATATCAAAGTAAGGTTTTGTATGTGTTAATAAGTTAATCCTCCTGTTGATATGTTAATCCTCCCGTTGATAATACAAAATTAACCTAATAAAAATTGAAACAAATGAAAAATTGTTGTTTTGATTTTTTGTTAAAGTGACCAAGGATTTTCAGCTTTTCTCATTATAGGATGTTCAGGTTACCTCATTGTATAATGTGATTTAGGATTTTCAGCTTACTTCAACATAATGATATGAGATTTTTCAGCATAGCATTTTCAGCTTCCCTCAACAGAAACTGTTAACAAGAGTTTTAGCTTACTTCAACTGAAAGTGATCTAGGATTTTCAGCTTACATCAGCTCACAGTGATATAGGATTTTCAGCTTACTTCAGTGTACTTATCAGAGATTTTCAACTTACCTCAATAACAGTAATATAGGGTTTAAGTCTACCTCATCTGAAAGTTATCTAGTATTTTCAGCTTACCTAAATGTAAATTGATCTAGGATTTTTAGCTTACCTCAACTGAAAGTGATCTAGAATTTCAGCTATCTCAACATTAAGCTAAACTTGACCATAAAGGATTAAACTTTACTGGGCTTTAAAAGCAGGTGGCCCTTATATAGAGGTGGCTTTTAAGACAGGTTTCACTGTACAAATGTATATTGAGGCAGTCTTTCACAGATGGTGGAGGACAGAGGAGTACCGAGAGAAATCAACTTGCCTTTGACATGCAAACCGACACTTTCTCACACTATAGAATCTGCTCAAATGGGTTTCGAATCTAGTGAGGCAAGAGGCGCTGTGATCTGTAGTGAAGTGGAGTAATGGTGTTTCACAGGCCAGTCAAGATTCTTTTACTTATAGCAAAACAGTCAGTTCTAGGATGGTGGAGAAAATGGGAGTACCCAGTATCCAGAGAAATCCACTTACCTTTGACAAGCAAACGTAATTTTCTCACACTATAGGATCTAATCGGTGGGAATCTAGGTGTAAAAAGGGCTGTGATCTGTAAGACAGCAACTTAGACCACTTGTCCACCAAAGCCCTCTCTACAAGACTAAGGAGTTAGGAGTGCAATGCTGTTTTACATGCAATTCATGATTCTTTCACTTATATTGAAATAGTCTTTTCTGGGTGAGATTAAGCCTAGAGAAAATCACCAACCTTGGACAAGCAAACTGACAAACTCACGCACAAGAGTGGCATGGGGTTCTAAACCACATGCTTAAGACCATCCAAACACTAAGGTCCCCAGAGTAAATAGATAAAATCAACACTGGACGAGTCTGTTGAGTTTTATTTTACAGAAATATTAAAATAAAATGAGTTTATTTAATACATAAAAAAATTTTAAAATGGAATGTTTTAAATATATATATAAATTGTGAAAATCCATTTCTTTGAAGATTATAACAAATGCAGTTGTGTTCATACAATAATTCATCTGTGAATTAAATACTGGTTATAAAAATAGGTGTGATGACATTGAAAACAGTTGTATAGGCAAACAACAATGACCTGTCCGCTTAAACTTTCATTATGACTATTCATATAGGAGGATCCACCCAATACATGGGTACATTTTAAAGTTAATACATACACAATTCAACTTTAACTCTTTGAATTTAGTGTTTTCTTGTGATGTAGATGAATTAAACACTTGTATTCCCTATATCCAAATTAAAGGTCAAGTGAACAGGTCAATGTTTCTTGCTGATACATGTAATTACAGAAAACAGACAACTTGATCAAACATGGGGGAACAATAGAAGTGTTTGTTGTACTGTAAAGAAAAATCATTTTGATTGGATGACAAGTCAAAAACATGAGCATATGTAGCCAACTGAAGACGTAAATATAGGCATCTTTTGTACCAGTGGAAACCTCAATGACATTGCGTAATCAAGCTTGAGACATGGACATGGAAATTTTGGAAATTGGGCTACTAAAAATTTTTAATTTGTGGAAATCCTAGAGTAGTAGATAGGCAAACAAGTTTGAAGCTTGACAATCTTGTACGAGATGTTTCAATGGTATGCATACCAGAAAGTATGAGTGTTTCAATGGTATGCATACCAGAAAGTATGAGTGTTTCAATGGTATGCATACCAGAAAGCTTGACAATCTTGTACGAGATGTTTCAATGGTATGCATACCAGAAAGTATGAGATGTTTCAATGGTATGCATACCAGAAAGTATGAGTGTTTCAATGGTATGCATACCAGAAAGCTTGACAATCTTGTATGAGATGTTTCAATGGTATGCATACCAGAAAGTATGAGTGTTTCAATGGTATGCATACCAGAAAGCTTGACAATCTTGTATGAGATGTTTCAATGGTATGCATACCAGAAAGTATGAGTGTTTCAATGGTATGCATACCAGAAAGCTTGACAATCTTGTACGAGATGTTTCAATGGTATGCATACCAGAAAGTACGAGATGTTTCAATGGTATGCATACCAGAAAGTACGAGATGTTTCAATGGTATGCATACCAGAAAGCTTGAAAATCTTGTATGAGATGTTTCAATGATATGCATACCAGAAAGTATGAGTGTTTCAATGGTATGCATACCAGAAAGCTTGAAAATCTTGTATGAGATGTTTCAATGGTATGCATACCAGAAAGCTTGAAAATCTTGTATGAGTGTTTCAATGGTATGCATACCAGAAAGCTTGAAAATCTTGTATGAGTGTTTCAATGGTATGCATACCAGAAAGCTTGAAATCTTGTATGAGATGTTTCAATGGTATGCAATACCAGAAAGCTTGAAAATCTTGTATGAGATGTTTCAATGATATGCATACCAGAAAGTATGAGTGTTTCAATGGTATGCATACCAGAAAGCTTGAAAATCTTGTATGAGATGTTTCAATGGTATGCATACCAGAAAGCTTGAAAATCTTGTATGAGATGTTTCAATGGTATGCATACCAGAAAGTACGAGATGTTTCAATGGTATGCATACCAGAAAGCTTGAAAATCTTGTATGAGTGTTTCAATGGTATGCATACCAGAAAGCTTGAAAATCTTGTATGAGTGTTTCAATGGTATGCATACCAGAAAGCTTGAAAATCTTGTATGAGATGTTTCAATGGTATGCATACCAGAAAGCTTGAAAATCTTGTATGAGATGTTTCAATGATATGCATACCAGAAAGTATGAGTGTTTCAATGGTATGCATACCAGAAAGCTTGAAAATCTTGTATGAGATGTTTCAATGGTATGCATACCAGAAAGCTTGAAAATCTTGTATGAGATGTTTCAATGGTATGCATACCAGAAAGCTTGAAAATCTTGTACGAGATGTTTCGATGGTATGCATACCAGAAAGCTTGAAAATCTTGTATGAGTTGTTTCAATGGTATGCATACTAGAAAGTATGAGTGTTTCAATGGTATGCATACCAGAAAGCTTGAAAATCTTGTATGAGATGTTTCAATGGTATGCATACCAGAAAGTATGAGTGTTTCAATAGTATGCATACCAGAAAGCTTGAAAATCTTGTATGAGATGTTTCAATGGTATGCATACCAGAAAGTACGAGATGTTTCAATGGTATGCATACCAGAAAGTATGAGATGTTTCAATGGTATGCATACCAGAAAGCTTGAAAATCTTGTACGAGATGTTTCGATGGTATGCATACCAGAAAGCTTGAAAATCTTGTATGAGTTGTTTCAATGGTATGCATACTAGAAAGTATGAGTGTTTCAATGGTATGCATACCAGAAAGCTTGAAAATCTTGTATGAGATGTTTCAATGGTATGCATACCAGAAAGTATGAGTGTTTCAATAGTATGCATACCAGAAAGCTTGAAAATCTTGTATGAGATGTTTCAATGGTATGCATACCAGAAAGTATGAGTGTTTCAATGGTATGCATACCAGAAAGCTTGAAAATCTTGTATGAGATGTTTCAATGGTATGCATACCAGAAAGCTTGAAAATCTTGTACGAGATGTTTCGATGGTATGCATACCAGAAAGCTTGAAAATCTTGTATGAGTTGTTTCAATGGTATGCATACCAGAAAGCTTGAAAATCTTGTATGAGTTGTTTCAATGGTATGCATACCAGAAAGCTTGAAAATCTTGTATGAGTTGTTTCAATGGTATGCATACCAGAAAGCTTGAAAATCTTGTATGAGATGTTTCAATGGTATGCATACCAGAAAGCTTGAAAATCTTGTATGAGATGTTTCAATGGTATGCATACCAGAAAGCTTGAAAATCTTGTATGAGATGTTTCAATGGTTACATACCAGAAAGTATGAGTGTTTCAATGGTATGCATACCAGAAAGCTTGAAAATCTTGTATGAGATGTTTCAATGGTATGCATACCAGAAAGCTTGAAAATCTTGTATGAGATGTTTCAATGGTTCTTATTTCAAGGCAAAAATTTCCAAAAATACAAATTGATTACTGATTACATATATTTTTAAACAAATAATAAAAAGCAAATGTATATTATAATATTCATACAGTGTAGATCACAGACGACAAAAATAAATATTATGCCAGCAAATAATTACATCTCCATGACAACATAATAATCACTATAGGTCGTCCACGATTTGATGGCAAAGTATACAGCAAGTCTTTTTTCATATTAGGGTAATTGTAACAAATAAAGCTTGTGCCGGCGTGATTATACACATACGGTGATACGCCGCTTACACCTATATGCGTTTTTTTTAAACTTGTCTGTCTTCATAATCACTGCCATCAAATTGTGGACGTACTATACTTACAGATTATAATAAGCTAAACAAAACAAAAAACAAGAGGCCCATGGGGCTTAACGCTCACCTGTGACCTTGACCTTTGAACCCATGAGATTCATTCAAATATCAAAATGATAATTAGGCCAATATTCTAATATACATCCCTATACAAAAAGTTGGGATAAATAATCATTTCAGTACTTGTTTGTATCTGTGATCTTGACATTTGAACCCATGCCCTTCATTCATATATCAAAATGACCATTGTGCCAGTACCAACAATATTCTAATATATATGCATATACATAAAGTTCATAGTTTTGCAGATAATTAACTATTTTGGTAAACTTGTACATCTGTGACCTTGATCTTTGAACCCATGACCTTAATCGATATATCAAAATGATCGTCATGTCAATACCTACAATTAACCAAAACTCCTACATCATTATCACCAGAAATGTTTAAAAAATAGCATTTTTTATCAAAGGTCAATAACTGGGACATGACCATGACCTTTGACCTTGACATCAATCAGAAGAAAATCGCAAGACAAGATCAACAGTGAAAACTCCATACAATTATCTTCAGCCATTATGAAGTTATAACAATAAATGTCTCATTTTAAAAATTACCTAATTTTACGCAAAAAACGCGTAACCTATTTTTCGTCCAATTTTCATGAAAAACACAATTTTAATGTATCTAGGTATCCTGAATCCAAAAATCTAATCAAAATTTGCCTGCACCTTTTGGTCTCAGAGAAGAAGATTTTTTTGTCTTTTGGCTATTTATAGTAACGGCAGCCATATTGTTGGGCGTGGTCAAACCCCGAACACAATTTTGAAAGCCTGTTACCCAGGCATAATAATCATTAAGTTTCATCAAATTTGGCTCAGTAGTTTTGGAGGAGAAGATTAAAATGTAAATTTACGCACGACGCACGACCGACGACGAACTGTGATAGATAGCAATAGCTCATCTGAGCCTTTTGGCTCAGGTGAGCTAAAAAACAAGTTGTCTATCAAGCCTAATCTATACCAAATCCTTTTTATCTGCTGACTACTACTATAACTAGAGCAGTCTCTTGAGAGACAAATTCCTTCTCCCCCATCCTTTGTTATTGCTACAATTTGACCTTATTACCTTGACCTTTGACATATGCACCTAAATTTGAAATGGGACATATTGTCTCATTTTGGATAGATTTGACCTAAATTTGATCAAAATTCATCCAAAGACATGGAGTGTACATGACATTACAATGCATGGCCAGACAGAGTGATTCCTATTTACCCGTCTAACCTTCATTTAATTTAAGTACAAAAAATATCCATAAACAACTCTCTTATTTTTAGGGTAGGGGAGATAATCAGCAGTATAAAGGACCTGGTATTGCAACTACAACAATTGCTTTCTTAATGATTTTAGCACCATGAAAACTCATTTCAGTCCTTCAAAATTACAATGAACCCTTCAAAAATGAATCACTATAGTAATAGTATTAGCTAGTTTAAATCCATATGTTGAAACTAAATCCACATAATTTGATACCAGTTTACAAAATGTAGGGACTCCAAATGCAACTAGAACTGTCTCTTGAGAGCCAAATACCCCCCCCCCCCCAACACTTTCAACATCTAAAAGGGTTTAATGTTTTCTAACGACCTTGACCTTTCCGATATGACCTTGGTTCAAGGTCATGACAGACATTTCTACCATGAAGATTATTCATGTGAAGTTTTATGACAGTCATCCAAAGCAATTATGAAATATTGCACAGACATAATTTCACACAGACAGACAGACATGATTCCTATATACCCCCTCAAACTAGTTTGCAGGGGTGTGTGTGTGTATTAAAATAGGCTTTTACCTTAGAAATCATCATATGTGGTCATATTGGTACAGCCACAAGCAATTTTCAAGTTGAGTAATGGAGTTTATCGCCCCAGTCAAAATTCTTTCATTTATGTTCAGGGAAAGTGGAGGAAACCAGAGTGCCTGGAAAAAACTATCAACTTCTGGCAAGTTTAACAGGCAAACTTTCTCACACAAGGAACTGCCCCCGAAAGGGATTTGAACCTAGGCATTAAAAAGAACTGGGAGTTTGGGGTAAGATTCCCAGATTTGTGAAAATAGCTGTGAAAGGTGTTGTGACCCATAAATGCATAGGTTAGACCATTTAGACCCCTGGATGTTACTGATTTGGAGTCCATAACATAATGTTCAGTTGTGGAAAACTTATTTTCACATTTGACGCCATGCCACTTTCAGTGACAATTTTTTTTATAAAAAATCAATTTCTACCCTGTAATTTTACATGCAAAATATACACAGCAATATAAAGCGATAATTATAAAATTCAATAATGACCAATACAATATACCGACTAAAATGTTCCAATTCTGCTTATTATCAAGTTAAAACAAACAACAGATGATATTAACACACAATTCATTACTTATATCACAATTAAAAAGTTACCAGAGAGCACAATGACTACAACTTATACTGTATTTACACTACACAATTTTAGCTTAAGGTTTTTGTGTTTGTAATTTATTTTCGAAAATCGAATTACTCATATCACCTTTTATTAACTCATAGTAACTAGTATTAACTTGTTCTTAGGGTGAGCTCTGCCATTCACCAATTTAGCCAATTGCTAATTTTTATAATATCTGGCTCTAAAAAATAGCTTTTGACTTTTATCTCCAAAATTTTCATTAATTTCTTTGTGATGCAGACAAAAATGACAGATTTTTTTTCTTTTTTCTTTTCACAAGTATTGAAACATTTTGTGGCTTTTAGTTTCTTAGTTTTACTGGCTCCTTAACATATAAATTGGCTTTTAAATTTTCAAATTGGTCAATTTTTGTGCTTTAACTTTTTAAGAGCCAGAGCTATCCCTGGTACTAACTTCACCAAACACATGGCTATGTGATAATGTGAGTAATCAGAATTTCATCAAATAAATTGCAAATAAAAACACATCGTAAGTCATAATTGTGTATTATAAATTCAGTATTAACGACTAGTTAATTAAATCATTAATTACTTACACACCTGAAGCTTTTAAATTTAAAGTTTTATACATGGAAAGCAGTATAATATCCGAATAAACAATTTTCATACATAAAAGTACATGTATTGTCGTTTTTGAATTACATCTATTAGGATATACATGTATGCAAGTACCTGCATTTACTTTCTCATACTTTATTTATAAATTTTGTGTATATAAACAAAACAAATTTCTAGACAGAATACACAAATAGTTCTTAAAATAATTTCATTTTGTATTTGATACAAGTACTCAATAGCCAAGTACAATAAAACCTCGATTCAAACCCCACTATTTGCTCATTTAAAAAAATTTTGGCATTATAAAGGGGTGTGGCAACAAACTGAGGAAGGCTTATAACAATAAATATAAAAGAAATGTATTTTGGGATTTGATAATAGTGTGGCAATAAGCAAGGTAAAAAAAGTTACGGATGGGGCATCATAACAAGGTTTTACTGTACTTATAACTGCTGAGCATAACAATGATAAAATGTACCCTATATCAAAGTCACTTCAACTCTTAAAGGCACCAGTGATTATTAAAGTGTGATATCAAAACAAATCTTTAAACACTTGTTTAAATTTTAACATGATTACTAGATATACATTTAAATTATTATCAACAATGCTTTTGTCAAAACAAAAAATTCTGCAAAAAATGCAGAATTATGTCCACTTCGGGGTCATCATTTTTGTGGGTCAGCGGTTAGAGTGACTGTCTAAAGAGCAGTATGTCGAGGGGGTTGGGTGTCAGTTAGCTATATAAAGGAAGATACAAAATAGGAATTCAATATCTCAACAAGGAAAAAACTCCAGAAAAGTTGGGAAAAGATTAAGGGAAACCTGGTGTGGACTTAAAATAATCCCTGTATCAGTAACACCCTGTTACATTCATGTCTAACACTTGTTGATCACAGTACTTCAGATATTTCCTTATTTTAGATACATGTGTATTTTCTTATTCATCAAAATTTTAAACAATTTGTTTAACAAGTGTTTGTACAATGAAAACAATTTCTAAAACATGCAAATGCTTTCAAAATACAGACGTATCATATCTCTTTTCACTCATAAATATTTTTCATAAAGACATTGAAAATTGTGTATATAATTCAAAATATTAAAAACATTTGTTCTTATATAAAAAATAACGACATGCAATAACTAGGAAAAAACTTAACAAATACAGTCAAACCTGTCTATAAAGGCCACCAAAGGGAACCAGCAAAAGTGACCTTTATGGAAAGGTGGGCTTTATATACATGTTCAAATAATATGAATGAAGAACAATCAGACTACAATTCTACCGGCCTTTATAATCAGGTGGACCTTATATACAGGTGGTCTTTAAAGGCAGGTTGGACTGTATATTATGGTGTTAAAAACAACAAATATATATTTATATATACACAGATATATACACACACAGTACACATGCTTTGGATAAACAAGTGTTTTTCATTGTCACAGCAATATTTTTACAAACTAACATATACAGTATACATCCATGTATGTGTATCTATGGATACTTAAAAATAATAAATAAGTAAGTGGACTATAGGTCACAAGTCTAGCCTAAAAAGTGCCACTTTGTAAAATAATTTTCACTCATTGATGATGCCACACAAATGGCTTGCATGAAAAGTGCCATTTTGAAAAAAAAATGTTTTACCAAGTTGATGACGACAACACCAATGGTTGCTACAAGATGGCTATTCAGCAAAAATGCAACTATTCTCTGGCAGTATGTATAATAAGTTTATTTTTGCTAGACAAACATTGCACCCCTTATATGACCTTGAATGACTTGAAGGTCAAAGGTAAAACTATCCTTAGGCACAAACAAAACTTAAAAAAGGAGGTGTGCAAGATAATTATTTTACAAATGTATCAAAGATTCGTAAAAATGTTTTATTTTACATATATATGGTATGTCTGGAAAAGTATCATTTTACATCAGAATGTATCGTGTGTGTGCGTGTGTGTGTGTGTATGTGTGTGTGTGGGTGATTGTATCATTTACATGTATAAGAACATTTAGGAATGTATCATATCATGCGTGGGATTGTGTATCATTTACACATGTATACTGTGAATGCATCATTTAGACATTGTATGAGAATTTTTTTTTCACATATGTAGAAATTGATTAGTGTATCATTTAACATTATGTGAATGTATCATTTTACATATGTGAATGTATAATTTTATGTATGGGAATGTATAATTTTACATATGTGTGAATGTATCATTTTACACATATTACCGGTACATATTTTGAAATGATTTTATTTATGGAAATATATTTTTAAATATTGGAATGTATCATTTTACATATGTGTGAATGTATCATTTTACATGTGTGAATGTATCATTTTTACAAAATTTGGAATATATCATTTTTTATGTATGTAAATGTATCATTTTACATATGGGAATGTATAAATTTACACATGTGTAAATGTTTAATTTTACATGTGTGTGAATGTATAATTTTACACATTTGGAAAGTATAATTTTACATATGGGAATGTATTATTTTACATATGGGAATGTTATACAAGTGATAATTTACAAAAAATGTACAATATCTTTTGCACTATTTTATTACCGGTATTCTGTTTCGATTACCAATTATTGGCAATTCATATTCAGCAGATTCAATATTGCTTCTTATTTACTTCGGGAAGAATTTTGATTAAAATATAGTAATAAAATTTGTAAAACCTTAATTCATCCCGCCATTTGCAGGGATGAAGCTTAACAATTTTGAGTTGGGGCCCAGCCCACTTTTTAAGAGAAAATGCAATAGCAGTACATAACAAAAATCTTTAAAACTTGGGAGCGCAGGAAAATTTCTAGGGGTCAAGGGCTACTGGGCCCCTGTTGATCTTAATCACTGCATTTGTTTAGTCAGATTTTAGCATTATAAAGGGGTTTAGTGATAAATTTAGGAAGACTTTTTTAACTTCAAAATAGTGTGAAAAAGCAGGTAACTCAGTTATTAATAAAGAGGTTTGGTAATATTTTTGGGTGGCTTATTTTTGGAGTTCAAAATAGTGTATAAAGGAGGTAACAAAGTCATTGTATTTCAATTCATATGGAATTGCAAAAGATGATGTTTCACCATAAAAACAACTTTATTCTGGGAATTTATGTTTTTCCAAAAAAGTTTCACACCAACATTAAGAGTTGAGTTGAGTAATGATGTTTAACATCCCAGTCAAGAATATTTCACTTTTATCAAGACGTTGTAAGCTATAGGCAAAGGTGCAGAAATTTTGCCTGTGCATTGCAGTTATGGCATTATACAGCTGGGTTCTTTATATTGTAAAGCCTACCGTGACAAGGGACCTCGTTTACTTTATAGTTCCCATCCCAAAGAACCATGATTTTCATTTTGTGGTGAAAAAACAGTCACTACCCTCTTTCAAGTCTTGGGTCAGATCTGGTCGGGGCTCGAAACCCATGACCACCCACTTAAGGAGCAAGCACTCTACCAGCTGAGCTACCACAGTGGTTCGAGTTATTGGTGATGTGGTACACCAAGAAAACCCTATTGCTGTTTAACTTTTACATTCTCAGTGTAAGTCCAAAATTTTTTGTACAAAAAACATTAACAATCAACAACACTTCTTTTAAAACAATAACAACAATATGGAACACAGTTAAATCTTGATTCATCACCAACAGCCAACTTCAGTCAAATTTTGTCATTATACATGTAAATGGGTTTGGCGATAAATCAAGAGAGTCTTAGAAGTAACAGATTTTGGGACTTCAATATATGTTGTGTGATGATAAATCTGGTTAGGCTTTTAATCAATAACATAAAAAATGAATGTTTGATCCTCAAAATATTGTGGCAATAAGTGAGGTGGCAAAGTTATTGACAGGCTTTATAACAAGGTGTTACTGTATGAATATATGATATACCATTAGCTATATACAGTAAAACCTCAATTCATTGCCACAATTTTTGAAGTCAGATTTTGGCATTATAAATGGTTTGAAGATAAATCAATGGAAACTTAGTGAAAACAGATTTTTGGGACTTCCAAATATGAAATGTGATGATAAACGAGGAGGCAAAGTTATCAAGCGGCATTATAACAAGGTTTAAATATATAAACATTGTATATACCGGTAACTTATAAAATAATCAGTCCTGCTACAATGAACCCAATATTTCATCAGCAAAGAGAATTTAACATGCAACATCATTCTTTTTTTCTTTTTTTTTTTTTGAAAATGACATGCAACATCTCCTTTTTGTTAAAAAAGGGTATGTCTGATGGCAAGTTATATATATAGATATATACAGCTGAATGAAAAGAATATTAAGTTAGCTTAATTTACAGATTCATTTTAGAAAACAGTGGCATCATAGTTAATGAGGAGTGTTATAACAGGTTTAACTGTACTTTCACAACTCAATTTGCAAATTACAAATATTTCACTATCAATATTAACATTCATAATGGGACTAAAAACAGTTAAAGCTGTTTGACAACAAATTCGGTGTGTTAATTCTCAAAAACAATCATTCCTTTACCAAGATTTGCCTTAATCCAATGGGGCTCACCACTGTACCATGTGATACCCGCTAACATTCGTGCAGAACTATTTTTTCCATTGGATATGCAATCACATCAGTTCATGATTTCCCAATTTTTTTTCTTTAATTTGAGAATTCCCAGTGCAAACATTTTCAAAAATGCCCCATACAAATGTTAAAGGGTGTTGATCAAGTGGTACAGTGACAAACACTATTTTAGCAGATTTTGACCTTCTTTTATGGTACTTGACATCATAAATTACAATGAAAAATAAAATAATAAAAGTGATTAATATGATCTTTAAAATACTAACTAGATCTTCTGTATATTGCAAAAAACAACAAAATTATTAAAATTTCAAATTTGAAAATTACCGCATTTAAAATAACAGAAACATCTTAATTGTAGTGTGAAGATATATGGAGCGAGTTAGGTGGAGACTTGTTTTACACACATTCAATGTTATTTCATTAGTGGAGGAAACTGGAGTACCCAGATATAACCACCACCGTCCTAGGCTACAAGTGGGCTATCATAATTCTAACACTTGGATCTAAAAGTTTTGGTTCTATACCCACTTACAGTAAATTTTGTTGTATCACCACCATTTAATTGATAGAGACAAATTTTGGCGCTATAAAGAGGTTTGACAATAAATTAAGACTGATCAAGGGAAACAGATTTGAGATTTTATACTGTGTTGATAAGCAAGGTGGCAAAGCATTCAAGTGGCATTTTAACAAAATTTTACTGTGGTGATAAGCAAGGTGACAAAGTTATGGAGGTCTTTATAACAAGGTTTTATTGTATTAACATTTGAGATCAGTTGAATATAATTCTAAGAAAGCAGTCAGCCAAATGACTGGTTCAAATAAACATTGTGAAAAATATAAATTAAAAATAACATTTTTATAATAAATGTACATCTATTTTATATACATAGCAAAAATGTCAAAGACCACTTTAAAAAGAACAAGAGGTCTCCAACTTATGGAGGGCCATTTGAATAGTAAGAAACTATGCAAAAACCAGTTCCCCACTTTGTTTGTGGGCCATATTAAGGTTACATTTCCAAAACTGGACTTTAAAGTTTTTGGGGCGAGTGCCAATATATATACTTCACCTGTTTAATTCAGGCAAGGCCTAACTTTCTGAGGAAAATACTTGTCATTATTGACTTACTTGCAATATTCGATAACAAATGTCTGTAACAATTAAAAAATTTGTAGATTTATCAACATTTATTACGCAATGAAGGCAGCAGTATTTTACTGTCACTTGTATATGGACCTCAAGGTGCTCCTTGAATTTGAAATATTTCATGAGATGGAACTTTAGGTGTTCATGTATTTCATAAAACAACACACAATATTACTGTTTCTTATTCATTAACCTTGAGGTTATCTTTGAATATGAAGTATTTCATGAGGACCTTGAGGTGCTCCTTAAATATGAAACTTTTAACGACAACAGCAGCACACAATTTTACTGTCTCTTATTATTGGACCTAAAGGTGCTCCTTAATATGAAGTATTTCATGAGATGAACCTTGAGATGCTCCTCGAGTATGAAGTATTGGAATATAACAGCACACAATTTTTACTGTCTCTTATTATTGGACCTAAAGGTGCTCCTTAAATATGAAGTATTTTATGAAAAAAAAGCACAAGTTTTACTTTCTCTCATTTATGGACCTTACAGTGCTCTTTGAATATGAAGATTTTCATGAGAACAATACACAATTTTACTGTATCTTATTATTGGACCTTGAGTTGCTCCTTGAACATGAAGTATTTCATGAGAACAATACACAATTTATGGACCTTGAGTTGCTCCTTGAACATGAAGTATTTCATGAGAACAATACACAATTTATGGACCTTGAGTTGCTCCTTGAACATGAAGTATTTCATGAGAACAATACACAATTTATGGACCTTGAGTTGCTCCTTGAACATGAAGTATTTCATGAGAACAATACACAATTTATGGACCTTGAGTTGCTCCTTGAATATGAAGTTTTTCATGAGAACAATACACAATTTATGGACCTTGAGTTGCTCCTTGAACATGAAGTATTTCATGAGAACAATACACAATTTATGGACCTTGAGTTGCTCCTTGAATATGAAGTTTTTCATGAGAACAATACACAATTTATGGACCTTGAGTTGCTCCTTGAACATGAAGTATTTCATGAGAACAATACACAATTTATGGACCTTGAGGTGCTCCTTGAATATGAAGTTTTTCATGAGAATGTTACACACAATCATGTAAAATGGCTGTCTGTTGTTCTTCTTAAAATTTAATAAATATTTTCTTAAATCTTTAAAGATCCCACCATACCATTATCAAATCTAACATCTAAACAAGTCCTATACTGATGCTCCATTTTGTCTTTAAGTTGTTCAAATGTTGGTCTATCCTTCTTGCTGTTAAAAACAAAATTCACCATTACAATAGATTTAAATAATGAAAAACAAGTTCAGTGAATTAAGATGCACTACTAGTAGATATTTTTGTGATTTGTTCTTATGTTTAAAGGACCAAGACTAGGGAAAATAGCAAACCAACTCGGGTTAAGGATATGTGCATCCAGGGATTTACAGCCATTTTTAGATGTGGGGGCCGCAGGCATGCAGGGTTAAAAGAATTGAGGGTCCAGACGAAAAATTCAAGGGTCTATGTTTTCATGATAACATGATCCTTTCAGCCTAAAGACCAGTATATCTGCTTGTTTGTCCGACATGATGAACATTATTATATGTAAATAATCATTATCAATTATATGCTTTTATCACTGAGTGTAAATGAGATTATAAATGATAAATTGAAAACAATAAGGGGCTGGATAAATTATTATAAAACAATGATGGCTTATGAAGGATTTTCATGCATCCAAGTGCACACACATACCTAAATTCGAAGAGTCCTAAGGGTAAAACTCTGTGTATCTCCTATCAATGCTGATGCTTTGCACCAAGTTTCATAGAATAATGGTTCAAAATGTTGGAGAATTACTACAAACAATTTATCCATGTTTTTTATATACATGTATATAATAATGGTGCCAATCTATGTTTTTGTAAGGCCATGCTGGACATAATGTTTAATCGGCACTAATCGAGAATCTTTCTCATCAAGCTTGGTTCTATTCAGCCAAGTGGTTTCAAATCAAGATCAAGGTTACAGACAAACAGGTGCACAGACACAAATTGTCAGTTGATATTTTGTAGAAGATTCACAGACTATTTTGATAATCACAATAAACTATTAACAATAGCAAAAGCAAGATCTCCTGCTGAACAGCGTTTTTACATGAGTTTATTTTTAAAATTCTAAGGGCCATAACGCCTAGAAAAACCATCAAAATGGAACAGCATACTTGCCTACACTTTTTTGAGACTAGGAGTAAGTTTGGGTAAATTTTGAATGCAAGTTTAACAAAATCAGCCTTAAGAATTCCTGTATTTCAAATGAACAACACTGGATCCCCATCTTGCATACTTGGACAGTATATACACATTGCCCTTTGCTCAAATTGAATTGGAGGAAGTTGGCATTTCAGTATATAAACTGAATATATAAATGGTTTCAACTCCAATTTGCAGAAAATACCAGATTTTTTTTTTCAGTTGTAAGTTTTAACTGGCAATGGTAAGGTCATAGTTTTAACTACAATATTATACAATTTTGCCAAAATCGTAAGGATAGGTAAGTATGGAACAGGATAATGATATGCACAACTTCAGCTCACACTGATCATTCCTGTAAAGTTTCACCAATATCTGATGGACTGGAAAAGAAACAAGTGTGACAGAGATGGATTAAATGCATTGCTATATCCGATCACCATTTATTTTGGGGTGTACAAAAACAAAAAAGAATACATACTCAAATTGCCAACATTCTAACATAACAGTATAAACTCCATCTGGACACCTAGGTGGTTGTTCTAGTCTTTTATCCTCTTCAACTAAAAATGTCAATATTGCTTGTCCCTTCATTTTCTGTGAGAATAAAATGATAAAAACCATTGATTAAAGAAAAAATTAATTTTATTGGCTTAAAAATATGTGTATGCCTGTCTCATACTTCAGTTTCAGAGATTTTATGAGTAATCAGTGATTTTGTTGGCTTCAACTTGTTACTTGATTCTGGAAGTAACTAAATTTTCCCAATTTGACTGCTAAAATCAACAGCCAAACATACATTCCCAAATTAAATCTAGTGATCCTTAACAACAAGTTTTCAATAAAAGAAAAAGTGACAAAAACACAATATTCCGGCACAGCTTGAATATCTTTATAATAACCTGCATTCACACATAAGGTAATGTGTATTGAATGTACATCTGGTAGAAGATGTCAAAATGAGTAAATCGGAATACAATCTTATCTTATTTTCTTACTCTCATTTTTCTCAAAATGTGGATTTTGTTGATTGATTCTTCCCAATTTCATTTCGATGTCACTTCCCCAAAATGATCAGAAGAATCTCTATATACTTATCCTTTTATGTAAACTCATTCCCTATTAACTGCAACTGGATTGTCTACACACTCAGATTACCAACAAACAACATTACATGACAGGCATTGTAGTGGAAAGGAAAGAGGAAGACCAAAGCCGAATTAGAAAAGAACTGTGTCTGCAGAATTAAAGGAAGAGAAGCTATCTTGGGGAGAGATAAAAAAGACAGCATAAAATTGCTCCAAATGGAAAAATACTGTGTTGGCCATATGTTATTCAGGGAACTCTATGAACTATTCAGGGAACTCTATGAACTATTCAGGGAACTCTATGAACTATTCAGGGAACTCTATGAACTATTCATGGAACTCTATGAACTATTCAGGAAACTCTATGAACTATTCATGGAACTCTATGAACTATTCAGGGAACTCTATGAACTATTCAGGGAACTCTATGAACTATTCATGGAACTCTATGAACTATTCATGGAACTCTATGAACTATTCAGGGAACTCTATGAACTATTCAGGGAACTCTATGAACTATTCATGGAACTCTATGAACTATTCATGGAACTCTATGAACTATTCAGGGAACTCTATGAACTATTCAGGGAACTCTATGAACTATTCAGGGAACTCTATGAACAAAGTCAAAGCCATACCTTATATGGTTTTTCACCATAAGACATGGCTTCCCACAGTGTGACTCCGTAACTCCATACATCTGATTTAGAATCAAACTTCCAGTAATATACACATTCTGGTGCGTACCACTTCAACGGCCATTTACCAGCTTCCTGAGCCTGTAACGCAGAAAAACAGAAACTAAATTATTACTAAAATATAATAATGTATAATCTCATTAAACAGCCTAAGTAACTAGTTCATAAGCCTATTTAGTATTTACTACTTACTACTTTATTATTTCAGAGAACTGTTGATGTAATGAGAGTTATTCCCCTTAGACCTTTGGCTCATGAGAAAGAGGGCTGTGGTGAAGATTAAAGGTTAAATATGATGGAGATGTTAGGAGAAACCAATGACTTTGATGCTGAAATGATGTATTTTGCAAATTTGCAGGAAGGGGAAGACAACACTAGTGTTTATGGAAGATTTCATACACCTGTGGCCATCGCTGGTTATAAATCCTGGCAAGTCAAAGTGATTTTGTACAGGTCACACCAATTGCTGTGCAGCAGAGTTGGCAAGTCTAGTCCATACATCTAAATAGTCTATACGGTATAAGTATACTGAGAATAAAATTTACATTTTAGTATACTGAAATGTAAAGATCCTATTTTTGATTTTTGATGGGTTATTTTTCTTGAGAGTGACATTAAAATAAAGGGAGCACTGTAGCAAACAGAAAGTTCAAAGTTCCAACTTTTGAACAAATGGAATAGCTTACTTCATAATAGTTATTTTCTCTTCCTAGCGCTTTAGACATTCCAAAATCACTAATTTTTGCCAGATGTTCTGTCACAAGGAGAACATTTCTTGCTGCCAGATCTCGATGTACAAACTTCTTTGATTCTAAATAAGCCATACCCATTGATACCTGCCACATCAATTCAACAACAGTCGAAACAGCTACTTGTCTGTAAGAAAGATTAAACAAGTTAATTCAAAAGAACTGACAGAGCATGGCAACTTGTCTGTACATGTATATCTAATTTTGTCAATGGTTTAATCAAAATTTTAACATGGCTGGCATTGCATGCCAATGTAAAACTGGAACTGTCTCTTGAGAGCCAAAGACCCTACAAAAAATTAATGATCTCATGTGACCTTGACCTTTTCTATATAACCTTCGTTCAAGGTCATGACACTCCGTTGGACCATAAAGTTTATTCATGTGAAGTTTTATGAGTCGTCCAAAGCCATTGTGAGATATGGCCCGGACACAATTTTACACGGACAGACTGCTGGACGGATGGATGGACCGATAGACATGGTGATTCCTATAAACCACCCTCAAACTAGTTTGCAGGGGGTAGGGTGGAGGTTAAAAAAATAGTATGACATTATTTTTACTACGATACATTAAGACAAGACCTTTTAGTCCCAGAGCTCATACAGGTTTATTTGACTTTTATTTGCCAAAAGGTCTGAAACTTTGTTTCTGAAAGGCAATTATCAGTATAATATGAAAATGCATTTCTTACAAAATTCCGTCAGGACATTTTTTGTAAATCCCGGATTTTTTAAGAGCACCTGAACGTATTTGTAAAAAACACGTTTTTGGGGTAGGGGAAGGGAATCGTGATTATTTAACGCCTAAATACGATAGATACCCATTAAATTTGGTATCATTCTAAAGGTTATTGATAATTTTTATTATATGATAAAATATTTTTCAATATGATGTCACTAGGTACAGATATGATGTCATAAACTATTTTTTAAAATTAAAAATAGTGAAAAAACTATTTCGATCGGATACAAATTTCTCAGGTTTACATTTTGTGTGTGTTGTCATTAATTTTTGTTTAAAATAATTATAACCCTCTGCCATGATATTCTATAACTTTGATGTGTAATTATCTGAGCATTATAATATTTTCTATCAGAGAAAATATGTACCCACTTCTACTGAAGAGTTCATTTTTGGGGGTAGGGGAACACTATCATGATTTAACATCATAACTATATATATTATCCCATCATGTTTGGTATCAAATTGAAGGTATTTTAATAAACTGTAATATTATTATCAACATGAAACAAATTACCTTTCATTACGTCATCGTGACGTCATAATTGTAATTATTTGGTAAAATGCATTAAAATGTGATGAGATATATTTTCTTATTTATGTCGTTCAACTGACAGAATATAAATATCATCTATAATAACTACAAACAACAGTAATGAAAAACAGTTAAAAAACTGCAATATTTAAAATATAATACAGAATATACTGCAAACTCCAAGTTTAACAACAATGACAAGAAAAAGAAACAAGAACATGTTTTATATGTTGATCCAAATCTTAAATGTCAAATATTACAACTATTGCTACATCACGTTTTGGCTGTAAACTATAAACCTTTTGTTATAGTATTACTTATTCAATTCTACGTATTTTCACTATTTATCACTCCAAGTACATGTATCAGGGAAGAGGGAGTCTGGATATTGTGCCAAGCATCATACGGATTCCAAACAAAAATATACTGAAGATACCATCAACAAAATGTTGGAGTTTTTGATAGATAACATATCTTTTGTGTTTGATTACATAATTTTCAAGCAAACAATCGGTATATCAATGGGTACAAACTGTAGACCATTGCTTGTTGATTTGCTTCTTTATTCGTATGAAGCAGAATTTATGCAGAAATTTGTTAAATCTGGAGAGAAGACTGTCGCCAAATCATTCAACTCCACATACATATTTATAGATGACGTCCTGTCTCTTAACAATTCTAAATTAGGAGGCTATGTGAATGTCATCTATCCTAGTGAGCTTGAAATAAAAGATACGACTGATTCCTCAAGTTCTGCTTCATATTTAGACTTATACCTGAATATGACGCCCACGAAAGGCTACATTTGAAACTTTATAACAAACGTGATGATTCAATTTTTCTATTGTCAATCCTTGTCTATGAAGCAATATACCTGCTTGTATTTTTTGCTAATTAATACGCTATGGTAAAGCCTGCTCCCACTACGAGAATTTTGTACAACAAAGCAGGCTGCTTGCAAAAAAATTGTTGACTCGGGGATATTGCAAACCTAGGCTTATCAGGCCCTCAAAAAGTTTTATGGTCGTCATCAATGTATTGTTATAAGTTGATGTCTTTGTGTCCAGGATTGCCCTGGATATATTTGACGTCCTATAGTTCCATGTTTCTTTCACACAGTTTTGATTACACACGTGGCGGGTGTAGTTAGCTAAACAGGAAATGCTTTCCCTTATGGAGGAGCACCCAGCCTCACTTCCCTGGTGGAAGTTAACGTTTCTAACTTGTCAGTTCCGAAGTTATCACTTTGCTTCTGGATTGTGATTCGGACATGGATTTGTTTTTGCTCAATAATGATTTTATACCTCATAAAATTGGAAAGCATTGTTTCAGTGTCATCGTTTTTATTAGTCATCATCATTTTCATCATCCGACTTACCAGATCCGAATTAATCCCCGCCACTTTCTCAACTTCACCCTCCACTGATTGTGAAACACTGCTTTCCAATACACATATGATGTTTTGTGGCACCTGTTGTCCATTAAACCAATTAATTAATCAGGTTGAATTGTAGATGGGTTTGGAATGAAAGTATTTTTGCAAAGAAATGTGATGTAGTTGACCAGCAATATTTTGTGTTGTAGAACTCTCTTGCATGATGGCATGCTACTGGGATTTGCACCTTTTATTTTATTTAATGGCTCCTCTTTACTTTTTGATTCCTAATATTGTTGAAAGAGAAGAAACTCACACTATTAACATTGGATATATAGGGTTTTTCATACGGAGTACAGACAAATTTCTCCAACTTGATTCATTAAGTCCTCGGTAATGTTTCAACTGTTACAATAATGCATTTTTAAGTGATCACTATATTTTGAGAGGTCTAGCTATCCCTTCATTAATAAATGCTGAACTGAAGTAAAGTCCGAGCTAGTAAAAACATGTAATCCGGGCAGTGCATCAATTAAAACAGTTCTGGTTTGTGTGACAAACTTGATGGATATGACGCTGTGTATTGCTGCTGCTAAGACCAACATCCATCCAACCTCCATGAAAACTTGGTAACCTCCAATAATCTTTGCATACGATGCATTTATACTCCAGACGCGGTGCAGAAGACTCGACTATTGCTATCACTAGATCTGACCATAAACGGCGAAGAGATTGACAGCAAGCTCTACGGTCTTCTTTTAAAATAAAACTTTTCATATTCTTTGCTAGAGAATAAAGTAATGCATCATATGCAAAGATTATTAGAGGTGATCAAGTTTGCATGGGGTTGAAGAAACCTGTCACTAATTTTATGCAGTTGATGACGATGAAGTATGTGAAGAGGTGTAAACATGAGGAAGTAGATACACGGATGGTGTTGCACTTGACGGAAATTGTTAAAAGTATATTTAATGTAAGAATGTCATCAGAGGTAATGACACAGATGTTTTGGTTACACTTGCACATCATGTACATCGACTTATGAAAAAGCAACCTCATGTTTGGATCGATGTTAGTCTTAGCAGTAGCAATACACGATGTCATATCAACATAAACATGTTTTTCACACAAACCAGACCTTTTTATTCATGTATTTACTGGCTCAGACTTTACTTCAGCATTTGCCAATAAAGGGATAGCTAGACCTCTCAAAATGTGTGACTTCAAGAATTCTGTACTTTGGGTAACAGTAGAAACATTACTGAGAACTTAATGAATCAGTTGGAGAAATTTGTCTGGATTCTGTATAAAAAACCCTATATGTCCAATGGCAACAGTGTGAAGAACCATTAGATAAAATAACAACCCAAGTAGCATGCCACCATGCAAGAGAGTTCTACAACAAAATATTGCAGGCCAACTACGTCACATTTCTTTGAAAAATACTTCTTCCAAACTCGTATACAATTCAACCTGATGGAAATGGATGGACTATCTTCAAAGGTAAATACCTAATCATTTAGTTTGATGGACCACAGGTGCCACGAAACATCATATGTGTATTGAAAAAGCCGTGATCTACAGCCAGTGGAGGGTAAAAATGAGGA
This sequence comes from Anadara kagoshimensis, assembly GCA_021292105.1. Classification (NCBI taxonomy): domain Eukaryota; kingdom Metazoa; phylum Mollusca; class Bivalvia; order Arcoida; family Arcidae; genus Anadara; species Anadara kagoshimensis. The sequence continues at coordinate 42,624,233 of CM037860.1, read as the reverse complement.
AGTTGCATATGGAGAGGATTTATTCGGACCTGATGAGTCAGATGATGAAAATGATATTTATGACTAAGACAAAAACATGACACTGAAACAATGATTTTCAATTTTATTATGTATAAATGATAAATAGTGAAAATACGTAGAATTGAGGAAGCAATACGGTAAAAAAGTCTTATAGTTTATAATCAAAACGTGATGTAGCAATAATTGTAATATTATGTATTTTAAACTTGGATTAACATATAATACTTGTTCTTGTTTCTTTTTCTGCTCATTGTTAAATTTGGAGTTAAGCAGCCTGTTTCCGTAATATAGTACAATCTTTAACTGGTTTTCATTACTGTTGTTTGTAGTTATTATAGATGATATTTATATTCTCTCAGTTGAACGACATAAATAAGAAAATATATCTCATCACATTTTAATGCATTTTACCAAATAATTACAATTATGACGTCACGATGACGTAATGAAAGGTAATTTGTTTCATGTTGATAAATAATATTACAGTGTATTAAAATACCTTCAATTTGATACCAAACACGATGGGATAATATATATAGTTATGATGTTAAATCATGATAGTGTTCCCCTACCCCCAAAAATGAACTCTTCAGTAGAAGTGGGTACATATTTTCTCTGATAGAAAATATTATAATGCTCGGATAATTACACATCAAAGTTATAGAATATCAATGGCAGAGGGTTTATAATTATTTTATAACAAAAATTAATGACAACACACACAAAATGTAAACCTGAGAAATTTGTATCCGATCGAAATAGCCTTTTTCACTATTTTTTAATTTTAAAAAATACTTTATGACATTATATCTGTACGTAGGGACATCATATTGAAAAACATTTTATCATATAATAAAGAATTATCAATAACCTTTAGAATGATACCAAAATTGATGGGTATCTATCGTATTTAGGCGTTATATAATCACGATTCCCTTCCCCTACCCCAAAAACGTGTTTTTTACAAATACGTTCAGGTGCTCTTAAAAAATCCGGGATTTACAAAAAATGTCCAGACGGAATTTTGTAAGAAATGCATTTTCATATTATACTGATAATTGCCTTTCAGAAACAAGTTTCAGACCTTTTGGCAAATAAAAGTCAAATAAACCTGTATGAGCTCTGGGACTATTTGGTAACCCTGAGGTTTGTATCGGTGCATTATTTTCACTACGGTACATTAAGACAAGACCTTTGATAACCCTGAGGTTTGTATCGGTGCATTTTTATGTATGCTATCAGGTTGTGACCATGACTTGTGGTAAATGGAGTTTTACAGCCATTTTGTTACTTGGGGATCCAAGGGATGCAGGGTATAAAGAATTGAGGGTCCAAACTTCAATTTCAAAGGTCTATGTATCCTTCAATGACTTTGTCAGATTTGAGTCAGCATTTGAAAAAGATAACTGATTGTAAAATAAGTGGGATGATTAACTCCCAACAAAAGTACTTTTAAAAATCACCTGACTGAATACCATCTTTCCAGTTTGAACGTAAAATTACTAATGCATGTATTTGAATGCTTTTGAGACAACATTTAGAGTGAAAGTGACGAGCAACCATAGTGTTGAGAATTGTCCATTGATATGGAAGATATGGAGTGGACATGATATTGGGATGCATGGCCAGACAGACGGACAGGGTGGTTTCTATATACCCTCTAAACTTAGTTTGCAGGGGGATTGGGGTGATGGTGGTGGGGTGGGTAGGTGTTTGAGTTTTATAAGATTATACTTACTTGTTTTTATGCAGATAATTATTCAACTGTCCTAAGGGAGCTAACTCTAACACCAACATAATACATTCTGCTTGACAAACACCTGAAATAAACATACTGAAGTTAGCATAATAGAATTACAGACTTTATAGTAGGTGTATATGCTCTGATATCTAAGGTCAATATTATTTTTTTTTCAGTTAATATCAGAGCAGATTTTAATATTAAATTAAGTTTTTTTTACAAAAATAAATAAATTCTGAATTGCAGTGAAATCTTATTTAAATATAATACCCCTTGATAAATTTATCATCTTGCTTATCATATTGTTACACTTTGTTGAAGTACCAAATTTTATCTATATTCATGATGTTTCACCCAATCTATCACCAAACTCCTTTACAACTTCCAAAATTTTCACTGAACAAATGATGGCAATGAATTGAGGATTTACTGTATTTTTTTTTTTTTTTTTTTTTTTACAAAATATTCACACTTTAAAGAGTTAACAAGAGTTTTTATTGAAAGCAAGAGGTATTTGTAACATGAATTTAAAATTTTAAAAGACAATAACTTCTAGAAACTAGAAAAATACCCAAACGGGAACAAGAAAACGATATGCACAACTATTTCTACAACTGATCATTCCTGTAAAGATTCATCAATATTTGATGGAAGACTGGCACAGACAAAAACAGACAGAAAAACAGAATGCTTTACAGATTTCTTGGGGGATCTGGCAGCTGACCACGACCACTATAGACTGTACTTGTATTTAGCTTTACATCAATTAAAAAAAAAAAAAAAAAAAAAAAAAAAACATACCAGGCCCCAGTTTCAAAATTATTCCTGAAATCAGATTTTTCTGAACTTAAATCTGGCAAATCTGATACCACAATAATTTTGCTAATTATTAAGATATTTGGGAATTACAGGTGTCATTTTGAAGATGACTTCAAGGTTATTCTTGGTTCAAAGAAAGATGACCAAAATTTGCTCGCTTTGGCCTAATGGATAAACCATCAGTCTCTCACCTCTGTGAGTTCAAGTCCCGCTCAGATCACATGTGGAAAAGTGAATTTTCCTTGCCATTGGTCTTTACTGGTTCACCCATGTGTCAGTAAAATGTGACTGGGAGAGTAATACGCTTGTCTGCGGCCTCATTGAGCCTAACCTTTAAGTCGCCCTGAGTGCACACTGGTACAAGACAGACCATAAAACACACTCGCACTTCACGTACATACATGAATTTATTCATAGATTAATCAAGAGATTAATAAAGTAGTTCTCATCATAAATAGCTGAAAAATTGCTGATTTGATGATAAATAACATTCAACAACAACCACCAAAATTTGTTCAATTTAAGTAAAGAAAAATTTAGTTGAGGAATGATTGTGAAGCTGGGGCCAGAAAAATAAAACTAACCTAACATTAAAAAACAAACATAATTTGCTAAATTTAAGTAAAGAAAAAACTTAATTAAGGAATAATTGTGAAACTGGCACCAGAAAAATAAAACTAACCTATCATTCTGACAATATTATTGTGTACTAATTCACTCATCAACCGGGCTTCCTTCATCATCTACAATAGAAACAGATTATAACTTCATAAATTCATAAATACACATATATGGAGTTGGAGTTGGAGTAATGGTGTTTAACGTCCCAGTCAAGAATATTTCACTTATATCGAGACATCACCAGCTACAGGCGAAGATGCAGAAATTTTGCCTGTATGTGCGCTAATGGCATGATACAGCAGGGTTCTTTATCGTGCCAAGCCTACCAAGACGCGGAACCTTGTTTATTTTAAGTTCCCATCCAAAGAACTGTGGCTTTCATTTCGTTATGCTGAGTGCTTGGCAAAAGAACAGTCACTACCCACTTTTCAGTCTTGGGTCAGACCCGGCCAGGGTTCGAACCCACGACCTCCCAATTATGGAGCGAGCACTCTACCAACTGAGTTACTGCAGTGGTACACATATATGGAGTTGAGTGAAATAATGGAGATGTATGCTCCAATAACGAATCTTTCACTTACATTGAGGCAGTCAGTTCATGGATGGTAGAGGAATCCAGAGTGCCGTAGAAAACCATTTACCTTTGTCAAGCGAACTGACAAATTGTATGTCTCACAGTACCAATTTGAATCAGAAACAGAGAGTGAGCTCTACACCAACCTTACCTTTACTTTTAGCCAACAATGTTGAATAACCAGTATTTACTGTCTTTACATATCAGTTATCTTTGATGCCATAAAACAACAACATGAGGCCTTTACTGTCCTTTAAACAAGTATTTAGTCCAATGTACAATATAGATAGGGGTTTTCGAAATCTTTGTCTAAAACACTATATAACATGCAATATTTTTGCATTCATCTAATATTAAATATAGCCCACTAAGGTCTTAACAATGGGGTCATTTGGCAAAATAAGGAATCGATGGGCCCCTTCTAAAATGTACATTGGATTTTCCAAAGGGACTTATCTATAATTCCATAAAACTTCAGCATGAAGCCTATAATATCCTCCAATATTTTCTGTGGTACTGATAAATGAAGATGAGAACCTACCTCTTTTTCAGCAGAGACGTCTTCTTTTTTCAATGTTTTCACAGCAACCGGTATAACTTTACCTCCTCGTAGTCTACATTCACCTTTTCTGACCGACCCAAACTGACCAGCACCTGAACAAATCAAAATAATGATTGATTAAATTTTAGAATTATCAGTTAGAAGTCTTTTCAAGGGTAAGTGTTCTCTTTGCAAGTGATGGATTTTTAAGATTAAACAGATGGCATCCAATTAGAAATATGAATGGAGACCATTTGTGGAGTTTGTACATTATTATGAAAGTTTTCACCAGTGAGATAATCCTGTTTAATACTGGATTTACAAACAGAAAGTACTGTAAAGGGGATTATTTTCATGGGGTGAAAATTTCCCGATTTCTGAAAACTGACATTTTCGCATGGGTATAATTTCGGCGTTATGGATATAAATGGGTGTATATTCTGTATATTATGATATCTTAACCTGTATAGTTGTCATTTTCACGTGGGTAAAAATTTTGCTGTAATTTCTTTAGCTCAAAATAAGCGAAACTTTTACCAACGTGAAAATTTCCCCCTTTACAGTATCATGTGTTGGAAAAAATAATTCACAATTCTGCCTTCCTGTGAGCAAGGGGCAACAGATTACAATCTGGACAATGGAACGGGTAATCAGCAGGAAAATTGTGTGGCAATCATTTAACAGGTAAATTGCAGGAATGAAAATAAAGGAAAAACATAGCACTGTCGTGCTGTGGTACAGCGTAGTTGGGAAAATTGTGTTGTGGCAAGACAGAATATAACCGAAATTTTGCGGGGGGGTAGGGCGTCGATCTATGCATATAGTCCGACGGATGGTTTTTTTTTTTTTTTTTTTTTTTTGGAAAAAGAAATTTTTATGTACCAAACCATGTATTGCTGAATTAAATGGTAGAAAAAATTAATTTCATAAATATATGAAAAAACAATCGGTAATTAAAATTTAAAAAAGTTGTACCCGATCGTTTTGTTATTTCGGATAGAGAGAAAGTAGAGTTTTGCAGATCCTACCGTCGCTATGAGGGGGTACATTCTAGCGGTTGTATGCATAACTGGATCATCTAGTTATTTTACCAGTTCCGAATTTTTACTACCGAATAATCTAAAATTTCAATCCCGTTCAATTAAAGGAATCGCAAAATAACTTTCTCAATTTGCTGTTTCTTCAACCGCTTCCTAAATGTACGACAGATTGTTGGTGACCTAGTTTAACGATGTAAACAAATCGTGATCACGGAAATGCTTTTTTCAAGAAAACATACTACCACGTGTTTTTGAGGACAGGTGTCGATATTTTGGAATCAGTAAACATTTGTATTATTACACCACATAAATTTTATTTCCTCTGCTTGTGGATGACGTCTGCAGCAGCGCTTATATGAAACCCTGTTCGGAACTGGTAAAACGACTGTATTTAAAATTTGCATACAACACTGTACGAATTATCTCCCTTTCACGAAAGTAAAATCTAATCGATAAACATTTTAAAATATGACACAATTGCCTCAACATCAAAATACGTTATCATAACCTTCAAAATAAATTTAAATTTCCGTAGATTTCACGAAGAATTAATTAAACAACCTGCCGTTGCTGTTCATTTCTTAAAAAGTTATGATTTTACATCGTAGGACGCAAACTTCTCGAACTACTTTTTATTGTAAACATGAGATCAGTTCGCCAATTTGCAGAAATTATTAGATGCATCCCGTCGCAATATTTTACTTGATTCTGAAATGTATTCCGAAAATTTATTCCAAATGTGCATATGTAACCAAATGCATTACCCTTCTCAGAATACATATCTCACGATAAAACAGATATACTTCTTTCACGCTCATTTTCCAGGCGCACTATTTCCAGGTGTACTCGTATCTTATAATTTCATAGCAAAGAAGCTCGATATCTTGGAAGAAAGTGATGACAATGTACGCGTTCACTTTGTTCACGCTGTACAAAAATCATTTTTTAAATATTGGATATGTCAAATCATATTACCAAAATGAAATGCACTAAGTTTGACAAAACACTTTCTGACAAGCCGTGGTCATACCTAGTTGATCTTCTAAACTGATTTGTTCTGGTTTTAAGTTAAATGTTTCTTCTGTTCTAGGAACAGTTCCGTAAATTTTTTCCAACTTCTGGGAGTCTATACCAAGGATCGGTTCCATTCTACCAGGTCTTTCTGTAATATCAACATAATATAAACTAAAATTGTCTCTTGAGAGACAAATACATCTAAAAGGGTTTAATGTTTTCCAGCCACCTTGACCTTTATGATATGACCTTGGTTCAAGGTCATACACCTTTGGACCATGAAGATTATTCATGTAAAGTTTTATGACAGTCATCCAAAGCAATTATATGATATGGCCCGGACACGATTTTACATGTAGAGAGACATGGTGATTCTTATATAACTCCCCCCCTCAAACTAGTTTGGGGTGGTTATTTAAGAATTGAATTGCACTTTTTACGTTGTTATCGGGGTGTAACAACGTGAAAATTATCACAAATTGTGTAAAACCGCGTAGCGCAGCGCAGCGGTTTTACACAATTTGTGATAATTTTCACGTTGTTACACCCCGATAACAACGTAAAAAGTGCAATTCAATTCTTAAAATTACAAACCAACCTTGAAATTTAAGTTTTTAAGCTGACCTGCATTTCCGAACTGAGCAGCTGATTTTCAGAAAATCGACGTTACAAGGTTGAACTGTGTATTAATACGATAAATGACATCTTTAAGAAAAAATAAAATATCCGATAAAAGAGCTGAAATATTTTTGAATTTTTATCTTTTTATTTATTTCCTAGTTATTTTCAGTCAACATATAAATTATGTTACATTTAAATCCATTGACAAAAAGGGACTATATTATGTCTCGCAATCATGAAAACAAACAACACTTTGTACAACGTCATAAGTGACGGCCATACGTTTGTAGGACAGGCGTGTTTACATGTTGTTTTTACCAATAACATAAGAAAAAACTGCATTTGTTGAATGAACAGTGTGTTAAACAAAACCTGAAACCAACTATTGACATGGAATTAATGTTTTCTTGGATGAATCAATGTTTTACCACTTATGAACTTGATGTGAGATGAGAGATTCTGTCACCGGTGGTAGCTGTATGAGCTGATCAGGGACATTTGGAGATGGTAAGCAAGCGGTATTTACAGGTGAATTTTGGAATATAGTATGTAATCAATTTTATTAAATTATTATTGGCAGGCCTACCACTGTCGTTATCATTAAGATCCAGATCAGGCTCAACAATCTGACTTATCTGCACACCGACATTGCATTCCTAAAAATATTTATCCTGATCCCTGTCTATACATTGTCGTGGGGGATAAAATGTCTTTGCTTTTAAAAGGATGCGTATGTGATGATTTTCAAACAAAACACCCTGCACTGAGGTTTGTCATCCAAGAATACCATGGTGCGTGTCATATTGCTTTTACTTATAGGCCTATAGACACGTATTTAAATGCTTGGTGACGATAAAATGTCGATTTTGAAAAATATTTCATAAATATACAATCTTAAAGGTAAATTATTCAAAATATCGGTGAAAATCAATCAGAACATGTTTGAATTAATTCGTCAAAATTTTAATTTACAAAAAAATCGAAGTATTTTAATGTTTCTATGTGAAATCGTTCCCGATCTCCCCATTTGTTTACAGTTATTAATAGAATTCAGAGATGGGTAACCCCCGAAAAGGGCCGCAAGTAGTTCCGGTAGAAAACGTTGCTATTGGAAAATAACACCGTGTTTTTGCAAGACAACAACCAATGAAGATGCTCTAAATTGTGTAACAACGCGAAGTTTGTAATTATAAATATAAAAAATCTAGTAAAAAGCCAAAAAAAAAAAAAAAAAAAAAAATCAAAACTATTTGTTACATTTATTCATACCTTCTGCCTTTTAGATATGAAAATTTGCATAAGTCTAAACTAAAGTTGCAAACATATTTGTTATTTAAGCTAGAACTCAAGATAATAATCCTGATAAACTGCCACTTCCTAGAGGGAGTAGAATAATCGAGTTGCACACCCTAGTAAAGATTCTTTCACTTATATCCAGGCAGTTAGTTCATAGATGGTGGAGGAAACTGGACTGCCCAGAGAAAAACCAACAACCTTCAGCAAATAAGCTGATAATATTTCTCACTTTTGGGTTTGTTTGGCTTGCTCACTAAGGTACTGTGAAATTGTTTATTTTTGTGGTATCCAATTTTGGTGGATCTTAGGAAAAATACTATTTCATGGGGTACTAAATTTGCGGATATTGGTTACGGTTCAAAGTAAGTTTTTCATATAATGTAAAGGGATTATTTTCGTGGGGTGAAAATTCGCGATTTCTGAAATCTTGTATTTCGCGTGGGTGTAATTTTCACGTAACCAGTATATATACTATATATGTGATATATTAATCTCTATGGTAGATATTTTCATGTGGGGAAAATTTTCGCTGTAATTTCTTTAGCGCAAAATAAGCGAAAATTTTACCCACTCAAAAATTTCTCCCTTTACAGTATACTTTTTCATTGACATGTAAATTTGTGGGTCAGGATAACCAAGAAAACAACGAAAATTGAGACCCAATGAAAATTAATGATTTTACAGAACTTTCATTTAAATTTGTATAAGTTAAAATATGTTATTGTACCTCGTCTGTCATCCCAATCTCCTGATACATTTACAGCAGGTGTATGTGAACCTCTGTGAGGTAAAGGCGGTATTCCAGCCCCTACTGGAGGACTAGGTGCCGGGAAGTTGGGATGCTCATCAGGTGTCGGTGGTAATCTTCTCTTTGATTGGGGGCGATCTTGTCTCCCCATAACAGAAGGCTGATGTGGTTGCTAAAAAGTTACAAAGTACAAAGTTAGCTACTATAGTGAAAACAAAATGCTACTTTTAATTTTGAATATTTTAAACTGACTGATTGATTGAACTGGGGTTTACATCATAGTCAAGAATATTTCCCTTATATCCAAATGTCACCAGTTATTGGTGAAGTGACAAAAATTTTTACTATGTCCGCTTTCCATCACTCCTTTTTTTGTGGGATGTATACAATATCAAGTAAATCGTCATTCCAAGTAATGAAAAGGTAATCAATTTTGCATGCATTTATTTTCGCGGAATAGGAACTTTAGAAATATCCGCATAGTTAAATTTTCCTGATTTTTAATATACACTATAACACAAAACACATCATAGTATAATTTTTGCTTGGTATTAATTTTTGTGAAAAACAAACAACCGTGAAATAAGCAAAATTAGTTCATCACGAAAATAACTATGATTACAGTACTATAATTATATTTATGACACACATGTACTTGTGTGAGGTTTTAAGTTTGTAGTTTTCAAAATAGAGAGGAGCAGAATAAATCTGATTTATACCCTGTCAAGATCGAGTCAGTTCTGGGATGGTGGAGGAAACCAGAGTACCCAGAGAAAACCAATGACCTTTGGTAAGGGAAATGACAAACTTTTTCACACTAGGATCTGCTCAAGTATGATTCGAACCTTGGGAGGGAGAGGCACTTTGATCTGTAAGCCAGCGTTTTAAGGCCACTCTGTCACTTTCTCACACTAGGATCTGGTCTAGTGGAGTTTGAACCTTGGGAGGGAGAGGCAATTTGATCCACTTTAGACCACTTGGCCACCAAGGATCCTGTGGGCCTCAAAACATACTGAAGCACAGTATAAATCAAATATAAACATGAGTACGCAGTAAATTATTTAGTTAACTGATTACATACCGGTGGTCCATTTGTTGGAGATGTTGCCTTGAGATCCTCAATTTTAGCATAAGCTAAATTATCACAGCTATTTTCCATGTATTCTACAAAATAAATTAAATACAAATAACATTAAATTGCAATAATTTGTTAATGCAAAAAAAATTATAAGATACAAAATATGTCTTAAGGTTTTTCCTTTGTTTTTTAAAATTAAAGGCATATATCCCCTTGACATATAATTATGAGGAACAAAAGTTATTTTTGGGGGGTTAAATTCTTGAACGTAACCATTGTGACATCACTGCTAAATTTTAACCACTTGTATATGGACAATCTTAAGCTAAGAACGTCTGTTGTTTCAGATCAGAAAGACTTTCAGATTCTGATTTGACACAGTCAAAACTGTCACACAAGTCTGAAGGTTAGGTTCTGCATTATTTTGGAATAATTCTGCTAGATAGACAAATCTAGGTTGTGTTAGAGTTTGGCTTGCACTAGAATTGTTCCTTATCAATATAACACAGACAGGCAGACAGACATTCAACATATTTACTATAAGTTAACATGATACAGAAAATGCAGGGTCTGACTTGGGATTGAACTCATGACCTCCCTTACTTAAGAAGAGTGCTCTGCCAAGAAAGCTGACCAGACTGCTACATAAGTGCTTTATTTACTCTGTTTGGCGTGTATTAGATTTGATACTTATCAATATAACACAAGGATGGAGAAAATGCAGGGCCTCACCAAGGATTGAACTCAAAACCACCCAAATTATAGGCAAGTGCTCTGCTAACTGAGCTACCCAGACTGCTACATAAGTACTTTATTTACTGTTTGACATGTACACTAAAACATGTTTATAACGAAGCCCTTGGGACTCTTTTTTGAACTTCGTTATAAAGCCATTTTGTTATATTGTTATATATAGACTTATATAGAGGAGCGGTCGGGTCTAATATTTGACTTCGTACTATCTATGTATGCGTTGTAAGCGTGTTCGTTATATTCATGTTTTACTGTATTAGATTTGATACTTATCAATATAACACAAAGATGGAGAAAATGCAGGGTCTTAACAAGGATAAAAATCACTAACATCCAAACTATAGGCAAGTGCTTTGCCAAGTGAGCTACAGTCACATAAGATATTAACTTACTCTGTAATTTTTTCCTGTCAAAGTTTGGTTTACAACAAGGTGTAGACAGTTTGGTTAACAATCCGTCAGCTTTATTGTGGTAATGATCTATCATCTACAAAATAATATGTGTACTGGTACATGTTATGTGTTATAAAACAACATTATACAGTTAAACCTACTATAGCAACCACTGCTATATAAAAACCAACTTTCCATTAAGACAAGTATTCTTGTTTCTTTTCCATCATTCCAAACCCTAGAACTCAGATATAATTGAACTAGATTGCACAAATTATTGGATGCATCCCGCTGGAATATGTTACTAGATTCCGAAATATATTCCGAAAATTTATTCCAAATGTGCATATGTAACCAAATGCATTAAGCGTCTCAGAATACATATCTCACAATAAAACAGATATGTTTCTTTCACGTTCATTTACCAGGCACACTATTTCCATGCGTACTCATTTCATACCATTTCATTGTAAAGAAGCCCGATCTTATTAGAGACAGCGATAGCAATGTAAGCTTTCACTGTCGTGAACGCCATACAAAAAATCTTGACTGGGAACTAAGCATCATATTCCACTCCAATCATATTGCTTGGTGTATATTAATGAATATTATTATTTTGATGTTTTCTGATTGGCTGAGAATGCATTTGGCAAGCCTGATTAATCAATATGTCCACCGCACAATAACTCATGAGACGTTATGTGACGTAACAATGGGTAATGTCCAACACGCAAAAATGCATGCAATGTTATGTGAGATAGCATTGAAAAAAGAAACTTTATTACATTTTGTAATTTAAAACAAAATAACATGGTGATAAAATCATTGGTCATATAGTAAAACAATTATTGACTTTGAATTTGGTAGACATAAGGATTTATCAACCTCAAAAACATAATATTCACCTCGGTCTACGGCTTCTGTGAAAATAATATTTTTGAGGTTGATAAATCCTTATGTCTACGGAATCCAAAGTCAACAGTTGTATATTATTATACCTCATTCATAAATATTGACGATTGATTGTATGAGCACAGTCAGGTGGCAGGAAAAGAAATATCATATTTCCCTCACGTGATCGAGTTTTCCTGTAATATTTAACTTATTCGGAACACACCATAACGTCACATTGATATGGCATCATTGATACAGAATCGATCTCAACGTTCTAGCGTGAGCTTCTGAAGAGTTCAGGGCTCTACATTAACTTTTTTTCTAACTTGTCCCATTGGACAAGTAGAAGAAAAAGTTGGTTGTCCTTCAGCAAAACTGACTTGTCTGAAAGTTCAGAGCTAAATTCAGTACTACATTTACTGAATGACTTAAAGCTACAACATGTCTGTTTATTAACTCAAACCTAAAGCAATTTAGTGCTCATCATTTATGATAAACTGTGTGATAAACCTGTTTAAAGTTGTAATGTCAATATGCATTAAATATTATCAACTAATCATTTTGTTGTGTTCTGTAAGAAATATTACCGGTAATATCTCATTGGGGCTATAATATTCAGATCAACTCAAAAGTGTATCAACTCCATTTTATCATATTCTAGACCGATAAATTCGCTTGACCAACTTTCCTGGAACAAGCAAACTCGTTTTTGTTCATAAGTGGTCTTAGAAATATGTTTTTCCTCCTTAGATTTTTTTTTTTATTTTTTAGAAGGACCACACGAAAACCCAAATTTGCTTGGACAGATCCATTGCCTCTTCTGTTGTCACGTGTAAACAATCTACGTAAATTGAACGCTTCAATGTTGTTAAAGCAAAAATATCGATCTTAAGCGCAGAGGAGAATAAGATTATAACCTTGTTCCAAAGTATTTGACATACATGTTCCGGTCGATAATATTGTCGCTTACACTGTTAAATATTCACTTTAGAATCGCAATCAACGATATTGAAGGACGGGGGAAAATGTTACTTGTCCTGTCGGACAACATCACTGTCCAGTTGGCTTGTCCGTGGGCACTCTTTAGTTGTCCCGGGCAATCAGGCTAACGTTAATGTCGAGCCCTGGAGTTCCAATAGGAGAAAAAGTAATGAATTGGAGAAGGACTGATGTTTTCAGGCTGTCTTTTTAAAAATATTTTTCTTTCTTTCTGTCTTTCTTATTACCATAATTATTTTTCGGTATAATAAACAATTTATTGCCTTTGTTTGAGGGAGATATGAACAAATCCCCACACAAAGGCAATAAATGTATAATATTGTCCTTATTGCAACAGGGGTGTGTTTGTGGATCATAGTGCCTCTACTGCCAAAGAAAGAACCTAGAAGATCTTAGTGTGAGAAAATTTATCAGACTGCTTGTAGAAAATCAATGGTTTTGTCCAAGTATTCCAGTCCCCTCTGTCATCTCAGAACTGTATGCCTGATATGAGCGAATAAGACTCAAAAGACTGGCATTCTAAATGTTCCATGCTTAAAAAAAGATATGTAACCACTTACTAATATTTTAAAATGGTTTCAGGTTATAGTCTGCCTGGTTTTATTTATAGAGCAATTCAATTGCCGAAAGTCTGTAGTTTTCTCTGGGTACATTGGTTTCCTCAACCATCCCCAAAACTGACCACCTAGATATGAGTGAAAGAATCTTGGCTGGTAAAACCCCTTTTCACACTCCTTTCGACATGCTTAGCAAAAACTGTAACTGTTTTCAAGAACAATTAGGTCATCAAACTTATGTGCTTCGGTACTTACCATAATTATACAATCAAACTTAGGGCCATCCTGGATTCCATATTTATCATTGATTTTATCTATCATGTAATGGCGGGACTCGTTCTTAAAACTAAGTGTTAGTGCAAACGTCTTTTTGTCATCTCTTTGTCTAACTCTACAAAACAGGAAATTAATACATCGCAAACAAGTTATAATTGAAATGGGATGCCATTTCAAAAAGTGTTCCCCAAAATGAACCCCAACTGGGAAATCCATTTTTTCCGAATCATGTGCATGATAAAAAATATTACCGGTAATAGCCAATGGCACATCTACTCCAACAATAGATTGTCACTGTGAAGTTTCATAAAGATATGTTAAATACTATTTGACAAAAGCGGTTGACAAAAAGTTGTCATTTGAGGGACATAATAAAAATGTTTTGCTAAAAAAAGCGAGACATAAAACAGTATTACTCCACTCCATTCCTAAATTTAAGTTAGAAAATGGCCCAATTTCTTTTGACTTTGACCCTGCGATACAGGGAGGAATAAATTGAAATTGTTATGAAAATAGTCATACTAAACAATCAATGTCTGGCCCAATTCTCCACAAGGAGAGATGGATATAAGTCAAATAAGTCAAACAATCAATGCAATGTCTATCATACAACAAAATGCTAGTAACGTGATTCCCTTATGTAGCTTATAACATAGTTATTTTAATTTTCATTGCCCAATGTGATAATATTACATAACTATAAAATGATTTCATGAATTTCAAATGGAATTATTTCTTAACCAGCAGAAACATTAGTTGTATTCCTCACAATTGTAATTCAAACACTTGTATCATGCACATAAATGAATCTCCATCCAATATACTCACAGAAATTTTCCCTGTTCATGCCCGTCAGCATTCAATCTTTTGTCTGCTTCATCACGCGAGATACGGTCATGATACCAGGGTTGTTTTGTGTGTAAATCTTTGGCAACCATAACAATAAGATGCTCTCTCTGGGGTCCTAAAGCTTTCTCTATTTTAATCCCCTAATAATAAAAACAGAAACCTGACATAAAAGAACAAGAGGCCCATGGGCCTTAACGCTCACCTGTGACCTTAACCTTTGAACCCATAACCCTCATCCATATATCAAAATGATCATTAGGCCAATACCTACAATATTCTAGCATAGATGCCTATACAAAATATTTATAGTTTTCAAGATAATTAACCAATTCAGTATTAATTTGCATCTGTGACCTTGACCTTTGAACTCATGACCTTTATTCATATATCAAAATTATCATTAGACCAATACTTACAATATTCCAATATATATGTCTACACAAGGAGTTTATAGTTTTTGAGATAATCAACCATTTAAGTACTTGCTTGCATTTGTGACCTTGACCTTTGACCCCATGGCCTTCATTCATATATCAAAATGACTGTTAGGCCAATACCTACAATATTCTAATATGTACATGCCTATACAAAAAGTTTTTTAGATAATTTACCATTTCTGTACTTGTTTGCATCTGTGACCTTGACCTTTGAACCCATGACCTTTATTAATATATCAAAATGACCATTGTGCCATTACCTACAATATTCTTATATGTATGCCTATACAAAAAGTTAATAGTTTTGCAGATAATCAACTATAACGGTAATAGTTGTGCATCTTTCACCTTGACCTTTGAACCCATGACCTTGATCTATGTATCAAAATGATTGCCATGTCAATACCTACAATTAACTGAAAATCCCATGCCATTATCACCTGAAATGTTTAAAAAAATAGCAATTTTTATCAAAGGTCAAAAACAGGGACATGACCTTGACCTTTGACATCTTTTGAAAGAAAATAGCAAGACAAGATCAACCATGAAAACTCCATACAATTATCTTCAGCCGTTATTGAGTTATAACAATAAGTCTCATTTTTTAAATTACATAATTTTACGCAAAAAACGCGCAACCTATTTTTCGTTCAATTTTCATGAAAAACATAATTTTAATGATCCCAGGTATGCTGAATCTAAATATCCAATCAAAATTTGCCTGCACCTTTTGGTTTCAGAGAAGAAGATTTTTTTTGTCTTTTTGCTATTTTTAGTAACGGCGGCCATCTTGTTGGGCGTTGCCAAACCCCGAACACAATTTTGAAAGGCTGTTACCCAGGCATGATAATAGCCAAGTTTCATCAAATTTGGCCCAGTAGTTTTGGAGGAGAAGATTAAAATGTATAGTTTACATACGACGCACGACGGACGGTGATAGATTGCAATAGCTCATCTGAGCCTTTGGTAAAAAGCCTCCTCCCCCCCCCCCCCCAACACCAGGTATTCAAAGGGCCATAACTCCTAGAAATTTCATTGAATCAGAGCATAAAAAAGATATGCACAACTATTCTTTCACTGATCATTCCTGTAAAGTTTTATCAATATCTGGATGGTATTGTAAAACTTGTCAGAAAAAAAATATGACGAACGGATGGACAGACAGGGATGAGGCTTTACTATTTTGAGTTAGGGGCCCAGCTGACTTTAGAAAAGAAGTTGAAATCGTAATAAATAACTAAATTGTGTAAACATAAGGGGTCCAGACTGATTTTTAGTAGCCATAGGCTACTGGGCCCCTGCTAATCTTTATCCCTGACAGAATTATTAAACATATTCAAAGGGCCTTTTTCGCTTATGGAATGTCAATGTATTTTTTACCTTTATGGATTCTGCCTTTATAAGAAGTTCATTTTCTAAATCTGTGTAAGTCATGCCACGGAATGCCACAGGTGGCTGAAAAGGAAGTCTGTTACAAGGGTGTTGTGGCATGGTAATAAAACCATCTAAATTTTGTGTGTGGTGTTCGATGAGTTCTACAGGACCAGCAAATCGTTTGCCATCTTGTATCATGTACATTCCATCTAACTGTTTCTCTATGTTATAATGATGAATTCTGTAAAGAAAAATTAATAAAAACAAAAGTTACAATTTTCTATATAAACTTAAATCGGCAACACTCTACATTCAGTTTTACAACAATACCTTTTAACTTCTAGACCTAGTATGTTCAGTGATGCAGTGTCACTATGGCCCTGAAGGGTAAAGAGACTAGTAACTGTAAACATATTTATTTTGGAGGTGTACTAATTTTCCCCTATTTCGTGGTTGTTTGTTTTGCACAAAAACTAATACTGAGCGAAAATTATATTCTGCGTATTGTGTTATAGGTCATTTTCGTTTTTTTTAAAATATGCAAACAATTAAACTATGTGGATATGTATAAATTTTATATACCTCAAAAATAAATACATGCTGAATAAAATGTGCTTACAGTTTCTGACAAGAATTGGATGATCAATCAGCAAGCAAACAAATTCCATTGACCATCTGAACATTTTCAAAATGGTATTATGGGGTGGCACAGTTCAGACAATGTACATTTATGACTTCATTTCTAACCAGTAATTAAATATGATTATGGAGTGGAGTAATGTTTTTTTACACCCCAGTTATGATTCTTTCACTCATACTGAGGTGGTCAGTTTTGGGATGGTGTAGGAAATTTGAGTACATGTATCTTGAAAAAAACCACAAACCTTCTGCAGGCAAATTGACAAACTTTCTCACATTAAGATCTGACCACCTGGAATTCAAACTTTGGCAGTAAAAGGTGCTCTGATCTGTAACCAATTAAGCTGGTCAGTTTTAGGATGGTGGAGGAAGCATGAGTATCCAGAAAAAAACACCACCAGCAGGCAAACTGACAAACTTTTTCACATTAGGATCTGACCCTGTGGAATTCAAACCTTGGCAGTAAAAGGTGCTCTGATCTGTAACCAACCTTTGCACTTGTCTTAACTAAGGTCTGGGATGGTGATAAAAACTTACGAATTCCCATGACATATGCTAAGTGCGTAGTTTCCAAGAGGGTTAATGCTTTCTCTGAGTAGATAAAGTCCTTCCTGTTGTCCTCTGCCTTTAAGGATAATCTCTGCTTCATCTCTTGTAATTCTACCATAAAAATATGTAACAGATGACGGCTTCTGCTGTCTAGTGGCAGTATTGCTGGTACCAGTCGCCATCTTACTTATCTGACACGCCTATAATGCTTCAGAAACTACATTTTATCTGCAATAGAAAACCGATTATTTTAATTATAACTATGGGAACCGTTAAATAATAACTTGAGGTAAAAATCCAAGCATATCACAGTATATCAAATGAAAAGATGTCACATCTGGAACATGTATACCTATATATATATTTTTATCATAGGAAATCCAATACTGTAAACAAGGAAGTTTTAAGTGCAGTTTTATTTTGGTTACTGTATATCCAACATAAATCTGTTAAAAGAACAGTAAATGTACCAGCATCGCAAATCAAATAAAACAATGAGGCTTTAGATGGTTGGTTAGGTCATGTGATGAGAATGCCCAGTAAGAGAATTCCAAAAACAGTATTGAATTGGACACCGGTTAGAGAATTCCAAAAACAGTATTGAATTAGACACCACCTGGAAAAAGGAAGTCTTAGTAGACCACATACCATCTAGAGGAGAACATCCAAGCAGAGCTTCAGGAGGTAGAAAAAACCTGGTGGCAAGCGCAGCACATAGTGAAGGACAGAGACAGATGGGGAAGCTTGTTGGTGCCTCATGTCCCAGCGCGTGGGGATAAAGAGGGATAAGCCAAGTAAGTTTATTTTAGTGTGAATCTGAACAATTTTAACATATGGACAAAATTCTTAAGTATTCCACTTAAAGCTGAAAACTGAGTTCCCTAAATGCATAAAAGGGAAGGGAAGAATGCAGGTGTAACAGTAGGAATCAACTCCTAATAACTAGAGAGAACCACAAAGATTTGTGCTCTTATTAAAAGCATGCATGATTATGAGGAGTGCACTAGCTGTAGAGTTCCAAAGAAAATATAACATGGGTGTACAGTGGGCCAATTAAGGTAGGACATGGCCAAGTGGTAATGTCACCAGCTTTCGAAGTCAGTCTTTCGGATGAGACTTAAAACCGAGGTCTTGTCTCATTTCACACCAAAGCAACCATGGTAAAGTTCGAAAAAGAGTAGGCCACCTGTGGTTGCTACAGAGGATGCTTAGAATTAGAAGCGATTGGAACAGAGTGAGCAACACAGATAATTGGACAGATCCATAGCCATAAAGCTGAATCAAGTCACATGTTTACCACAGAGTCAAATACTTCCTTGCAATTATCTAGTACAACTATCTGCCGGCAAGACATCCTTTTGTATACCCACCTATTAAATTCTATGTAATCATATCATTCCAACTGGCACTTTAATAATTGTTTTGTTGGGTTTTGGTGGTTTCTGTCTTTTTTGCCAGAAATTTCAAGAATTCAATAATGGAAGTTGTCAGGTCAAAAATCCACAAAAAGACAAAAATGGAAATGGGTGTTTATGAGGCTGATTAGTTTGACTAGCAATTACATGTACCTTGCAATTTCACAAAATATGACTATGAACAGGAAGAAGAAAAATGCTGGTCTGACCCAGGATCGAACCCTGGACTAAGGCGATTGTTCTTCAAACTGAGCTAAAACTGACAAAAACTTTACAAATTACCTGACAGTGCAAATTATACAGATAGTTTTTGAAAGTATCTGTTTGTAACCTGCAAATTTCTATTAAAATTAAACCATATCCACTTATGTGAAAATTACGTATATCGATATGTCAGTTAACACAATGAATACTTACAATGAGGAAGTTAGAAACAGTGTAAAAGTCTTTCCGGTTGGTGAAGTAATCCTGAAAGCACCAATCAAAACCATGCTTTCTAAAAGGTAATTATTTGCACGAAAAGACGACTGTGTACTAAGTCTGTCATTTCAGATAATTTTATGTAACACTAATTTATTTATGATAAAGCTAATTAACAAATTACCGTATGCGTATTAATGAGAAAACATGTGCAAATTCTTAATTTGATGAAGTTTTAATGAGTTAATAAAACCGAATAACTTTTTGTTAATTCAGTACACAAGTACGTTCACATATTACGTTTCAAAAACGAAAGAAGAAAAAGCGCGGGAAATTATGAAAAATTGGAGAGTTCCTCTTATGGGATGTTATATAGGATAACAACAAGATCCCAAGTAGAGCCACTTTTTCGAAAATTACAGAGTAGTTTCACTTTAACATAATTTTCTGTTGGCGTTGCAAAGATTTACAGCAGTTTTCAATTGACTTTGAATTGAGAAACCCCAATAAGCCATGATCTGATGATAGTCATGTTATTTAGAGAGATAAATCATAGACATAGAGTTCAGTGGAGTAGAGTATAATGGAGTTTTACTACCCAGCCAAGATTTTTCATTTATATCGAGACAGTCAGCTCCTGGATGGTGGGGAAAACCAGAGAAAACCACCTATCTTTGACAAGCAAACTGACGAACTTTCTCACACTAGCATATCTATCACAAAAGGGATTCAAACCTACTGTAGGCGGTCTGGGTGGGATTGATTTATTGAATGGGGTTTACAACCCAATCAAGATCATTTTACTAATATCAGACATCACCAGGAGAGTGCTTTGGGAGAGAACAGCCACTACCAATTTTCAAGTCTTGGTCAGACCTGACCATGTTTCATACCTGAGCTCCCAACTAAGCTAGATCCATACTGGTTTGTGATTCTTATTTATACATTTATGGGTATTTTTTATATTTTATTATGAAACTGGCCTCTGTGATTCTAAGATGGTTATTAGCCTAAGCCTTTATGCAAAGAAATTGGTGAGTTTTTTGTTTAATGTTTTTAAGGATGAATGAGCAGGATGGAATACTACAGAAGATTGAAGCAGAAATTCTAAAACTTGTTATCCAAATATCAGAAGAAAAGCCACCTTATCTGTCTTACAACAGCCGCACAAGCTGGGAAAATATAATGTAAGTTAATTACATACAATAAATTATTTTTCTTACTTTGCTCAGTCTGTTTCAATCGCATTTCAGTTTTAAGTGTCCTCTGTAGCGGTCACAGGTGGCCTACTCTTTTTCAAACTTTACATAGGTGTCATTAGCATGCACTGAGATACGGGACTTTGAATTTGAGTCTCATCTGAAAGACTTTTAGTATTTAGCTTTTTGCAGATCTAGTATGGGCAGGAGATGAAAATTATCTCGGAAAAATTCCAAGTCTCGAGTGAGGTTCGAACCCACGGCCCTTGACTTCAAGAGCCAGTGACATTACCACTTGGCCATGTCCACCTCAGACCACTTGCAAACATGGCTCTTGACTCTGAAGGTCACTAAACTAGGTCTATATGGGCAAATTAGTTCAAATTAGGAAAATACAGTATGAAATATTTTACTAACACTGTTTTCCTTTCCATCTTAATGATCTATCTCATTTTATACAGATTTGAAGAAGATGTTGGTTTACAGATGAAAAATGATTGTAAAACAACAGTAGTTAGATTTGATAGTATCAAATCTGTCAAAAAATTCAGTAAGTCTAAAATAACTAGTGATGTGTTGATGATTGATTACAACAGAACTATGGACAATTAACAAGTTACATAATAATTTACAATCTTTAAACAAATTTAAGTACATGTAAATTTAGCAAAGGGCAATGAAGCAGACTGACCCAAAGATTTAAAAATTGTTTATTTTTCATGGTGTAATGCTCCCTTAACCCCACAATATGAAATGTGATAATAGTTTGATTATTCAATTTCAAAAGTTGCCATAGCAAGGATGTCAAAATAGATTTTTTTTATGTTTCACAGGTGTGCTAGTGAAAGTGTTGTCACTGATGTACCAATTAATTCAGACAGATAAATACTGTACCAAAAGGTTAATAATTATAATTTAAGATGAAAATATCTATCCTGTTGTTAATTGAATTTTCAAATTCTGACTACCTGTATACATTTTTTTCGGCAAGTTAATCAGGTATCTGAATTCTGCGACAGTTAAACATAGGTTGCGAGAGCTGGTGGAGTACCAGTACTGTAATGGTGTTTTAATCCCTGATCAAGTTTATTTCACTGATAAAGATGGTCAGTTCTGGGATGGTGGGGAAAACCAGAGTACCGAAAAACCACAACCATCAGCAAGCAAAATGACAAACTTTCTGCCTAAGTTAGATTTGAAAGTTTGTGGTGAGATCCAAAAGCCAGCACTTTAGAACATTACATAATAGAGACCTCATAAATGCTTATGAGTAACTGCTGGTCTGTATAGTGTTGCATTAAACAAATGTAGTGGACCGGGTTCGATAGGTGGCCAGGCAGTTCAGTCAGTAGTGCATCCCACTAGTGTTGGGAAGGTCCTTAGTTCTAGTCCTGGTTTGACTACTACATTTTTTCCTTTCCTGTACAAATGTATGCAGATGAACATCAAAAGTGTTTACAGTCCAACCAGCCTTAAAGACCACCTCTATATAAGGGCCACCAGCTTATAAAGGCCAGTAGAATTGTATACCAATTGTTCTTTATTCATATTGCATGAAACTGTATATAAAGGCCACCTGCCTATAAAGGCCACTTTTACTGGTTAGCTTGGGTGGCGTTTATAGACAGGTTTGACTGTATTTTTGTTTTAATGGTGTTATTTAGAGATTTATATTATCAAGACACGACTGGGTTTGGTAGTCAGAAGATACTTGATGAAGCTGTGGACAGTATATCTTGTATGTTACAGATACCTAGATGGAAATTACACGTGGTGTGTATCATTATTTCTGTCTTATTTACCTATTATTAAAGTTACTTAGTTCACATGTCTTCATCAGGTGAGCTAAATATTTAGCAATGTATAAGAAAAACACATTTTCCACCTGTGTAAACCACAAACTTTCAGATCCCCGATCCTAGTTTGTCAGTTTCCTTGCTGACAGATGGTGGTTTTCAGGTACCTGCATTCCTTTTCAATTGACGGCTCCCTGGCCACGCCCACAATGTTCAGACAAAAGCCTGGCATGCTTGAATTACATAATAAAAGAATGAAACTCGGCCTGAATTGTGCCATTTAATGATGTCACTGACACTAGTATGTCAATAAGTTGCTGTGACACTGCTTTGGTACTGTAATGACGGCAAGTGTCAGAACATAAAAGGCATGGTCAGCGATACGTCAATTGGGATCAATGCAGAATTTGACAAATGTTTATTTTGTAAGCAGATTGACAGGCCTCAAATAAAGCTCTCATCTGCTCGTTAAGTCATGAACAAGTTGAAACAGCCCAGTGACAACTAGTCCCAGTCCAGGCCAAGTACATTATTTGACATACTTAATCCATGATTCTTATTGAGTTGTCAAAATAGGATGGTAAAATAAAAATAACATAAAATAAAATATTTTTGTTAGTACTTAGTTACAACTACTTGGTGCTGATTAACCAACACCTGATTACTTGCCACTGTGCCGGGCAGTTTGAATAATTTTATCTGAGCCCTGATTGACCAGAATCTTATAACTTTATAAAAGGTTTTATTGATATTATAATATTTTTGGTTGTGTCTAGACTATAAAGTTTATTGAACAAAAATAATATTTTGAATTTAAGCTTGCTACGTCTAAGGGATGTGTTGCTGGCGACTTGACATTCCAAGATCAGGATGGAAACTTTGTAGATTGTAGTGCTACTAAAGATGTAAGTGCTTTAATCATGCATGCTTTATTTTGCTGATTTCTTTACCAGTATTGTTTATTGGGGCTGACCAGAGTACCACATGGTATCCCTTAAAGTCTATGCTGAACTCTTATTTCCTTTTGGGTATAGGTACATTTTTATTTACCTATTAAAACAGTGTTAACTTATTCTTTGAGTTTTCAATCTGGAATTTTCTGTAATGGTACAGATTGTTTTCATTTATCATGAGGCAGTCAGTTCAGAATAGAGCTGAGTGGTTAGACCTTGTGTCAACCTTATGCTCCACTGGCAGCGGAGAGGATAGGTAGTAGAGATGTTATCGTGGACAAAAAAGGTATCCTGATATCGCAAAAAATTTATGATATCATCGCGATATTATCACGATATTAACTGATAAATATGCTCAAAAGATGGGCTGAGTTTTCACTGGACTGCAATAAAGTCAAACATAATAAAAAGAAGTTATTGAAGATTTTTGGCAAAACCACATGTTTAATTTGCTTAATCACGATCAATACACAAGTGATGCAATGATTTCAAAGAGTTTTGTTGCAAAAATAGGGTTCTATGATATCGTGATATATGTTTCCTTCCACGATATCGCTATTGGCAAATCCTCTGTGACGATAATCGTGATGGCGATATATAATAACATCTCTAATAGGTAGGTAGGTAGTCAGTTCAGAGATGGCAAAGGAAATCTGAATGCCCGGATGAAACCACTGACCTCCATAAGTCAACTGTAAATTTTTGTGAACTGACAAATTTTCTCACACTGTTATCTGTCTTGAGTAAAGACTAAAGAGTGATGCAAACTTAGAGAGTGATAAACCTGTGATTCTTAAATCTGCGTTTTAGACCTATTGGCACCAGAAACATTAAAAGTTACTGATCAAACGGGTGACCTCATTATTATGTGTTTTTCGTGGTTAAGACAATTACAAAATTTTTATAAGGTTAAATGAAATGTACCAGTGTATATCTTTTTACTTTAAACTGAAACATATGAAATCATTGTTCATATATATGTATTGTGAATTATCTCCCTTGTTCTTCACATTTATTAGTATTGGGTAATTGTTGTCATAATTGTTAGACAATTGTAAAGTTGTCTCCCTTGTACTAATTTTTCTGACATGCATGTATTTATATGTGTTATGTTATTTTTAGATTTTAGGAAACAAATGCTATACTAAATATAATCAGCTTAATCAGTTGTCTCCCTTGCTCTTCAGATTCTTCACTTAAACATCTTGTAAATATAATTGTAAGTGATAAAAATGCTGTAGTATTTTTTTCATATTTAAACCTATAACAGGCTATTGTTGACGAAAAACTAAAAAATTGTGTATCTCTAGGTTTCCTTCTTCCAATAATGTACCGGACTCCTCTGGAGTAAATAAAAAACACACAACTTAAAATTAATAGAATTTATAAAATTTGTAAAAAATATTTCCCCTTTTTAAAAGTTTTTTTCCCCCACAAATATGCTAAAATACGTTAATTTTGGAAAGATTTTTTTCTGAAAATAATATCCAAAGACAACTTTGGAATGGAAACACCTAATTCGGATCTATGGTACATTTTTTCAGTTTGGGGTACATGTATTGAAATGATGTTTTTGGGTCAGTCTTGAGTAATGGTTACAGTTCATGTATTAAGAATAATATATTGTACTTATTATAATTGCAGGGAGTTCTGGTTCCAACAAACGTGAATTCCATCTCTAATATCTTTGATTAAAATAAAAAACTATGTTCCAACTTCCAATTTGTGATGTTATACACAATGTGTCTTACAAAGTGATTAGCTGGCAGTCTGACACAAAAGCAATTTTTGCCACTGGTCTAGTAGTGTATTTCGATTTCATCAATCCATTGATTTTATGTTTAGAAGAGTGGAATGAAGAAGAGTAATATTGTTTTACACCTCAGTCAAAGTTCTTTCACAGTTAACATGGTAGAGGAAACCAGAGTACCTGGAGAAAACCATGACCTTTGACAAACAAACTGACAAACTTTCTCACACTAGGATTTGTCCCGAGTGAGATTTTAACATATAGGCAGCTAGATGAAGTATGATTTGTAAGTGTGCTTTGGGCCACTCAGCCACCATGAAGTTTATTTGAAATTAATTCGATTTCGGTACCCAGCACCAGTAAAGAAAGCAGTATCTGAAATTTTTAAGTGCCCTATGTATGATCCTGTTGCAATTCGATCCCATGACCTGCCACTCTCAAGGTGGTAAGCAAGTATGGAGTAATTTGTATTGTAAAACATAATCAGAAAATGTAAACTTAGTAAAAATATCATAGGTGACAAACTTAATCCAAATACAAAAAAGTAGCTGACAACTTTTTTCACCTTGCTGGCTTTATTGTAACCACTGGAGACGATTTATTTAGCATACAATGTTAGTGAGTCAATGAAATAACAGCAGTATTTATTTGTTATGATGATTTTGAATTTGATTTGGATTCTTACTTACCCTTAACATTGAGGCAACATCTGCATACTGAAGCCAAAGTTATTTTGGTTATTGAAAAGGATGCCACATTCCAAAAGCTGTTGGATTATGGAATATGCCAGAAACTGAAACCCTGTATTGTAATAACGGTAATTTATATTCTTTTGCTCATGTGTTTATTTTCACAGAAACTCTTGTTACAAATTCAGAAATGCAGGTTGTTTTTATACCCCTCACTACAAAGTTGCGCAGTGTATAATGTTTTTTTTTCTGTCGATTCATCATAAGTTTTCCACACATTTTTTTCTAAATGCTTTCAGATATTGAGCTGAATTTCAGCACATGCATGTATGTGAGTTTACCACAGTAAGTTATACTTATGTTTATGTTACACTTAGCTGATTTTTCCAGAAATTACAATCATTTGTAGTTTGATAATGTTATTGAAATGACAGTTTTCCACGTGGTCATGGTGTACTACAACATTCTTAAACAACATCATTCTATTATATAACTGAATACATCCTGATTTAGTGGAATCATTTTGACTGTGACATAAAAAGACGTACTATATACGTCACTCAATAAAACAGAAAGTTTTGGCTAAGTCTAAGCAGAAACAAATTGTTTTATTGATAATTCTCAGATTATTTTTGTTTTGTTTACTTTATTTACCATGGTGATGAGTTCTGTGTTGTTTTGTTACAGGGTAAAGGATTTCCGGACATCAATACTAGAATGTTGCTTAATAAAATCTGGAAAACATTTCACATTCCTGTGATGGTATTGGTTGATGCGGATCCACACGGTAATAATAATTACCAACACATCTTCTGCTGAACTGTTCATATGGTCTCAGAAATGAAAATACGACACATACATGTACAGTGATTTTGTTAGATTTTAAAAACTACCTTCTGCCTTTTAAATTGGGAAAATTGAAGTACTTTAAATACAGTAAGCTGCATTATGATATTCTTGCAATAGCTTAGGATCCTGACTGTAAAAATGTTATATTGTGACAATTTTAGTGATCAAATTGGGAAGATTTAGTCATTTTTCCCCAAGTGAAGCTACCTTTATTCGGTAGTGATTTTAGTAAACAAAATCACTGATGTACCATATATATATGCATTTAAATTCATTTTTTCCTGTTTAAAAATGGTTTTTAAAATGGCATTAGTTGATGAAGATCCATTTGATAATGTCAAATTGTTTATTGTCTCGGAAATCAAAATACTATGCATTCATTTCAATCATTCTTTTCTTGGAAAATTTGCATACAAATGACGCACTGACTCATTTGCATGGAGACAAGCGCTATAGTAGAGTACACAAGGCCTCTCACTTATGAAGTACCTTTTAGGCAAAACAGGAGAGAATTTGTTTTACAAATTGGAGACATGAGTTTGATTCCAAGCAATAAGGGAAGGTAAATTTTAATTGTAAACATCTTTGAGCTATCTAGACACTTATGACAATCCTTAAGACTTCAGCAACTGTCCTCTAGCAACTCTAGTGTATAAGATTTTTTTAGGTAGGTTATATGGGTAATTCTTAATTTATATGTGTAGAATAAAAATTTACTTACTGCACTTGTCTTTTTTTTCAGGAATTGAAATAATGGCTATATATAAATATGGTTCTAGGGTAAGTTTAATTTACTGATTTCCTATGTTAGATATGAGTTGAGTAATGGAGTTTTACGTCCCAGTCCCGGATCTTTCATTTTATCAAGGTGGTCAGTTCAGGAATGGTAGAGGAAACTGGAGTGTCTAGAAAAAACAATGAGATTCACCAAGGTAACTGAAAAACTTTCTCAAACTAGGATCTGTCCAGAGTGGGATTCCCTCCTAGGTAGTGACATGAACTGTCATTCATAAGCACACACTCTAGAGCACTGTGACTGAGGCCCTTTGTCTAAATATGAGCATCAATGTGAAATAGGTATTTTGTTGGACAAATGACTAATGTCAGATTTTAATGAAAGTTTCAGGAGAGGTGGGGTCTGAATGTAAATAATATATGCACTGTGATCCCTTTAATATATTAATTTTCAGTCACTCTCATTTGAAACTCCACATTTGGCAGTTCCAGGTCTACATTGGATGGGAGTTTTACCAAGTGATATAAACAGGTAAGGAGTTTTATAGAGCAGAGTGAGTGATGAGTGAAAACAGAATCAAATCAGCAGCCAGTTCTGTGATGACCACTACTATAGCTTTATTGGTTGTATGTTTGCTACACATGTTGGAGGTCATGGCTCAAACTCAAACACTCCGGCTGAATCTTGCAAAGTCTTGAAAATGCATAGTTACTATTCTTCTGCTAAATACATGTACCTGGCATTAAGAAATGAAATTCTTGGGTCCTCGGGAAGAGACCTTAAATAACAATGTCTTTTGTCACAGTAGCTATGGCATGCTAAGAACCCTCCCTCCCTGCACATTGTAGTAAGTGCACTGTTTCACTGGCGATACTTCAAGGTATGTGAAATATTCTTGACTTGGATGTAAAAATTTCACTCAATCAAGTTTAGGTATGGTGGAGTAAACCTGAGGGCCCAGAGTAAAACACTGACGTTTGGTTATTAAGCAATATACAGTAAAACACGAATGTAACAAACACGCTTAAGACGAATACATGGATAGTACGAAGTCAAATATTGGACCCAACCGCTCCTCAATATAAGTCTATATAAAACAATATAACGAAGTCGCTTTATAAAGAAGTTAAAATTAGAGTCCCTAGGGCTTCATTATAAAAAAGTTTTACTGTACATGTATGTTTATGTCCCGCTTACATAGAACACTCAGCAGATCATTAAAGCCATATGTTTTTATCTCTTGTGTATGATTAAATTGGTAGTTGTATTTATTATAGTCCTGATCCGAGTCAGCCTCTGTTTTCTATGTTTGATGAAAAAGATTTCCAGGTTGTTGTTTTTTACTTGTTGTACACATTACATGCATATAAACTAACTCTGAAAACCATTTGAATGTTTATCAACATACATATACTAGTATGCAAGTTAAAATATTTCAGAATAATTAAATTTTGTGAATAGCTAATGTTTTGATTGCATAATTCTGTTCCCTTCAATTTTCAATGAAGTTAAAGACGCCATAATCAAGTCATTCTGGTGATTTATCCATACACACAGTTTGATGTTAACATATTGCATAATTAAAAGGTCAAATTAATTTCAGTGTTGGTTATTTAATTTGAACGTAACCATTAATTCTTAGTTTTGTTTGATTCATTGAAACTTTAAACAAATACAGCAAAACCTAGTTATAATGCCCCTCGATTACTTTGCCACCCCGCTTATTGCCACACTATTTTGAAGTCCCAAAATCCATTTTGTTTATGTTTTTCTTTATCCGCCTCCCCAATTTATTGCCAAACCCCTTTATAATGCCAAAATTTGACTGAACAAATGGTGGTGATGAATCGAGGTTTTACTGTATAGAGTAGGAGACTATGCACATGGAATTTTCAATACCAGTATACATGTGTGGGGGACGGGACTCAATAGGTGGCCAGTTAGCTCATTTGGTAGAGCGTCCCGCTAGAATTGGGAAGGCCGCGGGTTCGACTTCCCGCTTGGCTGCTGCGTTTTTTCCCTTTCTTGTTACACATGCATTGTACACAAATTTTGACAATTCTTTACATTTACTAGTATTAAGAATTATAAGCTATGAAGGGTATAGCTTTACAGATAGTATTTAAAATATAGACATTTTTTTCATTTAGGCTTGGGATAAGAGAAACAGCATTAATAGAATTAACTAAAGGTGATTGGGACAAGATGTCAGAACTCAGATCCAGACCATATTTCAGAAGCTCTTCTTCACTAGATACAGAGGTAAATGATTTCTTTATCATATAAACCACAGTAAATAAGTCGGATACTTGTTAGGTCTCTGATATAATTATAAAGACCTTGGTGGCTAAGTGGTCTGAAGTGTGTGCTCACAGTGCCTACTCACCAAAATGTTTCTTCTTACACAGTAAGTGAAAGAATCTTGACTGGGGCATAAAATTCCTCCAACCTCTCATAGAACTACACAAATAACAATTCCATCCATACATGATGCAAGTATATATTGAATCCTCCTGATGACATCCCACTGAGAATTGCACATGTATACATTTACAACTTCATGTTTAAGTAGTAAACATTTACAAAATCTGTAAATGTGTAAACAGACACATGGCATCACTATATGACAGCATTATAATATTGTTTACATGTTCTTTCTGTGTACAAAAACATGGCAAAAAGTCAACTTTGATGTCATTGAATTAACCTCCGAGTGGTACAGTCAAACTTGTCTATAAAGACCACCCAAGGGAACTAGTAAAAGTGGCCTTTAAGGGCAGGTGGTCTTTATATTTAGGTTCAAATAATATGAATAAAGAACAATTGGGATACAATTCTACTGGCTTTTATAAGCAGGTGGCCTTTATATAGAGATGGTCTTTAAGGCAGGTTGGACTGTACTTATGAATGCAGTATTTTATAAGCCAAAACTGACCTGCCTGGAAAATCACTTTTTACTGACAATACTTATAAATTATCCTACATACTGTTATATCTAGTCTTTAAGGATTTAATGTATGATTTTCTTTTCAGTTACAAATAATGTCACAGATGGGGAAAAAAGCAGAAATTCAGTGCCTGGACTCCATTTCTCCGGCCTTTCTTATGGATGTTTATATACCTGGAAAACTTCAATATGGTGGATGGATTTGAATGTTGTTGTTACCAGTACATGTACAATGTCTGTTTTACTGTACATGATATACATTGCAAAATGATACTGTAAATAGGGAAATTTTCACATCATTTAATTTTTCGCGATAAACGTCATTTTTGATACATTCACATATTTCCATTTTGGCACTGTTTGATAATTTTCAGTGCAAAATGTAATTTTAATTACCGGTATATCAAAATACAATATTCGCGAAAGTTTTATATTGGCATTAAAAATGGAAGTGAATTATGTCAAATTGAAATATCCACAAAAGTTTTATATCAGCATCTTGTTGCTCTCACGAATTAACATGAACATTTCCCTATTTGCATTAATTACTTTCACCATCTCTTCTTATGGATAACTACCTGGACTGGAACATTACAACGGATGATTTTTGTGACTTTATCGGGATTTTACAGCTTATGAAAAAATTCTGTGACAGGGAATTGACTATGTAAAAATAACTATTTTCCTTAACAACATGGTTAAGATGACAGAGCTGTGACTAATGTTTTCAAAACTTTAATTTGAATTGACATAGGCCTTATTGTGTATCAATCACTGGAACTTTCAAAAGGAACCTGTACTGATATACTAAGGATATGATTTAGCTCATTTATATCACAAAAAATGCATATGTACCGGTATTTATTTATTTATTTAAAGTCAATTTCACTTAATTGCATAACCTGTTTGTCAGGAAATTTTATGCAATTAACCAGACTGCATATAACCAAAAACCGCCCATGGGGGGAGGGGTCGATGTATTTATTTATTTATTTATTTAACTGATATTACAAATAAATTGATTAATATTGTTTTTCATTTTGATGCCTTCTGTTAAAAAAATAAACTTTTTCTTGAAATAAAATATTACAAATAAATTGTTCAATATTGTTTTTCGTTTTGATGCCTTCTGTTAAAAAAATAAACTTTTTCTTGAAATAAAATATTTTTTGTAGTGTGTAGAACCTTTCCTTAATGAGTTGAGTAATTGTGTTAAACGTCACAGTCAAGAATATTTCACTTATATCCAGATATCACCGTCTATAGGTGAAGGTGCAGAAATTTTGTCTGTGGCATTAAACAGCAGGGTTCTTTATCATGCCATGCCTACCGTGACACTGGATCTCGTTTATTTCCCATTGGAACTGACCTTCATTTCATGATGCCAAGTGCTTGGCGAAAGAACCGTCACTACCCACTTTTAAGTCTTAGGTCAGGGTTCGAACCCATGACCTCCCACTTATGGAGGGAGCCTATCCTTAATGGGTAATCAGATGATATATATAATAAATACTAAGCTTAAATAAACATATTTGTCAATAGTAAATGCAAACAAAAATGTGAAACAATAAAAAAAAAAAAAATTAGTACCGGTAAACAAAACAAAATGAATTGTGATACTGTGACCACCTATTATTTAACAGAAGACATTGGATGCCAGCAGGATATAATGACAAAAGTGGTATACAGTAGACATTGGTGTGGTTCACTTATGAAGGTTTTAAATGACAAGGGTTTAAATGTTCAGGACTTGGCTGGTATGTCTACTGATGGGGCAAGTGTGATGGTCGGAAGTAAAAAAGGTGTAGTCACGCAGGTTAAGGTTCTTAATCCTAGTGTTTTGTCAACTCGTTGCATTGCTCATAGATTAGCTCTTAGTTGTGGAGGTGCTGCTGACAAGATTCCATATCTTGTTCAGTTTCAGGAGGTTTTAAATTCGGTCTACAAATATTTTCACAATTCACCAAAAAACCAGGCTAGGTTGGAATCGATTCAAGCAGTTTTGCAGGTTCATTCAACTAAATTCAAGGAGGTATTTCACACTCGGTGGCTTAGTTTTGAGGGGGCAGTTCATGCTGTTGTGTTGAATTATCAGGCTCTTCTCTCAGTGTTTTTAGAGGAAAGTTCTGGTAAGGCTTTGAGTTTATTCAAGCCTTTGGCTACTTTTAAGTTCTTGTACTGTTGTCACTTTTTATCGGATGTGCTGAAACAACTTTGTATTTTGTGCAAGTTGTTTCAGAAGACTGACTTAGATTTTTCGGAGGTAAACCCAATGTTGCATTCAACAGTTTTAACATTGCAGAGGTTAAAGGATGGCAAGTCAGGATTAGTCCTGAAGGGGTTTCTAGATGTCATTCCATCCGAGCCAGTTGTTGATTCTTCAGGGCTGACTACATTTGAGTTTGGTGGCCATACAATCAAGGATAGTGTGAAGCAGAGGCAGGAGGCTGTATCAGCTTGTCAGCAGTTTGTGTCCAGTGTTATAGTAAATTTGCAGGATAGGTTTTGTGATACAGGGGACGCTAAGGTTATGACTGCATTGACAGGTATTTTTGACCCTACAATGATTGCTAGTGAGGTTGGAGTTTCACCTGATGACATGGAAACTATCACTTCATACCTACAATCAGTGTCGGATAAACAGTCTGATTTAGGTAATGAAGTGATAGGATTCCATGAGTATATCAGGGGAATCAGTTGTTCCAGGTCTGTTAGTAAAGTTAGGGATGTGGCTCAAGTTGCAATTAGGCAAATAAACAGCTATCCTGTTGTTGGCATGTTGGCTAAACGTCTACTGGTTCTACCTGTATCCACAGTTGATTGTGAAAGAGGATTCTCCAAGCAGAATTTAATAAAGACCGACCTCAGAAACAGTTTAAAGATAAAGTCCCTGGAAAACTTGATGAGGATATCTATAGAAGGACCACCATCCAGTACCGACTTCAATTTTGAAGAGGCATTTGACGTATGGGCTTCCAAAAAACCAAGACGGATTTTACAATAGTGTAGTGCTGACTGTTAAATTTATTGTTTAGTGCTCAAACATCAGTGACTTATGATTATATTCTGTTTAGTATTGGATCTTATAGTATTATGCAAGTTTCAAAAGGAAAAGATACTGATTACTACAATATTGGAACTGTACATCAAATAATTACGATATATGCATCTTAATGTTAGTGTGTATGTGTGTGATTTACATGTGGATATTTTGTCTTATTTCTTAATAAACAACAAAATACATTTTCATGTGTCATGTTTTATTTTAGAGAAACCCATGTTTTAAAAGCATGGTTAGCGCAAGCATGCATTGCTTAACCTAACCTTGCTTAGAAAACCAGACTGTTTCAGGCTATATTACTCCATTTAGGAAAACACTGAATGCTTTACAATATTGAAACTGCACACAGTTGTATGCTAAAGTTCATCTATTCAGAAGTACCTGAAATAAAATGTACAAACAGCTCAAATGTTTGGAAAATGCAGTATTTTACACCATTTATTAAAAAAAATTCAGGAAAAGATACTCAGTGCTTTACAATATTGGAACTGCACAGTTGTATGCTAAAATTCATCTAATCAGAAGTACCTGAAATAAAATGTACAAACAGCTCAAATGCTTGGAAAATGCAGTATTTTACACCATGATTTAAAAAAATTTCCGGGGGAGCATGCCCCCGGACCCCCCTAGATTGTTCCCTCACTGCGTTCGGTCAGCGACACAAAATTTTGACCCAGTGTGAGCCCTGGGTTGGAGGAACTTAACCATCACATTTATTTTATGAGTTGTCCCTAACCATATTTTGACCACTAGGATAGCTCAGTTGGTAGAGTTCTCACACTGTATGTGGGAGGTCTGGGTTTGAACCCTGGCCATGTCTGACCAAGACTTCAAATTTGATAGTAACTGTTAATCACCAAAAAATTGGCTTTTGGATGATACTTTTACAACTGATGCCCTGTGTCACTAGGCATGGCATTCTAAAAAAAACCTCCCCGCACATTGCCGTGAGCAGATCACAAAGGCCACTCTACATGACATCCCAATATAAGTGAAATATTATTGATTTGGATGTAAAACGCTATTTATTCAATCAACCTTAACAAATTAAGAATATTGAAACTGAAGCTGACTTTTCTGGACCATTTAGACTCACTACCAATGTTCTTGACATGACTTTAAAATTTTACACAATACTTTACCAAGTTGAACTACAGTATAAGCTCGGTTAGTTCTATACCTAAGGTTGTCCTGAATATATTTGACGTCCAATAACACCCATTCTCAGTAATAAGGCCCAATTCACTATTTCAAGATGATGAAAAATAAAAGTCTTACAAGGAATGAACTTCTGGTATTTTCAGAGACTTGACATATCAGAGGATTCAGAAACAACAAAATTATTAACACCAATTGATTATTTTGGTTGTAATTTCACTTTATTGTTACATACATACCATTTGTATTTAAATGAGTTGATATTTACGTGACCGTAGTTAAAGTTCATTATATTCTTACCAGGTAGTAGTATTTATATGTTTATTATGCTTGAACATTAGGTTACATTGTTATTAATTTAAAAATGTGCCTTGAGACCACTTCGGCATATCGAAATGATAATGACGATGTTTGTAGTCTACAGAAATTAAAGTATTTTTACGCAAAAATACAATAAATTTATTTCTGTATTCTCAAGTTGGTAACAGAAACAAAATTTCAAACAGGTAGTCATTAATCAACACCAAATCAAAATGCAAATATGTCTTGATGAAATTGCTAACCAAAAGAACTGTACAAAACTTATTATCTTCAAGATAATTTTCACTTAAGTAAACAGTGTATTCGGTAACGTATGTAGCACCTCTAGATGACTTTGAGTCAATATAAAGACAGCTAAATTATATTATATTACAAATTATTAACTCTTGTTTTCCATAATAAAATTGTAAAACTTATCAATAGAACACATGATATTGGTATATATGTTCACTTTTCTAGCGAAATGACAAAAACTATTTATCGGTAACGTATGTAACAGTTTAACCGATAATAAGATTATGTACATGGTATCGTTTACAATGAAGTCTTCAATTTCTTATTAAGACAACAAGAGATATAAAGCCTTTAAAATTATCAATTATCACGATGTAAATGTTCACTTTTCTAGTGACAAAATAATGATTAAGTAAGTAACGTATGTAACTGTTTAGTCACGTATGTAACAATTACATACTGGGGTTTAAAACTTCTTCACTCAGTGACATGTCCTCCTTTAAAGAAATTCAATAAAATATACCCGAGTTACATTCTAAAAAACAAGGCTAATGGAATGAGAAAGTCTTAATTGCTGATTAAAATGTCATATCTTTAAAGGAACCACTGTCTGTATTTTTCTCTCCAGTAGTACTTTTCATATTTAGTTTTTAAACCTGAAATCTGGACTTATCCTTTATTTCTAACAACTTTTTTCTCCACCCGATTGGTTATACTGTTTCTAAATTCAGGATAGACTGAAAAATCTTACATGCTATGTGCCTTTTACAAACATTTACTGTCTATACCAGTCAATTTATTTAAAGTCGATCTCTTTTTCTTCTAATTATCTTTTAATCAATCATGTGACTTAAAATGTCTCTCATACCGATCCATGCCAATTTCATAATCCCAAAGCAGAGAACAAACGTTGAAAATTTGCAAATAAAGTTAAACACACGAACTTTCACCAGGAAAGTGAGAACAAATCAACAATGTCCATTGTATTTTGGTATTAGTAATCAAGCAGTTTGCTTCGTTTTATAAAGTCCACGGGGTGCCATAGTTGAGGTACAAGTCCCAATATGAAGCAGAACATGAAGGATCAGTTGTATCTTTTATTTCAATATCCTTAAGATAGATGACATTCACAAAAGCCTTCGAATTTAGAATTATAAAATCCTATACCAGACATCATGTATCTGTGTATATGTGGAGTTAAATGGTTTTGTTACAGTCATCCTTCAAGTTAAAAACGGTTTTACATAAATTCTGCTGCAATATGAAATAAATCAGCCAGCAATGATGCACAGTTTAGGCCCATTACCGATTATTGTTGGAAAATTATATTGCTAAACATAACATGTATATGGTGTCTTTCAAAATCACTCATATTTTGTTGTTGATTCTATCACTATACATGTATTTAATATTTGTCAATAAGGTGTTACCAAGAAGAACTTTTTCTTGCTGAGCTTCGCTTGTTGGGTGTCAAGTCAATAATGGATACATCACTTTCTGTTTGCTTTCATAATGTTAACTTCTCATTTGAAAAAAATCCTTTCTAATATGAAAGTTTTCTATCTGAAATTTCTTTCTCATGATTTATCTTTTAAAATTTTAACGTCTTTAGATACATTACATTAAGCTTCCCTCTTAGCTTCTTGTCAGAACTTGTATAGTTTTTACCCCTAGTTTAAATAGAAGGTAACCTAAAACTAAGAAGAGTATGACCACTGTTGTTAATGACGTAACAGGGACTGGTTCCAAAGAGACATAACCACTATCTGAAACATCCTTGGCGGCTATCTGTTCTGGAAGTTCATGTGTTTAACTTAACTTGTCAGTTTCA
Organism: Anadara kagoshimensis; assembly: GCA_021292105.1. Taxonomy (NCBI): domain Eukaryota; kingdom Metazoa; phylum Mollusca; class Bivalvia; order Arcoida; family Arcidae; genus Anadara; species Anadara kagoshimensis. Next base: position 42,587,041 of record CM037860.1, on the reverse strand, counting down.
AAGTTTTCACTTTGCTTCTGGATTTGTGATTCGGACACATGGAATAGTAGGTTTGTTTTTTCAGTTTAATTCTTAGTTTCTCTTCAATTTAGAACTCCGATCATATCCCATTTCTTTATCTCTGTAATTTGACTGAATTTCAAGACATGATTTATCCATCATGAAACATTAGACAGCAACTGTGTTTGTAATTCAGACCAGTAACGTAGATACCAATACTTACGTTACCTGGGGGTCTGCAGATATATGGATGTATATTGACCACCCATTTGACCATTGAAGTTTTGTTTTACGCTGCATTTACACTTTCATAATCAGAATTTATGAAATTGCAGGTATTTGATTTGTATGTATAACAAATATTAAAATGAACAATGTTGTATTCAAATCTATGAGAAAATTATCCAAATAAATTAGACAGTGACATCTATCGTTTCAAAATCCAATTTGAAGTTGAAAATTGTTTAATTTCTCTACACGTAACTAAACTAGAAACTTTAAGTGTTGTTTATTGTTGTATCTAATGACAGTTTGCTTAACTATTTCATTGTAATTGAAATGAAAGTACTGATACATACGTTACTTGTGTTAATTACATACGTTACCTATAGTAACGTATATATCATTTTTTGGAAAATGAATTCCAGACTATGGATCAAGGGTAGACATACCATCATGGGTTTGATGGAAATGACAAGGTTTATTATCTATATAGTCAGATGTATTATTTCAAATTGAAATTTTTGAATGGATTCTTGCCATCCAAAGAGGTCACCTTCGACTGTTTCACTTTTGCTTGAGAATTTTTATTTTAACAACAATCGATGTGGTTAAAACTTCACATGCACACTTCTATAATTTAAATCTAGAACTATACAAATTATAGTGGTCACTTGACGTGATTTAGGTGTATTTTCAAATGATGTTATCACGTATGTATCGGTAACGTATGTATTTTTTTCAACTGTTACAATATGTGGTTTAAATAATAGGAACTTGTGCGGAATAAAGATGATATATTTTAAATATTATATCAAAGTACTTCGTTTGACAATATATTAATTTTGACTTGAATAAAATATTTAACCATATGAATGACGTAACGTAAGTATTGATGAAAATAAAACCTTCCATTCAATTTTGTGTCATGCTTGTTCAAGCCCAATAGCGACTGTTAAGTTGAAAATTTTATAGTTCCGTTAAGAATGCGTAAGATAAGCTTCAATTTGCCCACGTCAGTGGTAAGTATGACATTAATATATGATAACCGTGGAGACAGTTTTATATGTGGTAACGTTTGTATCCGACAGCTGGTAACACATCTTTATTTGGCACCAGATTTTACCAATAGCTTGCATTGTCATCAGAAACAAGTTTTAGATATGACAACAATGCAGCATTAACAAAAGCAATTCTTTAAATTTTTGTTACTTTCGAAATATTGAAGATTTGGCGATTTAAAACATAAAAACCTTACCCGGTAACAGTAACGTTTGTATCATTTTGAAGGTTTATGCGATTAGAAAATAATCAAATACATGGATTAACTAGAAAACTGTGATTGATCATTGTAGATATAATGTGTAGTTTCTGTTGGTACATTTATTCTTTGGTCTTTTCCAAAGCCAATTCATTATACTGTAATATAACACTATTTGGGCCTTATTACTGAGAATGGGTGATAAACATAACTTTTGAAAATACCTTGACTGTGTCTCTGTTCAGACTAACCATTTTGACAGAAACTTACTGTTGAAAGGTAAAAAACATATGTTCTGACGGATCATTCTCATTTTCATAGCTTTCAAGGGTGAGAGTGAGAAATGCACATCCACACTAGGATATCCAGGGCTATCCAGGGGCATGCTCCCCCTGCAGTAAAAAGATTAAAAATCAAAGTCAGAACAGTGGAGTATGAGGGCATACAGTATATACATAATTTACAATACTGGCTAAGTGATATTACATTACAGTATTACATTAATTGTGATTATAAAATAAAATACTAGTGTATGACAATGTAAACGGGTAATTTGTTGTTTTTACATCTCTAAACGGAATTTATTTAAGAATTCGTATTTCCCGCGCATTGGCTGTGTTCGTCACGTGATCAGAGACTCAGCGCACTGGCTCGTAGTAATACATTCAAATAAAACTAAGTTTTTTTTATATCTTAAATAACAGAAAACAATTACATTTTTATAATTCGTCTAAAATTCACTTCTATAATAATTGTATGTTTCCACATATATCGATACTCTGTATGAAGCTAGAAATCTATTGATAACCTAAATGTTGATGGACTATATTAGCGGAAGCTTAATTTATCAGTCTCATCACACCGCTTCCTCTTCACTATCGATCACGTTGGAACTGGGAAAGGAACAAAAGCTGAAATTCCCATCTACAAACATGTCTCTCGGACCAACTAGCACTGCCTACTGTGAAGAATTAAGAGCAGAAATATCAACGTTAGACGCTGATGCACAAAAACATGCAACCAGATTAATGAGCGATGGTAAGACAACCTTGTCCATCTCCTTGAGAAGTCGCAACGGCACGCGGCGTGGTTTTTGTCGCCATTTTGTAATCATTCATTGATGCACATGATTTTTAACACAATTTATTGTAGTATTTGGGGTGCAGTGTCATTTAATAAAACTAAATATAAATGGTAACGATATAAGAGACGTTGGTTTTCAGTTGTTTAGGAAGGTTACCATGAAAATTATTTGAACTGCATAAATTGGTTAGCTTTGGTGTGAAAAATAATTTGCTTGACCATACACCACTATTTTGTGAATCAGTTGTGGAACACGAGCCTAAAGCCCCAAACCTATGGTTTGGAAGGTTCCTGGTCCGACCCTGCACTTTTCTCCTTCCCGTTGGTTTGCTTGCCAATGGGGTCCTCTGAAATAGTGCCATTAGTGGATTGTCAATAGCGAGTCGCATGGGAATTTGGATAAGGGTTTCCCACATGATACTTTGAGAAAATAAATGGTGAAACATAGCTGTTTGGGTTGTTAATTTGGAAGAGTATGTCTTGGTGTGAGAGGTCCTAAGTCTGATCCCAGGGTTGGCCCTGTTGCAGTTGTTGGTGTCTTTGTCTTGGAAAGGTAATGGCTTTACTTTTAATGAGATGGAATGGTCAGCTGTTGAGTAGAGTTTGGTTTATAAATACAAAGTTGTGTTTGTTCTTTTTGAGTCTTGGGACTGTTTATTTTAATATCTATACTTGCATCAGCTATTTGCAATATTCTCAGGGGCCCCTATGCTCACTGCTCATACTCAAAAGATTTACCTCCTTGAGCACACTCCAACATCTCGGTCAGTTTATTAATTATTTCCATTTTTCCATGTGTTTTTTTTTTCTATCTATGTGACTGTCTACAACATGCTAAACGGTTCAAAGAAATATGATAAGTGCAATCACGAGATGAATGTCATAGCTGACTGTTTTAGATCGATTGTGCACAGAAGAATTTTCGGGTTAGATTTGTAAGAATTGGACACTGAATGATCAGCTGTTGGGAAGGGTTTGGTTTATTTGGATAAAGCGGTGTTCAATCCAGAAGGAGCCATGGGACAATTTACTTCATTTGTGATGCCTTTTGAGCAATATTTGAAATTACAGTGTTTTTAGCCGAAAATTACCTCTTCTGAAAAATCCTGCATTGAACAAGCACAAGAACTGTGAAACCTAGATTGCTGCACTACCCTTTTCAATAGTTCTTGCTGTTGTACTACATAATATCCCTAATGTTTATGCAGAACAATTCTATTGGGTTGGTAAAAATCATATTGGTTGTTAATTTATCACAAAAATTGGTGTTATTTTGAGAATTTGTGGCTTAACATCCGACACAGACATTCGGTGGGGGGTGTTGATCACATGGTACAGTGGCAAACCTCCAATTATGTAAAATTATTATTATAGGTATAGTTTTACTGATCTGAGTTATTGTTTTGTAGAGTTGAAGAGGGTTGAACAAGGAAGTGCCAAGAAGCAAGTACCGTTAGTTGAAGCTCACCATGATAGACCTCAGGGAATAGCTGTCAAAGTTAAAGTTCCACTTCAAGAGTTCCCAAAGGTAAATGTCAGTAATCGTTTGTTATATATATATATAACCTAAACTTTTAAGAGGGCTCAAACTGTTGGTTGCACAGTGAAAGAAAAGAGGGGAAAAACTAGACTAATTAGATATGCTCCAGATTCATTAGACTTGGCAAGCCAGTTTGGACCCTGTCTAACCATCAATATACTCATGCAATGTAACGAGGGGTCACACTATTAGTTACACTAATTGACATTTTTCTTTTACCGGTAAACCAAATGTCCCAGAGGTTTTAGACTTTGTGAGTCAGTTTGAGCCCTGTCAATAATTGACGGATCACCTGTCATGCCATGTTCCGACAAAAACCTGACATGCTTGAATTACACATAAAAAGAATGAAAATACGGTCTGAATTGTGTCATTTAATGATGTCACTGACACTAGTACGTTATTAGTTGCTGTGACACTGCTTTGGTACCGTGACGGCGGCCAGTGTCGGAATATAAAATGCATGATCGGCGATACGTCAATTGATAATGTTATTAAATACAATGTTCAAAATTTTTGTCAGACTTGTACTTTTCTTCTAACAGTAATTTTAGTTCTCAAATAAAGTCTTGTTCGCTTTTCTTACTTCTCTTGCATAAACCATTATTATGATTACCATACCTATTATTGTCTCCAATGTTGTTATCAAGTCATGTCTTTTCATTTGTTAAGGAAATTCTGAGTAACATTCACAAAGATTGTAAGAATTTAATTCAATACTTCACAATAAAAACAAATTTGTTAATAGTCACAAAGTGGATGCAAGATCTCTGATTGTCAATAGTCAATAATTGTCTGTGAAGTAAATTCTAATAATTATTGCAAAAAAAGGGTTGCTTTAAAAAGATGTGTATATTTTGTTTTTACAGTTCAATTTTGTTGGTAAACTGTTGGGACCAAAAGGAATGTCATTGAAAAGATTACAAGAAGAAACAGGAACAAAAATGTCAATCTTGGGAAAAGGTTCCATGAGAGACAAAAACAAGGTACATTTAGAATTATGGTTTAAATCGGAACATGTTTCACTGGTAAATGGATTTATTGGTGTATAAGTCGAGTTAATCCACACATTATGGATTAAGTGTTCATTGCTTTTTGTCATTTAAGTAGTTGTTCTGGTATTGCGATTTTGAACCAGAGTTCAATCTAAAAACACAATTGATCGGGTTGTCCCGACATTATATGATAAGGTTAGTATTAAAAATGCAACCAAAAGAAGCTAGACTGAATTTATTTAAAACTTGATTAAGACTTAAAACTGGTCATGCAGTATGTTTTTAACATAATTGATATTTTTTAAGACAATGATACTAGGGGCTTGGTCCTTTCTAGATTGACCACTGTGTAATGGAATTTCTAAATCTAAATAAATTATTGGTCAAATTTTTTATCTTTTTGCTTAATCATTCTGCTCTGTTAATATTATCAGTTGATATTTATTTGATTTAAATTAGGAAGAAGAAATGAAAAAAGAGGGAGGAAAATATGCCCATTTAAATGAAGATCTCCATGTATTAATTGAAGTATACAGTGAAGTTTCTGATGCATATGCAAGGTTATCACATGCCTTAGCAGAGTTAAAGAAATATATGTCACCAGTGAGTATATTATATAAAACTCGATGTTAGGGTGCATGAAAATGAAAAGTCATCCCAATTCCTCCTACATATTGTATTTATGCTTTACAATGATTTGATTGGAGCATGTTTAAATCTTAATTGAATTGTATTTTCCTCAACTTTTGACAAATCTTAAAATTTGCTATTACTAAATTGTTGCAGACCAATTTGAAAATGTAGTTGGCATGAGGATTCATTTCCATCGTTTCATGTTTTTACAAAGATCTATAGTAAAACTAAAAGAGAAAGTTTTTTGCACTTTGTTTAGTGAAGTCTGTATAATATACTTTCCAAAACAAGTGAAGTAGACAGCGGTTTTCGTTGGCTGCTATTAAAACTGCTGAAAATTATTCATGTTGCATCTTTGGCTTCACCAATCATTGATTTTGTTTCAGGAATACAATGATGAAATTCATCAACAACAAATGCAGATGCAAGAAATGATGTACATGTCAAATGGTGATAAACCAGCTGGTCCACCAGGACCCCCAGGGCCACCAATGGCAGGAAGAGGTGGTCCACGTGGAAGAGGAGGTTTACTTGGTGGCATCCCATCTCGAGGTGCCCCATCTGGAAGGTAATAAACCATTTATTGCTCTTTGATTAGAACAGATATAGTGGATTGGAGACTAGACTTTCAAAAGTATGATAATTTTACTATTCATGACAGTTGTAACATAAAAATAAAAATTTTGTTGAAAGATGCTTGTAACTTTTGCTACATTTTACATGGCATGATACAGGAAGAGATCGAAACTTCAAAAGAAATTCAAGCTTGCCTTGTCAAGATGAATGAATGTGTACATGTATGTATCCTATTGATTTGATCAAATATTCTTAATAGTCTTAATCTAAAATTGTTGTTTCAGAGGTGCTCCACCACCGAGAGGTGCCCCAAGAGGAGCTCCACCAGGTAGAGGTGCCCCAGCTGGACGTGGAAGACCCGCCCCACCCCCACCAGCTCCAGCACCTGCAGAACCATCATATGAGGAATATGGAGCTGTAAGTATTTTACAGATTCTGTCCAGATTTATTTTGTATCTAGAATGTTGAGCAAGATGTTGATTGATCAAAATTTCATTCTGAAAAAGAATTTTCTGTTCCAAGATTGTACAGGTGCACAAGAGCTGTTGTCTTGTCCTAATTGTGATCATCACAGTAAATGCACATTGTTAAAATTTTGTTGTCAATTGTGTGTTTCATTTACAATAACGGTTAGCCTGTACATATACACCATCCAGTTATCTTATAACCAGCATTGATCAACTGGTGTTTTTACTACTGTTCCAAATTCATGTCAAAACGAAAAGGTATTTTTGCTGGAGGACATTTTTTTTGTAGAATTCTTAATTATAGTAGGCCTAAGCTAATTGTGTTCAAAATTGTTTATTTTTAGGGTTATGATGAATATGCTGATCCATACGCAAGAGAATCTTATGATTCAAGTTATGGTGGTGGTGCAGGGTGAGTAAATATTGAACTTTTATAGCAGTTAAACATTTGAAAGTTCAAATTAGTCTGTTCGCACTCAACCTTGTCCTAAACATTTATGTGGACCATAGCTAGTCAAGGCTTTTCCCCCAGGAACAATCACAATTCTTAAAACTTCACCACTCAGCTTTATGGTTATCATAACTGTACATGTCATTTTCATAGGTTGTTTTTTTTATCATTTAATCCAAGAATGAAAATGAATATCAATGTACACAATCTGGACCCAAAAAAAGCTAGATTTAACAAAATCATTTGTCTGGTTGGTCTTTGCTATGTTTAAATCACTGGTTTATAGAAATTTGTCAATTTCGACTTAATTTCAAGAATGAAAATGAATATCAATGTACACAATCTGGACCCAAAAAAAGCTAGATTTAACAAAATCATTTGTCTAGTCGGTCTTGACTATGTTTAAATTGTTGGATATGCACTTCAATTTCATAAAAATTTGTCCATTTCCACTAAATTTCATGTCATGAAGTTTAAATTATTTTATTTCAATTCTTGCAGAGATACACAGTATTTTGATTATGGTCATGGATCAGGAGCACAACCTTCATATGAAGAATCTTACGGTAAATATGATTTATACAGTTAAAATGATCTACAGAGAAATTTTTGACAAATATAATCAATTAGTTACATACTTTTAATTATTGAATTATACATACACAGTAGTTGTTTATTGGTGAAAAAATTGATTATTTCTATTAAATATATCGCACATATAAATATCAAAGTTAGAATATGCAAGTGAAGATGATGATGGAGAACAGTTTTCCCAGAGTTGATGCATGTAAATATTTATGCTTTATAATAAGTGCTAGTTTTAGTTTATGGTAAAACATCTAAGGTTTATTTGATACAGGTGCAGCAAACAAAAGATTGCCCCCAAGACCCGCACCACCAAGACAACCAGCAGGTATGTATACTTTCAGGGATTCTTCTGACCTTTTTGGGAAAAGGACCTTGGGATGAAATTGGGAAAATGCTAAACAAAAATGTAATTTTGGGAAAAATCACAACAACATATTAGAAATTCTAGACCACTAGAATACTGGTAATTGAACAAATTATATCGGTGTTCACAGCAAAATAGTGCTGTCTCTTTTGTCTCTTTATAAATAATCCAGCAAAATGTGGGTTAATATAGATTGAAATTGTTATCAGAAAGAGATATCCTTCGAATATGATGTTGATGATCTTGTGAATTTTTTTTTCTCAAAAAATTGATAAACATAGCTAATTGGGATTTTTTACTACAGAATTGGGAAAAATGTATGTTTTTTTTTTGCATTGGGAATGGGTCCCTTTACCGGACCCTGTGGATACCCAGAAAAATCCCTGACTTTAGATTAAAATTTTAACTGATGGACATTTACAGGTTCTTTATACACATCGTACATCATAAGATAAGAGAAGCTTAGTGTTCTATAGCACATGTTGATATATAACTGTGCTTTACCCCCTAGTGTAAAAAAGATTGTCGGTTCACTTGCCAAAGGTCGTTTTCTCTGAGTGATCTGGTTTTCTACTTTGCCATCCCAGGACTTGCCGTTTTAAGTGAAAGGATCTTGACTGGGACATAAAACTCCATTTTCAAATAAGGAATGTGAGGTAGTGTAATAATTTGAAATGCACCCTTAATCTATCAACCCTTGTGTATGTAAAATCTGCAATTATCTGTGCTTGTGATTTTATTTCAAGAAATAATGCAGTATACTTGGCTAGGTTTCCATAAATTTAAAATAATTAGTAGCCAAATTTCAAAAATATGTGAAAATATAGTCCTTTTTAAAGTATTTTTTCACAAATTTGCAAAAATAGGTTACCTTTTGAAAGAATTCCTCAGAAATTAGTAGCCAATGGCGATTTTGGCTACCAGGAATGGAAACATATTACAAAAATATTATTTGATGAAAAGAATGATACCCTTGTCTAGTTATTTGTATGCAGATTACCTATCTGTTTTGCCTCAGATTTTCTCTGGAGTATTTTCAGGGGTCTGGTGGTTATACATCTAGATGAGGGGTATATAAATATCAAGACCATAGTGCTGAGTTGGATCATCATGGTCCTTTATCAGTCTCCAGTCTTTGAGACATTGTATTGTTTATCTACACGAAATATGAAGATTTGATATCCATTTCAAGTATATTTTCTTTAGATGCAGCACATTCTAATTTTGGTATTTATCTTTGATAGGTGACAATTCATGGCAGGGTAATACATTAAAGGCACCATCAGCACCAGCTGCTCGTGGTAGAGGACAATATCGTGCACATCCATACAGTGGTGGTAGAGGAGGTTATTAAACCCTGCAGCATCAGTTGTGTTGTCTTTAGACTGGTCTTTATCCTAGCCCAGGGATCTTGTATATATCATCGTTGTCATGTGATCATCAGTTCATCAAGAGGTAGTCAACATTCTGCCAATCATACTTGCTTTACGCTTATAAAATAAAGTAAAAATTGGTAGATTTCATGACTAAAATTTTAAATGGGTTTGATGAATTTTCAGAAGAGGATAAATTTGAATTTTAATTTAAGACTTTTAAAAAAGTTTCAAATATATCTTTCTAGTCTATTAAATAAACCCATTATTGACTATAATAAACATCAATTCGTCAAATACATTTTTTATTGAATTTTGTTTAATAGGTGTTTTATATGTGAAAAGAAATAAATCTGAGATTTTAGCAAAACTTTCAGCATTGTCTTGTTTCCAGTGATAAACCATGTTGTAATAAAATTACATTATAAAAAAATTATCATAGTTTGTTTCCTTTGAATTAAATACTGATTACAGTGTCTCAGAAAAAAAAAAGCTTGAACCTTTTTAATGCCTACTGTCCCCAAAACAAATACCAAAGTCAAATGAACTCTCCCAAAATGGTTATGTGAACTTTGAAGAAAAAATCATAAACTTGTTAGTTGTATTCTGAGGCACTGGATGTATTTTATTGTGAATTGAAAACTGTACTGAATAATTGTTATAATAAATGTAGTTCATTTTTCAGATTTTAATTTGAAATCAGAATATGTATTAACATTTACATGTAGACAGAAAATCCAACTTAATATGAAACTTTAAACCACACTGACAAACAAATAACTTGTTGATATTGTTTTCACATTGTATAATCAGGGTTACAAATAATTTATACACAAATAGATATTCAGTTGCAGATGTTGAGAAAATTTTGAATTTATAAGTGGTTTGATTTTATAATAATACTCTGCAGAAAATGTGTGTAGTGATTTTAACTATTTTTTTAAATAAAAAAAATATGTTGAAGATTATTAGGTTAAAAAGAGCATACTTTGTAAATTCTTTGTATAATCATGTTTACAAAATTAAGAATTTTTAAGACTATGAAGACATTTACAACATAAAAATATGAAATGGAAAAATAATTGAATATCACCATTAGGAACTTGTATGTAGAATAAAATTGTATTGTCTGTGGCAAAACATTTTTTGAAGCCATTCACAAAATTACACAGAAATTAAGTTGGTGTGTTTGTTAAATGATTTTCTTAAAATTTCAATTTGTATTAACTTGATGTTAAATTTTGCATGTTAAGTTTAGAATGTCTTTATTTGAGGGTAAAGACTTGTGACATACACACGTTACAGAATTGTTTACTATGAGTTGCCCTAAAATAAGTGACTGTTAGCTAAGTGCTTCCTGCCAACAAAAATGAAGGGTAAAATGTATTGCAAACATTGTCTTGCAAGTTTCCTCCCTTCTATGTTCATTCACAAAATATAGCTTGGTTTTCTTTTTAAAATGAAAAACAATTTTATATTTGTAAATGCGGGTATTAAAAGCAGTTGTTTGTTCAGGTGATTTACAAAATACATTATAATTAGCATTATAGATAAAGTTTTGTAAATGTACAAATGCTAAAATGATGATTGTCAATTCAGCTTTATCAATATACATGTGATTGTGTTTATGAATGCAACTTTTCAAACACATTGTTAAAATGTTGTCAAATTCTAAATGCACAGGTCTGATTATTAGATTAAAAATTTGAGAAAGTTTCATATAAATATCATTATGAAGGTGTAGCATTGCCAAGAAATTTAATGTGATGTAGTTGCCAATAGCTAATATATTTGAGGTACTTCAACTTTTAAGGCCATTGATATATGAATCATGAAATTACAATGATAAAGGTGTAGACTTGTGTTCTGGAAAATAAATTTAATTTTGTGCATTTAAAAAAATGAAAGGATTGCATCTTCAAAACCAATTCCAGTTTATAGTTAGTATTTCATATATCAACTGTCAAAGACTGGGATACCAAATTTTGTATTGCATATTGCAATTAAAAATGTAATCGTGTGAAATAATTAAGATATAAATGGTTAGTGCAGGTAGGCAGGATCTTTGTAAAATATATAAATGTAATAAAGTAGCATGAGGTTTGAAACATACACTGATACAGCCCACTTAGTACCAAGAAGCAGAATTAAAACAGATAAAAGCAGATAAAACAGCTTTTCTTCTCCTTAAAACAAGCTTGAATGAATGAGAGTCTCTCCTCCCAGATTGATGCAGGATCAGGTAATATAAATAACACTACTTCATAGTATTTATAAAAATAATAATTCATACACACACTTTGATACAATATAATTGTTATAAATTACAATGCATAAATGTACAAATAAACTTATTTTAATAGGTTGTAAATTTAAATGTATGGTTGTGAAAATTTATATTAAATGGTTTCTCTTGTAATCTTTTATTTGACATTATGATCAGTTATGTAAAACAATTTAAAGAAAAAATTGGCATGAACTTTAAAACTTAAGTTGTATAACTTATTTGTGTATAGATATTTTAACATGTAATTATTATTCAAGCAGACTCATTAATAGGTAAAAAAAAAACTTTACCAGCCTAATTGAATTCCATAATATGTCCACAACAATCTTGCAATTTGTTACAGCAGATTTAATTTGGGTTTAAAATATAAAAACATAATGCAGTCATTATAAAATCCCAATAAATCATTATTTCATACACAGTATATTGATGTTATATATGTGCTTATAACTATTTAGGAATTTTAAATCTTGACTGCTTTTATAAATATTAACTTGAGACTGCTTTAATTAATAATACCTTTTTATTTCAGGTTTTATGAATTTTGAAGGTTTAAAATTCATCAATTTATATTTAAAATATTTTCAGATTTGAGAGAGGAGTATGGTACTCAGGGAAAACTTGTTAATGCCGGGAACATAAAGTGCAGTTATAACTTTAAAAAGTTTTTACAAAGATTTTATTTTTTTTATAAATGGAAAAAGAAAAGAAAAAATAAAGAATATTAAAATGTCCATGATTGTTTGATTTTGTTTTAAACTTGAAATGTAGTGTATGCAGTTGAAACTGAAAACCAAAAAGCTATAACATGGATATAAATATGACGGATGTCACCAAGAAGACAAAGAAAGTTAAAGTAATATTGGACTTGTGATTTGGGGCTCAAGGGAAAATTTATCTATTAAAGTCCCACTTTCTATTATGCTCAGCTTTGTTCATATACAAAGTAGCCTTCAGACAGGTGTCACACCATTGTGCAACAGATTTTTGGCTCCTAGTGACTTGGTCTTCTGTCAGTCTCCATTTGACCAACTTTAACTAGAGCCAATGATCGTGACAAATAACTTGGGATCTTTTTATTTTGAGAAAATGGTTGACCTTATTCAAGGTCTAAGTAAAACTCTGGTGTATGTATCGGATACAGTGCTTGACAAAAGTTCTGTCCTGTCAAAGTATTAGAAGCCTCAAGGTATTGTGAAGTTCAAAATTAAGTTGTTACAGTAATTTGGTTTGATTGAATCGGGTTTTGCACCCCAGTCAAGAATATTTTACTTATATTGAGACATCACCAGGTGAAGTGGCAGAAGTTTTACCTTTGCAGGGAGATGTGCCAAACTTGCTGTATGATGGGGGTATTGGATATTAAGGTCTCTGGAAGGATCATGCAGTAAATTTGGAAAATACTTACAAAAAATATTGATGTCCAATATCGGAGTAACCAAAATGATGTGAGGTCATCGTAAAGAAGTATCTTGGCTCTCAAATCAGCAGCAGAAACCCGCAAACATGCTCTACCAAGTTTTCGAAGTTAGTTGACATTTACCTACATTCATGGTCACATTGACCTAAAGGAGTAAAATAAACATCTTGTGAATTGAATGATCCATATAATGAAATTTCGGTCATTGCAGATCTGTATTTGCTAAGCTGGTTAACATAATCACACATTCGATGTGTCCTGAAAATGTAAAATCTTTAAAACGCGAACCAGAACGATTACAAGCATCTGGCATCCGCACTTACTTTGTGAACTGGTTGACCTTGACCCATTGAAGGTCAGGGTGACCTGAAAAAGCACTTTTCAACATGAGGTCGTGGACCGAAAGGTCTAGAAACATCTTTATTGGATCGATGTAAAAAAGTCTACTAATTTCTCTTCACCACAATCAAGGTCACAGTGACCCGGGCAAAATATCGTCATGAACTAAAATGCCAAGAGGCTTGAAACTTCATATAGCATTAGGTTTTGAAGCTGTACCAAGAATGCAAAGCTAGTTAACCTTGATTCGACCACGTTCAAGGTCACCGTGACCTCGAGTATAAAGCCTTTGAATATATTTAGAGAAGACGCTTAAGACGTACTATCTCTGTTCACAATGGCTATTGAGACAGCATCAACATTCGACAGAATTTTACCATGATCGCTTATATTGTAGTGGAGTAACGATATTTTCGCCCTAGTCAAGATTCTTTCATTGATATGGAAGCTGTCATTTCTGATATGATGGGGAAAACAAGGGTGCTCGAAAAAAGAAACCCTCACCAATTTCCGGCAAGTTAAAAAAAACAACTTTCTTACTCTAGGATCTGTCCCGTGACGGTGCTTTAGACCACCCGGTCAGCGAAGGTCTGTTTGTATTGGAGATGATGAGCCATAATCGTACCATGGATTCCGTTTCAGTGGCGGATTTAAGGGGGGGGGTGGTACCATCCCCCCCCCCCCTTTGGAAAACTTAAAAGAGAGAGCTATTGACTGAGGTGACCCCCATATGTTAATGTAATAACCCATTTCTGTATACGTGTTGTTCTGGATCGCGTTTGCTAGACCTAACGTCTCTGGAAGCTCGCGCCTTCGGCGCTCGCACCTTGCATCGATATACTAGTAATTCTCACACCCCCCCCCCCTTCAAAAAATCCTAGATCCGCCCTGCGTTTATACTGGGGATAAAACAAGGCAGAATCATACCATCACTATTACCTTTGTTAGTATGAAATCTAGAGCGAACAAGAGTGTTGTTTCAGAGTAGATCTTTCCTTGGTCGGTTATTCAGACTAAAACAGCGGAGAACTGTAAGAACTTGTGGTAAGTAGTGTGTGCCATTTTTCTGAAAACTTCTGTATGGTGAACTGTTGGCAACAACTAAACTGAGATAAGGCTAACAAACCCTTAAAAAACATGGTGGGTGCTACCATTGGTTGTACATACATTGCATATCGTACCAAGTTGTCTAACGGAGTTTTGATTTATTCGCTTGTATTGAGGCGGTCAGTTCAGGAATGGTGGAGGAAACCGGAGTGGTCGCAGAAAACCACCTACCTTCGGTTAGAAAACTACAGATTTTCTCACACTAGAGTCTGTCCGACTGGGATTGGAACTTAGGCGGAAAAGGGTATATGTACTGCGCGACTTAACAGCGAGCGCTTTAGAACCCTTCACTGTTCATAAAAAGTTAATAAAAAACAAGATTCAGGAGATGTAAAAAAATCAATGTAGTATATTGTCTCTATACTCTCGTGACAGTCTTAATGGGTATGATAAAAGTAGGATAAAGGTAGGATTCAAAAAGAAAAGAAAGTTCGTGGCTAAGATCTTTCCAGTTACCTTAGAATTTGAAGTATCACGCCTGGTTAACGCATTTTTAGAAGACAAATAAAATTACGGTAGAAGTCCATTTTTCCTAAAGCCTCATATTTGTTTAAAATCTAAAACCCAACTACATGTATATTAGAATGATCTTTTATTTATTTATTGGTAATTTACTAGTAAACTTTACATGATGAATTTTATTTTTTGTTGAACTTTTCGTACAAGTTAAACTGTTAAACGAAACTGCTTTTTGGGAGATGTCGAATTCAATGATTTTTAATAATTAAAAAAATGTTGTTAATCAACACATCTAGTGGTATGAAAATTAAAAACGAGCTTATATAAGAAAAGAAAATACCACAGAATTTCTCATGTATAATTCAACAATAGACATTTCTTGTTTATGCGTGGTCAAAGGGAGATAACTCTATTTAAAAAACCAAATACTCTTCGCGACCTTGCTGAAACAGACACACATAATGCGTCTGTCCCTTCCAATGGCTGCACAGGCAGTGTCGGCCACTGTTAGGGCTGTAACCGGGAAGAAGAGGCTTATACCATCTAGAGCACCTCTGATACTGGTAAAACTTATCTTTATTTTTTTTCTAGTCTTTGGAAGACGTTGAACAGAAATGGGGGGGGGGGGGGGGGGGTTTAACTCGGTTTGTTGCATAACAAATTTTATTTTTCATATGTAGACTATTTAATTCTTTTTGACAATTTTAATATATGATTTATTAAGTTAACCTATTCTACATTAATTATATTGATATGTTTGAGTTTTAATGACAACCTACCAGTTATTTGAAGGATTGCATCACTGTCAAGTTCCTGCAAAGTGCAACATGTTTTCAGTTTTGTTAAGTCTATTTATGATTGTGTGTGTGTGTGTGTGTGTGTGTGTGTGTGTGTGTGATGTTAACCACAAAGCATCACTCTGCTTATGTGTGAACGACTCTCTCTCTCTCTCTCTCTCTCTCTCTCTCTCTCTCTCTCTGTGTATCGGTCTGCCTAAATCATGTCAAGGGAGGATTTCATGCCAAGGTAGACGCCAAGGGAAATAAAATGCGCCAAGGAAGTTTGTGTGCAAGCTAGAAACTTATTTTTTTGTATACTGAATTATTAATGAATAAAGAATATTTTCTGAAAAAATGGAAATAGTTTTTCCGTAAAAAGCCGAGTTATTCCAACTTTGACCTTGTCCGTGTAAATTCTATGACGAAAGAGAGGTAACTCTAGTTTTTCTACATATATGTATATAGTCGAACTGGTTTAACAATGGAATGTCATTTTTCAAATTATAATTATTTAATTATCATTATTATTAATCTTATAATAATTATTATTATTATTAAATAATAAAAATCATAATGTTGTTTCTTTGTTGTCTTCTAATAATGAACATTATTATTAACTCATGCAATTAAAAGAAGAGAATCTGTTATTGTATTTACCGTGATTTTTTATCAGTAGTTTTCATTGTATGTATTTCTTATTTTATTAAATTATTATTATTTTGTATTTTTAGTATATTACATTTACAATTTTTACTGTTTGGGCCCTAAAAATGGGGATCATTAATTACGTTTAAGGCTATTAAACTCTATCGTCACATTTTCATAAAAAATTATTACCGTATATAATTAATTGTAAAATAAATTTATTGTAAAATAAATTTATTGTAAAATAGATTTATTGTAAAATAAATTATATTTATTTCGCCAAAAATGAGTATTTCGGTAACATATTTAAACAGGAGTTTAAAACAGAGTTGGTATGGTTTCAACCCGCACGTGTGTATATGTATGTATACCGAAGTTAATCCCATAATTGGCTAATTAACTGTAATTACCTGTCGCGTGAGAACACATGGTTAATAAACAGGTATTAATCCGATAATTGATGAGATTTTACCACAGGGTGGCAACTTTAATAAATCTCCAGGTATGGACAGTGTGTTATTTAGCAAATATAGAAAACTTGTCAACAGAAAACTGGAAAAGCGGTATGGGAAGAAGCTGGTAAAATTTAAAAATACAGTAAAACCTCTCTAAACCGGACAAGCTCCGGACGATACATTTTGTCCGGTTTAGGGAGGTGTCCGGTTTAAGGAGGTTTTGAAATTTTAACCTAGCTTATCTCCCCTTCACTAAATGTGATAAATGTCAGAGAAGCCATAATCAACAACACTGTACATATTAAGGTATTACATGATATGCTATATGTAAAAGCTCTGTTTGAATTGGTTTTAAATCACCTTTAATTCACTTTCTTAATAGGATTCTAATTAGGGTACTAAAGGCAAACGACACTACCTATATCAATCCCTGACAGGACAACAATAGTGTTGACACCTTTCCAGTCTCCTTGATCCATAAGGTGTAACTGGATGATAATTAACAAAATAACTGTATCAACTATAGATAATTAGATAAGATTATATAGAAGTGCTTATCTTAAGTAACTGTGTCAATTAATAAGTAAATTAATGAACAAATTTAGATTAGAAAGAAAAATCAAAAAAGAAATAGAAAAAAATATATAGATGAAAAATATTTAAAATATAAATACATGAGGGATAAAATTAAATACCAAATATTTTAAATAAGAATGAAAAATAATAAAAAAAAAATTATGATTTTTAAGTGTCCATAATTGAATATTATTATAAATCTGTTAAAAACTAATATATTTAAATAAGGAAAAAAAACAAGTAATTAAAAAAAGCCAAAATGTTGTCCGGTTTAGAGAGGTTCAATTTTAAGGATATAAGCAACTTGGGACTAAAAAGTTTGTCCGGTGTCCGGAATAGAGAGTGTCCGGTTTAGAGAGGTTCTTGTTAGTTGAAATAAAGAAGGATAAATTCGGGACCAAATATTTTGTCCGGAATAGAGAGTTGTCCGGTTTAGAGAGTGTCCGGTTTAGGGAGGTTTCACTGTATTAGGTTTTCCTACAGATTATGCAATGGACAAAGTTCACTTAAATGAAAAAGTAATAAAAAATTTTATTTTTAAGATCGCATTAAGATTAAAACATTTGCATTTAGTTTTGATAAAACTATTCATCAATAGTTCCAGAAATTTGCTAAATTTAAGTTAAGGAAAATCTTAGCTAAGGAATGATTGTAAACCGGTCAAGATAATTCAATTAGATGAATGCAGTAATGAAATGTATATCTGTGTATTGACCCATCTCTATCAAAAGAAAATGACTGTATTAAATTTAATAACTCATTAGGAAGATTTGAAACACTTATTTCAAAATTAAATCAAATAATATTATGAACACAACTGTTTGATTTCTTCTTAATGTGTTATTAAATAACAGCATTCTTAAAGCACATGAAAATTTAACAGCAATGCTTCAGAACCTCCAGTGGCCGACACTTAAGCAACGCAGACAAGACCAGCGACTTGTGCAATTTTATAAGTGCGTCAATAGAATTGGAGTGCTCTGCCTACCCAATGACGTAACACCATCCATTAGACAGACAAGGGGGCACAACAGCATCAGCTTTATCCCAATCAGCTGCAACACCGACACCTACAAGTATAGCTTTTTCCCTCGCACCATCCCAGAGTGGAACACGCTACCAGAGAAGGTTGTCACGCAGGCAACTGTGGAGTCATTTAAGATCATGCTCCACAGTTCCAGTGCAGAGTAGAGGGAAGTGGCAATTAGTGTAAATAGTTTTAACTGTTTTTAACCCGTTGAAAAGTCCTTGTGAGAAGCCACGTCACACAAGTACTCCTGTGAGTTGATGCTGATAAGCCCTTCACAGTATTCCAGTAAATGTAAATGTAAATGAAAAGCTCCTTTATTAGGAGGGATTTACCAAGAGCGTGCTCCATTATAAGGAGGGATTACCAAGAACAGCACAGAATAACGGCCATATTGTAACCAGTCAACAGTGCAATAAGAAATATTTAAATAATCAATTATTAATCAACAAAATGACTAATAGAATTCAGAATATATTCTTTATTCATTAACAATTCAGTATACAAAAAAATAAGTTTCTAGCTTGCACACAAACTTCCTTGGCGCATTTCATTTCCCTTGGCGTCTACCTTGGCATGAAATCCTCCTTGGCATGATTTAGGCAGACCCCTGTGTATGGGTATGTGCAATATGTTAATCACAAAGCATGACTCTCTTTCTCTCTCACAAAACATAATTAGTTATTACATGTATTTGTTAAATACTTTGTAGACACAGTCAGCTGTGAATAAAATCAAAGAACTATTGGAAAGCAGACCAGATATGGTAAGATGTCTTTTTATTTAGAAGAGCACTCTGGTTTATTTACAGATGATGGGTGATAATTTTCAATCAGGCTGCAAATGTTGACGTTCCCAATAACTGAGCTTTACATAATATCCCACCTGCAAAGCCAATGTTATTCAATCTACAATGATAGCACTGCAACTTTAAGTTCCTCAAACAAAAATGGAGCTTTAGGATTACACATTTTATGAAGCTGTGTCATCCATAACAGTCATAAAATGTCTCAACAGACCTCTTGGCTCTTGCATTGTAGAAACCACTGCAGTAGCTCACTTGGTAAAGTGCTTGCTCCTTAAGTGAGAGGTCATAGGTTTGAACCCTGACCAGGTCTGACCCAAGACTTGAAAGTGGGTAGTGTCTGTCCTTTCGCCAGGCACTTGACATTACAAATTGAATGTCACTGTTCTTTCAAATGGGAACATAAAATAAACAGGGTCCTGTGTCACGGTAGGCATGGATCAATAAAGAACCCTGCAGTGTAATGCCATCGGCGCAACGCACAGGCAAAATTTCTGCACTTTTAACCCAACACGGTTAAGGCTTAACAGTATATAGATCTTTGATTTATTTATAGATTGGGCTGAAGATAGGCGTCAAAACTAGAGGCTGTAATGGTTTAACTTATACGTTAGATTATGCTAAAGAAAAGGGAAAGTTTGATGAAGAAGTTATCCAGGATGGTAAGTTACACAAAACAGTCATACCTGTCCTTTGAGGTCACCTCTGAATAAAGTCTCTTATTAATAGCTAGGAAGAATAAGGAGAAATACAATCACATTTCTTCTTTCATTGTTATTTCTACCATTTTATGAAGAATAATTCATATCACTTGGAGGCAGTGATGAGACATATACATGTACTACAGTGTGAGATAGTTTCACAGTTTGCTTGTCGAAGTCTCTCTCTGGGCACTCTGATTTCCTCCATTATCTCTGAACTGACTGCCTCTAATAGTGAAGGAATCTTACAGTAACTGGGGCATAAAACACTATTACTCCACTCAACTCCTGTATCTGTGATGTCACAAAGGTATCCTGTCGAGTTGACATCCAGATGTTGTGGTAGTCCACCAGTGTAGTTTTTTGTCTGGTTTGCCTTTTACAAATTATACTCGTAATCTGCCCTGTTAAACCACTTACAAAATGAATAACTGACAAATTGCTAAATATAGGCAGACAGAATTTTCACAACTTTTCATTGGTTTTAAAAATTCCCAAATCCCCAAACAAAAGAGGGGCAAAATAGTGTTTACTACATTCTTTCAGAAACATTTTGTTTGCCTATTTGCTGGAAACTATAAAACAGATCTCTGAATAAACTTCACATGTGGAGTAGATGTGTCATTGGCTATTCATGATTTGATCATTCACATGGTCATAATTTCCAAATTTGGGTTTATTTTGGGGATACTTTTGAGATTACGGTTCTTACTTGTTTATAATAGGGTTTGCAACTTTGCACAGAACTTAAAAAATCATGGGATTTGACTTCTTTCTGGAAAAGTAACAAAATTCAGATTTTACTTTAATATACTATGAGGTTTTGTAAAATGTTATGAAAAACTATTGCATTTAAGAGAAGTTCAATAGGATGTAAAATTAAGAAAAACAAAATGAAATATCGAAATGACTGTGGGATACAAGCTGGACAATATATTGATTTACCGGTATTATGGAAAATGGGGGAAGGGGGGTGTCTAGTTTTGTCCATTGCCAAGTTCAGTTATTAATTTACATTCTATTACAGTAATTTTGTTTTAAAAAAATGTTGAAAATGCAGGGATTTATCAAGGGCCTATTTAGGGCCGAAATTCGGCCCCATTCCCAATGGAAAAACATTGATTTTTTCCCAAAATGGGCTGAGAAAATTCCCAATTAGAAAATCGTACCAGATAATAGCTGAAGTCTGGCCATAAATGTGGCTGCTTTTCTCAATCTTCAATCAACTCAATACACTTAAAGCATTAGATTTAATCATTAATGGCATCAAAAATGATGTCAAGTTTTTCCCAAAATGAGCAAAAAGTTGATAGTTTTTCCCAATTTTTAGTTTAGGGCCTTTTCCCAAAAGACCCTGATAAATCCCTGAAATGTTCTGTAAAAGTCATTTAAATTTGATTGGTCTCTGTTGTATGAACCCTGTACAATGTTAATCTTTTTTTATTTTCAGGTGTGAAAGTTTTGATTGATTCAAAAGCACAGTTAACATTACTAGGAACAGAAATGGACTATTCAGAATCAAAATGCATCTGAATTTATATTTAATAATCCTAATATTAAAGGGACATGTGGATGTGGTGAAAGTTTTAACGTTTGACAAATAAGACCATAGTTATCCTTAAAAAGACAACTACAGTGTATTTAATATTATCGTAATGCTGTCATACCCGAAAATTAATGGTACCACCAGTTTTTTAATAACATATACATGTATATTGGGATGTGTCAAGAAAAGGCTGATAGGGGGTGACAGTGTTATGAACCTATGATATTAATATTAATTTTTTAATCTCAACAGTTGCAGTACTGTTTACATGTTTAGTAGCTGTACAAGTCAGCTTTTTGCCATCACCATTTTTACCTTTAATTTACATTTTTTGTGAACGCTCTCAGGTGAGCAAAAAGGCCTATGGACCTCTTGTTTTAGCTTGCCAGCACAAGGTGCTAAAGAACTATTATTGTACCTGTGTAATATGTCAAAATCCATTTTTGAGCAGCCTCTTTAAAAATGGCACATCGATACAGGCGAGCTGTCTGGTGACGTGTGTCACTTACTGGTTTTTATGATACTGAAACCCGTCTGAGGTGAATGCCTGATTATAAAGGGGTATATAAGGTAGTAACTTTGGTTGAAATCCAGCTTGAACATGTTGAAGGATACTTAAAATCAAATACTAGTATGGTTTTATAAGCAAATATCTGTATTAGTACAGTACACTTTACCTCATACAAGTTTTGAGTGCCAGCATTGACATTCTGTGTTCAAAATCTTAGTTACCCCTGGTAATTATTTTGATATGTAGGCATATTCTATGCCAGTTTTTTCTATAATTTTTCTTTTTAGTTTTAAAACTGATATTGGTACTTATACATTTATTGAGTTAATTAAGTACCATTATAATATTGAGTAATCATATACCAGTACTAGTTATGTTTTGTAACTCTGAGGCTCTGCCACTAAATAGGTAGTTATGCTGTACATGTGCATGCATAAATGATAAACAATTCTTCCCACCTTCATGTACAAATACTCATCACTTGTACAATGTTGATAATTTGTCATAGTATCAAGTCCAAATCTCTAATTATTAACAGATACTGTGTCCCATAATTCAGCAAGTCCCCTTCAAGTTCTGGGAATATGTTCTGTTAAAAATTAAAATGTTATTTAACAGTTGTTTTCTGAAACAGTTGAAATATTAGATTCACACAATATGGTACACCAGTGAACCCCATTGGTGTATCAGACGCCAATATAAAATTATATGTTATAGTCCATCAGCGATATTGTGGCAGTGTTTATAAACATGGAAGAATCTATATAACGTAGATAGGGATCATGTATAAAGGTTATTGATGAATAAACCTATGAAGGCGTGGATATATGTATATGATAACATGGTATTAATACCTATTTGTGTAGAATTGATTCGCCCATGTTTATAAGCAATCTGCCAATATATCTCTGACGGACTATATTTGTTCATACATGTATATGTTAACCTTTGTAGTATAATGTGACAAGTCTGATCTGATTCATTAACTTGTAAAAAGAAAATATTTATAATACAGAAACTTTGTAGAATTTTCTTGTATTTAGTTAGTATCCAGCAGTATATAATTATGTACATTTTCAGACTAAAAACTTGAACTTTTCCAATAAACCAGAGATGACCAGCTATTTGGTTAGTATCATTAGTTTGGAACACCAAATATATGGTACTTCAGAACCTGCCATAAAGAGGTCAGGAAAACGGGTTAAAATTGTCACATGTGTCATACTTTTGTGCTGCTTTGTTTTTGAATGAAAGGTGTGCCAGTTTGTTTGTGTAAATGTTGAGTGGAAGTTATTTATGCGAGATTTAGTGTAACTTATGAAGGATTTAATTATAATTAATTTTTATTTATATTTTTATTTTAAATGAAAATAAAATTTAAGTACCAGTAAATAAGATATTATTGTTGATTTCAACATTTAACAATTCACAGTAAATAATGATATCCATAACCCTGTTCTTGATCAGGTTGGAACCTTGCCTGTAACTAAGACAAAGTCAGTCCCCTGTCTCTAGGCTCATCATGCATGTACTCATCCTAGTTTCAGTGGCATGAAACAACCCAGTACATGAGCCCAACTTGGATAGGACAGTTGCCCCTAAGTGTCTGCCAGTACCACTTGTTCACGGGATGAAGTTTGTTAGCTCGCTTGCTAAAAGTCGGTAGTTTTCTTCGAACACTCCAGTTTCCTCCACCATACATGAATTAACTACCTTGTTATTATGTAAAATCTTGACCAGGACATAAATCTCTTCTCTTCCTTAATCAAGTTCGTGAACTGGAAGCAATTTGAAATTTAAATTTCTTGTCCAAGGACACATGAAATCTTGACTGGTGTTTGAACCTCTCTCAAATCACTTGTGCTAACTGTATCATCAATGCTTCTGTGTCATAAGTAAAACCTCACTATCAAGGACACCCAAAGTAACCAAAGGTGGACTTAAGATATACAAGTTGGTATAATTATTAGGAAGAGATGGGTTAAAGATGTAGAGGTGGCACAATCTAGTTTGATATCTCTAGTCAACAACTGACTGGTACTGTAGAGTGCTCGCTTTGTATGTGGGAGGTTTTGGGTTCAAACCCAGGCAATAGTCTGACAAACACTTGAAAATAAGTAATGACTGTTCTTTTGCAAAGCACTCTGCATTTAGTGACAGGTGTCCTTAGGAAGAGACCTTAAAACCCCATGCCCTGTGTCACAGCAAGTGTGCCATGTTAAAAGAATTCTCCCTGCCACATTGCCCAGAGCACACTGTCGGGTAAAAATTTCTGAACTTCACCTATTGCTGGTAATGTGGCAATATAAGTTATGTATTCTTGACTGGGATGTTAAACTCAACTCATCTCATCTCGGTTCCTCTGTAACGGTATGTATGGCATGCTAAAATCCTTCCCATAAACGCACTGCAAAGGTAATTATTTTTGCAACTTCACCTATAGCTGGTAATATGGCAATATAAGTTAAATATTCTTGACTGGGATGTAAAACTCTTTTTAAGTCTCAGCATAATATTCTATGTATCTCGGATCGATAAGCAATGGGTGATCTTTGGCTGGGTACTCAGCAGTAAAAAATATGAGTCGCAGGTCCTTGGTAGGCCACAGAAACTTCCTAATGCAACATGTGTATGACATGAAATATACATGTAAATCTCAATCTGTTAATTGTCAAAATCATTAACACTTTTTATTTGGTATGAATTTGCAACTTCAATCATTGCTGGTGATATTGCAATATAAGTGAAATAAATACATGTATCTACTTGAATGTAAACCAAGATTTAGCCTTGATCCTTATTGACAATGCACATAAATATGGTATGCAACACATTGTGCCATGTTGGTATACATTTGTTCAAAGTTTGATCAAAATCCATCCATGGACATGGAGTAGACAAATATTGGGATGGTAAGATAGGACAGCATGATTGCTATACATCCCCTGGGGCAGGGGTGGGTGGGGGATAATTACTGTGTGACAGGTTAACCTTCTGTTGGTAGATTTGGAATATTAGGCCTAAACTGTTCAACATTGCAGTTGGCCATTTTAAAGAATGAAAAACAAACAAAATGAAAGAGCTAACTTCGACTGCACTATTTATTCATAATCTAATGATGAAGCTGCACTTAAATACATTTGTATTTTACAGATTTATTTAGTCTAATGTGACAGTAATTCATTTCTCATATGTCAGAGTGTCTGCTATCTTGGACCTTGAGTTTATCATAATTTACCTGGAAAAAAACCAGCTCTACACAATTTTAAGATTATCTAACCAGTAACCATTTATATGAACCTCTGGATGAAATTTTTTCAGGAGAGCTGAACATGTCCAGCTCTACACCAATTTAAAATTATCTAACCATTTATATGAACCTTTCGTAGAATAGAGCTGATGTTTTAAAGTTTAAAACCTTATGTATTCTGGAACATGTGGAATACATGTACATTCACATACTGTCTGGGTTAATTATACCAATCTATAAAAACAAGGGTTCTAAAAGTGATCCATCAATTTACAGGGGTATTACCCTTATAAGTTGTCTTGGTAAATTATTTACTTGTATTATTAATATGCGTCTGAACAAATACGCAGACCAGATAGAATTGATTGATAAGGCTCAGTCTGGTTTTAGGCGTGGTTACTCCACGCTTGATAATATTTTTATTTTATATACACTTTTATCTATATATTCTAATTATGGTAAAAAGTTATTTTGTGTATTTGTGGATTTAAAATGTGCATTTGACAAGGTATGGAGGATTGGTTTATGGAAAAAAATGATCAAATATGGTATCACTGGTAAAATATTTTCAGTTGTTTTTAATTTATATAATGGTATTAAATCATGTGTTAGTGTAGATGGCAACTTTTCCAATTTTTTCATGTCTTATATTGGTGTAAGACAAGGTGAAAATTTGTCTCCATTTTTATTTTCTTTGTACTTGAATGACTTAGAAATGTTTTTAGAACAGCACTGTGTGATTGGTACAGACTATCTGAGTGCTTTATTGTCTGACAAATTTAATATATTTTTAAAGTTATTTTTCTTATTATATGCAGACGATACTGTGTTATTGTCAGACTCTGAGAATGGTTTACAGCAAGCTCTTAACGTTTTTGCTGAATATTGTAGACTGTGGAAACTAGAAATTAACATTAATAAACAAAAGCTGTAATTTTTTGTAAAAAGAAAACCAAGAAGTCCCATTGTTTTACTATAAATGGTAATAATATTGATATTGTAGAATCTTATACATATCTTGGTTTAAGTTTTAAATATAACAATAATTTTTCAGTGGCAAAACAAAATCTGATTTCCTATGCTAAGAAGAAGATGTATTTATTACTTGGAAAAATTAGATATCTTAGTTTACCAATTGATGTACAGTTAGATTTGTTTGACACTCTTATTACTCCAATTTTATTGTATTCTTGTGAGGTATGGGGGTTTGAAAATGTCAATATGATTGAAAATGTACATCTGGATTTTTGTAGAATTATTTTGAAACTGAGAAAATCTACCCCGAAATATATGATTTATGGAGAGTTGGGTAGATACCCACTATATACACAGATATATAAAAGAATGTACGGGTTTTGGTGTAAATTAGTACAACCACATTGTGATAAATTATCATCATTTTTTTATAAGATAGTATGGTCTATGTATGACAAAGGTGAAATGAAATGTTTATGGTTGGAACATATATACAAAATGTTATGTCAATCAGGGTTAGGTTTTTTATGGTACAGTCAATTTAATGTTGATATATCTATATATAAAAATACTTTTCATGCTGTTTTACAAGATATGTTTATACAAGATTGGTTAAGTAATAATAATTCATCAAAAGGTACATTTTATTTTTATTTAAGTTAGAAAAAGTTAGAAAATTTCTTCTTAAATTAAATGTATCTAAAGCCCTAATAATATGTAAACTGCGTACATCAAATCACAAGTTACCAGTTGAAACTGGAAGGTGGTTAAACATTAACAGGGAAGAAAGGTTTTGTCCATATTGTACTCAAATAGTTGGTGATGAATATCATTTTTTATTTATCTGTAGTAAATACGCAAACATTAGAAACAAATACATACCAAATTATTATTTAAAATACCCGTCATATGACAAATTTTATAGAATGCTAAGTCTATGTAATATCAAACTGTTTTATAATATTTCCATATTTTTTCATATTATATTAAAAGATTTCCATTGAATTAGTAAGTTGTCATAACTTATCATAGTTACTTTAATATGCATTCATATTTTATACTATATTATATTATAATTATATTGTAATATTGTAATATCAGTTAGCCAGTATTGTATATTATGTATTATATTGTATGCCCTCATGTTCCACTCTTTGAGTGGCTGAGTGAATTAATGAATAAATTGAATTGAATTGAATTGAATTAAAAAGAATTGGAAGTTGTTCCAAAAGAAGTTATATGCATTAATAAAATAATAACACAAAATGCAGACCTGATAAAGCTTAACCAGACATCAAATGCCTTTGGGGAGGTGTTTACCCTCCTGGAGAACCCGTCGTCACTTCCCTTGTGAAATTTTGTTTGTTAACCTTAATTTGTAAGTTTTCAAAGTTTTTACTTTACTTTTTGGACCTGTAATTTGGACAAGGAGGGGTATGTTTGTGCATGATTTAAAATTAATGCCTCTTGTGCTCCTATTTGATTCCAAAACCAATTAAATCAATTCCATCACTCAAAACACAAGAGTATGTTTGAAGAATGTATATCCAATATATGCATTACACATGAATATTTCTTCCAATGCAAAGTTCAGAGCTATTTCTCTCAAAGTTTTGATGAGTTATGTGCAGTTCTCAATTTTCAATGCATGGACATGTGTTGCATTATTTTTTCACACACACTTTATTCTGTGTTTTGTTTCATATTACACTGTTGTTCCTTTTGTATATGTCTTGTCTTCAGGCAATGCAGCATTCCTACTGAAACTTAAGTGTCTTTCTTTAGTCAATGACCTGGTCTCAATCTGTTATCAATTTGTTGATTACTGGTTTATCTGTGATTAACATGATATTAATTTCTTATTCCCGATGGAAACAGAACTGAACATGATCCTAATTTCTTATTCCTGATGGAAACGGAACGGAAACTAAATCTAGTCATCACAACTAATTTCCAGTTTTAAAACCATCCAACTATGATTCTTCTCACATTTTGATAACTGACCTGCCTCTGAAGTTACCTGACTTTAATTCTGTTTGTACTAAGTGCACAAGATTTGCTGACAACCTTACGTCATTTCTGGTCAAATGAAACTTTATTCCAATCTAGGAATCTTCCTGCTTATGATTTCTCATTTCTTTGTTGGTGACTTATTTATTTATAACTGGCAATGTATCAGAGCCTGATCTCTGTTCTGTTAATACGGTGTGCCATACTCCAAGCCGACCTGAACTTTATCCTTTCCATTTTGATTAAATTTCCAATTTCAACAGGATATTTTGTACCTTACGCCAGGAAAATCTGGACTAGCCATCCATTTTTTATTTCAACAGGATATAGCGTACCATATCCTAGGACAACCTAAACTTTGTTCCAGCCATCCTGTCTTATTTCCAATTTGAAATCCCAATGGAAAATCAAAATCCAGCCAAAGCATCCAGTAACCGTTTACACATTTCTTTCATTTGTTCGTTGGACATATACTCTGAGGCAGATATTGCGTTAGCAATAGCGATTGTTTCTGAAATGGATCTTGCTTTTATCCATAATCTTCCATTCATTCCTATAGCCACTTCAAATGACAATCTTTTACCCAGCAGTTTCAGTAAAACACAGTCAGGATTTAATACTCTGAAAAATATAAAATAGAGATCATTTTGGATTTCTTTTAAACTTAAATAATTGTTCCCTGATAATTTATACACTCCACTCATATCAGCTCTCTTAGTTAATTACAAATAACCAACTAGTAAACTGATGACAAAGAAAACTCCCCATCTCAATTGAGGTAGACTGGGGTCAACCCCAGCAGTGAGAAGATACTCTGATTTAATCATCTTGAAGTATGAGATGTATACATTGAATACACATTACCATTGTCCATATGTATAAATGCAGTTTGTTATACAAGTTAATCCTAAATATGGGATTTTTGTCACTTTTTCTCGAGTTTTCTCCCTCAATTTTTATGCAGAGTCAATATGTATGCTTTTTTGACATTGGGTATGGATTCTTTTACCTGATCCTGCGAGTGGCCAGAAAAAATCCCTGATATTGTTTTTGTCCAGTTTTTAAATTTGTATATTTGTATGCTGAACTATAAGCCTTATTGATGGCAATTACTTATTGACTTTTTCCACCTAAACTGTTTGTAAGTTGTAACATTTTAAATGTCACCTTATCTTTTTGCTGTAAACTACTGTTTTCATATTTGAATTACATTATCTTCTTTGTACATGTACCTTAAACATACAATAAGACAACCCTGATGAAAAACACTTACTTTTTAACCACATTTAAAGATGTCTGAAACATGTATCCTCCATCACGACCTATGACCCCAAGTCCGCTACTTTTACCATTACTGTCAATGCATACCAACTCTGGTTCCATGTCCTTATTAGCCACGACAAACTTACAAAACACAATATCTCCTACCTAAAAAAATAATTCTAAAACTCAAATCAGTTTTTCAAAGCAATATTCTATAGAGTGGTGTGATTGAGTTTTACACCCAGTTATGGTTATTTACATATATTGAGGCAGTCAGTTCTGGGATGGTCGAGGACACCAGAGTGCCTGAAGAAAACCATTAATCTTTGGCAAATGAACTGACAAACTTTATCGAGCTATAATCTGTCATGAGTAAGATTTGAAATCACCGATATGTGGTTGGCATTGATTTGATAAATGGTGTTTAATGCCCCAGTCAATTTCATTTGTATCGAGACGTGACCAGCTGTAGGTGAAGGTGCAGAAATTTTGCCTGTGCATTATGTTGATGGCATTATACAGCAGGGTTCTTTATCGTGCCATGCCTACCATGACACGTAACCTCATTTATTTTAAGTTCCCATACAAAAGAACCGTGACATTCATTTTTAATGCTGAGTGATTGGCGAAAGAACAGTCAGTACCCACTTTCAAGTCATGGGTCAGACACGATCAGGTTTGAACCCCAGCCTATTACTTACTGAACAGGCACTCTATCAACTAAGCTACCCAAGTGGTTGATATGTGGTTTGAGATAGTTTGTTTTGTAAGAAGGCACATTAGACCACTCGGTCACAGACATTATGCTTTATAAAGACCATCTGGTTGTAAAGTACACAAATTGTACTGTATATGCATACAGGAAGTACAGTACAAGCCTATGGAACATTTATTACTGAGCTAACAAAAAGGAGTCAAAGCTTGGTAGCTGGAGAGTGTCCCAGACATGGGCAGCTGATGGTCTAAAAGCTGCCAAATGATAATATTGAAGCAGTTGTCAAGATACAGCTTATGATGAGGCCAAGATGTGCTGCAGATTTGACTAATCTGTAAACATGGTGCTGCACTGTACTTTTGTATTGAAATGATGTGTTTTGTAGGAAGGTCATAAGTTCACTCGGGTCAACAAAGCCCCACTTATAAACACCATCTGGTTGTAGGTTACTCATATTTTACTGTCCTTAATAGGTATCGATCCCCCTTACCTAGGTTTCCACAAATTTAAAATCATTAGTAGCCAAATTTCTAAAATTTGTGAAAAAATAGTCCCTTTTAAAGAATTTTCCACAAATTTGCTAAAATAGGTTACTTTTTGAAAGAATTTCTCAGAAATTAGTAGCCAATGGCAATTTTGGCTACCAGGAATGGAAACATGGCCTTACTATAACAAACATACAAACCTTCACATCAGGTCTATTTCTTTTTGTTGCAGATTCAAACGCTAGATAAGACAGAGTTGCCAGCTCACTTCCTCCTACATCTACCCTAAATACATCTCCTGCTTTAGTTGTGACTATACCTATCACACTATCACCCTTCACAGGAACATACTGTAAACAGAAAGAAAACGAAATACATTGAACTTACCAGATTTTGATTTATCAGTTTGACACATTTAATTCATGTGTGTCATAAACCTCTATGGTAGCTCAGTTGGTAGACTGCTCACTTTATATGTGGAAGGTTGTGGGTTCAAACCCTGGCTAGAGTCTGACCAAGACTTGAAAATAGGCAGTGACTGTTCTTTTGCCAAGCACTCTGCATTTAGAAATGAAAGTCATGGGGTCCCTCGGAAGCAACCTTTAAAACTGATGTCTCTAGCACTTCACCTATAGCTGGTGACTTAAAGATACATGTGAAATATTCTTGACTGTGATGCAAAATCCAAATGCAAAACAACAATCTGTAGAAGTCCAAACATTAATATTGTTATGTTTACACTATAAAAATGATACTGCTTACCATATATGCTTCCAAGTTGCTCACTGATCATTGATATATTAAATGCATTTACGTATAGGAACCTACTAAAAGAGTTATGTAGAGTGGAGTAATGGAGTTTTATGCTCCATGCAGTCAACATTCTTTCATTTAATATATCTGGAGTGATAAGAGAAAAACAAAAACCTTCAGCAAGAACTTACAAACTTGTTCTGCACGAGGATTTGTCTGGTGTGGGATTGAGGCAGTAAGAGCAGCAGAGATCTGACTACTCCACCATTGAGTACCCCCCTCCCCACCACAACCTACTAAATGAACACCTCAATTAAAACCACGTCTTGCAAGCTATTTGGTTTTTAGCATATGATACCTATTCAATACAAATAGTTGAATTGATAATGGTAGATCTAGATATCTGTATTCAACATTCATTTGATACATGTAGTTACTTTTAAAAAATCCATATTTCATTGAAGCATGTTTATGCGGTAACCAGAGTTGCCTCCCTTGAAAACAATAAAAACACGTACCCGTTTTTGATTACTATCGACCCAATAAACGTTTGGTTCTTTGAACCTTACAATCCCTGGTTTAGATACTATGATGTCGTCTGCCTCTTGGCGTAAACCGGGTCCTAAAATCACTTTATAAGTCTTCTCGGATTCTTTAAAATCGCTTAAAGTTTCGCCTGGAAGAACAACTTTCCCCACATGGTCCACCATTTTTAAAAGAAATATAGTCCGTTTCAAGTTTATCTATTTTGTACTTAACGAAAATGGTCGCAGAATTTTATCATATAAACCATGTATACCCAGAAATTCTAAATTTTCATATCAATTATAACAAAGTCTTATTTTTAATATTTGCACATAATTTATCATGTAAAGTGTTATTTTGAAATTAACTATAATTGCGTTTTTGCCTCGCTTCAAAACAAGCATGGCGTCGACTATTGACAACGTGCAGGTGGGGTTCTTAAATGAAAATGGTGAATTTAATTTTATGACAGATGATCAGCTAAAATTAGAGATTTCGCGACAAGGAGATTGTGTTGTTTTATATATTCACAGTGGTAAGTTTCATCACAGAACTGTGCTTGTGTTAAGATTTGTCCAATTTTCCATAGACCATTGTAAGTTGAATAACAAAGAGAATAATAAAAAGATTTTTTATGACAAAAATGCACCATTTCTATTTGAATAGCTGACATAATTTTATATGTTGCTCACAATGATCGGATATTGTTGGTACATATTCTTTTTAATTTTAAAAACCAAGGAACAATAAAATGTGTTAAATTTTCCAAAAAATTGAATGAATGAACTTTTTGTCAAATTTTCATAATATGCACATTTTAAGTGTTATTTTCACTGTCTTAAAGATTGACGCCTGGCTGTTAAGAAACACATAATGGGTTTACACAAGGTCACTGTCACTTGTTGCTATTGGGGTCTATAGTGAATAATGGGGTTTAGCAGCATTATGTCTCATAATTATTTGGGAAAGAGTTCCATTTGTGCCCTTCACTAAAATTTTAATTTAGACTAAAAAGCGTAAAAAAGACAGAATCAAGCAATTTTGAACATTTCTGTGACAAACAAATTTTCTAAAATTTTACATAGAATTTTATTGGGGGGGGGGGTTACAAAATCATATTCAGCTGATCATATTACACTTTCAAACCCTGTGGCCTTTATGTTCTAGAGGTACGTTTTAAGTGTGTGCTTATGGATCACAACGTCTCTCGCAACCTAGATTAAAATCCCACAGCTGGGGCAAATCTTACTATAAGCAACTTTGGCATTTGCTTACCCAAGGCGAGTGGTTTTCTCCAGGCACTCTTGTTTCGTTCATTCTTCATTTCTTGGAACTGACCACCTCGAAATAAGTAATAGAATTTTCAAAGAATTTTAAACACTTACTGCTCCACTCCTATTGCTGTAGCTTTTAAAATCCCTGTGAGAAATGTTTGCCCTCTTGGAGTACCTGGTCTCACCCTGGGGTAAACATTGATTAATAGAGCGATCAACAGGTAAAATTAACTTTACCTTCTTTTACCTCTAACTTGTCAAGATGCAAAACTTTCTTCACAAATTGCCATCTATTTGTCATTGGTGGTACAAATTTGTGTTTCACCAGTCACAAAAGATACCGATTTACACCAACACCCGTACTTAAAGTGGGGTACCAGTAGCTACAGATTACTGTACAATGCATTATCTCCATAGATGTCATGGGGTAAATCCTTGTCTGGTCTTATACTGTATTGCAATTTCCAATATACAAGTACCATTCAAGTTGTCATAGTATAAGCGAAAAATCTTGAGTATACACAATAAAATACTATTCCAACTAATCTACTACATTACTTTATATGAATTATGTGATGTACTTTGGGAACGTCTTGGGGAAGTCCTTATTTTCTTTATCATTTACATGTATTACATGTAATACTGCTTATGTTATTATTGTTATTATATTTTTATTATGTAAATCCATGTTTCCACTACAGGTAGCCAAAATCGCCATTGACTTCTAAATTTTGAGAAATTATTTAAAAAAGTATGAATATTTATTGTAGCAAATTTTGAAATACTTAAAAAAGGACTAAATTTTCAAAAAAAAAAATTGTGTAACACACATTTATAAATGCTGTTGTACCTTGATTTTCAGGTCAGTCACATGTTCACACAGTTAGTATCAGCAATGACACAGAATATGCAAGATTTGGTAAACAGGGTGTGATCATCACAGAGGATCAAAATAGTACACTCATCAAATTTCCAAGTATTCACAGTAAGTTATGAGTAATTCTAATTCTATACCATTAAATACAGTATATTAGCTGGTAGCATGTTCATGTGTGGGAGGTTGTGGGTTCTAACCCCAGGTGGGCTGACCAATACTTGAAAATATGTAGCAACTTTTATTTTGCCAAGCTCTTGGCATTTAGAAATGAAAGTCACAAGGTCCTTCGGAGGAGACTTTAAAAATTGATGATAGTCACGACAGGCTTGGCACACTGCCCTGAAAGCACGGCAAAAGTCAACATTTCTGCAACTTCGCTTATAGCTGGTGATGTCTCAATATAAGTGAAATATTTTAGACTGGGTTGTAAAACCCCATTCAATCAATCATTCCATACATTGGGAGGTCTCTTGTTGTACATGTACAGAGTTGAGACTTAAAAATGGGCAGTGAATTTAAGCCCTCAAGATTTTTCTGTTTTCTTTTCTTAAAATTTAAATCTTAATATGTAGGAATTTTTTAAACTCCTGAAAATGACAGAATTTAAACATGAAAAGGGCAATCTGCAAACACATTAAACTAGATTTAGAGGGCACAATTTATCCTGTAATTTGATAAATATAACTTAATCTAGGTTCAACAATCTGAACTGAGATCATGTGGCATTGCATACTGGTAATGTTTTCTCAAAGTTTTGAAAATTGACATGTTCATTTTCATGAAAATTATAGAAATTGAAAAATTACAAACACCACCTGCATATTTTATAAAACTATTTTTCATGTTATCTCACTCTACTTATTGTCAGAAGTCAATGAATACTTGCATAAACTTCTGATACTTTTCTTTTGTCATAGGTCAAATTTCATTCATATAATTTGAAACATGGGAGTTTTTGCAGCATTTGAAAGTGATATCTTAACTTCATGATTTATGCTAAATGATTTTAACTATTTTGTTGTAGTAATGAAGACATTTCAGTACAGATTAAAAGAGTTTAAGTTGGGGATGAAGTCCATATTTACAGACAGGACTGATGAGGCCTCAGCCGTACAGTACTTTCAGGTAGGTCACTGTGTTCAATTTAGAAGGGGCCCTTGCACTATTGTACCAAAAAGAATAATTTGGTCCTACAAAATTGCTGTCTGTCAGCCAACCCTGAGCCATCTCATGTCCATCTTTTAAGTCTTGATTGAGTTGAATAAATTTAGTTCTACCCCTTCCTCATAACATTTCTTTTCAAATAAAATGCATCAAATGGCCTCTGTCTTTCCAGACAACTTTATTAATATTTGATTTAATTTTTTGGTTTTATTATTTTTCAGTTTTATGGGTACCTCTCACAGCAGCAAAACATGATGCAAGATTATATAAGAACATCATCTTATCAGAGGGCTATGTTAGCCAATCTCATAGATTTCCATGACAAAGTAAGTATATTTAGAAAATGTGTTGTCCATATTCTGACTAAACTTTACAATATTATGGAGGTTATTTATGCTTATCTGTGTTAAGAATAGAACTGTTTATTGTGGTAAACTTCAAGTGTTTAACAATTGTTTTGGAAATTGAAGTGGAGTGATGGAGTTTTATGCCTCAGTCAAGATTCTTTTACATATATTGAGGCGGTCAGTTCAATGATGTCGGAGAAAACCGGAGTGCTCTGAGAAAATCACCAACCATCAGTAAGCGATTCGACAAATGACACTAGTTAGAATTAAGCCTAGACAGTGAGATGCACTGTATTCTATAAGCGCATGCTTTACACCACTTAGCTACCATGTTTTGGAGTCAAGTTTTTTATTGATATAGATATCTAGGTTTCTCAGAAATCAGTAGCCATTGACAATTTTGGGTACCAGGAATGGAAACAAGATATATAGTGATTCAATCTTTAATCCCTATAATTCAGTCAAATGTTGTTTGTGACTGATATTTTGAATGAGAGTTCAAATATTTTGAGATTTTACACTAATTTTAAAGTACTAAGTACTTGTGTATACAATTGACATATCGCCGACCAGGCCCACAATGTTCTGACAAAGGCCTGGCATGCTTGAATTACACGCAAATGAATGAAAACTCGGCCTGAATTGCACGGTTTAATGACATCACTGGCACTAGTGCGTCATTAGTTGCCATGACGCTGCTTTTGTACCGTGATGGCGACCTTTGTCAGAACATTGTGGGCGTTGCCGGTGATCCATCAATCGTATTTTGTAGATATATCAGTTTCACTTGATGTTTTTTTCCATCTGTATTTTAGGTTGTCTTAGATGTTGGTGCAGGGTCAGGGATTTTATCCTTTTTTGCAATCCAAGCAGGTGCTAGAAAAGTTTATGCTATAGAAGCCAGCAGTATGGCACAACATTGTGAGGTACGTTTATGATATTTATGGATAATAAGGTGCAGGAGGGGGTTTTTATGTAGCTGTAATCTTTGTTGTAATGTGGTATTTTCATTTATGACTTGTCAAGGTTAAACTAATCCTTTCAAAAGTAAGATGAAAAAGTTATTGTATTGTGGAAGTGGATTTTTGGCTATTTGGGTTTTAGATTAGAAACTTGCAATAGTTTCAAAAATAGTTTGTGGTACAAACTGCTGAAACAAACTTGTTAATGGACATTTTAGTATAACAAGCAACAAATAGATAGTTTCAGACCAGACTTCATACATGTATATTTTACACACTGTCATTTGTTTTAAATCATTCTAAACATATATACTTTGAGACATGAGGAGACTTCTATATATTTATGTTTTCATACCCCAGCAAACAAAGTTTAGGAGGGTATCCCAAAATTTTATCCGCTCTATATTTTCCATGTCTATGAATGAATTTTGATCAAAATTGGCAAACCAACATGACACAATGTGTCGCATCGAAATTTAGGTGCATAGTTTAAGGATTAAGGTAAAATGGTTAAATTGAAGAAATAAAAACTTTGAAATGTTCGAATATTAAGAATGGTCGTTTGTCTCAAGAGCTGACTCTAGTTAATGTTGTGTTATTTTGATGTATTTCAATTAAATCCTGTAACATTTTGATATTGTTTCAGATGTTAGTGAAACACAACAAACTATCCGGTCGGATTGTGGTGATACCCGGCAAAGTAGAAGAAGTAGAAATCCCAGAGCCTGTAGATACAATCATATCAGAACCTATGGGTTATATGTTATTTAATGAAAGAATGTTAGAAAGTTATTTACATGCCAAAAAATGGTTAAAACCAGGAGGTGAGAATTTAAGTTTATATGATTTTGAGAAAACCATAAAAAATAGAGAGGCTTTTAATTTTTTCTTAAATTAAGAAATGCAGAACAATGAAAATTTTAAAGTAGAAATATGTTAGAAATTTGTTTACATACGAAAAAATGGTTAAAACCAAGAAGTTAGAATTTTAACATTTTATGATTTTTCAAAAACAAAAAATAAAATCAAAATTATACATGTTAAAATTTAAAGAAAAAAACGACACAAATTGATATTTGAAGTGTTGTCAAAAAAAGATGTTACATTCAGTAACGTTCATTGTAACTATTTGTTCAGTCAAATGTTGGCATTATAAAGAGGTGTGGCTTTAAATCTAGGGAGGTTTGTAAAGAAAACCATAGAAGAAATGGATTTTGAAACTTGTTAAAAGTATTTTAAAGTAAGCGAGGTGGCAGAGTGAGGAGCATTATAACAAGATTTTACTGTACAAAATATTCCATTTGATGCTATATATAAGTTTTATTTCATTATTTTATTTGATGCGGTTTGAGTAAGTGTTAATATGAAAAGTTTTGAAATTAAAATTTGATCAAGTGACAGTTCAAAAGTTATTGTATAAACTACAGGCTTCCTAATATATGGAATGTTATTGTAGGCAAGATGTTTCCAACTCAGGGAGATTTACACATCACACCTTTCACAGATGAAGCTCTATACATGGAACAATTTTCAAAGGCAAATTTTTGGCAAGTACACTATGATCATGTCTAGAGTGTATATAAATCTGGCA
The DNA here is from genome assembly GCA_021292105.1 of Anadara kagoshimensis. Classification (NCBI taxonomy): domain Eukaryota; kingdom Metazoa; phylum Mollusca; class Bivalvia; order Arcoida; family Arcidae; genus Anadara; species Anadara kagoshimensis. The sequence goes on along the minus strand of CM037860.1, from coordinate 42,548,643 downwards.
GGATTGTTTTTCAACTGTTGCTGTCAGTTTATAAGATTAGGTTATTAACTGCATGACATTTAACCTCCCAGCCAAATTTGACATCGTTTGCTTATGAGATTAAATGCATGGTTTGCAAAAACTATCAAAATCTCTATGTAATGTCTCTTGTCTATTGGGGACTTGTTGATCTAACATGCACACTTCCCTTTCACAGCACCTCTTCTCACCTAGGTTTAACTTCCACTCGGTACATATCCTAGTGTGGGATAGTTTGTCAGTTCACTACCTTAGGTCAGTTTTCTCCAGACACTGTTTTCCTCTCCCTCCCTGAACTAACTGCCTCAATTTAAGTAAAAGAATCTTGACTGGTATGTAAAACACTGTTACTCGTCACTAAACCACTCTGCCATGAAACAAGTATGAAATAACAATTGAGATTCAAAAGAATTTAAATGTCTTAGATAGAACAATTAGAGGAAGTGAAATCTGGTTCTGTTATAATAAATGGGTATTTTTCTGTTACAGGTATCAACAGTCATTCCATGGTATTGATTTAGCATGTTTGAGGAATGCAGCAATTTCTGAATATTTTAAACAACCCATTGTAGTAAGTTTAAATTTATCTTTAAAACATTGTTTATAGGCTCATGATAATTCCTTGCACTTTGCCACTAAGAATATTAAAAATATATTCATAATTCACATTTGAGAAATAAATTGCTTTTCTTCTCCATAGAAATTGTGTTGTAAAATAGATTTGAAATCTTAGACGATTTAAGTAGAGTTTTGTTATGTTCCAAAACAATGTTACGGGACAAAAAGTGTTTTAATCCTTGTCTTCTGCCAACATGTTGTCCGTGTTTAATCATTGTCTTTTGCCAACATGTTTTCCGTCACTTCTCTTGAAAATTATGATCTTTTTGAAACTTTACAGGAATATTCTTTGGGTTGAATATCTGTACCATTGGCTATACATATTTTGATCATGCTCATTTTCCAGTTGGAGTTCGTTGGGGTGGGGACACTTGAATTTGCATCCCTTTTCAGTTATACCTTTTATTTAGTCAGTTGGACTCTGCAAATTAATATGCCTTCAAGGTATTTTATGAGGATTAAAGAAAATTGACATATTAACAAAATTTGGATTATTTTGTAGGATACATTTGATGTAAGAATATGTTTGGCAAAATCAGTTAAGTACACAGTGGACTTCCAGACGGCACACGAAACAGATTTACATGTTATAGAAATCCCACTAACGTTTAGTATGCTGGAATCTGGCATGGTTCACGGCTTAGCTTTTTGGTTTGATGTTGCCTTTTTAGGATCAAGGTGAGACATTTTACAAGATGTTTCTATTCATTTTGAAGTGTCATACTTCCATGAAACATCTAGACACTTCTTGTCTGTAGAAATTCTCCAAAAACATGAAGCACTATTTTACTATACTTGGTGCAAAGCATCAACATTGAAGGAGATGTACATGTCATTTTCCTGGAGTAATAGCCCCTTGAACATTAGTGTAAATCACAAAAAGGGACCTACAAGCAGGGGTTCCAATCCTAATTCACTGAATTTGCTGGTCTTTGATAAGAAATCCATTTGCAAAGACCATTAGATTTTCAAAATGTAGTCTAATTTTGCTACATATTGACACCCTTTTCTATTTTAATTGTTTGTGTTTGTAATGTTCATAGTTTTTGTTGAACATTTTCCTCAGAGTTATCATTGTCTGTTTGGGAGTCCAGTAAGCTATGTTGTCCTTTGACAACTCTTAGAAATTGATGAAATATTTTCAAAAAGTAGGGCCTCAGTGGCCATTTGGCCTAAAGGCATGCTTACGGGTCACAACATCTCTTAATGCCTAGGTTCGAATCCCACTCTTGGCAGATCCTAGTGCCAGAAAGTTAGTCAGTTTGTTTGACAAAGGTTGATGGTTTTCAACAGGCACTCTGGGTTCCCCTGTCACCCCAGAACTGACTTCAATATAAATGAATTCATAAAGAATCTTGACTGGGTTGTAAATAACTATTACTCCACTCCACTTAGAAAAAAGGGCAATCACATTGAATTTATTATACAGTGTTGTATTACTTTTAACTTTATTTTCTGTTTTAGTGAAAATGTGTGGTTATCTACTGCTCCTACAGAAACATTAACACATTGGTACCAAGTTAGATGTCTTGTTGAAACACCTGTACTAGTCAAACAGGGGCAAACATTAACAGGAAAATGTGTGTTACGCTGTAATAAACGGTAAGTATATACATGTAGTACTAGTCAAACAGGGACAAATAGTAACAGGAAAATGTGTGTTACGCTGTAATAAACGGTAAGTATGTAGATGTAGTACTAGTCAAACAGGGACAAACATTAACAGGAAAATGTGTGTTACGCTGTAATAAACGGTAAGTATATACATGTAGTACTAGTCAAACAGGGACAAATAGTAACAGGAAAATGTGTGTTACGCTGTAATAAACGGTAAGTATGTAGATGTAGTACTAGTCAAACAGGGACAAACATTAACAGGAAAATGTGTGTTACGCTGTAATAAACGGTAAGTATATACATGTAGTACTAGTCAAACAGGGACAAATAGTAACAGGAAAATGTGTGTTACGCTGTAATAAACAGTAAGTATATACATGTAGTACTAGTCAAACAGGGACAAATAGTAACAGGAAAATGTGTGTTACGCTGTAATAAACGGTAAGTATGTAGATGTAGTACTAGTCAAACAGGGACAAACATTAACAGGAAAATGTGTGTTAGCTGTAATAAACGGTAAGTATATACATGTAGTACTAGTCAAACAGGCAAACATTAACAGGAAAATGTGTGTTACGCTGTAATAAACGGTAAGTATATACATGTACAAATGTATTTATATGGAATTTGCTCATTTAAACATGCAGTATCATTTCTCTATATATTGACTAAGTTTCCACCAATACAAAATTATTAGTAGCCAAAATTCCAAAATTTGTGAAAATATATTTCTTTTTTCACAAATTTGTAAGTTACTTTTTGAAAATAAAATCTTTGAAATATTAGCTGGTGGCATTTGTTATTTTACTGTATAAATACACTTGATATGTCATTTTGATTGTTACTCCTACCTTTTGAAGAAAGAGGGATATTAAAATAGAAGTTTTGTCCACCCTTCCAGATGCTTGTCTGACATAATTTTCCAAAACTATAAAGCACTATTTTATTAAACTTGGTGCAAAAACAATTCTTCAAAAACTATGAAGCACAAGTTTATGAAACCTTGTGCAAAAGTGTCAACATTGATAGGAGATGTGCATATCAGTAACCTTAGTTGGTTTGCTTATATTCCTGGTAGTTATGGCTCTTTGAACATAAATGCAAATCACAAAAAAAGAACCTGCTGGTGGGGAATCCCGATTCACTTAATTTGCTTGTACTGCATTTATACACTTGATTTGTGATTGTTAGATATTGCAGTTTGTATTTTATATTCCAGGCAAAGTTATGATGTCGATATTGAATTAAATATTCCTGGTAGTAATGCAAAATCTGTAAATACACTCGATCTTAAAAATCCATTTTTCCGGTACTCTGGTCAAGCCCCGGTGGCACCACCTGGAACAAATAATACGTCACCAACAGAAAGTTACTGGAACTCGTTAGCAACAGGTAAGTTTATATTCTTACATGACCTGTGCTTTCCTTCATTTGAATCATGAAGAGATCCAACTGTAGTAAAACAATAATGATAATAAAAATAAATCACATAGCCACAATGGTCCTTTTATCAACTCCCTCCCTTCTTCACCTTGTGATGTCATGCTCTGTGTCGTAAACAATGGTGTGACATAATTAACATCCATAAAATTATTGATCTCAACAGTCAATTTGTATGAATGAACCTCATTACAAATGAATAGTAAAATGTACTTTCATGGAGAGTTCGCAATGTTAAGTGATTTTAATTAGAGTGGGAACCAAAAATATACCATCAAATTATGCATAGAAAAAAGAAAGAAAGAACATTAACATTTATCAAAGATAATCTGTAATAGCAAAGATGGTAGTATTGACTGGTGATAAAAATTGTTTAAACTAATTGACTTGTACCTCAAAATTCAGTTGTAAAAATAACTAAGAGGGAAACTTTTCTCGTTTTTGTCAAGATAAAACAAACCATTTAGTAGTAAAGCTAATGAGGTAAAATAAGGATTATACCCTTCCATAGATACTAATTTAGTTAAGTAAAGTTCCATTAAGATGTTTTTTTTTTACTTTTGTTTAACCTTGATATCAGGCCAGACAGCATACATAAATGGTTTAATGAATGGTGTAGTAGATACAGCAAATGTACAAGTGTTAAATCAGCAAGGAGTTGTACAGACCAACCTTATACCAGTCTGTAAGTATATATATGTCAAATATACATGTATATATATATATATATAAATGTATTTGTAAGTAAGTAGTATATGCTTATAAAAACCAAAACACAAAGGTAAGATTTACTCAATATAAATATGTCTACACATTGATCATAAATAACATGGAAATTCTAGAATTCAAGAATTTCCCAAAACATTTTAAATCTAAGCTTAATGGCAGCAACATTCTGTTTTTGATAAACTGGAAAAAGTGGGGGACCATTGTTTATTTATGGATAATATTCCTTTGTCTTAAATCTACAGTTTGTTTAGGAGATAACTGTAGATATTTACTAATGCTTGTTGTGCCTGTGTCTATGCTTTTCAGCAACCTTTCCCTTTTCTTTTGAAAGTGTCTGTCACAAGCAAAATACACTGTTCGACACATTGAGAAAATGTAGCCTTTATTTGAACTCGTCTTGATGGAAAAAGTCAGAGAACAATGAATAATAGATTAATTGACAAAGTTCAATAAATTGGATAAGGACTTGTCTCGAGGTTGTGCTAATTTATGGAAAAAAGGCAGTGTTGCCAGAATTGTTTAAAAAAGAAAGTGTCTTAATTATTCAATAAATAGTAAATTTTATTGTATTTAAGAGTTGTCATTAGTAAGGTGTGTGTTTGTAACAGACCCTTTGGTTAAAGGCAAACTACATTGACCTGTCTGCTTGACCTTTAATTAGGAATATTCATTTATGATGATCCACACAATACAATGGTAGTAATAGGATTCACAATTAATACATGTGCATGAATAATGAATGTTTCTTATGATGTGAACTAAATAGACACCTTTGGGCCTAGACATACATTAACTCATCCATAATAGATATTAAAATTAAAGGTCAAACAGACAGGTCAATGTTGTTTGGCTATACCTCTACTTGTCCCTCATTGCTATCCTAGAAACATTTTACCAAAGAAGACTCGCTCTGTTTTCTCCATGTGTTACAGGATTATCAGGTTTGATTTTAAAAATTTTGTCAAAATATTTTACTGTTGGTTTGTCATAATTATTTAAATATTAATTTTGCTGTAGTAACAGCAAATATTTTTTTTGTTTTGAAAAAAGTTATGATAAAATTATATGGCAAAGGTTTGTAAATTATCTCCATTTATCATGTTACTAGTATAGTATAAAATGGGGTTTGTCGGTGTACTACATTATATCACATGTTTTTGTGGAACAAATATTTCTATTTAGGTGATTACATACCCAATGGAAAAAGTAAGTCACACAAACATTGACAGGTATCTTGTGGTACACGGACGAACTCGTTTGTGCATTATTATCTTGAGTACATGGTGCCAATTTTCCCATTTTTACAGCAAATATTACGGCACCCATAAATCCTGGTAGTATACCAAGCGTAATTAATTTGGTGTCCAATTCCAATGCACACAGAACGTCAGTCGGCGGAGGAATTAGTCCTGTTAACTTCTCACAGCAACAGGTCAGCAAATGTAATTATGTTTCTGAATGATTTCTTTTTAGCACCTACTTTAAGTAAGCATGTGTACTTCAATATGCTAGCTTCGTTCTTTGTAGTTCTTGAATTGTCTCCCCTTGCATTGGATGACTATCGGCAATATTGTGGCAGAGTGTTTATAAATGGGGTGATTTTATTCTACGCACATGGGCTTTAATACCCTTGTTATGCGTATATTCAGGTCTTCATGTGTTCATTTCAAAACCACCTTTATGTATGACCCATATGTACATTTTATCCACTTCCATGTTTATAAACACTGCCACGATATCGCTGATGGACTATAGTTACCTTGTGATACTGCTGCTATATGGCAAGACTTAGGTTTTATTTGCCTGGCAGCATTTTTGGTATGTCATTATGTACAAATTGTACAGCAAGGCCAAAAATAAGTGTGATTCTGCTAACCTGACCAACCCTGAATTTTTATGCCTGCCTTAAAGTTTTTAAGACAGTATTTTGACAAGTACTGTCAAAGGTGGCATCCTTGCCCCATATGGTCAATGTAAAAAATGAATTTTTAAAAAAAAAAATGCCTAACTTCTGATTCAAATTTTGTAAGAGTGTTAGACTGTTAGTGGAAAAACTTGTTTTTGGTCTTAAGCTAAGTCAAAACCAAAGTTTAGCCTAAAGTAACTAGGAACCTGGCAAGACATCTTATTCCATGAAATACTTGGTGGTAAAAGATTAACAGATTTTCAGCATGTTTGAAATGTGTTATTTGATTTAATTTGAATAATGATAAAAAAAATGTTTTGATTATTAATAATGAGAAGTAAAAAAAAAAAATTTTTTGAAAATGCCCTATATATACCTGAATCACAGAATCATTACTTCCCAGACACTTAGCACTCCTTTGTTTAGTTTTGTACTTGTGAATAACTTTGCTATGTATAAAAGTCTTATCATGATTGGTTCTTACATGATCTTTGGTTGACATGGTTACCAAAAATTACATCTAATATCCATCATTTATTTAACCTTGAGATGCTGTTTGATTGAGCATTAAAAAAAATTAAACTTGTCTAGAACTTTGCTTAAGCTTACACAAAACAACATCTTATGTTATTATACATGTTATATCCTTTAATGTGTTGGATTTAATATCTATTAGGCGCATTAATGATTACAATTCTTGAAACCGTTAAGTCACTAAAACCAGATAGCAAAGTTTTCTTGTTTGTTGTTTGTTTGTTTGTTTGCATGTTTTAATGTCGCACCAAAAATTTCACACACATTATTAACCACCGAGTTATTAGTATGTACATTTATATGTATATACTACTTGTCACCTTTTTTCTCGTGAGGTATTTTTGGGATTCTCATATTGTACTTATAAGTTCGTTGAAAATAAAATCCCATATGATAATTAATAGTAAGTCTTGATATCATTGATTGGAAACCGTTAAAATTAATGTTGTCGAATAGCAGAGAAATAAAAGTGGTTCACAGTATATGTGGTGCACTAGAATTTATACAGATCTGCTTTGAATTAATCCCCACTAAAGCAGAATTAATCACTGGAATTAATCCCCACTGGTCATGACTTTCAACAGTGCTATTATACTGGCTAACATAAAAAACCAACAGAGCTGGCCACAGTGAAGGTCTATGCTAGAAAGTTAAACATTCTTAGATGCTGATAGGGGTTGATTTCACATCTAGGAAAAACAACAGCACTGGTTTATGGATCACAGTGCCTTTGATTTTTTGGTTTGAATCTCATTTAGAGCAGATCTTGGTGTAAAAGTCAAATTCCTCTTGATTTGTACTGATTAAGTGGGGATTTCAGTGGCCCCGTTGTCTTAAAGCAACTTTTTTTTATTGTAGTGTCCATAGATTCAAATCTTGCCCAGAAGGTAATCCTAGTGTAAAAAACATTTTTCAGTTCATTTACAAATGAATCACCAGTGTTAATTCTAATGTTTATGTCAAACTAACATTGTGAGTATCAAGTGTCCATGTTTAAAAGTTTTTTGATATATTACAAATGCACTGTAGGTGGGCCATGTTCCTCTGACACCTAATGTTATCGATGGCATCATCAAAAATAACCATTTACCAAACAATGGTTGCCCTTGGTGACCATATACATGTAGTTTTAAAAATTATTTAAAAAATTGAAATGAAATATTATTTTACTTGCAGAATGTTGTCAGTAATGTCGGTGGTGGCGGCGGTGCTGCCTCAGCAGGACAAACATTTCCAGTCAGCAATCAGTTCATGATCGGTGATTATGTTATGCCAGGAAATATCGTTGTGCCAACACAATTACGGAAATCGGAAACGGTTTAGTTGTTTGTGACAAACAAATCAAAGACATATATTAACTCATAGAGACAGATCTACTGACTTGGCCTTTTTTTACCCTTAAAAGACCTGTTGTGCAATCCAAAACTTACCAAATGGATCAGGTCATGTTGAATCAAGGGGTGAAAGGTTAAGATGACCCACCTGGTGCATTAATAAATAAACAAGTGCTGCTTTATACACAAGATTTGTTACTTATAAAAAAGCAAAAGAGCATTGGAACAATATACACCAGTATAAAATGCCTATATTAGGAAATATATATGTGTGTATATATATGATAATGAGATTGGTTAGTGTCTAAAGCCGTGTTTGAACTTTGTGAATTCCGCTGTGTCACAACTTTGTGAATTCTGCCGTGTCACAACTTTGTGAATTCCTAAGGATTTCCTGAAAGCAGTGACTGGGATCTCATTTAACTGTATCAGTTATGATATTGATTGCTGCAGAGTTTGTTTTGTTTCTGAGGTCGGATTCTCCACCAGAAAAGTGTTCAGATTACAAGACAATTAAGATTTGAAAAAAAAAAAAACAAAATAACTAAATCAAACAATTCTGATGCAAGTGGTCTGACAGCATATCAGTTTATTAAACTATTTGACAGTTTGAGAAGAAAGTAGACATTGGTTCTACTTGTGATTATGTTATTGGAATATTTTGTGTTTTGACAAGGTATTGTTAACAGAACTTTGTTTAACAGCTTGTCCATTTGAAAAATCAATTTAATTTTTCAATTTAATTTTTAAAATTAAATTGAAGTTTAGAATTTTGATTTCAGACATTAGCTAGAGTTGTCTATCTGACAGTGATAAATTCCGGTGCAAAAGTTTATAGGCAACCATGTTTAGCCTGTCAAATACTTATGCAGGGTTTTGCAAGAACTTCATAAAATCAGATATTGGACAGAAATATAAACTATGTTAGATAGTGAAATTTGAGTTTGTTTTTATTGTACCATTTAGGGGGTGTATAGGAATCATCGTTTCTATCAGTCTGGCTGTCCGGCCAAATATCGTGTCTATTCTAGATCTTCCATATTTATGAAGAATTTTCATCAAACTTGACAAAAAAGTTTATCAACATGAGATGATATGCTACATACCAAATTTAGTGTTTGTTCATTGTCTAGCCATTGTGGGCAGGGGTACTTATCTCTCGAGATACTTTTCTAATTTAACTCTACAACATAATGACACTATTTGATGCCTTTGACATTCAGATGATAAAACACTATTACATGACAATATCCAAATGACTAAACTAGGGTATTGTTTATTGGTTGTAACACTTTCAAGTTTGATGAGAATTTTATCAATATATCAACTGAAAAATATTTTGATAAATCAATATTATAGAAATATTGTCCCGAGTTGACTCGACATTTGCACGAGCTTGAGAGTGCAAATTTCGAGTCGACGAGGGACAATATTTTACACTATCAGTTCAATAACCCTTTTATTATAAAGCAAAATAAATTTCGTTTAGTCCCGTCAAGTATTTAATTTAAAATACAATTTTGTTGTACAAAACATAAATATTACTTTAGTTCTTGTAAATGTATCCAATATGACAACGACACAGCGATGACGTCGACAGCAATTGTATGACATCATAAACGACGGCGTCATGTGACAAAGCGTGCAGTACGAAAAAAATTAATTCAGAAAACCTCAGACTGGAACAAATCTATGAATCTTTTATAGACAGATGATTTTCCACCAATATTTGGCATGTCTGGTGTTGTCTAAATGTTTCTAATATTATATGCACTCTGTTTTATATATCAGTTGGTTTTGAGATATATAAAAATGATTGGTTGTAATTAAAATACATTTACAACCAGTTTAATCTATGTGTCATAAACTATGCAAACCTTAGTCATGGTTTGGCAGCAATTTTTTAGATATGGATACTAAAAAAAATGTATCTATACATAGTATCAATGGCTTTTATTATTGATTTATAGATCTATCAAAGTCGGTCCTAAAGTGGGATAGGTATGAGTAGTTAAGTGATAAACCTTTAATCCTAGGTGACTCGGTGATGTGTGTTCAACCCCAGTCAACCTTAAGTGAGAAAGGGCTTTTTCTTATCATTGACTTTTATGGTTGGCTGTTTACCTACATAATGGACTGAGTAGTTTGCAGTGTTTATCTGCAACACTGAGGGCAATTGTACTGGCACTCTAAAATTCTCCATAAATACAATGCAGATGAGAAATGCAGAGCAGAAATTTACATGCAGCATGTTTAGATAAGTTAGAGATTAATAAATGATATTATTAATACATTATAAATACATGTAGCAGAAAAATTGGATGTGATGAAACATTAAAAAAACAACATTTCAAGTTGAGTGAAATTGGTTGACTTTAAATTGAAATTAAACTGAAATAAGAACTTGATGGCTGAGTCAAATAGCTAAAGCATCAGTCCCAGGACTGGCCACCTCAAATATAAGTGAAAGAATCTTGACTGGGGCATTAAACACCAAAACTCCACTCCTGAACTGAAAGGCTTAGAAGCTTGAAACTTTATACACGGCATGTAGGGCTACACAGCTTATAAATGAAATTTGTTTGGCCTTGATGCTTGATCTTCATTCAACTTACAATGACCTTTTATAATGGTAGTACAACCTGTAAACAGCCTCTTGTCTGGGCCAAACTATCTGCCTTAATGATCGCAAGTTACTTTTAGATACGATGGTAGCAATTTAAAAAAGTAACCTATGCATCATAATCATTAAGGCAAATAGTTCGACTTACCTCTTGCCATCAACCAAAATGCCTAGAATCTTGAAACTTTATTATGTAGAGTATTAGTGTATGTTATTAAGTTAGTTGACTGATCTTTATTCAGTGTAGAAGGTTCCAAGGTTGACTGGATTACAATTTGTAAGAGACGAATTTGTATAGCATCCAAGATGGCTTTAGATAAAGTAATTTATAAATAATAAAATTGCAAACATAGCTATTGTGGATCTTTATTCGGCATAGAAGGTTCCAAGGTGTAAAGCATCCAAGATGGCTTTAGATACTATAAAATAGTAAAAGTACAAATACATGGGTATAGCCATTGTGGATCTTCATTCATTGCAGAAGGTTCCAAGGTGAAGGACTGGATTACAACTGGTAACTTTGTATAGCATCCAAGATGGCTTTTGATACTATAAATTGTAAATATAGCCATTGTAGATTTATAAAAAACATAAAGGTAAAAAACTAGGCCATTTCAGTATTTTTTCGGTTCTTGACAAGACCTTTAAAGGTTTAACTACTTCAGGTCACTGTGACTTTGTATGTGGGTCAAGATCAAGCACCACCAAGCAAAACTTTAAAGTGACTTGTGTCAGACAACATCCCTAACAAGTTTTATTCATAATTGACATGACTTTACTGGTTCTTGTGAATATGAAAAGTCATTTTAATGTTTATGGAAAACAGACAAAACAGAATTTCAATAATTCAGTGGATTTCAGATGATGACAGCTGTAATATTGATCGTATTCCCATCAAACTTGTTCAATATATTTATTACCAAAGTACCTCTGTCAGTGAATTTCAACATACATATATATATAAGAAATGAAGATAATGTTATTTGATTGGTCGATGGTTTCCAGATGGTAACTCGTGTAATATTGATCGGATGTCATTCGGACAAATCACAATTCGCTGCCAAAGTTCGGTAGTTTTCTTGGGTACTCCGGTTTCTAGCGTAAAATTTCTTCGCTAAACGTCAAAGTATCTATATACGAAATTAGGAGGTCTTAAGTCCATCCGTTACAAAGTTACAGTAAGTTACTGGAAACGGTAAGGGATTCTTGGAAAATCTCTTCGCGAACCCCCAATGCGCGTCCCTGTATATCGACACACGAACTTTGGAGTTGAGTTGAGTAATGGTGTTTAACGTCCCAGTCAAGAATATTTCACTTATATCGAGACGTCGCCAGTTATACGCGAAGGTGCATCACGAACTTTGGAGGCCGTTAATCTTACCGTTACAAAGAAACTGCAAGGGATATCAGGAATATATCCTGAAACGACCGTCTAGTTCACCATGAACCAAGTTCACAAAAACATTCGTGGGGGGAACAAACCAGACGTTGTACACACAGATCAATGATTATAAAACTCCCGACTTTAGACGGGCACGCGAGAAAATCTGTACACTATTTTTCAAGTAATTTAATAGTTGAAATTGAAAATAACCCCATTCCAAACCACGAACAATATGACACGCATGAATTATCCATAAATAGTGATTAAAAATGAGTAAAGTTATTATTTTCTAAAAACACCTGAGAATGTTTAGTAAGTAAATACTAGCATAGAGCAAATTTAAAAAAACCATATTATTCTATTAAGGTCCAAAGTCTATATACATGTAATAACTTATAAAATTAATTTATAGGATGATAAGGATCAGCTCTATAACAGTACATTAACCACACCACTGGATCTCGTTTTTGCTATTCCAAAAATGCCTGTCTTAAGCTGCGGAGGTTAGATATCCAGAGGTCCGAATACTAGTATATTATGTTTAAGTACCTGTATCTTGTTTTTGTTCAATCATTCATCTATATTATCTGTTTTATGTATGTTTTTTTTTACGATATGTCTAGTCATTGACTCATTGCCAAGTTTTATTCAGTAACAGATTTCTATTTATTTCCTATCTGAGGTATACATTGGTGTGTAATTACTTTTTCAACAACGGCCTTTTCTTGTCGGAGTGACATCTCCAACCCTTAGAAAAGCCATATAGCAGTATGGAGGGAGAACACTCAGCTGTGTTAGCTGAAAGTGAAAAAGAATACAGCCAAGCATTGTTCGAAATAATTTAAATATTTCGAACTGATGCAAACCAAGATTTTTTTTAACCAAATAATTATGTGTATGCTTGAGCATGCAAGCATAAGAAGCCGCTACCAGGCGCGTAGCTCCCTATACGCCAGCACGCCACGGCGTCCACATAATTTTTATTTTTCAAATTTACTTTTCAGTATAATTACTGCTCGAAGCATTCCTTCACAGAGAACACATGGCAATGATATTAATTCTCTTACAAATACAATAACATAGTTCGTTCCACAAGTATCATTCACCGTTGTTAATACAACAAGGTTCAAATCAATCGGGCGTTTTCAGCTTTTTATTTTGAGCAATTTGTTTATTATTCACTGGGTTGCCATTCTTTTATAAAACGGAAACCCAAGATACAAATATTTAGTGCTGAACAGGGATGTGGTTATTTTGTCAAGCACCATACGGAATCCAGCAAACAAAAAATGTACTGAGGATACATCAACGAAATATAATGTTGTTTTATGATAGCCAACATATTTTTTGTGTTTCGTTTGGTACTATAATGTTCCAACAAATAGTCGGTATACCAGTGGGTACAAACTTAGTCCGACTAATCAGCCCACTAAACCCCCATTTTATTATTATTTTTTTTTTTTTACTTTTTGGAGGTTTGTGACAAACCTCCAAAAAGTAAAAAAAAAAAAAAAAAAATGGGGGTTAGTGGGCTGATTAGTCGGACTAACATCGCCTGAATTGAGATGTGCGTCTGATAAAAACGGGTTTCACTAATATAAGAAATTTAATCAAATTATTTAAACACGTGTTATACAAATAACAGATCTACATATAAAGCATTAATGAAATTTGAGGTAAGTAATCCACTATCTTTTTAAGGCCATTTCGGTTTTCATCACTGAATAAGTGATCGGACTATAAAATTATTCGGCTTTATTTTATTTTATTTTTATTTTTTATTTTGGTATTTAGACAAGTCGGTTCAGGATCAATTCAAATCATTGACTATGAAAATGGATAGTGGAAAAAATATATATAATTATATACATGCAAAATTATCAAAATCTTATGATTTCAGTTTTATTCAACTTTCTCTTTCTTGGAGGGTTTAGTTTGAATTAAATGGTGTTGACAAGAAATTAAACTGAATAGATTTCCACATCTTATTTAAATGTTTAAAAATACGGAATATTTGAATTGTCAGGATACAGGTAAACACAGTGAGATGCCACTGAGTTCGGAAAAAGTGGGTCGGTTTTAAGCAAAAAAACATATGTAGATCATAACAATAAGTCGGTTGTTAATTGTTATAATGTAGACATGACTTATCCATGTCCGAATCACAATCCAGAAGCAAAGTAAACACTTTGGAACTGACAAGTTAGGTTCGACACGTGAACTTCCACAAGGGAATGATATACATATTTAAATACATTATAATTATTATTATTATTATTATTATTATTATTATTATTATTATTTAGTAAGCTACTAAACCTTAAAATTCGTTTTATTAGAATACACTGAATCCGGAATTATCGTTAACTGTTATTTATAGGCCAAAGGTGATCCCTCATTTGATTGGATGTTAAATGATGGAAGTGACGTCAAATCTAGAAAACTCCAGAATATTCGGGAAACCCCTCGAACGGAAGTTATAAATATTAGCAACCGCCATTTGGTGTCAAACATAAAAGTTGCATACGGAGAGAACAGAACCCCACGGGCATCATTTACACTTAGACTTTGAAGTTGCTGTTTATCTAAAAAGTTCTACATGACGATGGGAAAGGATTATTACAAGATTTTGGGAATTTCGAAGGGGGCAAGTGACGATGACATCAAAAAAGCGTATCGAAAAATGGCCCTGAAATATCACCCTGACAAAAACAAGTCTCCAGGGGCAGAAGAAAAGTTCAAAGAGATTGCGGAAGCTTATGAAGTTTTAAGTGATCCCAAAAAGAAGGAAATATTCGATAAGTTTGGAGAAGAAGGATTGAAAGGAGGAATGGGTGGTGGCGGTGGTGGGGGTAATAACGGTAGTTACACCTACACCTTCAGTGGTAACCCCCACGACACATTCCGCATGTTTTTCGGGGACGAAAACCCATTCGAAAGTTTCTTCAGTTTTGGAGGACCATCTGGACATCCAGGTGGTCACCGCATGTTTTTCGGCCAAGGTGGTGGTCATGAAGACATGGACGTTGACGATGACCCGTTTTCACACTTTGGTCGACCAGGCCCCTCTGGCTATCATGGACATCATGGCTTTGGTCATGGGGGGATGCCAGGAAGAAAGCGTCAAGATTCAGCTGTGGTTCGTGATTTGCAAGTTTCACTTGAAGACATTTACAAAGGAACAACTAAAAAACTGAAAATCACACGTAAAATTTTAAACCCTGATGGCAGATCCACAAGAACAGAAGACAAAATATTAACAATTGATATAAAACCAGGATGGAAAGCTGGTACAAAAATAACATTTCCTAAAGAAGGTGACCAGACACCAAATAATATACCAGCTGATGTAGTTTTTGTGATTAAGGACAAACCTCACCCAGTGTTTAAACGAGATGGAAGTGACATTAAATACAAAGTCAGGTTACCTCTAAAAGATGTAAGTATAAATCTATTCTGTCTAAAAAAATAAAATAGAATACAACATGTATATTGTAATTTAAAAATGTCAAATTTCCTGTCTGGCAACAGAGAACAACCATCCTCCACAAAAATTTGTTTCCACTGAAAAAAGCTTAAAATAAATTGACAAAATTTACATGGAATTGATAAGATTGGTATAATTTATAAATAATGAAATCTTACGGAATGTCATATGGTGAATATATAGATCTATATTACAAACACGACTGTAAATGACATCAACCTGAGTCAAGTTTCAGATTTGGGTCCGTTTTGGATTGGTAAGAATCCATTAGACATGGCACATATTATGGAGCATTGGTGTGACCATATCAGTATTGTCAAAATTTAGATTTTATTCAATCATTGAAGCATTGACCAACTAGATGAACATCTCAAATAAAACAGAGCTTTGTCAGGTGTGATTATGCCATTCACAAATTTCAATATTCAAGTCTTTTTCATTATATTGTAAATTTATGAATTAATCATTGTGATATTGTTATAATTATAATAATAATAATATATTTACGCATGTATTAAAATATTTTTTTCACCTGTTTCCAGGCACTATGTGGATGCACTTTACAGATTCCCACAATAGATGAAAGAAAAATACCTTTAAGATTAACAGAAGTTATCAAGCCAAACAGCACAAAGCGTATTCAAGGAGAAGGACTACCTCTACCTAAAACGCCGACGAAACGAGGAGATTTAATTATTGAATTTGATGTATCATTTCCAAAGACATTGACTCAATCTACAAAAGAAATCCTAGCAGATTGTCTACCAAGGCACTGAAAATTTTGGGATATATATTATATGTGAAAAGATATTTTTGTTGTGATAGATCTTGTTAACTCACTTATTACATGATGGTGCTCATTTTAAACTGAAAAAAATTATTTAAGATTTTGTTGACACACAGTTTTATGGAATTTTGAGATGATACACAATTTAACATACGGAGGAAATTGTGCACTTTCAGAAGGTGGACAATATTTGAAAGTTTAAAAACCTGTTGATTTTGAATTTTTGAATAAGCCAATGGCAATAGTGAATACATACATGTAACAAAGTGCAGCAAATGGCGAACTTTAGATAAATTTGAAAGTTTAAAAACCTGTTGATTTTGAATTTTTGAATGAGCCAATGGCAATAGTGAATACATACATGTAACAAAGTGCAGCGAATGGCGAACTTTAGATAAATTTGAAAGTTTAAAAACTGGTTTGATTTTGAATTCAGCCAATGGTGGTAGTGAATACACATGCTTAGTAGTTTTTCGTGTCATTGTTCTAGGAGGATTTTGGACAGTTAGTATACTGACCTAGTCGATATCAATCTTATGGAAAGTTTAGATTTTTCATTTTGTAGATTTTTATGTTAAAAGATGTGTTGTGATATTTTCAAGCTGTGAAGTTTCAGAAGATAGTGCAGGGAAATGACCTGGTTACAACTTCCAGACTAATAGTGTGTTATAGTGTATTGGCTCTAAGGAATATATGATCTGTATATTTGGCTTATCTTTTGTGTGTATTGCCTCAAGTGATAATAAAGAAGATACACAAGACTGGAAGTATGCCAGACTTGGTATATATGGATGTACTAGAAAACCTGGACTGGACTTAGGACATGGATTCTGGACAGTATTAACAGTACAACATCGTTCAAAGAATTTAGATTTTAAAGTTAAAAGCCATTCAGGCCAGTAACAGGCCTAGAGAAACAGCAATTTCTGTTCAAATGTTAGTCTGTGGTAGGATTTTGTTACAACCCAGTGGTGTATCCTGGCATTCAAATTTCACTGTCCCTGAGTTTCGGGTCATAGGGCCAGTGCTTATTTCGAAGACTGCACCATGGTCATATACCAATGATTATTGGCAGCAGTGATATAGAGGTATTAATAAACAAGGTTAAAAATCATTACCAGTAAATGTTTTAAAAGTCCAGTCCAGAGCCTAGTTCAGAGTCCAGTCTCAGTTTTCCATTACACCTCAGACTGTGATAAGTAATGGCAGCCTCATGTTCATATGACTGAGTCATCAAATACACATATCTAAAATCTTGTGTTGAAATACTCACTTTATTAATGTATTAAGATATAAAAAAAAAACCAAACAACCTAAAAACATCATATCAGTAATATCATAAATTTATACTTCGTGACTGATATCCGAGATTGGTGAATCATGATTTATGAATAAAGCAGAAAAGATATATGTATCTACATTTTAGTATTTTACAGGGCTTTTATTTGATCCTTAAATTGTGTGACCCACATATTGAATATAAATTGCCATTAATAGCTATATAATGGATACAGGAGTTCAAAATTGTTTTGTAATTGAATGTCCGGACCTTTTTTTAACATGTCCCAAATACAGTTTTGAAAGTCCAAAAATACTGAATATTAAAATTCAAAAATCTATATGTAATTATCATACTGGTTTAAAAACTGCAGGTCTATCAAACTTTTACAGTTAAATGCCCATGTAAAATCATTAGGTCCTGGACCTTGAACCCAGGGAATTTTGAACCCCTGGGATGTTTTATTCAGTTTCTAGGGTTTCAAATTTTTGATGATTAAATGGAAGCTCCAATTTAGCTTGTCTGATTATTAAGTAGAATACTAGAATGTTATATAAGTATTAATGAAAACTATCTATATAGATCTACCATAGATTATTTACACATTATTTGATTTAGACTTAGACTCTTAGTGCAATTTATATATCACGAACCATCCCTGATTTTCGTTGGCCAAATTAGGACAGCTGTTATTTTTTAAGATTAAATGACTTTTTTATTTCTTGTAATTTATTTTTTGGATGAAAGTTGTGCAAGTAGATGATATTAATTTTCTCTCAGCTTTTATTTAACATTAAACGGAAGCTGTTAATTTGATGAAAGGGTACTTCATCATAGAAAAAAAATTAAAAATAATTATTTTTGTTTTATATTGCATAAATTTCTAGTTTTATTTTGCTGCTGGGCATTAGAATTAATCTAAAAGTATGTGGAATGTTTCTTGTTATAAGTGTGCATGATTTACATGCGTCTTGGAGACTAAATGATGTTGAGTGATAGTGTGTGGGCAGATTTGTTATGTGTATGTTCGTGTGGTACAGTACTAAGTACACAGGGTTTGTTAGCATCTATTTTATCATTTGTAAGGGAGTGTAAATAATACTCTGAAATAAAGTGTTATTGTTGACATCTTGTGTTTAATCTTGTTACTCTTTAACATCGTTTTTGTGTCATCACCTGGATTTATATGTAGGTTATGTACCGTAGGTGTATAGGGATTATTTACAAATTATACCTACGATTTAAGGAAGGACTTCATTTGTATCCTGATACCCTCAATTAAAACTATACTTCAACTGAAAGAGCCTAAAATAAGGTAATCAAGTCATTTTGAACATTTCTGGGGAAAAAATTTACATGGAATTAATAGTTGGGTGTACAAAAAGGACTTACCTAAATTAAGAATTTTGCTAGTTTGCTGCAGGGACCAAAGATTGGTTTAGGTTTGACCAATGGTAATTGTTTGAGCAGAAACTAGGGAAGAATGTCCATTTTCAAAACATGTACATCATACATTAAGATGACTTTGTACAATAAATTATGATATCTCTGTATCAGACTGTATCTAAACTATTTGATGTCCTGTAGATTCATGTTCTTTGTCATTTTACATGGGATGGTTGTGTAGTAGCTAAACAGGTGCTTATCCTTCCGGAGTACTCGGTCTCACTTCCCTGGTAGAATTCATTTTAATCTGAAAATTGATGCTCTGACATTTACATGGGAATTTTCCTAGAAATATCTGCTTCACTACTGTGTTAGGACATATACCCGGTGTAAGTTTACAGTACTCTGTGCTTAACACTGCTCATGAAGGCAGCAGTGGCCTAATGGATCAGATGTCAGTCTACAAATCCAGGGTCTCTCACCGCTTTTAGTTGGAGTCCCACTCAAGAGTCGGGCCACATGTGGGAAAGTGAATTCTCCTTGCCATTGACCTTTACTGGTTCAACCAGTGTCAATATAATGTGACTGGGGGAGTGGTACTCTTGCCTGCGGCGACTGACCTGGTGAGCTAGCACCTTAAAGTCGCCCTGAGTGTGCACTTGTACAAGGCAGACCATAAAACACACCCGCACTTCACATGCATACATAAACTTGTTCATAATAGATTATTTAATAAAGTAGTCTGTCATGAATAGCCGAAAAATTGCTGATGCGACATTATGCAACATTCAACAACAACACTGCTTATAAATGTCAAATGTGACCGAAGCCCATTATGACCAGTTAATGCACTTTTGATGATGCATAATATTCTGAGCATATCCCTAGGCAAAGTATCACGTAGGTTATATAAATAGGCTATGCTATTTTTAATTTGGAAAAACGTCATCAAACTTGAGAGATATGACAAAGAATACCTGAAGGCTTATAAACACATGATATTGTGAATGAGGAAAGCTAAATTTAAAACATTAATTTTAGAAATGAATTCATCATTTTCTTCACAGTCAGACAGGTTTACATCATAAGATTATGTTCTTGGATGAAGGGGGGTCTCGGTGGCCGAGTGGTCCAAAGTGCTGGATTTTGGATCACAGTGCCTCTCACTGTCTTGGTTTGAATCCCACTTGGGACACTTGGTTTTCTCCACCATCAAGTTCTGGGATGGTAGGGGAAACCAAAATCATTCAGATCTATTACTAATGTGGAATTTGTCAGTAGCATGTCAAAGGTCAGTGGTTTTCTCTGGGAACTTTGGTTTCCCCTACCATCCCTGAACTGACTGCCTGGATTTAAGACTTGTAACTGAAAAAAATCTTGACTGGGCATGAAAATCCACTCTTGGAAAATTGCAGTTCTGAAATATAGCAAACTGCATTGTGGCATTTGTGCAATAGATATGTTCCTTAATATGAAGATGCCATATTGTGACAGTGCTTAAAAATTTACTTTGTGGGTAATGTCAACTTATTGAATCTGTTTGTATATATATCTGTCGTTTTGGCACTTTTCCCTAGTGGAGTGGAGTAATAATTTACACCCCAGTCAAGTTTCTTTCATTTATATCAAGGCAGTCAGTTCTGGGATGGTAGGGGAAACCAGAGTTCCCAGAGAAAACCACTGACCTTTGACATGCTACTGACAAATTTCCACATTAGTAATAGGATCTGAATGATTCAACTTTGTGGTTAGAGGCACTGTGATCTAAGTCCACGAGGAAATTACCTGTATTCAGGGGTAAATTTAGCCAAACAAAATCACTGAACAGTTTTAGTTCAGATGACGTGTTGTTGGATGAAGTACAATTACATAACAACTTCACATGATTCACTAATTGATTTTCCATCTTTGTGTACATGTAACTAATTTGTTAAAAAGAAACGTAGGTACAAATGATACATCTTTAAAATTTATCTTAAAATTTGAATGTCAGAACAGTTGTTTAGTCATTCATTTTACTGCCCCATTTGTCTTAATCATACTTCTCCCAGTGGTAGAGCATCCACTTTGAGAATTAAAGGCAGTATGGTTTGAAACTATTCTGGGTCATACACAAGACTTAAAATTTGAGATGTTGCTTCCATACTTGTAGTCCAAATTATTTCTGTCGTCAATGGCCCTTTTTTTCTGATATGGGGCCATATCAATAAAAAGGGTCGTTTAAGACAGAAATAATTTGGTTTACCTTGCCTGGTGCTCTGTATTAAGAGGACAGTATTGACTGGTTCACCTGATGTCAGTACATGTATAATGTGAATAAGGTGTGGTGTGCTTGTCTGCAGTATACATACTTGGTGAGTTAACACATTAAAGTTACCCTTGAGTGTGTGCTAGAACAAGTCGGACCACAAAAATCATGTCCACCAATTTGTTCTTAGATTACCAGTAATCATTCGAGATTAAAATACTTGCAACATTACAACAACATAAGGGGTCCTTGATACAGATCACAGTGCTTCACCACCAAAGTTTGAATACCACTTAGGGACAGATCCTAGTGTGAGGAAGTTTGTCAGTTCACCTGCTGAAGGTCTTTTTTATTAACACCATTAATCCACATAGATGCAGACAAGCTTTGATTATCCTCAGAAGACTTGTGTTAATTCTTAAGTCTTGGTTTAAACTTTTGAAATGTTTGGTATGACAACAAGACTTCAGAATCGGATCATAATTGAAAACTGACATACTTTCTAAAGAAAACACAATGTCATAAATCATGTTCAGTCTAAAATCATCCACATGGCAATACAGGTTTTATCACATATAATACATTTTGTACTTATGCTATAGTACTCGTGTATTATTTCAATATATTGGTCAGAAGGAAAAAGGTATGGATTTGCCTGTGCATACAGTCTGACAAAGACAGTCACCACAATCTTTAACAATGCATGCCCATGAAAAGCAACAATTTTGAACAAACTGGTGAGACCAACCCTTACTCCAGGGGTGTGATATACCAACAAGCTCTTTGGTAGTAAACCACTACATTAGTTCAGTTGGTAGAGTGCTTGCTCCGTAAGTAGGAGGTCATGGGTTTGAACCCTGGCCAGGTCTGACCCAAGACTTAAAATGGATAGTGAGTTCTTTCTTTTGCCTCCGGATTACGAAATGAAAGTCGAGGTTTTTTCGGATGAAAACTTAAAATAAACAAGGTCCTGTGTCATGGTAGGCATGGCACGATTAAGAATCCTGCTGTGTAATGCCATCGGTGCAATGCACAGGATAATTTTCTGCACCTTTGCCTATAGCAAGCGATGTCATGATATAAATGAAATATTTTTGACTTGGACGTTAAATACCAATACTCAACTATATACAATGAAACCTAAAAAAAGAGACATAATACTTTCCAAGTTTCATCAAATTTGGTCAGTAGTTTTAGAGATGGTTTAAATGTAAAAATAGTTGATGGATGACACACGACAGATGTCAGAGGGGAACCATTGAAATAATTCACAAAAGGTCATTTTGTTATTTGAAATTTGGTAATTCAAAAGTTCCATCTACAACAATATTTTTGTTGTATAAAATATACAATGAAACCCATCCTTAAAGCCACTGTACAAGGACCTGCATTTTAAAGGCAAAAAATACTCAATTGCTCTTCGTTCATTTATTTGGACCTATTTACTACAGCCACCTGGGGGAACTAACAAAAGTGGCCTTTATAGACAAGATTGACTGTATATACATTGTAATATTCTATTCCTTTGAAATAAACCTCTGTGGTAGCTCAGTTGGTAGAATACTCACTTCAAAGGCTGTCGGTACGTACCCTGGTTGAAGTCTGACCATGGTAGTGACTGTTCTTTCGCCAAGCATACAGCATTTAGGAACTAAAGCCACTGCGGTCATTCAGAGGAGACCTAAAAATGATTCCACATGTCATGACAGGCATGGATTGTTAAGGAACCCCTCCTGCACATTGTCCCGAGTGCCCTACAAAGGTGAAAATTTCTGCAACTTCACCTATAGTTGGTCTTATTATTCTTGACTGTGATGTAAAGCATTCAACCAATAAAGCCTTTTAAGTAACAACAAAAACCTTTTCAATTTGTACAAAAACATCATGATGTTTACTATATAAATAAAAATGAAATTATTTACAATATATATGAGTTTATACTTTGTATAAACAATAATGTACTTTGTTCTTGCAGTAGTCAGAATCGGCAATTAAAAATCTTACCATTTTGAGCCTCTAATCTCTTGTTTAAAAACTTCAACATGCAAGAAAGTTGTAGATTTGATTGTGAAATTGGGGCTAGATCCTACATATATAGCCAGAGTATGCAATGTTTCCATTCCTTGGCACCAAAACCACCAAAAATGGCTTTATTTTCCGAGAAATTCTTTCAAAATATAATTTATATTAGCAAATTTGTGGAAAAAATAACTTTATTTTCACAAATTTTGGAAACTTCTATACTAATAATTTCAATTTTTGGAAACTTAGCATATGTACACATCAGATATCCAAGATTTTGCTGACTAGTATGTTTTGCAAATTCTTGATTCCCCAATCTTTCACAGATCCTTCTGCAACTTTTATTTTCGATTCTTACTTTCTAGATATTTTACTGTAATAAATTGTTCACAAAGTTGTTTTAATCAAGTGTTTAGCCACAAGCACAAATTTGGACCCATTCTTTATTCTCCAAGACTTTTGATCATGACAGTCCTAGCTATGAGATTCAAGTTGTTTAAAATGTCTTCATGAAATATAGGTTGTTATTGGCAGTGATAATATAACTGACATGATCATCTGAAGGTCACATCTTGAATTGTAATCCACATGATTTTGATTCAATAGGTCCGTTGACATCCAACACATGATACTATTCTTTTTCAGTGTCCATTCTAGAAGGGGCCATGGGACCACTGATACCTTATTTTGCCAGAAGACCCCATAGTATAGGCCTAAGTGGGTAATATTTAACATTACATGAATGCATACATATTGATGTTATAGTGCTTTAGAGGAAAGTTTTTTGAAAATGACTCCCCCGAAAAATCCTAAACACTGGTCCATCAACATCAAATATGTGATAGTTTTTGAATGTATTTTCTGTCAGGGGTCATGGGACTATTTATACCTTATTTTGCCAAACGACCACAATGTTATGGCCTTATGTGGCAAAAATTGACATTCTTACATGAATGGAAATACACTGACATTATAGTGTTATAGTTTTTTTGAAAATGACCCCTTTGAAAAATCCGTAGAATGAACACAGTTTCTCACGGAACAATCCAGTTTTTCAATTGTCCCAAGTTTTGTTTTTAAAATGAACACAATTACAAACACAGAATGATAACCAATGTTGTTGTGGTGTTATGTTCCATCTTGGCCTACATCAGATTGATCAGCTTCTTGATTTTGTATATAGACTTGTTGACCACCAGGTAACTGCTGTATTTGGAAAACAGACTGAAAATATAAGATATTATACATAACTGTACTTACTTATCATTATAAAAAAATATTTGTTTATATCTACTTTTCAAATCGGACATGACCTGCAACTTCCTTCACATGAAGAGAACCTGTTGTGGCAAAACAAATGATGTACCCATGGCTGTTCCATTTTAACGGCATACTACCTTACTCCTTACTCATCTCTTGACGTCATGCTTTGTGACATAAATTATGATTGTGATGAATTTTTATTCATTAAATTATTTATTTCAATGGAAGTTACATCTCAGCAGTCTAACTTTTTGCAAATTTATAGTATAATGTACTTCAAAGGAAAGAGTTCCAAATATCTACTGGTATATTAAAACCCTATACCATGGGTAACAAATAATTAAAGGCATGATAATGAGATCTTGGAATATTGCCATTGATATTTCAGCACAGACACAGAAATCCAACCAGGTATATTGTACAACATTTGTTCCAAACCGTAATTGGTTAGTTTGTGTAGCTGTTTGTACCATTCAAACTGCTTTGTTTGTTAACTGGATTGGGTGGTTGGTTGGAGAAATAATTAACATATCGCCGGCCACGCCCACAATGTTCTGTCAAATGGCCAGATTCTTGATAGACGCAAAAAAGAATGAAAACTCGGTCTGAACAGCACCATTTAATGACGTCAATGACACTAGTACGTCATTAGTTGCCGTGACGCTGCTTTGGTACCGTGATGGCAGC
The DNA here is from genome assembly GCA_021292105.1 of Anadara kagoshimensis. Lineage (NCBI taxonomy): Eukaryota > Metazoa > Mollusca > Bivalvia > Arcoida > Arcidae > Anadara > Anadara kagoshimensis. The sequence goes on along the minus strand of CM037860.1, from coordinate 42,523,281 downwards.
CAGTGTCGGAACATTGTGGGCATGGTCGGCGATACGTCAATTTTAATGGTCACTTTATCTTTGTCCAAAACTGATTGATTAGATTGTGTAATGAAATGCTACTTGTTGACTTCTTTATGACTGGCTAATCTAAGAAACAATTAGAGTGCTAGATTTACCTGCGTTCCAAACTGTGATTGGTTTGATTGTGTGGCTGTCTGTACAGTTTGAACTGCTGGCTGTTGTGTTGACTGTATTATGATTGGCTGATTTGACTGTTTCCCTTGAAGTTGCATTTGTATGGCTTGTAACTGTTGTGGTGTTAACTGGATCTGAAAGAATAAAATAAATGATAACCATAAGGTTTTTACAATAGTCTGGAACACACTTGATCACCCAATCTACTTTTAAGTCTTATAGTATCATCAAAGGGAGACAACCTTGAATTGCATGACTGGTTATTTGTGAAATCATGAATTTCCGTGGTATCCAATTTACATTGTTTTCATGGAAGCCATGAATGATGAATTTACTTGTACAAATGAAATGCTATTTATTACTAACTTATCCAACATGGAAATCACAAACCATAAATTCACCACCCCGAAAAAAACATTTTTTTCTAAGAATCATGAAATTTGGACACCACAAAAATAAATGATTTCACTGTATTTAATCTAGTAAATGTTCCCCAATATATGTGTATTTACTCGTTTGACCTCTTGATACAGTAATGACGTTCTGATTGATGATATTATCAAATCTGTAATATATACATATTATATACACAGTGTGTAAGTACAACCCTCCGTATCAGGTCGAGTCCTTTTTAGTAGCTGTATCACTACGAGTCGTGCTTGCGTGACGAGTAGTGATACTGCTACTAAAAAAGGACAAGACCTGATACGAAGGGTTGTACATACACACTGTGTATATGATATTTTTATCTAACATTTCCAACTAGGTTATTTAAAATAATAAAATACAACACTTTATGTGAAAAAAATATATTTTACCACAGAAAACCACTGAAGTATGTTATGACATATGTTCTGTAGTAATGACGTCATTATTTACATTTGACAAATGGGAGATTCACCAATGACCCCACAATGAGAAATCCGACATGAACTTTACCGCCAATGTTGCATCACCACAGTGTGGTGATACAAGAGTCTGTATCATGCATGTTCGATAAAACGTTTATTTCGTCAAATCAGACAGAAAAACTATGGTAGTCTAATGTTAGATAAATATGTTTATAGGTACTGGCACATATACTCACTGGCACATTCTGGACTTCTCCTGATGCTGTGATGACTTGCTGATAGACCTGTGTTTGTTGTGGTTGCTGTGCCTGTTGTTGTATCTGGACTTGTTGTGGTGCCTGTGTTTGTATAACTTGTTGTGCTGTTTGTATCTGACTAGCTGTCTGTTGTATTTGTGGTGCCTGGATCTGAATAATCTGTGGCTGTTGTGTGGCCTAAAAATAAACATGATACAATAAGTATTAATTCAGGCTGTTAAAGTTTTAAGGTTGTTACAAGCAAAACTAAAACAAACCTGATGTAGATGCCAATGCCAACATTATAATCACACCAGAAATATGAAATAGGTCTGAATTCAGAAAAGCTGTAAAAGCTGTTACAACCATACCAAATGTAATTGTTGCCCATGTCAACATTATGCTGGTGGAAGAAGTATAAAATATACTCTTCTAAATTGTATATTTTAAAATCCAAGAACCAATTCTAAACACATTTTAGTAACAATTCTCCAATCAGACAACATAAAAAAGAAAATAAATCTTAATACTAAACAATGGCAGTACAAATGTATTAGCATGTAGCAGAACAAAGGATTTCTAGTAAGTGCTTCCAGTAATGTTTTTAATAAATTAATTTTCACTTATTATAAATTTGGTCATAATCACAAGTGGATGGAATGAGAGAAGTGGAATGGAATAATGGTGTTTAAATACAGAATCAAGATTCTTTCACTTATTTTTTAAATATTATTATACTAGCATGTCAGTTCTGGGATGGTGGAGGGGCCTGAGGTGACCAAAGAAAACCACCAACCTATGCAACAAACAGGCAAACTTTCCCACATTAGAATCTGCCCAAGTTGGATTGAAACCTAAGAGGTGAGAGACACAAATGGCTGGACTGGGGTTAAACATCCCTGTCAAAAAAACAATAATACAGAACTTACTGTGACAGTGTTACTGGCTGCTGGAATTGTAGCTGTCTGTGTTTGTACTTGAAATGGTTGTTGTTGTATAATCTGACCACCTGAAAAAAAAAAATCTAATTTTTATATGATTTGAAAATATGTCTCAAATTTGCTTCACAAGGACTTTCATTTTCACAACAACAATCAAGTGAAGAAATGTTAGTAACTATGTGTTACTGGATTACAACATCATAATAAAGAATTTAGTGGTCATTAAAAATCTTCCTAACACAATTTGCTCATTTTCTTTGCAAATTTTGTTTTGAATTGTAAAAACAAATTGTACAGCAATAATATCACACAGTAATAATAACTAGCAAATCATTGCATTAATGGTATTAAATCCCAAAAAGGTGTTTGATTACATTTTGAAATAAAACAGGTGCCACGAAAAAATTTAAGTGACATATTTACAGGTTGTCTCAATTTCGATATGAAATTTATCCAATTAAATTAAATATACAAATCTGACTTCAGTTGTAACTGCTATAGTTTACCTGGTAACTGTATTGTTTGTTGTGCAGCTGGTTGTACTTGTTGTACAGTTTGTGTTGTTGTTTGTTGTTGCTGTTGTTGTTGTTGTTGTTGTTGAGCTGCTTGTTGTTGTGCCAGTTGTAGGTAGTACTGTATCTGATCAGGTAACATGGAGGTATTTCTTGAGTTGTCTTCCTAAATAAAAGTGAACAAATCGGTTTTACTCTCAAAATTAAACCAGTTTAAAACTAGAACTGTCAGTGAAACTGACTTATACCCCCACATAGGTTTCCTCAAACTCTTATAATGGAAATTGTGATTGTTACGTCAAATATTTCTAGACAATGTATTCTAAGTCTGGAAATCACAATAATTCTGGACAATTTCACAAAAATCTGATCATACTAGTAATCAGAGATGCACAACTTCTTATCACAAGAAGTAACATTATGCATAATTGAGAACAATTGGAATTGAGAAACAGTGTCTATGACTACATGAACAGACAGATGATTCCTGTATAACTACCCCAACCTCATTTGTGGGGGATATATTAAATCTAATTCAGCTGTTAAAATATTATTTGAATGTTCAGACAAATTACAGTAAAACCTCAATTTATCGCCACCATTTGTTTAGTCAAATTTTGGCATTATAAAGGGGTTTGGCGATAAATTGGGGGAGGTAGATAAAGAAAAACATAAACAAAATGGATTTTGAGACTTCAAAATAGTATGGCGATAAGTTATCTAGGGGCATTATAACAAGGTTTTATTGTAATTGTAATTCTGTCAAAGGGTTGTCAAGTCAAAAGTTGTCGGTTCGATTTCTTAGTACTTCTGAGTGATTTTTATATCCTGTCCACACCTCAGGTCTTAAAAACTGATGAATGTTCTGTGATTTGAAAAAAAAATTATACACACCCTCGTATCACTGCAAGCACATTTAAAAAAGTTGACAGCTTCTTCTGTAGCCAGTGATGTCTTGATATAAGTAAAATAAAGTTGACTGGGATGTACTAATGCCCCATTTCACTCACATTTGTTTAGATGAAAGAAGTCAGAATTTTTTTCAAACCATAGCTTTTTTCTGTGTATAGATGATGATGTTTTAAGAACAATTCTCTGTTTTACATTTTTCCTCTCAACAGTGGCTGTCATATTAGTAATCAGTGATTACATAATTGAGAATTTATTCTAAGAATTTGATTTTCCCACTAAAAGGAAATAACCAATGGAATTCTTGGGGACTAAAATATGGAATAAGGGAGATAACTCAAATTGGAACAAGTTTTTGAAACAACAAGAACTCAATTTGCAGTGTTATAGGCAAACAAAATTGACCTGATCATTAATTTAAATATTCAATATTTATGAGTACATTTATGTATAGGGAACACAAGAGTCTTCTGTATCTGTATCATGGGTAACCCTTATTTGGAAGAGTAAACAGATGGAATGTATATGTATTGATTGCAAATCCAAACACTATCAATATATTAAGTGTATTCTTCTATATTAATAATGCTAATAAAAGGTCAAGCAGACAGGTCAATGTTGTTTGCCAATACATGTTACTTATCATAATTTTAATTAAACAATGTTACTAATATGCAGGTAAAAACTTCTAATTTTTCAAATCAACAGACAAAACTTACAGGTCTTTTGGAGGGTTTTAATTCATCTCTTGGTACAATGTCAATCAGAAAATCAAACTGGTCATATTTTGTGATCGCCATGGCAATATCATTTCTCTGTAAAAAAAAATAATGTTATGTTATTGATGAATAATATGGAAATTTATCTTAATCATCATTTGCAGTTTTCTGTCATTCATCAAGGGTGATTCTCCTATTTGATTTAGGCTGCTAAATCCCTTTACAACACTAGGCCTCAGATATAGCACTCTGCCACTCATTCTGACAGAGTTGAAACAGCACAGTGACAAGTGGAATTTTTTTTTTATACACCAATGCCAAGTAGATTATATTTCATAGGTTGTCCATGAGTCTTATTACACGTAAATTGTCAAATTTGAATGCTAAAATTACATAAAATGAAAAATTTTCTAGTGTCAAGTTACAAATACTTGGTGCTGAGTACATACAATACCTGCTTAGCAGTGGAAAGTAGAAATATAATGGAGATAACTCCATCAATTAAAAGAGTTGAGTGGATCAATGGTGATTCATGAACTTGTCAAGATTCTTCCACTTATAAATAATCCACAAGTTAAGAAATAGTAGAGAAAACCAGAGTGCTTGGAGAGAAAAAACACATATTTTGCAAAGCAAAATGACAAACCTTCCCATACTAAGATCTGCTTGGAGTGGAATTCTATCCTAGGCAGTGAGAGGCACTGTGATCCACTCTGACACTGAGGCCCCTCATCAGTTAAAAGAGGAATTGCACTTACTGCACTAAGTTACCTAAATAAGTCAATCTCATCTTACCTGTAATGTTCTGCGTTTGTTATCTTCTGTATGTATCCAAGCTCTAAGGGACAACTCACTGATAAATATTTCTGCTGCCTTTGCAAATAACACTGGAGCTTCCTGACTGATCATCTATATAAAATAATTTTTTTTAAAAATGTGCATCAAAATATGTTACATTTGAGCATTACAGTCCAACCTGCTTTAAAGGCCACCTCTATACAAGGGCAACCTGCTTATAAAGGCCAGTAGAATTGTATCCCAATTGTTCTTTATTCATATTATTTGAACCTGTAAAAAGGCTAATGACAAATTCAAAATGTATCACCAGTCAAGAGAAGATTCAGATGGCTAGCTCATTTTTTCAGAATGTAAGAAAGTAACATCACCAAAGCAGTCCTTAGATGGACACCACTGGGAAAAAAACACAGGGGCAGGCCAAAAACAACCTGGCGCAGAACGGTTGAAGTAAAACTAAAAGATCTAAACCTGTCATTGGGAGAGGCAGAGGCCAACGCAGAGAATAGAGCTAAGTGGTGAAGTCTTATGTTGACTTATGCTCAATCTGAACTGAAGAGGATAGGTAGGTAGTATAAGTGTACAGTCGAACCTGTCTATAAAGGCCACCCAAGGGAAGTTTGAAAAATGGCCTTTATAGACAGGTGGCCTTTATAGACAGGTTCTGAGGGACAAACCGAATCTGCTTTGACACACTATATTATTCTTGGTACACATTGCATTAATGAATTGTATTGTAAACGGTACACATTGCATTAATGAATTGTATTGTAAACAAACATACTAATCCATGTCTGAATCACAATCCAGAAGCAAATTAAAATCTTTGAAACTGACAAGTTAGGTAAAACATATGAACTTCAACCAGGGAAGTGAGACTGATTGCCCCAGAAGGTAAAGCCTCTCCTGTTTAGCTAGCTACACCCGCAATGTGTGTAATAAAAAATGAGTCAACACTATTGTGATGACAGCCATAAAACTTTTTGAGGGTATGCTGGTTTTTCTATATGCTGTTTTCTTTGTTGATATAATGTGAACTTCCACCAGGGAAGTGAGACTGTTTGCTGCAGAGGGGTAAGCTGCGTAAGCACCTCCTGTTTAGCTAGCTACACCTGCCAGGTGTGTAATCAAAATTGAGTCAACAATACTGTGATGACAGCCATAAAACTTTTTGAGGGTATGCTGGTTTTTCTCTATGCTGTTTTCTTTGTTGATATAATGAAAGATAAACAATTAAAATTCAATACTCTTTTAAAATATTTGTTTATTCAAAATTACCAGGATTTAACATTTACCTTCAATCACCTGGCAGACTGAAGGGTCACTCTCGCGCGGACAAACACACAAACTCAGATTTATTATTTCTCTTCAGAATTTGATTAATCTGAGTCCGACCGACACCAAATAAATCAGCAAATTTTCTTGCACTTAATCCATCTTTTTCCGATTTACGAATGACTTCTACACGTTGCTCCAATGTCAATGCTGTACGAGGAGATTTCCCCGACATTGTAACGAATCAAGAGATTTAAATCACAATCATATCAGCTATAGAAATAAACTAGACGAGTTGACGTTTGCGATGTGTTTAGTAAATAAGCATTACTCAATATGGCCGATTGGATACAGGTTGTTTACACTACGCTTGCATGATGGGAATTTCCGGTTTCGTTTTGATTTTTTTTTCTATTCCGGTTTTAACCGAAAAATACCGAAAAGTTCCGGATTTTTTAAGTATTCAAAATGGCCGCTACGGACAGGTAAATTGGCGAAAATTGACCGTAATTTGGTGACCGCTGGCCGCGTTGGACAGTGACCGTTATATAGAGGTTAAATAAAGAACAAAGCTAGTCGGGGGGATTTTTTATGGCCGTTATAGGCAGGTGGCCGCTGTATACAAGTGGCCGCTAGCACAAGTTAGACTGTATATAACAGCTGCTAATACCAGACAAATAATGCCCCCTATCTACACTCTGTTGAATTTCCAAGGGGAGATAATAGGTAGAAATATTATTTACCTTCACATCTTCATCTAGTTTCATTATCTTCTTTATTCTTGCTAGAGGTAATTCTTGTTGCTTGAAATTATCCTGAAATATAGTAAAATATGGCAATAAATAATATTCATCATGCTTTGGAGGGGGCCTAGGTGGCAAAGTGGTTTAAAGTACACGCTTGCCTATCACAGTGCCTCTCACTGCCTAGGTTTGAATCCAATTCAGGACAGATTCTAGTGTGCGCAAGTGTGATAGTTGATGAATGGTAGTTTTCTAAGGGAACTCTGGTTTTCTCCACCATCCATGAACTGACTGTCTCAATACCAGTGAAAGATTCTTGACTGGGCATAAAACTCTATTAATTAAAACTACAGATATACCACTCCAGTAGCTCAGTTAGTAGAGTGCTTGCTTCATAAGTCAGAGGTTGTGGGTTTGAACTCTGACCAGCTCTGACCTCTTATCAATTCGGATAGGAACTTAAAACAAACAAGAGCCAGTGTCACGGTAGGCATGGCATGATAAAGAACCCTGCTGTATAATGCCATCAACGCAACGCACAGACAAAATTTCTGCACCTTCATAATCATATAAGTGAAATATTCTTGACTGGGATGTTAAACACTCAACCAAACTTTAAATAGGATTGTTCTGACAATTGAACTTGATCTATATATTTCATAGCATTAAACAAATTTGATTTTTTTTTATAACATCCTTTGACCTTTGACCTGTTTTCAAGTTATCACCTAAGAGATGGACACACACTTGTCAATGAATCAAGGGCATCCCATAATACAAGTGATAAGATATAAAATTAAAACGTTCATTGTCAAATTCTATTTGCCATTAAAAAGCTTAAAATAAAGCTTTGAACAAGTTATTAAGAGTACTATAAAAAGTAAAATTAAAACATAAGAATCCTCTAAATGACACAAAATTGAATTTTTTATGCAAAGCAACTTGTGGTGTTGAAAACAGCAGCAAGTCTGTGACTGGTTATTTTTTTAACACTCTCCTATATACCACAATAGAAAATGTTAAAAATATCGGATAAGGACTGATTAAAAATTTTGGCCAATTTCCTATACTGACCAACGTCCATAAGAACTCTTATGGTACTTTCAATAAGCTTACATGTTTTAATTTTCTTATTTCTTCCATAGTTTTTGGCCAGAACTCTGATAACATCATGGCTGCCTCGCCACTCACAGTGACCCCTACAGGGGACCCTGAAGTGGCTGGAAACTGATCTGTCATTCTCTTCTACCTGAAAATTACAAATAAATGAAGTTAAAGTTGCCATGGGGGTAGTTTACTGTTATTCATTTTATATTTTCATTTGACATGTGTAGGGATTTGTTTGGGCATTTTGGAAAAGGGGCCTTGGAATGAAACTGGGAATAGCCAATCGACAAAATTCAAATTTTTGGAGAAATTGGAAAAAAAAAAAGAGGATACACTGACTTACTTATTATGAGTTGAGAGTTGAGTTATGGTGTTTAAGAATAAGTCAAGAATATTTCACTTATATCGAGACATCGCTAGCTATAGGCGAAGGTGCAGAAATTTTGCATGTGTGTTGTGCTGATGGAGTGGAGGTCTTTATCTTTTTCTTATGAGAACTTTTAATAATAACCTTACAGTACCGTGTGTACAAATTTGTTTCCATTGAGTTGATCCCTAAGGCATCACCATATGTGTATCTGTGAATAATTGTACATGTACAAGATAAGTTGGAAATAAGGGGTTTTGTCACTTTTTCTTGAGTTTCCCCCTCAATGTTTATGCAGAGTCGATTTGGGAATTTTTTACCAACAAAATTGGAAAAATGTACCAGTATGCTTTTTTCCAGTATGCTTTTTCCAATAGAAATGGGTCCTGTGAGTGCCTAAAAATTCCTTGTTGTGCGTTTCTTAGTTTCCTTAGTTTGAAAGGAAAGGTATTCATATTGAGCATAATGTCACTGATCACATGACTCTTCAAATGATTAGGGGTGGTCTATGGTGTGCACTTGTAACAGATCAAATTGCAGTTCACTACCTGGTTCAAATCCTACTTGGTAGAAAGTTTGTTGTTTGCTTGTTGAAGGTAAGTACTTTCTTTCAGAACACTTTGGTTTCCTCCACCACCCCTGAACCGACTGTCCAGATATACCAGTAAGTGAAAAAAAATCTTGAATGGGGATAAAACTCAATTACGGTACTCCCCTAATTGGCACTAAATTCATTCTTTTCATGTTATTTGTCATCAAACTTCATTGATGTCACAAACAGCATAATATTAGCATAACAGCTTATTTCAGTGTGCATAGCAGATTGAGAGAATAATTACATTTAAATTACATGTACTGCAAAAATTAATAGTTGTAGTTGCAGAATGAAAAATATATTTTTAAATATTTTTTAACAGAAATGTAACAATTAAACCAGTTTTATAGGGTACTCAATTTCAAATCAGCTAAAATGTTAAATTTGAATATTTACTTTCCCATTTAAATTTTGATATAGATTTCAAGTTAAAGTTTTAAAATATTTGAAATTATATTTATGTGGATTTTGATGAGGTGGCTTTCTTTTTCTGCAAATTTGTAATCATACCGGTAATCAAGATAGTTTTCCATAGCGGGCATAGATAATGTTGTCTTTCATCAATAACATTTGAGAATTTCCTGCAAAACTAATTAAGTAGCTTTCACTTCTAGTATTTCATTTGCACTTCAAATACACTTCCGTTAAACAAGCTGCTACATACATGTATTAATTTATCTGTGTAAATTATTGCTGCAATGCACACAGATTCTTAATCTATTAAAATTCAAATCTTTTAAAACATAAAATGAAAAAAAATAGATCTAATCTGTATTTTATCTGGAAATATTTATATCAGGCAGGTTATGAATTTCTGAAAACTGAACAAAGTTTATTCTATTTTTTCCCCTCGAGTGCCTCAAAAATTATTTTAAACATGATATATCAAAATGGCCACCACATCAGCAAAATATGATTTATTATCGAAAGTAAAAAGTTTTTTAATCTGTGTATTTCAAAGTCGCGGGAAAAGTACACTGTTCCCAATGATAATTGAGAACTTATTGGCTTCATTGACTGGAGGACAGTCAAAGATTGGACCAATAAATTGGTCAGGAATCTACACCCAATCAACTACTGACCTTCCCACCAATGAGAACAAAGTAGATTGGTTTCAGGAGACGGCACGCGAGAAACCAGCCGAATATCGCTAATAATGTAAATGTAAATCGAAAGAAAATCACTGCTTAGAAAAAGAAAAACATATACCTTCTTTTAAATAATAAAACAATGCTTTGTCGATGTAAATTGTGTAATTTTCCGTCTTGAGGAAGCAAATATGGCGGAATCTGATTGGCTGTGATTTGCACTGCGCACTCTCACAAACTCCTTTCATACTTCCGGCTACACTGTCAACACAAAACACCTGCTGCTAAAAATATATTGACATTTTGCCGCTATTGTTTTGATTAACTACTGTTGAAAACAGATATGCAGGTAATTCACTGAAAATTGAAATCATTTTTCATGTCACGAAGATAGTTTAACACAGTAAAATCCTTTTGTAAACGATAGAGGCCAGGTTGGAAAGGGGGGGGGGGGTGTTTTACTGTTTAGCCTACCTGAATCTGTCGAACACTCGTGCAATGCCACATATAAATAAATAGTTGACATGAAAAAATTAGAAAAAATCCTAATGTTGGAAATGAAGCTGCAACTGTCACAATGGTGATATTCGGCAATGTTACTGTTGGAACCACTGTGACAGTGAAAAAAACTCTTTATTTCCATCAGAGACATATGATATCGTCGTGTCATATGTTTTCGGCGGACATGTGTTTTCGGCGCATATTTATTTTTCTTGATATCAAATGCACGTGCATTTATAGAACATTTCCTCGGACAACTTTTTTTAATGTAAAAACCGGACTTTTTGTCTCTGAATCGAAATGTGGAAAATCAAGCTTAATATTGAAAATATAGCAAGTTCTCCCTTACATATGGTATTTCTATGCCCGAATTAAGTATCATTGTTAAACGACGTTACAATAAAAAAACAATGCAACTGCTACTGATGTTGACATTTGGCAGCGTTCCCGACGCCATCAATATAATCATGTGACTGTCACATGGTTAGCATGTCTGTACAATATGAAATAGAAAGAATAAGGTGGCCCTGTTCTTATATATTTTCTTTACAAATATTGTTTGCAATTTATATATAGTTTATATATAGTTTTACTTGCGTTATTTCACCAAAAGAAAATAATAACTAGAGTAAAACAAAGTTGATTAACCAAAATATTACGATATAAAAGGTTTAATTTTGACTAGCATTCAAGAGCTGTATACATTTTGAGCAGTATAGAGCCACCTTATAATCCGGTTCCACTTTTGAGTCGCCCCTTCTGTTGACCAATGACATGCGCCGAAAACATATGACGTTCCAAAAATAGCATTGTAAACAGACATGCAGACAAATTCACCTCTCCGAACAAATTGCGGTATGAAATGAAAAATTCGATGGTTTGATTCGATAAACAAGATTGTCTTTATTTGATTTACAAGCCAAACGTTACAAATAATCTCTTATTAAATTTTTTTGAAGCAATACTGTCTTAATACGCCGAAAACCCATGACACGAGGATATAAAACCCGAGATTGGCAACTTCACGAAATCCCGTAATAAATCGCGGCCAATTTTGATATGCAAATTAGCATCGAGATCACAAGGAGATCCGCCAGGGCATGTGTATATAGTACATGCCGACATGTAAACTTTGAAGTAACCTCACGTATGTAAATAGGTGGTAATTGACTTAGATATCATTATTTTGATTAGAAAAAACCGCAAAGTTGCGTTTAATTAAAAGTATGATAATTTCACATTGATATTTTTCATTACTTCTGCATCTTGATTTTAAAACCTTTATGTTAATGACAAATATCCTTCTACAAAATTGCTTTGAAAATTGGCATGATTTACGGATAACGATTTTTTGCAGAGATTTATATAGAAAATAGTTGGATTTTTTTCTTAACTTACATATACAGCTAATTTTATAGAAACTGTTACACTATTTTAACAACCTTTATTTTCACAGGCATTAAATAAAGAAACGTTATTTTATTTCTAATTATGTGTCTGGAAATAAAATCTCTAAAGTACTTATATTGCAAACATATACGATTTTTTATATATACATATGAAAGTGACAATTCAAATAAATAAATAAATAAATAAATAAATAAATAAAATAAAGTGTTTATTTGCATGTGGTTCTAATATTAATTTAGCGAATGTGAGAATTTTGTTTCTGTGCCGATTGTCATGGACTGGATAAAAAATATAATTCTTTTATTCTTTTATTACAAAAAAAACCTGTCACGAGTATATAGTCAATTGAAACGATTTATTTATTAATTTTAATTGCAGTTTTGCTTGTTTATTGGACATTCCTCATTGAGAGAATCCCCTCGTCACTAATCCCTTTGCAGATTCGAATTGTATCCATCCTCAGTATCGGTAGTGATTACATGAGCTATCGATGTTCATTAATTACCCGTAAACCGGATATCACTAATTAAATTCCGAATTCCCTAATACCTTATCGTGTACACAAGTTTATTCTTCACAGAGAGAGAGAGAGACGAAGCGCACAAAAATTGAAAATCATAAAATTCTTTATCATAGTTGGAAGTATACCCCCAACCCGTCAAAAGATTAAAATTTCCATTTTCTCTCATTTTTAAATTCATTAAAGACTAATTAATTTATTCCAAATTTGTATGCAATTTTCTTCTTACAATGGGTATAAGTATTATAAACATGTTGCAATTAGAATTTTAGTAAAAAATTGAAAATTATCAAATCCTTTATCAAAGTGGCAAGTATACCCCCAACCCGTCAAAAGATGAAAATTTCAATTTTTCTCTCATTTTTAAATTCAATAAAAAACAATTAATTTATTTCAAATTTGTATGCAACTTGTTTCTTACAATGGGTATAAGTATTATAAACATGTTGCAATTAGAATTTTAGTGAAAAATTGAAAATTATCAAATCCTTTATCAAAGTGGCAAATATACCCCCAACCCGTCAAAAGATGAAAATTTCAATTTTTCTCTCATTTTTAAATTTAATAAAAACCAATTAATTTATTTCAAATTTGTATGCAACTTGTTTCTTACAATGGGTATAAGTATTATAAACATGTTGCAATTAGAATTTTAGTAAAAAATTGAAAATTATCAAATCCTTTATCAAAGTGGCAAGTATACCCCCAACCCGTCAAAAGATGAAAATTTCAATTTTTCTCTCATTTTTAAATTCAATAAAAACCAATTAAATTATTTCAAATTTGTATGCAACTTGTTTCTTACAATGGGTATAAGTATTATAAACATGTTGCAATTAGAATTTTAGTAAAAAATTGAAAATTAACAAATCCTTTATCAAAGTGGCAAGTTTACCCCCAACCCGTCAAAAGATGAAAATGTCAATTTTTCTCTCATTTTTAAATTTAATATAAACCAATTAATTTATTTCAAATTTGTATGCAACTTGTTTCTTACAATGGGTATAAGTATTATAAACATGTTGCAATTAGAATTTTAGTAAAAAAATTGAAAATTAACAAATCCTTTATCAAAGTGGCAAGTATACCCCCAACCCGTCAAAGGATGAAAATTTTAATTTTTCTCTCATTTTTAAATGCAATAAAAACCAATTAATTTATTTCAAATTTGTATGCAACTTGTTTCTTACAATGGGTATAAGTATTATAAACATGTTGCAATTAGAATTTTAGTGAAAAATTGAAAATTAACAAATCCTTTATCAAAGTGGCAAGTATACCCCCAACCCGTCAAAAGATGAAAATTTCAATTTTTCTCTCATTTTTAAATTCAATAAAAACCAATTAAATTATTTCAAATTTGTATGCAACTTGTTTCTTACAATGGGTATAAGTATTATAAACATGTTGCAATTAGAATTTTAGTAAAAAATTGAAAATTAACAAATCCTTTATCAAAGTGGCAAGTATACTCCCAACCCGTCAAAGGATGAAAATTTCAATTTTTCTCTCATTTTTAAATGCAATAAAAACCAATTAATTTATTTCAAATTTGTATGCAACTTGTTTCTTACAATGGGTATAAGTATTATAAACATGTTGCAATTAGAATTTTAGTAAAAAATTGAAAATTATCAAATCCTTTATCAAAGTGGCAAGTATACTCCCAACCCGTCAAAAGATGAAAATTATAGTTTTTCTCTCATTTTATATTCAATAAAAACCAATTAATTTATTTCAAATTTGTATGCAACTTGTTTCTTACAATGGGTATAAGTATTATAAACATGTTGCAATTAGAATTTTAGTAAAAAATTGAAAATTAACAAATCCTTTATCAAAGTGGCAAGTATACCCCCAACCCGTCAAAGGATGAAAATTTTAATTTTTCTCTCATTTTTAAATGCAATAAAAACCAATTAATTTATTTCAAATTTGTATGCAACTTGTTTCTTACAATGGGTATAAGTATTATAAACATGTTGCAATTAGAATTTTAGTGAAAATTGAAAATTAACAAATCCTTTATCAAAGTGGCAAGTATACCCCCGAACCGCGATAGTTCGCTGCAGGCTAATAGCGGTATATAGGAGTTGCCAATCTCGGGTTTTATATGTCTCTGTTTCCATAGAAAATCAAATAAATTTGAATAAGTTTGATATTTTTCACTTGCTTGTACCATGTCGTAACAGAAAATCTGCGCATCCGCGGTTATAGTCAAATTAATCAACAGTTGTTGAAATTGGAAAAAGAACATCCAATAAATTTAAATAAAGTATCATAATGATTCGTTCACCCAATTAAACTAAGCAGAAACTTAAAAAAAAGAAATAAGCTTAGCACTGTGGCTAGTGTTAGCTATGTCGAACTACTTTCAACTCCCAATTCCAAATGGCTTTGTTTAGTTGCTGATTTCAGGTCTAGATCAAACTGTCTCCCTTGGGGTGTTAGCAGTATAAAAATTACTAACTAGTTTAACTGGAAGTGCTAATCAGATCATACTAGTCTGCACTGATGTGATTATAACAAACATTGTGTAATTTCATTGTAGGCAGTGTGTGTGAGTCATGCAACTTGAATTTTTGAGCTTCATAAAAATCACAAAGTGTCTTATCTACCACGCTTTAACATGTCATGGAAACATGATGTTAAATCATCTCATAGAAATAAAGTCATCTGCCTATTTGCTGCGTTACATTCAGGTTGTCCTCTTTTTAGTAGCATATGTCAACACAACATTTGCTTGTTTTAAATTGATTTAATTGAGTTCTACCTTAAAATGTTGAAAGATGTGTGGATAATAATGGCTCTATGAAATGGAATTGGAAAACATGTTGGATAATATATCTGTATTTAACCAATATGTGCATTACCTATAGACTTTTTATGCTTTAGTCTGCTTTGAACACATACTAATGCACATTCTTTAGTCAGGATGACATTTAAGTGATGCTACATAAAGACAGCAGCTGCAGAGGTTACTGTCCCACTGGTCCATTATCCTTGTAAGTCGGCAGCATTGTATCATTAGGACAGTTAAAACGTTGGGACATATCTATTGAAATATACTGTTAATAACTTGCCTAAAGTAACAACATATTTCCTAATCCTGGTGAAAGGTTATGCAAGCTTATGTTATTATAGTGCAACGTGTCACTCCTCCTTTTCTCTCGTTGCTTGCAGATAACCAACAAGATAAAATATGTTGTAATACTGCAATCGAAATTCTAATTCTGCAATTCTAATACTAGAATCGAGAATTGATGTAAAACAAATACAATTTATATTTATACTTGATTTACATACATATAATATAAATATTACTTTGTTGTAGAAAGAAAAAAAGCTATTAGATAATGCACTTGATGCACTGATACAAAGAGTTCAGGATATGAAAAACTCCATAGCATCTTTTCTGGCAAAGTTAGAAAATGAATATCAGCATATGAATTGGTAAGATGTATATCTGAGTAAGATATGTGACTATCAGAGCTGCTTAATTTGAAGGGTAGAAACTTAATTATTGGAATGCCCTCAGGAGACACCAGGGGTGGGGATAGAGTGGAGTAGAGTAGGATAATGGTGTTTTATGCTCCAGTCAAGATTGTTTCACTTTCATTGAGGCAAAAAGTTCTGGGATTGTGGAGGAAACCAGAGTACCCAGAAAAAAGCACTGACCTTCAGCAAGCAAACTGACAAAGTTTCTCACATTAGAATCTGTCACAAGTGGGATTTGAACGTAAGGGGTTAGAATCTCTATGATCTGTAAGCCTACACTCTAGACCACCCAATCAATGAGTCTCCCACCCCCATCACCACCCAATGTTTTTTGATGGACTAGGTTAGATGTAGGAGTTAATTTAGTTGTAATGAATGTACATTTGTATTTTTATATTTTTTTTTTCAATTTCAGGCCATCTGTACTGGACAACTTTGCATTGTTGTCGGGACAACTGAATTCCTTAGGAAGATTGTTGAAAAATGATAAAATTCCACCACTGAGAAGTCATATATTGTTACCACTTTGTCTTTCACCTGACAGAGACCCAGAATTAGAGGTAATAAAATGTTTTTTTCTCAGCTATGAACAGAGTTTACTGTGCCATTCCTGTTGATTTTCCAGATGTGGAATTTATCTGGAAGCTTGCTTTGAACAGGAAATTTTTCTATCTTATATGTTACCAGTAGAAGGTTATATGTTTCTTTGAGCTGTTTCCTTGATAATTTGGCTCCTGATTTCCCATCTTTATTCCCATGTCATACCAAAGAGTGTGTATCACTGTACAAGTGTACATATGCTTTCACTTTGGTACATATGTCGTTAACAGCGATAGTTTGCAAAAGGGCACCAGCCGCACTGATCAAATCAGCTTTCAGAACAATTGAAACTTAATGTTTAACTCCAAAATGCTAGTGTGTCCTTATGTGTATGACCTCTCATCTTTGTTCTTAGAGCACTTCAGGAACTTCTCTTAATCATTGAATTGTTATCCCTGCCTTTTGAGGGGGATATTAAATTTGGGTTTCCATCTGTACGAAATTCTTGTCTGCGCAAATTCTCCAAAACTATGAAACACTATTTCACGAAACTTGGTGCAAAGCATCAACATTGATAGGAGATGCACATATACCGGTAGTTAACCACAGTTGTGTTGCTCGTTTTCATTGGAGTTATTTCCCTTTGAACATAACTGCTGACATGGATCTTACTTCACTAAATTTGCTTGTTTTCTTTGCACCAAGTCTCTATGTGCATGATGTTTCACCCTTAATTATAATAAGCTTAAACTGTCGGAAACTTCTGTTTATCATTTAATTGTTTTATTATCACAGAAATTAACAGAAGCAAGAGTGTTTGCATTTAATCATGAAGTTGTACCAGATTATCTTAGAACCAAACCAGAACCAGACGTAGAAGAGAGAATTCAGTCCCTGACTGGAAAATCACCAGCGCTTACCCCGGAGTTAGCACAGGTTAGAACTTTACTTACTATAAATTGATTGATTGAATGGGGTTTTATTTCCCAGTCAAGAATATTTTACTTAAATCTAGACATCACCAGCAGTAGGTGATTTGGCAAAATTTTTACCTTTACATTACAGTGCAGAAAAACAACTTTGTTGCCTACAATTACTGGTAGATAATTAAAATAAGATATCACTTCAAATACTTTAATATTTCAATACTGTGAATGAAATTTGACATTTTGATTATAATATAAGCTGATGACAAATGTAGTTTTTTATAGATGGCAGTGTATAAATCTTACACTTTTTAGGCACATTTGAAATTATTTCAACTGTATTCTAGTTGCTTTATACTTTATAATTGCTGTGTTTCCATTCCTGGTAACCAAAAATCACAATTGACTACTGATTTCTTAGAAACTATTCCAAAAAGTAAGTTATTTCAGCAAAGTTGTGAAAAAATACTTTAAAAAGGACTACATGTATATTTTCAAAAAATTTTGAAATGTTGACTAATAATTTTAAAATTATGGAAACCTAGTAATGTCCTGTATATTTCATGAAGATCAATATTGTTTATTTTGTGTTTACATATATATCAGTATTTCATAATTTTTATTTCAGAAACAACTTAATAATTTAAATAAAATTACCAGTAATATATTAGACATAATAAATAATCAAAGAGAAGATTGGGAAAGTGATGCAAGTAAGTTACAAATAGTGTATGTTTTGATATTCCCATTTGTACGAACAGGACATATTATAGTAAGGTGATGTCTGTTCATTCTATAATGGTTTATCCATCCTATTCCTCCAACACTGTTGAAGATAATTTTGCTACACTTGGTATAAATGATAACCAGGATATGAAATTATGTGTGCGAAAAAAAAAGAGTTAATTCTGTTAAAATTGTGCCCCTTTGAAATTCCAATCATGTCTTTTTCTTATCCGGCCTATTTCTCCCACAGTCATTACTAAAGAGAAAGCAACATATGAACTAGAGCTTGTTTTCTTTACCTGTCACATAATACTACTTACAGAATTTATGTCTCTTTCTACTTTTCAACCACTGCGGCAGTTCAGTTGGTAAAGAGCTTGCTCCCTTAGTGTGCGGTTGTGGGATTCAAACCCCAACTGGGTCTGATCCAAGACTTGATAGTGGGTAGTGCCAAGCAGGCATTACAAAATGAAAGTGACGGTTCTTTCAGATGTGAACGTAAAATAAACAAGGTCCTGTGTCTACATCTTAATAAATTTTGGAAATTTGGCTATTAATGTTACCTAGCCTTATATAGCTAAATGGTTTGTTTATTTTCTAGATAAAAATGCTTTATCACAGACTTCCTCTGTCACTGATACACATACACTACTAGCAGCATCTCTGTATGGTAAAGGACTAAAGACAGTGAGAAGACAGGACTCAAATCCACAGTCAGCCATGCCTGGTCAACCACAGCAACAACAACAAATGCAACAGAAACCTCAAGGTAAGCATTATGTCCACTAGTCCAATCTCATTTCTGCCTGTTCACTAAGACATAGTCCTTAGTCCATTCTCACTGATCACTGGTCCAATGTCACTACTGTACTCTAGTAGACTTGAGCCATATGATTATTTTAACATATATTGGTTTAGTCATGTGTTATGCTATATCTTTATCTACAGTATTAAGATTTTACAAATGATTCTGATATTGTCTTGTTCTGTGCTAAAAGTGAAAAACTATTAGGCGTATAAGGAAATGCTAACTTTAACTCTGAGTTACCCATGTGATATATGCTTTTACTAAACATTTTCCTGCTAATTTCCATGCTTTCTTTTTCAGGTGGCATAGGAAAAGTTCCTAGCACTATCAAGACCAACATAAAACAAGGAGCTACACCACATCCTTATCAACGACCTTGACCTTCATGAATTACATAGTTGTTTGTATTGAAAGAATCTTTGTATTTGTGTGAGAGAATGAAGCTGAAGGGAGATGATTGTTTTTTTTTTGTTATAAAAAAATTCAAACATTTTGTAAAGAATAAATGTGCCATTATCGAACTCATGTTTGTAAGCAATTTATTTTCATCCCATCTTTCGATTTTAAATTGGAGTTGAGTAAAGTTGAGTAATGGTGTTTAACGTCCCAGTCAAGAATATTTAAATTATATTGAAACATTGCCAGTTATAGGCAAATGTGCAGAAATTTTGCCTGTGGGTTGCTCTGATGGCATTATACAGCAGGGTTATTTAGTGTGGCAAGCCCACCATGACACTAGACCTCATTTATTTTTATTTCCCTTCTGAAAGAACCGTGACTTTCATTTTATAATACGGAGTGCTTGGCGAAAGAACAGCCATTTTCAAGTCTTGAGTCAGACCCAGTTGGGGTTCAAACACACAACCTCCCACTTAAGGAGTGAGCACTCTAGCAACTGTGCTACCACAGTGGTTCATCTTAATGGAACAGATCCTAGTAACACAGTGATTTTCTCCAAACACTTTTTCTCCACCATCCTTACCTCTACAAAAGTGAAGGAATCTCAAACAGGGTGTTAAACTCAATTAATACAATCTCACACAATCAGCATCTTGGTCAAGATTCTCCATTGTACTCACAATAATAGCATTTGGAAAAATTACTGCAAATCAGCACTTTATTTTTGTAATATACACATTTTATAAAATTAATTTGCAAAACTAAAAAGTTAATCAAATAAAAAACACAAGACATACATGTATTTGTTTTTGAGTGAAAATTTCGGAAGTTAGCTTTTGTCACAAACTCAAGAAAATGAAAGTGTTAAGAAATTAAGGATGCACAGTATTCTTGGAGAAATAATGTAGCTATCCCTGCACAGCAGGTATTTGTTTTATGGCCCCAGTTTCATAATCGTTTCTTAACTAAGGTTTTTCTTAACTTAAAACTGGCGAAATTGGAATATAAATAATTTTGTTAGTTTTCAAGATATTCATAAATATAGGGTGTAATTTTAAAGATGTCTTAAAGTTTATTACATTGTCAAAGTTTCACAAATTTAAATAACAGAAAATCTTAGTTAAGGAATGATTTTGAAACTGAGACCAGTTCACACAATAATTTCTTCACCAAGATTTTCCTTAACTTAAAACTGGCGAATTTGGAATATAAATAATTTTGTTAGTTTTCAAGATATTCATAAATGAAGGTGTAATTTTAAGTTTATTGAATCCATATTCTATTTTTGTTGATTCCTCTTTGAAAATTGTCGGATTTAAGATAAGGAAAATCTTAGTTAAGTATGATTCTAAAACTAAAGCCTGCCTCAAATAATTTCTTGACTCAAATTTAGCAAATTTTGACAATCTTTTTTGGAACCAAGAGTAAACATTATGGACAAAACCAAATGGAAATGTAAAAGCTTGAAGTGATCTTCAAAAAAACATCTTAAATTCCTGAATATCTTTAGAATAAACAAAATTATGAAGGTATTAAATGCCAGATTTAAGTTTAAGAAAACCCTAGTTAAGTAATGGTTGTGAAACCATGGTCAGTACTGTACCACCAGTGTAGTTGTGAAACTGGTGCAATGGTCTGTAATTAACATTTAAGGACTTTATTTAGTGGGATACACGTCATAGGTAGCATGTCCTGGAGTAAACCTAGGGTAGGCATCATTCATAACTTCAAACTGAAATCCTCTATTTTTCTTCCGCAGGTATATCCTGAAAAAATACATTGTAAAAATATATACATGTATATATATATAGGCACACAACATTGACCTGTCTGCTTGACCTTTCAATAAGAACATTAATTTTATGAAAGAGTATCCATATTACATGGGTAGCGTTAGAATTCGCTATTAATACATGTAAAATACAGGAACTATGGCAATTAAATTAAGGTAAATGTTTTCCATACTGTCTTCAACCCCGGGCCACTAATTCCACATAATGTGTTTGAAATAAAGGTTTCCCATAATGTAACGTAAAATAATGCTTTGAACACTGCTTTTTTATATGGATAAAATGCGGTCAACTTGATTTGACTATATTTAGTCGAGCATTTCCTATTTTAAATAGTGATGAATTTTGTTCGGTCGGTGCCTTTATAAATCGGAAAGTAAAACAGGTAAAATGTGTGCACAAGGATTCTGCAAGAAATTATTGACAAACTGCCAATTACTATTGAACTGTAACCCTTTTTCGAGCGCAAGAAACAAAACCGAAACACAATTTGCTCTTGGCGTTTCCCCTGTTCTTACTGCAAAACATCTGTCCATTACTTTTGAACTATTCACCCAAACGACTTCTTTAGGACCAGTAATTAAACCAATGGCGATGTTCTATTTCCCGAAGCCAAAAGATTAGACCTCCTTTTAGTGAGCTAAAAGTCTAGTTGAAATATTCGTTGGGACATCGTGACTGTTGTTAATGTATTAGGTAGAAGTTGAACGATGCCTTATCTTTGATATTGCCAGCATAGATTACTCCTTCAAGATTAATAAACTTGCTGTCGTAGCAAACAACTGAAAAAATTGGTGATACGCTTTTAAAGAACGTTACAACGAATTAAAAGTGGCACGTGTAATTGTATTACTGAGAAAGTGAGGAGAATGGTTCTAACACTCACCATATGACAGCAACTGTGATTAGGATTATCACCATGACACAAGCCCCGATAACAATAGCAATCCGTACGGCTTTGTCCCCTGTACATTTATCTTTGCATTTGTGATCTAAAAAGATTGATAAAATGTATATTTAATTGAATTGTAGATGTGTCCATCCGTCCGTCCGTCCGCCTGTCTTAATCCCCACTTAGCTCTTCTGAAACCGCTTGACTGATTGATTTGAGATTTGTTAGGATCAAATATGCCGTATGCCGTGAATACTATTTTTGTAGGAGTTATAGAACTTAGACCGTATTTAAGTATTATTTAACAAAACACAGCTAGATGGATTGATCTGATATCTGGTAAGATTTATTGCTATGATGGGGGTAGATCCGTGAACACTATTTTCATTTTTTTTGTTGCAGTTATGGGACTTTTGTCGTATTTAGAATTATTTCACATTTGCAGATCTTGTGTATGCTACTCCCCTGAAGATACAAACTTTTTCAAGTTTCTTTACATCAATATTTCTGATTCATATGTACCCAGTAATTTTGATTTTGACATTTTTTAACCCTTCCCACGGTGAAAGCACCTTCCTACTTTAAACAGTAAGCAACTTCACTTTATTTGCCATGAACGGGGGGGGGGGGGGGGGGGGGGGGGCATATGCCACACGTAGCTATCTTATTGAGTTATTAAGATTGAACATTTACAGTACAAACCTGTCAAACATTAACACTGAGCTAAGGAATTAGGTAGTGCAGCTCATCTCGGTTCCTGAGGCCGCGATGGCCCAATGGATAAGATGTCAGTCTACAAATCCAGACTACAAATCTCACCGCTGTGAGTTCAAGTCCCGCTCAGACCACATGTGGGAAAGTTAATTTTCCTTGCCGTTGGCCTTTACTCAGTGGTTCACCTGGTGTCAGCATAATGTGACTAGGGGAGTGGTATGCTTGTCTGCGACATACTGACTCGGTGAGCTAGCACCTTAAAAGTCGCCCTGAGTTTGCGCTGGTATAAGGCAGACCATAAAATACACTAGTATTTCAAATGCATTGCATACACTAACTTGTTCATAGATTAATTAATAGAGATTAATAAAGTAGCTGAAAAATTGCTGATGCGACGTTAAACAACATATAACCAACCAATCATATCGGTTCTTCGTTAGCTATATCTCGACAGCTTAAAACCGGCATACTCCGTAACGGTATGTATGACACGCTAAAAACCTTCCCATAAACGCACTACAAAGGTAATTAATTTTGCAACTTCACCTATTGCTGGTGACATGTCGATATACGTGAAACATTCTTGACTTGGACGTAAAACCCCAATGAACAAATAAATAAATAAATAAACACCAAATCAATCAATCAATCAATCAATCAATCAATCAATCTGTATTTGTTATATTTTTACCTAGCGTATTGTTTCCCATTGTGTTCTTATGTCCTTTCAAAGTTTGGTTTTTGTTCATGTGGTCAGTATTGTTCGCTGGTGGTCGATTTCCTGACATCGTTCCATTTCTAGGATATCCACTTTGGCCTAAGTTGGACGGTTGTTGTTGTTGTTGACCACCAGAATCATGACGTTCTGATCTTCTAGCTCCAGACGTGCTTATACCTTATATATTATCATACAGTAAAAGATCTGTATTAAGTATATGCTCAACTCAGTAAAATCACAATAAAAAAGGAAAAACTTTTTTTAAAATGACATATTAAGTTAAACACATGAAGTTCTACCAGGGAAGTGAGACCGGGTGCTCCGGAAGGGTCAGCACAACCTATTTAGTTAGGTTAGCTAAATAAAAAATTGGAATAAAAAGAAAATGGGACGTCAAATATATTCAGGATAATTTTTGATACAGAGATATACTTATATCAACAATATTGTGATGACGGCCATAGAACTTTTTGAGGGCCTTGATAAATCTAGGCTAGAACCATCACCGAGTCAACAACAGAATATAATTCATTGTGGGCTTGCTGAGAACCTCAAGTCAGTATTACAAGCATTCATTTATAAGCTACTCTTAAGTGACTAAATGCTTATTCCTCTGAAAGAAAAAAAAACCGGGACAAAATAACAATACCAAAAACAAAATAAAAACCTTTGAAAACTGGCAGATTAAGTTAATCCAAGAAAGTTAGGCCGCATGCTTCAGTTTGAAGAAATGTAAAATGATACCGTAAATAAAGCGGTTTTTTTGGTGTAAACTTGCGAGGGTAACAAGACACCAGAATTAATATTCATTTTAAATATATTTCACTCCAATCAACACTCATTGTCATCCGATGACACAAAAATAAAAATACTGATTAAACTTGATTGAGTGCCCAAGTCAATATTTTTTCACTTAGTTATGGGATGGTGGAGGGAACCGAGGCGCCCGGATAAAACCACCGACCTCCGGCAAGCGAACTGACATACTTTCTCAAACTAGGATTTGTCCTCGTGGGATTTGAACCTAGGCAATGAGGGGCACTTTGATCCATAAGCATGCTCTTTAGACCACTAGCCACTGAGGATTCGATCTTAAAATGAATATTCTCGAGAAAAGTTTCCAGAGTTACGATTTACAAGTAATTGCAAAAATACTGGCGACATCATTGTCTGAAATACATGTAAGTTACTGTAAACGTATTTATTTTCGAGGTGTATTAATTTTCGAGGTGTATTAATTTTCGCTTATTTAGCGATTGTTTTTCACGAAAATTAATACCGAGAGAAAATTACATTATGCTTATTTTGTTACCGCCGCGTCATATTTAAAATATGCGAATGTTTAATTTCATATACTTCGAAAATAAATACACTCAAAATTAAATACGTTTACAGTAATAGTACTAGTAATTAATAGCCTTACCTTGTACACATGTGTATAAAGCAAACGTTAGCAAAAGCATAAACGTGTTTCTGTTCATGTTACTGGTTTACAAATTGGATAATACGGTCATAATAATTGAACAAATTTTAATTTGATAAATAGCCAAAAATCGTGACCATGACATAACACAATACATAATACTTATACAATATAGTATAGAATCACGGCTATTTTAACTCATTGTTTTAAGCTGAATGGTTTGTGTCTAGAATGAGGTGATCGTGGTTTAATATTATATTTTTAGAACTTTATCTTTTTTATAATTTTTTTCTTCTGTACTTCTAGTTTTTGGTTGTTTGACCCAATTTGTGCATATTTTAGTTTATATTCATTTTGGTACTATTTAACTTAGGCCGAATTATCTGCCTCAGCGATGATTTTAAAGTTACAATACAAACAATTTTGTCGAAAATACTACACCTTGCTTTACAAAAAAAAAAAAAAAAAAAAATAAATAAATAAATAAATCAATCAATAAATAAAATAAAAATAAAAATTCGAAGTAAAATATACACGAAAGTTTTATTTTCGTGTTTTGTTACGCTATTTTACGTGAAAATTAAAAGTATGCGAAAATGGTTTACGATTTACAGTACTGTGAAATCACTTGTCAGTTTTCGCAATGTCCTACTTCCGTGATTCTAAAACATTTCCTGGGGTGAAAATTCGTTGCTTTGTGTCCATTTTTTAAGGTAGATTTGAAAATATATAATATAGCTGACATCTAAATTCGTGAAATATGGTATCCATAAATAAAAAAAAATAATTATTTCAACGTGTATTCCATTTATATACTGGTATTGATACATTACGAGTATAATACAATTTTATGGGCTATTCTGAGGAAAACCTTGCTACATTAATTTTGTTTCAATGAAATGAACAAACACCTTTACTTATGTATTTTTTTTAAATTATTAATTTTCATATCAATATATTTGAAACAATTTTTTTTTTTTTAAATTTTAATTGAATATAAATATTTGAAAGTTAATCTTGTCTTAACAGTGATGTAATCTTAATTACTGTAAATCAGGATTTTCCCTTTTTCGCGTTGGTTGATAATGAACAGTAAGTTCAAATGCAAGCAAATTATATAAAATAAAACATTCGCGGAAAATTTTATTTTCAAGGTTAATAGTGCGAATTTTTGTAAAAATGAAATGTGTAGGTAAAAATTTCCCGATTTGCTGTAATTCAATGTGCTGTAGAATCATTCATTTTCATGGTGTCCAATTTCTGTGGATCTAGGAAATACTGTAGATTACTTTTTTATCGCAAGAGATATATTGACGCGTAATTTCGCAAGGACTCCCGATCGCGAATTCATATATCACGCGAATATTCCAAGAATCGCGAAAATTAGAAACATTGAAGAAAAAACATGCCGGCAATCGACTATGGCAGTGAAATTAACATAATAACAAGACAAAACGTCTATAAAAAGGGAGATAATATCCAATCGATCGCTAATTTTAATATTTATATGGATTGTGGTCGCGAATTTACATATTCGCGAAATGACGCATAGGGGTCGACACGCGAAACTTGATACTCGCGAATTCAAAGTCTACAGTATACCATTACCTGGGGTTGTAAATTCGTTTTTATGACTCTCGTTTAACGCATATTTGCGATATAAATGTATTAATTCGTTGACATGTAAATTCGTGGGTTAGAATAGGGAATCCACGAAAACAGCAAAAATTAGTACATCACAAAAATTAACGTTGTATTGTATTGTCATCCGGCGATACGTCATACCCGGATGTATCTCATATACAAATTTTCATGGACCATTCTGAAGAAAATGTGTCTAAAATAAGACTGGTTAATCTTCATCCTTCATACCGTTGCGGTATCTTAGTTGGTAGAGTGCTCGCTCCATAAGTGGGAGGTCGAGGGTTCGAAGACTTGAAAGTGGGTAGTAACTGTTCTTTCGCCAAGCAATCGCCAATACGAAATGAAAGTCACGGTTCTTTCGGATGGGAACTTAAAATAAACGAGGTTCTGTGTCACGGCAGGTGTGGCACGATAAAGAACCCTGCTGTATAATGCCATCAACGCAACGCACAGGCAAAATTTCTGTACCTTCGCCTATAGCTGGCGACGTCTTAATACAAGTGAAATACTCTTGACTGGGACGTTAAACACCATTACTCAACCCAACTTTCCATCCTTCATATTACATGATATTAGTCAGACCTTTTATCAATGGATATTTTTTATTTCAAAAACTTATGTGAGGTCGTGGGTTCGATCTCCCGCTAAGTTTGATCAAGACTTGAAAATAGGTAGCGATTGTTCTTTCGCACTCGGCAGTCATTGGATCCTTCAGAAGAGATCTTAAAAACGCTTCTCCGAGTCACGGCAGGCGTGGGACGTTAAAGAATTCTCCCTGCACATTGCCCTGGGCAAACTGCACAGTTAATAATTTCTGACACTCCATTTATAGCTGATGGCGTCTTGTTATAAGTGTAATGTTCTGGACTGGGACGTAAAACCCTATTCAATCATTTAAAAAAAAACTTAAAAAAGTACATTGGGTTTAACATTTTCAGTTTAGGTCTGCCTTTGTATTTGCGATGTTCCATGTCAGAGAATCCTTTAAGGGGTCCGTGACCAATCACGCCTAGGTTCGTATCACACTGGGACAGATAGAGTTTTACGTCATCTTCAAGATTTTTTTAATATATCAAGGCGGCCAGTTCATAAATGGCAGGGGAAACCGGAGTGCCCGGATATTTTTTTTGTATGCAGTTATTGCTATATTATATTTACATGGTAACGTATGATTTACAATACAGACGTGTCGAAAGTTTACACCGAGTCCACGAGAGAGAGAGAGAGAGAGAGAGAGAGAGAGAGAGAAGAGAGAGAGAGAGAGAGAGAGAGGAG
This sequence comes from Anadara kagoshimensis, assembly GCA_021292105.1. Classification (NCBI taxonomy): domain Eukaryota; kingdom Metazoa; phylum Mollusca; class Bivalvia; order Arcoida; family Arcidae; genus Anadara; species Anadara kagoshimensis. The sequence goes on along the minus strand of CM037860.1, from coordinate 42,495,182 downwards.
AGAGTCGAAGCTCGGTTGCAGAATGACAGAGATACCGAAAAACCGCGGAAAGAAACATAGACATAGCAGCTTCCGAAAACCTGTCGAGATGTAACTAACGAGGGACCGAGAATCAGATGAACTGCCCATTCGAAACGATTCCAAAACAACCGTTTATAATATTGCAAAGTTTAAACAGGTTTAGTAATAAAAAGTTTAGTGCTAAACTTTGGACAGGCTTGTAGTGAATTCACAAAAATGCCTATTAACGTATTTACTTTGGTGTCAACAGTCGGTTGGTTGGTTGAATGTTGTCAGCAATTTTTCAGCTATTCGCGACGAGAACTACTTTATTAATCTCTATGGATTAATCTTTGGACAATTTTTTGTATGCATGTTAAGTGCGAGTGTGTTTTATGGTCTGCCTTGTACTAGCGCACATTCAGGGCGACTTTCACGTGCTAGCTAACAGAGTCAGTACGCCGCAGACAAGCGTACCACTTCCCCAGTCCATTATATACTGATGTACCAGTAAAGGCCAACGGCAAGGGAAATTCACTTTCCCACATGTGGTTTGAGCGGGACTCGAACTCACAGCGATGAGAGACCCTGGATTTAAAGACTGACGGCTTATCCATTAGGCCACCGCGTCCTCTGGTGTCAAAAGTAAAGATCTATATCATCACAGACACACTACAAGTATTAAAAACAACAATTGCTCCTTTGCCTTAAAACGTTTTCAACAACAAATATTTAAATATTTAAATTTTATTGAGGTTTTAGAGATGGAATAGTGGAGGAAACCGGAATGTACACAGGGAATCGTCGACCTGAGACAATCCCATTAGTGTAAGGGGTGGAGTGCAATGGGATTATGGACCACTTGTAATGCAAAGCAGTATACATCTATAACGACGTAAATGCTTTGTTTTTTAATTGTTTGTATAATGATATATTTTACATAAAATCGTTATTATTAAAATATACATGACGTAAAGGGGTTCGCCAACATACCACTTGATACCCCATATTTCCAAATGGATATTTGACGTTTTCCCGTAAAATGACGTTACTCGAAGAATCTTCGACGTAAACGTTTCCCAAAACGGTTCGCACTACCGAACATTAAGGTATTGGTCACGTGATACGCTGGCAAACTCGATAAAATCAATATGATGCCTAGATCGTTTTTCAACACCGATTTTGTTCTTGAAAATTAGTACATCATTTAATTATAGTCCAGTACATAAGTACTAACATATTGTTTGTCAAAGACACAGTACAGACCTGTCGAAAGTTTAACACTGAGCTAACGAAAAAGGAGTCGAAACTCCGCTGCATATGACAGACATATGAATAGCTATCGGTCGAAAAACTGTCCAGAGATAGATAGCTGCCTAAAACCTGTCTTCTTCTTGCTTACTTTGCTCTGTCTGTTTCAATCGCTTTTTAATTGTAAGCGTCCTCTATAGGTGTCTTTAGAACGAAACCTCGGTTTTGAGTCTCATCCAAAGACTATTCAAGCAAATCTAGTATGGACATATGAAAATTGTCTCGGATAATTCCCAAGTCCCAAGCAAGGTTCGAACCCACAACCATTGACTGGTGATGAGATGAGCTGCCGATTTGGCAGTAATTCGTTAGCTTAGCCTTAGCTTTTGGACATCCCTGTACTGTATGCTCTTATCCCCTTTAATTGGACTCTTCCTCTTCCATTGTGGTATAATTCTCATATGCAACATTTTCTACTGTCATTTGTGACAGAGTCTTGCCCATTCTGGTAAAAGGGTTAGATTTTGGATTCGTCTTAAAATGGCGGTACAAGCTGTAAAATATAAAATTTGATATGAATTAATAAATCAATTAATCAATCAATCAATATATAGATAAAATAAATATGTTGCGGACAGTAATCAGCTGGTTTTCGAGTAATTATTTTATTAAATTTTATTAAAGGGTCTGTTAGTCTCGTATAGTGGTCAGCGTGAATTTGCGATAATAGACGTGAATAGATATTGCGTAAAATGACGTCATAAAAATCAATCATTGGACGTAACCGTCGACAACGTCAAATTGTGGGAGAAATTAGATTGACTGGATTAATACTCCCCCATTTTGTTTGGGGGACATATAAAAAACTAACGTACCATTCCCCGTCCAAATCACAATCTAAAAGCAAATTAAACTTTAAAAAGTAGCAAATCGCCAATACAGGGAATTGAGACCGGTGCTCCGGAAGAGTAAGCACTTCCTGTCTAGCCAGCTACACTCGACATGTGTGTAACGAATATTGATAATGAAAGAAACCCGCAACTATGGGCAGTATGAGACGTCGATAATTTGTGATACAGAGTGAGGCCGGGTGCTCTGGACGAGTAAGCACCTCCTGTTTAGCTAGCTTTACCCGCCACATGTGTAATCAAAATTTGGAATGAAAGGAACACGGAACTATGGGACGTCAAATATATCCAGGGAAATTTTGGATACGGAGACATCATACTTATCAACCATATTGTAATGGTAGCCATAAGACTCTCAGGGTCTTTATAAGCATAGACGTGCAATATCTCTGCAACTTCAGTCTTACAATAAACTAACGGTTATTAGTCCCACAACCACGAGTATCGGTACACCACACCCCCACAATTGTTTGGGAATATTATAAGTTGAGTTGAGTATTTGTGTTTAACGTCTCAGTAAAAAATATTTCACTTATATCGAGACGTCGCCAAGGTACAGAAATTTTGCCAGTGTGTTGCGCTGACGGCATTATTCAGCATGTTGATCGTTTATTTTAAGTTCCCATCCGAAAGAACCGTGACTTTCATTTCGTTATGCCGAGTGCTTGGCGAATGAACAGTCACTAGCCACTTTCAAGTCTTGGGTCAGACCCGGCTCCCACTTACGGAGCGAGCACTCTACCAACTGAGCTATTACAGTATATAATGAGACTACTTACAATAAACTAGCACTTATTAGTACCACCAGTATCAGTACACCACAACTTAGTAGGACAATCACCTCGGTGTTTGTCTTCTCATCACAGTTTTCTATTTCACACACTTTTGTCTGACCTGAAATGTAGAGGATAAATAAATAAATAAATAAATAAAACTAAATAAATAAATAAAGAAATAAATAAATGAATAAATAAAATGTAAATAAATAAACAGCACCAATAATAGCAATAATATAAAAAAAACACCACCACCACCAATAATAACACTGATAATAATAATAACAAACAACTCAAAGATAAATAAAATGAATACACACAGTGTTGACCTTTCGGGAGTTTTACGTCTAGCTAACAAAAAGGGGTGGTACCTCGGCTACAGAGTGGGTGGCCGAGACATGGATAGTTTGTGGCCAGAAAGCTGCCGAGAGATAAAAAGCAGCCACAGAACAGCGATCGAGATATAGGCAACGTGGAGCCGAGATGAACTGCCGATTCAACACTACTTTACACGTATTTATTTTTGCGGTTTACAAATTTTCGCTTATTTTTCTGTTGTTTGTTTTGCGTGAAAATTATTACCGAGCGTAAATTATATTATGCGTAATATGTTAGTTTAAACGATATTTATTTCAATAAATATATACATGAACAATAACATTTCATCAAATAGACAAAAAGGGGATTCCGGAACAAGAGTGAAACTCTTATATTAACCAGTCTCCCTGGATACAATACATTACAAAACATATAAGGAGCTTACTTAACTAATAAAGTCAAGAATAAATAATTAATTAATATGTAAATAAATAGCGATTAAATAAATAAATAAATATTTAAATAAGTAAGTAAATACACAAATAATAAGTAAATAAATAGGTATGCGAATATAGGTATATAAGAAAAAAAACAGAAAAAGAAGATACTAAAAAGTGTAAATATGTAATTAATGTAAATAGATAAATAAATAAATAGGTGTTTGAAAATAGGAATATAATAAACAAAAACCGAAAAAGAAGATACTAAAAAGTGTAAGTAGGTAATTAATGTAATTACATAAATAAGGAAATAGATAAATAAATAAATAAATAAATAAATAAATAAATAAATAAATAAATAGATGTGTGAATATAAGAATATAAGAAACAAAAGCAGAAAAAGTAGATACTAAAAAAGTGTAAAAAAGTACTTAATGTAAATACATTTTTTCTCTTATATGAAAAAGGCAGATAAATAAAATAGATTGGCTAACTAACTAACTAACTAACTAACTAACTAACTAACTAACTAACTAACTAACTAACTAACTAATAATAATAATAACAATCACAACAATATAGCTGTTGTAATATTTACTTTGTTAGATGATAAGCAGAGTAGGTGTGTGAATGTAAATAAATAAATAAATAAATAAATAAATAAATAAATAAATAAGTGGGTGTGTAAATATAATAAATTTACGCACTACTATCAACAGTTATCTCGCAAAACGTTTTGATTGTAAAATAAATTCTTGCACACAAAGGAAAATTTCTTCGTTTTGTTCATTAGATAACATGGGGTCACCATACAATAATTTATCAATATTTAAAACATAAGGAAGTTTATTATATAATAAATAAATTCCATCTTTATGATTGGCTAAAACGATAACACGTGACCATTGGATCTCACATCTTCCGGTGAATATCAAACTCGGTGTACGTCATTGATTTTTGTTGACGTTCTCCGTAAAATGATTAGAACGTCATCAATTAAGTGTACGCAAGTGATTGTGTCTTGTTATTTTTTCATAGAACGTTGACGTTATGGCATTATCAATTTACAATGTAGTGTGTAATTGATTGTGTCTCATCCGGAATGCCATTTATTTTTTCATAGAATCATACTTAAAAAAGTCAGATTGATCTAACTAATGCGGGATAATTTTAGTGTGATCAACCAGGGTGGGCAGGGAAATGTAACATCGGTAAAATAGTTAGATTGCCTGGTCACAGGTTTGAGAAAACGTTGTCAACCGAAGTGCTACAGTGGCTAAATTATATAATAAAACAGTTATGGACTTTTTAGTGGTTGTATATGGTGTGATATTCACCGGAAAAATAAATATTGACCTCGGCTGTCGCCTCGATCAATATTTATTTTTCCGGTGAATATCACACCATATACAACCAATAAAAAGTCCATAATTGTATAGTATTAATAGTTCTTAAACGAATATTATCAAATAACTGACAAAATAAAAGAATTTTCGAGGTATATGAAATTTACATATTCGCGCAGTTATTTTTTTGCGTTTTTTAAATATGCACTATAACATATTACGCAAAAAAATAACTGCGCGAATATGTAAATTTCATATACCTCGAAAATTAATGCCGAGCTGAAATTATATGTGTAATGTGTTATAGTGCATATTTAAAAACGCAAAAAAATTAACTGTGCGAAAATGTCTAAATTTCATATACCTCGAAAATTAATACTGAGCGGAAATTATATGCGTAATGTGTTATAGTGCATATTTAAAAAACGCAAAAAAATTAACTGTGCGAACATGTCTAAATTTCATATACCTCGAAAATTAATACCGAGCGGAAATTATATTATACGTGATGTGTTATAGTGCATATTTAAAAAACGCAAAAAATTTAACTGCGCGGATATTTCTAAATTTCATATACAATGTACCTCGAAAATAAAAACACGCGGAATTAAATATATGTTTGCAGTAATTCGTAAGCTTAGTGTTAAGCTTTCGACAGATCTGTACTGTAGAGTGAAAAAATAGATTGAAATATTAAAAACAAAATGACAACTTAAAACATTTAAGTTCATTTGCAAAATTCTGTCCCCATAGAATATCATTCATTGTGTATTCCATCTTCAAAATAAGTTTATTTTTAATATTTTAGCGCTCAATATTTATAAATGAATAAATAAATAAATAAATAAAAATAAAATAAATAAATAAATAAAAATAAATAAAATAAATAAATAAATGAATGATTGAATATATGAATATAAATAAATTAAAAAATAAATAAAATAATAAATAAATAAATCAAATAACTACAAATAGCGCACACGACACAATAGTTAGCTTTTGAATTTAGTTGAAAATATTGTTTTATATTTAGATCCGAATTGGCATCTCAATATAAATCTTTGAGAACTGAAAATTTAGTTAGACAGTGAATTTCCACTAGGGAATTGAGGCCGGGTGCTTCGAGAGGGTAAGCACCTTAATTCCTGTTATGCTTGCCACACCCGCCACGCGTGATATCGGAAAATGAAATGAACAAGGAACCATGGAAACGTCAAACATATCCAGGATAATTTCGGATACAGAGAAAAATACAAAACTAATACATGTATAATGATTTTCAAATGGTTTGCCTGGAAATTTAATTTTAACTGATAAATTACCTTGAGCCGAGGAACTGCTGTTTAGCCTTTTAACTGGTTTGAACTTTATCCCTTGTTTTCGGTTTTTACCCTTGCCTTTACCATTTGCTAAGGTATTCGAGGTAGATTGTTTATCAACTGGGTCTTTCGATGGTTTAACTCCTGGCGGTGTACTTTGCATTAGGTTCCTCGGTTGAATTAACGGATTCCTCGTTTCTTCCAGGGGTCTTTTTGTGGGTGTGTCCGTTTGTCTTTCTTTCCAGGGTATTTTTATGGGCTTGCCCGTTGGTCTTCTATCCAGGGGTCTTTTTGTGGACTTGCCCGACGGTCCACCATACGGTGGTCTTCTTGTAGGTCTTTTTGGGACGTAGCTTGACGGTTTTCCAACTGTAGGTCTGGTCGGCGGGTTGTCTGTAGGTCTAGTGTTTGTGGGCGTACTTGGTTCGCTTCCTGGCGAGGTGTTGTCCTGTCCTTTACTTGGTCGAATGTTACTCATTCCGCTTCCAAGAGTTGTATTTTGTCGGATTACGGAAGGTTTTAAAATTGGCGGTTTCTTCGTTTGAAATCCTGCTGGTTTTCCGCCCATAGTTTTATTTCGTTGAACAAATATCGGTGTCCTGTCGAGGGTTTTATTGGGTTGAATCACTGGCCGTGGTTTAAGATTTGGAGGTTTCATATGGTGATTGCCATCTAGAGGTTGCTCAACACCCGATGTGTCATTTGGTTGAATATGTGCTGTAAAATTTGGGGGTTTCCTAAAACCATTTTGCGGCGATGTCCTATTTAGAGGTTGCTCAACATCCGATGTTTCATTTGGTTGAATATGTGCTGTAAAATTTGGGGGTTTCCTAAAACCATTTTGCGGCGATGTCCTATTTAGAAGTTGCTCAACATCCGATGTTTCATTTGGTTGAATATGTGCTGTAAAATTTGGGGGTTTCCTAAAACCATTTTGCGGCGATGTCCTATTTTGCTGACCCCCGGTACTTGTGCTCGCTAGAGAATTATTAGGTTGTATTCCTGTGGGTCTAACTCCAAGAGTTGCATTTGGTCTAACTCCAAAAGTTGTATTTGGTTTAATCCCTGGGGGTCTAACTCCAAGAGTTGCATTTGGTCTAATTCCTGGGGGTTTAACTCCAAGATTTGCATTTGGTCTAATTCCCGGGGGTATAACTCCAAGTGTTGCATTTGGTCTTATATTGGGGGGTCTAACTCCAAGAGTTCTATTTGGTTGAATTCCCTGGGGTCTACCACCACCCACATGGTTATTTGCTGGTTTTCCAAAAGACCCTGCTTGTATTAACCCTTTGCTGGGTAAATTATTCGGTCTCCCAGAGTTCTGAGGTAGTGGCGTGCTTCTTGACTGTGCATTATGTGGTCTGTTTTTGTCGCCGATAGGAATAGATCCTAAACAAAAAATTAAACAAACGAATATCTAATCAAAAACAAACATACTTTTCCATGTCCGAACAATCCAGAGGCAAAGTAAAACCTTTGAAACTGACAAGTTAGGTTAGACACGTGAAATTGAACCAGGGAAGTGAAGTCGGGTGCTCCGGAAGGGTAAGCACCTCCTGTTTAGCTAGTTACACCCGCCATGTGTGTAATTAAAATTATGTGAAAGGAACATGGAACTATGGGACGCCAAATATATGCAGGGCAATCCTGGGACATCAAACTTATTAACAATACTGTGATGACGGCCATAAAACTTTTGAATATGTTTTTTTTTCAAATACCAAGACCAAGTTTCAAAATCATTCATTTGCTAAGATTTTCCTTATCTAAAAATTTGGCAAGTTTTAAATCTGGATAATTTTGTTAATTATACGCCCGTGTAACGGGACGTATTATGGTATTGCGTTGTCCGTTTGTCCGTGCGGCCGTCTGTCAATTAACATTTTCTTGCCTGGGTCATATCTTTTGACTCGATGAGGATATCAAGATGAAACTTGTGCCACTGAAACATGTATTATGGGAAGGCGGTGTGTCGTGTGTAAAATTTAGGTGTCACCCCTACCTCGTCACGGGGCACAAGTTTTTAAGGAGTCCTACTAAAGGCCAGTGAACTAGCTAGATTCCCGGGTCACATGTGTGAGACTGATTCCCCATCTATGGTTGATTCTATTCCTTGCAATGCAATTGAGTTGAGTTGAATAATGATGTTTCACGTCCCAGTCAAAAATATTTCACTTATATCGAGACCTCGATAGCTATAGGCGAAGGTGCAAATATTTTGCCTGTGCGTTGCGCTGATTGCATACAGAAGGGTTCTTTTTCGTACCACGCCTACCGTGACCCGGGACCTCGTTTAATTTAAGTTTCCATCCGAAAGAACCGTGAATTTCATTTCGTAATGCCGAGTGCTTGGCGAAAGAACAGTCGCTACCCACTTTTCAAGTCTTGGGTCATACCCGGACGGGGTTCGACACACGACCTCCAACTTACACAGAAAGCACTCTACCAACTGAGCTACTGCAGCGGTTGCAATGCAATTGATAATCACATTCAACAAGTTTTTAACCTATCGAAACACATCTGATTTTGTTGATAAATCTTGGCGGGAAAAAGAACATCTAGGTAAGATAGCACCAGGGGTAGTGGTGTTGGATACAAGATGAAAGATGTCGCCGTTCTTTGGCTTGATTTTTCTGTCTGGGATGCAAGAATAAAATGCGGTTTGGTTTTTAAAACTTATGTTAATCGTCAATGATTTAAATGCATGAGAAGTGCATTTCAAGTTAATATAAACAGTCTTCAACAGAGCAGAGTGTGAGTAATGGTGTTTTACGCCCTGTCAAGATTCTTTCTTTTTTAAAAATCAAGACGGTCAGTTTTGGAATGGTGGAGGAAACTGGTGTATCCGGAGAAAACCATCGACCTTTGATAAGCGAACTGACAAACTGTCTCATACTAGGATATTTCCGAGTGGGATTCGAACCGAGGCGGTGAGAGGCGCTGTGATCCGAAATGACACCTCAGATTACTTGGCCATCGCGAGGTCCCAGACTTTAATAGAAACACATACTTCTACCTTGTAATATAAGTTATTAAACCCCTTTGGTGTTTCGCAATATAAGCATTAATATATAAAATGCGACATAGAATACCAATGCAGTAAGACTAAAATAACGTGAGTAAAAGTGAGTACCTTTGGCGAGGCTTCCGAACACGCCAACGAAGAAAAGAATCCTCCAAAAATCCATTTTCCTCAACCTGCCATGAATGCTTGAATTGAAATACTCGTAGTTTTGAAGGGTTAAGACGGGGGTTTGTTTTTTTGGCCAGCCACTGGTCAAAGTTTAACTGGTGTCAAGGCCGGATAAAGTATTTTAATACTTATTTTGTTAATGAGCGTTTAAGTAACAAAAACCGCTTTTCAGATTTTTTCAATCACGCTGAGCTTTCTATTGTGGAATCCCCACTTAAATTCTTCATTACACACGATTTACTAACTAGCCTATGTCAAATATCTTCTGGTCGGTTGAATTTTTTTCTCTCTCCGGTTTTTGAACTTTTCCTTTTCTAAATCTTTAAATACCATTTTAAGGAACTTGTATGCTTAATATTCACAAACAACAATAAATGTGAGGACAATAGAGTAAAATTTCTTTTTTGAATGAAGAAATGGAAATAGAAGATAAGCAACAAGTCCTAGGTCTTCCAACTTGCATACTTGAAGAAAAACAACGTATACCAGTTGGCAGACTTAACAACAGCTGCCAGAAGAGTAGAGTTGAGTAATTGAATTTTAAGCCCCAGTCAATATTCTTTCACTTATATCGAGACGGTCAGTTCAGGAGTGATGGAGAAAACCGAAATGCCTGGAGAAAACCAAAGCGGACTGAAAACGTTTTCACACACTAGGAGATGTCCTTAGTGGGGTCCGAACCCAGGTGGTGAGAAGTGCTGTGACCCGCTAAGTTCGCACTTTACTCCGGCCACCGATGCTTAAAATAGTAGAGATGTCAAACATCACTTTTTGAATTGAATCATAAAATATATTCAAAAAGTATTTTTTGATCAAAGTAAAAAAATGGTATATGGCAGAGATAACTATCTTCAAAAACCCCGTCAAAACAAATTTTGGCGTATTATATTTGATTAACTGATTGGTGCGAATACTATTTCCATATATCATTATTGAACATCTTCGAAATGCTATTTCGAAAATAGGAAATGCTTATTCGAATGTACATGTATACGATATTAATATTGCGAATATATACGCGATGTTATTTTTTTTTAAATCGGAATAACAATTGCAAAATTTGCAAAACAATATTTCGAAAAAAAAATTCTGCACCTTCGCCTATAGATGGCGTCGTCTCGATATAAGTGAAATTTCCTTGACTAGGACGTTAAACACCATTACTAAAGTCAACTCGTTCACTAATTAGTAGCTATACATATCGCGGTCACTCGGTAGCCAATCTTCCTCTCTATTTCGTTAGCTCAGTGATAAACTTTAGACAGGCCCATGTACTATAGCTACGGTGACTGAGCCGTCCCACCTAATAAATAAATAGATAAAATAAAAAACATGCTGTTCTGTAAACTTTCACATGTTATTTTAATGTAATCCACCTTAAATCGTGACTGGCAAAAAAAGATCTTCGCCATGTGAAAATCACATGATAATATCATTACTGTCTACCCTATTGTTCGTGAGCATTAACTAAACTTGTCCTCCGAACGTGAACTGACAAATGAAAGAATTTACAGTACAGATCTGTCAAAAGTTGAACAGTGGGCTAACGAAAAAGGAGTCAATGTTCGGCTGCTGAGTGGTAACTATTGGCTGAAACACTGCCAAGAGATAGGTTACAGCTAAAAATTTCGTAGATGGGCTTTTACGGTTAGCGATGAGATTTTCCGATACCCCTTACCGTTTCCGGTAAAACTTGGCTTCGTAAAGGTTCGACTTAGGACTACAAATAGCCTATAAAAGTATCCACAGACGCACTTTAACGTTTAGCGAAGAGATTTTTCCGATACCCCTTACCGTTTCCGATAAAAATGTAACTTTGTAACGGATCGACTAAGGATCATCAAATTTTGTATGTGGATATCCAGACACGCTCTTTAACAATAAGAGGAGAGATTTCTCCGATATCCCTTTACGTTTATGGTTAAAATGCAACTTTGTCACGGTCTGATTTAGGGTCCCAAATTTCGTTGTAGATATCCAGAGACGTGCTTTGACGTTTAAGGAAGATTTTTTATTTTTCGATATCCCTTACCGTTTCCTGTAAAAAATAACTTTGTATCGGATCGACTCAGAATATAGATATCCAGAGACGCGCTTTGACACTTATCAAGAAGATTTTTCCGATATCCCTTACCGTTTCCAGTTAAAATATGACGTTGCAAAGGTTCTGTGACACACTTTGACGTTTATCGAAGAGATTTTCCGACATCCGGTTATTATGTGACTACGTAACGGTTTGAATTACGACCTCCAAATTTCGTATGTAGATATCCAGAGATACGCTTTGACGTTCAACGAAGAATTTTTTCGATACCCTGTTTTCTGTAAAGAGAAATTTAGTATCAGATCGACTTAGGACATCCAAATTTCGTTTGTACTTTGACGTTTAGCGAAGATATTTTTCCGATATCCCTTACAGTTTTCGGTAAAAAAGGTAACGTTGTAAAGGATCGAAGTAAAACCTCCCACTTTCGTCTATATCCGCTTTTACGGTTAGCGAAGAAATTTTTCCGAAACCCCTTACCGTTTCCGATGAAACTGTGACATTGTAACGGATCGGCGTAGAACCTCCAAATTTCGTATATTGATATCCAGAGACGAACGTTGGTGTTAAGCGAAGTGATTTTTCCGACATCCCAAACCGTTTCCGAAAAAAAATATAGTTTTGTTACGGATCGACTTAGGACCTCCAAATATCCTATGACTTTGACATTTAGTGAAAATATTTGTTTCCTCCGAACGTGAACGGTCAAATGAAAGAATTTACAGTACAGATCCGTCAAAAGTTAAACAGTGGGCTAACGCAAAGGAACCAAAGCTCGGCTGCTGAGTGAAACGATATATGCATACCTATTGTCTGAAACACTGAAAACAAGAGATAGGTTACAGCACCCGATATGGAGCTAAAAATTTCGTAGATGGGCTTTTACGGTTAGCGAAGAAATTTTTCCGATACCCCTTACCGTTTCCGATAAAAGATTAACTTTGCGACGGTTTTATTTAGGACATACAGATTTCGTAAGTAGATATTCCAGAGACGCATTTTTTTGTCGAACAAAGGAATTTTTTGACACCCCTTTCCGTTTATGGTTAAAATGCAACTTTGTCACGGTTTGATCAAGGGACGCGTTTGGAGATTTAACGAAGAGATTATTCCGATATCCCTTAATCCTTTATAGTTTCCTGTAAAAATGTAACTTTGTAACGTATACATAACGAAGAGATAATTTCGATATCTCTTACCGTTACTTTGTAACAGATAGACTTAGGGCCTCCGTTTCTGGTAAAAATGTAACTTTGTAACCGAAGGACTTATAGGACCTGCAAATTTTGTATGTGGATATCCAGAGACACGCTTTGGCGTTTAGCGAAGAGATTATTCCGATATCCCTTACCGTTTCTGGTAAAAATGCAAGTTTGTAACGGATAGACTCAGGACCTCCAAACTTCGTGTATGGATATCCAGAGACTGGCTTTTACGTTTAGCGAAGAGATTAGTCCAATATCCCTTACCGTTTCCGGTAAAAATGTAACTTTGTAACGGATGGACTTGGAACTTCCAATATTCGTGGGTGGATATCCAGAAACACGCTTTGGTGTTTAGCGAAGAGATTATTCCGATATCCCTTACCGTTTCTGGTAAAAATGTAACTTTGTAACGGATAGACTTGGGACCTCCAAATTTCGTATGTGGATATCCAGAGACGCGCTTTGGCGTTTAACGAAGGGATTATTCCGATATCCGTTACCGTTTCCGGTAAAAATGTAACTTTGTAACGGATAGACTTGGGACCTCCAAATTTCGTATGTGGATATCCAGAGACACGGTTTGGAGTTTAGCGAAGAGATTATTCCGATATCCCTTACCGTTTCCGGTAAAAATGTGACTCTGTAACGGATGGACTTGGGACCTCCAAATTTCGTATGTGGATATCCAGAGACACGCTTTGGCGTTTAGCGTAGAGATTATTCCGATATCCCTTACCGTTTCCGGTAAAATTGTAACTTTGTAACGGATGGACTTGGGACCTCCAAATTTCGTATGTGGATATCCAGAGACGCGCTTTGGCGTTTAACGAAGAGATTATTTCGATACCCCTTACCGTTTCTGGTAAAAAAGTAACATTGTAACAGAAGGACTTAGGACCTCCAAATTTCGTATGTGAATATCCAGAGACGCGCTTTGGTGTTTAGCGTAGCGATTATTCCGATATCCCTTAATCCTTTATAGTTTCCTGTAAAAATGTAACTTTGTAACGTATGTAACGAAGAGATAATTTCGATATCCCTTACCGTTACTTTGTAACAGATAGACTTAGGGCCTCCGTTTCTGGTAAAATTGTAACTTTGTAACGGATGGACTTGGGACCTCCAAATTTCGTATGTGGATATCCAGAGACGCGCTTTGGCGTTTAACGAAGGGATTATTCCGATATCCGTTACCGTTTCCGGTAAAAATGTAACTTTGTAACGGATAGACTTGGGACCTCCAAATTTCGTATGTGGATATCCAGAGACACGGTTTGGAGTTTAGCGAAGAGATTATTCCGATATCCCTTACCGTTTCCGGTAAAAATGTGACTCTGTAACGGATGGACTTGGGACCTCCAAATTTCGTATGTGGATATCCAGAGACACGCTTTGGCGTTTAGCGTAGAGATTATTCCGATATCCCTTACCGTTTCCGGTAAAATTGTAACTTTGTAACGGATGGACTTGGGACCTCCAAATTTCGTATGTGGATATCCAGAGACGCGCTTTGGCGTTTAACGAAGAGATTATTTCGATACCCCTTACCGTTTCTGGTAAAAAAGTAACATTGTAACAGAAGGACTTAGGACCTCCAAATTTCGTATGTGAATATCCAGAGACGCGCTTTGGTGTTTAGCGTAGCGATTATTCCGATATCCCTTAATCCTTTATAGTTTCCTGTAAAAATGTAACTTTGTAACGTATGTAACGAAGAGATAATTTCGATATCCCTTACCGTTACTTTGTAACAGATAGACTTAGGGCCTCCGTTTCTGGTAAAATTGTAACTTTGTAACGGATGGACTTGGGACCTCCAAATTTCGTATGTCGATATCCAGAGACGCGCTTTGGCGTTTAACGAAGAGATTATTCCGATATCCGTTACCGTTTCCGGTAAAAATGAAACTTTGTAACGGATAGACTTGGGACCTCCAAATTTCGTATGTGGATATCCAGAGACACGCTTTGATGTTTAGCGAAAAGATTATTCCGATATCCCTTACCGTTTCCGGTAAAAATGTAACTTTGTAACGGATGGACTTGGGACCTCCAAATTTCGTATGTCGATATCCAGAGACGCACTTTGGCATTTAGCGAAGAGATTATTCCGATATCCGTTACCGTTTCCGGTAAAAATGTAACTTTGTAAGGGATAGACTTTGGACCTCCAAATTTCGTATGTGGATATCCAGAGACGCGCTTTGGCGTTTAGCGAAGAGACTATTCCAATATCCCTTACCGTTTCCGGTAAAAATGTGACTCTGTAACGAATGGACTAAGGACCTCCAAATTTCGTATGTCGATATCCAGAGACGCGCTTTGGCGTTTAGCGAAGAGATTATTCCGATATCCCTTATCGTTTCCGGTAAAAATGTGACTCTGTATCGGATGGACTTAGGGCCTCCAAATTCCATATCTGGATATCCAGAGACGCGCTTTGACGTTTAGCGTAGAGATTTTTCCGATATCCCTTACCGTTTCCGGTAAAAATGTAACTTTGTTCCGGATGGACTTGCGACCTCCAAATTTCGTATATCAATATCCAGAGACGCACTTTGGCGTTTAGCGAAGAGATTATTCCCATATCCGTTACCGTTTCCGGTAAAATTGAAACTTTGTAACGGATAGACTTGGGACCTCCAAATTTCGTATGTGAATATCCAGAGACGCGCTTTGGCGTTTAGCGTAGAGATTATTCCGATATCCTTTTCCGTTTCCGGTAAAATTGTGACTCTGTAACTGATGGACTTTGGACCTCCGAATTTTGCATGTGGATATCCAGAGACACGCTTTGGCGTTTAACGAAGAGATTATTCCGATATCCCTTACCGTTTCTGGTAAAAATGTGACTCTGTAACGAATGGACTTGGGACCTCCGAATTTCGTATGTCGATATCCAGAGACGCTCTTTGGCGTTTAGCGAAGAGATTATTCCGATATCCGTTACCGTTTCCGGTAAAATTGAAACTTTGTAACGGATAGACTTGGGACCTCCAAATTTCGTATGTGAATATCCAGAGACGCGCTTTGGTGTTTAGCGTAGAGATTTTTCCGATATCCCTTTCCGTTTCCGGTAAAATTGTGACTCTGTAAGTGATGGACTTTGGACCTCCGAATTTCGGATGTGGATATCCAGAGACACGCTTTGGCGTTTAACGAAGAGATTATTCCGATATCCCTTACCGTTTCTGGTAAAAATGTGACTCTGTAACGAATGGACTTGGGACCTCCGAATTTCGTATGTCGATATCCAGAGACGCACTTTGGCGTTTAGCGAAGAGATTATTCCCATATCCGTTACCGTTTCCGGTAAAATTGAAACTTTGTAACGGATAGACTTGGGACCTCCAAATTTCGTATGTGAATATCCAGAGACGCGCTTTGGTGTTTAGCGTAGAGATTTTTCCGATATCCCTTACCGTTTCTGGTAAAAATGTAACTTTGTAACGGATGGACTTGGGACCTCCAAATTTCGTATGTGGATATCCAGAGACGCGCTTTGGCGTTTAACGAAGAGATTATTCCGATATCCCTTACCGTTTCCGGTAAAAATGTAACTTTGTTACGGATGGACTTGGGACCTCCAAATTTTGTATGTCGATATCCAGAGACGCACTTTGGCGTTTAGCGAAGAGATTATTCCCATATCCGTTACCGTTTCCGGTAAAATTGAAACTTTGTATCGGATGGACTTGGGACCTCCAAATTTCGTATGTGGATATCCAGAGACGCGCTTTGACGTTTAGCGGATAGATTTTTCCGATATCCCTTACCGTTTCCGGTAAAAATGTAACTTTGTAACGGATGGACTTGCGACCTCCAAATTTCGCATATCAATATCCAGAGACGCACTTTGGCGTTTAGCGAAGAGATTATTCCGATATCCGTTACCGTTTCCGGTAAAAATGAAACTTTGTAACAGATGGACTTGGGACCTCCAAATTTCGTATGTCGATATCCAGAGACGCACTTTGGCGTTTAGCGAAGAGATTATTCCCATATCCGTTACCGTTTCCGGTAAAATTGAAACTTTGTAACGGATAGACTTGGGACCTCCAAATTTCGTATGTGGATATCCAGAGACGCGTTCTGGCGTTTAACGAATAGATTATTCCGATATCCCTCACCGTTTTTGGTAAAAATGTAACTTTGTAACGGATAGACTTGAAACCTTCAAATTTCGTATGTGGAAATTCAGAGACACGCTTTGGCTTTAATTCCGATATCCCTTGCAGTTCCTGATTAAAATATAACTTTGTAAATGATGTACTTGGGAACTCCATTTTTCTTCAGGGTCTTCAAATTTCGTATGTAGATAACGAGAGACATGTTTTGACGATTATTGAAGATATTTTTTGACTGATGATATCCCTTGCCGTTTCCTGTAAAAAATAACTTTGTATAGGATCGACTTAGGATATAGATATCCAGAGACGCGCTTTGACAATTATCAAGAAGATTTTTTCGATATCCCTTAATGTTTCTTGTAAAAAATAACTTTGTATCGGATCGACTTAGGATATAGATATCCAGAGACGCATAAATTTTCAAATATTTCTTTCAGAAAATTAAAAAAGTAATACATGTAGATGGACGATTACTTAATACAATGTAATTCGTGCACGATTTTTCTGATCGAATTATGAAGCGGTTTACAGTAATTGGTGATGAAGCCCACAACGATACAGGTCTGTCGAAAGGTTTAAACTAGGTAAAAAATTAGAATTTCTTAATCGGCAGTTCTGTAGCAACCCATTTTGAAAAAAAATACGCACTTTGAAAAAAATTCAAACTGCTTTAAATCTTTAAATTTTTTTCAAATCGCGTTGATCTTGTCACGGATTTAACGCAACTTGAGTTTATTTTCAAAATGCGTAATTTTTTCAAAGTGGGTAATTACAAGCTTATCTCGGATCTGTGGGACCCCTATATGTAGTAACTACCACAAATGTAGTAACTGTCACAAATGTAATAAACTAGTGTCACATATGTAGTAACGAACCACAAATGTAGTAAGGTTTGTCACATATGTAGTAAATGTTGGTCACAAATGTAGCAAAATTTTGCCACAAATGTAGCAACGAAATTTTACCACAAATGTAACAACTTAATTTTACCACAAATGTAGTAAAATTTAAAAAATGATAAAATATATTTTTTTCAATATGGCTAGTGTTAACAAATGACAAGCACTGTGGTTTCTCTTTCAGTTAATTTAAGGAATGTCTGTCGGGTAATTTAAGGAATGAAACCCCAAACCCATATTATGCCTCGGTTTCAACCATGTTTAGCCAGAGTCAAATGCAAGTCGATTCTTAAGTTCTAAGCTACTCATAACAATGTGGAATGTCACGGTTCATGTTCATGTGAACAGTCAATTTCAGCTCTGACAGGGCTACTACAAGGAACTCCCGAGATGAATTTCACGTCCCCAGTACATTTATTAGTCGCCGCTTCGAAGAGATTTTTTTTTTTGGTCACACCCCCATCTTTGATGGGTTGAGTTCTATTTATTTGTTATGGTTTGTTTATTATTCCACTTCTAGGAAGTTTCGTGGATTCGCAACCCGGGCAGGGTCTGACCAAGACTTAAAAATGGTATTTTAAAATGAAAGCCATTGGGGTAATTTGGAAAAGACCCTAAAACCTAAAAACGTGAACTTGATCTGTAACACATTGTGGTAGACTCACATGCCAAATCAGTTCAATATGTGCAAGCTTTTACGAAAAAAATTTGCAGAAAACTGTTATTTCAATCAAATTATCAAAGACAATTGCAAAGCATCGGATTCGTAACAAAACAAAACGTTAACTTGATCTGCAACTCATTGTGGTTGACTAGCATTCAAAAACTCAGCCTAGTATCTGAAAGTGTTTAGGAAACAATGCGGAAAACTTATAATTGACTGATGGACGGACGGAGGGACCGACCAACAGCATTATACTTCCTACATCTTAAGTTTCTTGTAGTATAATAATAAATACATGTACCCTACTAAAATCTGCAAAAATACAGAAAACCCAGAAACTTAAATTTAAAAACTGAATTTTACATAGTACATTTTTCTTTGGTAGTTTGGTTATTAATAAAGTCATTTATATCGGAATCAGAGCCACTTCTATCGGTATAGAATTCCCTTCTATCAGGTTAAAAGTCACTTCTAACGCGTTAAAAGTCACTCCTATCGGAACAACAGTCGCTTCTATCGGGTTAGAACGCACCTTAAATGTTGGTTTCTAACTTCGTTCACATTTCAAAATTTTCGTTACTACATATAGCGGTTTTCATTTACTACATTTGTGGTAACAAAAATTGTTACTACATTTGTGGTAACGATCGTTCCTACATTTGTGGTTCGTTACTACATATGTGACACAATTTTATTACATTTGTTACCGTTACTACATTTGTGGTAGTTACTACATATAGGGGTCCCACAGGATCCTCGTTATACGGGTTTGTTATATCTTAACTGCTTTTTCAGCAGCTTCCTTCTATCGGTATTATTTCGTCCAAGGACTGTCCCTGTCTCCGTTATTTGGCAGTCGAACTATGACTTCTTTTCGTTAGCTCAGTGTTAAACTTTCGACAGGTCTATAGTGTGCACTTTACAAGACGAGGTATAGACAAACAACTTTGACCTGGCCGTTTGACCTTTAATTTAAATATTTATAATAAACCAGGTGCATTTTAGGGAACACGTGTGTTTATTTTGTCTCCATCGTTGGAAACATGCATTATTTATTTATGCACTGCGAATCCTGACACTAACCAAGAATTTGGATCCTCAATTTGAAAATTCCCATTGAAAGGTCAAACGGACAGTTCAATGTTGCTTGTCTCTAAAAAGCATATATGTATGTATCTTACAAAATGGTATGATGTAGAATTAAAAAGGGGACTTTCGTATTCGAAAAGCAAAAATCTTTGTCAGACAATACTCAGTGGGACGAAAAGATGATGATGTATGTGTGATGCCGGTGTTCGAACCCCGACCGGGTCTGTCCAAGACTTGAAAATAGGTAGTGGCTTTTTTGCCAAACACTTGGCATTTAGAAATTAAAGTCACAGGTTCCTACGAAAGAGACCTTAAAAACCGATGCACCGTGTCGTGGCAAGCTTACACATCCGTCCTGCACTGCAAAGGTAAAGATTTTGTCACAACGCTTAGCTTGTGACGTCTCGATATAAATCTCATTTTTGACTAGGAAGTAATACCCAATCAATTCAATCAATCAATGTAGAGAAAGTATGTTGAAGACAGCTTTAAGTTTACATGTATCAGATTGTTTTTATTATTCTATTTCCAAATATACGTGCAATTTTTTCACAAACAAAAAAAATGGAAAGGACAATATAAGATTGTATATACACTGTTAACATTTATTAGATATTAAATCAAGTCGTTTCAATTTTAATACTAAATACCTTTAATATAAAGTACATCATTTTACAGTTACTCTGTGGTATTAAAATTCAATTATATCAGTGTTAGTAAAATTCTCTCTATTTCAGCTATGTTTGGTAGTTTTTACACACACACACACACACACACACACACACACACACACACACACACTCTCTCTCTCTCTCTCTCTCTCTCTCTCTCTGTCTGTGCTTATGTTTATCTTTGGTATTTAACTCTCTCTCTCTCTCTCTCTCTCTCTCTCTCTCTTGATATCTTTCTCTGTTTACGTGTGGTTTTCGTATTAATTAGTATATATGCATCTCTTTATAAACAGTTAAACAGTGGTTAGTAAAACAATCAAATCAAATTTTTCAATTAATATGCTCTCTCTCTCTCTCTCTCTCTCCATGTTTTGGGATATTAGTATGTGTACATTCAATTATAAGCAGTGGTTAGTTAAAAATCAAATCAAGCTTTATTAATTGTCTTCAGTATAGTATAATCGCTCTTTTTAAGCACTGTCAGATTAATTATTTTATTTTATTATTTATTTTTGATATTCAAGTTGTAAAATTGAATATTTTTACACACAAACTGTATCTATTATAAAGATGTTCACATTTGCTTCACAAGATTGGAATAAAAGTCATCAACAAAAACACTTCATGTTCCTTTTCCGTGTTTAGTGTCAAAAGACTCCGTTTCCGAATCCGGATGGTACAAAAGCATTCGCATTTCCTGGTGTGTTTGTGCATATCATTCTTTTTCTGGTATGTCTTTTGATGGTGTCACGCCGTATGTCATGTTCTGCACAAGCACTGGTGGTTTTTCATCAAATTTCTCAAAGGGAATCTTGGAACTTCTCGCATTTCTGCATTTCCTGAAGATCCTTAAAACGAAAACAATAAAAAATATTAATATGATTTAAAATTAGTTTTATTTATTTCATTTTATATTTCATTTATTTATTGTTTATTTTATTCATATATATAAATATATACATTTGAATTAATTAAATTCTGTTTTACGATTTTAGTGACTGTATTTTCGCCAAACCCTCTGTATTTAGAAATGAAAGTTACCCAGTTGAGACCTTGAGTGACACACTAAAGTGAAGAATCCTCGCTACCCATTGTCCTAAGCGAACTGAAAATGTCACAATTTGGCATTTTACTTGTAGCTGGTTGCGTCTCGATAGAAGTGAAATATGATTGGCTTCGACAAAAATCCCTATTCAATCAATCAATCAATCAATCAATCAATCTGAACTGGATAATTCGTCTGCCAAAGCTGGTGCATTTGTAACAAGTTAATGTAAATGACATGTGCTCCTGTTGAATTTTGTATGAAATAATAACATTCAACAGTAGCAATTGCGATGTGCTATGTAGGCTTTGGACTTCACTCAAAGTTGCTCGTGTTACTTTTGAGTGCATTATTTTATCAAATTTCAAAAATATCATATGGTATAAATACGAAAGCTTGTTCGTGCCACTTTGTAAAATCTGATTTTTTTCTTAAATCGTACGTACGATTTTTTAATTCGTAGATACGATTTTTAAATTCGTATGTACGGTTTTTAAATTCGTAGATACGATTTTTTAATTCGTACGTACGATTGTAAACATCGTACCTACGATTTGAGAAAAAAAATCAGATTACAAAGTGGCACGAACAAGCTTTCGTACATAAATGATCATAAAATATAGATTGACTTACAGGAATCCGAGTCCCAAACCAGCGATGAGGAGCAGCAGTCCTACAGCGATGGGTACAGCCAGTCGGACCATTCTTTCCTTTCCGTGATGTTTTCCTTCACATTCTTCACCATCGATACATTCCTTTTTCTGAGCTGAAATATAATATACAATAACAGGACGTTAGAACAACAAAATAATTAAATATATAGACACAGGATTCAAGACTCTATATTACACTCTGTACCACGGAGGTGGTATTAGAGGTTAAACTGTACAATATATATCCAATGGCAGTACACATATTACAAAATTATATTACAACAAAATATTATTTTAAATGTTATAAACAGAAAAAAATGAAATGAACTTGATATTTAAGTACATGTATAATATTTTAGAAATTTACATAAATTTAATAGTTCTACTTTATTTGTACTAGTCATTAACAAGACACCACTGTGAAATAATTAATTCTCGGTGTCCCTAATTTTTGGTTTTCGTGGATACAGTAGTTTTATATTTCGAAAACATTTTAAACGGTAACCTCAAACCACGAATTTGTCACCCCACAAAATGGTATCATAGTTTGTTAGAATCATGATAATTGGACACCTCGAAAATATATGATTTCACAGTTCATAAAAAATATTTGAGATGCATTTTGTCGCCAAAACTGAACTAACATAATTATTATTAAAGCATTAAAGTTGGCCATGTTGGATAAAAATACTAAGTTTATGCTGTAACTCATTTTTATGGCATGTCAAATGTTTCAATATTCAAACAGATAATATTGAACATATATTTGTTTTGGAATCATATGGTCTTTTTTAATATTGAAACGTTTAACATGCCATAAAATGAGCGTTTTGATAATAAATTTGGATGAGAGAGAGAGAGAGGAGAGAGAGAGAGAGATGGGGTGCTACCTTGTGCTGCAGCCATACTATTTTCATCAACACTATCTTTTTTCCCATCTTTTTCATGTTCTTTGTGATGATGTGGTGGTTTTGTATATGGTTTTGTTTTATTGTGGTGTGGATGGTGTCCTCCGTGGTGATGTGGCTTTTTACCACCGTGGTGTGGTGGCTTTTTACCACCGTGGTGTGGTGGCTTTTTACCACCGTGATGTGGTGGGCGGTGTCCTTCGTCGCTCTCTGATTCTTTTGGTTTGTGATCTAAGTCTGATTGTGTTTCTTCGTTCGAATCTTTGTGGTTGTCCTCATCGCCATATGGCGCACCTTAAAAAAGAAATATTTATAAACAAAGGGTGTTTTTAAATGAGAATGGAATAGAATGAAGCAATAGTTTTACGACAATTTCAAGATTTTTTTTTCATTTGCAAGTTCAGGGATTGTGGAGGAAACCAAATTACCTTGAGAAAACCATCGGCAAGGGAAATGGAATTTTTTTTACACTGATCCGAGTGCATATCGCCGCCGGAGAAAGGTAAACTTTGCTGGTGTTGAGGTACTTCCGACTTCGTGGCCATTGCTAGCCGGCTAAGGCAGACCTTCTACCAACGGCTAGCAGTGGCTTTCCCTAGGCAGTGAATTTTGCTGGCGTCGCGGTACCGGGTTCAAATCTAGACTGTGAGGGTCACTATGATATGAAGAGGTCCCTTAAATGAAAATGGAGAATAATCGCATGCATTTTGCAAATGTAATATTGCATGCCGTGTAAATGTGTTTTTTATTTTAAATATAATTTTGGCCAATATTTTTACATTAAAAACAATTTACTGTACGCAAAACAATATATAAGATATTCTTCTGATAACCCAGTCTCGTTGAAATTTCGTTTGAAAATAATTTCCAAAATATGTACTATAGTGGAAACTGCTGGTGAATTTAAAAGAATTTGAGCCATCTCATTAAACTGTGTTAAAACATTGTGTGCTTAACAAGTATTGTACTTTTTAAATTAGATAACTAAAATACCCATAAATACAGTACAGACCTGTCGAAAGTTTAACACTGAGCTAACGAATTTATAACAAACGATAGCTTATTTCGTTAGTTATGTCATATACCATTTTTTTGAATTTAATCATAAAATACATTCAAAAAATGGTATATGACAGTTACATCTAGACAGCTTTTCGGTACTTGCTGTCTATCAGCAGATCTAGACTGTCTTTCGGGCTTTGGTTATCCATATTTCGGATATTTGTCAGTCGCGATTCTACTCTTTTTCTTTAGCTCGGTGTTAAACTTTCGACAGGTCTGTATACTGAAAAA
The DNA here is from genome assembly GCA_021292105.1 of Anadara kagoshimensis. NCBI lineage: Eukaryota > Metazoa > Mollusca > Bivalvia > Arcoida > Arcidae > Anadara > Anadara kagoshimensis. Next base: position 42,471,030 of record CM037860.1, on the reverse strand, counting down.
GTTTTGACGGTCAACAGATAAATAAGGCATATTCCATATCTATCACCTTTTCGGGTATATTTACAATCATCTATAAAAAGTTGAATTTAAACTCCTCTTTGTTCTAAAAAAAACCCCTAACTAAATAAGTGTTTTTTTTTAAATCGAAAAAAAATATTGAAAAAAACACAATGTTCTATATCAATGCTACCAAACAGTTGCTTTGCATCTCTGGAAAGTAGGGGTAAATTATAAAAATACATTAGCATGACTAACTAATGAAAAAAGTAGTGCACATCACCATGGTTTTTCTTCATAATTGCACATTATACTAGTTTTAATTTTACAGTCCTAGACGGTCGTTCCGAAATACAATTCCTCATCAGTTGTGCTTTGACCAAAATTGTAAAACCAAAATTCAAATTGTTAAAAAAGATACCCAAAGGACCAAAATATATTTTACCCAATTTAGCTAAGGAAAAACTTTGCATGAGAGAGTATGCCTTAGTTTTTGAGTAATTTAAAATTTCAACTAGTAGCAGCAAATTTAGACAATAGTATATTTCATTTTGATAAATAATCATTTTCTGCAACACCATAGGGTTAAAAAGAAAAAAATAATACAGGAAATTTTTGGGCGCATAAGAAAAATACATCCTTAAATTAAACAAATGTGTTAAAAAGTAAATAAAAATAGATATAATACCTTGTGCTAAAAACACAAACAGGCCCAAAATCACAAAAACCGCCAAAGTCTTCATGTCTGTTGCTCAGAACCGAAATCTTCCAGGGGACAATTCGAAATGACAAGGTGTCTTAAAGACGTGACTAAATAAATACCCAGGAACTGATGTGCCAAAATATTAGTCGTGCTTTATAAACAATAAATTGATATAAAACAGAACCTTGAAAAAAATAACCAGAGCAGATAGAGAATTTAAATAGACATTTAACCACTACCCTACTGTTATTTAAACTTATATTGAAAAAGAAGATCGTGGTTAAAAATTCTATATAGATTGAAGTGTCCCAGTTTTTACCAGTCAGATGTAAAGACGGGTACCCTTGGGTGAGTGTGCATGTTTCAGTCCACGTGATGCATACATGTATTTTATTGACAAAGGAATAAAGCAGTCTAGTTTTTTCAAGTCATATGATGAAGTATTGGATATCTTAAATTAAACTCGTTTCTGAATGCCAAATTTAAATTAAAAATAGTACATGTGTAATTTTCAAATATTATTATACAATTATGGACTTTTAGTGAGTGCATATGCTTTGGTATATAATAAAAAATAAATGAATATTGACCAGTGTTGTTTATATCAGAATAATTATAAACACCTGCTAAAAAGTCCATAACTGTCTTGATAACATAATGAAAATGTAGAATCTAAAATGCATAAAAAATGAAAACCCACTAATACTGTTACTACGGTTTATATAGTAAATGTCGTTATTATTTCATCATCATCATCATCATCATCATCATCATCATCATCATCATCATCATCATCATCATCATCATCATCATCATTGTGTTATTATTGTTATTATTATTATTATTATTGTGAACGTACACCGGACATGCCAAACACTAATTACTTCGCCCAACTTTGAATGTACACCGGACCTAAAAAATTCACTAGATATATCGCGACACCTGGTGGGAGAGTTATCGTTGATAGTCTAATGTGCCGTCAAACGGGGGTAAACTCACTTAATGCATAGATCACTTTGTGCACTAAGATGGTATTCAATTTGGCAATGGAATTAAATTAGCGGTATTTTATCATCGTGAAAATTGCTAAAATTAGTACACAACTAAAATTAATATGTTTCATTAATATATTGTACATTGGAACAAATAATGTGTCACGTATATCGCTGAGAATAGAATAATATCGATAATCGTCGTGACAAACTCATGGACGAAGCACAAAGGAAACAATGAAGTGCCAAGTATCTGTCCAGAAACGAGGTCTTTTTGTTGATAATGCGGTTAAATATCGATTGCATTAATAAATATTTTAAATTAACACATTTCGCTACATAGACAAACAACATTCAATGGTCTTTTGAAAACTTTGGATACAAAATTATTACATTTGTATTATATTTAAATTAAAATACCAGTCGCAAGTACACTCTGAACTAATAAAAATGAGAAGTTCAAATGCCGAGTGGTGGTCAGTGTCCGAAACTCTGCAGTGAGATAAGTAACAAATGTCTTTAAAATGTCAATACAGTTGAACCTGCCTTAAAGGTCACCTCTATATAAGGACCACCTGCTTATAAAGGCCAGTCGAATTATATCCCAATTGTTATTTACATGTACTCATATTATATAAACCTGTATTGCTCTTTATTCATATTATTTGAACCTGTCTATAAAGGCCACCTGTCCATAAAGACCGCTTTTACTGGTTCCCTACAGTGGCCTTTGTAGACAGGTTTGACTGCATATACGGTTAGCGGCTAACGAGGGTTGAGATAAGATGTCGATTTGGTACTAACAAAATTGTACTCCGTCAGCTTAGTGTTAAACTTTGGACAGGCACCTGTACGTTGCACTCTATCGATTAAACCTCCAACCCCATTCTTTTTATCCTCCGCCGAAAAATCGGCGAGGGAATATGTTAATGCATTCTGTCTGTCCATGTGTCACACTTTTTGTCCAGACCAGGCCCCAGAATACCCGGGATCATGAACAATACACAAAGACTTATCTCAAAAATGAGAATAACCAGGTTTATCTTCAGTTAATAAGAGATAGTCCAGTTCATGTGAATTATTTGTCAGTTAAATTAAGTTTAACTGAGTTAAACTTAATTTAACTGAGATAAATTGAGTTTATCTAATTAATGTGACTTTCGAATTCCATACTTATCATCAAAATATAAGTTTTGACTTAACTAAGTTAAGTCCAAAAGGGCAAAGCATTGCTCGTGATCCCGGGCCCACGTACTTATTTTGGAAAAGTTAAGTTCAAACTTAGGTTTAAGTAAAAAAAAAAAGTCAAGTTTGTTTCGTGCGTTTCAGAGTTGAGAAAAAAAACTTAGATTAAAGTATAAAAGCTAGGTTAAGTATTGTTCGTGATCCCGGGGTCAGTTCTCAGCCATTTGATATTGATGAAACTTTACTGGAATAATCGGGTGTATTTGTGTATATCTCTTTCCTGTACCGGATAAGTGTTTTATCTAGGAGTTATGGGCCTTTGTTTTTTAACGATTAGTTTTGTCTTGACTAGTTCCCCAATACCACCCATCAAATATTGATGAAACTTTACAGGGAATGACTAATGGCTGGTGAAGTTGTGCATATCGTTATCCTGTTCCGGTTCCATGGATTTTCTAGGAGTTATGACCCAGTTGCAGAAACCGTAATATTTAATTAACGTTTGCCGTTTTTGCTCTGCCGTTTTAGAAATGATCAATTGGATGGGATTTTGCGTGTAAGTCAATAATATTTCACTTATAAAGGGCAGCTATATGTAAATTGGCAGAAATATTGACCGTTCCAGTGCGCTCAGGGCAATGTGCAGGGGTGGTTCTTTAGCGAACCACGCCTACTGTGACACAGGGAATCAATTTTAAGGTGTCTTCCGAAGGTCCCCATCATTTCAATTTCAATTACCGAGTGCTTGGCGATAGACCAGTCACTTGTTCAGACCTGGCCATGGTTCGGACCTCGACCTCCCACAGAGCGAGCACTCCGGAGTTGCTGATCAAGCAGGTTCTTGCATATTTTTATCGATTCAACCATTAATTTTATGTTGTGAATGAATCATTCCTATTTTTACAGTTTCAATAATTGGCACTTGAATAAGGATAACACAGTGTTGACAAAACTACAAAATTTTTATTTTACAAAAAATAACATTAAAACAATTCATTTACAATGCGTAACCTGTGAGTAATATTTGATTTGCATTGGTACTGTGAAATATCTGTGGTAAAATGCTGAAATGCTGGTCTTATTTTCCATAAAATGTAGCTTGTTTCAAACTCCTTCCTTAACTAAGAATTTTCTTAACTTAAATCTGTTAAATTTGAAATTTTAATAATTTTGTGATTTCCAAGATATTCGGGAAATTATTGTGTCATTTTGAAGCTCATTTCAAGCTTAAAACATTTGTATTAATTAATATTTTCAAAAATGTTTACTGTAAACGTATTTCTTTTCATGGTGTACTAATTTTCGCTTATTTCGTGTTTGTTTTGCGCGAATATTAATACCAAGCAAAAATTATTTTATTCTTTTTATTAAAAAGTGCATATTTCAAAAAACGCGAAAATTTAACTTCCGCGGATAGGGCTAAATTTTTATACCGCGAAAATAAATACACGCGAAATTAAATACGGTTAGTGTTTGTAATTTCTAAAAAAAATGCTTAAGTTAAGAAAAATCTTAATTAAGAAATGAAACTGAGGTCAGTCCAAAACGTCTCGCGATTGAAGTGTTAATCTTATATGTCTATCAATAATTTAAAGTTGATTGAAGTTGAGTATGATTAAATAATTCATAAAATTTTGTCATAAAAATAATTGGAAATCAAAACATCTACAAACTCTTCCCTCTCTCTCTCTCTCTCTCTCTCTCTCTCTCTCTCTCTCTGTGGAATCGCAACAATGGAATATATACATCTTGAAAACATGTATTTATAAATTTTTATGTTAACAAACAACGATAATATAGATTAAATAAAAATAAATCACAATGAATCAAACATAATGTCCAGAAGTTCAATTTTAAACATCCTTTTTTGCTAAACGATATTTTTGTAAATCGTTTACAATTAAAACTTGTGCCCTAAAATTTTAGCTCAAGGATAGAACCTTTCGTTGTCTTTCAGATAGATCTAATACTTCTCGACGTATGGGGGCGGTGGTGATGTCGGTGCTAGTGGTTCTGGCGTGTGTGACGGGACTATTACTGGTCCCTCTAGCGGAGGCTTCTCTGTGGATACATTTTGTGTAGCAACCACGTAATTATCAGCCCTTCTGCTAACTTTCTTTTCTTGTAAGTTGGTAAGGGAGTCGCCGACCTGCTTTCTCCTTTGTTTACACTTGTAAATACTTAAAATAAATTATATGATTTTTAGTTTAGATATAAAATCAAAATGGAAGTCCTAGTCTCATCAGTGTGTGGATGAAATATTCGTTGTAAATATTTATCACACGTGTGAAGAATTCGTACGAATTTTTTACACGTGTGATCTATTCGTACGGTTCAACAATGCTTGTTTGTCATTGTCTCCGAAAACAGTCTAAATATTCTGGCGAGTTTCATGGGCATTTTAAGATTCTGTTCTCACATTTGAATAAGTTGAAACACGTGTACTGATAAAATGCATACAAACATGTATATAAGAGAAACTACATTGTTTAAGACTTTCTAACACAATTTTAAAGCATCACTCTTTATAATTATCTTACTACTGGTAAGTGGTACCGTTTTTATATTCCAAGCGAAAATTTGCTGTTGATGATTTCCAAACCTTAGACATAAGTGTCGAAGTCTTTGGACAAGTCAGTTTTAGACGCCTGGTAAGTTAGAGGCAATGCAAAATGAAGTAACTTGCTTAAGGTAAAAATATGCCCCTGTCGGGATTCGAACCCATACCTTAAGATATAGAGTCCGATGTTCTCAGTACAAACTGAACTGCATGCTTCCACGAACAATCCCTAACAATGGTAAATCTTTCCAACAACTTTACCTATGAAAAATTATAAAATCAATAAACTCACCAGACGCCAGTGATTATGCAGATGACAAGAACCACAATAATGATGGCTAGGACAACGAAGAACTTCCGCCGACTTTTATGACACTTCCGGATGCCCTTATCGTCCTTGTCGTCATGGTTACAATCATCGTCGTCGTCATCATCTTTTTTATCGTCGTCATCTTGATCATACCTCCCTATAAATGTATAAATTGGTATAATTAATATAATTATATATTAGATCTATATTTTGCCAATATTCAGTACCATTAGAACATTTACGGCAGAAATACAGAAACAATGTCTACACATGTTATAATCATAGACTAGTTAAATTCCCAATTTAGCACAATTGTTTTGCTTTCTTTCTTATTTACTGTTTTTGTATAGAATTTCAATGTACAGTCAATCCATGTCCAAATCACAATCCCAAAAGTCAACCACGAACATACCAGTCCATATCCAAATCACAATCCCAAAAGGCAAACACAAACATGCAAGTCCATGTCCAAATCACAATCCCAAACGGCAAACACAAACATACCGGTCCATGTTCAAATTACAATCCCAAACGGAAAACACAAACACACCGGTCCATGTTCAAATCACAATCCCAAACGGTAAACACAAACATACCGGTCCATGTTCAAATCACAATCCCAAACGGAAAACACAAACATACCGGTCCATGTTCAAATCACAATCCCAAAAGGCAAACACAGACATACCAGTCCATGTCCAAATCACAATCCCAAAAGGCAAACACAAACATACCGGTCCATGTTCAAATTACAATCCCAAACGGAAAACACAAACATACCAGTCCATGTTCAAATCACAATCCCAAACGGCAAACACAAACATACCGATCGATGTTCAAATCACATTCCCAAACGACAAACACAAACATACCGGTTTATGTTCAAATTACAATCCCAAACGGAAAACACAAACATACCGGTTTATGTTCAAATTACAATCCCAAAAGGCAAACACAAACATACCGGTCCATGTTCAAATTACAATCCCAAACGGAAAACACAAACATACCAGTCCATGTTCAAATCACAATCCCAAACGGCAAACACAAACATACCGATCGATGTTCAAATCACATTCCCAAACGACAAACACAAACATACCGGTTTATGTTCAAATTACAATCCCAAACGGAAAACACAAACATACCGGTTTATGTTCAAATTACAATCCCAAACGGAAAACACAAACATATCGGTTTATGTCCAAATCACAATCCCAAATGGCAAACACAAACATACCGGTCCATGTTCAAATCACAATCCCAAACGGAAAACACAAACATACCGGTCCATGTTCAAATCACAATCCCAAACGGCAAACACAAATATACCAGTCCATGTTCAAATCACAATCCCAAACGGAAAACACAAACATACCGGTCGATGTTCAAATCACATTCCCAAACGGAAAACACAAACATACCGGTCCATGTTCAAATCACAATCCCAAACGGCAAACACAAACATACCGGTCTATGTTCAAATCCCAATCCCAAAAGGCAAACACAAACATACCGGCCCATGTTCAAATTACAGTCCCAAACGGCAAACACAAGCATACCAGTTTATGTTCAAATCACAATCCCAAAAGGCAAACACAAACATACCGGTCCATGTTCAAATTAAAGTCCCAAACGGCAAACACAAATATACCGGTTTATGTTCAAATCACAATTCCAAAAGGCAAACACAAACATACCGGTTTATGTCCAAATCACAATCCCAAAAGGCAAACACAAACATACCGGTCCATGTTCAAATCACAATCCCAAACGCCAAACACAAACATACCGGTTTTTGTCCAAATCACAATCCCAAAAGGCAAACACAACACATCGGTCCATGTTCAAATCACAATCCCAAACGGCAAACACAAACATACCGGTCCATGTTCAAATCACAATCCCAAACAGCAAACACAAACATACCGGTTTATGTCCAAATCACAATTTCAAAAGGCAAACACAAACATACCGGTCCATGTTCAAATCACAATCTCAAACGCCAAATACAAACATACCGGTCCATGTTCAAATCACAATCCCAAACAGCAAACACAAACATACCGGTTTATGTCCAAATCACAATTCCAAAAGGCAAACACAAACATACCGGTCCATGTTCAAATCACAATCCCAAACGCCAAATACAAACATACCGGTCCATGTTCAAATCACAATCCCAAACGGCAAACACAAACATACCGGTTTATGTCCAAATCACAATCCCAAAAGTCAAACACAAACATACCGGTCCATGTTCAAATCACAATCCCAAACGGCAAACACAAACATACCGGTCCATGTTCAAATCACAATCCCAAACGGAAAACACAAACATACCGGTCCATGTTCAAATCACAATCCCAAACGGCAAACACAAACAAACCGGTCCATGTTCAAATCACAATCCCAAAAGGCAAACACAAACATACCGGTTTATGTCCAAATCACAATCCCAAAAGGCAAACACAAACATACCGGTCTATGTTCAAATCACAATCAAAAAAGTAAAACACAAACATACAAATCCATGTCCTCCAAATCACAATCCCAAGATAAATGTAAAAACTTTGAAAACTGTTTAAGTTAAACACGTGAATCTCCACCAGAGAAGAAAACGATTTCAGTCCAAATCACAATCCTAAAAGCAAAATTAAAACTTTGATAACTGGAACATTTACTGAAGCACGTGAACCTCCAGGTGGTGCCATGGAAGAGATGTCGAGAATAAGTTATGATATAGGTATTATGATGCTCACCTTCATGATTTTTGAGGTGGTGCCGATGGTTTTTATCTTCGCCAGAATCAGGTGGTGGTTGACTTGCATGAGCTAGAAAAACAAAAAACGTATTTAAATTTCTCTTTGAAGTAATTTGTGGTCCCATGATGCGATGGTAGTAATATAAAATTACTTACCATCGTGAGGGCAGATAATTCGGCTAAGTACCAATATATGAGTTTGTCTTAGGCCGAACTATCTCAAGTTGCTTTTTCGCTATTGATAGCAATATAAAAAGATAATTCGGCTTAGTACCAATATATGTTTTGTCTTAGGTCGAACTATCTTGCCTAAACGATATGGCAAGTTGCCTTATTTATAAAAAGTGACTTACCCTCGTTAAGGCAGATAGTTTGGCCTATGTAAATCTTTGTCTTTTTTATTATTAAAGAAATGAAACTTAGTTTTCTTTTTACTAGAAAAATGAAAGAATATTTGATATTTTGCACACAGTATAACATTTATAAACGAGAAAACGCGTTATTCTTTATACCTTAAATTGAATGGAACGCGTGCAATTAGAACTTTGAGCCAAATAAAGTTACTAGTAGTTAGGACACGATTGCATAAATACTGTGGAACCATTTATTTTCGTGGCGTCCAAAATTTCGTGGTTCTATGGAAAAAAACGTTGTCAGTGTTGGGTGTTAGATTTGTGGTTTGCGGTCTCCCTTTAAAGTAAATTTTCAATTAATACTAGTATTTTCGTTATGTCATGTTATCCACGAAAAACAACGAAAATCGAGGCATCATGAAATCATGTACCAAAAAAAAACAACAACAGTGAAATGTACTCGTATTACATCTCTATAAAACCAAGGTTGACTCGTTTTGAATAAAAGATACGAAACTATTTTGATTGATTGAATACATTACAAATTGAATTCAAATTCAGCAGAAGTTCAGTACAACTAGAAGCGTGTACTTAACCATTACCAAAAGAAATCGTGATCAAATCAATGTTCTTAAGGATTATAGTTTTGCTACAGTGTCTAGAACTCAATTCAAAGCCCTAGCATTTTCAATAGAACAGATGTTTACAAGTAAACAACCCAACACCTCAAACAACTGGGTAATATGTTGGCTTTGAATATTTGCTGAAAGATTTTTCATAAACTGAATGTCTTTTTAGAACCAACGACTGACTTCATCATCGAAAAGAACTTTATTTTGTAATTAAAAATTTAAAACAAAATTCATCAAAATATAAATTCAAACAAATTTAAAGATCAAGATTCTGATCAGCTTTCTAAAAACATGACTATCATTTTTTTACACTTTTAATCTGTTTACTTATCTATCAGTACCAACTAAACGTGTAGCCAATTAAAAATTCATATTTATCTAAATCTTAAAAACATCACTTGAATCAATATTCACTTTACGTGATTTTTATCCAAGGTCGTGAAGTATTTGGGTTTTACAAAAATAATCTTGTACTTAATGTCCCGCTCTCCTGGAGTGGCTGACTGGGGACGTGCATTTTTGAAAAAAAATAATAAAAAAATAAAAATTAAAAAATAAAATAAAATAATAATTATAATAAAAAAACTATTACGTTTGCACGTGAAAATTAGTTTTTTTGCATGGCATTACGCAGACACTGTTCTCTCCTGATCCTGATACAAGGGGACAGGAGACAGTTTGACCAATATAGCAAGCTTAGCTGCTAGCTAAATTATGATCTAAATATAAAACATTGTCCTAAATGTTGAGACATCCTATGTTTCATCAGTTATTAAGATCTAAAATATAAAAACATTGTCCAAAATGTCGAGACTCCTATGTTCATCAGTGTTAAGATCTAAATAAAACATTGTCTTAAATGTTGAGACATCCTATGTTTCATCAGTTTTTAAGATCTAAATATAAAACATTGTCCAAAATGTCGAGACATCCTATGTTTCATCAGTTTTTAAGATCTAAATATAAAACATTGTCTGAAATGTTGAGACATCCTATGTTACATCAGTTTTTAAGATCTAAATATAAAACATTGTCCAAAATGTCGAGACATCCTATGTTTCATCAGTGTATTAAGATCTAAATATAAAACATTGTCTGAAATGTTGAGACATCCTAGGTTTCATCAGTGTATTAAGATCTAAATATAAAACATTGTCCAAAATGTCGAGACATCCTATGTTTCATCAGTTTTTAAGATCTAAATATAAAACATTGTCTGAAATGTTGAGACATCCTATGTTACATCAGTTTTTAAGATCTAAATATAAAACATTGTCCAAAATGTCGAGACATCCTATGTTTCATCAATGTATTAAGATCTATATATAAAACATTGTCGTAAATGTTGAGACATGCGATGTTTTATCAGTAATATTAAGATATAAATATAAAACATTGTACTAAATGTCAAGACATGCAATGTTTCATCAATTTTGTAAGGTAATATTTGACTATAAATGTTGATAAAACCAAAAACGCCTAAATAAAGACCAAAAAATTGTAAGAATGCTTGCCTCTTGTCATGACTGAAATGTCATGTGCTATATTTTGTAAAAATTCAAAAGAAGCACATGTCAGAAATGTCAAAAAGTGATGCGTCTTCTTTTTACGAAGAAACATTTGTAGTTAGCTGATTCTATTCACCTTTGATGAATGTATCTTTATTTTGTATGATAGTATAGAGTTCAGATGTTATAATGTTATGGCGGAAAATCTAGAAGGCTAACAATTCTAGTTATGTGCCGAACAATGTCTTCCTTTCATTATTTATATATATATTCAGTTCGCTTTACATTTTGAAGTCGGGTTTACAATGACCTCAGTTCAAATGAGAAGTACTGGGTTACAGCGCTTCAATGTACAATACAGACCAGTCGAAAGTTTGACACTGAGCTAACAAAAAGGAGTCGAAACTCGGCAGCCGAATGGTCGAGATATGGATAGATTGTGACTGAAAAGTTACCGTAAGAGATAGATAACAGCTGCCGAGATATTGCGAACCAGGGATCTATCTTAGCTGTTAATTTGGTGCTCGCAGTGTTAAACTTTCGACAGGCCTGTACTGTAGTTCACACATTGGTACATACAGTGTCATAGACAGAAAAAAAAATCAATGGACATACTAAAGTGATCTTCATAACAAAATCGTAATTAATAATTCAAAATCTACCTGTGTAAGAGTGGAGTAATGGAGTTTTACGCCAAAGTAAAAACCCTTTCATTTATAACGAGGCAGTCAGTTCTGTGATGATGGAGGAAACCGAAGTGCTTGGAAAATACTACCGACAAACATGTTAGGCAAGCGAAATCGAAAGTTTTCGCTTTCACTTATAACTATACGGTCAGTTCTGGAATGATTAAGGAAACAGGAGTGTCCGGAGAAAAAAATCGTATTAATAATTCAAAATCCACCTGTTTAAAAGTGGAGTAATGGGGTTTTACGTCCCATGAAAGATTCTTTCACTTGTATCGAAGCAATAAGTTCTGGGATGATGGAGGAAACAGGAGTGTCCGGAGAAAAACCATCGTATTCATAAGTTGGTTTAATAATTCAAAATTTACCTGTTTAAAATTGGAACAACGGAGTTTTACGCCCAAGGAAAGATTATTTCACTTATATCGAGACGATCAGTTCTGGGATGGTGGGAGAAACCGAAGTGCGAGAATACCACCGACAAGCAAGTAAAGCAAGCAAACTGACAAGCTTTCGCTTACTAGGAAAGGCCCCGAGTGGGATTCGAGCCTAGATGGTGAGAGGCGCTGTGATTCGTAAATTTGCGTTACAGACACTCGCTCACCAAAGTCCCCAGCTGTTCAAGAATAATAAGCCGCGTTTACGTATGAAGTTGTATAATTCGTTAATTCTTTAAAATTGAATACTAGTAAATAAAATTAACAAAATTCCATATACATGATCATGAAAAATCAATAGTTTAATTTTGTACCAGTGTTCAAGATAAATAGTGTAAAATGATATAATATGTTAATTAAAAACCGGTTTATGTAATCGTTTTTAAATTTATAAAATTGTATGACTTAAACACGAATGGACAAAGTTGTTTTCCATATGCACTGCCTTAATTTTTGTTTGAGAAATGAGGCCTGCTTGGTTTGTTGTTTGTCATAATATCATTTTTTGAATGTGTTGAAATTTTAAAATTAAAAAAAATGGTATATCATACTGCAGTGTCGAAATCATGTCAATTTCACGGCAAAACGTGGGGTGATGGTGTTTTAAGTTCAAATCAAGATCCTTTAATTATATCGAGGTCTGGTATGATTGAGGAAAACGGAGTACTCGGGGGTGGGGGTGGGCGAACTGACAATCTTTTTCTTATACTCGGATTTGTAAAAATATGACACCAAAGAGTTTCGATGTACTTGGACTTTTTTCTTCAGCAAAACTGAATAACTAGCTCATCTGATCTTTGAATCTTTTTTCACCTTAGACCTATTGTGTCAGAGCTAACTACATCTGAAAACTAATGTACACTTGTGAACTACATCTTAGACCTTATGTACCCTAGAAGTACATAAATACATGTATACCAAAGACATCTTAGACTTATTTTATCCTGAAGAGGAAAAAAAATAAAACTACAAATGTTAAAATATATTTGACCATACCTTGTTCTGAATAGTATATACAACACACAACCAATAACAAAAATATCATCAACCCCTTCATGTTTCACCTGTCCACCGCCGTATCTCAAAAATTAAAATACGTTAGTCTTTAATATACCTTCTATATACATATTATATATAGTGACGTTAGAGTATTGATTAACTTGGAACTGTTCCATATACGTGATGGTTTACCGTTATACCTGATTGCAGGTAAATATCACAAAATGTGTATTGGCTATCTAGGTCAACTTATAGAACATTATAGGTACAGTGCAGACCTGTTTAAAGTTTAACACTAAACTAAGGAATTAGTAGAAAATCGGCAGCTCAGATTGGCTCCTTGTTTCCAATATCTTAACAGCTGTTATCTATCTCTTTCGGCAGATTTTCGATCACAAGTTATCCGTATCTCGTTCGCTCGGAAGGTTTCGGCACCTTTTCGTAAGATCGATGTTAAACTTTCGACTGGTCTGTACTCCACAAGTGTTTATTTAGGTACAGTCCCGTCGAAGGTTTAACACTGAGATAACAAAAAGGCTTCCGAGTAGCGGATATATGGAACCAGTGAGCGAAAGCTGACGAGATATAAATAGCAGCTCTTGAACAAGCTGTCTAGATTCAGCCAACGAGAGGCCGAGATGAGCTATCGGTTCGGCACTAATTCGTTACCTGTAAAGTTAAACTTTCGACAGGCCTGTACTGGAATTCAATCAGATGGGCCAATCAATAATTGATCACGCTAAATGATGATAAATGCGTTAAGATATTGATATACTTGTCACTATTTATTGGCTCATTGTTGATATGAAAGCCTAATAATAGGTTTATGACTGCCTCAGTGGTAGAGTTTAGTTGAATAATGGTGTTTTATAACGACCTGGTCAAGAATATTTCACTTACATCGAGACGTTGCCAACCATAGTCGAAGATGAAAAAATTTCGTCTGTGCGTTGCGCTGATGGTATTATACAGCAGAGTTCTGCATCGCGCCACGCCTACCGTGACATAGAATCTCGTGTCTTGAGTTCGTACCCACGACTGCAATAATGAAGTGTCCGTCTCGAGAGCGGGAGGTCGTGGGTTCGAACCCTTACAGGGTAATACATAAGACTTTAAAATTAGGAAAACTGCATGACAAATAGATACAGAGGGAGCGTGTTGCACATGTGTAGGATATAGATAGAATATTTCAGCTGCATAAGACGTATTCGAGATATTGCCTCCTTGCTTGGCGCTTGGTATAAGAGGACAGAGTACCTACTGATCCACTCGGTGTCAGTAAAAAACTGGGGAGTGGTATGCCTGTCTGCAGGACTCTGTGACCTAGCATTTTAAACCTCTCTGAGTGCGCGCTGACACAAGGCAGACAATAATACACTACCACATCTCACCCATACACAAACCTTTTCTTAGATTAATCCTTAGCTGTTAATAAACTTGCTGTCGTCGCAAATAGTTTAAAATTGCTGATGCCACAACTATTGGGATCATGAATAAAAAAAATTAAAAGGAGTAGGAGTGTATTTTTCGCATTATTACAACTTTTATTTCGCGTAATAAAACCTTTTAGTTCGCGCTATTACACCATTTTGTGTTATTCCACCTTTAATTTTGCGCGTTTCGCCTTCATTTTGCGTTAAATCGCGTTTCAATTTTGTAATATTTTCGCGTTATATTACACCTTTCAATTTTACAGTATTTCGCGTAATATAACGCATGTTATCATAAGGAAAAATCCTAAAACAAATAAAGCATGTAAGATGATTCCTGTAATACATGGTATTCATAAGTACTTGTACAGCATTTATTCAACGCCATTCTAAGAGGTGTTCGGATGCGATGTCTTCCGATTTTGATGACGTCACACTTCCTGGCGACAGTGTTTACATTTGCCGCGAGATGCTAGTAGACACAACACGTTTTGTTTACCTATGAGAAAAAAATCAACACTTTCAGCTGGTTTTCAAAGAAAAAATTTGCTAGTTTAAAATGTCGGAAGGTAAGACATATAACAATAGAATTTTAAAAGATTTATTTTGTTTTAATCTTAAAACAAGACACAAATTTAGCACTAGTTTAGATTGACATCAACACACACTAGCGGTCTGTGTAGCTCAGTTGGTAGAGCGCCCACTTTTAGAGCATGAGGTTCCGACTTGATACCCGGGATGGTCATGCATCCTTTTTCCTGTTACATTTGACAAGTGTTTGTTCTGGGATTGAATTTGGCGTTGTTTGGATACAAAATGGCTAAATCGAAAAACTTGAAGGGGTGTGACAATCTTTGCTAGCTCTGTTGGTAGACTACTCTATAGAATATTTTTCCCAGTTGCATATAAACACATATTCGAGAAAGTAAAATTCACAGGATTTAGAAATCTTCAAAATCGTCCACGATTCCACTTTATTCGGGACTGAATCTAATAGCATGCCGGGTTTTTTTATTAAGGAAACTGATTCTGAAGTAACTTTCACATTAAAACATTGTTTTATGGAAACACACAATGCTGCAGTACCTGACTCACCCGGTGTTATAATAGTTTATTCTCTTGTCTGTGGACTCTTGAGAAAGAACCTTGTATACGTGACACCCCCCACTCCACTCCAACCCCCCCCCCCCCCCAACTGAGTAGGATTTCGTCGTGAATATCCAAACATTGCTGATTTGACGTAAGCAACAATAACCAACCAACAATATGGCTGACTATACATAGGCGTAGGAGGGTTTTTAATATTGGGGGGGGGGGGGGGGGGGCAAACCGAAGCTATGTCTATGTCGTGCCGCAGGTACGACCTCGTGCCTATGGCACGAGGCGGGGGAGAGTATGAGAGGGGTGTTGACCCCTCGCATAGGTGGGGGTCTGGGGTGCCTCCCCCGGAAAATTTTCAAAACTAAGTCCCGTCTAGACGCATTTCCAATGTATTGTGCATCGTTTTGATAGGTTAAAATACTGTGATGTCAAGGCAAGATTATATAAAACGAGTACTAATGTAATGATGGATGCATCATTACAAATAAGGCGCCCAAACGAATAAAAATCAAGAATTTTAAACTTGTAATATTCTTTTCATTTTGAGATTTAATTTTATATATAGAAGTAGTACATGAATCCAATTGGTTGAAATTCAAACAATAGGCAAAGTTGATTGACATCACCTATACCCAATATCACAACCTGTTGTTTTGATGAGCTAATGATGTGTTGATTTTAAATTAATCCAAGCATTTACCCATGTAATGTCATATTGATAACTAAATGCAGCTACTCTATTGAATTGAATAATAAATCATGCCCCAGGGATAACTGACCATTAGTGTTGCTTATAAAAAATATTTATAACTGACCATTAGTGTTGCTTATAAAAAATATTTAACTTGAGAGCTTTTGGATATGGATCAGTGATTACTTAAGTATCCTTGACAATGAAAATTCATGCTTATTGTTTTAATTCTTAAACAAAATGATAGCAACCAGCCCATGAGGAAAACTATAGTTTGAGGGTGGGGATCTCAAAGTTAGTACCTAAAACTACCTGTCCCCACCCTCCTATTGGAATGTCCATATGGGTTTACTTTAGTATCAATCTATTCAACTTTTCATAAAGAATAAGAAAATATATAGTTTTAGGGTGGGGATATCAACCATTTAAAAGTTAGTACCAAGTCCCGCCTGTCCCCACCCTCCATCAGGAATGACCCCTTGAGATTTTCTTTAGTATCATTCTATTCAATTTTTCATGTAGAACCAGAAAATATATAGTTTATGGGTTGGGATCTCAATCGTTTAAAAGTTAGCACACTGCCCCGCCCATCCTTACCCCTCCCGATACCCCCCGGGAAAATATTGTAATACAGACTTGTACATCTCGAGACACTGATCATGAAAATATATAGTTTTATAGTACAAAACAAAGTATAAATGGCAAAATTGACAATTATTGTTTTTAAGACCCCGCCCTCCTGCCCCTCCCCTAATAACCCCATGGTCATTTTGGCTCGGCCTCTGGGGAAGGAGATAGGTATCAACCTTCATGTGAAGTTTGGTTAAGATTGGACCAACGGTCTTTGAGAAATTGGTTGGACAAGTTCATGGCCGGAAGAAGAAGAAGAGGAAGAATAATAACAATAATAACGAGTACTAATGTAATGATGGATGCATCATTACAAATAAGGCGCCCAAACAAATAAAAATCAAGAATTTTAAAGTTGTGATATTGAGATTTAATTTTATATATAGAAGTAGTACATGAATCCAATTGTTTGAAATTCAAACAATAGGCGAAGTTGATTGACATCACCTATACCCAATATCACAACCTGTTGTTTTGATGAGCTAATGATGTTATGATTTTAAATTAATCCAAGCATTTACCTATGTAACGTGATATTGATAACTAAATGCAGCTACTCTATCGAAATGAATAATTAATCATGCCCCAGGGATAACTGACCATGAGTGTTGCTTATAAAAACAGATTTAGCTTGAGAGCTTTTGGACATGG
This sequence comes from Anadara kagoshimensis, assembly GCA_021292105.1. Taxonomy (NCBI): domain Eukaryota; kingdom Metazoa; phylum Mollusca; class Bivalvia; order Arcoida; family Arcidae; genus Anadara; species Anadara kagoshimensis. The sequence continues at coordinate 42,453,401 of CM037860.1, read as the reverse complement.
ATCAGTGATTACTTAAGTATCCTAAACACTGAAAAATCATGCTTACTGTTTTGATTCTTAAACAAAATGATAGCAACTACCCATGAAGAAAACTATAGTTTGAGGGTGGGGATCTCAAAGTTAGTACCTAGACCTACCTGTCCCCACCCTCCTATTGAATGACCATATGGGTTTACTTTAGTATCAATCTATTCAACTTTTCTTAAAGAATAAGAAAATATATATGTTAGGGGTGGGGATCTCAACTGATCAAAAGTTAGTACCCAGACCCGCCTGTCCCCACCCTCCTCTGGAATAACGTCATTTGTATTTCTGCAGTATCATTCTATTCAACTTTAAAAGCCGAACCGGAAAACATATAGGTTCAAGATGGGGATATCAACCATTTAAAAGTTAGTACCAAGCCCCGCCCGTCCCCACTCTCCACCAAGAATGACCCCATGGGACTTTCTTTAGTATCACTCTATTCAACTCTTCATATAGAACCAGAAAATATATAGTTTATGGGTGGGGATCTTACCCGTTTAAAAGTTAGCACACTGCCCCACCCATCCCCACCCTCCTGATACCCCCGGGAAAATCTTGTGATACAGACTTGTACATCTCGAGACACTGATCATGAATATATATGGTTTTATGGTACAAAATATAGTATAAATAGCAAAATTGAGCATTATTGTTTTTAAGACCCCGCTCTCCTGCCCCTCCCCTAATGACCCCATGGGCATTTTACCTCGGCCTCCGGGGAAGGAGATGGGGATCAACCTTCATGTGAAGTTTGGTTAAGATTGGACCTACGGTCTTCGAGAAATTGGTTGGACAAGTTCACGGCCGGAAGAAGAAGAAGAAGAGGAAGAATAATAAAAATAATAATAATAATAATAAGAAACGGTGCAAAAACAATAAGTCGCCAAACTTTGTTTGGGCGCCTTAATAATAATAATAATAATAATAATAATAAGAAACGGTGCAAAAACAATAAGTCGCCAAACTTTGTTTGGGCGCCTTAATAATAACGAGTATTAATGTAATGATGGATGCATCATTACAAATAAGGCGCCCAAACAAATAAAAGTCAAACCCTGTATTCAGAACTCATATTATTAGAAATTAACAGTTTTTTTACTTCAAGGTTTAAATGAAATAAAGATTCAAGAGATGTAACCTTTTTGGTCATTTAGAATATATACTTGGAGCAAGTGTCTACGTATGGTCTCTCTCTCTCTCTCTGAAATTTTATTCTAAAAAATTATTGTCTTGGTGTCAAATGAAAGTAGAAGTAGTACATGAATCCAATTGGTTGAAATTCAAACAATAGACAAAGTTGACTGACATCACCTATACCCAATATCACAACCTGTTGTTTTGATGAGCTAATGATGTGTTGATTTTAAATTAATCCAAGCATTTACCATGTATGTCATATTGATAACTAAATACAGCTACTCTATCGAATTGAATAATGAATCATCCCAGGGATAAATGACCATTAGTGTTGCTTATAAAAAAGATTTAGCTTGAGAGCTTTTGGACATGGATCAGTGATTACTTAAGTATCCTTTACAATGAAAATTCAAGCTTATGTTTTAATTCTTAAACAAAATGATAGCAGCCATCCCATGAAGAAAACTATAGTTTGAGGGTGGGGATCTCAAAGTTAGTACCTAGACCTACCTGTCCCCACCCTCCTATTGAATGACCATATGGGTTTACTTTAGTATCAATCTATTCAACTTTTCATAAAGAATAAGAAAATATATATGTTAGGGGTGGGGATCTCAACTGATCAAAAGTTAGTACCCAGCCCCGCCTGTCCCCATCCTCTTGGAATAACGTCATTGTATTTCTGCAGTATCATTTATTCAACTTTAAAAGCCGAACCGGAAAATATATAGTTTCAGGATGGGGATATCAACCATTTAAAAGTTAGTACCAAGCCCCGCCCATCCCCACCCTCCATCAGGAATGACCCCATGGGACTTTCTTTAGTATCACTCTATTCAACTTTCATGTAGAACCAGAAAATATATAGTTTATGGGTGGGGATCTTAACCGTTTAAAAGTTAGCACACTGCCCCGCCCATCCCCACCCTCCCTGATACCCCCGGGAAAATCTTGTGATACAGACTTGTACATCTCGAGACACTGATCATGAATATATATGGTTTTATAGTACAAAATATAGTATAAATAGCAAAATTGAGCATTATTGTTTTTAAGACCCCGCCCTCCTGCCCCTCCCCTAATGACCCCATGGGCATTTTACCTCGGCCTCCGGGGAAGGAGATGGGGATCAACCTTCTGTGAAGTTTGGTTAAGATTGGACCAACGGTCTTCGAGAAATTGGTTGGACAAGTTCATGGCCGGAAGAAGAAGAAGAAGAGGAAGAATAAAAAAATAACGAGTACTAATGTAATGATGGATGCATCATTACAAATAAGGCGCCCAAACGAATAAAAATCAAACCCTGTATTCAAACACATATTAGAACTTGTACTTTTGTTGCTTTTTTCCATTTCCATGGCAACGGCTGAAAATTTTAAACCTTTAAATAAGTTCTACACACAATAGAAAAACTGTTGAGAAATTTTAAACTTGTAATATTTTTTCATTTTAAGATTTAATTTTATATAGAGAAGTAGTACATGAATCCAATTGGTTGAAATTCAAACAATAGGCAAAGTTGATTGACATCACCTATACCCAATATCACAAACCATTGTTTTGATGAGCTAATGATGTGTTGATTTTAAATTAATCCAAGCATTTACCCATATAATGTCATACTGATAACTAAATGCAGCTACTCTATCGAATTGAATAATAAATCATGCCCCAGGGACAAATGACCATTAGTGTTGCTTATAAAAAGATTAGCTTAAAAGCTTTTAGACATGGATCAGTGATTACTTAAGTATCCTTGACAATGAAAATTCATGCTTATTGTTTTAATTCTTAAACAAAATGATAGCAACCAGCCCATGAAGAAAACTGTAGTTTGAGGGTGGGGATCTCAAAGTTAGTACCTAGACCTACCTGTCCCCAACCTCCTATTGGAATGTCCATATGGGTTTACTTTAGTATCAATCTATTCAACTTTTCATAAAGAATAAGAAAATATATATGTTAAGGGTGGGGATCTCAACTGATCAAAAGTTAGTACCCAGCCCCGCCTGTCCTGCCCTCCTCTGGAAAACCATGGGCATTTCTTCAGTATCACTCTATTCAACTTTTAAAACAGAACCGGAAAATATATAGTTTCAGGGTGGGATATCAACCATTTAAAAGTTAGAACCAAGCCCCGCCACCCTCCATCAGGAATGACCCCATGGGATTTTCTTTAGCATCACTCTATTCAACTTTTTATGTAGAACCAGAAAATATATAGTTTATGGGTGGGGATCTCAACCGTTTAAAAGTTAGCACACTGCCCCGCCCATCCCCACCCCTCCCTGATACCGCAGGGAAAATCTACTGATATAGACTTGTGCATCTTGAGATACTGATCATGAATATATATGGTTTTATAGTACAAAATAAAGTATAGATGGCAAAATTGATTATTGTTTTTAAGACCCCGCCCTCCTGCCCCTCCCCTAATGACCCCATGGGCATTTTACCTCGGCCTCCGGGAAGGAGATGGGGATCAACCTTCATGTGAAGTTTGGTTAAGATTGGACCAACGGTCTTCGAGAAATTGGTTGGACAAGTTCATGGCCGGAAGAAGAAGAAGAGGAAGAATAATAACAATAATAATAATAACGAGTACTAATGTAATGATGGATGCATCATTACAAATAAGGCGCCCAAACGAATAAAAATCAAACCCTGTATTCAAAACACATATTAGACTTGTACTTTTGTTGCTTTTTTCCATTTCTATGGCAACGGCTGAAAATTTTAAACCTTTAAATAAGTTCTACACACAATAGAAAAACTGTTGAGAAATTTTTAACTTGTAATATTCTTTTCATTTTAAGATTTAATTTTATACAGAGAAGTAGTACATGAATCCAATTGGTTGAAATTCAAACAGTAGGCAAAGTTGATTGACATCACCTATACCCAATATCACAAACCATTGTTTTGATGAGCTAATGATGTGTTGATTTTAAATTAATCCAAGCATTTACCCATATAATGTCATACTGATAACTAAATGCAGTAACTCTATCGAATTGAATAATAAATCATGCCCCAGGGATAACTGACCATTAGGGTTGCTTATAAAAAGATTTAGGTTGAGAGCTTTTAGACATGGATCAGTGATTACTTAAGTATCCTTGACAATGAAAATTCATGCTTATTGTTTTAACTCTTAAACAAAATGATAGCAACCAGCCCATGAAGAAAACTGTAGTTTGAGGGTGGGGATATCAAAGTTACTACCTAGACCTACCTGTCTCCACCCTCCTATTGGAATGCCCATACGGGTTTACTTTAGTATCAATCTATTCAACTTTTCATAAAGAATAAGAAAATATATATGTTAAGGGTGGGGATCTCAACTGATCAAAAGTTAGTACCCAGCCCCGCCTGTCCCTGCCCTCCTCTGGAAAACGCCATGGGCATTTCTTCAGTAAAACTCTATTCAACTTTTAAAACAGATCCGGAAAATATATAGTTTCAGGGTGGGATATCAACCATTTAAAAGTTAGAACCAAGCCCCGCCCGTCCCCACCCTCCATCAGGAATGACCCCATGGGATTTTCTTTAGCATCACTCTATTCAACTTTTTATGTAGAACCAGAAAATATATAGTTTATGGGTGGGGATCTCAACCGTTTAAAAAATAGCACACTGCCCCGCCCATCCCTACCCCTCCCTGATACCGCAGGGAAAATCTACTGATACAGACTTGTGCATCTTGAGATACTGATCATGAATATATATGGTTTTATAGTACAAAATAAAGTATAAATGGCAAAATTGATCATTATTGTTTTTAAGACCCCGCCCTCCTGCCCCTCCCCTAATGACCCCATGGGCATTTTACCTCGGCCTCTTGGGAAGGAGATGGGGATCAACCTTCATGTGAAGTTTGGTTAAGATCGGACCAACGGTCTTCGAGAAATTGGTTGGACAAGTTCATGGCCGGAAGAAGAAGAAGAGGAAGAATAATAATAATAATAATAATAAGAAACGGTGCAAAAACAATAAGTCGCCAAACTTTGTTTGGGCGCCTTAATAATAATAATAATAATAAGAAACGGTGCAAAAACAATAAGTCGCCAAACTTTGTTTGGGCGCCTTAATAATAATAATAATAATAAGAAACGGTGCAAAAACAATAAGTCGCCAAACTTTGTTTGGGCGCCTTAATAAAGATAGGTAAAGTTAGCTACTAGTAACTGGCTACTAGTAGCTGGCTACTTGTAGAAGAAAAGTTAGCTACTAGTAGCCAGTTACTTGTGGAAGAAAAGTTAGCTACTAGTAGCCAGTTACTTGTTAGAAAAGCAGTTGATTACTTTGAAAAAATATCATCTATTTACTACACATGACTACCTAATAACGAATTAGATTTATGGATCAAAACTTCCGCAAAAACTACGAACAATTTCTTGTACGAATGTAGTCCCGATATTTTTTTAATGTAAATAACGTTCCATGATTTTTCACATTCAGGACGAGTAGCTGGGTATTTATTTTTAAGATATTCAAAATTCAAATATATCATGATGAAGTATATTCAATTGTGCATCCATCGATACCAAATATTCAAACATTCAAGCTTCAATACGCTCAAATACGCTTCCACAAAGGAGGGGGGGTGTACGGGTAGGTTCTAATGCAATTTCTATCATTTTTCAAATTCAGGACGAGTAGCTGGGTATTTATTTTTAAGATATTCAAAATTCAAGCATATCATGATCAAGTATATTCAATTCTGCATCTATTGATACCAAATATTCTAACATTTGAGCTTCAATACGCACAGATACGCTTCCACAAACGGGACTGGGGGTGCAAAAACGGGTAGGTTCAAGTGTAATTTCCATGATTTTTCACATTCAGGACGAGTAGCTGGGTATTTATTTTTAAGATATTCAAAATTCAAGCATATCATGATGAAGTATATTCAATTGTGCATCTATTGATACCAAATATTCTAACATTTGAGCTAGATAGAGATAGAGAGGTTTATAATTGATTAAAAGAACACCCTTAGAATCTCAAAACACAGTGGCCATGCCAGCTGATGGTTGGGTTTTGAATTTCTTTGGTGGGGTGAGCCAGGGTGCTTCCATTGCATGGACTCTTTTTTAGTTTCTGGGTTCGAATGATAAATCCATGTTTTATCACCAGGTACTAAACGTAAATGGAAGCTCTCCGGATTATCATTATAAATGCCAAGAAGCTCCCGACTTGACTGGAGTCTTTGAAAGCGGTCCTGCACATTTAGGTTTCTGGGGACCCATCTTGCGGATGCTTTTGACATCCCAAGATGCTCGTGGATAACCGTGTATACATTTCCATGTGAAATGTCACACTCCCTAGCTTTGTCATCAATCCTAATTCGACGATCATTCATGATGAAGGTCTCCACAGACGTGACAATTTCCTTTGTGATGGCATCAGTTGGCCGACCTGACCGTGGGTCATCCTTCAGTGAGGTGCGCCCACGTTTAAATTCAGCTGACCATTTTGTCACTGTTGAATAGGCAGGACCACTGTCACCGTACACCTCGGCCATTCGCCGGTGAATTTCTTTGGCATTTGATCCTCTCTACTATGAGGAACTTTATTACTGCCCTAAACTTAACATTTTGATTTTCCATCATGGCTTAATGGTCACCAACTTTGAATGCTTTTTAGAATTACACAAATATGTTGTGACAAATAAACTTGATATGTTTAAAATGGCGGAATTTTGTGTTGTCTAAATAAGTGAAGAAAATGTGTGATACGCTTGGCAGAATACGCTGTTCTATGAACTTTCCGACTTCCTCTCGTAGATGTTCAAAGTTTACTATGCCGTTTACCTCTTGTGATTTCTCAAATATTAGAAGCCAGACAACATGCTGCAATTATTCTGATTTAACATTGAAAACTATATGTATATATACGCACATTAGACACTGGTCACGTTCATCTCTCTGACGCATAGTGTACATATAACAATTATTACAAACATGCTGCGAAAACAATAAGAAGCATGTAACAACAAGATCTGCCACAAGAGAGCAAAGCCCACGCGCTTGTATATCAGGTAAAATTGAAAAAAAACTATATGTATATGATAATTAAAAAAACCGATGTTATAAATTAAAAATTTCGACCACCTGAAACCATTAAATGCCCATTCAAATGTTGTGTTTCAATAAAACGCAAGCAGTATTTTAATTTTCAAAAGGAGCTTTTTTTTCAATTTTCTGGCAAAGCAACTGTTCCCGACAGTGCCGTAAAATTAAATCGTCCGGGTTTTTTTTTAATATTACAGAGAGGGTATATAAAAATGAATTCTCCAAAAATAAGGCAAAAACACAGATTCAAAAACCCATATTAGTATACTTACAAATGGTCAAGCTATACAGCAATATTTTAAATCTTGAAATGGTCTAAAATATATTTTAATTATATTAATCAATTTAATATAATTATAAATATAATATAAAGTCTGAATTCATATATATTGAGCATCGAAACAGTCCTTGAAAATATATCAAACAACAACGGCAAGGTCCGAGATGATACGATTTAACGTAAACATCCGAGGAATGTAGAATGGCACTTCTAATGACGTCACTATTGAATGATGTCACTTCCTCACTACATGACAACAGTGTTTACATTTGCCGGGAATCATTTGCGAAGGCAACACGCTTTTCGTCTGCAAGTGTAAAATTAGCTTATTTTCATAGTTTGGAGGATTGTTGGTCAAGTTCATAATGTCTGGAGGTAAGAAATCAGAAACGAACATTTGTGAATTATATTTGTTATTTCAAAATTAAAAAAAAGCATTTGGAATGAAATTAATCGTTTGGCAGTGGAGCTCAGTAGATGGGACCATGGAACAATTTATCTCTTATTTGGTAAATGACCCATTTTGTTAAGACCTTTGTGGGCCATATTTAACATTACACATGGATGTTGAATATTGATGTTATGGTGTTTTAGGAAAAAATTTTTTAACATTACCCCTTCTGAAAAAATCCTAGATTGAACACATTGTCTGTGCTGTATCTAGACATCCATAAATACATGTAGAAAACTATGTTTTGGTTCATTTCATTTTTGGCAATCCTGTTTTTTTTTTCAGAATATAACATGGACCATTATCCGCTGGAAATTCTGAGGATTATTTTAGTGACAAAGGAGTTAGTCAAAGTAGAACAAGTCCTACACGAGGATTTCCCCACATTACCAGAAGGAGAGGTTGAAAAAGTGACTCAGGATATTCTGCTCAAGATTAACAGGACTCAAATCATGGCCGGCGAACCAGATTTAAGATATTTGCCAGGTCGTGTGGTGGAGGAGAAATTCCTGAACGAGGTAGGGAATCCGATAGTCAGTTGTCCGAACCTGGCGTTTTGCCTCCAAACACAAAATTCTCTGATTTTGAGCCAAGTGGTTTTCAGTCGAGTAATATATAGAACTTTCTCTGATTCAGGGTCAAGTGGTATTCAGTCGAGTGAATGTTTCGATTTGACTTCAGTACTCAAATGTACCAGGACGGCCGTCTATGACCAAGACTAGTGTTCTATAAAACGCCTAGGTGTGATAAGTTTGTTAGTTTGCTTGCTAAAGGTCGTAGTGCACTCCGGTCACCCCGGTTTCCTCCACGATCCTAACCCGTTGAAACTGACTGACTCAATATAAGTGAAAGAATATTGACTGAGGCGTTAACAAAACATCATTACTCCATTCAAATGTAGTCTGCTGTCTAGTTCTAATATATAGATTATATATAACAATTATTGATATAGCTTTATTGCTGATCCCTTGATTTTGTATCACAACAGGTTATGGACATTAAACGATGCTTTCAGGATATACAGAGAGCAGAAACTGCAGCTATTAAAAAACCTGAGCCTCGTATTGAAATTCTTCCAGGTATGCATATTAAAATTATCTTGTTGAAGAAAATATTCAATTTGTTAGAGTTTTTATTGGGGAGGGGGGGGGGGTGTTTCTAGTGTTTTACCATTTTTCTGCTAACATTTTCCCGTCACATTTCTCTAACACTATTAAACAGATCTTTCACATGGAATTTCACAGAAACAATCATAGGATGGAGTAGGTGTGCCACTGACTATTCATATTTGGTTTAGGGCATAGATGAATGCATCATTGCGCTATTCTAAATTGACTCAAAATCTAAAACAGTCGTTGGTAGTAAACCGAAGTAGAAGACTGGGTTTGACCAAATGACCAAAACTTGAAAATAAGTAGTAAATCTTCTTTTGCTTAGCACTTGGCATTTAGAAGCAAGTCCTTCGAAGAGACTTAAAACCCGATGTCTCGTGTCAGGACAAGCACACTAAAGACCCCCTGTAAATGTCCTTGACGCACCACATAGGTCTTCTCTGTCATTTCGCCTACACATCGCGATATAAGTGAAATATCCGTAAAACCAAATTTAATCTGACAACCAAACACCGTCTAAGAGTAGGCAATTATTTGTCACTCACATTTATTTATTTATTTATTTATTTATTTATTTATTTATTTATTTATTTATTTATCTCAGAAACCATGGATGAGACCGTTGACAGTTATTTTTCACTCAGAGATAGAGATTTAGATGCAGAAGAAGAATTTCCTTTAGTTATAGTAAACGACTACAAACCAAGCTGTGTCGATTTCTCATACTTATTTAAATACATGGGTACAAATATACCCAGAGAAAGAAAACTAGCAGGAAAAGGTAAATATCAATATCAGAGAGAGAGAGAGAGAGAGAGAGAGAGAGAGAGAGAGAGATAGATTTTGTATCGTTGCATGAACAATTGTTTAGCTTTTCGAGACCAGAGCAAGTTTATCAGTCCGTATGTGTGGGCACGTGCGTTTTGTGACCTTAGTTGCACTATACCGGTAGTGCATTCGGTGGACTTTAAGGTGCTAGCTCACTGAGTCAATATGCATGTCTACACCGGAAGTGATGTCCTAGGTGAAGTTTACGTGATATGCGCAACAGGGTCCGCCATTTGCCTTGTTTTTTTTCAAAATGTTAAATCCCCATAGCGCCAACGTTTTGCTATGAGTAAAAACATTTTTAGCTAGTCGCGCATGTGCATTCAGATTTCCTGTTACGGCCAACAAGTTAGTAATCTACTAATCTATCTTTTTTATTCAAATTTATATCATTTTCTGTAGAAATAAATTCACTGTCACAAACAGACCGGTTCCAATAGTAATTTATTATTCTACATTCTGTATAAAAACCAAGATAGGTGTTCGATAATTAAAGATCCCGTTTTTATTTTGCTGATATTTTAAAAAAAACGTATTCGTCACATTTAACTTATATTTTTTTTTAGATATTACAACAAAAACAACAACAACAGAAGTCAATAGATGCCAAAATAAATTAGAAAAAGTAGAGACAACATCTGTGAAAAATAATGGTAAGAACAATCACATTCTTTATTATCGAAATCTGCATTGCTAGGATAAATGATACCAAAATATGCGCCGGGTTGCCCTTCTGATAATCCGGGCCCAATACCTTATATTCGAATTTCCAGAAAGGGGTTGTCATGAGGACAATATATTCTTTTTAATACATAAGATTAAAAAATGTCAAGATTTGTCCTTACTATTTAAATTCATAGGGATGTATACTTGGGTTCAAGAGACCAGTTAGAATTGTTTGCCATTCAACATTTATAAAGAGAGGTTACTACAGTAAATCCTCAATTCGTTGCCACCATTTGTTCAGTTTAGGCGTGCCTTTTTTAAGTGTGGTATACATGTTATGTTAGTGTGTCCTAAATTATTCCAATCATTGCGTAGTACATACATGTTATCCATTTAAAACTTTCTATATTTTCATTAATAAATTTTCGCGGGTAAAAAGGCGTGCTATATTGCGCGGAGGTGGCGTTGCAAGATAATAGTCGTAAAACCAAATAAACGTAAATATTATTACCGCCAATTCAGATAAGTGGGGACCATTGCTGTTGTCGACTTTATTTCATACATTGGAATTCATTCTCAGTCCCCTAAACTCTCATTTTAATTTGTGAACCCCTACACCCCCAACAAGTCAAAAATTAAAATGGAGGTTTAGTGGTCGGATCAATATGATTAGTGAATCGAACTACAGTAGTCGAAAGTTAAACACAATCGGAAGCTTGTTTCGGTCACTTGTTACCAATTAGTATATCTTGGCAGCTATTCCGCCATATCTCAGCCACTCAACAGTCGAGCTTTGACTCCTTTTCGTATGTGACAACTGCGGTGGCTTCGTAAGTGGGAGGTCGTGGGTCGAACCCCGGCCGGGTCTGACCCAAGACTTGAAAGTGGGTAGTGACTGTTCTTTCGCCAAGCACTCGGCATTACGAAATGAAAGTCGCGGTTCTTTCGGAAGGGAACTTAAAATAAACGAGGTCCCGTGTCACGGTGGGCTTGGCACGCTAAAGAACCCTGTTGTATTATGCCATAAGCGCATCGCACAGTCAAAATTTCTGCACTTTCGCCTATAACTGGCGACGTCTCGATATAAGTGAAATATTCTTGACTAGGACATTAAACACCATTACTCAACTCAACTCCTTTTCGTAAGCTCAAAGATAAACTCTCGACAGGTCTCTACTGTATATACGTTACCACCATTTGCGTTAATTATGCATTTTCAGAACCATGTGATCAAAACGCATACATGCAATGGTTTACGCCAAAAACACATCTTATAAACAACATTGAAAATAAATAGTTATAATTTTTTATGTATTTGTAGATATTAAGAGAGAAATAAAACAGAAATGGAGACCACAGAATTTGATTTCAAGACTTTTTAGGAAGAAATCTTGTTAATTTTTGACAAAAACATAGACATTGAAAACATTAATCATGTATCAGAAATTCAGAATTTTAAATTGTTCAAATCATGATTACATGCGTATATATATGTAATCAAGTGTGTGTGTGTGTGTGTGTGTGTGTGTGTGTGTGTGTGTGCACTATAACCCGAGAATAAATTTGGACATTTCGGGATAGGCAGTGCCTATTTTCATATTATTTTTCTGTCTCACCCTAGGAATGAGATCACTTGTCTCTACCAACATTTTCTCAACGTCACAATCACTTACACACGCTTAATTGATGATGTCATAATCATTTTACGCAACAACGTCAACAAAATTCGATGACGTCATTTTCAGTAAGCACGGATGATGACATGAAAACTGAACATTTGAAGCAATTTTTTGTTTACAAATCATGTTTTATGTTGCAAATGTGTGAGAAAAAGAATCCAACACCAGTTAAAGCTCGTTCTGGACATGAAAATATTCACCCTCGTTTGAGATATCTCTGTCTTGCCCTGTCACCGATGTAAGATTCTATTATTCTTCCATCTTTCCATGTTTGAGATAGAGATTTCCGCTTGAAAATTTCTATCTTTACCTCCACGTGCTTATCTTCACCTCCCCGTGCGGCTTTCAGTGATGTCACAATCAAAGGACAATAGATGAATGACGTCATTTCGTAGAGACATTACGTCGTCTTGCGGGAAAATGACACCCAAGTCTCCAAAATTTAGATATTTTCACTGCGTTTCAAATGTTTATTTTGGGAGATTAGAATAAATGGCTTTGTTTTCTAGTTTATACATCTTGTATAAACCAAAATCAGGTACATTCTGTCCGTTGGTCATATTTATTTTTATGTAAAACGTTAAATAGCAAAGTTAGATTCACAAAGATGGCGTCGATGTCGATGTGACTGAATACGTCAAGCCAAAAATTGTCATCAAAATGGAAGGAAAAGAATCAATCATGAGTTTATCCATGTAGGATAGGGAAATCTCACCCTCGGGGTTAAATATTTCTGTCAGAGACTCGGCAAGCCTCGTCTCTGACTGAAATATTCCGACCCCTCGGATGAGATTTCCCTATCCTACATGGATAGTCATGATAGATTCTATTAGTCTCACCCTAGGGTTGAAACAGGCTACACGCTAAATTTCCCGCGAAGTGATACCTGCTCGGGATTTATCGTTGAAAGGACTAAATAAGTTGAGAAAAGTTCCGAAGTCAACATGTATATGCGGCAACATCGCTATGTGGCGTTACAGGGATTTAAATTTAATTTAGAAAATTTTGGCAATCTTTAAAAGCTAAAAATAAAGATATTATGATAAACTTTACACAAAATATGTAAGCTTAAAGCGATCTTTAAAATGACACCTAAAATTCCTGAATATCTTAAAAAATTTAAAATTATTAAGACGTCAAATTTGCCACATTAATGTTAAGGATTATCGTCGTTAAGGAATGATTGTGAATATATAATTAGAATTGTATCTCGTAGAATAATGACAATCAATCAGTCTTTTTATAAAAATCCGAAAACTCCCGGTACAGCTGGTCATTGAAGCTGTAGTCCGAGAACTTCCGATACACCTGATCATGACTGCTGAAGTCCAAGAACTTCCGGTACAACTAGTCATGGCAGTTGTAGTCCAAGGACTTCCAGTACATCTGGTCATGGCAGATGTACACGATTTCAAGTTAAACAGTTCGGAGCCGTATATATTTTCTTTTGGGTGACAAATTAGGCGTAAACCGGACCGGATTTAAACTTTAGTAGATTTACAATCATTTCTAAGAATGTCTTTAACTTAAATCTAGTATTTTGACGAACTATTATCCTGTTACAAAAACAACGTCAAGAATATTTGAAGAGACGTCAAGAGTTATACTGAATGGACAGACAGAAATTTTTACCTTTGAATGCGCTCAGGAAAATATACAGGCTGTGTTCTTAAATGCGCTACACTTACCATGACATGGGACATCGGTCTCTTCCGAAAGACCAGGTTATGACCTTCATTTCTAAATTTCAGGTGATTGGCGAAAGAACAGTCCGCCAATACCTTCTTTAAATCTTTGTCAGACCCGCCCGCAGTTCGAACCCACGACCTACCATATAGGAAACGAACACTCTACCAAATAAGTCACTATAGTGTTATAGTTATAGTAATACTTGATGATTTAGGACTTTTTATGAACGTATTTAATGATAAAATTAAAAAAAAAAAAAAGAACTGAATATGTCAAAAAAAACAAATCCAAACATAAAAACATAATAAACAATAAATTTCAATCGAATATTGTGTTTATTTCTGTAAGTTTTCCTTTCGTTTTCCGACGTTCATCCATCTGACGGCTAAACGTCGCATTTTTCTTCAAATCGTTATTAAGCTGAAGTCTGAGGACAACCACTATCCGGTGTACATTCGTTACTTACTGGCTGACTGTTGGTACAGACACACCCGCAAGAGCCTAAACATTGACAATATGGACAATCTTTGGTACCATACCCATTACTACATGGTCGACCACATCTGGAATGAACGAGTAATGTGAATGTATAGTAATGTTTTACGAATTAACCACAGAAAACAGAAACAAGGAAGTATCGAAATATTTACGTTTCCTAGCAACAACAAAAATAATCAACAAAAAACCAATATATATATATATATATATATATATATATATATATATATATATATATATATATATAGGCATAACAAAAATTTGATGATGATGATGATAATGATTATGTAAAAAGATATGATGATTATAATTTAATGAATAACATGATGATGATGATGATGATGATAATGCCGACAACGACGACGACGATGATGATGATGATGATGATGATGATGATAATGCCGACGACGACGATGATGATGATGATGATGAACTTTGCTTCGCTCATGATGATGATGATGATGATGATGATGATGAACTTTGCTTCGCTCATGATGATGATGATGATGATGGTGGTGGTGGTGGTGGTGGTGATGATAATGATGAATATGATGAAATTTGCTTCGCTGATGATGATGGTGATAACGGTGAACTTCGATTTGATGATGATGATGATGATGATGATGATGATGATGATGATGATGAACTTTGCTTAGCTCCTGATGATGATGATGATGATGATAATAATGATGATGGTGATGATGATGATGAAAACCTTCGCTTCGCTTCTGATTATAATGATGATAATGTATATGATATAATTTGCTTCGCTGATGATGATGGTGATAATGATGAACTTTGATTTGTTTCTGATGATGATGATGATGATGATGATGATGAACTTTGCTTCGCTGATGATGATGATGATGAGGAGGAGGAGGAGGAGGAGGAGGAGGAGGAGGATGTCTTACAATATTTAAAGGATTTTAATTGATAAATTGAATTGGGTATTAAGTCTCAACAGAAATATTTCACTTAAATCAGAACAACACCAGCTTTATGTGATTTTTGCAGTGTGCCCGAGACAATGCACATTGCGGGTTCTTTAGATTGTCACGTTTTCCGTGCCTTAAATTATTAAATAAATAATATACAGTCCAACCTGCCTTAAAGGCCACCTCTTTATAAGGGCCACCTGCTTATAAAGGCCAGTAAAATTGTATCCCAATTGTTCTTTATTCATATAATTTGAACCTGTATATAAAGGCCACCTGCCCATAAAGACCACTTTTACTGGTTCACTTGGGTGGCCTTTATAGACAGGTTTGACTGTATATATATATATATATATATAGTTCAGAGTTCATCTTACCCTTCCGCTTGTTCGACTGTCACTAAAATATACGAAAGAAAAAAATACGTTATATATTTACAATCAATGATTTCACTAAACTAGTGACTAATGACCTAATGACATGTCAACGTCGCATTAAATCTGGTTCTTCTTCTTTTCTTTTTTTTTGGGGGTGGGGGGGGGTGGAGGGGGGGGGTTTGGGGTGGGTGGTGGGTAGGTTGTTCCTTGTGACGGCGGGGTTTAATGCTCTAACGGGATGAAAGATCTCAGTGGCCAAGTGGTTTAAAGCGCGCTTTACGGTTCACAGCGCTTCTCACTGCCTAGGTTTGAATCCCACTCGGGCGGATCCTAGTATGAGGAAGTCTGCCAGTTGATGTTTTTTATTTTCTATTTATTTATTTATTTTGTTAATTTTCTCTCTGTGTGTGTGTGTGTGTGTGTGTGATTTTTTTTTCAGTTTTCTCAACAGTACCAGAACTAAAAGAATCTTGACCGGGGACAGAAATGTGAACGTTCTGTTTCCTATGGGATAGGGTTAGGTTATGTTGGGGCATTTTTACATTTTCTCCACATTGAAGGTAAAATGACTACTATATCTCGCATTGTCCCAACGTACACGTTACAACACAGAGAGAGAGAGAGAGAGAGAGAGAGAGAGAGAGAGAGAGTAATGCATTTCTAATAATGGAAATTACCGGTATCAATTAAAAAAGTTAAGTCACCAACTCTATATTTGTTACACCTACCTTGAAGAACGACCATTACCACGCATAAACACAGAATTGTGAACTTCATCTATAAAGAAATAACAAAAGTTTTATTTGTCAGCATTACACACTGCTATTAATAAAAATTCAAATTTCTTTTTTTTTCTCATAATTGCACATATACAACATAGAAAACATATTTAACCATCGAGGTGTTGATAAAGATGAGTGAGTTGAGTAATGGTGTTTAACGTCCCAGTCAAGAATATTTCACTTATACCGAAACGTCGCCAGCTATAGGCGAAGGAACAGAAATTTTGACTGTGCGTTGTGCTGATGGCATTAAAAGCAGTATATATACCGTGACACGGGACCTCGTTTATTTTAAGTTCCCATCCGAAAGAACCGTGACTTTCATTTCGTAAAGCCGAGTGCTTGGCGAAAGAACAGTCACTACCCACTTTTAAGTCTATATATTTACAATATGACTGAATCTCTCTTCGATGAAACATACAGAATTCCCGTTGAAAGACAATAGGTGTCATGATCCTTGATGTGTATCAATTTTCCCGCAATATTACGTCATGTTCCGCACAGGGGTCACGTGATCATGTGAGATACGCCGATCTCGCATGGCTAAAAACCCTATATCATACGAGTAAATATGGAAAAAATAGCGCCAAGGTACAAAATATTTATTAAAAGAAAGAATTGTAAATATAAGAAATGTCAAAAATTATTATAAAGGAATATTATGCGAATGGAATTATTTGGAGGAAAGCTAATTGCCGCCAAGTTGAATTTTGTGTGATATTCTTGACAAATGTCTGTAAGGCATATATTTATTTGAAATGGTGAAAGTTTAAGTGTATGATAAACAGAATAATGGTGAAATCCATATTATATGCCATATCAGACCTCGACCAATATCAAACTTCGGTCCTATATGGGGTCTTGCGGTCATATATGGCATATATATGATATGGATTTTACCATGTATTATTCTATATATCTTGGGGAATATGGTTGTATCAATGCATATGAACATAAAATAATGGCAGCTATATAACTTGTTATAGTTGAAGCAAGAAATAACACAAAACACAACCAAGAACATAAAAAATTCAAGAACAAGACACCACAAGTGTAGCGTTCACGGTAGCTCATTGGTAGAACACTAGCCTGTAGTGCGGGAGTTCCCGGGTTCGAACCCTGATCCGACCTTGCATTTTTCTCACGTTACAGTTTGGTGGTCAGTGTGGCCCTCGGAAGTGGCGGACTGTCAATTACGGGCCAAATTAAGTCCACCGAAGGGAATTTAAGTGATGTCCCACTTGGGATGGAGGGAAACTAAAAAATAACAGGGGAGCAATGTAGCGGTCTTGGTAGCAGAGAAGTCGCCTATAGTCGAACCCCGGTCCGATCATACATTTTTTCCCTTCCTGTAACACAAGAACATATCAGAACAATACGTTTAAAGAATATGAAACAGCAAGGGACATACGACAACCAAGAACATAAAAAAATCAATAACAATATAACACAACAAGAACGTTGTAGCTGGTAATAGCTAAAGCAAAATAAATTTTAACAACAAGAAACATACCGCAACAATTCGTTGGTCAATATTTCTACGGAAACTACAAAAAATTAGGACACCGCAAAATTCCAAAATGATTCCAGTTTTGTACTTACCTTTATTATTATTATTATTATTAAAGTACTTACTATTATTATTATTGTTAAAGCACTTACCTTTTTGGAATGCTACAGATGTCTTTCTTCCCCCTTTGTCAGAAATTTTACATATGTAATAACACTTTTTTATACTTTTAACCAACTATTATATACAGACCAAAAAGTGCAATAAAATTTTTAAACCCGGATCGACTCAACAAAACAGATTTTATGATAAACAGTGCAGACCAATCAAAAGTTTAACATAAAGCTAACGAAAAGTAGTGGAAACTCGTTTGCCTTGCGGTCGAAATTTGAAAAGCTTGTTGCTAAGAGATAAACGACAAATGCGGAAAAGGCTGCCGGGAAAGGAAACAAGATGAGATGCCGATTCGGAACTTATTCGTGAGTCTAGTATCAAATTTTAGACAGGACTTTACTGTATTTTTTTTTATTATGGCCACAGGGAGAGTATAGACCGGAATAGCCAATGAGATACAGTGCACGTGGCATACAGGATGTCCACACAAAATTATTTTTATTCAAATCCTGTTCATTAAAATAATATACTTTGAAAAATAAAATTAATGATAAATTATATTTTTCTTTCAGGGACAATTTTATTTTTAATTTTATTAATGACAATATAAATTTAGCTCAGTACTATTTAACACAGTAATTAAAATTAAAATTTTAATTTGTTATTTAATTCAAAATGTTAAATTTGACTAAGAGCTAAATTTATATTGTCATTTTCAAATGGATTTCCCCTCAGGGAATGATATAAAGAAACTTTTATTTTTATTGTTATTTATTTATTTATTTATTTATTTAATCTCATATATATTTTGTGTGTGTGGGGGGGGGGGCTTTGAAATTTTAAGATGAAATATAGAAATTATAAAATTTTAAAAGCAAATTTTAGTTTTGTTCGTTGAAAAAAAGGCTTGGGCGCAGATATACAAATCACGCCGCTTCTCAAAGTCGAGGTTTCGTATTTCACTTGTGGCAGATCTTTGTAAGAGAAAATTTGTCAGTTCACTTGCCGAAGGTCGTTGTTTTTTTTCCAGACACTCCGGATTTCTTAACAATCGCTGTATTGTCTTCAGTGGTAGTCAGTTAGTAGAGTGCTCGCTTTGTACGTGTATGTGGGAGGTCGTGGATTCGAACTCTGATTGGGACTGCCCAAAAACATGAAAACAGGTAGTGAAACCGTTATTTCGCCAAACACTTTCGCGTTTAGAAATGAAAGTCACGATATTCTTCATCGTATAATCAGATGTCACATGTCATGTCAGGCGTGGCACGTTATAGAACCATCTCTGCACAGTGGCGCTCGCACTGCAATTTCAAACCTTTTGCCACGTCACCTATAGCTGGTGACGTCTCGATGTAAGTGAAATATTCAATCAATCAAAAGAAATTATAACCTACACACTTTATTAATTAATTAATTAATTTATTTATTTATATTTATTTATTTATTTATATATATTTATTTATTTATATATATGTATTTATTATTTATTATTTATTTATAAACCACCCATTATTTATTTATAAAAGTAATTAAGTTATCCAATTGTTCACTAATTCATCTATTTAGTTATAAAAATATATATGTTTTTTTCTGTGACATGCAAAATATTGTAATATTATAATTGTGTAGGAAACCGGTTTATATAAGAGTTTACTCTTGTTCCGGGATCCTCTTTATATTATTTATTTGTAAATTGTACTTGAAATATAAATAAAATATTGTTTAAACTAATCAAAAGAAAACCCTTCCTTTGAATCACATGTTGAAAAACTGATTAAATATGTTATTACATGTACATACAGTACAAACCTGTCGGCTAAACCTGTCACAAGTTTTATACTAAGTTAACAAATTAGTTTCGAATCTTCAACTCATCTCGGTCCCAGCTGTTATCTATCTCTCAGCAGTTTTTCAGCAGTTGTTATCTATCTCTCGGCAGTTTTTCAGCCAGTAACTAACCATACAGTACAAGCCTCTCGAAAGTTTACCATTGAGCTAACGCACCGGAGTGCTACATCGGCGGTTCACGATAATCTCGACCCCCATTAGCTACAAATTCCTATTTCGGCAGCTGCTACCTATATCCCAGCGGATTGTCGGCGAGTTGAGTTGAGTTATGGTGTTTAACGTCCAAGTCAAGAATATTTCACTTATATCGAGACATCTCCAGCTATAGACGAAAGCGCAGAAAATTTTCCTGTACGTTGCACTGATGGCATTATACAACTGGGTTCTTTATCGTGCCACGCCTACACGGGACCTCGTTTTTAAGGAATCTTCCGAAAGACCCCATGGCTTTCATTTCTTAAAGTCAAGTGCGGCGGAAACATTACTTCCATGTCTTGGTCAGACTCCGGCCGGGGTTTGAACCCAACACCTCCCACATTGTTAAGTTAGGGAGGATAATATCATGAAAAATATAATATAACGATAGATAAAAGTTAAGGTATATAATTTTTAATTAAATTCTCATCGAGGATTTCTTTCTGTTCTGTGTCTGTTATATCATCATCTAGAAAAATAAACAAATAAATTAACTCGTTAATTAAATCGTCTCGGAGGTTCAGAGGTAGAGCGTACGCCCCCGAGAGCGGGGTTCATGGGTTCGAACTACCGACCGGGGTCATACTTAACATTTTGAGATACTGCTTCCTCGACTGGTGCTCAGTATTAAGGCAGAGGGTTATTAACTGGTTCACCCGGTGCCAGAATAATGTGGGTGGGGAGCCCTATGCTTGTCTCCATAGTACTGTCTCTGTGCGCTAGCACGTAAAGACTGTCCTGGGTGCGCGCTAGTACAGGACAGAACTTGTTCTTAGATAAAACCCTTACAATGTAATAAACTTGATCTCGTTAGTTAATAACTGAACAATTACTGATGAAACATAACCATTAAACAATATTAAACAAAATTAAATTATGTCCGCGTCATCGGTATCCGGGACTTGGAGTAGTTCCGTATCCGGGATAATATTTCAGGCTTGGTATGTTTCCGTATCCGGTTCCTCATATTTCTCCGGCGATGTTTCCCTCCAGCAGTCCAAAAAAGCTGTGATAAGCAAATTTTGAAATTTTTTATCCCGTAAATCACCAAATCGCTTAAGGCACAGGATCTGGCGACGTAATTTTTTCTTAAGTAAGTTGTATTTTTCTCAATCAGTAATGTAAACGTATTTAATCTCGCGTGTTTTTATTTCGCGGTGTAGGACATTTAGACAAATCCGCGTAGTTAAATTTTCGCCTTTTTGAAATATGCACTAAAACACAATAAGCATAATATAAGTTTTGCGTGGTTTTAATTTTCGCGCAAAACAAACAAAATTAGTACACCGCAAAAAATAAATACGTTTACAATTTACGATTGATAAATGCAAATTAGTAATGTCTTCACGATGTGAAAGTGTTAGAGAGCTGAAGAGACATCAGAAAACCTTGTCATGGCCGTAACTACCATTGAGGCAAGTGAGGCAGTTGCCTCACCTAGAATTCTGCCGATTTTTATTTTTTTATTTATTTTTTTTTTTAACCGATTTAAAATTTTATGGGAAACAGACAATAACAATAAAAAAACTTGCCCATATAAATTCTCGTTTCCTAGAGGAAATAAAACCGTTGTTTTATGGGTCGTATTTGATCCCATGTAACATTAACAAGATTACTCCAGAGATAGTTGATAGTATAAGAGACATCTATGGTGCGGATTTGCCATATTCCGACAACTTTCCTCAAGAGATTGATAGGTGGTTAACTAGATGCAGAAACGGCAATTTAGATGCAAAATCTCTGCTAGATACCATGCCATTAGCAGACAAGACATTGTATCCGAATATTCACATTATAGTCAAACTTTTACTCACTATCCCTGCAGGTTCATGCTCATGCGAGAGATCATTCTCTGCCATGAGACGACTGAAAGTGTGGAATAGATCAACAATGACTGGAACTCGGTTCTGTAGCCTGTCACTGTTACATACTTCATCGTGATGATGTTATTGGAAACGTTTGTCCTGAAAAAGTCCTTACGAAGTGGGACAGTACTGGAATTAGAAAAATCCCACTTGCTTTTGACATTGATGAATAGATTAGTCGACTCGATCAGTATGTCCGATTTAGTGTCATGTAGTTATTAGATGAAAATCTTCAGTCGTAGATGAAAATCTTCAGTCGTCATTATATCTGTCACTAACAAGTAACTCAGCTTTTTTTACTACATATTCTAAAACTTTGAAAAAAACCCATTTCTTCTTTATGTATGTAAAAAAAGTCATAAGGGAAGATTTAAATGCAACACATGATGTTTAACTACAGCATTCACAGAATTTATTTTTATAGAGGACGTTAAGTCACTCTTGGTAGGCGGGACTTCGGTGCCTCATTGGAGAATTTCACCACAACTGACTAGATGAACATATCCAATACGTCCGGAGATGCTAGCTCAAACTTTGGCATTACACTTGAAGATTTATCAACTTGATCTATTTTTTCAGATCATTCCCTTCTTTCTTTTTTATACCGGGCTTCTATGACTTTGGGGCTATCAAATATTTTATTTTCAGTTACAACCCAATTTAATATCAAAATACATGAATTGAGTAAACATCTTTTAGCCTTTGAAATGCCAGGAAAATGCAGGAATTTGGCTTAAAGTTTTAAAAATTTTCAGGGGGGGGCATGCCCCCGGACCCCCCTAGAGAAACGCGCCTACGGCGCGTATATGAGCCTTCAGCGCATCAAATTTCTGCCTCACATACAACCAAGCCCTAGTTACGGTCATGCTTGTATTTCTACCGATATTGATAGATTTTAATTAAAACTTGAGCATGGATCGGTAGAAAAATATTTTAGGAAGTGTTCCATGTTGTCAGCAAGAGCGAGGTAAGAAAATACTGGAAATTATCGACGCGTGTTTTCGTTTCTGCCGTTTTCGACAGAATTTTCAAGAATTCAATAATGAAAGCTGTCAGACCACAAACCTCCAAAAAGTCAAAAAATTAAAATAGAGGTTTAGTGGGCTGATAAGTCGGACTATAGTGTTATATACCACTTTTTTAATTTAATCATAAAATACATACAATACCATATTGTCCTGACACTATTTGAATGTATTTTATGATTAAATTTTAAAAGTGGTATATGACAGTAGAACTACGATGACTCGAAGTCAAAAAGAAAAATGTTCGAGTCATCGGGATGGTCTATGGACCGAACATTGAGATGCGATCCGAGGTTCCGTCTCCCACGGTCATCGACCGTAAAACAATCTACCTACCTACCTATCCTATCCTCTTCGTCCCTGGTGGGACATAAGGCCATCGTAAAACAATAAGTCAAGGGAAAATTGAAATATTGTAAAAAAAAATATAGAAAATGAAATGCCACTTTAAAATATTTATTCATAATTATAATTATAGAGATAATGATTTCAAATTTCCATTTTTACAAAAAAATGTTGAACTTCCCACTGCAATCTGTGGATTGCAAACTGCAATATCTTTTTATCGCTAGCACCCTAGAACATGACATTTAATTTATGACAATTAATTTATTAATTGTTGTTGAAAGTAAAATAATTTAAGAATCTTTTTTTATATGTTTTATATATTATTTACTTACCTTTTTATAAGTTCCTCCTTGGTAAATCGGACAATGTCACCATCTTGGTAAATCGGACAATGTCACCATCTCCTACACAAACATAACATTGAAATGTATATGCTATTTAGTGAAATGGGAGTACTGAAAAAAATTGATTGATTGATTGATTGATTGATTGATTGATTGGTAAATCGGACGATGTCACCATCTTGGTAAATCGGACGATGTCACCATCTCCTACACAAACATAACATTGAAACGTATATGCTATTTAGTGAAATGAGAGTACTGAAAAAAATTGATTGATTGATTGATTGATTGGTCAATTGATTGATTAATTGATGGATGGATGGATGGATGGATTGATTGATTGATTGATTGATTGATTGATTGATTGATTAAGTGATTAATTGATTAATTGATTGACTGGGATTTTACGTCACAATCAAGAATATTTCATTTATATCGGTACGTCACCAGCTTTTGGTAACATGACAGGAATTTTAACCTTTGCAGTGCGCTGAAGGAAATATGCAGGGAGGGTTTTTTTAACGGACCAAACCTGCCGTGATACGGGACATCATTTTAAGGTCTTTTCCGAAGGATTCCGTGTCTTTCATTCAAAGGTGCTTGGCAAAAAACAGTTGCTACCTATTTTCAAACTTGGCCATACTCCGGACAGGGTTCGAATCCATGAAACTAAACTCCGAACTTGCATTTATTTAAACTGTTATTACCTAAGATACAACCGAGACTGTCTCGGCATAATGACCTAGCCACATTCCATTCTATGTTTTGATTTTAGAAGGACCATTATAAAAATAACGTTCCTCTAAAACGCCATGACGTTCTATATTTTTGTATTAATATAGATGTAGTGTTAAATATGACCCATTGAGGCCATAACACTAGGATCATTTGGCAAAATAAGGGGTTCAATGACCCTATGACCCCGGCCCTTCTAGAGTGAACACTGTTAGCAATTTTGCAGTTTACAGTCGTTTAGTGCTACAAAATTACCGTAATATAGGTTTAGTAATAATTGACAGATCGCCAGCCACGCCCACAATGTTCCGACAAATACCGCCATCACGGTACCAAAGCAGCGTCACGGCAACTAATGACGTACTAGTGTCAGTGACGTCATTAAACGAAGCCGAGTTTTCATTTTTTGCGTGTAATTCAAGCATGCCAGACCTTTGTCGGAACATAAAGGGCGTGGTCAGCGACACGTCAATTACAACCACTGGACATTTTATCTGTTTCAGGCCATTTTGGCAGCAACTTATTATGAAATCAGCCCCTATTTGGACATTTTATCTGTTTCAGGCCATTTTGGCAGCAACTTATTTTGAAATCAGCATCTATTTGGACATTTATCTGTTTTTGACCATTTTGGCAGTAATTTATTTTGAAATAAGCTTCATTTTGGACATTTTATCTGTTTCGGACCATTTTGGCAGTAACTTATTTTGAAATCGGCCTCTATATGGACATTTTATCTGTTACGGAGCAGTATGATATTTCGAAATTCTATCGCAGTAATCGATAAGAAGCTCATTAAACAATGGCCAGGTTTAGCACTTTTAATTTTAATCATTAATGTTTTACATTACCTTTTCTGGTTGCGCTTTCTCTTGATTGCTTTTTTGCTTACTTTTCTCTTTAATTTTTATTTTTATTTTAGTCTTGGTTTTGGATTTGTCACTGCGCCACCATCCAGCTTCTACTGTAGTAATTATTGTTAATGCCAAAACTAACATTAAGATACAAAATGAGAGCTTCATCTAAAATAAAAAGTAAAACAACTCTATAGCTAGATTAACCACTGCGGTAGCTCAGTTGGTAGAGTGCTCGCTCCGTAAGTGGGAGGTCGTGGGTTCGATCCCCGGCTGGGTCTGACCCAAGACTTGAAAGTGGGTAGTGGCTGTTCTTTCGCCAAGCACTCGGCATTACGAAATGAAAGTCACGGTTCGTTCGGATCGGAACTTAAAATAAAACGACGTCCCGTGTCACGGTGGGCTTGGCACGCTAAAGAACCCTGCTGTATAATGCCGTCAGTGCAACGCACGGGTAAAATTTCTGCACCTTCGCCTATAGCTGGTGACGTCTCGATAAAAGTGAAATAATCTTGACTGGGACGTTAAACCATTACTCAACTCAACTCTATAGCTAGATTTTTTACACTTATACAAATCTCTGGTAAGACACCACTTAGAATATAGATCAGTAGTGTGCCACCCACAATACAGCAATATGTAACCAAACCTGTCAATTCTAACGTATTGCGCGTGAGAGTCACTCATTTTGTTAAATTTACAATAGACCCCATTTTCCGTCTATGAAAGCTATTTCTCGACATTATCGTAAATTTCCTTTTTTTATGAAATTACATTGTTTTGGGGGTCACTTCATGCTAGTATGATACCGGGTGTTCTGGGTACAAATTGCATGAACAGCGAAGCAGCTACGAGATATGCCCCGGGCAGACAGACATTCATGGTGATTCCTATATACCCCCTCAAACTAGTTTCCGAGGGGTATAAATATTTGGGACTTCAAACACGAATATCGCCGTAACAGAGCTGTTTAAAATTACCATTGGCACCACCAATGTTAAACATCCCAAGATGAATCAACCTGCTCTCAGGATCGCAACATACCAGAGGTCACAGCAAAAAGTTATTTAAGAGAAGCAAAACAGCTAGTAGACCTACAACACAGTCAATGCAGATTAACAAAGACTGGAAAAGTATAAACCTCCAGTTACGAAGTTACTATTATTTGTGTTAGTTACTATCATGATGGTGTGTGTGTATGAGAGAGAGAGAGAGAGAGAGAGAGAGAGAGAGAAGAGTGTGTGTGTGTGTGTGTGTTCTAGCCGTTGAGCTTGGGACCATTATTTATAAATAAATAACATTTTTTCAAAAATATTAAAACAAAAACGCACCTTTCGGTTCAAATGTACTTCAGATCTAGAATTGTTCGCTATGTTCCATCTCTGTTCTGTTCCTAATTTTATATTTTCTGCAGACTTTTATACTGGTCTAGAAATTCCACATTATCAGAAATCCATGAACTTTTGACATTATGTAACATATGCTGGTTACCTAATCAGAGTCATCAGTAACAAGTTAAAAATCACATCCGTGAGCTTATGTTTTACCGTACACCGAAATAGATAACATCGAAATGTTTTGTGGACTTGATCATGCACAATTAATAAATAAATAAATAAAAAGGTTGGCTCATGTTCAAATCACGCTATGCGTGAAACCAGAATCGAAAGAATTATAAGACGTCAAATCTATCCAGGATAATTTTGAATACAGAGTCAATTTTTTCAAACATCAGATTTTGTGAATATCGTTGCATGACTTACATTGTTAGCAAAACAATTGCCTGAATATTATTCTCAAAGAATAATTATAACACAAAAAAACTTTTGGGTTGGCTCAGTCCAAATAAGCAACCCTAAAAAACAAAGTCATTATTATAATAATAATATATATTATTATTGCATCTGTGGCTTAGTGGTCTAAAGCGTGCGCTTACGAATCACTTCTGTCATCACATTGGTTTAAATCCCACTTTGGACCGATCCTAGTTTGAGAAAATTTGCCACTTCGCTTGCTGGAGGTCTGCTCCGATCGTCTCTTCCGAGATGTTGTTGAATGTTGCTTAACAGCAATTTTTCAGCTGTTCACGAAGAAAAAAGGACGCATTGATCGAATACACAATTACTTTGGATCCAATAGACCCTTTTCACATTAGCCTATAAATTTTCGCCTTTTATACACTGATTTAATTGACCTACAATTCAAAACACTATAACAGTCGTCAGAAATCACACTTCAGTTCATGAGAGAATGACACAAATATTTCTGTTGTTTTTTTTATGATGGAGTGCAAATTACTGATACATACCAATTAAAACTAACCCTTACCTGATGTCATTAAGGAATGTTACCTTTTAAAAACCAGAATAAGCAAGGTAAGGATATGTGTGTGTGTGTGTGTGTGTGTGTGTGTGTGTGTTACAACATTATCTGTGATACATCTGAATTGTATGTTTGAATGTCTGACTTCCATGGTGTGCGTGCGTGATAAATATTATCTGTGATAAATCTGAATTGTATGTATGTCTGTGCGTGCGTGTACGTGTGTGTGATACAATAGTTTGTGATAAATATGAACTGTGTGTCTGTATGTATGTGTGTATATGTATATACAATGTAAATTTATTATAAATCATATCTTACAAAAGAATCATGAACAAATTAAAAACAACAGAATATTGAAAAATCAAATTACTGTAAATATGGAACATTGATTATCATATACCCGAGTTTGTTGTTTTGTCATAAATTGTTAATAATATGTAGTGAAGGGTAGTAATGATGTTTTACGCCCCGGCAAGATTCTTTCATTTACATCGAGACGGTCAGTCCTGAGATGGTGTAGGAAACCCGGAGATAACCACTAATCTTTGTCGAGCGAACTTATAAACTTCAACACAAGAGTTTGTCCCGAATTGGATTCGAGGAGGTGAGAGTCAATATGGTCCTAAAGTGCATGCTTTAGTTCACTCGGCCACAGAGACTCCATAATAATATGTAGTGAAATGGTGAATGGATAAAATACTTGGCAAAACGAAGAGTAACCAATTCAATGCAACAACAACACACACAGACAAGAGACACAAATAAACACATAATTATAAAGACCCTGATTATAAAGCCTCAAAGGAATTTAAGTCCATACCTATATCAGCTAAAGGGAAATGACAGAATTTTTAGTGTTGCAATGCGCTCGGGACAATGGACAGGAAGGGTTCATTAGCGTACCTAGTCTATTGTGATACGGGGTATCAGCTTTAAAGGTCTCTTCCAAGGGTTCCCTGACATTCTAAATGCTGAATGCTTGGCTTAAATAAGCTAGAAAGGGGAAGTGCTCCAGTCCAGAACTTTGATTCAGTGGCCCTCTAAGCCGAAGAGTATGTTGTAATAATAGGGTTAGTAAGTTCCTTTTTATATTATTTTGTTAACAATATCAGAAAGTAACTTACCATCGTGAAGGCAGATAGATCGGCCCAGCAGTGTTCAAACTAAAGGGGGTCCTGCAATAAGACAGTGATAACATACAAACAATGATACGCTATTGTGAATGAAGTTGTTTTACTTCAACCTTGTCATAAACTGACTGTCTACTTTACTATCCACTCATGACGTTTTTGCATCATAGGAAGATAGGCAGGTCTTAGATTCTTTTAGGATGGGGTTTCTGATACTGCTCTCCCTCTTTATCTAGTTGTGTATTACAACTCCTTATGAAGCCCAACGCCTAATGAAATCCAAAGATTGAGGTTCCATACAAGAACTCTTTTTCGTATTACAAAATCAAGTTACAAGGGGAGGTCAAACAGTGCATAGACGGTGTATATATTGCCGCAACAAACCATACGTCTGGGCCCGGTTGAACAAAGCATAGGTAGAGTTAATCAGTAATTAAACCATAATTAGCATACTGATATTTATTATTATTTTTCAATATAGTCCCCATTTACCCAAATGCACTTAGCCCACTTTTCTTTCAGACTGTCTATACCTTTGAAATAGAAGTCTTCGGTTTGGTCCTGAAACCATGCCTCTGTGGCATCCATCATCATCAGGGAATCTGATTCTCCGTAAATAGGATTTCAAATTTCTAAATAGGAAATAATCACTGGGTGCCTAATCGGGACTGTAGGGTGGGTGATTAAGTTATTCGAACTTGCATTTACGAATCGCTGCTTGTGCAATCCTTGACTTGTGCACAGGAGCATTGTCGTGAAGAAGCAATACCCCTCGGCTAAACTTTTTCCTCCTTTTTAATTTAATAGCAGCTTTCAGCTGCTTCATTAGAGCAGCATAGTAAGTACCAGTGATAGAGATTCCAGCAGGATTATAATTGATTAACAGAACACCCTTAGAATCCCAAAACACAGTGGCCATGACTTTGCCAGCTGATGGTTGGGTTTTGAATTTCTTTGGTGGGGTGAGCCAGGGTGCTTCCATTGCATGGAGTCTTTTTTGGTTTCTGGGTCCCATGTTTCATCACCATTTTCTAAACGTAAATGGAAGCTCTTCGGGTTATCATTATAAATGCCAAGAAGCTCCCGACTTGACTGGAGTCTTTGAAAGCGATCCTGCACATTAAGGTTTCTGGGGACCCATCTTGCGGATACTTTTGACATCCCAAGATGCTCGT
This sequence comes from Anadara kagoshimensis, assembly GCA_021292105.1. Taxonomy (NCBI): domain Eukaryota; kingdom Metazoa; phylum Mollusca; class Bivalvia; order Arcoida; family Arcidae; genus Anadara; species Anadara kagoshimensis. Next base: position 42,423,392 of record CM037860.1, on the reverse strand, counting down.
GGATAACCGTGTATACACTTCCATGTGAAATGTCACACTCCCTTGCTATGTCATCAATCCTAATTCGACGACCATTCATGATGAGGGTCTCCAGAGACGTGACAATTTCCTTTGTGATGGCATCAGTTGGCCGACCTGACCGTGGGTCATCCTTCAGTGAGGTGCGCCCACGTTTAAATTCAGCTGACCATTTTGCCACTGTGGAATAGGCAGAACCACTGTCACCGTACACCTTGCCGATTCGCCGGTGAATTTCTTTGGCATTTGATCCTCCTACTGTGAGGAACTTTATTACTGCCCTTCACTCAACATTTTTATTTTCCATCATTGCTTGATGGTCACCAACTTTGAATGCTTTTGAGCGACTGTATTTGACTTCTCGACTAGAGCCTTAATATTTGGACTACATTAGGCGTCGAAATTGTCAACGCCTAATGTAGTCCGGACTTCATTAGGCGTTGTAATTTTGACGCCGCCTAATGAAGTCAGAACTTCAAAATTGCAACATGGCTGCGTTATTATTTTAGTTACAACTTAAATTTCATTTGATGATTCAGACTTTATAATTCTGATTTTTTAATATAAAATAACCCGCCTTTCTGCAAAACTTGCATTTGGACTAGTTTTATACTAATAACTCATAAACCCATTATCTGGGACGTAAGACCCCATTATGACTCAACATTCAAACTGAAAGATGAACATCTCCAGTTAAACCTCGGATGATAAACATTTGATTCAATATGCTTAAACTAGTGTATCTGTTCAGAATTCCACTTTAGACCCTTACTTTCTTTGTACTATAAATTTTAATTTTGGCTCATCAAGATTACCCTCGTGTAATGTATTGGTACTTAATTATACCTATAGGAACGGGGAGAGGTTAAACACGCTATAATCCAATGGTTGCCTTACACGTACTACGTGCAGTAGTAGCCGTATTTGGTGGTTAAACACGGCGATATTTGGGCTTGAAACAAAAATACCTTGAAAAATACATTGAAAAGTATAGGAAATTTCTGCTAAAATAATAAAAATGATTCCAATTGTTCAGGGATAAGTTCAGGACAAACTTTCGGGAAAAAATAGATTTGACACAAAAATAATGGGCAAATTCAGCCGTAACATGGAATAGTTATATATCACTGTACAGTATATAAAAACCTTGATATTTTAAATGAACTAAAATATAATTTGTTGGTTTATTTGCTTTTGCGTGTCATTTGATGGATTTCTCACCGAAAAAAAAAACCAGTCCATACTATCAAACGAAAACGGCATTGTCAGAGATGTTCCGATTTAACGTAAACTTTCGAGGAGTGCAGAATGTCATTCTAATGACGTCACTGTTGAATGATGTCACTTCCTCACTACATGACAACAGTGTTTACATTTGCCGGGAATCATTTGCTGAGGCAACACGCTTTTCGTCTGCAAGTACAAAATCAGATTATTTTGATAGTTTGGAGGATTGTTGGTCAAGTTTAAAATGTCTGCAGGTAAGAAATTATAAACGAACATTTTTGTATAATATTTTTATTTCAAAATTTTAAAAAAATAGGCATTTGGAATGGAATTAATCTTCTGGGTAATGAATCGATAAATGCATGCAGTGCAGGCCTGTCGAAAGTTTATGGGACAAAATCAGAGTCCTCGACTGAAAATTGTCACTAGAACTAGATCTACAGTAAAGGCCTGACGAAAGTTTAACAATAATCTAAAGAATTGGTCAGATTTGTCAGCTCACCTAGGCCTTTTGTTACCCATCTCTGCAGCTTTTCAGTGTAAGTTACAGCCGAGTTTTTACTTCTTTTCGTTAGCTTACTGTTAAACTTTTGATAACTTTGTTACTGTAGCCATATGTCATATACCACTTTTAAAATAATAAAATACATTAAAAAAGTGGTATATAGTCTATATATGACAATATTTTATTATTAAATTAAAAAAGTGGCATATGTGTTCAAGTTGTACATGATATTCCGTAAATATGAAAAATTATTAATTTGCTTTGATTCATTTACTTAATCGCGCTTAATATATGGACCAGTGTATGGTATATGTGGAAGTATTTATTTATTTATTTATTTATTTATTTATTCTCGTTTCATTCACTCAATTCTTTTTCTTTTTTTCAGAATATAACATGGACCATTATCCGCTGGAAATACTAAGGATTATATTGGTGACAAAGGAGTTAGTCAAAGTAGAACAAGTCCTACACGAGGATTTCCCCACCTTACCAGAGGGAGAGGTTGAATAAGTGACTCAGGATATTCTGCTCAAGATTAACAGGACTCAAATCATGGCCGGCGAACCAGATTTAAGATATTTGCCAGGTCGTGTGGTGGAAGAGAAATTTCTGAACGAGGTAATAATATCATTAGTTTCAACCACACCACCTGGTACCATGAGTTTTGTAATGTGGCGAATCGACAGCTCATCTCGGCCCCTCGTTCGGCTATCGAGCTGTTGACAGTTCCAGAAACCTCGAGCCGAGAAACGAAAAGCTTATCGACCATTAGCTCTCCATATCTCGACCATTGGGCAGCCGAATTTAGACTTATTGTAAGCTAAATGTTAAACTGTTGACAGGTCTGTACTGTTGATATATATGTTTAATTTGATAAAGATTCCGCGAGTGTTGCGTTTTGTTCTTATGATTTTTTATACAACAGTAACAACATTGCTTCTTTAACACATCTTTTTGGAATAATAATGGATTATCTTTTATCTGTATCAAGCTCTGTAAGTTGGTCAAACCTGTCATTTTACTTCAAAAACTTCTCTGACCACTGTGTTTAACTTGTTTTAGCCGATTAAATGGGCTAACACAAAGGTAATTTTATTCCTAAGTATTTCTGAACTTAGGACAGGCGTCAAACTCTAGGGTTTGAACTTACGCAATACCTTACTCTTTCCTAAGTTCAAACCTAGGAATGAACTTAGGAACAAACTTAGGAAACGTACGTGAAACGCGCCCCTGGTGACCTGGTCTGTAAATAAGATACGTCTAATATACAAGGAAAACATTTATCAACAAACTTTGTTATTTTACAGGTTCTCGACATTAAACGATGCTTTGAGGATATACAGAGAGCAGAAACTGCAGCTATTAAGAAACCTGAGCCTCGTATTGAAATTCTTCCAGGTATGCATATTAAAATTATCTTGTTAAGGACAATATTTATTATACCCCTACCTGTAAACGAAGTTCATGAGGTATGTCAGAACCATCCTCTCAAACTGATCTTCCGTCGCAATATCGTGTCCGCTTCGTATCCTCCATGTCTATAGATGGATTTTTATCAAACTTGACATAAATGTAAACCAACATAAGACGATGTGTCGCATACCAAATTTGGTGGAGAAGACGGGTTAATTTATATACTAGTATATCCCTATTGACGGGGATCCATAGGAATGATTACAATTACACCCTGTGCTTCGAGTCTCCGATACCTTGTAGCTCAGTAAGGTGCGTACTCACTCCGTAGGCGAGAGGTCGGGATTCGAATCTTGGTCAGGTCTGAACATGACTTGAAAATAGGTTGCGACAACTCTTTCGAAGAGATCTGAAAAAAGAAACCCCTTGTGGCTATAGGCCTTCCCTGCAAATTGTCCTGAGTGCACTGCAATGGTAAAAAAAATCTGTCACTTTACCTGAAGCTGCTGACGTTTCGATATAAATTAAATAGTCTGGGCTTAAAAGTGAAACTTCATTCAGGATGATGAATGACAGTTATTTTGAATCATAGATGTTTATCTTTTTATTTATTTATTTATTTATTTATTTATTTATTTATTTATTTATTTCAGAAAGCATGGATCAGACCGTTGACAGTTATTTTTCACTCAGAGATAGAGATTTAGATTCAGAAGAATTTCCGTTAGTTATAGTAAACGACTACAAACCAAACTGTGTCGATTTCTCATACTTATTTAAATACATGGGTACAAATACACCCAGAGAAAGAAAACTAACAGAAAAAGGTAAATATCAGAGAGAGAGAGAGAGAGAGAGAGAGAGAGAGAGAGAGAGAGAGAGAGAGAGAATAATAGTTTTACGTCGCATTAGTAATCGTTCAGCTATTTGAGACAAGAGCAAATTTACTAATCTGTGTATGCGATGCGCGAGATGAACGAATGATTTGTGATCGGTCTTGTACTAACGCACACTCTGGGAAAGTTTAAGGCGCTAGCTCACCGAGTCAGTATGCCGCAGACAAGCATACTATTTTGCTCGACATCAGCGGGTAACAGCCGATACCATGTCCTCTCAATACCGAGCGCCATGTGAGGAATTAAACAGTACTAGTATATCAAATTTTAGTTTTGTTTAATAGCTCATTTTAATACAGCTGAAATCTAGACACCATGATCTCTCTCCATTCATTTGTCATGATAATTACGGGTATATAGTTTCACCGTTTTTAAGTATTCGACACTAACACGTCACATTAATTATATTTTCAGATTTGACAACAACCACAACAACAACAACAACAGTGGTCAATGGATGCCAAAATAAGTCAGGAAAAGTAAAGACTACATCTGTGGTAAATAATGGTAAGAACAGTCTCATTATTAATCTTGAAGTCATAGGATAAATGATTCGGGATTGATTTTTTATGGTCGGCGACTCAGTATGTTTCCATCAAGTGTCCAATATTTCCTTTTTTCAAACATTTAATTTTGGTGTTTTATCGACAGCGTTTTGGCCACTGGCTTTCTATATCTCGGCATTTTCCCGTCAGCACATAAAATTTAGTCGGGTTTGTACTGTATATTTGCGCGGTCATCATTTGCGCTGTGAGAAACCATTTTAGATTTGGGAGCTCATCCGACTCTGGAAAGTGGCCGACCAACAAGTTGGTCCCGGGTGTAACCTGGTGATTTCGGTTCAAGGGAGTTGAATCGGACAAAGAAGAGAGGAACGTGGTGGGTCGTACTCGATAGGTGGCAGAGTAGCTTAGTGGGTAGAGCGTCTTGCTAGTAGGTTCGAGTCCCGGTTTGGCCCCTGCATTTTTCCCGTTCCTGTTACACATGTAATCGAACCCATCCCTTAACAATATATTATATAAAACATGGAAAATATATTATTATACATGTATGTTATACTTTATCTACTTGCAGAAATAAAGAAAGAAACAAAACAGAAATGGAGACCACAGAATTTGATTTCAAGACTTTTTAGGAAGAAATCATGTTAATTTGTGAAAAAACGTAGACATTTAAAAACATCATGAATCATGTATCAGAATATCAATTTTAATTTTTTTTTAAATCTTCGAATCATGATTACATATGCGTGTGTGTGTGTGTGTGTGTGTGTGTGTGTGTGTGTGTGTGTGTTACAATAGTATCTGTGATAAATCTGAATCATTTGTCTATATGCATGCCTGACTGTCATGGTGTGTGTGTGTGTGTGTGTGTGTGTGTGTGTGTGTGTGTGTGTGTGTGTTACAATAGTATCTGTGATAAATCTGAATCATTTGTCTATATGCATGCCTGACTGTCATGGTGTGTGTGTGTGTGTGTGTGTTACAATAGTATCTGTGATAAATCTGAATCATTTGTCTATATGCATGCCTGACTGTCATGGTGTGTGTGTGATAGTGTGTGTGTGTGTGTGTGTGTGTGTGTGTGTGTGTGTGTGTTACAATAGTATCTGTGATAAATCTGAATCATTTGTCTATATGCATGCCTGACTGTCATGGTGTGCGTGTGCAAGTGTGTGTGCGTGTGTTACAATATTACCTGTGATAAATCTGAATCATTGTCTAAATGCATGTCTGACTGTCATGGTGTGCGTGCGTGCGAGTGTGTGTGTTACAATAGTATCTGTGATAAATCTGAATTGTGTGGTGTCTGTATGGGTGACTGTCATGGTGTGCGTGCGTGCATACGTGATACACTATTTGTGATAAAGAATTGAGTATCTGTATGTCTGCCTGTGTGTGTATATGAGACATAATCTATTTGTATATAAAATGTAAATTTATTATAACTCATATCTTAAAAAAGAATTATGAACATATTAAAATAACAAAATATAAAATATCATATTCACTGTAAATATAGTACATTGATCAACTTATATCCGAGTTTGTTGTTTTTTTAAGTATACAAGTAATGACCCTAGTCAAAATTCACTTATATTGACTCCAAGGATGGTGGAGAAAAATTATGTATCTGAAGAAAACCACCGACCTTTGGCAAGCAAACCTTCTCACACTACAATACAGTTCCATGTTCCGTTCATTCTCAATTTTGATTTCACACACAATGCGGGTGTAGCCATTTGAACAGGGTGTAGCCATCTGAACAGGGTTGGTTTACCATTCCGGAGCACAAGGTCTCACTTACCTGGAAAAAGTTTACGTGTTTAACTTAATTTGCCAGTTTTCAAAGTTTTCAATTTGCTTTGAAATTATTATTTGAGTTCGGATTGGTGTGTTTGTTTTTACCATACCCCATTGGACCAATCTAGTTCTCATTAAGTTCTGAAACAAGTGCTGGGATCGAAGTATTTAACTTAACAAGTTTCAACTGGCGAGGTTTGGGTTTTAACTAAAACGATTCCCGTAATTCGTTAGTCTGACTAATCAGTCCACTAAACCCCCATTTTTTTTTTTTTTTACTTTTTGGTAATTCGTTTAAACGTATTGTACATGTGGGTGGGACAAAAGTTGATCTTTCTCCTTTACTATCATACCAAAGCACGCTACACGTTACTCGTATCACATCGATTGTATGACGTTAATAGGCTGATGCTGAACTTGCTCCTTTTGGTCCTCCAAAATATTGATAAGCATTCAATGATCCAAGTTGGGTCTGTTATACTAGTGTTATATCCGTAACCCGTCCGAAGTTCATGTCACAAAAGAACCAACAAGTACACTACAACAAAAAGGCCAACAAGTTCAAGCCACAATAAACTTGAAACCCAAAAAGTACAAGTAGTATGGACTCTTGATGTTAGGTTGCAAATGGTGCAATTGTCTTTCAAGAAGATATTGTAATCAAAAGTCTTTGATAAAGTTAGGGCTGTGTATTCAGAAATTTCAGTATAATGCAATTTGGTACATTTCCTGTACAGACAATAACAAAGCCTGGTAATGAACACCCGCACGGTACCACACCAATACGTTGGAGCTACATTGCTCTCTCATATATATCAATGTGGCGAACAACAAAACTCCATCGGACATTACGCGGGAGTTGAGTTGAGTAATGGTGTTTAACGTCCCAGTCAAGAATATTTCACTTATATCGAGACGTCGCCAGCTGTTGGCGAATATCATGCAGAAATCTTTGCCTGTGCGGTGATGGCATTATACGACAGGGTTCTTTATCGGCCACGCCTATCGTGACACAGGACCTCGTTTATTTTACTTTCCCATCCGCAAGAACCGTGGCTTTCATTTCGTACTGCCGAGTGCTTGGGGAAAGAACAGTCACTACCCACTTTCAAGTCTTGGGTCAGGCCCGATCGGGGTTCTAACCCACGACCTCCCACTTACGGAGCGAGCATCCAAGGATATTATTACAATACCAAATGATCAGATGATAGGTTAAAATTTTAATTTTACACAAGGACTCAGTGAATTTTTTAAAATGTTTACAAGAGTTAGTCATGATCAATGTTCATGGAAAAAAAATAAATATAAAACCGATATAGATCCTCAGTGGCGGATCCAGCGGGGGGGCACAGGGGGCCCGTGCCCCCCCCCCCCAGTTGCCCCGACTTTTCCCCTCTCTCAGCTAATTGTCAATCAACCAGCGTACGGACCAGTTAATTAGTGGTACTGATTAATTAATTCGTGTACACAGGTAGGAAATTGCAATCAGGTGATGATGTAATTTACCAGTTCGCTGAAGCATGAAATAATCCAGGTAGTACTGACCAGTCTTAGGTGATAATGTTACCTGATCGTTGAGGCGTGAAAGAAACCAGGTAACCAGTAGATAACGTTAATTAGTAATACTAATTAAGAGACTTCTATGAAGAGTGATTCCAATAATCATATGTGAATTCATCTAATTTACCGATATGGCCAAGAGAGAGAGAGTAAAATAATTTTTAGCACACAAGATTATCTTTTTTGTATATGCTTATAGCTTATAGTCTCATTTGACTTTTTATTCTATTCGCCCGTTTATCGGCTTTACGGAACAAATCCGTCTAAAATATTTTTTTGCCGAGTGCTAGTGACAAGATTCTTGTGTTCGGTTGCACTTTTAATGCGCATTATACAATGATGAAACTGACTAACTAGTCATTTTAAAACTAATCATATAATAAAATTAACTTGAAAGTCCAGATGGATGTCATACAATTCATTTTAAACAAGTGTGGAAAAGGGGTAGTGGTAGTAGGAGACCTACCCCTTCGGTACATGTAGCGAGCAGGTCAGTTGGTAGAGTGCTTGCTGCGTAAGTCAAGGAGGTCGAGGGTTTAGTCTCTGGTCAGGTCTGACCCAAGAATTGAAAAAGTGTAGTGTCTGTTCGCTCGGCATTAAAAATGAATGCAGGTCTTTCGGACAAACCTTAAAAAACCGAGGCCCCTTGTCACGGTAGGCGTGGCAAGATAAAGAACCCTTAAATATTTCTGCACCTACACCTATAGCTGGTGACGTCTCGATATAAGTGAAATATTATTGACTTAAAAGTTAAACCCCATTAATCAATGATCAATCAAACTTAGGACCGGGATTCAAACAGAAAGACTTTCCACTGAAGAGCTTGATTTATCAACCCAACTGGATCACCCAGACCACGTTCATCCATTTATCGACCAAATTAAATCAAAACACTGGTATCCCTCCGATTGATCAACTTCCAAAGATTGAACAAACTCCTTTAATATAACGCAAAAAAGATTCGGTCTGGATCTGGGATGCACAACTACAGCTGGACAGATAAAAAGACCGACAATACAAGTTACCGACGGCGAAAAATTTCGACAGTACAGTTGATAGACGATACTATGAACTCGCCGACACTCATAGCCACCTTCGTCAATATTATTATTTTTTTTTTTAAAAAAGCTAGACTGATTAGTTCTTTGACTGGTTTAGATCCACTTTGAATGCGAGGTAAAAAGGACGCTCGACAGTGTTCAAGATGCAGGAAATTGCACCATTTGTACTGAAAAAAGCGAATTTTTTCTGGGGGAGCATGCCCCCAGACCCCCCTAGCAGGTTGCGCCTTTGCCGCATATTTGTGCCCCCCCATTCACCAAGACTCTGGATCCGCCCCTGCTTATACATATATGTCTCTGATAATATTTTATTTTATTCACAGTAAAATGGTAAATGAGTTCCATTTAATTTGCACCCTCTCTTAGTTTTTCTCATTCAAAACGTTTTACAGCTGTTCAAACGGAAAAAAATCGACAGGTGCTCAGGTCAAAACAGACAGCTAGAGTTATCGTTCTTTGTGCAGAAGACGACTTCCGGTTCACATTGACAGAAGTCTGGTAATCTTTTGGACTGACAACGATGAGAATGTGACAGATTGTGTGGTGATCTGAGTTGATAACTTTGTTTGTTTATTCCAGTAAACCATCTTCCAAAATCAACAGGGATATGTCCCTCAAAGTAAGTAAATCAAACACATTACGATAGATTTATCGGTCTTTTAGATCTTGCCAGAATCAGTTGATCATGATCAGCAGACCCATCCTGTCCATGATTGCCAGGCTGGAACTTCAATATCTTGTTTCATGTCTTGTTTTTTCAGTAATTACTGTTTTGAATAATTTTTCTTTTCAACAACTTGGAATTTGGTTTTGTAGATTTATCTCTGATTCCTGGTGACTTTGGCTACATAAAATGAGAATTCGGAGAAGTCATCCTGTCAGTATCTGAGAAATCTTACCATCTGCTTTTCTAGTTCATCCATGTATTAAGCTGATGGGTATATTTGCATGATCTGCATGTTCAACACTTGTCATAGTGTCTCTGTCCTTTCCAGTTAAAGATTATAAGATAATAAATTGATCTAGGCTTACTGTTTAATTCATCTGCTGCATAGCAAATGTTTTTAATTGTCTTGCTAGTATAATTTGGGAGAGTCCCAGGTTTGAGGTGGTCAGAGACATTGTGATCAGTAAGAGCACACTAGACAACTCTGTGACATAGGCCAAAGGAGAGGGTACTGCCGGTTTAGAGATTTGTTCAAAAACATTCTATAGAAAATCCTATAACTCTTTTATGAATAATAATAATAATGATATGTGACAGAAAATCTTTGTAACTGAGGTTTTGGAGCTTATCAAAGCATCCGCTTACAGATCACATTGCCTCTCACCACCTAGATTCGAATTCCACTAATACAGATCCAAGTATGAGAACGCTGTCAGTTTGCTTGCCAGAGGTTGATGGGTTTTTCCAGGCACTCCAGTTTCCTCCATCATCTCAAAACTTACCACCTTGACATAAGTGAAAGAATCCTATATAAGGAAAATTTACATACTGAACAGAGTAAAAATAAATCAATAAATAGATATTAAACAAAAGAGAAAGGGATGACATGAGTTGGTCAACTTTTAGCATACAATGAGACTGACAAATACTTTGTTTGATGTAAACTGTAATTGAATGGAATTGAGTAATGGAGTTTTATGCCCCAGTCAAGAATCTTTCTCTTGTATCAAGACAGTCACTTCAGGGATAGTGGAGGAAACTGGAGTGTCTGGGCAGGAAACACCCTTGCGGTGATTGCCTCAATACAAAGCACTGTGATTCATTGCATGTACTTTAGGCCACTCTGCCGCTGAGGCCCCCTTAAAAAGAGAAATGGTCCAGACCCCCCCCCCATACAATGTGGTCAACTAATACTTTGTTTATTGTAAACTAAAATGAAAGAGTCTCATATTTCATTAATCTTTCATCAAAGACAAGGTTGTTTTGGACTTGTGTTTAGTTTTATATAATTTATAAAGTGTATAAAAAAACTAGTAATAAATTTGTACCTGTGATCATGACAATTTATAAGGTAAAAATGTCATTTTTATATGGCTATATCCACAATATTGATTTATGACCCGCAAAAAATTGATATAGAAGTATGTACTACCATATATTTATTAAAATATTTTGTTAAATGTTTTTATGGTCTTTAATACTTTTTATGGTCCATTTCATAGGGTAAACTAAAGTACCCTGGAGCATGTATGTTTAAATAATCATTCATCTGTCACAAAGAATAAATAAATCAAATAAAATCAAAGAAAAACATCAGAATTGGTCATGTAAATATATCTTTAACAATTGTGTTTATTTAATTTCTCATAATAAACAGGGATGTTCTGGCCACTTGAAAGGTCAGGTAAACAGACCCATTTCTAAAGCCAAAAAAGTGCACATTTTAACAATTTTGTAGTTTAAAATTCCCAGATTGAGTTTGAAAAAGAAAGAAAAAAACCCCAATATTTCAGAATAGCTTGCACGTCTCCATAATAGCCCAGATTTAGGCGTATGGTGGTGTGTAATGGTGTACTGGTAATTGTTACATGTAATTCATTCTTATATTTTTGTCTCAGTTTAATTCAGTATAACATGTATAACAAGAATTATTTCACTATCTAAATACACAATCATTGAAAGATATTAAAATGAGTATCTCCTTTATCACAAAATATGGATTTTACCCAGTTTTATCTCACAATACCTTTCAGTTTCCCATAGTGGCAAGAAAAAAACACTGTGATAACTGAACTGATATTAGCAGAATAAATCTTCAAAAAGTCTTTATAATTTCCAGAAAAGTGTTCTTACATAAACTAATAAAAAAGACTTAATGATTTATTATTGGATTTCAGATTAAACATCTTTACATTCTGAGAAGATCATATTGATTTGAAACAATCAAAATAATAACTACATTGTCTACATTTATTAGATTCTTCATGAAGATCCTGTGTTTTAATACTTTCATTGATTGAAAATCTTAATACATGTACAGTAGAACTTGTCAAAACTGGTCTGATTATTTCAATTCTAACATGACTTAAATGAAAATGATTGAAATAAACATTCAAACTATTTGGTCAGAAGTACATTTTACTGTTTATTTGCAAATGGTCCATTGAAACAATTTAGCAGTTGAGATTACCTCCATTGAAATGAATGATTTTATGAATGAAAATTACGTCACAACCATTGTTTGCAACACATAGCATGATGTCATAAGATGAGTCAGAAAGTACGTCATTAAAACGGAACAGTCATGAATTGTCATTTATTATACCATGGCTGGCTTTCTTCATGTTTCATATGAAGGAAATGTGGGTTATATTAGAATCTAAATTTATTGAATAGGGTTTTATGTCAGTCAAGAATATTTCACTTATGTTGGAGTGTCACCAGCTATAGGTGAAGTAGCAGAAATTTTGACCTTGGAGGGTTCATTCCATGATTTTAACCATGCCTACCACGATGTGGGACATCTGTTTTTAAGGCCTCCCCCAAATGACCCTGAGACTTTCATTTCTAAATGCTATCTGCTTGGTCAAAGATTGGTCCATTGATTGAATGGAGTTTTACATCTGAGTAAAAAATGTTTCACTTATATTGAGACGAGATATCACTAGCTATAGGTGGCAGAAATTTTGACCTTTGCAGTGTGCTTAGGGAAATGTGCTGGGAGGTTTCTTAGCAGCCATGTCATGCCTGTTGTGACACAGGGCATAGGTTTTTAATGTCATTTGAAGGACCTCGTGACTATTATTTGTAAATGCTGATTGCTTGTCGAAAAAGCAGTCTCCAGATCTTTCAAGTCCTGGCCAGACCCTGCTTGGGATTAAACCCCAACATCCCATGTATGGAATGAGACTCTAACAACAGATATAATGTAGTAGTTATTCAGACTGAAGATTTTGTTCAGTTTAGACAGGTTTTTGGTTTACAAAGGTTCCATATTCCACTTTTATCATATCATGAATGATATAAATAAATTGACTGTTGTGTTTGGAACATGTTTTCAACATACATGCATTATACAGTCAAACCTGTATGATTGCATCATGGATGTATGACTTACATGTCATAATAAGGTGGTCTTTTGTGTGCAAGCTTTCAAAGAGATAACTAAGGAAAGATTGATTGAATGTGGTTTTATGTCCCAGTCAAGAATATTTCACATGTATTAACTATCAAGTCAACTTACATTAGCTGAAGTGGAAGACATTTTTACCTTTTACATTGTAGTGCACTCAGGACAATGTACAGGGACAATTCTTGCTTACCTTGACACAGGACATTGGTTTTTTGTGTCTCTTCCAAAGGACCCCACTATAAAAAGACAGGTTTGATTGAAGATATGCCTTTCACTCAATTTGATTACACATGTGGCAGGTTTAGCTAGCTAAACAATAGGTGTTTACCCTTCTGGAGCACCCAGTCTCACTTCCCTGGTGGAAGTTCACATGTTTACCCTAACTTGTTAGTTTCAAAGTTTTTACTTTGCTTCTGGATTGTGATTCAGACATGCATTAGTACATGTATGTTTGTTTTTGATTTAACTATATTTCTTGTTTTTACAGAAGGAAACGCCGTCGGATCAACAGCTCCACCTAGCAGCATTACAGGGTAACCTTGCACAACTGAAGAGGGTTCTTGATAGCGGTAAAGTCCATGTAGATTGTAAAGACAAGGTTAGTTTAGTCAGCTCTTTTGTAAGTATTCATTTTCAGATATCAAAAAGAATTTGGATAAAATATGAAATATGTTTATGCACCTGGATCAAGGAATTCTGGGAAATATTATTTTTGTTCTGCTGGTGTGCTTATATGATCCAAAATAAAATTTGGATTATTTTATAAACAAAGTGACCCAAAAATCAATGTTGCACAAACTGCAAATTTGATGTGAAAAAAATACCAAACATGACCAGATCTTGTTTTACTGTACAATGGAAGGGGACTTCACTAGGTAAACATTGTTAATTTCACCATGAAGCCACACTCGTGTAAGATCAATTTCCAATAAACATGAAAGTCATCTGTTTGTTTCTAATTATATCATTGAAACAAGTTGATGCTAAATAAAGAAACATGTAAGGTTTAATTCTTTGCAAACATATTGGTTATTTAAGTTAAAAAATCGTGATTTTTTTTCAAAGTATTTCACCTTCACTTCCTGGAGTTGGTTAGACTAGTGCTGTAAAATTAAAACTGGTATAATATGTAATTAGACTACTGCCTGTGGTTTTCAAAATCACACAAATTCTAGGAGAGCAGAGGAAAATGGTTTAAGTTCAAGAATTCTACTACATGTACTGACAGAAATCATGGTTGGGGTCAAGTGTAATAATGGAGTTTTATGTTCCATTTAAGATTTTTTACTTTTAACAAGGTGGTCAGTTTAAGGATGGTGGAGGAAACTGGAGTGCCAGAAGAAAACCACTGATATTCTGCAAGTGAACTGACAAACTTTCTTGCATTAGGAATTTTTCTGAGTGGGATTTGAACCAGCTAGGCATTGAGAGTCACAATGATTGATAAGTGCACACTTTAGACCACCTGGCCACCGAGACCCTGGGAGCATGTTTTAAAGCTTGTCTGATAGTGAGAAATATAATTGCGAGTTAGATATATAAATTAGTTCTCAAGTAAACACCATATTTTGCTTTATCAATTAAATTTGTCCTTTTTGCTTTTCAGGAAGGAACTACCCCTTTGATTTTGGCAGCAGCTAATAATCATATTGACTGTGTCAAAGAGTTGTTAAAACAAGGGGCAGATCCATCTGCCAGAAGATTAGTAAGTTATCTCCCTTTGTCCATAGTTTCTGAAAACCCACAGAATTCTCCATGTCTAATATACGAGTAGATTTGGTCTTAATCAGACTTTTAAGTTTTGAGTTGCAGGTATATTATGTACAGCTTTGCAGTACTCTGGTTTAAATTTGAAAAATTTAACTGATAATTCTAAGTAAATAATATAGTCCAGATTACTTTTAAAATTTGAAAAATTTAACTGATAATTCCAAATAAATAATATAGTCCAACTTACTTATACTGTTTTGCAATTCATTTTTTACATCCAACAACTTTTTTTAACCATTTCTGAAAAACCCTGGGGGACATCACTCATATTAGATATCAATGCTGTAATCTCTCCTTGTCTCCATGGCACATAACAACTTGCACAGTGGCTCATTGTGATATTTTCATAGAAACAAGACTTGTCTCCTATCCAAACCCTGTATATACAGGATATAAATGATGTATATGTACTGAATTACCATAGAGCATGATGACAATGATGGTTGTATACCTATAAAGTTTCTTTATTTTTCAGACTGGAACATGTGCTCTGTTCTTTGCTGCACAGGGTGGATTTTTAGACATAGTGAAAGTTTTGTTAGACAGTGGTGCACAAGTTGAGCTTTCAAGTTATGTAAGTAAAAAGCAAAAAATATGGTCTTGTCTACTATGATTTCAAAGTGAGGAGTCAGTGACCCTCAAGCACTCTTCACTTTGAAATCATAGGGGGGTGGGATCTCCCTCTTTGAAATCTCCATAGGTTGGCAGGTATGCCCTCGAATCAAGGAACATTGAAATAAGTTGAGTTGAGTAATAGTGTTTTACTCCTTTGTAAAAAATTCTATCAGTTATTTATATCAAAATGGTCAGTCAGGAATGGAATGATGGAGGAAACTGGAGTGCCAGAAGAATACAACTTCTTCAAATGGTGAACTTATAAGTTTCTTACGCTAGGATCTATCTCTAGTGAAATTTGAACCTAAGCGATGAGAAGGACTGTGATTTGTAGGCCATTTATGAGAAGTAACTTATCCTAGCACTATTTCACTAGATATCATAAGTTCTCTTATGTCCGGGTAAACCAACCATTTTCTGTAAACATGTGACTCTTTTCATGTACTTTGTATTCTTTAGTTAAGACCTGCTTATTTTACAATATGTATATCCTTTGTGACAAAAAACTTTTGAATTACACAGTTGTGCACACTGTATAATTTGCATATGATTGAAATGACTTCCTCGTTTTACAGGATGGAGGTACAGCCCTGTTTGTTGCCTGTCAGTGTAACCATCAAGAAGTTGTAGAAGAATTACTAAATCATGATGCTGATATTCATTCCCAGATGGTAGATGGCGCTTCTCCACTCTTCATTACGGCACAGAATGGTCATTTAAAACTTATGAAATATTTATTGACAAAAGGTGCAGATGTCAACATGAAGAGACAGGTATGATAGTTAGGCATTACTGACTCATCGATTCATTTTACGACAAATCACAATATTGTTGATAAGTTGATCATTATTCTGGATATATATTGGTGTCTAGGATTGCCCTGGACATATTTGACGTTCCGTGTTCCTTTCATTCTCAATTTTGATTTCACATGTGGCAGGTGTAGCTAGCTAGACAGGAGGTGCTTGTCCTTCTAGAGCACCCAGCCTCACTTTCTCTGTTGAATGTTCTCGTGTTTAACTTAATTTGTCATTTTTCAAAGTATTTACTTTGATTTTTAGCTTATGATTTGAACATGGATTGGTAAGTTTGTGTTTTATTTCTTATGATATATTTTAAGCTCAACTGGCTAAAACCAAGATTAATTGTTTAAATTTGAAATATAGAAAGTAGGTAGTGGGGCATATAACATATTGTGTTACTGGTTTTTCCAAGACATTATTTGTTGTTATGCAAATGAAGTGTAATATTCAGACTTTTCTTTGAATTTTTTTTCTAAAACCAATGTGCCAGTTGGAACCCAATTTAGTGTGGAAGGTCTGTAGTTGGGCTAGACTTCATATGTATCCAGTGATAATGCCTGACATCTAAGATGGCTTTCATCACTAAAAATAGTAAAATGCAAAAATAGCCATTGTGGATTCAGTTTTAAACCATTTTGTTCAAAGTTGAAATATAGATCTCTCATTTTTACTCAAACAGGATCAGGCAACACCATTATGGATAGCATCACAGATGGGTCATTCACCAATTGTAAAAGAATTACTATCAAATGATGCCGATATAGAAGCAGTAAGGGAGGTAAGTCTCGACATACAAACAGTGATTTTGTTATGGTTTTTAACTACATTATGCCTTTTAAATTTGGAAAATTTTAATCTATTTTCATAGATTTACTTGTTCATCACTGTTATTTAGGGAATTCTTTTGGTCTTATTGGAAAATTTTAGCCATTTTCCCCAGGTGAAACTACCTTTATTCGGTAGTAACTTTAAACACAAAGGTTAAAATCATTATGTTGAATATTGTTTGTATTTAAGCTAAGGTTTGGAGTATGACTTAGAAATATGATGCTATTTTGATTTCTTTTCCTGAACTGTCAGAATACTTTTAATGTATAAATTATAAATGGGGTTCGCCGCTGTACCACGTGGTAATTACCTCTTAACGTTTGTGCGGAACATTTTGGAAAACGTCAACGTCACAAATTCCCGGAATAACGTCGTTTTACGGGAAAACGTCATATTGTGCGATTCCATGTCTATTGGAAACAAGCGTTTTGCAGACATGTTAGAAGGTATCACGTGGTACAGCGGCAAACCCCATTGGGTGAATTCATATGGACTTGAATTAGCATGTAACTCGGGGGTTACTTTGTGCACTATGGTCATATTTAATTTGACAGTGAATTTAAATTAGCACTACTGTATCATCATGGAAATCACTAAAATTAATACACCACTAAAACATGTTTACAGTATTACGAAAATGTTATTAATTTTAAATCTATATTACTAGTTCTTTAATTAGACAGTAAAAAACAGGAAATAAAGATTTCTTTTTACATTATCTTACTCCTTACTTTTTTAACAACACACAGAAGGTTTTAGTTTTGAAATGCAAAAACTTTTATTTATTTTATATTTTGACTAGTAATTCTTATTTTATAAATCACAGGATGGAGCCACGCCTCTATTTAAGGCCTGTCACAAAGGCCACTTAGAAGTGGTAGAACAGTTGTTACGGCATAAACCAAATATGGGTCTCTTAAAGGTAAATGTATTTAAACAATCATTCATCCTTGGAAATTATTCAAATCGCTTCTCATTGTCTAGGTTGGAATCCCACCTGGGACAGATCCTAGTATGAAAGTTTGTCAGTTTGCTAAATAAGTGGTTTTATCCTGGCACTCCTGGTTTCTCCAACATACCTGAACTTGATATTGACTTTGGCGTAAAGCTCCACACTTGAAATTTTGATGTTGCTAGCTAATACTCCATTTTAAGTTATGCTGGTAACTATACTTACTTTGAAACCACAAAAATTCTACTGGAGAACAAACATGCAGAAATTTTCACCTGTTAATATTTGTTTTTTACTGTACTTGCATATAGGGTTGTAATGAAATATTTTGGTATTTTTCAGAATGGTGAAACCCCTCTACATGCAGCAGCATTGTTTGGTCATTTGAAGGTCATAAAACTTTTAATGTCTTACAATGTGGACACAAAAATCAAAAACAAGGTAACATAATTGTTTATTTTCTAGCTTACCTGAGTAAATGATCCAGTTGAAATGTTGCAATGGTACTGGTATTTTGTCAGTCATAAGATGCCCATCATTTGTGAACTTTATGACTTGAACTATTTCTTCACCACCAGGGGCTGTGGTGACCAATGTGGTCTAAAGTGTGGCTTACAGATCACATTACCCCTCACTACCTAAGATTGAATCCAACTTAGGACAGATTCTAGTATTAGACAGTTTATTGAAAGGCCTGGAAATACTGTAGATTGGGAAATTTTCGCATGTACACACTTGAATATTTATTCGCATCTTTTAATTTTCATGTGATTGCAACTCTGTAGTTATAATTTTAATTACTGCTTATTTTTCGCGAAACTTATTTTTGAGACTTTTTCACTCGCGAATTTACGCCAAAATAAAATAATCACGAAAATTTCCCAATTTACAGTAAGTGAAACATGTAAGTAGAAAAAATAAGGGGTTAGACTGGAGATTTAACCTCAATGAAACTATACTAGGCAAATACTCTACCAACTGAACTTACTACATTTAATCCTTGATTTTAACTTGGGTACATACATGTATTATATGACCACATTATTGTCAATCCACCACTGGCCAACAAACTTACAGGAAGAAGGAAAAAAAAGCAGGTTGTACCAAGGATCAAACCCAGACTCTACCTAGCATAAGTGCATGAAGTAACAAAGCTTTAAATTTTTGGAAAGGTTAAATAAACATTGACTTTTAATTTTTTATTTTGTGTTTACAGGAAGGTAAAACGGCGGCAGAACTAGCTCATGAAGCAGGATACGACTACATTACCAAGTTTATCGAGAGTTATCAAACAAGTACAGAGAGAAGGAGTAGTACACCAAATGGATCTACTTCCTAATTTTGTGCAGGCACACCACACCTTACTACTGTTGTATTTATTTTCTGATGTTACATGTATATAAAAAGTTTGTATAGGCAAACTTTTTTGACCTGTCGGCTTGACCTTTAATTTAAATATTTATTATGGATGAGTTCATTTATCTGTAGTAAAAACAATTGCATAATGATATTAACACTATTAAAAACATGTGTTTCTGTTAACTACAATACTACCTATGTATTGGGTAGATCCTCCTATATGAGTATTCCTGATGAAAGGTCAAATGGAAAGGTCAATGTTGTTTGCCAATATACCAATATGATTGTATTTGGCCACATTTGTATGTTATGAATATGATGAATACAAAGTATGCATACTTACATACATTTACATGTATATGCATGTTTTGTAAAAATGATATAATCTAATAAATTTATATTAATAATATACCGGTAATTTATGCAAGTAAAAAAATGATAACTACACAAAATTTATGATCAAATAAAATACACATGTATTTAGATAGTTTAGATATTTTTTAAACTAATAAAATTTAACTAAAGGAAACTTCTAAAAAGTATTAAAATTATCCCATCGTAAAATTTGCATATGTGCATGGTAAAAAATGACTTGCTGCTATATATGCAAATGATATACATGTACATGTATATGGAATTTAAAGTAAAATTAGGTAATTTTAATCATAAACATTTGATGTCAACTTACTTAATGGTATTCCAAATTTATTTATTTATATAGATAAAGTAATCTTTTTTCAAATTTTGAAATTGATATTATCATTTATTGTCATGAATATTCATGACAATGAATAAAACTACCATCAAAACATGAATATTCATGATTACCATTGGAATATAAATATTAATGAATCGGCTTATCAGAACATGAATATTCATTAATGTTGCCATTAGAATATGAATATTCATAAATCTTGCATTCAAAACATAGATACAATGTGATACTTAGAATAAATATAACAGTTAAATAGATGAAAAAATGTATATACCAAATTTGTGGGTATGGAAGAAATTGTAGATGAGTTAGAGAGAAAAAAGGCAATGTGGAAAAAATTTTTTGCCGTATTCGTTTTCAAGCAACTGTGATTATTCATATTGTGTATTACGCAAATAATCAACATTTTATGCATTGATTTTTGTTCTGGTATAAAATGCTTACATTGTTTGAACGTTGTCAGAAACCAAAAGCCAATATTCACTCAGTAAACTCATGATGAGTGAAGTTTACAGAGTTAATATCCGGCATGGGTTTCTGATGATGTGTTTAAAAGGCGTGTTGAATGATTGATGTCTTTTTGTGCATATGATATTAAAAATATCAGACTCTGTATTTTTCATGTTATGTATAATTTATTGCAAATGAACACTGCATTAATTTCTTTTTTGTCTCATCATGCAAACATTTTGAAGTTTTTGTATTTTTATGCTACCAATGTATTGGAAACATTGTTAGGAAACATAATTTGATCAGCATTTACAGATAATAACTCTTGCTTCTAAAATTTTCTATACATTCATTTTCAATAAAAGTTTGAGATAAAAAGGACGAAAAATAGATTATTTGAAATAATAAAAAATGATATTAATAACACAGAGAAAACAAAATGTGGAATTGGAGTTTACATTCAGGAATGTGTCCAAGTAAAATAATCACAATTTTTTCTAATTATTAATATTATTCACACTTCTTTTGAGTACAATGTATTTATAAGGTGAAATTTAAACATAACATTGACATAATTTTCAATTCTATCATTTGTGAAAGCTACTGGGATATGTCTTGAATCATATTGAGCTGCTTAGGTCAAAGGTCAAGGTCACAAAGGTGATGTATAACCAGGAGGTATGTGAGCTTGCTTACTTTTTCTTCTTGTTATTCATTTATTTGTTTATTTGCTTTTTTGAATATTGAAAAGTGAAATTGAAACAATTGGACATAATTTTCTAAATTTTAATTAGCGAAAACTACTGGTTAGTATAGAATTTCTGATCTTGAATGTGATCAGGTAATGCCAAAATATATTTTATATGTGCCTTTAGTGTTGTGATAAAAATTAAGTTTTTATAAAGATTATAAATATTTGATCTGATAAAAGGTTGTTGATTTTTTCTGTGCCATTAAATAAATAATAACAGCAAAGATTTTTTCCAGAAAAATAATTTTGGTGCCGATATCGAAATGTTAGGAATATGATGCCAATGATGAATAGAACAGTTTAGAAGATTGATACGTACACATATTTTTCTTTTAATTTAATTAGAACATGTGTATACTCTCTATCTCTATCTCTCTCTCCTTACTATTAATTTTTTTCTCATATAGAGGTCAAGAGAGAAAATTCCTTCTTATGTACCCCCCTCCCTCTCTCCATGCCAATAATTATTTTCTTTCTCTTTTATATAAAGATCAAGAGAGAAAACTCCTCGACATATAACCCTCTCTCTCTCTCTTTCTCTCTCTTTCTCTCAGAGAGAGGATTGTATATATTATGTTGTTTTGCTAAGGCATCATATTCTTAATTTCTTGATCGATAACAGATCTTCTATCAATGATAACAGTATTTATTATTGTTGACGCAGTGTTAGCCTGGCGGGAAAATGTTCCCAGTATTGTCTTTCATGTGCTGATGACGATGTCTGATTGTAAGAATGACAGTTTAGATGAGGTCTAGCATAGATTATTTGAGCTTAATATAAAAATATTTTTGTTTGATATTCATGTATGTCTATTTTTATAACGCTGGGTTGTTAAATGTTGCTTTGTATTTCAAAATGTGTAGTGCTGGTTTGGTTACTGTATGTTGAATGTTTAAACTCTTATTGCTTTTTTCGTGGGCATTTTGAAAGAAAGTAAACAATTTGTACAAGCCATTGCTTACATATTTTCATTTTGCCAGTCCTTTAGATATATTTAACTGTACTAAAAAAACATGCTCTTTAAACTTAAATTTTTCTGCAAAAATGTAGTTGCTTTACTTGCAATTTGCAACCATTTATTGTATTTTTTAAACATTATTCTTACAGCTTGTATTATCCACCCACATTCCTTATTCAACTTGCTCACTTGATAACATTGATATTTCATTTCCCTTAAATATAATTCATACGAAAAATGCTCTCATATTCATCTTACCATTTTCAATAAATTGTTATATACATGTACATGTACAATATGGTTTGAAATGTTTTATTTCCTTGAGCTCACTGTAAAGAAAAGCTTGCTGCGTTATACATTAAGAATGAGCAGCAGCATCAGCAGTCATTGTTAAAGCTTTGATGGACTAAATGTGATGTAAAATATGCTGTTTTACTGACATTTTGTTGATTTTAAAATGTTTTGTAAAAATTTGGCATATACTGTATGTCAGTGTATTAATTTCAGCATTGTGTCAATTTCAGCAATTTTCACAATGATTTACCGGTAGTTGCTTTAATCATGTTAATTTAAATACATTGCCAAATTACCAGTAAATATGATAATTGCGATATTTGAAGTCCATGTGAATGTACCCAAATTATAATTTACGCTAAAAATCATACACATTAAATTTAATGCCTTTTCCATAGTTATTTATTAAAATTTGAATTTCATATTCATGTTGCATCTGCATGTTAGGTTTTTCATCCATGTTTTAATGAGTTAAAGGCTTTCTGTTCTCAATGTTATACAGCATAATCTAGTTCCTTAACTCGTGCATAAATGAAAGAATCTTGACTTGGGAGGGGTAAATCATTATAACTCTACTCCACTCTACCCTCCATAGTGATAGAATCTTGACTGGGGATTTAAAACAGTATAACTCTTCTCCACTCTTCATCATATGGTGCATAAATGAAGGAATCTGAACAGGGATTAAACAATATTATTCCAATCCTCTCTTCTCAACAATATCTGGTACAGAAGTGAAAGAATCTGGAGAAGTCCCAGTTTCACAATTATTCCTTAACAAAAACTTTCTTTAACCTACTAGTAAATCTGGCAAAATTTGAAATCTTAATAATTTGGTAAATTTTTAAGATATTCTGGAATTTAAGGTGTTATATTAAAGATCAATTTAAGCTTATAATATCTATATTTAGTTTGTCACTAAATGTTTATTTATAGTTCAAAAAAAAAAGATTGCTGAAAGTTGTTTAAGATATTAAGGAAAATTGTAATTAAATGATTGTGAATTGTGAAACTGGGCCCAGGAATTTTTCAGCTATTTACGACAAAAAACAATACTAGTATTACTTAATCCTATATCTGGTGCAAATATATATGTGTCAATAAGTTACTGCTGATATTTGTACATATAACCTATTACCATAAATATTATGATTTTTATACGTGTACATGTAGTACGTAAAAATTTGTGATGTCCAAAGCGCTTATTGTGTGACAAGAGTAGTGATGTACATAGCTGTTTGTGATACCAGTGTTTATTGCATATATATAAACTTCCAATTCATCTGTGCTGGATGCAATTTTTTTGTGCGTGATTGCATGCTGACTTTACGAGTGCTTGTGTTTTTTACTAGCTATGAAGTATGTTACGACAATCGTATAAGTGCTAAGGTCTTAGAACGACATGCCATACTGATTTCAAACTTTTTTATTGCAAACTGAAGATTGTTTTCTTTGTCAGAATACATGAAAGTATAAAAAATCATTTCTAGAAACGGGATGTACAATGGAAAGGTGTTGTCAGTCTTTCTGTATGCCCATCTGTCTGTTATAATTTGTCTGGCCATCTCCTCCTACCCTGTTGTAAACATGATTACCAGCATATGACATTGTGTTTACCAGAAGAGTAGGTATTTTTCTGGAAATTTTTCAGTGTTGTGCCTATTTGAAATTTTAATCTTGTTTTTGCAATCTTCAACAACAGTTTTACGGCAAAATTGTGAGCCTTAGTTTTGTATGGGTGTATTTTCATTTGTGCTAGTAATAGTCTTGCTATGAATGCATCGGATGTGCTCATTTACTCGGGATGTGCATACTTCCTCCAGATGCACACATCTTTCTCTGGACGCACACATGTTGTTTTGAATCATTATGGCATGTCATATCTCAGACCAACCAGTTGCTTGTTTTGTATGTGGATAATTGAAACATATTTATATATATGGATGTAAATTTTTAAAACCTTTTTAAAATGATTTTTACAACATTTACCCAGGTTTTCTGTTACATTAGCTATTAATGATATTGAGCAATTTTCTCCATGATTATTTGGCGTGAATATATATGTGGTTTAGTGGAATTGTATAAGTGTACCAGCATATAGGCTGGGTATAATTGATAAATAGGATGAATTTTCTAGACATTAGGAATTTTGAATTTTAGAAGAATTTTTAAACCTATAGAAAGGAATGACAAATTATTGTGGTAGTCCTAGAATTTAAAAACATACAATATACATGTGTTATGGTGAATTAAGGCATAGACTTCAACTAAACAATATATGGAATTGCTTCATACTTGACTAGGTTATTCCAATCCAATTTTCAGTTTTTCCGTAAACAAAAAATGTATTAACAGTTTAAAAGCCCCTTCTTTTTCTAGTATTTGCACAAAAATAAACCTCTCTATGCTTTATATTAATTTTTTTATAACCACTGATATTTCAAATCTTGTCTCAGTAATTTAAACAATTTTAAAAATAAATCAAAGATCCTGCTCTCAGGTGAATGATATGTGCGCCCATGTGAGGATTTGTTCCATTCTAATTTATTCATTGTTTACAGAGCAAATCTTAAAGCTTTGGTCATTCATTTAATTTTTTTTTCATCCTAAATTATTTTTTCACATTCTTTATTGTTGATAAATACATGTACTTGACAATCTGAATTTGAAGACCCCACCGATCTAAACATTTATTATTATTATACTATTCATGTATTTATGTATAGCTGATAATGCCATTATAAAAACCAGATCATTTCAGAAAAAATTTTGTGGGTCCTCTAAAGATGGTCAGAAATATCTAATCAAGCTGTATTTCAGATGATTAATGTATTTAGTTTTCAATCAAGGGAACTTTCAAGACTATCCAGCCCAGCTTCACTATCACTTATTAAGATTTTCCTCGG
The DNA here is from genome assembly GCA_021292105.1 of Anadara kagoshimensis. Classification (NCBI taxonomy): domain Eukaryota; kingdom Metazoa; phylum Mollusca; class Bivalvia; order Arcoida; family Arcidae; genus Anadara; species Anadara kagoshimensis. The sequence continues at coordinate 42,397,925 of CM037860.1, read as the reverse complement.
CTTCAATCTGGCAAATTTCATAGCTGAAGAATTTTGTTACTTTCCAAGCTGTTTATGAAAATTACTCCTAGCTTATTACATCTTTAATTTTTTTTAACATTTTCATTTGTAGTACAAAACGTATTGCCAAAATTTGCCAGATTTAACTTAAGAAAAATCTATGTATCAGTAATAGTTTCTGAGGTACAGTGTGTAATGTTAATCAATTACAATTTTTCAAAAATAAATATTTTTAGAGAATTTCCCTAATTTCAGAGAAAGGCTTCTGCTATAGCTCCTGATTTTGGTGTGTTGACTTGTTACATTTCATTTGTGACATTTTGCTGAGTATTCCCAGTTGTTTTGAGTTTGTTGGCAAGGAGTTGTTTCCCTTTCCGTAAAAAACGCATCTTCATTTGTAATCGTTTAAACTTTTCTTTAAAGATAATTGGCAGGTGCTTCTAGTTAGATAAATAGTTAAGTGCAATATAAAAAAATATATGTATGCCAGTGATTTATCATCAGGGTTTGAAGCAGCAACTTTTAGGAATTTTGTTTTTAGTCATGAATTTATAGTTTACATGAAATGATATTTAGAGATTGCCATTTTCATAATTTATGAGAATTATTTAGACTTTATTTAAAAGCTAGAAAAGTGGTATGAAATGTACTACATCAGTTCTTCGATCAGAAATCCCTGGACCCTTAGGGTCTTTTTAGCAACTAGTATACCATGGACTCATTTATTTTTGTGGTTCTAATAAAAAAAATATTTCGCCGGATGGTAAATTCATGGTTTTAGGATTCAGCTGAATGTAGGTTTGTGATATATACTGTTTGGTTGATATCTAAATTTGTGGCTCAGGGTATCCACGAAAAGAACAAAAATTTGGACACCATGAAAATAAATGATTTCGCAGTATTTATATTTGAAATGTCTCTTTAGAATAGAGAAATAGTACTGTACCAGGGGTTCAAAATTATGTTTTGCAATGAAAGGTCCAGGACCTTTTACCATTAATTTTGGCAGGTCCTACATACAATTTTCAAAAGTCCAATATCAACACTTAAAGGTCCATGTGAATTTATAATTATTTTCATATAGGAAAGGCAGAACTATCCTGGTAAACAAAATGACAGGTCCATCAGACTTTTACAGGTTAAATATCAAAGGTCCCAATGTATAATCAACATGTCTTGGACCTCAGAACTGGGGTATTTTGAACCCATATGTACTGTATTCTTATGATAAATTAAATAAATGAATTGTGTTATTTAGGATAGATCATAGCTAAGGTAGTTGTTTGTATAATAATATACCTTATATTACGGGTTTTATGATAATATTATTTATTGGTATATAAAATATGCAAATACAATATATTTTAAATCCAACACTACGTAAAGATAGTGTATATATTTCCAGTAATGACATGATAGTTCTTTCTTGCACCTCAGATTGAAAAATCCATAAAAATAGTGATAAAACATATTTCCATCTTGAACTCCCATTTGTAAAAAAGTCTACACAAAATTGTTCCTGCCAAGATTTATCAATGAAGTGTACGGATGGTGGAGAAAATGTTGAATTCGATTTTTAATTAAATTGATGTATTTTGTGTTGCAAGAAATAGAATCAATCACTACCTGTTGTGCCAGAAATCTTAACCCTCATTCTATTATACTTGGCCCAGAACTCTGCAAGCCTCATTCTGAACAAAATGTATTAGAACCTTGGTTGAGACTCCCCTATCTTACACTACATAAAGTGATAGATTTCTGTCAGAATGTAGACCCCCTCTTGTGAAGAGAGTGACCTCTTTTCAGAGAAAAGTTATAATACAATGTTTAACAATTTGTTATGTTACATACATTTAAATTGGCCACTTATAATGGGATGTTCTCTTGAGATTGGGTCTGCTGTGGCAAAATTTGCCCAAACAAGGACATTTATGTATGTCACCATTTGGACCCAGGCATTCAGGGGGTTTTCAAATATGGAAAAAAATACTGTGTTTGGCCACATGTTCTTCAGAGAACTTTTTAAAATACTGTAAGTCATGTCAAATATGTAAAGCCTACCATGTAAAGTACTGGGTATTCAGGTACTCAAACATAGCACTTTTGTGTACATTTAAGTGCACAATGGAAGACAAATGGGGAAATACATATACTGGTATATATAGTCATGATATTGTGTTGGTATAAAAATGCATTTACAACCTTATAACCCACCGATATATTCTTTTTATTATTATAATTATAGAAATATTTTATACTTCATACATAACACATATTATAATAGGTTTGCTTATACAGGATTTAGTGAAAATATTAAAATATTTATGGGTTTGTGAAATTTAAGATTTATCAATTTCTCTCAAATCATGATTGAAACCTTTCAATTTCTCTCAAATCATGATTGAAACCTTTCAAAAGAAGGGAGAGAAGTTTGTGAAATTAAAAAGGTGGGTTTGAGTTAAGAGTTATATTTTAAAAGTGCTTCAATTGATAGTATATTTGTGCCTGTATTCATAATTGATAAGATTGCTATTTATTTTTTTAGTTTTTGAAAATGAATTATATTTAAGGAAATTTCAAAAAATTATTTGTATGGTAAAATTATGATTTTATTTAAGTTATGAAAGAATATTTATTTGTTAGTTATTGGAAATGAATTATGGTATATTCAATGAAATTTCAATAAATTATTTGCATAGTAAAATTATGAAAACATCTTAAAGAGATGGTTAGAGATTTTATTTTAATGAAAACTCTTCACTGGGTATGAATTAAATTTTTTTAAATCTGTTTAAAGACTGGGGTTATTATTACTAATTGATGTAAGATTTTACAAAATAGATCTGATGAAAATACATTTTATTACTGATATACGGTAATTAATAAATTAATATATTGGTTTGTATTCAATTGTGTTATTTAATTATATGATTTAATAATTATATTCTTGTTAATATTTTCTGTTAATAAAACCAGTGACATAACATAAGCTACGGTATTAACTATGGCAAATAAAGTTATAAAGTTAAATTACTGCTACCATTATACAAATATATTAGGTAAATGATGCATAATGTACCATAGTTGCAGAGACTTACCTATTATCAGTCAATATCAGAAGTCCATTATACTAGAAGTGTGTAAGCGATATGGGTCTTCACACCACATAATGGACTTTTGCTATTATTAATTTGGTATAAAGCATTAATTTTTAGATTTAGTTCATTTTCAGGTTAATTGATTTGCCAGTATTTTTTGCATTATCATTTTGTTTTGTTAATATTTTAAGATTTTTAAAGCATCCCTAAATTATTTAATATTTTTATTATTATCAGAGATTTTTGCAAATTATTTGATAATTGAAAAAAAACCATGCTATCAAAAGTTTTTTCAATTTACAAAAATTTTCTGAATTTTCAAAATTAAATTTAGTTTTCATTTTGCTTTTTTATCTGTAAATGTTCAAGAATTGACTTAGAAAAAGTTAGAAAAAGCAATTCTCAAGATTTGACAAAGTTAGAAACAGCCAATGCTCCCCAATAAATAAAATAAGAACTTTTTTGCTGGAAAAATATCTCCTGGCATTTTTCCACAAAAGCCCATCTGCAGTACAGACTGGTTGAAAGTTTAACATTGAGCTAACACAAAGTAGTTAAAGATTGGCTGCTGAGAGACTGAGGTATTGATAGCTAGTGGTCGGACAATTATGTTGGTAACAGGGTCATGATGATCAGCCATTTTGACACTAGTTTGTTAGCTTAATGTTAAACTTTAAACATGTCAGTACTGTACATATATTTTGTAATCACGAGATTAAAAGTGGGGGTTACAGAAGTTTCCGCATGTTTAACTTTAGGTTGTACAATTTTTTTTACCATGCGCAGAAAAAAGAAATGAAATTTACGATATTACAAATTTCAAATGATTGTTTAAATTTGTTTTTGTTTATATATTATTTATGCAGGGAGAAGGTGTTTGATTACTTTGTATTTTACAATGATGATATGATGACAGTTAGTGTTCTTAACAGAATGTTACCTGTATAATGGATAGTTATAGCTTCAAGGAAAACTCAATGATGGTGATTCCAACTTAAAAATAAACTCACAAGCATGCAGAAACATAGTTTGTCTTTTATTAGTCCACTCCGGGTGAAACCAGAAGGCTATTGTATGTTTTCCCTCCATCTGTCTGCCTGTCTATCTGTCTGTTAGTGTGTCCCTAAACAGTTTTGTAGACTTTTTATTTTATTTGTTGAGATATTGAAATCATCATATATGATATTAACTTTTACATAGTTGTCCTGCAGGTCAAGTTTGTCTTAAGTTCAGTTTTGATTGCTTCTGACAAGAGTTATGGCCCTTTGAAATTTTCACTTTTGTAAGTTTTCCAGATTTTTTTCCTTTATTTGTTTATTTATATCCTAGATAGGATCAAACCACTGCATACCGATCTAATGGCGAATTCTCTAATCACAGAGCTCCCCAATGCAACCTCAGAGTTGACTATGTGTAAACAATGCACTCTGGCTTTCCCGTCATCCCTAAACTGACTGTCTTGAGATAAATAAAGAGTTTTTGTGTCATAAAACTGGGCATCAGTTTTTAAGGTCTCTTTCCAAGGACCCTGTGACTTTCAGCTCTAAATACCAAGTGCCTGGCAAAAGCAGTCGCTATCTAAGTCTTGAACAGGCCTAATTTAACCAGAGTTTGAACCTCAACCTCTCACATTCGGAGTGAGCGCTCTACATTTGTACCAACTGAGCTACCATGGTAGTCAACAAGGCATAGAAAAGTATGTAACAATATATAACACTGCATAAAAAAGAAAAGAAAGTTAAAATTGAAAATCGAGAAATAATTTCAGTCTTGGACTAAACTAATCATTGAAATTTATACAACTCATAAAAATTACAGGTCTATACACAAGTTTCTGAAAAACCAGAACCATAGCCTATAATGTTTACTGAATTGATTATCATGTCCTGTTTAATTGGAAATATTCATCTAGTCTATCATAAAGAAATATGTTATACGTCTGAGTTTATTCTATAGTAAATAACTAGACAACCCTAGACTTGTCAGTTAGGCAGTGTTGTAAGCGAATAAAAAAGTATAAGCAAGTGGTATGGCTTCAAAAAGTAGTACAAAACACTGGCTGTATTGCGTTATCTGATGGGAGGGGGAGAGAATCAAGTGTGTATGCAAATTTTTTATACTAATTTTTGAAAATGGGATTGGCTGTATGCAGAAGATTGAATAAAAGCATCTGAAAACAATTTTACACACGTAAGTTTAATTTCCTCGACAATTCAAACTTAAGTCCTTCATCAAGAGCAATTTAGATAGGCTTTAGTAATTTCTCAATTTTAGCCCGTTTCAAGTTGTTAGTTTTTTCAAAAGCTACTGCTTGTTTTAGACGAAAAAACAGAGTTGCTTCCCTTTGATTGCAATGCATTCTGGGTAATCAACATGTGCTTCCTTTTACGAACTGCAGGCTAATCGAGCAGTTGGTGAGGGAGAAATATCATCGCGATTCTCTATTTATATTGAATTATTTGCCTTTAAAGTTTAATAAAACGTGTATATACTCCCCATTTTACAATATTAGCCCAATTTCCAGACGATAACTGCGCCAATTAAACGTTTTATGACAATTTTATTTTCAGAATCTAATTTCATAAAAATCAACATGCAGAACGAAGCAGGTGAATTCGTGGATATGTACATCCCAAGAAAATGGTGAGATCATCTGTAGTATCATATAATAAAATTCAATTTAAAAGGCGTCTTTCACAGAGTTTGCCTGCAATCTATAAGCTAAATAATGATTAATAATCCCCTTACACTGTTCAAAATCGAGTCATAATTTTGAACCAGTCCTAACGTTAAGGAGAAAAATGCAGGGACGTACTGGAGATCAAACCCGGGACCTCCCACATTATAGGCGAGTACACTACCACTGAGCTATTTAGACTGCTACATTTCTCTTATTATTGAGTTTCCCACAGCCGCGGTTCCAAATGTTAAAATTCACACTTAATTCCCTCTGATGGACTCTTATATATGGCCTGTAATTGTCTATCCGCTGTCCATCACGTCAGAAGGCCACACTGACAACCCAAACTAACAAGAAGCAGAAAAATGCAGGGTCAGACCAGGGATTGAATCCCGTATCTTGCAAATTATAGGCGAGTGCTCTACCACTGAGCTAACCAGACTGCTACAAACCAACATTTTCTGTAATGTGGTATATAGGAGGTCTAAGACTTGAAAAAAGTAACCAGTCCTAGTCTAGGACTGTGGGACTGGTTCTTGTTTTGAACACTGTCTTTTGCAATAACAAAATAAAAATAAATGGTAATGAAAAGATAATGGGGTTTGATTAGTACACAGTACTACACTACGTGATGCCCTATATCGTTTCTGCAGAACAATTATTTCCACCAGAGATGGAATCGTTTCAATTCTTGTTTCCCGGCAAAAATGATGCAACTCTGGGGAAATCTTGCATAAATGTTTTGGTAATGTTCAACATTTAAATGTTAACTGGTATGCTGGCGAACCAGATTTCGCAAGTATAACTGTATTTAAGTAATATTTGAAGTTAGTGTTAGGTATTTCAAACAGAAATAGGAGGCCTTATGTGCCTTGTGGTGAGGAGAGCATTAAGATTAAGGTACTCCAAAGGCAAACGATAATTTGTCAGCTTTCTCACCATTGCCTAGGTTTGAATCCCACTTTCGGACAGATCTTTGTGTGAGAAAGTTTGCCTCCCAAAAATTATTGGCTTTCTCTTGGCACTCCAGTTTCCAAAACCATCCATGAACTGAGTGCCCAAATAAGTAAAATAAATTTAATTTTACTAGAGGCATTAATTAACTATTGCTCTGTTCAAAATGCCCTAGTCAAAGGCTTGTGTGAGTTAATGCTGTCATTATGGTGTGATTTGCATGAACTAACCTGAACTTGCTGCTAAATAATTGGGTGAAGGGGTTTCAGATTAACACAAATGATGGGGTTATGCATCTTTTAGGATTCATAAAGGGAGAAATGATGGTAATCTTCAAAGACTTTAAAAATTATTGTAGACCATATTGTTTTATGTGATGAATCATACATGTAAATTTGTGTTACTTGCTTTTAGGATTCTTAAAGGGAAAAATGGTGGTAATCTTCAAAGACTTTAAAAAATATTGTAGACCATATTGTTTTATATGATGAATCATACATGTAAATTTATGTTACTTGCTGAATAGTTAACAAAAGTAAAAATTTTTGGTGTATATGTTTTTTAGTTCTGCTAGCAACAGAATCATTTCTGCTAAAGACCATGCTTCAATCCAGATGAATATTGCTGACGTAAGTATAATAATTAGATTGCAAAGAAATGGGGAAATATTTCCTTTAGTACCCCTACTAAAATTAAAATACCTACCGAAAAAGCGTGCAGATAAATGGAAAGGGATTTTAAACATGTATGTTGTATGTTGTAAAAAATTATTTTTCAAAACTGATGTAGGACCAGGGTACACAATATTTAATGGGTAGGTGGGTGGTACAAAAAAGAATACTTACTGCAAAGATTTTTGGGGACTGGAGTACTGGTGATAATACATGTATACAAAAAGTAAACTAAACTTCTAGTAGAATGGAAAACCATTTTACGAGAATGGTGTGCCGTGCATTGCCCATAGATAAAAGAGTTTATATTGAGGTTAAATGGAACAATAGGGGCCATAATAAAAGTTTAAAGTGATTTTATTGTCATTCTCCGAAAGAAGACTTTAGTTGATCGTTATCTGTGGAAGCTGTAGCTGCAGAACTAGGTTTCTTTATTGAATGCAGATGATGAACAATAATGTACGATCTAAGACTGATATCTTATGATGTTATACTAATTCAAATGTCTGATGCATTCATGGAACATAAAAACTACTTGAACATTTATATCTACAGTAAAACCTCGATTCATCGCTACAATTTGTTCTGTAAAATGTTGGCGTTATAAAGAGGTTTGGCGATAAATTGGGGGAGGCGGATAAAGAAAAACATAAACAAAATGGATTTTGGGACATCAAAATAGTGTGGCGATAAACAAGGTGGCAAATTTATCGAGGGGCATTATAATGAGGTTTTACTGTATATGTTCGTACACTACAATTCAAGAGCTGTAACATAAGAGATTTTCATGACCTGCTGAGTGCCAACAAGAGCAAAAAAAATATGCTGGAGGCAAAACATGAACAACATGAAAATCTTGAGTATTCAATTCATTATAAAAACTTCATACAACAATTGTTAATCGAAAATCAGTTAATTACTACTAACCAATCATTTCCCTAAGAAAATCAGTTGGTTACTACTAACCAATCATTTCTCGAAGAAAATCAGTTGGTTACTACTAACCAATCATTTCTCGAAAAAAATCAGTTGGTTACTACTAACCAATCATTTCCCGAAGAAAATCGGTTGGTTACTACTAACCAATCATTTCTCGAAGAAAATCAGTTGGTTAGTACTAACCAATCATTTCCCGAAATGTCTTGATTAGAAAGAAAAAAAAAACATGACGATGTAGTGTGTAAACCACTGTGTATGTGACAGACATTTTTTTATACAAAATTCTTATAAAATCCAATACACTTCAACACAGTTTGATATTGTTCACTTACTTGAACCTAGTCGGGACCAAAAATCCTATGCATATCCTCAATTATTGTAAATTATTTCTGTTGAAAGGGAAAGTCATCACTGTGTTCAAAATGGTGATATTTCAACCACAGAAAAGTGCCATTGGACATATATTATCTTTTATGCACAAACTGATCCACCTTTCACCTGAAATTTTCGCCATGTAAAAATAAAATCCCCATGGTTAAAAAAAAATTCCATGCAGCAACATTTTTTTTATGAGCTGAGCTATTTTTGGCGAAATTGATGCACATAATGAGTTCCTGTTAAGACTATACTCTAGAAAATTTGAAAAATGCCAATCTTTATTCAAGTTCATTGGATTATCTATGAAATTTTCCATTATCTACCGAATAAAGTTGTTTATGTATGGAAGCTGTAGCTGCAAAGATTGATTTCTTTATTGAATGCAGATGATGAACAATAATGTATAATCTAAGACTGATATTTTGTGATGTTACACTCATTCAAATGTCTGATGCATTCATAATTGTACAAGACTTTGAAATTTGGGACATTGCTTCTTTGCCTGGCGCACGTAGTCACTGTGGTAGCTCAGCTAGAAGAGTGCTCGCTCCCTAAGGGAGATCCTGGGTTCCAACCTTGACCAGGTCTGACCAAAGACTTAGTGACTGTTCTTTCTAAGCACTTGGCATATTAAATGAAATGGAAGTCACGGCTCTTTCGGATAGGAACTTTAAATAAATGAGGGCCATGTCACTGTAGGCGTGGCATGATAAAGAAGCCCACTGTAAAATGTCGTCAGCACAACACAGGCAAAATGTCTGCACCTTTGCCGTTAGCTGGCGGCGTCTTGATATAAATAAAATATTCTTGACTGGGACGTTAAATATCATTATTCAACTCAACTTTCCTTGTCTGGTGCTTGGTATTAAGAAGACAGAGTATAAATTAGAGGAGTTATATGCTTGTCTATGATATACATGTACTGACTCTGTGAGCTAGCACCTTAAAGTTGTGTGAAGTGTGTGCTAGTACAAGTTTCATCATAAAACACACTAACGGCAAACGTGAATTTCCTTAGATTACTCCTTAGGGATTAAACTTCCTCTTTTGCTAATGTTGCTTCTGAGCTTTTTAAGATGTTTAAATGCATAACATGTAGGTTGTGCAAAAACAAAAAGATTCACAATTAGTAATTCAGATTAAGAAAAGGTAACATCACTGAAACAAACTCTTCCTTGTTTGGGTTTGAGAGAAGTGAATGAGAGTTTAATAAATATTATGAGTATATTTTAATAAAGTTTTATTATTTTGTAAATAGGTTGATGAATCAACAGGACGCATGACTGGTTCATACACTACATACGCTATCTGTGGAAACATCAGACGAATGGTAAGTTGTAGAATAATGTTTACTTCTAGTATGTCTTTATAGTTTCCCTTCTTTATTCTGGTTAAACTGATGAAGTCAAGGGATGTATATTAGAGATGTTATTATATATCGGTATCGTGATGATCGCTGCTAAGGATTTTTGGATCGCGATATAGTGGAACAAAGCTTATATCACAATATCGCGGAACCCTATTATTTAACAAAAAATTCTTTGAAATCATTGCATAACTTGTGTATTGATCATGATGAAGTAGATTAAACATGTGGTTTACTATGAACCGCAAACAAATCACTGCTTACAAATTTAATTCAGTAAATCTTCAAATAATTTTAATTCTAGTGTATAAAGGAATTGCCGACCTGTTCTTGTATCGCCATCCGTCTCAATATCAAGTCTGCTCCATATCTTTTATGTCTATGGATGAATTTTTATCAAACTTGACACAAGTGTTAAACCAATTATATTGTCTGTCTGTAGAATTTATGTTGTCCAGAGTTTTATTCAGTTATGCGTTAATAAGCAATTTCTCCTAAATGATACACAGATGCTACCTGTGATAAGAACCTGTGCACCTGAGATTATAAGTATGATCGGACACATTTTGGGGGGTTATCAGGATTTCAATTGTGATTTCCAGACTTAGAATTTATACCACTTTCTGATTGCCAATGGAGTTCTTTGGACCAGTGTTCAACATTGATAATAACACGCAGCACATTTTTAGGTACATTCATTTTCATTTGTGGTGTAATGGTGGACCAAAAATGTCATGTTGCCTTTACTAAAAAAAATAGTATTTCTTTAAACATATTGTGCAATGTTCTGAGTATAAGTCCCATAAGGACAAGTCTGTTTTAATCCTAACTTGTATTAGGTGATGATATGAGATTCTCGTGACCCATTGACAAAACTTTTGAAGAGATGGGAAGGAGAGGGGTATTTGATAAGTCAGCTTCACTGATATTTTTAGTTCATACTTTAGAAAAGATGATTGTTTGGAAATTTAATAATTGTTATTAATAAACTTATGTATATTTTTTTAGGGAGAATCCGATGACTCCATCAACAGATTAGCTAAGAAGGATGGTATTCTTACAAAGTGAGTATGTTGTTGGAAAGCACTTTCTGATAGATGTAGGAATTTTATAATTGAAACACGATCATGAAGACATTTGACCGACCACATGTTAAAAACATGTTTTCTTGTCATGGAGTTTTTTTGTTTTGCGTGATGTTATTATAAATGGTTTGCGTTGATTTTCTTTAAATCGAATAGTGTAGACAAACTAAAAACCATTGTTTTGTTCTCAAATACAAAAGAAAGGGTAAACTGGATTATAGAACTTGCTTTTGTAAGGGAAGGGAGAAGGGTTTCAAATGACCTGGAGCATATTTTTAGGTAAAGAAGAAATGAGATTCACTTTCATTAGGCTATATAAGGCTTTGTGGCTTAAAGATTTCACCACTTAAGTTCAAATCCCATAGGGAGCATGTCCTAGTGGGAGAAAGTTTGTCAGTTTTCTTTCCAGGGTTGATGATTTTCCAAGTGCTTGCCACCATCTGGAAACTGACCATCTTTATATATAATGTCAACTAGAGTGTAAAATTCCATTCAAATCAAACCACTGGCCATTTAAGCAGGTGAATGAAAATCACCTTTTTAGCAGAGTTATAATTCAGATTTTCTTTATTTTGTAGGAATTTTTAAAGACAACAGTGACAGAATAAAGAAAAATGAAAAATAAATAAAAATAGACGTTACTGTAGTAAAACGATTGTTTTATTGTTCTTAGATGTGTAAAGATTTCCAAGCCAGACAGATGTAGTTGGATAATCTGATTATCTAGTGTTCATTCTAGAAGTGGGCTATGGTGCCATTTGTGCTATGGTTAGCCAATTGACCACATTGTTAAGGCCATAGTGGTCCAAATTTTATATAATTTGAATGCAAAAATATTGATGTTATGGTGTTTTAGAGGAAAGTCTTTGAAAATGGCTGCTTCTCAAAAAATCCTAGAAGTCAATGAACACTGGGTTATCTATTCTCGACATAAACCATATATGTATAAACAAACAACATTGACTTGTCCACTTGACCTTTAATTTAAATATTTATAATGGGCCAGTACATTTATGTATATTTATTTCATCTATATAATGGGAAACACTATGTACAAAGAGTATGTATTGTATGAATTGTATATGTGTTAACTGAATCCTAATACGACTTGTGTATTGGATAGATCTCCTATATGAATATTCCTAATGAAAGGTCAGCTGAACAGGTCAGTGGTGTTTGCCTATATTATCAGTTGTATATCGATACAGAGGATGGCCTCATTAGCTGAATGATCTTAATGGTTCCCTTATGGACACCTAGGTTTGAATCCATGTTGAAACAAATCACTGGTGGCACATGTTGTAGTGTTCGCTCCATAAGTGGGAGGTCATGAGTTCGAACTCCGACCAGGTCTAACCCAAGACTTGAAAGTGGGGAGTGACTATTCTTTCGCCAAGCACCTAGCATTACGAAATGAAAGCAACGGTTTTTCGGATGGGAACTTAAATAAAATGAGGTCCTGTGTCACAGTATGCATGGCATAATAAAACCATTACTCAACTCGACTCTGTTTAGAAAGATCCTGGTGTGATAAAAAATGTCATTTCACTTGCCAAAAAATGGATGGTTTCCTAAAAGCATTCCAGTTTCTTCCACCATCTCTAATCCAACTGCCTCAATTAGTGAAAAAATCTTGACTGGGACGTAAATTAAAAGACCATTACTTTGCTACACTTTTCCCTAAGTATAGGGGATAAAATTAATGATGATGATAATCTGTGAACTGCAAGTTTAAATTAGATTCCTATTGTCAAAATTTACTATTCTATGACTGATAACTTTTGTTTCCCCTAATAGTTACATCCTGATGACAAAAGACTTAAAGATTGGGTCAAACACCAGTGTAGCTTTGGTCACATGAGATAACCTCTGATACCAGCAGTCATATTTCATATGTCCTCTGAAAAATACTGATGGGATATTGATACTAATTAATAAATTAAAATATTGTGACAATCTGTAGCATTAGTTAGTTACAGGGAATTGCTTTTTCCTCCTATCAAAACATCTTCAAAAGGGCTGTAAAGTTTTAAGACAAAGACATTAACATTGTATAGAAAAATTAGATTAAGATTGTATTGCTTTAAATGGGAAGGATGAGTAGTCTCTGTGTCTCACCGCCTAGGCTCAAATACCAATCGGGCAGAAGTTTATCAGTTCACTTCGGCTGAAGCCTGTGTTTTTCTCTAGGCACTAGTTGCTCCAATGAAAGAATCTTGACGGGGGCATTGAACACCAATACTCCACTACACCGTTTAGAGCACTGTAAACCCAGGAATTCATAGTTGCCAACTAAACCAAAACATCAAGGTGCAGTGACAAAAATGAAGAATTGTGGCACAAAACAAGCACACCAAGACACTGATTTTGAACAGGCACTGGATAAAATAACCCGGAGTATTCAGCAGTAGTTAAGCGTTGGTTAACATTTCACGGCATAAAGCTTAACTTAGTGAAAATAGCACCAGATTCGAAAGGTGAAAAGAAGAAATGTTTGTTTAACGTTGGCAGCTGTGATTACTGATACTTGATAGTTTGACATTTGTCTTTGCAACATTGGTATTCTTCGAAGTGAGTTCCAGACTCCCAAAGGGATATGTACAGGCAATGAAACTAGTTAATGCAGGTGGCGGCTTGAACCATAGATTGGTCGGAAACATATGTACTACTAGTATTTGACAGCTGTTTAGGCAACAATGGTATTCTTGGAAGTATCTGGTCAATGGCCTCCGACATCCAACTTATGGCGGCAAATTTCTGCATTTTTGTATGAGGATACTTTCTGTCGTTTGACGGTCATCAATAAAAAGGACCGTTGACTACAGAAATAATTCGGTCCAACTTGGAAGTTGATTTGACAGCTGTGTGTCTGCTTGATCACATTGGACAATAATAGATACAATACATGTACCATTTTACTTTGACCGAACTATCTCTTTAACGATGGTAAGTTACTTTTTGATTTTGATACCATTGTAAAAAAAAAAAAACCAGACAGATCCTTAAAATATTTAAGACAGTTAGTTCGACCGATGGCCTTGCAATATAGAATGGACATCTTAAAATCCTGGGCTGTGTTAAGCAGTTTCGCTTCAGATTTAGAGGAGGACCAAATCCTAGTTTCATTCTCATGAATTCAACAGTATATTCTAGGAAGAAGTCTTAACGATGGTAAGGTGTTTTTACGATGATTGTGATATCAAAAAGTAACTTGTCATCATTAAGGCAGACAGTTCTGCCTATATTTATCCATTCTTTCAACATTATCCCACGAATCTGTGTCTTACGTGTTCAAACATTCCGAACTATTTTTAACAATCCATGAATATAATTACATGTTTAAGGGCAGTCGAGACACTTAAAGGTTATGCATCGTATATCCTTTAGTCACTTACAAACTTGCGCACACAAGGGCCAGATTCATTGTAAATAAACTACATGTATCTGCCTTAACGATGGTAAGTTACTTTTTGACATTGTTGCCATGCTTAAACCGTTTAAGTTGTACGGAACAATACATATTTTGACCTTAAATAAGTACATTGCGTTTATTGTCCAATCTTTTGTCCGAATAGTAATTCTAATAGTCTAGACTATCAAATTGATCCCTAATACCAATATAATGGTGAGTAAGCCAAAAAAAAAAAAAAACTTAATCTCTAAACTCAAGATTTAGGAATTGCACAATAGTGGCACTCCTACCAGTTTGGCGTTCAGTCACGTTTATAAACTGATCCAGACCGGCTTCTAAACCATGACCCTCCATTTATTGAACCACTCTGTGAATGGAGCCGTTCGCACTCTATGTTTGGACTGACATTAGTAGAATGGTACTTTTGAATTATTAAGATTTAGGAATTGTGTTGTGGCACTCTTTTGCGACTTTTACCTTTCACATCCGGAATTACAATATGCCACGTGTTTAGTGAAAACCCCTTGCCCATTTCCAAGTTTTGATCCGACTCGAACCCACATCCTTCCATTTATCATAACATGTCATTTTTGTGAATGTGAAACCGTTGAACCCCGGTTGGGACTGCTCAAATCCGCTAACATAGGTACTGCAATAACAGGCATAGTTCACAATCATTTCGTAACTAAGATTTTCCTTAACTTTAATAAATCTGGCAAAATTTCAAATTGCTTTGATTTTGTTAATTTTAAAGATATTCAGAAATTTAAGGTGTCGTTCTGAAGATCACTTCTATCTTAAAATATTTGCATTTAGCCTTGCCAAAATATTTATTAGCGTTTCCAAAAATAAGATTACTAAAATTTGCTAAATTTAAGTTAAGGTTGGTTGATTGGTTGAAAGTTAAGGAAAATCTTAGTTAAGAAGTCATTGTGAAACTGGAGCCATTGTAGTGATGATTGTTCTGTAGATGAATACCATCAAATGTTCCGAAAACGAACAATTGCGAAAGAAATCCTTTTAGCAAGACCAAAAAGCGCATTTTATATATCGCATTTTAATCAAATAAAGTATTCACACACGAATATTTAATATAAACTTCTGTGTGAAATAATGCACTTATTAAAATTAAAATTTTATCTATATACAATTTCACTTACGTACTTATATCAAAGTGATTTGATCAATGCTTGCAATGCTATTGTAAATAATAATATTTATAACTCACAATAACTCGGTTCTTTCACATGTACTTTGGGTCAGTTTTTTTTTTAAATTTCAGGATATATTGTTCCAATGTAAGATTAAAAAACACTGTTAAAACGAGATTTGTAAATAAGGTAATTTCTCGTATATCGTTAGATATCGTTTTAACATGGTTTTTATCTTACATTGGGGTTGGAAATATATGTGTTAAAATTAAAACAAACCAGACCCCAAGTTCCTATGGGTTCTTTGAGAAAAAAAGGCAATCTCTGATACACATTGTATTTCTGAATTTTCTCCATGGGTGTATGATTCGGTTCGTCACCGTGTATATCGAAAACATTTAAAATTATCATAAAACTGATATTACTTAATAGAAATATTTATGTAGTAAATTATTGGCACGTATAAACATGTTTGAACACAAATGACAAATTAATTAAAACAATCGTAATTAATTAACAATAAAATTAATTATATATAAAAGTCAACACCATATTTACTTTCTTCTTCCGCGTTCATAAATACGTCATCATCACCGTCACTTCCTTCGTCCACCTCGTCTAACACGTCCAAAGAAATTTTATCCTCGTTATTATTACTCGATGTGTTAAAACTATTTCCTGTCTTTTCTTCCGAAATTTTGCTGCTTACAGAAGTCCCAGGCGCGTGGCAATAAACGGAAGCGCCATGTACGCAAACATTCCGTTACCGACAACCCCGCTAACATTGCCGTTATATTTACTGCTCATCCCACCTTGAGTTTCTAACATTGACTTAATTGATTCCAGTCGATGTTTCTTTTCTAGTCTCCTCGCATTATTTTCATTGATCTAATGTACGTTGTAGCCTGTCTATCGATGTCAACTCGATCTCGTTTTCTTCGACCAAAATAACTCAACACAAAAACACAATAACGGCCACGCCGTACACTAAAACTACCGCCAAAATGTATTGCATCGCTCCTACATCATCGTATTTTGACTGTGACGTCATATTATCACTCACGTTTGTCGTCATTTCATAAACTGTATAATTTTCACCTGTTCCATTTTTTGTTAATAATCCAATATGCTCCATCACCATTTTGAAAATCCAATATTATAAATCCAGATTTTAAATCCAAATCCAACAAAATGAAAATTTCGATAACAAATCGATAAACAATCCTATTGGGAAGACACAATATATAAAATCCAAATTCTCCTTTAGTTAACAATGCCACGCTTTTCGTAGACAATCAATTTTCTTCAAATCATACCTTGAATAAAACATTAACTGAAGCACTCCTAACAATTTATATTTTGCGGTTTTCGTCCTAAATTAAACCGCCCCCAAACCAAATAAACAAACAAACGCCCATCTAAATAGATACCACATTTTTAAAAAAAATCAAAAATCAAAGGTACACTGCACTTTGTGTACAATTTTTAAACACTGAATTTCTCAATCGACGTTTAAACATTTCTCGGTTGAGTAAATTCATTAAAAAAGGTTTCATTATTCACCGTATGTAAATATCCTATTTTAATGCTTTTCCTTAACGTGTAGTCTATATAATAGGTAAAGACTATGCAAGTTAAAACTTGAAGGATTAAGCTCTAATATAGGTATACTAAACAATATAGAATAAAAACACTAAATGATCATTAAAATAAATTACACTGGATTATATTGAGTTTTTATTATAATATTTTTATTAATTTGTCATCTTAACTGCAAATATTTTAAGGTTGGGCTTATAAGTAGGTGCAAAGTAAGACACGGTTGTCACTCTTCATTAGTTCTTTTGTACACTATATTATGGGATTTATCGAACTAGCTTTACCAGTAAAAAATCTCCTCCGTGTTACTGACAATAAATATAGAGTACAGGACCATAATACAGACCTGTCCAAAGTTTAACACTAAGTCAATGAATTAATGTTGAGTCGGTAGTTTATCTCAGTCCAATGTTAGCTATACTTTGACAATTTTTCTTTGATAGCTACTATCTACAGTACAGACCTGTCGAAAGTTTAACACGTAGCTAACGAATTAGTGCAAAATCTGCAGCACATCTTTAACACCCTCTTCGTTAGCTTATATGTCGACAGCTTTTCTGCAGCTGCTATGTATCTCTCTCGGCAGCTTTAAGGCATCTAGCTATCTATATCATGGCCATTCAGCAGTCGAGCCGCGTTAGCTCAGTGTTAAACTTTTCGATAAGCGTGTCTCTTGGCAACTTTTCGGTCACTTGCTTTCCATATTTCTACAGCCAGGCTTCGGCTCCTTTTTGTTAGCTCAGTGTTAAACTTTAGACAGGCCTGTGCATGTAAGAACGGTAAATCAAGCATGGTATTTAACATAAGATTGGAATTATTACATGCTGTTTGTCGTATCGATTAGAACATCAAACCGACCAGGAGACTTAATCTAAACCTTCGACATCTTTACAATGTAACACTTCTTGTCAAGATCCTGCCTAGGTTTACCGATTTTTCGATGTATTGTTGCCTCGTACAGTACAGAGTACTATAGACCTGTCGAAAGTTTAACACCTAAGTAAACGAATCGCCAGCTCATCTCGCTACCTCGTGAGCTGTTTATCGACAGTGTTTCGGCAGCCGTTTTCTATTTCTTGGTAGTTTTTTGGCCACTGGCTATCCGGCATATCTCAGTCACCACTCGGACCCGAACTTCGACACAGAGTCACATCTTTTCATTAGCTCAGAATTAAAACTTTCGACCGGTCTGTACCGTATAGTTCTCAGTGTTCAATCCAGAAATACAGTTTGTGGGGTCATCCTGGCTCAGGGGTTAATGAAACAGGGGTCATGTTTTCAGTCAAAAATCGGGCGACGTTACAAACATAACTTGATGCATTTTATCTGAAAAGATCGGTATAAAGAAAAATATTATGACGAAGAGTTAGAATTTAATTCATTCAAAACTGATAACACAGTATTTTTATGAAGGTGTAGCTAGCTAAACAGGAGAAACTTCAGCGGCCTTTCCAGAGCACCTGGACTCACTTTCCTGGAGAAAGTTCACGCGTAACTTAATTTGCCATTGGAAAAAAATACTCTGGGATTGGGATTTGGTCATGGGTTGGTATGTTTGTTACCATATCACGGTATGTTAGTATTCCTTTGTCCTTAATAGAATATTTTAAATCATAACAAAAAAATACGAAAACCTGAAATATTATTTTATTTTGGTTTGTCGGTGTTATTTAGGTGTTATGTGGTGCTTAATGGTCTTAAGAAGGTCATGCTTAAATAAATAAACACCTATATAGGTTAATGAGAGGTCTATTTTGAGAGAGAATACACATATTTAAAGTATTTTAAAATTTTCTTTGAAATAAAATTTGACGATTTGAAATACAACTAATGATTTGTTGACTTTGTGGAACTGTCTTTTTTCTCTGGAATGCGCAAGTAAACAAACTATTTTATTAAATACGGCGAGGAAAATCCGTTCTAATTTGTTTTCAAGGATATCTATTTTCTTATATTTATTTGATTTTACCACGAACATTTACTTATCGATCATGTCCGAGGCGTCCCTTTCGTCTCTTAAATAGTCTAAATATCGAAAACTATTACTTTTAAGTAACTAACAATAGACATCGACAAACTATTACTTTTAAGTAACAGGCACCAGTCTCGACTGTCGTGGGTTCGAACCCCGACCGGGTCTGACCTAAGATTTGAATATATATGTATGGAATTCGAAAGTCACATTAATTAGTTAAACTCAATTTATCTCAGTTAAATTAAGTTTAACTCAGTTAAACTTAATTTAACTGACAAATAATTCACATGAACTGGACTATCTCTTATTAACTGGAGATAAACCTGGTTATTCTCATTTTTGTGACTTTCGCGTCAGTTAATGGTAGTTGTAACTATTATTAACTGACAATTTTCATTAACTGCAGATAAGTTGAGTTGTTCAGTTCATGCGAGATAATGACGTCACTCAGTTAATGATAATTGTCAATCGAACAGTCTTTTGTAAGGTCCTATTTCATTGGTTGGTGCTTTTACGGGATACGGATGATGGTTACGGATAAACAACATTGTCGCGACCACCACGTTTTTTTGCAAGTTCGTCTGTTATAATAGTTTAATAGTTTTCGTCTTTTCTGCGTAGTAGTAACATTTTAAATATTTTATAGTGTTTTATTCTATATCACTACTATGCCTACCTATCTACATACAAAGTGTTAATGTCCAACGAGTGTATTTATTCTTCATAGTGTAAAAACGTCCACAGAGTCCATATTTTCGCGAAGAAGGAGACACGGAATACAACAACAACAATAATAATAGTTAAACAATGCCACAGTCGACTTTTAAAAGTATGGCATATGGGAAAATACAAACCAATCAAAACGCTTGCTGAGTTCATACGAGTTAATTGTCAGTTC
The DNA here is from genome assembly GCA_021292105.1 of Anadara kagoshimensis. Lineage (NCBI taxonomy): Eukaryota > Metazoa > Mollusca > Bivalvia > Arcoida > Arcidae > Anadara > Anadara kagoshimensis. Next base: position 42,377,719 of record CM037860.1, on the reverse strand, counting down.
ATGGCAATTATTCCTCAGTCAAGTCATATTAAAAGCAGATAAAATCGATTTATCTGAGTTAAATTAAGTTTTTCTCCAGTTAAGTCGAATTAATTTGCATTTTCTCAGTTAAACTAAGATATTCTGTAATTCGCATTAACTGCAGTTAATGCAAATTAATTGGCATTAACTGAGTTAAATTAAGTTTAACTGAGTTAAACTTAATTTAACTGAGATAAATTGAGTTTAACTAATTAATGTGACTTTCGAATTCCATATATATGTATAGTGACTGCTCCTAGTTTCGCTTAGCACTCAGCATAACGAAATGAGAGTCACGCCATGGTTCTGTCGGATGGGAACTTAAAAGAAACGAGGTTCCGTGTCAGGTTAGGCTTGGCACGCCGGATAAAGCTTTTTTGTTGTGTAATGTCATCAGCGCAACGCACATGCATAATTTCTGCACCTTCGCATATAGTTAGCAACGTCTTGATATAAGTGAAATATTCTTGCTCCAAGTTGGGACGTTAAACACCATTACTCAGCTCAACTCCAGTCTTAACTAAGATTTTCCTTAACTTAAATTTAGCAAACATGAAATCCTAATAATTTTCTTAATCTTTATATTCAAGAATTTCATGTGTCATTTTGAAGAATATTTCAAGCTCATAACATTTGAATTTAGTTTTGTCAATAGTGTTGATTTGTAGTTCCGAAAAAGATTGCCAAAATTTGCTACATTTAAGTAAAGGAAAATGTTATCAAGTAAGTTAAGAAATGATCTTGGACCGTGGGCGGCTGCATTGACGAGATCCGAGTCAGAAAAATTATGGGTATATCATAACATTATGAAAAACGCATTTTCTCTTAAAATTGACATCAAGATGTAAGAATTGTTTTGAAAATGACAAAAATGCCGTCATCCGTCAACATTTATTTATTTCCCAATACCGTTAATAAGATGGTTTAGGTTGAATATAAAATAATAATAAAATATAAACAATACAAAGATATAATCTTAATTAACAAGTTACTAAGAATATGAACATATAATACAAGTTATTTACATTTATTTACATTTTTCTATAAAGAGGTATGGCGGGTTTGATAGGCGCTTTTCACATTGCCCCCTGCTTGAATGAATGAATGACGTACAACGGTGTATTTTTAGACACCTGAGGATTTCGCGTTCTATAATTAGACCATGTCTATGAAAAACAAGCGCTTCGTTTTTGTAAACTTGTTTTTCCTTAAAGAGCCGAAGATATTGAACAAACCTTAACATCCATAATCTTCATTTTTCATCTTTATACAATAAACAGAAAAACTTAAACAATGAAGTATTAACTTACACCACGCTTCACTAAGAATTCACGGGTGATGTGTGTGGATTTATTGTATAAAAATGTAACCGGACTTGATCTGCTAGTAGTGTTTTGAAAGAAAATAATGCTCATTTTTAAAAACTAATATTTGTAAAGGAAAAATTTAATAATAGTATTTTATAAAGAAAAAAAATAATAATAAGAAGAAGAATAAATAAAAAGATATCCGGATGGGATTTGAACCCATGCCGTACAGGTTGCAAAGCGTCCTCGCTACCCACTGAGCCAACCGTGTTAAAATGGAACATTAGTTATATGTGCAATGGTCAGTTTTAATTTTCCCTAATTTTCAAAAATTGACCACTTTCTGCTAAGAGGACCAATTTTTTGAAAACTCGTAATGATTGCATTTTGAAAATATTTTCAGAAACAACAACGTAAAAAATGGTCTTCCGAGGAGAACACTTTGATAATAATTATCAAAGACGGGAAATCCCGCTAATTTTTCATATTTTAGGATAATATAGCACAAAGATGAACTTATTAAGAAAAATACAAGTAAAATAGACCTTTGCTCGAGCCAAAATCTGAAAGTCCACATAAAATACTGCTGCTTTATTATTTAAGTGCAAGGATATTTAGACTTTTATTTTTCAAAAATCAAAACGGTCCATTTAGGACAAAATCCCATCAAACCCGCCATACCTCTTAAACAATTTTTTACCGAAAAATAAAATTGGCGCGAAAATCATGGAGACGAGGTTATTGAGTTTTTGTTGCTAAGGAATGCGCATGAATACAGTAGTAAATGTAAAATTAATCATTTCTTACAGTTTTCGGGTCGTTGGAACTAAATTTAATAAAATCTTTAATCATCGTTACTATTGTTTAGGATTTTTTACCATTCAAGCCAATTTTGGAGAATTTATTGAAACCAAATCAGTAACTATATTGAATGTCGGACGCACTCCATATTGTATTGGATTTGCTACTTCCGTCCTCCACTTCCGCTGTCAATGTAAATAAATATGGCTGGTGTTCCTGATTATTACGAGCGAAAAGGATCGCTGTTTTTGCGATCAAATCACATGAATTATGGAAGAGCCACACTGAATTCTAACTGGTTAGTTATTGTTTTTATTTTATATCTTAGATTTGCTTAAAATCCAGGTTGCCATCAGAAAAAATCAAATAACTAAGCCGCCCCCAGGTTTACATTGAACCATAGCCACATGCCATTGGTATCTTAGAGAAAAACGCTTATATCTGTTGTGGAAAGGTACAGATAAATCAACATCGAATATGATAATAGAAAAATAAGTAGCAAGAAGAAAAGCAAGGAAGTGGAAACAAGGTACAAGTGTCAACTTTAGACTACAGACTTGTCAATTAAAATCTCACCAATGGACACATGTCACTTGTTAAACTTAAGCAGACAAATCACTTCATTCTACAATGTTGTTTCCTTACCAAGTGTCAAGATAGACATAATGTACTGATGGACAGCAATCTGCAAATGTTGTCTAAACAGTCTTGTTGACACAGCATCTATAGAAATTAGTCACATTATAATATCGTCGACCGTCCTAAAATCGAGAGCGTCCTAAGATTCGAGGCCATTTTTGTTTTCAGTTATTATACGCGAGTATCGTCTCTGCAGTGACGATTTCATGCATTAAAGACAAAATTTAGGTATTTACTGTGAAACTATCCAGAAAAATCAGTTGTCTATTTTTCAGCTCTCAAATTCTTGTTGCGTTAGCAAATTTAGTTCGTTTTCTATTAGAGTCTCGAATCACGGACGGTCGAGGATATACTATATCATAGTATATGCTAATAACATAAGTCATAGGCCTAAAATCCATGGATCTGGGCAGCTTTATTTCTGTTTTGGTAGTCTTGTACCCCTATATGAACGTTTGTGTATATATACATATTCGATTGCAGCAGTGCCTACCTACAAAAGTACAAAGTGTTAAAATCTCCATAGGGGAACTTTAAACTCCATAGTCTTATTCCAAATTCCATAGAGTCCATTTTCTCGAGAAGAAGGAGATTTAGGATAACAACAACAACCCTTATAAGGAATGCAGATGTCACTATTATATAATACTAATGTAACAGGAAAGAGAAAAATGCAGGGTCGGACTGGGGATCGAACCCGGGACCTCCCGCACTATAGGTGAGTGCTCTACCACTGAGCTACCCAGACCACTACATTCCTCCCTTCCTGTTTTCGATTCAACTCCCTTGAATCGAAACCACCAGGTTCCACCCTGGAACCAACCTGCTGGTCGGCCACTTCCCAGGGTCAGACGAGCCCCCCAAATGTAACAGGAAAGAGAAAAATGCAGGGTCGGACCGGGGATCGAACCCGGGACCTCCCGCACTATAGGCGAGTGCTCTACCACTGAGCTACCCAGACCACTACACTAATATTCAGAAACTGATATTTGTACAACACTAAAATTAATTGCATCAATTACTGCCTCTAATTTACCTTGTCTAGTCCCAGGGTAATAAATATGTTAAAAAGCAACCCTTAACCCTGTGGGTTAACTGCTCCAAAGTTGAATAAAATCAATATGTCATTGTAATGACACAGTATATGCACATGTATATATTTAATAATTTTACTTTTCAGGATTGAACACTGTAATAACAGTAGCTAGAACTGATTAGGTATCTCATAGTGTTTTTAATATTTTCAGGCACCAAGCGAGAGAGGCAGAACCAAAAGATTATGATTTTAGCCGAGATTCAGAGAGAGATTTGTGTAAAGCTACATACCAAAGAATAGGCAATATAACTAATGGGGTATGTCAGTATTTGTTTAACTTTGGATGTGTGTTAAATGATTTCTCACTCACAGGGAGAATTTTAAATGTGGTCCCAGTTAATTTTGGGATGTTGGATTTATCTGTGCCGCTCTATCATGGGATCACATCTATTACATCACAATCACTTACACCAACTTAATTGACATCATAATCGTTTCATGCAAGAAGTTCAGAACATAAAGATTGATTGCATCATTTTATGAAGACATCAATGTTGGCATTTAAACAAACCATTTGATGCAAATATTTGTTTACAAATCATGTTTTTATCTTTAAAATTAGTGAGAAAAAGAGTCCATTGACTAACACCAGTAACAGTGTAAGACTATAAGAATCCATTATGAGTATCCATGTAGGATAGGGAAATCTCACCCGAGGGGTTGAACATTTCAGTCAGAGACGAGGCTTGCCGAGTCTCTGACCAGAAATGTTCAACCCCTCGGGTGAGATTTCCCTATCCTACATGGATCAACTCATAATGGATTATTTTTCTTCCATTTTAGTGCCATTATTTGGCTTCAGGTACGATGAACATAGACATCGACGCCATGTTTGTAAAATCTAACTTTGTAATTCGACATTTTACTTTTAAACAAATATGACCATTGGATAGATCGTACCGGATTTTGGTTTATACAAAATGTATAAACTACAAAACAAAGTGGTTCATTAAAAGATCCAATATTTATCATTTGAAACGCACTCAAAATTTCTAAATTGTGAAGAATTTGATGTCATTTTCCCGCAAGATGACGTCATGTTCTCCATATGATGACGTCATGTAATTGTCTTTTGATTGTGACGTCACTAAAGGTCACGTGGTCATGTGAGATACGCGTATCTCACATAGGGAAAAACCCTATCTTACATAAGCAGATATCTCAAACTTGAAAAAAATGTTAACGTCCAGTAGTAGATGAAACTCAAGGGCAAGAAAATATTCATTCTCATCGGAGATATCTGTATTTTTAATGTTCAGAATCTTGCTAATGTATGTTCTGGAAAGGAAAGTTTTCATATTTGTCTGAGATGTCCTAATACTGTCACCAGGTGTAGGATTCTATTAATCTCTGCCTGTCTTAAAATCCATCAGAAAGGTTTGATAAGGAGCTATCCTGGATATAAAGTCGCTATAATTGCTAAGAATAGTAATTTTAATTTGACTTTGCATTCTTTATTTCATCATGTTGTTAAAAATAGAGTGAGTGGAGTAATAATCTTTTCCATGTAGGATAGGGAAATCTCACCCCGAGGGGTTGTCAACGACGAGGCTTGCTGAGTCTCTGACAGAAATATTCAACCCCGAGGGTGAGATTTCCCTATCCTACATGGATAAACTCATAATTGATTCTTTTTCTTTCATTTTGATGACAATTTTTGGCTTCAAAAAGAAGTTACATCGACGCCATCTTTGAAAATCTAACTTTGTTATTTAAAGTTTTGCATAAAAATAAATATGACCATCGGACAGAATGTACCTGAATAAAGTTTATACAAAATGTATAAACTAGAAAACAAAGCTATTTATTCTAATTTCTTAGAATAAACATTTGACGCGCAATGAAAATTTCTAAATTTTTGAGACTCGGATGTCATTTTCCCGCAAGACAACGTCATGTCCCCATAGAATGACGTCATCCAATTGTCATTTGATTGTTATGTCACTGAAAATCATGTGATGAAAGACAACAAAACCACACGATGAAAGACAGAAATATTCCACATGGCTTTCCTTCACTGGATACTTCGATCTTTCATATTTAGAGATGGTAGAAATAGAGTGAGTGGAGTAATATTCTTTTCTCTCACTTACCGTATATCAAGACAGTCAGCTCTTGGATGGTGGAGGAAACCTGAGTACTTGGAGAAAACCACTGACCTTCAACAAGCAAACTGACATAATTTTCTCACACTAGATTCTGCTGCTATGAGATTTAGACCTATGTAGTAAAAGGAAAGCTAGTAACTTCAAATAATAGAATCATCCTATGTACCTGTAGTTATCAATATTTTTTCTACAGTCTGGTATGTGATTTAGTAATTTGACACAGATTCCTATTTTAATTTGCCAACCAAATTAAATACATTCTTTAATTAAACTTTCAGTCACTGCCACAGACAACATATCAGGATCATGCTGCACAAACAAACCTCAAAGAGGATTTCCAGGAACAAGTAACAAGAAAGCCAATGGTTACCTTGGAAACAATGGAACATTCTCACATTGACAGGTAAGATTAAGCCAAAAACAAACAAACAAAAAAGGGGTTTCTGATTTCCCCATTGACCCTATTTTAGTATAGCCAACCCCCAAAGTTTTTTCATCCAGATTTAGGATTTTTACAGCTTTACCCTTTTTTTTGAAAAAAAACCACTAAGTACTATTTTGTTTGGCCTCATGAAAATATCTGCAATATTATCATTAGTTCCCATTATATATTGTAATAACTTTGTTTTAATAAGATTTTCACTGGTGAAAAAATATTTGACTAAATGATTTTAACAGGGCCAAGGTTTCATAATCATTTACCAGTATTAAGAATTTCCTCAACTTTAATTTTTTTATTTCTGCTAAATTTTGTTAAGTCTTGTTTCACAGTGTTTTCTTAAAAGAGGTATGGCAGATTTGATGTATACCTTTTCACATTACCCCCTGCTTGAACTGATATATAACATAACGCTGTTTTTAAACACCTGAGGATTTCACATTTTATAAATAGACCAGATATATGGACAAAAAGAACTTCATTTTCAGAAAATATAGATTTGTAGAAAAGTTAAAATTTAAACATAGACCTACTGTTTTTAAAGCTACCTCTTTAGGATCTGAGATAACCACAGCAGTTATTGTTTACAGTGTTAAATTATAACGTGGGTTATAGATGCTCAGAGCTCAGTTTTAACTTTCCCTAATTTTCAAAATGTGACCCGTTTCTCTTGAGAGGACCTATTTTTTAAAAACCTGTAACGCTTGCTTTTTGAAATTATTTTCAAAAATAGTAACACGAAAAGTTGGTTTTGTGAGGCATGTGAGAAATAAAGATGGTCAAACTGGCAAAAAAAAATGCCAATAGAATAGACCATTGTATTAGTCAAAATCTGAAAATTCAAATACATTTTTGTTTGTGTATAACACTGTATTACCTGTTTATCAAGGTACAAGAATATTTACATGATTTAGACATTCATTTTTAACAGAACAGTTTATTTAGGGCAAAATCCCATCAAACCTGCCATAACTCTTTTTTTAAATGAACTAAGGATTTTTTTTCAACCATACATATGGCATTATTGGAAATCCTTTGCATTGAAAACATAAAAGATATCTAATAGCTAGTGCGAAAAAAAATTCTGCATATGCACAGGCAACTGTCTGGAGAATACACACAAAGGAAGTCTAAAATACTGCAGTCAATGTATTTCATATTTTAGCTTATGTTACAATTCTAAAAGATGTCCATTTACTTCAGAAAATAATATGGATTGGTGTAGTGATGGCTTTTTGCTTTTTAAAACTTTTAATTTGGTATTTTACAATCTTAGCCTTTGACACTGGTACTAATACAGATTAATTTATTTGATAGCATCACTGTATGCATATTTTTTTTACATGTTGTCGATTTATTTCAGAGATGTTGGGGCTCCAAAGAGGGGCTATGGTTCTGTTTTGCCCTTACATAACCCAGACTACAATAAATTCCATTTGGAAACCACACATAGGGCCGACTTTACACCACCAAATAAAGATTATACACCTGTACCAGTAAGTAGTTGTTATAACTATAAAGAATGAAAAAGTCCAAAAATGATGGAATTTTCTTATTAGTATTAAGAAACAGGAATGACTTCAATTTGTTTAAGGGCTTGGGTGAGTGAGTGGTCTAAAGCACACAGTTACGGATAACACCGCCTTTCCCCACCTAGGTTCAAATCCCACTCTGGGCAGATCCCAGTGTGAGAAAATTTGTTAATTCATTTGCTGACGGTAGGTGGTTTTTCTCTGGGTACTCTGGTTTTCTCCACTATCTCAGAACTTATCGTCTGGATATAAGTGAAAGAATTTTGACAGTAAAACATGAAACTGCCATATGTTTACCTAGAGTTGTCTCCCTTTTGCCACGCAGTAAAACAGTCTTGTTCTAGCATTTTTAACAGTACTAGATAGAGCATGGCCTAGTGGTTAAGGCGTTGGACTCATGATTCGAAGGTCGTGGGTTCGATCCCTGGACCGGGCGATGTGTTGTGTCCTTGAGCAAGACACTTAATTTCACGTTGTTCCAGTTCACTCAGCTGAAAAATAAATGAGTACCAGCAAAATGCTGGGGGTTAACCCTGCGATGGACCGGCGTCCCATTCAGGGGAGAGTCTTGTACTCTCAGTCGCTTAACGCCACGGAAACCGGGATAAGCTCCGGCCTGATGGGCCTAATGGCTCGGGACAGACTTTAACTTTTAAGATAGAGCACAGTTAAAATGTTCATTTAACTCCTATTGGCATAATAATCAACACTAGTGTCAAGATAAATCAATTTCTCATTAAGTAGATGCAAATTTTTTTTGTTTTCTGCAACATCATCAAAAGGTGGTTAATTGATTGATTGGTTGAATGTCCAGTGTTGAGTGTTATGTCCAAGTCAAGAATATTTCAACAGTATATTGAGACATCACCAGCCATAGCTAAAGTGGCAGAAATTTTTATCTTTACAGTATACTCAAGACATTGTGCGGGGAAGGAGCTTTAGCTTTCCCTGCCTACCATGGAACGGGGCATGGGGTTTTATGATCTCTTCCCAGGGACCTGTGACTTTCATTTCTTAACTCTGAGCGCTTAAAGAAAACACAGTCATTGTCTATTTTTCAAGTTTTGGTCAGACCCCAGCACGGATTCGAACTGAACGAGCACTGTACCAACTGAGCTACCTTAGTGATTACCAAAAGCTGACATCTTGATATTGATCAAATCCTGAAAATGATGCAAGACTAATATGTATCCATCTTGTTCTTAACATCAATGTTAGATTTTATTTTTAAATTTTTCTTGAGTTTTTTTTATTTTTAAAACTTTTACTTTTTCTGTTTTAGGAGGAGCCAAAAGATTTTCCTGATTTGTCACCGGCGTATAGAAAATGTAATTCTCAATTTACCGATACAGCTGATTATAGGAGGGTGGGTCGTAACACTTGGCAAGATGAGAGCGGATTATATGCTAATACTCATTTCAAAAGAGAAGTGTTTAAACCAAGCAATCCTATACCAGAAAGTGTGTCTTAAAATTAGAAAAAAAAATGAAAAAATTAAAACATAAATGAAGATGATATACTGTGAGTTAAAGTGAAAAAAGTGGAAAATATACTAGCAGATTTAAGCTGTGATTATAGTGAACAAAAATACATGTGATATGTGATTCCTTGGAATGATCACTGGAATTATTTTAAAAAAGCTATATTATACCTAATGTGCTGTAAACTTTTAAGTGAAATGCTATTTTTAATATTCTTTACATTTAGTTCATGTATTTTTTCCATGCTTTAATTTCGTGTCAAAAGAAATTTTATTTTTAACTATTTTAATTTAAAATGAAGTTATATTCTTACATAAAAATATACATGTAAACTTAAGAGTACAAGTACTTTTGTTTTTCAAATTCTCTCATGGTCAGACCACTGCGGTAGCTCAGTTGGTAGAGTGCTTGATCAGTAAGTGGGAGGCCGTGGGTTGGAATCCTAACTGGGTCTGATCCAACACTTGAAAGTGGGTAGTGACTGTTCATTCACCAAGCACTCAGCATTAAAAAATGAAAGTCATAGTTCTTTTGGATGGGAACTTAAATAAGCTAGATCCCATGTCACAGTAGGCTTGGTGCGATAAAAAAACCCTGCTGTATAATGCCATCAGTGTAAGGCACAGACAAAATTTCTGCACCTTCCCCTATAGCTGGCAACATCTGGATATAAGTAAAATATTCTTGACTGGGATGTTAAACACCATTGCTAGGTTTCCACAAATTTAAAATAATTAGTAGCCAAATTTCCAAAATTTGTGAAAATATAGCCCTTTTTAAAGTATTTTTCCACAAATCTGCTAAAATAGGTAAATTTTTGAAAGAATTCCTCAAAAATTAGTAACCAATGGCGATTTTGGCTACCAGGAATGGAAACATAGCCATTACTCAACTCAACTATCACATGGTTAGGTTTCATATTATTTCAAGGAAACACAGTTGTTAGAGTGCTTGCTTCATACATTGGAGGTTGGTGTTCAAAACCTAGCCAGGTCGGATTAAGACTTGAAAATATATAGCGACTGTTCTTTCGCTTAACACTCAGCATCATAGGGTATTTTTCGAGAAGACCTTAAAAACTGATGCCCTATATCAATGTATGTTTGGTCATCCAATCAATCAATCATAGCTGTTGTTATTTTAAAATTCTGTCAACACACTCTTTTACACATTCAACATGTCTTCTTTTTTACATTCTCTCCCTCAAATTTTATTTCTCACCAAGTTCACAAGCAAGGTTTTCAAATGGTGCATTACAAGCTAGAGTTGTCTCCCTTGTGGCACTGCACCCTCCTTGGTAGCACAGCATACCTGTCAAGTCTCACGCATTGCGCGTGAGAGTCACGCATTTTGATATTTAATCACGCTCACACGCAAACCACTCACTTTCTCACGCATATTTGTAAAATACCCTTTTGTTCAAAATTTCATACAAATTATTAACGATAACTGCCGATATATTGATTATTATTCAAACTTTTTTTTAACTGTGAACTGATCTTTCAAACAATGTAGAAGAATCATGACTTAGAATGCAGGAAATTGCATATTCTTACTTTGATTTTTAAATTGTTTCCGGGGGAGCATGCCCCCGGACCCCCCTAGATTGAATGGCACATTTCTCTCACTCTTTTCTTCAAATCACCCTTGACAGCTATGGCACAGTTACTTGTAAAATGAATATATCCTTAAAAGTTTGTAGTTCTAATGCAAATATTCTTTATTTACTCCAAAGACTTGAAAAAAGGAATTGATTGGTAGGTTGGCTATATGGCAATTGAGAGATTGCTGGCCATGCCCACACTGTTCTGACAAAGGCCAAGAATACTTGAATTACACACAAAAAAGAATGAAAACTTGGCCTGAATTATGCCATTTAATGACATTGCTGACTCTAGTGTGTCATTTGTTGCCATGGCGCTGCTTTGGTACTGTGATGACGGCCAATGCCGGAACATAAAAAACATGCCTGGCGATGTCAATTGTTTGCATAATAATCACTTCACACCAACAATTCTCAGCTATGCATGAGGAGATTGATTGAATAGGTTTGATGCCCAGTCAAGAATATTTCACTGTATCAAAATTTCACCTGCTATATTTAAAGTGGAATTCAAACCTAGGTGATGAGAGGTGCTGTGGTCTGTAATTGCGCATTTTGGACCACTCATCTACCTACCATTTACAGACTACAACATTTTGTGGTGTAATAATGAACCATTCAAACTCCAAATACATTTATTGTTACGAGAGCACTTGGCCAAAAACAATGATAAAAAAGATGAAAACATCGTATGGTATACTCAATACAGAAGATCAAGGATATTTGTGAAGATGACTGAAAAATTTCATGATTTGTTGTTTATTCCAGCTACCGTATTTGCAATGAGAGTAAGTTTTTCTATCTCCAAAGATTAATCTAAGAACAAGTGAATGTATGTGTGAGTGTTTTCTGTGGTCTGTCTTGTTTTAGTGCTCACTCAAAAGTGATTGCGTTATCTCACCGAGTCAGTATGCTGCAGATTAGGATGCGACTTCCCCTAGTCAATTGAACCAACATCAGGTGAAATCCAGATTAAACTTTAGATTAAGGTGCTCAGTTCTGGAATGGTGTAGCAAATTTGAGTGCCTAGAGAAAACCAAAGCCCTTTGACAAGCAAATTGACAAACAATATGCCCAGGCAGGTTTTGAACCTAGTTGGCAATAGATGATGTAACCTGTAAGCAAATGCTTTTTACCACTTAGGTTACCTGCACACTACATGTATATGCTGGGTAAAAAGTTGCAGTTAAAATCACCAAATAGGTTTCCCCACTTCCCCATATGATCAACCCCACTTCCCCACATGATCAACCCCACTTAAAAGTTTTTGTGGGATATTTAGGAAAACCTTTACATTGCAATTCCTGGAATCCGTTATTACAAGAAAACATGAACTTATATGATTCCATATCCAATGGAAATACAGTCCAACCTGCCTTAAAAGTCACCTCTATATAAGGGCCACCTGCCTTGAAAAGCCAGTAAAATTGTATCCCAATTGTTCTTTATTCATATTATTTGAATCTGTATATAAAGGCCACCTGCCCATAAAGGCCACTTTTTCTGGTTCCCTTGGGAGGCCTTTTATAGACAGGTTTGGCTGTACTGGTAATTTTTTGCACAAACATTAGGGGGTATTAAGTGGTACAGTGACAAACCCCACTGATTCAAAATGTTTCATGTAAAAAAAAAATAGAAGTAATGGCTTTCAGCTTATGGAACAAATGCTAAAAAGATAACCGCCGAGCAGGGCAATATACGCCCCTAAATGTCCCTTATTTAGCACTCGGAAGGCCATTACTCCTGATAAATTTCATGCAGCATATTCATTTTACAATATACACATCTTCATATGATCCCAATCATGCATGCCAAATTTGAAAACAATCAGTGAAAACTGTGGGACAAGTTCAACCCATAAGCCAGATGGAGGGACAGACAGATGAAGGGACAACTCAATACCATAATATGTCCTGTTTTTGATGGGCATATAAAATCTTCTTTGGTACAATTTGTATAATGTCCAAAAGACAACAAACACAGTTCTCCGTTTTAATATTTTGGTACACCCAGCTTCTCTTTTATTTTTAAAAATATTACAAAATATTTTTATATTTTGTCCTGAAATAAATAAACATAAAAGTTTTTTGTCCTGAAATAAATTAAAATCACATAAAGTACACATATTGTAAAAAAATAGTTTCAGAATTTTTAGCACCATAAAAATAACAAAGACAATTAAATCTGACAAACAGAATGTACAAAAACATACCAACAGATTTTTTTTTTCTCCTAAATTTGCGAAATCTATAACATCATGAAATCAAATATACTTACGAGAGAAAAACTGATTACAGCTAAAAAAAAATTGTTTTACTTGCCAAAAAAATTAATTTGGTCTAAATTTGAAAAGATTGATATCATTTCAACATGTTTTAAAATCATTCTTTTGTTAATCAAATCTCTAGGTTTTTACAAATTTGTAACTATTAAATAGTAGCCAAATTTCCAATATTTTTGAAGATTTGATAAAAAAGATTACTTTTTGAAAAAAAATTCTCAGAAATTGGTAGCTAATCAAGATTTTTCTAGCAGGAATGTAAATGTCAAAAATTCCTTTATATATGTCAAAAGTTCCTTATAAGATTTTAAAACATGCTAATTTGAAACACATATTTGTATTATAATTGCAATGGGTGAATATTATTTATTTATTTATTTTTAATTCTCATAAGTATATAAGATGACACATGTTTTACTATTCAGGCGATATTTGACATAAGTAAAGGGGGCCAGATTTTATTTAAAAATCACTTCCCAACAAGGCTTTTTGATCAAATTTTACCGAGTATTTATTTTAAATGAAAAAAGAAACAAAACAAATTTGGATTTTAATGATACTAATTTAAAGGAAGAAACTACCGAAAATCTGCAAAATAAAAACCCGAGACACATAAGACAAACAAATAAAGATTATCTGACCATAAAAATTAATTTTTTTTTTATCTTTTTTGAATTTTATTGATTGGTTAAAATACACTAAAAATACCCAGTTTGACACCTGACCCAAATCAATTCAAAAATTCCACTTAAATTTAAACTTTTTGTTTTCAAATCTGGTAAACCTCTTAACTTATGTCAAAATCAAAGGACTATTGGGTTTGAGCTTGCATGAAAACAGACCTTTTAATTTAGATGAACAAATTGCACAGAAATTATTTTAAAATTTTTATTTAATGACCATAAAAAAATATGAAAAATATGTATTCATCAAGAAAAATGACAGAAATGAAATGTAAATTCAAATTTATATGTACATGTAGTCTAATTTTTTCTCCTGTGGAAATAAAAAATTCAGTGACAAATTTAGATAAGCCAAAATTTGCAATCTGGCAAGATGTTTACGACCAAAACTTTTTAATAACTTTGTTGAAATGTCATGATTTCATGCAAGCTACTGAAAACTAAAAATTTTGGTTGTTCTGGGTTCCTTGTTACCACAAGTGACTAATAATTGATGTTTTGTCACATTTCAAACTGCTTCAAAATCATTCTCAAATTTGACAATGTAGAAATGTTATTTTTATGTAATTTATGCAGCTTTGTTTCATCTGTTCTTGGCATTGAAGTATGTTCTCGGTATTCTCAATATATGAACCACGTTATATCCCGTAATTGGTACAGAAAAGCAAGTTACAGGTATACCTATGTTTCCACAATTTTAAATTTGTAAGTAGTCAAAATTCAGAAAATTGCGTAAATATAGCCCTTTTTAAAGTATATTTTTTCACAAATTTGCTAAAATTGGTTACTTTTTGAAAGAATTCCTCAGAAATTAGTAGCCAGTGGCAATTTTGGCTATGTGTACTTGGAGTGGAAACATAGGCATACAGAAATGCAACAATGAAATGGAATACAAGTCGAACATAAGCGCAATAAAATGGGGTAAAAATTATGAAATAAAAATAAAGATGCAATATCACAAATAATGTTTGATTGATACATGAAATAATATCAACCAACACAGAAAAAAGTTAAAAATAATAAAATTGGATTTCATGATCATGTATAAAAACTTTGGTTTAAATGACTAGATCCGTATACACACTTCACATTCATGTGCATTGTATATGCTTGTGTTCCAACCTATAGTTTGATCATGATCTGATCCCAAAGGATATACATTTATATAGCATGTCTATTTTAATATTAATGTAGTTGTAATGAATAAATTGTGGGCCTGCATGATCATACACATACGGAGGTACCCCATCAATAATTTTATACATGGTTTGAAGTTGTCCATGTTTATAAACCCTCTGCCATCAGATTGTGAACAACCTATATAAAAAGACATAACATCATAATATTACCCTGGTAAAACACATATCCATATGAAATTTACATAACATGATATTTTGTTTGGTATCTATGGCAACAGACTTTCAGGAATTCATCTTTGGTTAAAAAACAAAAGTTTTAAAATAAAAGTCAATAAAATCTGTCAGGACAATACACAAATAAATGTACATGTATAAAATAAATAAAGTCATTGAAACAGGTGCTTCTTGTGTTGCATTTATTTTTTTGCAAATGTACTTACATGCCAGTTTCGATAACCCGGTTGATTAATGACAATTTATCATTTTTGTGTAGTACATGTGCACATCCGCCATCATGTTTTTGATGAAAAGTTCAACATGTAAAACATAGGGTCATTTCATAGAAATATGGAAAACCATATCACATAAAAATAATGAATGATTGATCTTTTACTTCGAAATAAAATTGTTTTTTCAAAAGTCAATGGAATATTATGTGCAATTATGAGATTCCTGTTTAATACTGCAATGTAAAAATACACATGACATCACAACATGACAGAATACATATAAACAAGAAAAGCATGCTGAACTTGGTAGGTTCATATCTGATATCTGTAAGTCTCTATGGGGATAACCTGCTGCATTTTGATGACATATAACTTGGTTCATATCTGAATGGTGTAAGTCACTATGGTAACAGGAGAAGGAGGCGTGGTTTAGACAGTTGTCACATTATGTGATTGGACAAGAGTCGGTTTGCACAGAGCCAAAGATGGTTCCAGATCCTGGGTACTGAGGTACATCGTCCAGTTCAAAGTTGCGGATACATCCGACAAAGTTTCCATTAGCTTCCACTCCTCGGCGATTGAGATCTGGAAATACAAATTTATGATATATAACATGTATATTTTAAATGTTTTCTATTAACAATAAGCAGGTACAGCAGAACTTGTTTAACATGAATACTTTAGGAGTGTTTTGTCTGGAACAGACAGACAGGCTAATTAAAGCAATATCAATATCGTAAAACCTCATAATAATGCCACTTGATAACTTTGCAACTTCACTTATCGCTACACTATTTTGAATCACAAAAATCCATTCCATCTATGTTTTTAGAAGTCTCATGGCCAAATGGCTTTTCAAACAACAAAATTTGACTAACAAATGGTGGCGATGAATAGGATATTTCCCTGTAGCACAGTAAATATTGATTATGACGTCCCTTGATAACACTGTCACCACATTATTGCTACAGTTTTTTGAAGTCACAAAGCAGGTCACTGGTCCATCATTAAACGAAAGATGTATATTGTAAATTCAGTGAATATTTAGGATCCCCTGCCCAACAGGTTCTTTTTTTTTTTTTTTTGTGATTTGCACTTATGTTCAAAGGGCCATAACTCCAAAGAAAATGAGCAAACCAACTCGGGTTGACAATGTGCACATCTCCTATCTATGTAGATACTATACACCAAGTTTCATGAAACAGTGCTTCATAGTTTTGGAGAATTAGCGCAGAGAAGAATTTTACATGGACAGAAGGATGGAAACTCAAATTTAATATCCCCCTCTTTCTTCAAAAGACGGGGGATAATAAAAGAAGGAGGGTGGGGTTCCGAAGAATTTAATTAATATTACCTGGTACTCCTCCTAAGAAGAACTCATCATTGGTATTTGTCTCGGATGTTCCAGCTTCACCTTCTCCACGATTCAGTTCACTTCCATCAACTTTTAGTAACAGTAAATTCTTTACCTTGGTTGCTATAATATATATGTACATCACATATATTAAAAAGAAATACAGTCAAACTTAAACACCACCTCTAAATAAGGGCCACCTGCTTATAAAGACCAGTAGAACTGTATCCTAATTGTTCTTTATTCATATTATTTGAACCTGTGTTTAAGGACCATATGTACACAAAGGCCACTTATACTGGTTCCCTTGGATGGCCTTTATAGACAGGTTTGACTGTAAATGTACAAACACTCTTCAATTTAAATAGTAGTAAAATGTGCGTGAAAAGACAATTGCTTATACTTGTAAATTGTAAATCAGGAAATGTTCTGGTTACTTTATTTTTGTGACAATCGTCATCTCAAGATATTCTCTTACTATAAAATTTTACACCATAGAATGATGGTCATTGAAAATGCAAGTGAAATGGAAAGAGAGAAAGAGAGATATTAAAATGATTTCATATGAGATTTAGAGACAGATAGATTCATATGAGAGAGAGAGAGAGAGAGAGATTGATTAAAATGATTTCATATGAGATTGAGAGACAGAGAGATGGATTCATATGAAAGAGAGAGAGAGAGAGAGAGATTGATTAAAATGATTTCATATATGAGATTGAGAGACAGAGAGATGGATTCATATGAGAGAGAGAGAGAGAGAGAGACAGATTAAAATGATTTTATATGAGATTGAGAGACAGAGAGATGGATTCATATGAGAGAGAGAGAGAGAGAGAGAGAGAGAGAGAGAGAGAGATTGATTAAAATGATTTCATATATGAGATTGAGAGACGAGAGATGGATTCACATGATCACATGGTCACATGAGAGAGAGAGAGAGAGAGAGAGAGTTACCTTCAATATAATGCCAGTTTCCATCACACATGGTATTCTCTAATGGAGGAATATATCTGGCTGTAAATATACCTTTACCATTATCTGCCTTAAATACAATCTATAAATAGAAACAAGAAAATTTATTAAAAATGTTTAAAATCATTTTTTCCCAACAAAATTGATCTAGGAATGGGTACAATTTTTGATAAATTGATCGCTTTAATTAAGACTTTTCCTTTTTTCAAAGATTGATCTAGGAATGGGTACAATTTTTGATAAATTGATCGCTTTAATTAAGACTTTTCCTTTTTCAAAGATTGATCTAGGAATGGGTACAATTTTTGATAAATTGATCGCTTCAATTAAGACTTTTCCTTTTTTAAAGATGTTAATTTGCAATTATTTGACTGTTGTGCCCATTTTTTCACACACAGAATGTTTTTAAACAAACCACAATACAATGGTAAAGGTTACAAACTTTTGGTAGCCTTAAAAATAACGGTAAATCATACATTCAATATTTTCAAAATATAGGCCAGTTTATTAACATAAACCATGAACTTTGATAGTAAAATAATCAACATTTGTTGCATAAAAAAAACCAGTTAAAAAATTATCAATTGACACCACTTAATCTAGGGTCATGACAATAGTTACAGGTATTTCATATTTTAGTCCTTAATCTTATGCCCCCCCCCCCCCCCTTATGTTTTGCCTGCATCTTATTAATTTGATTACGGTAGGTAAATTTAAATAAGTTGCATATAATTTACTAACCTGTCCATTGACCATTTCCAGCAACATAAAATCACCACCATTAGTTCCAGCATGAACAGCTAATAAAACACCAGTTAGATTACGTGGTCTGATTGACAACGAGAAGCTCAAGTCTAAACCAACATTGAAATTCTCATCTGAAAGAAGAGAAAGAGATATGAAAAACTATTAAAATATGTATTAGGCAGATTTCACCACAGGTTCACCTTGAAATACATACATGACACATGCTTCCCTGGTGAATTATAAAGTATGTTTTTGCCTGCAATTGTAATCAAAGCAAAGTATAGGTCTTCGATTCATATCATTTCACCTAAAGCTGGTGACATCTCATTATAAATGCATGATAAAACAGAGCTAGGTACGTATCTCACTGGGGGCATTTCCTAGTGTGAGAAAGTTAGTTAGTTCGCTTGATGAAGGTGGGTGGTTTCATCCAGGTACTAGGTACTCAATTATCCCTAAAACGACTGCCTCAATATAAGTGAAAAAAAATTTGAGTATGGCTTAAAAAACTCTGTTACTTAACTCCATTTATAGTGGTTTAATCAAAACAAGTCACATCATATTTAACACATGTTGCCAAAGGGACATATGTGTGTTCTACCAGCTGCCTGCCACTAGGGCAAATATGTCATTAAAATTGAATTGACAACTCTTGGTTAAAAGACTATGAAATACTTATAATCTTTTTGTAAAGTAAACACAAATGCAAAATGTTGACTATTGAGATTATTTTCTGCTATAAACTAATGATGCCATATGACTGGAAACGCGTGTGACATCATAACCTATTGTTGACGTCATATCACTTCGCATTGTGAAGTTCAATTTGGCACTGCCAATGCTGCGTTGAAAATCAACTTGACAGCAAGAGGATAAAACTAAATATTCATTAAAAGCAGTAACCAGGTAATAGATTTTAAATTCAACACAGTATTCAGGAAATTCACCATTAGTTTACTTACATAATTGTACATATCCACCATCGGTGTGGAAGAAGGTTCCACTTTCCAGTCTGGAATTACACTGTTGAATGCTACCAAAGTTTGTAATGCTGGCCTCTGGAATGGGTTTTTCCAATGATTTGAAGTTTTTAATACAACCAATGAAACTACCACTAGCATCCTGAAAATATAAAACATACAACCAATGATATTGCTTCTAACATCAATCCAATGAAATTGCTACTAGCATCCCAACAATACAAAACATACAACCAATGAAAGTGCTTCTAACATCAATCCAATCAAAATGCTACTAGCACCCCAACAATACGAAACATACAACCAATGAAACAGCTTCAAACATCAAACCAATGAAACTGTAGCTAGCATCCTAAAAAACATGGGTAATTGCAAATACAAATACATGTATATTTGGGGTTAACATTTGGTCCAATCCAATGAGAAGTATTATATTCTTGGTATTTTCAAATCGCATTCCTGTACGCTCAGAAGACTCTTACTATAACCCATTTAAGAAAATGGTATTCATTATGAGACTAAATGATAGGATCTGAATTAAATAATTTACACAATTTCCAAATACAAAGCGTTTTTGCTATTTATAGTAGTAGAAGCCATCTTGAATTTTATACAGGGTTGCCTAATGCAAACTACTATATAGCCAACCTAGTGACCTTTGACACCAAATTTGCTTCTAATTGGTCCTGTGATTTCAGAGGAAATTATTAAAGTTTATGCATTTATGCACTTATGCTTCACCATGCCATAAGCTCAACTAAACTGAGGAGGTAGCCTGACAGAAATGACTGATGGCAATTTTAGACATGGAATTGTGCAAACAATCAATAAATCAGAGATTTTACAGCAAGATTAACACACTCCATTATGTGACAAAAAGCTGACTTATATTGTTACCTTAAGATTTCTCGTAGCTTTTTTAGCAACCTCATCTGGTAAACCTCCGAGGTAATGTGGTGGTCTAACGTTCAATGATCTAGTGCTACCGACAGATTCACCTTCTCCGACCAGTTCTCCATCGATTGTCAAAGTACCACTTCTCTGGTTTCTGTACACACTTATCTGCATATATAAAATACATTTATTACTTTTTTTTTTACATAGAATTTATTATAACTACTTGTGCCAGATATGGAAATCTCAACCTGAGCTGACTATATTAAATTATGACCACCTTAAGTTTTCTGCATCAATACATACGTGTACATTGTATATAGTATACCTCATAATTAATTAGAATTTCATATTATGGAAAACCATTTTATAATTTGAATTTTTTCATTAACAAGAGGGATATTTATATTAATGAAGGTATACTGAATATAGACAGGTTTTTGGGTTTACCCAGGGTTGGTTTTTCACAGTAAACAGAATTTCCATTTACTCGTGGCTTATTTTTCACAAAAGACAGGATTTTCAACTAACTAAAGGTTAGTTATTAGTTTCTACTGTATGTTGGAAATGCAGGTGGTCTTTATATACATCTTCATAAAACATGAATAAACAGGAAGTGTGATAACATTTTACTAGCTTTTAAAAGCAGGTGGTTCCTTTATAGAGACAGCCTTTAAAGCAGGTTTGAGTAAATAGATACTTACAGTATGCCAGTTTCCGTCATTATACTCTTTAATACTGGTGATGATGCCTAAACCTGTTCCACAGTTAAACTGGAAGACAATTTTGCCTTTTCTCATGAGGATAGAGAAGGAATCCACATGTTTGGTATCAGATGTGTAAAATATCAATCCAGTACTGGCTACGGTACGGATATCAACGCTCAATTTGGATCTATGTGAAAAAAATGAAATAAATCATTTTAGTGTTAGGTTTGATTTTAATAAAGTAATACACAAATTATATTGAATGAAATACGGTAAAACCTATTTATAATGCC
Source organism: Anadara kagoshimensis (assembly GCA_021292105.1). Classification (NCBI taxonomy): domain Eukaryota; kingdom Metazoa; phylum Mollusca; class Bivalvia; order Arcoida; family Arcidae; genus Anadara; species Anadara kagoshimensis. The sequence continues at coordinate 42,356,190 of CM037860.1, read as the reverse complement.
CATCAATAACTTTGCCACCTAGCTATTGCCACAATATTTTGATGTCCAAAATCTATTTTTCTATGTCTTTCTTTGAAAGCTTCTGGTGATCAGTTCCTTTTTTGGCAGGAAGAAACAAGAAATACCAAAATAATCATTGGTTCTATTCTTTCAGTGAAGGGGTATTTCTATTCCCTGGATCTAAGATTTGATGTACTGGGTGGGGTAGGGCAATATTTTTACTATTGTCCAAAGGAAAAAGAATAAATTTATAGAAAATGGAAAATGCCAGTTCAAAACAATACTTAATCTAATGACTGAAATTCCATATTTTGTACATACCAGAAATGATGAATAAAAGTTCTTTTTCTTCTTTATTTATTTTAATTGATTATTTACGATTATTGATTATTTCTGATTATTAGTTACTTGAGCCGTTCCGATCACTGATAATTACAATCCAGCAGATTTCCATCACTACTTACCTTACTCTGAGACTACTGATAAGGGTCTGGAGTTCTTGTCTAGTGTCTCGTTCTATACCAAACCGTGTTCCATCTAAAGTACCACCTGCCCCTGATAGGTCGGTGCTGAGGGGCAAGGCACATGGCCTAACCTCAGGTGTTGTTGTTGTTGCTGTAAAGTATAAAGATTCTACGATTACATTTACTTTATTTTTAAAGGCATGTGGCCAAGTGGTTTAATATTGACTCAATATTCAAGGGTCATTATGGGCTTGAGCCTAAGCCAGTTGTTCACTTATATCAAGGCAGTCAGTTTTGGGATGGTGAAGGAAACTGGAGTGCCCAAAGAAAACTAATGACCTTGATCAAGCAAACTGAACTTTCTCACATAATAATCTGTTCTGAGTGGGATTTGAACCTAGGCAGCAACTCTTGAGGAACTGTGATCTGTAAGTGTGCTTTAGACCACTTAGTCACTGCGGCCCTAGTGACCTTGTCTCATTATTGACCAAATTGGGAAAAAAACAACACTTTAAGCTGATTGCAGAGAACATTTGTACTTTTTTTAAATGACTCCATTTATCTACCACACACCTGCCCTTACTAATCTTACTGTTAATTTCTCTGATCTATTACTGTAATTGGCATACTGTACTAAGTTTTGCTTATTTCTCAGTCGTTTGTCTTGTGTGAAAATTATAGAGTGCACATTTAAAAAGACAAAAATTTAAATATGTGGAAATGTCTAAATTTAATATACTTTGAAAATTAATACACCCAAAATTAAATATGTTTACAATATTTTTTAATAACAATATAGTAACCAGTCATCATCCTTTCACAAGGGAAACTACCTGTATTAGTTAGTACCATAATTTCAGGCAAACAAATCAATGAAAGATTACCTTCAGCTTCATCTGTTGGTTCTGTAACAATTGGTGGCAATGTTGGGACAATAGTTATATCAATTTCAGGATCTTCTAGTGGACATTCTGTGAAAGACACTCTGTTCACATAGTTTTCAGGAATTTCAGCAAAGTTCAAAAACCTTTAAATAAAATTATAAAAATACAGTTAACTTATATTTAAGTAAAAGAAAGGAAAAATTTCTCAGCCAAATCAGGATTCAAACCAGTGAACCAGAATGGCTGTGTTGATCCAACAAGATCTTCTTCAACAGTAAAATCTGTAGCACCAAAGTATAGAGGGCGCTCTGTAACCATGGTTACTATAATTTACATAAGTCCTTGATAATCTTACCTTCCATTTATAGTGACATCTGACATACAACCAAAGAATGGCTGCGTTGATCCAACAAGATCTTCTGCAACAGTAAAATCTGTAGCACCAAAGTATAGAGGACACTCTGTAACCATGGTTATTACAATTTACATAAGTCCTTGATAATCTTACCTTCCATTTATAGTGACATCTGACATACAACCAAAGAATGGCTGTGTTGATCCAACAAGATCTTCTGCGACAGTAAAATCTGTAGCACCAAAGTATAGAGGACACTCTGTAACCATGGTTATTACAATTTACATAAGTCCTTGATAATCTTACCTTCCATTTATAGTGACATCTGACATACAACCAAAGAATGGCTGTGTTGATCCAACAAGATCTTCTGCGACAGTAAAATCTGTAGCACCAAAGTATAGAGGGCACTCTGTAACCATGGTTATTACAATTTACATAAGTCCTTGATAATCTTACCTTCCATTTATAGTGACATCTGACATACAACCAAAGAATGGCTGTGTTGATCCAACAAGATCTTCTGCGACAGTAAAATCTGTAGCACCAAAGTATAGAGGGCACTCTGTAACCATGGTTATTACAATTTACATAAGTCCTTGATAATCTTACCTTCCATTTATAGTGACATCTGACATACAACCAAAGAATGGCTGTGTTGATCCAACAAGATCTTCTGCGACAGTAAAATCTGTAGCACCAAAGTATAGAGGGCACTCTGTAACCATGGTTATTACAATTTACATAAGTCCTTGATAATCTTACCTTCCATTTATAGTGACATCTGACATACAACCAAAGAATGGCTGTGTTGATCCAACAAGATCTTCTGCGACAGTAAAATCTGTAGCACCAAAGTATAGAGGGCGCTCTGTTATGACATTATCAGCAAATGTCCTGGCAGTCTTGTTGACCATTTCCTGATCGTCGATATTCATCATAAGTCTGTAATAAAAAGGAGTACCATGAAAATACATAAAACTTAAAAGAAACAGCCATCAGCGCAAAGTGCAGGCAACATTTCTGCACCTTCGCCTATAGCTGGAAATATTCTTGACTGGGACTTTAAACATCATTGCTCAACTCAACCCAATTTAAAAAAAAACAGCAGATAGTGTTAAATGAGAATGTTAAAAATGCAATATCAGAATGACCTTTGTTTGACTAAGTAAGAGTAGAGTGGAGTAATGGTGTTTTATGACCTTGTTTATATTCTTTCACATGTATCAATGCATTCAGTTATTGCATGGTGGAAAAAACTTGAGTGCCAGAGAAAACAACTGACCTTTACAAATGAAACTAGAACTGTCTCTTGAAAGCCAAATACCCCCCAATCCCCAACATTAAAAGTTCTCCTGCAACCTTGACCTTTCCAATATGACATTGGTTCAAGGTCATGATAAAACTTTGGACCATTAAGATTATTCATGTGAAGTTTCATGAGAGTAGTCTAAAGCATTGATGAGATATGTCCCGGACCCGATTTCACACTGACAGACAGACAGACATAGAGATTCCTATATACTTACTCCCCTCAAACTAGTTTTCGGGGCAGGCGGAGATGGGGTGGGGGTGGGGTGGGGTGTGTGTGGGGTATAACGAAAAACTTTCTCACACTAGGATCTGCTCCAAGTGAGATTCGAACCCAGGTCATGAAAGGTATTCTGATCCATAAGTCATTATTTTAAAAGACACTCGCAGTTCATTGTGTATGACCTCAACTCTGACATCATTTGAATTATGGTCTTTATAAATTTGTTGAATTAGTTTTGGTGTTATAAAGCGGTTTGGCAATAAATCAGACTTTTAACGATAAAACTTAAAAGAAATAGACTCTGGGACTTCAAACATTTGCGGCGATAATTCAGGTCTTGTGGAGGGACATTTCAACATGGTTTTGCTGTAGTTACTTTTAAACAGGGGTTCAAAATTACCCAGGTCTGAGGTCTGGGACCAACTGCTTTTCCATTGGGACCCTCGATATTTAAACTGTAAAATTCTGATGGACCTGCAGCTTTTTACCAGTAAACCCGTAATACTGCTTTTTCTACATACATGTAAGATAATTGCGAATGGAGCTTTCAATTTTGATACATGTATTAGACTTCCAAAACTTAATGTGGAACCAGCCAAAAATTAAGGCAAATGGTCCAGGACCTTCCATTACAAACAATAACTTTGAACCCCTGCTTTTAAATCCACTCAAGATGTTTACAGTAAGTACTTACTTATTTCCCATCTTCATTATAGATATATAATGCCATCTACCATCATTGTATGTGTTTACTGTGGATTCCAGTCTTGTAAGGTCGTTGCCAGGGTTACTGGTTACAATGACCTGTCCATTCACAACGGAAACAGAAAATGCTGTAGTCTGGAAAATAAATAATAAACAAAATTTAATATACATGTAAGTTTAAAAATTGTTTTATAAATTTGTTTTTCTGGTGTTCCAAGATTTGCTAAACTTTGCACATATATGTCTACCATGTTTACCATTAAAAACTTTATCAGTTTGCAGAGGTCCATAGCAGTGTCTATATAAAGTGAAAAATATGCTCAATTTATACTTATCATTGCAGACAGCAATTGACAGATCACCGGCAATACCCACAATGTTCTGACAAAAGCCCAGCATGCTTGAATTACACACAAAAAGAATGAAAACTTCACCTGAATTGTGGAATTCAATGACATCACAGACACTAGTACGTCATTAGTTGCTGTGACGCTGTTTTGGTACCATGATGGCGGCCAGTGTTGGAACATAAAGGTGTGACCGGTGAAACGGGATATTAATAAGGCACCCTTAAAATGCTGATGTCAGCAAAATAAAAAAAAAACCCAAATTGTTGTGTAAAATGTTGTATGGAAAATTGATGGCATTTCTAGCTTCTTTTTCTTTTTTACAAACTGCTGAATAACATGGTTGGTATATGGGGCCCTTATATAAATATAGCATACCTGGTCATCATTTGTGGTGTATAACAGCAAACTATCATTAGATAAAGTTTTCATTCTGAAGGTCACATCAAAGTTGATACCAACACTGTCTGCTGGGTAAGCTACGTAGCTAATCTGTCCTTGTCTAAATGTGGCTGTTCTAAGTGTCTGAAAATATATCAACGGAAAATAAAATCTCAAATGTATTAAAACACAATAAACTTGCAGATTTTTTACCAGCAATAATATAAAACCAACCTGTCCAAGTAGAAATGTCCCTTATGTGTATTGTGATGTAAGCAGAAAAAATTTGAAGGTTCGGGAGACAAAGGTGTCTTTTGCTTAGTAAAATGACTGAACTAATGAAAAAATTAACTACTATGACAGGTTGATTTTGATATAAATTAGCAGAAAACACCTAATTGTAGAACACAAGAATGATAATAATATCATAATAGGGTAATACAAAATTGAATAAAATTAAAAGATGACAAACTCAACAGTAAATCAAAACATGATTGGCGAAGGTGAAGAATTATCAAAATATACATGTTGTGTCAAGTGTGCTAACACAGTACATTGTACATATATTTGAATTATCTAAGTTTAATTGGTGTATACAGAAATTTGTCAATTTATTTATTAATTTAAGATAAAAGGAATTGATTAACAGAATGAGGTTTTATATCCCAATAAAGAAGATATCAAGCATTAGGTGAAGTGGCATAAATATCAAGCATTAGGTGAAGTGGCATAAATATTTACCTTTGCGGTACGTGTGCTCAGGGCAATGTACAGGTAGGGTTTTTTAATGTGCCTCACCTAACATGACCTGGGGCTCCAGTTTTTAAGGTCTATTCGGAAGGACTAACAGAATTACCAAAATTGGCTAAAAATACTGAATTGGTAACCAAAATGCAAAATTGAAAATCTGTCATTCCGTACCCTTCCGAATTGGGCTTTAAATATAGCCGATTGTGAATTCTTAAGCAAGTCATCATACAAACTGTACATTTCCAGCTACTTGTACATGTACAAGTTTTTTATTGTTTTTTTTTCTTTCTTAATTTTGTTTTTAATGACATTGTCAGAATTTGTGGTTTCCTGCAAACAGCCTTTTATAGGATACTGCATAAAAACACATACCTGATCAGGACAGCCTCGTATTACACCTAGTGCCACTTTGTTTCTGTTTAGATCTATCTTCTGAGTATCAAACTGTACATTCTCTATACAACCGTCAAAGCCTGTAGATTCCACATATTTACTACAATAAAATTATCAACAACGATAATACTAGTATTACTTTTAATAGCAGGGGTTTTCTCCTGCATATACACGTATATTGGGGCCTCAGTGGCAAGTAGATATATGCAGAGCCCCAACGGCAGAGTGGTCTGAAATCTGCAATCACAGATCACAGCCTGTCTCACCATCCAGGTTCCAATATCACTAAGGCAGGTCCTAGTGTGAGAACGTTTGTCACTTCCTTTGCCAAAGGTTAGTGGGTTTTTCTAGGCACTACAGTTTCCCAAACCATCTAAGAACTAACTGCCTCAAAATAAGTTACAGAATCTTAACTGGGATGTAAAACACCATTACTTCACTCTATCCCATTCTAAAATACACAATTTTGACCATTTACAAAATACACGTCAGTTTGCTTGACGAAAGTTTTCTCACAGCACTCCAGTTTTCTCCACTATCCCATATCCCTTTATCAAACACAATTAGATTTACCTGACTGGTAGTGTATCCCCGTTATATCCTCCTATAAATATGTCATTTGTATAAGCCAGCTCTGACAATGTTCCTGGTGACGAACCTCGAACTACAAATATATCAAAAAGAGTTGCATTTCGTGAAAATTCATAACAAACAAGTTATAACTGATATAGGATGCCATTTCAAAAGTGTCCCCCAAAGAATCGCCAACATAGCACTTTGAGCCCAAACCATAAGCATGCTCAAAATACGAATAGCCACAGGCACATCTACTTCACCCAAAGATTGTTCCTGTAAGGTTTCATAAAGATATGTTAAATAGTTTTCGAGGTAAGTGGTGGACAATATATTTTTGGGAGTAAACACTTGTGTGTCCTCCCACTTTGTGGACAATTATTTTTCATCAATTAAGAAATGGGTCAAATCCCATGCTGTAACTATACATTTTATTCCATAAATCTAAAACATTTTGCAAACTATAAAGAAATTGCTACTCTAAGACCAATATCTTCCACAAGGTAACCCCTTAATTTCTCGAGTCAAGACACCAAAACTATAAAACTGGTCCATACTGGACTTAATTATGAATAAGACCAATTACAAGTCTACAGTGACATTATGATTTTTAATAGTCCACATCTTAGGAATAGTGTCATCTCTAGGTTTCCATAAACTTAAAATAATTAGTAGCCAAATTTCCAAAATTTGTGAAAATATAGTCCTTTTTAAAGTATTTTCCACAAATTTGCTAAAATAGGTTACTTTTTGAAAGAATTCCTCAGAAATTAGTAGCCAATGGCGATTTTGGCTACAGGAATGGAAACATAGTCATCTGATTGGCTGGTTATGCTCATTTCTAATTGGAAAGCAACATTTTGTTTGTGATGTCATTAGCAGCAGCTTGATGGAAAAGGCAGATTTATAAACCAAACTAGAGCAGCCTCTTGGAGATACAAATACTCCATGTCTCCAACATTGCTAGGATATTTCTAAGATTTGACCTTGTGGCTTTGATCCTTGACCTAAATTTGATATGCAACACATCATCTCATATTACTTTACATTTGTGTCAAGTTTGATCAAAATCCATCCATGGAAGATATGGAGTGGACATGTTATGGAGACGGTCAGACAGACAGATGAACATATACATGTAATATTCTCACACCTGTGACATAGAAATCCCTTGTTTTTACCCATGTGGGATTTCCTCATCTCACCCTAGGGTTGAGATAGGCTACACGCTGAATAGCTGTGACCCAAGAAGCTTTCAATGGATTTTTAAAGGAATAATGTGTGAGAAAAAGACCAGTAGTGATAGATTCTATTAATCTCACCTGAATCTCCTCTATCTATTAACAATGAGCCATTCTGTTTTATTCTATCTGCCTGGATTTTGTGCCATTCACCATCATTGTAAGTTCTATTAGACATCAGTTTAGCTGGCATGCCTCCCAGATCATACTGGAATAATACTCGTCCATCTCGTATTTCTAGTGAGGTAAAGTCTCGATCTTTACCCATGTACATCAGCAGTCCATTTCTGGCATAAGTCTTAAACTGGAGAATAATGCTGCCTTTAAGGTTGGGTTTGAAGTTGATTTCTGATGCGTCCAATATGACATATCCTTTTCCGTTGAAACGGAATCCTGTTGTACTGCCTGTTCTTAATTCAGATCTAAAATAAAACAAGCAAAATTAGTGAATTAGGATCTCACACAGTAGGTACTTTTTTGTGACTTGCACTTATGTTCAAAGGACCTTAACTCCCTGGAAAATAAACAAACCAACTCGGGTTAATGATATGCATATCTCTTAGCAATGTTGATGCTTTGCTCAGAGTTTCATACAATAGTGCTTCATAGTTTTGGAAAATTACTGCAGGCAGGAAGTGTTTGGATGGAAGCATGGAACTTCAAATTTTATATTTATCTCTTTCGTTGATGAATTGAAAGCTGTTTTTATGCCCAGTTAAGAATATTTCACTTATATTGAGACATCATCAGCTGTAGGTGAAGTGACAGAAATTTTGACTTGTGCAGTGCACTCAAGGCAATGTGCAGGGAGGGTTCTTTAACGTGTCATGCCTGCCTTGACACAGGACATCAGTTTTTAAGGTCTCTTCTGAAGGACCCAGTGACTTTCTCTTTCAATGCCAAGTGCTTAGTGAAAGAACAGTCACTAACTATTTTTAAGTCTTGGTCAGACCTGGCTGGGGTTCAAACCCATCACCTTCGACATACTTAGCGTGCACTTTACGATAGAGCTACCTTAGTGGTTCCTCTTTCTTATAAAGGCAGGGAATAATTATAAAAGGTATATTTTATTTTTTTGCATTTGTGAAAATCTCTGTCAGCTATTAAAATCATATACTTTAACAAACTAGCCTAGTGTGATAATAGCAATACTATTTTGATCACTAAACAATTAAGAGTTTTCACCACAAGTTTGCTACTTTTAGCATTTTATATCAAAATAGTCTATAGGGCTCAGATAAAAATTTCCAAATTGCTTGGCACTGTGAATTCTGGTAATCAAAATGTAGAATATTTCATATTTTAAACTACAGTCAAACCTGTCTATAAAGGCCACCCAAGGGAACCAGTTAAAGTGGCCTTTATGGGAAGGTGGCCTTTATATACAGGCTCAAAAAAAAAAGAATAAAGACCAGTTGGAATACAATTATACCAGCCATTATAAGCAGGTGGCCCTTATATATAGGTGGCCTTTAAGGCAGGTTGGACTGTAGTTAAATAGTATGTGTATGTGTACATGTATATATTTACCTTTCTATTGCACCCATGTAGTTATTTTCACCATACAAGAAGTTCCAAAATCCCATAGGACTCTCATCAAAAGCAATATCTTCTATCAAGCCTTCAAAGTTGGCTCTTTGAACACCAAATGGCACCTTAAAATTACACAATACATGAAGTAATTATGTTAAAAAACATTAAACATGAATACCATGGAAACAGAAATTAGAGATTTATAATTATTTAGTTTGACTGCATCATACCGGATTTAGCTAAACATGTTAATGAAATAGTCAAACCTGTGGATAAAGGACACCCAAGGGCTTTATGGGCAGGTGGTCTTTATATACAGGTTAAAATAATATGAATAAAAAACAATTGGGATAAATTCTACTGGCCTTTATAAACAGGTGGTCCTTATTTAGAGGTGGTCTTTAAGACAGGTTCAATTGTACAGTTTAACCTGTTTATCAAGGACATTCAGGATGCAAGAACTATGGACTTCATTATAGACAGGTGGTCTTTACAAAGTGGTTCTTTTTTGGTTAAAATATGGGGAAATTGGACCTTAAGACACTGGTCTTAATGGAAAGGTGGTATTTTTAAAACGAGGAGAATTTTACAGAATTATGTGTATATCCTATTATAAAGTTTTCTATTGTATCAGAGGGAGGGAGAGATGTAGTATAATTATATACACATTTTTAATTTGAAAGAGTCACAAAGAGAGTTGACCTACCAGTATTACATGATTACAAAGCCTAAAGAGAGAGTTGTCTAGAGAAATTCCAGTATTACAACAGAGAGAGAGAGAGAGAGAGAGAGAGAGAGAGAGAGAGAGAGCGAGAGAGATTGATTACCTACCAGTATTACATCAGGTACACCACCTACATAGAACTTAGTGGTGACTGGATTAAGTTCTAGTACTGTGAAGGTTCCTGAAGAATTTCCTTCTCTAGTGAGTTGTGGTTCTCCTAACTTTTCATCCCGGTTTATTGTCAGATATCCAGTCTTGCCAATCCTATATATAAAGAGGATCTTATATGAGTGTTTATGTAATATTAGATTTATTGAACAAGTCAAATAAAAGTTTTTGCAATGAGCCTTGTGTTAGTTGCATAAATATCATATTAAACAAGTTTTATTCTGTTTATTTAATGATTTGAGAAAACACGGATTTTTGTATCTGTAAAGTATCTTGGGCAATGCCCTCGGGTGACAACCCTTCTGTCAGGTGACAATTCTGGATGTCCACATACATAGATAAATAGAGGGCAATTATTGTTTTATAATAAACATTATCATTTTAATTTTGTTGCATGATGCAGAAACCCAAAAGTAATGGTGTTTGACATCTCAAGTCAAGATTCTTTCAATTACATTGAAATGTCATTCTTCGACACTAACCTTTCAGCGGTCAGTTTGTACCAGTTACCATCAGCTATATCCCATGGATGTAAAATTTCTCCAGGACCAGATCCCAAATTAAATTTGAACACTGGTCTCCCATTTCTCAGCTCCAATGAAAGATAATCCTAAAATAAACAATATTTGCAATAAATTGATATCCGTTAAAACTTTGAACTGTCACTGAAAGGGACTTACACCCCCTTCCCTGCATATGTTTTGTCATTGGGTCATGACCCTTGACTTATGCACCTAAATTTGGTATGTAAAACATCATTTCATATACGTTTTATACATACATTTGCATTAGAACTGTCTCTTGAGAGCTAAATACCACCCCTGCCAACATTTAATGGACATAATTTTACAGACAGACAGATGGACAGACAAACATGGTGATTCCTATATACTCCCCTCAAACTAGTTTGCAGGGGGTACTAGTTGGGGGGGGGGTAATCATAAAGCAGTCATGAAGGATCTACATGTAAATCCAATTGCAGTTAGATTTGCCATCAAATGCAAATACTTATTCACAAATTTTGCATGGTCCAGATTTCCTTTATTTTTGTATTACATACATGAATATATATACATGTATATATGTTTTTTAGTTTTTAAAGTAAACTATGAAATCGTTAAACAATGACATGCCCTAATTCACATAACTTACAGGAACTGGTCTATCGGGGATCATCTCAGAGCCGATATAACTCAATAATCCATCTCTTTGTGTTGTTTTCACATACATAGATACTTTACTGTAAGATCCGGCCTGGTCAATGTTGGGTGGATTACGAAGGGTAACTGTGGAATTACCAAGGAATTCCATTCCAACACGGATCTGTAAGAAATATATAATTAAATGATAAAATCTTGTGAAGGAAATTAAAATGAAACCCAATAAACCCATGTAAACCAAATACTTTCATCATTAAATTAAACACAAACATACTGGTCCTTGCTCAAATTGTAATTCAAATTAAAAAAAAAAAAAAAAAAAAAAAAACCCATTGAAAACTGGAAATTAAGTTTAAACACATGAACTTCCTCCTAAGAAGTGGGTCAGGTGTTCCAAAGACCAGACACTGCCTGTTTAGCTAGAAGTTAAATCAGCTGATGAGTTGAGTAATTGTTTTTAATGTCACAGTCAAGAATATTTCACTTATATCTAGAAGTCGACAGCTATAGGCAAAGGTGCATAAATTTTGCCCGTGTGTTGCACTGATGGCATTATACAGCAGGGTTCTTTATCATGCCAAACCCACTGTGACATGGGACCTCGTTTATTTTAAGTTCCCATTCGTAAGAATTGTGACTTTCATTTCGTAATGCCGAATGTTTGCCGAAAGAACAGTCACTACCCACTTTCAAGTCTTGGGTCAGACTCTGTCGGGGTTCAAACCCACTACCTCCCACTTACAGAGTAAGAACTCTACCAACTGCCAAGCCATGACACATCGCATCACATCACATCACATCAATAATTTCTAAATTTCTACAATACCCTGTTAGCTTCGCTTCTTGCTAGGTCGATCTTCTTTCTCAACTTGGTGATGTTAAACATGACACCATTTTTAATTCCTTGCACTGTCTGTTTCTGTACACCAATCAAATTAATCAAAGTCCTGATTTGTGGTAACTCATTCTTCACATATTTAGCTAATAAGGACAAAAAATAAATAAATCTTTCAGAATTCCACTGGAGTTTAACATAGCACTGTTAATTATCCATTGTTCAGGATGAGATGAGGGTATCGTAATTAAAAAAAAAAAAAAAAAAATATTATGACATAAATTTTTTCTTCTAAAAAATGAATATTCTTTACTGTTGTCTGTATTTTGTTTACAGAAAAATTACTTAAAAAATAAATTTAAAATGCAGTAAAAGTTAAATCATCCCACAACACAAACAAACAGAAAATAAATGAATGCGAATATTTTGAAATCAAGATTCTCATGAGAATTAATTGACATGAAAATTTACATTTTTACAGTATTATTTTTTTTAAAATAATAACACAAAAAAGTGTTTCAAGGGACAGTACTCCATACAAAATAGTTAAACTTTTAGTTAATGGAGTGAAGTTGAGTAATGGAGTTAGACATCCCAGTCAAGATTTTTTTCACTTATATCTAGGCAATAAGTTCATAAATTGTGAAAGAAACTAGAGTTTTCAGAGAAAATCACTGATCATTTGCTTTCTGGCACTAAGATCTGTCACTAGTGGCACTAGAACCTAGGTAGTGGAAGGCTCCTATGATCTGCAAGTGCACAATTTAGACCATTCAACCACCGAGTCCACTTGATGGTTAATGTACATACTTTGTTCATCAACATCCATTGCGTATTTTTCAGTCTTCGTGACAGAATTAGCGAGTTCCTCTATCTTGATTTTATCCTGGGGTAGTTTGTTTAGTATGTCCTGTACTCGGTTTTGAGCTCCAATGGCCGCTTGTTCCGCATTGTCTGCCTTCAGTGCCGCATCATTTGCCCGTTGTGATAACTCCTCTGTAATTGATATAATTACATGTAAAATACTCATGTGCATTTAACGATTGACGTTTTTCGTGGTTTATGCAATTGCTCCGTTGCCTTCTTTAAGTTCATACCTCGATGGACACTTAGAGACAAATGTAAATCCAAATATTTACAATCATGCAAGTGTTCTTTTAAACAGAAAAACAAAAATCTCAATTTTCGTTTCATTAAGAACTAAAATAAATATTGAGTTTTGAAATCCTCCCAAAATACTCAGGTCACATTCACTTTGCACATAATGAATTTGTAACAATACCAAGTTGAACAGAAGACACAGAAGACATCAAATTATCAATTGGGACTATTTGCGCCTTTTTTCCTTTTATATGCCTTTGCAAACTTTTTACACTTTAACTGTTCATCACAAATAATGTCAGTCAGAGAAAAGATAAAATTGTATAAATGTATGGATGTAACTGGAAACATAGCACTGCTGTTGGGAAAATGGTGTTGTGGCAAGACAGAATATAACCGAAAATTCGGGGGGTGGGTGGGGGGGGTGTGTGTGTTGATCTATGCATAGTGCGACGGATGTTTTTTTTTTTTTGGAAAAAGAAACAATGTACCAAACCATGTATTGCTGAATTAAATGGTAGACAATAATAATTTCCTAAATATATGAAAAAGACAATCGGTAATTAAATTTTAAAAAAGTTGTACCCGATCATTTTGTCATTTCGGATAGAGAGAAAGTAGAGTTTTGCAGATCCTACCGTCGCTATGAGGGGTTACATTCTAGCGGTTGTATGTAACTGGACCATTTGCTGTTAATCTGGGTTTTAATTAACTGCTGATTATCACTCATAATATTCCCGTTTCATGTTAATGGTGAAGTATTTAAAATCCACATGCCATTTGCACACAACACTGTACGAATTATCTCCCTTTCACGAAAGTGAAATCTAATCGATAAACAGTTTTAAAATATGACACAATTGCCTCAACATCAAAACCTTCAAAATAAATTTAAATTTCCGTAGATTTCACGAAGAATTAATTAAATCAACCTGCCGTTGCTATTCATTTCATAAAAAGTTATGATTTTACATCGTAGGACGCAAACTTCTCGGACTACTTTTTATTGTAAACATGAGATCAGTTCGCCAAATTGCAGAAATTATTAGATGCATCCCGTCGCAATATTTTACTAGATTCCGAAATGTATTCCGAAAATTTATTCCAAATGTGCATATGTAACCAAATGCATTACCCGTCTCAGAATACATATCTCACGATAAAACAGATATACTTCTTTCACGCTCATTTACCAGGCGCACTATTTCCATGTGTACTCATATCTTATAATTTCATAGCAAAGAAGCTCGATATCTTGGAAGAAAGCGATAGCAAAGTACGCGTTCACTATCGTGAAACGCTGTACAAAAATGGCAGAATACTAGATTTATTGCATTTGTTATTGAAGAGAGATAACTTGTGATTCACCTAGTGGTAAGGGAGACAACTTGTGACTTGCCTGTTGGCAAGGGAGATAACTTATGACTCGCCTGATGGCAAGGGAGATAACTTGTGACTCGCCTAATAAAGGAGATAACTTGTGACTCGTCTGATAAGACAGATAACTTGTGACTCACCTGATGGTAAATTACTAATATCTATATTGAGTTGGTTGACACCTCTCTCTACATCATCTATAGTCATTTCAACAAGGTCAGTTGTTTGTTTTGCTTCCCTCAATCTGGCAGATAAATCTGTTTAATAGAATATTATGATTCCATGTTAAATTACTTGAAAAGCTACATATCTTTCTAAATTAGAATAGACTGAATGATTAAGTTTTACATTCTAGTCAAGAAAATTTTACTTATCTCAAGACGTTGCCCGTCTTCAAAATTTTGGAATGGAGTGGAGTGAAGTAATGGAGTTTTAAACCCCTGTCAAGATTCTTTCACTCATATTGAGACTATCAGATTAGTTGAGGAAACCGAAGTGCCCAGAGTAAATTACCAAATTTTAGTAAAGAAATGAAAACTTTCTCACACTAGGATCTGCACCCAAGTGGGATTCGATCCTATGGGGTGAGACTCAGTCTAATCCCTAAGCACATGGTTTAAAACTCATGCAGCCATTGAGGCACCTAGACCACCATTCCAATGATTCACAAGTCTCTCTGAATCTGGTGTTACATGGACATGAAAATTACTCCTCTTATTTCAAGTATGTGACATAAATACCTATTTTTGTGGTGTTGAAGCGTTTCTTAGCATCCATTAACAAATTCATGCTGACATCTTTTGATATAGCCGATGCATTTCCTGCACCACTTGACTGGAAAAAAAAACACAAGTAAAGACCTAAAATACAATATCACTATCCAATCCAATAGGTTTAATAACATGAACAATATCTTGATTCAATTAAGCCATTTTCAAAAACTGTCAAATCATTTTACCAATTTTCTTTGTTTCCATGGAAACCATGACCCACAAATTTACGTCAAGAAAACAATGTATGTTATAACCTTCAATGAAAACAATAATTTAACCCCCAGAATGGTATTCTTTTGAACCACAAAAATAAGACAACAAAGACACCAGTGAATAATGTCCATTAAATACTGATAATGCCTCTTGATCACTCTTATCATTTATCTTATCAATACAGCTTTTTAAAGTCCCATTTCTTCTGCATCTTTATTTATTTATAAATTTCCCTCCATTACTTGTCAAACCTCTACAGAGTTTTACTTCAAATTCATTATCTACTACTATAAACATACTTATTTTAGCCATGTACTAATAATTTTAGTGACTTGCGCAATGAGACAGCTGTGTTAGTTTAAATCCACTGTCAAATTTAAATATAACAACAATTTATAAAGTACAGTCAAACCTGCCTATAAAGGCCACCAAGGAAACCAGTGAAAATGACTTTTAAGGGCAGGTGGCCCTTATCGAGACGTTCAAATAACATGAAATAAGAGCAACTGGAATAAAATTTTACTGGCCTTCAAAAGCAGGTGGGCCTTGTACAGAGGTGAACTTTAAGGCAAGTTCGACTGCAATCTTTGAGATTTACGCTTACTCAAGTTAGTTACTGAGAATTTACGTAACTTATTCACACTAAAATTTGTACATGCAAAAATGAATACATTTACTGTATTTGAATGATCTAAGTGATATGAATACATTACCTTGCCCAGAGCATCCATTGAAGCGTTTACAGCAGCCTCGGCAGCTTTGTAAGCGTCGTTTATAGCATCTACGATATCCTGATAAGCTTTAGCCGCTTTTGTAGGTATGGCCGCAAGATCACGAGTCTCCATATACATACTGATTAAAAATAGGAAATAGAACTTGTATCACTATAAATACTGTAAATCAACTTTCGCGATTCTCTTACCAAAACCAATTTGCGACTATTAACTTTCCGGATATGGACTTTAGCTGGATATTCGGTATAAATATAACCATTTTGGAACAACTTTCACTTTCAGGGATGAAGCTTCACTATTTTTAGTTAGTGGCCCAGTTCACTTCAGAAAAGAAGTTGTAATAGTAATAAATAGGTAAAATGTGTAAAAATTTAGGGGCCCAGACTGCTAATCTTCATCCCTGACTTTTGTTTTATTCTCACAAAGCCTGTGAAAATTAATTGCACAAAAATAAAAGTTGGTTTAGACTAATGTATAAAGATGAATTTAAAGAGTCAAGGATCAGGAACAAAGCCTAAACCATTTCATTTCATTTTATAGGAAGTCATCATTCAAACATTCAGATTCTCGTCAAGTATGGCAGATGCAATTTCAGTTCAAAGTTCATGAATTGCTGTTTTGATTTTTTTTTCAAATTTCATCAAATATACATTCCTGACAAAATTCAAGTTTTTTTACCTGATAGTCAAGTAGGATTTTGTAAATGAGGTAGACGTCAAACATAGTCAAACTTGGAATGGTCTAACAAGGTAGTGAATGATATTTTCTGCTAACTTTTCCAATATGGCTGCCTGTCTGCCGAGTTCCTTGGCGTGTGTAAATGAGGTAAACGTTAAACAAAGTCAAACTTGGCATGGCCTAATAAGGTTATAAATGTGATATATTCTACTTACTTTTCCAATATAGCGGCCTGTCTGCTCAATTCCTTGGCGTATAAATGAGGTAGACCGTAAACAAAGTCAAACTTGGCATGGCCTTATATGGTTATAAATGCGATATATTCTACTTACTTTTCCAATATAGCTGCCTGTCTGCCGAGTTCCTTGGCGTGTGTAAATGAGGTAGACGTTGAACAAAGTCACACTTGGAATGGCCTAACAAGGTTATAAATGTGATATATTCTACTTACTTTTCCAATATAGCGGCCTGTCTGCCGAGTTCCTTGGCGTGTGTAAATGAGGTAGACGTTGAACAAAGTCAAACTTGGCATGGCCTAATAAGGTTATAAATGTGATATATATTCTACTTACTTTTCTAATATAGCGGCCTGTCTGCCAAGTTCCTTGGCATGAATCATACTTCTATTGACTAATTCTGGCAAGTTCTCCATTCCTGTTATTGTTTTATTTACAAAGGTGCTCAGTGAGTCTGTAGCAGCATCTAGTCTGGTAGATAGCTTCTCAACACCTGTAAATAATACCACAATGGATTATAAATCTCTCATTAAAATATTCATTACAATATTACAATATAAAGTTAAACATCTCTTGGAGTTGAGAGTTGAGTAATGGTGTTTAACGTCTCAGTCAAGAATATTTCACTTATATCAAAATGTTGCCAGCTATAGGCATAGGAGCAAAAATTTTGTCTGTGTGTTATGCTGGTGGCATGAAACAGAAGGGTTCTTTATCGTGCCATGCCTACCGTGACAAGGAACTTTGTTCCCATCAGTAAGAACCATGACTTTCATTTCGTAATATTGAGTGCTTGGCGAAAGAACAGTCACTTCTCACTTTCAAGTCTTGGGTCACACCTGGTCAGTGTTCGAACTCACGACTTCCCACTTACGGAGCATGCGCTCCACCAACTTAACTACTTAAGTGGTACTTCTCTTAGATGCCACTAAGATTTTATCATATAATCAACCAAATATCCCGTCTGCAAATAAGATTAATCCATAAGAACTTTGACCTACACACCTAAATTGATATGCGATATATTGTCTCATGTTGGTATACATTTTGTACCAAGTTTGATCACGTTGATCTAAATTTGTGGCAACTTTGATAATGATCCATCCATAGATGTGAAAGTTATGAAGCAGACACAATTTTAAATAGACAGACAGATGTGATGAACAGACAGATAGAGAGAGACATGGTAATTCCTTTATAACATAGAAATTTTAATGATTATTTTAAAGATGCATATTTTTGTAAAATTTCCAAATTTACAGTATGTTATTTTGGGCAAAAGTAATCTTTTGCAACCAGTGCAATATAAACTGATGATATGGCTTTCTAAGGCAGGTGTAGCTAGCTAAAGAGGCGGTGCTAGCTTACGCTTCCAGAGCACCTGGCCTCAATTCAGTGGTGGAAGTGTTTAATCTAACTTGTCAGTTTCAAAGTTTTTACTTTGCTTCTGGATTGTGATCCAGACAGATTAGTATGTTTGTTTTTGATATAAAGGATATATATATATATAAATATATGTGTGTGTATGTGTGTTTGTGTGTGTTAGAGCTTCATTATGTACTTACACTAACAGCCGAGCTTGATTTGTTATTAAAATCTTGAGCGTCATCCAAGAGTTTTCTAGCCATGTCCAGTAGTTCAATGGTATCAGAATTAGCTGTTCCTACGTTTCTCAGTCTATCCTGTTAATAAAGAGCAGAAACAAATTAATCATACATGCAAGTCATACAAAGGGAAATTTTGAACATGTATATTTCACATAAAATTCACAAGAATTTAAAATGAAATTTACACAAATTTAACATGAAATTCACACATGAAATTTACACGAATTTAAAATGAAATTCACACATGAAATTATACAAATTTAAAACAAAATTAACAAGAATTTCACATGAAATTACTGTTAATGGACAATTTCACAGGTTCAAATTTTCACGATTTTGTAATTTCCGACCTCTATGTGGGGTGTAATATTCTCCGTTTTATTACACTAACTATAAGATTGAAAGAATGAGGCCTGTATTTCTCCAATGGATGAGGTGGCAAAGTATTAATTTTTTGATTTTTTAATAATTCATTTATCAGAAAAAAGTGTTTTTTATGGAAATGTAATTGTTTTTGAAAAGTCCATATTATTCATGATTTTTTCATAATAAGCAATTCTCACGAACTTTGAAAAATACTGTACCTTAAGAAGTTGTAAAACTTGATTAAGTCGATGTACTGTGATTCATAAGAATAAAGAGTTATGAGACTCTGCTATTGTTCTATATTTACATGATTTAGAATCACTGATTTTTTCCTACATAAACTTGCTGACAAGAATAATTTATACATTTCTGTAAACTAGCATGACCTGTCAACCTCTCAAGTCCGATTTTGGCAGGGCTTAATGCGTTGATAGGACAAAATGACGTCAAAAGGCAGAGCTAAATGTCCTGAAAGGATAATTAACGCTGTTCCATTCACTGACAAAATCAGCGGATAAGATATGAAAACCAGTGCTTTGTAATATTAAATGTTTAGCTTTTTGCAAATCTTAGCAGAAAAATGTCAAGGATTAATATTGTAAACATAAGAAATAACTTTCAATTAGTCGTGGTTTAAGGGGTATGAACAAGATTTTGAAAGTGGCAATTCTATCATAATTTTCTAAAGTAAATTGTAGAGTTGCTTGTCTAATTTTTTGGTTTTTTGAAAAGATATTCAAATATTACCTTAAGTAATTGTAAAACTTGATTGAGACGGTCAATGATGTACTGAGATTCGTAAGAATTTGTATTCGAGACTCTGCTATTGTTCTGTAAATCATAAAGCCTCTCATCTACATCTGTAAGATTTTTCAGTATATTCATAACATCTTCTTCCTGAGATCCACCATTAAGCCTGGTCATCTTTACTTGATCCAATACTGAAATATGTGTATATATAATAAACAGAGAATATTCAATATTTCATGCATGAGCAGGGCTCAGATAACAGCGATAAATTTCTGCACACTGCTTGGCACTATGTCAAGTTATCAGGTGTCGTGAGCTCTGCTCCAAGTACATGTAGTTGCAGCTTAGCACCAGAAAAAGATGTAAATTTTTGTTAGTTTTTAAAACGAAGGATGATGTCTGACAAATAATCTTCTTGGCACTAGGTTGAATTTTAACTTGGTCAGAAAGTTGAGTGAGTCAAGAATATTTCACTTATATTGAGACGTCACCAGTTATAGGCAAAGGTGCAGAAATATTGTCTGTGCATTGCGCAGCAGGGTTCTTTATTGTGCCAAGCCCACCATGACATGGGACCTTGTTTTTTTAAGTTCCCTATTCATTTTGTAACGCGAGTGCTTGGCGAAAGAATAGTTGCTACCCACTTTCAAGTCTTGGGTCAGCCCCGGTCTGGGTTCAAACCCACCACCTCCCACTTACAGAGAGAGCACTCTACCAACAGAGCTACCTTACTGGCCGTCAGGCCAAGTAGTTGAGTGCTTTAACTGAAGCCTGACAAGCTTGGATTTTGACTTCGATTGATCAAGAAGTTCAAATTTTTTAAATTCAAAACAAATGAAAACTGCTAGGATAAAGTAAAGACTTTAAAGTATTCTAGCATTACTAAGACAACATAATTCTATACTTACATGCTAGTGCTACATTCATCTCCGCCTGACAGTTATCATCACTCGAGGTAAAGTTACGACTTAGAATCTCCTCCATTATCTGTTCAGATAAGGTGATATAGGTCTCCACATTTGTAACCTGTATCCTCTGTAAAATTCTGTTCAAAACATCTTTGGCTTGTTGAACTGCCGCTGTTAAAGGAAAATAAATAAAATAGACTTTTAGTTCGAAATATTTAACTTTTTATTTTTGAATTTCCAAACATATTTGCAATGAATGGGTTTACTGACAAACCACATAATATCCCTCAACATTTATGTGAAACAATAAATTCCATTGGATATATATACATGTATAAGTTCCCCTAAGTTTCTAAGTTGTCCAAATATTTGGACATATTAATAGAAAGTTTACAGTTTTAAAAATTCAGTTATGAATGCACGAATAACGCACAATGGCATATGTGCTAAAATTTGATTACACCAATATAAGTACATGTACATTACAGTTTTCAGGAAACATCATGGCAAAAACGTTTTGTACCAAAACACGCAGATTTTCAAAGTTGAGGCTCAAGGAGTAAATTGTTATGAGGGTATGTCTATCTTTTTTCGAGTTTTTTTTTTAAAAGGGAGAGAACATTTAATACATACCACTAGCAAAAACACACAGAAACTAAAATTTGAGGCTTCAGGAGTAAAGTGGTTTGTTATAAGGGTATAACCGTCTTTTGAGAGTGGTCTAGCAAAGAAAGAGAACTGAACATTTACTACATACCACTGGCATTTTCTTCACTCATACTGGCCATAGCACCAGCATCATAACTACTCTCTAACAAAAGTCTGGTCTCCTCTACCAGTGTTCTACCTGTCCTAGCAGCAGCACTAGCCTAAAGTAGAATGTGAAAAATTATTAAACATGTGTGACAGTAGAGCTAAAAGTCCTATCAGTGTTGTAAATAACAGCCAGGAAGGAAGGAAGGAAGGAAGGAGAGAAAGAGAGAGAGAGAGAGAGAGAGAGAGAGAGAGAGAGAGAGAGAGAGAGCGATATCACTCTACTGTGCTCATACAGGCAAGCTAATCAAATAATAAGACAATACTTACCCTGGTTGTAATATTATTTTCAATCTGTCGGACTTCATTCAGATTCTGGATCAGTGGTGTCAGATCAATATCTTGTGCGTCTTTGAACAAATTATCTACTTCAGGCTGTCAAATATAATACGAAACAAGTTATACCTGAAATTGGATGCCAAGTGTTCCCTAATTTGAACCTGAATTGGGAAATCCCCAACCATGTGTATTTTCAAAATACGAATAGCCAATATCACATCCTGTTAAGATTCATAAAGATCTGTTAAACTGATTTTGAGACAACTAAATTCAGTGAATTAGGATCCCCACCAGCATGTTTTTTTTTTTTGTGATTTGCACTCATGTTCAAAGGGCAATAACTTCTAGGAAAACCAACTCGGATTAACTATATGTGCATCTACTATCAATGTTGATGCTTTGCACTAAGTGTCATGAAAAAGTGGTTCAGACAAGAATTTCCGATGGACATAAGGACAATTACTCGAATTTAATGTGTCCTTACTCGAATTTAATGTAAGTGGTAAACAAGAAACTACAAATTTGCTTGCAAAAAATGTGCCATTAATTAGTGGGAACTGAATCTAGGTGTACAAACTTCTTCCAGGTTCCACTGAAGACGCCTATGTAAAACTGATAAGGAGCGTGGTGGAGTAATGGAATTTCATACCCAAGTTTTTTTCACTTATATAGAGGTAGTCAGTTCAGGGATGGTAGAGGAAACTGGGGTGCATGGAGAAAACCATCCATCTTTTTAAGTAAGCAAACTGACAAACTTTCTAAAACTAAGATTTGTCCTGAGTGGGACTTGAACCTAGCGGTGAGAGGCACTATGATCTGTATATGTGCTCACTAGACCACTTACCCACTGAGGACCCATATACAATACTGAATGGGGATTTATAAAGAGTAATATTCTCACCTGTAGTGCAAAGACCGTTTCATTGATTTTATCCAGTCTTCTGTAAGCAGACAATCCTGCTGAAACACCGGCCAGACTACCTGATGAGGTTGACAGTTTAAGTTCTAAAGAATCCATATCATCCAGCAGTATATGTACACAGTTATCACAGGCTGTAAAATATACAAGCAAATTCAGTGAATTAGAATCCTACATCAACAGGTTCTTTCTTTGTGATTTGCACTTTTGTTCAAAAGGTCTTAACTCCAGACGAATGAGCAAACCAACTCGGGTTAACAATATGTGCAGCTCCTTTCTATGTTAAGACTTTGCACCAAGTTTCGTGAAACAGAGCTTCATAGTTTTGGAGAATTAACACAGAGAAGAATTTTGAAGGGACAGAGAGAAGAACGGATGGAAACTTGAATTTAATATACCTCCTTTTTTTCAAAAGGCGGGGATAAAAATACCTTGTTGTAATAATCAACAATTAATAGTGTGTTACAAAATCGCCAACACTGTAAATTCGGGAAATTTTCCCATTTGATTTTTTCGTGTAAAATCACAAGAGTATCAAGTTGCAAAAACAAAACTATTCTAAATATTTTATTTTGATTTGATTGACTTAATTGCATTTTCGCTGACAAAAATTCGAGAAAATTAAATTCCCATATATCTTGAAATGACTTTTTCTCGTGAAAATTCAAATACAATACTTATGAGACTTACGTGAACATCCTTCCTGTGGAACGAGCACCCATCTGTCTTTACACCTGTCACATCTCTCTCCAGCAACTCCAGGTAAACATTGACAAACACCTGTATCTTGGTTACAAGTTATGGCACCATCATATTCACAATTGCATTCTGAGAAACAGAAAAAAATTATCAAAATTGGAAAACATATGTGCAAATAGTTTCTGGACACAAAAAAGAAATAAGAGAATGGAAAGATGTTTTAATATTGAGCAATTTTTCAACTATTTGTAACAAGATCAAGCTTATTAATCTTAGGATTAATCTGAGAACAGGATTGTATGTATGAGATTAATTTAATTAGTGTTTTAAGATCTGCCTTGTACTAGTGCACACTAAGGGCGACTTTTAGGTGCTAGCTCAGTGTCAGTATAACACAGACAAGCATACCGCTCTCCCAATCACACTATATAGATGAGTGAACAAGTTGATAATCTGTCCACTAATACCAAATGTCTAGCAAGGAAACAGTGTCTCAAATTTTAAAGTCTTATGTTTGACCCAGACAGAGCTCGAACTTATGGCCTCTCGCACTCAAAGCAGACATTACCACTGAACCACCAAGGTGGTCAGAGAATGGAAAGAGACACAAACTATTTTCTTATTGTTGTCTGTATAGAAGGTATCTTGCACCTTGAAATGAATACATGTACTTACAAATGGTAAACTCAGTTTCAAACTTTCGACATGTCTGTACTGTATATATATATATATAAAAATATTTGAATTCCTATAGTCCGTTAGCGATATTGTGGCTGAGTATTTATAAACATGGGTTAATCTTTTATACACAAATGGGTATTAATACTGTGTTATCATGTGTATATTCACACCTGTATGTGCTGGTTTATCAAAATCACCTTGATATGATTCCTATTTACATTTTATAGACTCTTCCATGTTTATAAA
This sequence comes from Anadara kagoshimensis, assembly GCA_021292105.1. Taxonomy (NCBI): domain Eukaryota; kingdom Metazoa; phylum Mollusca; class Bivalvia; order Arcoida; family Arcidae; genus Anadara; species Anadara kagoshimensis. The sequence goes on along the minus strand of CM037860.1, from coordinate 42,331,763 downwards.
CACTCTGCCAATATAGCGCTGACGGACTATATATATTAAGACGACTCTTTTTACTGTAGAAACACGAGAAAGCTATTGTTACCTTGACAACCGCTGCCTGTGTAGTTCCAGTAACCATTGATACATCTCTCACAGTATCTTCCAGTGGTTCCTGGTGTGCAGGGACATTGTCCTGTCATTAGGTCACACTGAGAGCTTCGGGAACCTAAAGCACAGCACACACTTCACATCCATTACAGTCATTGAAACCATATGTATTAGGCTGAAAGAAAAACATCCAGAAAATTCAAATTAAAATTACAGCAATCTCTTGAGAGACATATCCCCCAATTCAAAATGACCAGATGGACAAACAGAGAGAATGAGGCAGACGAACAGGGTGATTCAAATATACCCCTAAATTTTTTTGCAGAGGGTGTAAATAAACTACACACAGTAAATCCATTCCTATAAAATACTGATTGATTGAATTGTTTTATGTACCATTAAAGATTATTTCACTTCATCAGGATGCCAATAGCTATAGGTGAAGTGGTACAGATTTTTTCCTTTGCAGAAAATTTGTGGCAATGTGCAGTAAAGATTCTTCAGCATGCCGTGCCTAGAGGGCATCAGTTTTGAATGTCTCCCAAAAGCTTCCATGACTTTCATTTTGAAATTCCAAGTGTTTCACTGAAGTGGTTGTGTTGGTACTGTCTGATAAAATTGAAACTGTATAAATTACAAGTATTATACATGTTTAAAACTGGTCATATCATTATACATGTAGAACTGAAAATCTTCACAAAATTAAACAAGGTAATACAGATTAAAAAAAAGATTTCTTACAGCACAGCGGTCACAGTTTGTACCAACGACATTGGGTTGACAGGTACAGATTCCATCTGATCCATCACACACCTGTGATCCACACCTATCACACTCACAAGCTGCAAATATAATCAGTGTATTATTTATGTACATTGTATAAATATCAAAATCATTTTCATAAGCTATGTTTCATTTTATAGTAGCCAAAATCACCATTAGTTTCTACTTTTTGAGAAAATCTTTCAAACAGTAATCTATTTTAGCAAATTTGTGAAAGAGATGCTTGAAAAAGAACTATAGTTTCATAAATTTGGCTACTATAAATTTTAAATTCATGGAAACTTTAAAATACCATAATTCCATCAGTTAAGTGGTATTTTAACATCATGGTGGTGAGAAGACTCTAATTAAAAGAAACAGAGTACATAAATACAATCCATTCATCATCCAAAATAAAGCTACCATACTATAATTGTACTTTTTTCAAGGGTACAAATTTTCAGTTGTAAGAACCCTGACCATTTTGTTGGAATTAATTTTTATGGCAAATTTGAGCTTATCTGATACAGATTATTTTTTCACTGTGACACTAGTATTTGCAACAGTTTCAAAAGAATGATGATCAAATGAAGGAAAAACATTGTTTCCTTATACAAATCTAATCATACAATAACATAAATTTCTATTTACCTCGACAATTCTTAGCACTGACTGCATCTCCGTACCACCAGTCACGGCACATAGAACATGCTGGACCTGTTGAGTTATTCAAGCACATCAAACATGCTCCAGTGGTTATACTGCATGAATTAGGGTCATTCATGTCAATGTTTCCAGAGCATTCACAAGGTCGGCAGACATTTCCTTCCTCCATTGGGTTGCCATAGTAACCAGGGGCACATCTACACAAAAGTGAATGAAAATATAAATCAAAAATTCATGAGTAGTCATCATAATTATTCAACTTGAGCTGCAAAACGCACGATTAATGCCAAAAAGTGTAGAAGTGTAGAGAAGTAATGATGTTTTATGCCCCAATCAAGATTTTTTCACTATATTGAGGCAATCAGTTGAGGAAACTCCGATCAGCCCAAGTGAGAATCAATTAAGACTACACTTAACTGCATCAAAACATACTTGCAATAACAATGTTCATCATTTCAAAGATACTGTATTGTGACACAATCTGAAAGTGTGTGGATAAGAATTTGTGGATAAGAATTAACAAGTTTTCAAACCCTTTTTATTTTAAAAAGTTTATATTTCAAAATAATTTTACCTTTCACAGAAAGTACCAGTGTATCCTTCCATACAGTCGCATGACAACAGTCGACCGTCATATACACTGCATCCATGGGCAAAGCTGAAATAATAATAAAATAAATCTTTATTATATGTAGATTGTTCATGTGGTGCTGTATTGTCAGGGTGAAATATTTAGTTTGGTCCCTACCATAAAATGAGAGAAAGTTTCATTCATGTTATTCAGGACTGCTTCAGTGGCTTAGTGGTAGAGCTTCTGCCTTGAGAAAAGAAGGTTGTGAGTTCAAACCCCGAGTGCATGTACTTCAGCATAAAAATTTTTCTCTATGCAGTTATCAGGCTCCTTACAAATAAATCATATCAATTTTATACCATTTTGTCACCAATTGTCTGCCGATGATACAAAACAGAGATTTTATAAATCAGTGATCCCAGAATGCCTGGAGAAAACCTTTGACCTTTCAGCAAGTAAACTTTCTCACACTAGGATCTGCCAGAAACCAGATTTGAACCTACATGTAGGTGATGAGAGTTGCTGTGATCCATAAGTCTGTGCTTTGGAACCATTCAGCCACCCACCCTCTCATAAAATTATTAAGGAGAAATGGTCCTAGATGCCACGACTCTGGCCATTGATAGTTACATGCTATTCAGGTGCATCTTTCTGAACATTTTATCTGTCATCACTTACTTGTTTCCAGGTACAGGTAGAGGGCATCTACATATTCTACAATCTTCATATACAGGGTCACCATAGTAACCAGGTAAACACTGTTCACACTGATCACCCATTGTATTTCCTCTGCATTCCTATAGATATGAATTAAAATAATACAAAAAATCAGTTTAACAGCTACAAGCATTTTGAAAAAGTGTGGTAAACTTAATTTAATAAAATTATCAAATGCCAAGGTCCATAATTTCCATAAAAATCAGCATAAGACTCACATACCCAAAATCAGTTTCAATAGCTACTAGTGTTTAGAAAAAAGTGCAGAGAGACAGAAAGAGAGAGACAGATACATACCAAGCATTTTCCAGTTTCAGGATCACATTTATCTGTATGTCCGTTACAGTTACAACGTGTACAAACACCAAGGTATGGGAATGATCTGGATCGGTAATACCCTCTAGAACAACTCTAAAACAGATAGATTGTAAATATAATTAGTACAATGTATTCCATGGTCAGAAAAACATTTTCAAACTGCTTGGCAGTATGTACTCTGCACCGATTAGTTGCAACATAGCATTAAAAAAGATGTCATTTCATTTAATGAACCATACTTTTTTATTACTGCATTACATTTTGACAATTTAATAAGATGACACATGACAAACAATCACTTGACAAGAGGTTCAAATAAAATTTCATTCATCACTGAGCTGTTTCAACTCTGTCAGGATGAGTGGCTGAGTACTATATCCTAGGCCTAAGTATTACAAAAAGCAGAGTATTTAATGTATATATACTGATAAGTGTTGTAAAACATCATCAATTTCTAAATATTCCAGTATCATTTTTTTTTCTAAATATCAAGTGCAAACTTATTAAATAAATAATCTAGGGATGTCAATGACTACTCAATTGGAAAACTGATATGGGTAAATAATATGATCGTAAAGATCATACCTCACATGAAGTTCCGTTATAACCTGCAGGACACAGACACTGTTCAACTGTGATTGCTGGATCACCGAGTCCGTCTCTAGAAGCTACATCCAGTTTTACATTCTGTAATCTGTGGATTAAAAAATATTATACAGTACATATAATGGGGTTCACCATTGTACCACATGATCAATCCCTCTTAATGTTTGTGCAGAACATTTAGGAAAAAGTCAAAGTCACAGATTCCTGGAATGATGCCGTTTTCGCAGGAAAAGTCATCTCATGTGATTCTAAATTCATTGGAAATAAGTGTTCAGCATAAACGTTAGAAGGTATCACATGGTACAGCGGCGGACTCCATTTCAGCTGAAGTAGTGTGGTTGTTCAACCTTTTATCTACGATTCCATTAAGTTCAGGCCCATTGTATTGTACCTAATTTCTGTATTGTCGTGTAACCAAAGTGCAAAAAAAATATCAGACTGTTTTTAATACTGGTAATCAAAATCATAACTGGCTACTAATTTCTAAAAAATTCTTTCAAAAAGAAAACCTATTTTAGCAAACTTGTGAAAACAAATTTAAAAACATACTATACAGTTTCTTGCCTTCCCCTTTTTTGAGATTAGGAGTAAAATCTAACAAATTGGCCATAGAACTGGATTAAATGCTATATCTCCCTCTCCCCCCACTTCATTTAATGACTCCTCACTGTGTCCGAGGGCATAAATAGGTATATTTACCTGACTTCCTTTGTATTAGTGTAGAAGTTAGCTCTGATCATTAATCCGTTGATATCTGCCAGAATCATCATGAACTGATCCCTTGTGACCTTTGAACCATCTGAACTGTGCATGAAGTATTTCTGAAAGAAATGAATAAATGAATTAAAGACAATTTTAAATTTTGCATTATCGAGTCAAATTAATTTAATCATAGTATATATAGTGTTACCATGGTAACAGAAAGAAAAACAAATGTTATTAAGGACAATAATAGTGAACTGTATATATCATCTATCAAAAGATTACAAGAGCTATTAAGCAAAGAAAGATACCAGTTTACAATTTTGTCATGAAACTGCAGCTAAAGATCACGGAAAACATGATTAAAATTTCAAAGGGAAATAAATGACAAATCTGATAATTAAAAAACAACTTTCTCGCATTAGGATCTGCCCGACTGAGAGTTGAATTTAGGCGAAGACAGGCATCATGATCTGTAAGTGATTTAAACCACATTGCCACCGAAGTGCTGTCTTATAAGACTGGTATAATATCAAACCTTTTCCCATTGAGCTAGGTGTCTCATAAGACATTTATAATATAACTTACTTCTGTTAGCAGTATGACACTCCTGTCTCATAAGACTGGTATAATATCAAACCTTGTCCCATTGAGCTAGGTGTCTCATAAGACATTTATAATATAACTTACTTCTGTTAGTAGTACTTCATTGTTGGAGACCTGAGCTGGAACATCTTCAAACATGTATGTAATTGTACCATTTTGTCCCTGAAAACAAATTTAAGTCCTAAAATAATCATACAGACTAACTTATCCACAGATTTCAAGTCTGTAAAAATTAGTTTTCATTTAAACATTTTAAGTACAAACATTAAACCTTACCAAAAACCTGTGTAACTTATAATATTAATAGAATTTATCACTACTTGTGGCGCCAGACACTTTTTTTTGTAGATTGAGTGATTGAATGAATAAAGAACTACATGTATTTCCAGTCAAGAATATTTCACTTAAATTGATTGGGTGCAAGATGGAGATATTTTTCACAATTTCTTTATGGGAGTTTCAGTCTTGGGTGCAAGAAAATTATATATAAAGTAAAACTAATGTCCCTCATTAACTTTGCCACCTCACTCACAACCATGGTATTTTGATGTCTATTTCTTTTACATATATCTTTTTCTTTGCAATTCTCCCTCAATTTACCATCAAGCCTTTTATAACGCCAAAGTGAGACAACAAATTGTGGCAGTGAATCAAGGTAATACTTTCTATAGATTTTATAACTTACAGCAATGATGACATCTGGTCTTTGTAATTCTAGTGGATCAACACCATCTTCTTCCCGTGGTAAAACAGCTACAGTCATGAATTTAAGCATACCACCATAGGATGATACCTGTAAAGTAAATACATGTACATATCTGCATTACTATCAGTCAGTTACTTAAATATGATTTCATGATCAAATCAAATGTTTGATATCATACAAAAGATTGCAGTTGTTATAATGTTGTGTAACTTCATATCACCCATCTTTCAGCTATTTGAAACAAGAGCAAGTTCACTGATCTCTAAGGATTAATCTAAGAACATGTTCGTGAATGTGTAAGATGTGAGAGTTGGTTTTGTGGTCTGTCTTGTAGTAGGGCACACTGGGTAACCAAGATGCCAGTTATCTAAGTCAGTATGTAGAAGAAAAGTCTACCACTCCCCCAGTCACATTATATTGAGACTGGGTGAACCAGTTAATATTCTGTCTTCTTAATGCCAAACGCCAGATAAGGAGGCAGTAGTCTTATGGATGACCCAGGAGGGGTTTGAATCCACTACCTTCTGTTCTGGAGGTGGATGCTCTACCACTGAGCAACCAAGGCTGTCATATACATGTAGATATAAAAAATCATTTATTTTATCTAAAAAAAAAAAAAAAAAAAAAAAAATAAGGATGACTGTCTAAACTTTATCATTTGTTAGTAATTCTAATATGTAATGTCAGAAATTAATTAATTACAATGTAACCTAGAATGGAATGGTGCCACATGCAATGGAATTGTACTCTCAGTCGCTTAAGTCAAGAACTTACCCAAGCTTAAAGTCTCAAAAAGACTGACTTTAAAGTTTTCACACCTCCTTACCAAGATATTTGCCGAGCTCCATGGCTCAAGAACAACTTATAAGTTTCCTTACCTTATTTCCAAGATATGTTTTAGGAGCTGTCCAGTACATGGCTTCATCTGCGTTTACGATCTTGTTTTCTTCCAAAATGTTCAGTACAGCAATGACACTTCCTGCTTCTCTCATAGCGCCCTCTACAGTGTTAGTAATACTCCAGCCAGTCATGTCTTCAATCTATAATTGGTTACAATGTGATTAGTTCATATACATGTACAACTTGAATTCAGTGTTCAAAATAAAAGCCTGTTTCCACTCCTGGTAGCCAAAATCCAAAATAGCTAAACAGTTTCTAAGAAAATTCTTTCAAATGGTCACCTGTTTGAGCAAATTTGTGAAAAAATACTTTAAAATGGATTTTATTTTTTTTTAAATTTGGAAATTTTGCTGCTAATAATTTTAATTTGTGGGAAGCTAGTGTTTTGTTGTCTTTTGAAAATTGAAAAATATGAGAAAAATTTGCAGAATAACAACATTTTCACAGTAAATTATTTGATTCTATATTCAGTAGAAATATCAGTTATCCCAAGATGGGACCTCACATTGAGCAAAAAATATATGGTGTATCCACTTAGGCCAAAGAAGTGGAGTTATGGAGTTTTTACGCCAGTCAAGATTCTTTCACTTATATTGAGGAAGTTTAAGTTCATAAATGGATTTAAACCTAGTGGGTAAGAGGCACTGTGATATGTAAACATATACTTTAGACCATTTGGTCATCGAGGCCCCTTACACTTATGCCGATTGGAAATCTGTTGCAAGTCAATAAATTCTTATAAGTCAAGAAACTTTAGTAAGTGAAAATACAATTTATATAGATTTTCAGATAATTAAAATAAGTTGAATACTTCCGTTATGATGAGACTTAAATATAGTTTGGTTTACTTTGGTCTATGGTATGACAGGTTTGAGACGGATGCCCCAATATGGATGAAAAATATCAATGTTTACCTCAGCCCAGTACATGGATGACATCTCGCAGGTTGAGGTGGCCCCAAAACAGAAACAAGGTGTACATCCTCTGGCATTCATAGGATCAATGTTAAAATATCCTGGCTGACAGCTGTCACAGCGACGCCCACCTACATATTCCTGAAAAATAAATGAAATGAAATAAGGTTGAGTCATGATGTTTTATGCTCCAGTAAAGTTCTTTCCCAGAAATTGATGTGAAAAATGAAATAAAGAGAATACTAATGTAGAAGATACTATAAGGCGGGATAAAGGGCCATATATAGTCTTATTTGGGCTCCAAATGCATTTCGATATGAAATTTTAAATTGATGCTGAAATGGTGGATTTAATACCATAACTAAAACCTTGAATCTGCCACTATATGTCAGTTAAATTTTGGCACTATAAAAGATTGTGGTGAACAATTAAACATTAATCAATTTGTATGCCGAATTTCAATATTTTTTGTGATTTACACTTCTGTTCAAAGGGTTATAACACCAAAAACATGAGCAAACCAACTTGGGTTAATGATATGTGTATCTCCTATGAATGTTGATGCTTTGCACCAAGTTTTGTAAAATAGTGCTTGATAGTTTTAAGAATTATTTTTAGTTTTAAGAAATGTTTGGATGGATGGATGGAAGGACAGAAGTTTAAATTCAATAACCCCCTTCTTTGAAAGGTGGGGTGGGGGATAAAACACAACCAATTTAATATTTTGCTCAAGGGTTCATCTTGATGTAACAGCTTTGGCTTGACTTACCTTACATTGACAGATTCCACTATCCTGATCACAGATATCTGCATTAGTTCCTGATTCATCACAATCACACTCTGTACAAGATGGGAATGACCTGTAACCAGCTAAACAATGGTCACACTTTCTACCACCAATATTTGACAAACATCTACAAAGTAAAGGAAATGACATTTTGATTTAAAATTTCATAATGAACTCACAGGGCTCACACTGGGTCAAAATTTTGTGTCGCAAAGGCCGGTGACCAAACGCAGTGAGGGAACAATCTAGGGGGGTCCGGGGGCATGCTCCCCTGTAAATTTTTTTAAATCATGGTGTAAAATACTGCATTTTCCAAGCATTTGAGCTGTTTGTACATTTTATTTCAGGTACTTCTGAATAGATGAACTTTAGCATACAACTGTGTGTAGTTTCAATATTGTAAAGCACCGAGTATCTTTTCCTGAAATGGAGTAATATAGCCTGAAACAGTCTGGTTTTCTAAGCAAGGTTAGGTTAAGCAATGCATGCTTGTGCTAACCATGCTTTTAAAAAATGGGCTTCTCTAAAATAAAACATGACATAAGATGCTTTTCAGAATCATAGCTTAACCATGAACGATTAAATTTCCATGATTGAAGAAATTCGCTTTTTTTGTATAAGTATCAGGCTCTGATATATTTACTTTTTCAACAGTTTCAGTTACAGGTTCTTGTACAATTGATTTCGAAGTAGTTATACCGAAAGACGTTAATTTCCGAATTTTTTTTGGATTACTGTCCAAACTATTAAGTTTCCTTTTCCCCATGGTGCCAACTGGGAGAAAGTCTGATAAAAATCACCATTGCCATCCTTTTATGCAACTACCGTCGACAACAGAAAAAACAAGAGCACCGCCGAGCGGAGCAATATACGCCCGTGTTATATTGATCGAGTAGTACTATTTACTGAGAAGTATAAGTACAACTAGGATATATGTATGTAAAAATATATTACCAACTCCGTGTTCAGGCCATAACTCAAAAAAGTTGTAATTCAAATTTGCACGAGATATTACCATGATTAAGGTGTAACTGTATAACAAATTTCATTTAAATCCATGTTTGTATCATCTACTGAATGGAATACAAACCACATGGTCATACATACAAAAATTTCTAAGTTAAAAAAGGGGCATAACTCCTCCAAAAATAATCTGAAAAAGTTGTAATTCGAACTTGCACCAGATATTAACATCGTAAATGTGTATACCAAATGTATAACAAATTTCATTTAAATCCATGTTTGTAATGTCTACTGAATGGAATACAAACCACATGGTCATACATACAAAAATTTCAAAGTTAAAAAAGGGGCATAACTCCTCCAAAAATAATCCGAAAAAGTTGTAATTCGAACTTGCACCAGATACTAACATCGTAAATGTGTATATCAAATTTCATTTGAATCCATAAATAGTTGTAGGCTCTAATGATCGGAAACCACATGGTCATACATACAAAAATTTCTAAGTTAAAAAAGGGGCATAACTCCTATAAAAATCATCTGAAAAAGTTGTAATTCGAACTTGCACCAGATATTAACATCGTAAATGTGTATACCAAATTTCATTTGAATCCATAAATAGTGGTAGGCTCTAATGATCGGAAACCACATGGTCATGCATACAAAAATTTCTAAGTTAAAAAAGGGGCATAACTCCTCCAAAAATAATCTGAAAAACTTGTAATTCGAACTTGCACCAGATATTAACATCGTAAATGTGTATACCAAATTTCATTTGAATCCATAAATAGTTGTAGGCTCTAATGATCGGAAACCACATGGTCATGCATACAAAAATTTCTAAGTTAAAAAAGGGGCATAACTCCTCCAAAAATAATCCGAAAAAGTTGTAATTCGAACTTGCACAAGGTATTACCATGGTAAAGCAGTATACCAAATTTCATTTGAATTCATAAATGTTTGTGGTCTCTATTGAATGGAATACAAATTGTTAACAGACGCCCGCCCGCCCGCCCGCCCGGACGGACAGCACCGTAACATAATACGTCCCGTCATATGACGGGCGTATAAAAATTGAGTAGAAATGTCACAGCCAAGATGCCTAAAAGGGACGATGTTTGTGTTTACATAAAAATATCGGAACATCAATGTTAATAAATATAATTCAAACACCATATTCAAAATATTTAATGTATCCCAAGCTGATTATCAAAATATTAGCAGTCTTCAGGTATTAGCGACTTGCCTTCCAAAAACGTAAACACAACCACGTGCTTATCAAAACTTTCCTTTCTTCCGACGTAGATTGATATAATTTCTTTTAACTCTCCGTCTCATACATGAAACACATACAGGCACGCGACCGCTATGCTTAATTACCGTAATTAGCCACTGATTAAGATAATCCATTATCAATCACCGATTCACACCTGTATGTACACGTATGATGTGTACCTGAAACCATATGTTCAGCGAAGCGGTTATATTGTCCTCATTTTCAAATAACAACAAATATGGCGGCCAATACGATTTTCGTAAAAAAAATATTTTCCGAACTCAAATTTAGCTGTCGCAAATTAATTTTTTTGTCGCATATTTTAAAAAAATGTCGCAAATTCCGATTTTTGCGATCGACAGCGCGAGCCCCGACTCATCACAGTAAAGACAACAAAATAAAACTGCCGCTAAAATACAGCATTTTGAGGAAATTTGACATTGAGAATACACTGGGCATTGTCAAACTACAAAAATTTTACATCATAAAAATAAAGCAATAAACAGTATGCTGTAGTCAAACATAATCCCCTCACTATCCCGTCATATTAAACTGACACTGGTGAACCTGATGATGATCTTGTCTCGTAATACAGTGCCAGACCAGGAAGCTGTATCTCAAATTTGAAAGTCTTAGGTATGACCCAGCACGGGTTTGAACACATGCGACCTTCTGCTCTCAAAGCAGACACTCTACTACTGAGGCTCTCTGCTATGCATAAATTTCTATCCATTGCTTATAAGGCAATATTTTGTTTATATTACATGTAAAAGTATACTCACTGACAAAGTCCTGTAGTTTTGTCACAGTCTAAATCTGATGAACCATATGAGTTACAATTACAGTCCTAAAACATGAGGAGACAATAATACAAATAAGTTACACGTATATACAGTACTAGTCGAACCTTTCTGTAAAGGACACCCAAGGGAACCAGTAAAAGTGGCCTTTATTTACAGGTTAAAATAAAATGAATAAAGAACAGTTGGGATACAATTCTACTGGTTTCATAAACAGGTGGCCTTTATGGCAGATTTGACTGTACCTCAATTTATTGTCATTTTTTGTTCAATCAGATTTTGATAGTTATAAATCTAGGGTGACTTACAACAACATAAATGAAATAGCCTTTTAGACTTCAGAATACTGTAGCAATAAGCAAGTTTGGCAAAGTTAAAGAGGAGCATTGTAACAAGGTTTTACAGTACACTAAATAATGACAATAAATCCAAATTATCAAACACATTTACAAAATTCTTAATAAGAACAGGGGGCCTTGGTGGTAAAGGGACTGGCTTAGGGATCAGTGTTTCTCACCACCTATCAATGATTTTGCTTGCCTAAAATTACCACCAAATGAAGGAAGTTTCCCCAGGGAAAAATGACTAAAATTTCCCAATTTGACCACTAAAATTCCCCAACAACAGGAATACACTAGTAAATTAAATCCAATTGTCTGTACCCAAAAAATTGTTACAATATAAAACCTGTGCAATGTGGATCAGAGCTATTGTCAGCATACCATAATGAAGTTTGCTATATTTCGGAACTTTAAATTTTCCCAATTTTGAAGACAGAAGGTAGTTTTTTTAGATGTAACAAAGTCACTGGCTATGTTCAAATCCCACTCCAGGCATATCCTAGTACCAGAAAGTTTGTCAGTTTGCTTGCCAAAGGTTGGTGGTTTTCTCAGGGCACTCTTGTTTCCTCCAACATTCATGACTCTATATAAGTGAAAGAATCTTGAATGGGCATAAAACAAAATTACTCCCATCTTGTATGTTTATATACTTACAGTGCATCCTACTAAAGCATCATATCCGTATGTTTCTTGGGCACACTGGTCACATCTCTCACCTACGACACGTGGTGGACAAATACATTCACCTGTAAATGGCTGACACATACCAAATGGACAGTCACAAGCTGTAAATAAAAAAAATTACATATATGATTATACTTAAAATTGGCAATCATTATTGTAATTTACGATTTTTTCATGCAAAGGCCGAAATTTTATACATACTCCTGAAAATCGGAAAATTTTGGATTTTCACAAGAATTGCCATTTTAAGATACTTTTATTTCTGCATGGTGCAAATGCATGTGAATTGTTGTATCATAATAAAAAGGTTTAATTTTCGTGTTTTTTCAAACTCTCACCGATTTAAGCAAAAAACAAACAAACATTCATGAAAATTTCCTGATTTACAGTATAGGATTCCTCCCTTTATTTCAATCTGTCTATCACAATGGGGTAATCCAATGTACATCATGCATCATTTCATTTCAAATGTATTAGTTATGTTGCTAGCTATAAGTCAAGTTGAAGAAATTGCACTTTCAGCAATTAGCAGCAAGTGTTCTTTTTTAGCTCCCACAAACCTTACAGCATTAGATGGCAGGTGATCTAATGTCCGTGTTTATAGATCACAGCACTTCTAACCACCTAGGTTTGAATACCATTGGGGCAGATCCTAATGTGAGAAAGTCTGTCAGTTCACTTGCTGAAGGTCTACAGTTTTTTTTCCCAGCCTGGTTTTTTTCACCATAATCAACCACTCTGATATAAGTGAAAGAATCTTGACTGTAGCGTAAAACTCTACTTCATTTAATTTCCATTACAGATAAAACTTACGTCGACAATTGGGAAATCCGTAATAGCCCTCTCTACAGTCAGTACACTGTCGGCCAATCACATTATCCCTACACTGACACTGTCCGCCAAATCTGTCGCACTCGAAGCTTGTGGAACCATCAATATCGCACTCACAAGCCACTGCTCCGTTGTTAAAGTCTGTAGTCAAGGTAAATGTTCCTTCACGACAAAATTCTGTTTCACCTCTGAAATAAATTATTAATTGTCACAAAATTCTCCGAAAAAAATGTATTTTTACCTAATTTAAATCGTAAAAAATTCTAAAATTTGAAAATATCTTGATAAATTAAATTTGTATCCAAGTTTTTTTTACCTCAAAAGTCAAATTGAGGGTATCGATAGTTTCCAATATGACCTTATGAGATATGACACAGACACGCTTTTACACAAACAGAAAGGCGGACAAACATAAATGGTGATTTCTATATATATATACGCCCCTCAAACTTGTTTGCATTAGGTATAACGAAACTATAAAATGCACTTTTTTATCTGTATTCTTTACCATCTATGCATTTTTTAACATTATTTTATTTACTTGTTTAATGGCAAACAAGTAAATGGCCTGTCATGCTCTGTCTTGCACCACCTAATTTTATTATTTATGATATATGCATAAATAAATTATACGTACGACAACTTGAATCCTGGACCGACACAGTTTTTAAGAAAAGCTGCTGAGTTGTCTACGGGTTGTAGGTTAAGATCCGACGGTGAGAATAAACGTGCTGGTATAAGCATGAGGTAATCCTACAAACACAAATACAATGTATTAATGTTTTATATAAACAAGTACAGTCAAGCCTGTCTATAAAGGCCACCCAAGAGAACCAGTAAAAGTGGCCTTCATATACAGGTTCAAACAATATAAAGAAAGAACAATTGGTATACAATTCTACTGCAGGTGGCTTTTATACAGAAGTGGCCTTTAAGGCAGGTTGGACTGCACTATAAAATGTTTTAAAAACAACTAGAACTATCAGTGAAGCCGACTTATACCCCCTGTATAGGTATGTCATTGGATCCAGAAAAAAAATTCTGGAAATTACAATAAATCCTGAAAATTCATTAGAAATAAATCTGACTATACTAATTAATCACAGGAGCACTGGTTCTTATTACAAGTAACATCAGTGCATAATTTCATACGAATAAAACTCTGCACAAAATAATGTCCAAGTTAGACAGACAAGGTATTCCAGTGGTGCACCCCCTTAATTCATTGTGGGGATATAAAAATAGCATTAATATATAAAGCAATTTATATACATGTATGTATTAGGACTATTGAAAGTTAATGAATGGTGAAGAGACTGGAGTGTCTGGAGAAAAACCCGACCTTCGGCAAGCAAAATGACAAACCTCATACTATAATCTGTCCCAAGCAATATTTGAACTGAGGCGATGGATGAACAGCAGGAATGAGTTGAGTTGAGTGATGGTGTTTAACATCCCAGTCAAGAATATTTCACTTATATCGAAATGCCGTCTGTTTAAGGCAAAGGTGCAGAAATTTTACCTGTGCATTGCGCTGATGGCATTACACAGCAGGTGTCTTTATCATGCCATGCATACCATGACACAGGAAAAAGAAATGTACTATAACATTACTTACCAGCCAGATTTCTTTTCCAAATGTATTGTTAAAACTGATGCGGACATTTGAAGTTGGGAGGGTGACTACATGGTTGTCAGGAGAATCCACAAAGTAAATCAATCCTCTGCATCCGCTCACACCTGGACAATATCTGGGACGGAACATTCCTGTATAATAAATAACATCAAACAATTCAATATTTTATAAAATCATGTCAATTACAATAATAATACAGGAAATTATTGTCTGCTTTAAGTACTGCAATTTTTTTTTTGGTTGTGTATTAATAATTCCATTTATTCATGTTATTTTTTGGTCAACTTTTTATCTGCAAATAATTTAACACAGCAAAAGTATCTGTATCAGAAGAGTTGTCATACTCATCTTTGCTGTCAAACTGCAAAAATTAATCCCACAAGTTCTTATACTAGTGAAAAAGTACAATAACATTATTATGTTATCCCTGCAGTTATCATTTATAAGGCAAAATAACTTTATTGACTGATATTGCATCGCATTGCATTTGCCTTTTCTTCCAGTTTCATAATTTCAAAATTATTAAAAACATGCAGAGCATGTGTTTCTCTGCATGTGTTTTAGATTTGTTAATGGTGAATTGTAAATTAAATGATAAAACATTAAACCTTAATATTGCAAAAAATTTGACCTGTTTTTGCATGTATCGAAACCAGTACTTAGTTTATGGGGATATAATTATTTACCTCTGTAAACCTGGCCATCTGAATACACATTAACAGGTATATCAACTCCAGCTTCACCAGGTAGATAAAACTGTACTGCCATCACATACTGGTTAGGTGTTAATGATGACTCTCCTAGCTCTATATATGTCTACAAATACAAAACAATACAAAATATAAAACTAACAGTAAGGTATGGAAAATTTGAAAACTTAAGAGTAAACTTTCACTTTGGCGAACATGCCATTCAACAGTAATTGTTTGTGCAAGCACAAGTTGTTGACATGATTCAATATGTCATTACAATAACCAGAAGTTTTATTTTATTTACTCATACCCTTCCTGTGTTATTGCTGGGAGTTTATTACTATTAGCTTGGTGGCTAATGTTTGCCAAATTTAAGTAGCCAAATTGAAATTTTACTAGCCAACAAAATTGAACAGGTAAACAAAACAACACCTTTTAAGAGTCAGTTGCCGACCAGCCATCACTGCGACCTACAACACATGAAGCTAACTAGTCAGGTTCAACAACTTTGTTATTAGTAGTTGTAATACAATGTAGTACATTTATTCAAGTGAAAGGAATCCAGTTGTTACTAGTTATAACTAATGTCAAGAGTAGGATAAGAAACTGACTGATACGGGTTGTTTTTTCAACGTAGATCGGAAATGTGTTTTTGCCACTTAGGTGATTCTGGATTAATTTTAATCATCAGAAATCTTTTATTTTTTTTTTGCCATAGAGGAGTTGGCAATCGGGTATTGCTTACACAGTGAGTGAGTGAGTGAATTATTGTTTAAAGCCGCATCAGCAATATTGCAGCTATTCGTGGCTAGAAAAAGTAAAAGATACAATAGTCTCAATAACTTTAACATGGAAAACGGTTGCAATGATTGCAGGTTTTACTGTATTGAAAAGTTAAAAGGGCTGCACAAGCACTATGAAATATAATCTTACCACTGTAGAATTGAATCTAACAAGTCCTGTTGATCTGTCTAGAATTCTCGGTGGTAGGTTATCATCATCTACACGTAAACCCTCATTAGGGGGATCTTCAAACTCAATCTTGGTTGTTCCAACTGGTACAGAATAACGGGAAGCAATACAGCTGAGAATAATAATAATAAAATGATAAATACTAGTAATTATAAGTAAGAACTGTCAGTAAAGCTGACTTACACCTTGCATATCTTTTGTCATTAGGGTCATGAGAATCTCATTTAATTATCAAACAACTTGAAGTTAGGATAATTGCACAAAATAATATATTTTTCTGAATCTAGTAGAACTTACCAAGTGGCACAGGAAAGAATTATCATATTTTACAGCAATTTGATTTTGTGAAAATGTCAAGTCAGTAATGATGTTGTAATGTAGTTTAACATTACATCAGCAATGTTTCAGCTATTCACAACAAAATCAAGTTTATTAATTTCCAAGATTAATCTAAGAATAGGTTTGTGTATACTGAGCTGAGCACAAAGCACAGAAGCAGTATCTCAAATTTAACAAATGGGGTTTGAACCTCTGACCTACCACTCTTGAGGTGGATGCTCTACCAGAACCAACAAGGCGGTCATAGAGAGAGAGAGAGAGAGAGAGAGAGAGAGAGAGTGTGTACTTACATTCCATTGATTCTAATACAGATAATATTTGGTCTTATGTATCCGAATGTCCACTCTGAATATGGGATAGCAACCACAGAACCCTGTTAAAATTAAATAAAACAGATCGATAATATCAAAATAAAACAAAAGTAACCATGCATGTAAGCAAGACCACACACTTGGTGTGCTATTCCATATGCTCACCTGACCAAAGGTAATGTGAACTTAAATGACATGTACAGCAGAATACAATATATTGGATAGGAGCAAATTTCAATGAATCAATGTGGCTCCTATGGTTTTTTTTCTTATGCATGATAAACAAGAATATCAGACAAAACTGTAAACAGACTTACAAAGAAAGGCTCGATACTTATCTGGAGGTTAAAGAACCCACTGATTATCTTCTTTTTTTTTTTATTTAACCAAACTTTTGGTTCTTTCAAATAATAATTCAATAATTTCTGGTTTAATGATTAACAAATGTCTTTAACTACTGTACACATAGAAACAGTAGTAACAGATGACTTACCAAATCATCTCTGGATGGCTTTTCAAAGTACAAAATATTAAAAGTAAAATACAACATTCCACACTGTGACAAGTGACAGAAAATACAACAGGAAGTTTTACTCATATAAATGAGTGGGAGAGGAAATACTCCGAGCCCTGAAATACAGTAGTACAGGCCTACCAAAAGTTTAACACTAAACTAACGTACTGACGTTGAATCCACAGCTCATCTAGGATCTTCATTACCTATATCTCAACAGCTTTTTAGGCAGCTGCTATCTATCTCTACACTAGGCAGCTTTTCAGCCACTAGCCATCCATATAACAGCCGCTCTGTGGCTAAGGTTCAATGCCTTTTTGTAAGCTCAGTGTTAAACTTTTGACATTTTGACAGATCTGTATTAATGTGATAGTGATAACTTACAATGGCTACATTGATATCATATGGTCCTGTTATAGTCAGCTCTGCCGAGTCTGTAATATTGACAACAGATGGCATATCATCATCACCCTTCATAACCTGGCGGCAAAGCACACTGAAAAAATAAAACATTTTGTACATGTATATTTACAATAAGAATATCAACTTCTAAATGTATATGAACAAAGCCAGATGGAGAGATTTCATCAATGGCCTAATTTCCACTGAAAGTTAAGGCCTAAGTAAGTAAGTGATATGCTTTTCTCGGAAAACTAATGTTATTTTTTGAATACTGATAAAGTGTAAATAGTTTCAAAACAGCGTATGAAACATAATAAGGCACAAGCTTCATAAATAGTCCCAATTGATATTATTAATCGGATGTTTTCTGTTCAATACTGTACTTGTGTTCGTAAAAATTTATTATTCCCAAAAACGATTACATGATTGTAAATAAAAGGGTTGTCATTGGTTTTTCAATCGTTCATCAAGGTATGAAATGTTAAAGCAGGATGGGGCAAATCAACTGAAACCTCTACAGTAAGTGTGCATTCAAGACCAATCGCCCACTAAGTACTTGTGTTGTGTTCATGGGTTATGTCTTTCTTTTAATTTCAATCCAAATAAAGTTTGAACTTGAAAACTTATACTTCACTGTAAAATTGAAGTGATATGTACTAACCTGTAATCACAGTTGGTAACCAGTACTTTACCATTCATATCTCCAATTTGTGTTCGGACATTTACATCCAAATTCTGTGTCTTATCTGAGAAGGTGTAGTAATTAAACACCAAGGTATACAATCCTGGCTTTGGTACTCGTAAATTCAACTTGACAGAAGTCTGAAATTACACATGTAAAACACATATAAAAGTAACAAATAACAATAGACTGCATTAATACTAGTCTCCTGACAGCAAGATACTCTAGCCCCCAAACTTGGATTAGATCTTGTGACTTTGACCTTTGACCAACACACCTAAATGTGGTATGCGGCATATCATCCCTTGTTGGTTTACATTTGCTCCATGTTTGCTACATGTTTGATTATAAACCAACTTCTGATTACTTTTCCCCCCTTCTGATGGAATCCAATGAACAGTATCACATTTTTGCTACATCCAGAGTAAAGATTCTTTTAATATTACCTGGTTTTGATTGAGTTGAGCTAAGGCAGGTATACCCAGTTCATCCAGGATAACTTTATCTGTAAAGACTTGTGTTCTGGTCCTGTTTCCATCTACATCTATAATATACCCATCTTGTCCAAATGTTATAGGGAATTCTGTTATGTCTGGGTAATTATACTGCAAGCACCTGTTTATAAAGAGTTAATAGTAATTAGCATGCTGTGCTTACTGTGACACATGGCATCAGTCTATAAGATCTCTTCCAAAGGACCCTGTGACTTGCAGAGTGCTTGGTGAAAGAAAAGCCACTACTAATTTTCAAAGATGTGTCCAGGTTTCAAACCTAGTCCTCTTACTTATGGACTGAGCACTCTACAAACTGAGCTAAGTACTTTAGTGTTCTCTTAAAGAGAGACACATGAACATCAGCTAACATTTGAATTACAATTACTTTAAAAATATATGTAGTTCGATAAGCCATTCTTGGAGAGATTCAAACGATTCATTGACAGATTAAAACTAGGAGAAATGAAAGACGGAAAGATGTGAAGTGAAATTTGATGTTTAATGCCAACATCAAGATTTTGCTCCATTTATATTATCAAAGCTGTCAGCTGGGATGTTGGAGCAAACATGAACTGGATAAAAGCATCAACCATTGGCAAGGAAAAATCAGAAACTTTCTGACAACAGATAAAAATATTACCCTTTGGCAAGGATAAATATAAAACTTTCTGATAAAGCATGATCTGAATTTAGGTTGTAACACCAGAAAATGAAATATGCGAGACTTACGGTCCTTGGTCATCAGGAACAGTACATGGACGAGTGACCCGCTGTTGAAGTACAGTTGCCTCATAGTACGCTTGTGGAATCAACACCATGTAATCCTGTTTGTAAGATAAATATTCAATATTAGTTCAGTACATGTAGATATTCAAAATTCAAAAAAATTTGTTGAGCAAATATTTAAAATTTGAATGTTCAATTTTAAATCAAGAATTGGCCCATGCCTTATTGGCCCCCAAAATAATAATTTTGTCCCACAAAAATACTGTATGTGGGCAAATCCAGGTCCATTTATTTAACGTAGAGTTTTTAATAAATCTAGTTCTACTTCTATCTCATTCTTATTTTCATTTCTTTAATACTGATCCTTTCAAATAAAATAAATCAATGTTATAATGCTAACCAAAGTATTGAAAGCATTGCCACTCATTTCTTAGGACCTGGGCCAGGATGACCCCAAAACTACATTTCTGGATTAAAAACAGTGAATGCTTTGTTTTTTTCTATCATAAAAATGTACAGATAAGAATACATTCAGATTTGCTTTTTTATTGAATGACAAAGACCCACTTTTGTTCAAAGGGGTTAAAAAAATAATGAAGCTAACTAACCAAGAGAATGGTGTCTGGTGTTGTAATGGAGATTTTCCAGAGTCCTGGGTCTAACACAAAGTCATACATTGATGTACTGCTGCCAACTGTAGCAAAGTCAGGCGAGTCTGTCTCACTGAAGAAGACTTCACTTCGCTGGATGTCATGTCGTTCAGAGCGTGGTGTCAGTACCACTTCTCCTCTGACAGCTTCGTCATTTAGGTTGTGGTAACGGTAAATCAATCTATATAGACTTGGCTTGTTGATGTTAACGTCCATCAAGACTTCAGGCTAAAATATAAAGTTATACACAAGATAAGAAAGATTTTATACATGTATATACAAACTAGTAAGAATAAAGTGGAGAATTGAGTAATGTACATGTAGTTTTACGCCCAAAATGAAGATTCTTTCATATATATTGAGGCAATCAGTTCTGGGATGGTTGAGGAAAGTAGAGTGCCTAGAGACAACCACCCACCTTTGACCAGCAAACTGACAAACTTTCTCAAAGAAGGATCTTCCCGAGAGGAATTCAAACCCTGGTGTGAAAGGTGCTGTGATCTGTAAGTGCAGGCTTTATACCACTTGGTCACTGTTGCCCCAGAAAGAATAGAGTTGGAATAGGTTTTGTCATTGGGGCATAACCCTTAACCTATGCACCTTATGTTGATATGTGACACATAATCTACCCTTGACCTATGCATCTAATTTTTTTATGTGACACATAATCTCATGTTGGTTTACTCGAGAAAAGTGAAAAGTACTGGTAGGATAAAAATCCATATACAGACATGGAAAATATGGTGCAGACACACTGGTCAGATAAACGGATTGATAGATGGATGGATGGATGGAAGGACAGAAAGGGCTATTCCTATATCATGTATATACCCCATAAATTTCATTTGAGATCATTTATGGGCAGACAAATAAATAGTCCTACCTGAACTGGGGTAAGAACAGCATATCCTCTCCATGAGAAGTCTGGGAATACTGATTGATCAAATCCGTATCTAACTGGTGTTCCTTCTGGGGTATAGCCATCTTCAATCTCATAGACAAACTGATGTAGTGTGGGGTAAAAATGAAGGCTTTCTGGTCTGAAATGAATAATACATATAGCACATATTATACTAATAACATAAACAAGTTATAACTAAAATGGAATGCCATTTCAAAAGTGTTTCCAAAATTGTCGATCACCAACTTGGAAATCCCCAACCACGTGCATGATCAAAATATGAATAGCCATTGGCACATCTACTCTACCCAAAGGCTGTTCCTTGGAAGTTTCATAAACATATATGTATAAATTTATGATAAAAGTGGCAGCCAAAAAAGTTTGCTGAAGAAATGGAGTAAACACTATATGTCTTTCTACTTTATTTTGAGGCCATAATAGGGTATGATGAAATGTTTCATGGAATCTATTTTATTACATCGGTTATTTTAAACCTAGCAGCAAAGTGACAACATTTATGTACCGATATGTATTTTACAAATAAAAGATGAAATCATTCATTTTTGGTGGTGTCACAAGATAGAATGTGCACTTCACAAATGTGATACATTAAACATTTCCAGCTTCAATAAATATATTATTCACCTCGTTTTAGTGAACAACTTGTTGTCATGGAAACTTACCTTTCACATCTGCGGCCTTGAACTCTTGGTTTACAACGACACTGGCCGGTACGTTTGTCACAGACTGGACTCACAGATCCACCCATATCACAATCACATTCTGAATAGAACAAAATTAAATAAAAGACCATCATTTATCACCCTACTCATCAATTTATGTACAATACAATCAGTGTCAACATGCTTAAATTGGGCCAAAAATGGATACCATTTCCAATGTTCAAACTTATTTTCCATATTAATTTGTTGAATTTGAATAAACATCAGAAGATTTTTTCCCAAAAAATTAGCAGGAAAAGAACTTTTTCCCTCATTCAGAAGTTGCTGGGCCAATCAATGATTTATTTTTTTTTTTTTTTTTTTTTTTTTTTTTTTACAAATTGATACTAGCTGTTCTCATGATTCTGCCATCATTAATTACGCGAATCATACATTATCTAATGATTATTCTCAATTCATAATTCATAACGTCCAAATGTGAAATGTTCAGCACTTCAAACCACTTAATTAGGACCGACTTTCTCACACAAAGATCAGTCAGTGTTTTATAATGAGTGATGAGACAATCCACATGTAACAATACGACAAAACTACAATGTACATACCAACACAGCCAAATGGATTGTTCTCAGTCAGACCGTAAAATCCATCAATACAAGTATCGCAGTTCTGTCCAGTTACGTCCACTTTACATATACACTGTCCACTCTCCTGGTCACACACGTTAAGTCCTGACACTGTACCAGGAGTGTAACACATGCATGCTGCAAAATAAAAATTTAGGTTTGGTAAATTTTTCACACTACATGTATGGTTAAATCTTGTAATTGCCCTTAATATATTGCAGCCTTGAAAGTTGAAACCACAGGTTTTTGAAGTAAAAAGTCTTTTACTGTCTTATGTATTTTATGATTTATCTCCTAATCCTTTTATAATTTCAAAAGCTGACAATTGGTGGCAATGAATTTTAAACTGGGATATCAATTTTAAAATGTCTTCATAGATAATAATTCATTAATACACGACAGTATTTTATCATCATAAATTTTACTGATTTTCCCAAAGATTTCATACTTAAATCAAAGACATATTTTAAAATAACCTCATTGAGATTTTGTACCTACCATCACAACCAAGTGGATTATTTCTGTTCAGTCCATAATATCCAGGTTTACAACTGTCACAGATACGACCGGTAACTCTCTCTTTACACTCGCACAGCTGGCCTGTCACTACCATTCCACAACCTCCGAGGGGAAAACCGGGGATCTCCTTAGCACCAGAGGGATTGCAGTTACATACTGAAAAATAAAACAAATACTACAGTTAAATCTTATAATAATGTCCAACAATGACTTTGCAATCTCACTTATTGTGAGTCCCTAAATCTATTTACTGTAAAATCATTGATTTCCGTGGTGTTTCTCATTGTTCTCCATGGACATCCTGACCCACAAATTTACCAGTGGATACAATACCTGTAGTTTATATTACAAACTAACTTTAAACGGAGACAACAAGCCACAGATATACTACCCAGGGTTCATACAGCCAATGCCTGACAAAATTCAAGGACTTTAGCAGGACTTTTTAAGGACTCTTTGACCATTTCTCAAGGACTCTGAAATCGGTATTTTGACCACTGAAATCAAATTGTGCATCTATACTCTGTAGTTTCCTTCTTGTATTGGAACATCACCTGGAATTCTTCCTTTACAAGTTGTAGACTCACAAATGGTATTGACCGAGACAAAAGGAATAACTCAATGTTTTTTTTTTATTTATCATAAACATTGCAGCTGCATTTTAACCACGAGTTTCAGGTTAATTAGTTCAATATTCTAGGACTTCTTAAGACAGACTGGCAGAATTTCAGGACTTTTCAAGGACTCTGCTTGTTTTACTCATTTTCAAGGACTTTTCCAAGTCAGGGCTCATTTTTCAAGCACTTTTCAAGACTGTGCAAACCCCGACTACCCAACTGAATGATATTTTTTCTTAGAAACATGAAAATTTGACACCATAAAAATAATTTATTTCACAGTATTCTCTGTTTTTCTTTACAAGTCTCTTGTGATTAATAATCCAATTAAATCTGTCTGGACAAACTGACTTATTGCAACACTATATTTAAGTCCCAAAATCCATTCATTTCAAGTTTTTCTTTATGCATGCCCATAAAATTGTCTAATTGCAAACATTGCCGCTTAATTGAGGTTTACTGTAAATAAAAACAAAACATTTCTTTTGAGTTTTGTTTTTCACTGTTAAAGCATTTATGAAAATATTTTACAAAACCCTTCAAAGACTGTACAATCATCACAATGAAGTAATCTTCAACAAATAAGAAACAATCCTTACCTTCACAGATGGGATAATTATAAAACCCTTCTTTACAATTGTCGCACATCAAGCCTTTGAACGTAGGCCGACAATCACACTGTCCTGTTACCTGTTCACATGACAGACCGTAGGAACCATACAACTCACAGTTACAAGCTGTAAACAGAAAACAAAATTACTAAAATCACTTGTAGGAAAAATATTTTGGATGTGAAAGATGAACAAAAATTTGAATAATGTTTACGAATCAAAGGACAAATAATCAGTCCAAATAGGCTTATATACATGTATGAATATAGCCATTCACCCTGATTTTATCCCTCTTAAGAATGTCAATTACTGACAATTCAAATATTACTTGTAGAGTGAAATCAATATATTTGAAGATCAACTAACTTAACAACTTTGATGTGTGTGGAATCCTCAGAAAATATACAAAAATAGTTAAAATTTTGTGCCACAATTCCTTAAAAACTTTAGAATCAACCAGTGCAGTACTTTTTGATCCCTCAGAAATTAAAGGCCTATATATTTTTATAATAAAACTGTTTTCTATAGAAAAAAAATCAACCATAATCTGAAAAAAAATGTAGCACTCAGTTGCAACTTTGGTTGTAATTTGAAATGTATCTAGTAAAAACCAACATGAAATTTTGACACCTCCAACTTAAAATTAGTATTGTATATTAAATATGGCATGCATGATATACAGTACAAATTTTTGGATTGTCAACATAAAATTCCATATTGGATTTTTGTAGTTTGAAATCTGGCTATCCACTGAAATCCAACATGAAATTTTGACACCCCCAACTTAAAATTAGTATTGTATATTAAATATGGCATGCATGATATACAGTACAAATTTTTGGATTGTCAACATAAAATTCCATATTGGATTTTTGTAGTTTGAAATCTGGCTATCCACTGAAATCCAACATGAAATTTTGACACCCCAACTTAAAATTAGTATTGTATATTAAATATGGCATGCATGATATACAGTACAAATTTTTGGATTGTCAACATAAAATTTTGTATTGGATTTTTTGTATTTGTATTTGATACTGTAATGAAAGGCTGTCAAAACAATAAGTTAAGTGCAATGTTAAATATTGAATTTTTGAACTCTTTGTGAATGGAGTAAATTAATGGAATGTTGGAAGTTCAAACTAAATTAACACCATTAAATGGCATCAAAATAGACATTAATGTCCCAGTAGTGTTTTCCTAGAAAACTATACAATATCTAACATTTTAATATATTTATAAAAAACAATTAAATACAAAGGTTGATAAATAAACAATAGGAAATCAAACATTCCCATCTGAAACCCAAGGGCAAGTGTGACCTTGACATGTATGTCATCAAATATGGAACAATGAACATGGAAGTCAATATGTCAATTGTAATTGTTCACTTGTAAAGGGATTTTTAGGGCAAATTTTAAGTTAATGAAAAGTATGGGAGTACATAGAAGGAATGAAATCGATTGTTCATCAGTGAATTGACAAACTTTCGCTAGGATATGTGTGCTCTATACCTAAATGAAAGAGGGGTGGCAACAGCTGGTCAATCAACTTTTCACAAGCAGTATTTATTACCAAGTATGATAATGAAACCTCCTATATGGTTTTAAATTGTTTTATAGGCAATACACGTAGCTATTCAAACACAATGGTGATATTTATCATTGCTCCATTCTTTTTCATTTTATTACTATTTAGTAAAACACAGCAATATAGGTGAAAAACCACATAGAAATAGACCAGACACACAACAATTTCTTCCAATTGTGCCCCAGGAGAAAAATAAGAGAAGAAAACATCAAGGTTGCAAAAATCATATACAAAAACAATAATTTAAAGGCTTATTGCCTAAGCTAGGTTTACACTATCAAATAATTTGTTAAGGACCTGTGATTAAAGAGACTGAAGGATGTTAAGACTTGAAACTGGTTTGAAGAGCTTCAATTGAATAGAACTCCACTATTTTTATTTTTAAAACTGATACACAAGGATCACAAAATCCAGTGATACATCTGCTGGAACTAAACAATGTTGAATGGATTAGGTGCCCATGTGCAAGTAGTACCATAAAAATGATATATTCTGAAAGATTATAATGATTGTACTGGGGTAACATTTTATGGTTTCCTAGATGTCTCCAATCTGTAATGTTCCCCAGAAAGCAAGCATTGGGAGACCAAATGAATTCTAAAGCTTTCATGCAAGATTGTGATCCAAGAGTTTGATAGTGCAAACCTACCATAACATTTCTACAAGCTTGATTAACTACAATACATAAAGTCTACAATGTATACAGCAATCCGATCAACTTAAAATACAATATGAAATTTTAAGCATGTCAACTTAAACATGAAAAAGTAAACATGATGAGTTTCCTCATGCTAATTTGGTATTTTACCATACCAGATTTTGAATTTAACACATAATTTTGAAAATAAGTTAAAAATTCAACAAAAAGCTGGAATAGTCTGAATAGTGAAACTCATGATCTAACCTAATTAAAAATAATGTTCAAATTATGTTCCTGCATAAATAGCCAAAATTTGATACTGTATTTTTACAGCCCACTTGATCTTGATCATATTATCATTGTTGACTAAGCTGTGAACTGTAATCCAGCTTTTACTACTGCTATAAATTTTCACATATTTAACATCTATGTATTATTAATGTTGTCAGAAAAAAATAACATGATATAAAGGAAGCTGCAATACATTTCCAGATTATGATATACATGTAGATTATATAACTTATTTAAGAAGATTGATATTCATAGCAAAAGTAAAAGCTGGTTTACAGTTTAAGTTGTGAGACCTTAAATAATAGATAAGCTTAATATTTCAGGGCCTTTTGACACAACTTTCATATTGAGCCCCAACTCGCAACAGTCAATAATGTGGTTTTCCAAATCACCATCTGTTTCAAAGGTTTCTTTTACAATGTCGAATGGGACTGTTATGTCCGATTCATCAGACAACAGGAACATTACTTCCAGGTCTTCCACGGAACATCCAATGACAGTGACATTTCTGATTAACTCAGGGGCTTCACATTTCTGAAAATATAAACAACTAATTGTAAATACAAGGGTGTTGCAAACCTGGATGTTTGGACTAGTTTGTTTTCCTTTGCATTTAATGAGTTTAGCGTTGGCAGTCAAATTTAAAGTGTCAATGCATTGAATGCCCTGTCACTTTGCTTTACGTTTGAGCATTAACCCAATCAATATGATGCTAGGTGGCTATATTTTAACTTATATGCAAGCTATATATACCCCTCACTTAAAATGTGGGGGGTATATAGTGATAGGGGTGTCCGTCCATCCTTCCATTACACCTTAGGGTACCTATCTCTTATCTGCAACTCCTCCTAAACCCTTCAATGGATTTTCATGAATCTTTGTGATATAATGTAGATGTGCACTTTCTATTTAAAAATTTGATCCGATGGATTTTTGGGAGCAGGGTTTTTTTTTTGTGAGCTTGTGGCTCACAGTTTTTCTAGTTTTTTTTTCTCTACAGCATGACCAGAACGTGTAGTTCAAGCATCAACCCAACCAATGTGATGCTAGGAGGATGTATTTAAGCTTTTTTTTTTTTACTCTTCAGCGAGACCAGTAAACAATTATCAATATATCATTATTTTTTATCTCTTATTTAAGAAGTGTTCTTTTATGTAGCTTTTAAAGTGTCAATGATTTAACATCAAAACGTCAACATTTTTCAGTTAAAGATCACTTTAAATATATTTTTTGTTAGCTTGAAAGTACAAGAAAAACCCAATACTTTTCATTGTTAGGTCTTACCTGCAATTTTGTAAGTGATGTTGTGCTTAACGACGACTCTCCTCTAAACACATTTAACACCACATCTGTGATGCTGATATGGTCCCCAGGACGGACATCTGCTTCAGACAATTCCCGCCAAAGGGAGACTTTACATTTGGGAACTGTTTCATCCTTGACATATATAGTCTTTACTTTGACTATATCATTTTTTACTTTTACTTCTTGTGTTGCTTCCTCCTGTAAAACAATATAAATAGAATAGCTGGATTAAAAAGAATCTAATCCATTAAAAAATAACAATTACATCAAACTTAAGTTTGTTTAATACGCTTCCATTGGACAATGCAATCGCATTTAGAATTCAAACAATGCAATTAAAGATACAGATAATATATTAAATTGAGACTAAGTTGAGACTAAGAAAACATTTTATGATTAAAATTTCTTAATGCAATTATATGGTTTGATTGCGAAATTAAAAAATATAGCACCCATTTGGCTTCAGTGTCAAAGCTCCAAGTTAAGAAAGAAATATGTATTGCAAATATTTTAGCAATTCTTATGCTATCAACAGCATTAGCCATTATAAGAGCATGGTAATTACTTGAAGCCATCAAAGACCAGACAGCTAAATTGCTGATGTACGTTTACCTGCATAATGTAAAAGTGAATGTAGATTTCTGAAAACAAACTGTATGTACTGAAAACAAACTGTATGTAAATGAATAAAGGAAAGTCAATCTATCACATACCTGAATAATCTGTCCCATTACAGAGACTCTTGTCTTTACAGGGGACCTGAGAGCCTCATCTAGCCGTTTAAGATCTGCTGGAGGTGGTCTTATGATGGCTATGCCCGATTTCACCACGTGGTCAGGAACTTCAATTTTGACTGTCGGAAATATTTTTGACGCAGATGTTACTGCAATGGCATCTGTTTTCTTTATAATATTTTTCAAAATTAGCGTGGCTCCTTGTTTAAATTTTGAAAACTTGGTTTCATCATAAACGATACATTTTAGTGCCATAGAATTGTCACCTATGGCCACATTCATGGATTTCTTTTCTTGTCCTTGGTCATTTTTGTAGGACCTGATGCTATCTGCCGCTATAACTTGAACTTTTAGGGATTTCTTGTTATATGGAGCCTGGCCCCGTTCTTTGCAGACTTCTTCAAGTGTTGCAGATTGCATCTGAAATTTAAAAAATAAATAATTTAGATGTTTCATAACACGAAAGTGTATTAGCTACAGTATATGATATACCTGGTAAATTTGAAGTTAATTAGTACCTTTACTGCTATTCATACACAATGGAAAGCTTAACAGCTAATAATAACTTAAATGAAACCAGATGTATAATAGGGTGTAGTGGTGTAATGGTGTTTAACACAGGCAGTCAACTGTTGGATAGTGGAGGATGGAGGAAGCTGAAACATGTGGAGACACCTGCTTTTACTGCCCACACTGGAACCATCGAAATAGCAGCTAGCCTTGGTAAATGAGCATCATTGTGATTTGTAAATAAGCTTTAAGCTACCAAGACCCCTAAAATTCCTGATATGTATGCCTTAATTGACTATATCCAATATTACTTTTGATTCCCCTGTTTGTAATCAAATACAATAAAGATTGGCTTATGATCAGAAAAGTAGGAGTCTAATGTACCAGTCGCAACAGTTGCTGGAAAATCAAAATTGGCAAAATTGGTATATATATGGTCAAGACAAGAAGAATCATCTGACTGAAGTCATATACAGTTTTCAAATATGAATCTACTGAGGAATTAGTAAATAAATCTTGATTGAAGTCGCCCATTATGACAGTGGGTTCATGTAATGAAATAATTTGCTCTATATGATGTAGAACATTTTTGAAATTTTGTAATGTAGCATGGTTTGGTGGACAGTAAATAAAGCAAACATTGACAGTATCATTTAAAATTTTTATAACTATGATTTCAATGCCACTAACTGTTTCTAATGAAACCTTTGAGACAGAAATTTTGGTATAGACGGCCATGCCATGGTATGGCCTGGTGATACTAGAGCTGGAAGTGTGGGGTAAATTCAGAGAATCTTTCCGGAACATCTCAAAATCAGAAATGTGATAGCTTTCAGAATCAGATGGTAAACATCTTGTTTCACTAAATGCTAAGATATCTGTTTCTCCTAACATATTGTCATGTCTAACATCATTTATATGCTTGTGTAATGACCTACAATTATGAAAGCAAATTCTTATTGAATTTGATGTTGCGAAATTGGACAGATTTGCCAAACAAATCTTAACTGATGCATTCAACCTTAGCCTTGCCATTTCCTCAATAACAGATTCAGACACTGAGATCTTGTTTTCATTCAATTCGAGGATATGTAATGATGTTAAATTACATACACGGCTTAATCCTACATAGTGAATGTGGTCATTTTTTCGCCTACCAAAATGTACAACAGAGCCGCATAAAGTTGAACCCTGAGATTTGTGAATAGTTTTAGCAGCAGCCATTTGAATTGGAAACTGACGTCTAACGATATTGTATGTTTTAAAATAATGCAAGCAGAAACTTCGAGTAGTTTCCAGTATTGGAATCCAGTTATTGTCAATGTTATTATGATAAAGATGATAATATCTCTGTCGCCATTGACAACCAACAGATGAATCATCAAACTTTACCCAAACAATACTACATCGTGTTGAATTTTCAACTCTAAAATCTAACTTCATTATTGTGCAAGGTGTACCATTTGTCAAACCATCATTTACACTTATATTTAAACACAATTCTGCTGGAAGGTCTATGCCAATACACAGGGATTTATGGAGACCCATCGTTTTTGAGGCATCCTCAGGAATTTTTGAGATTATCTTTGCCTGTAAACTGCTACATAAATTTCCAGATATGGTGTCAATAGCATCTACTGTAGTTTTTTTGTGAGATGGCACCTCTGCGAGAATGAGGTTATTGTGTTGCTCTGCCTCTGCTCTTGTAGTAAATAAATGTGGCAATTTATTTATATTTTCATCACATCTCTCAGTATAAAGTTTTGTTCTCAATTTACAGATGTCATCTTCAGTTTGGTTTCCTTCTCTTAATCTGTTAAGCAATTCTGCAAATTCAAGATCATCTTTCTGTCTCATTATCTGATCGAGTTCATAAACTTCAAAAAGATCTATCCACAAGTTTGATGACAATCTGCGAATATCACATACTGAAGGCGGCTGAGAAAAAATCCAAGAATCCATTACTGGTTTCAATTGAAATAAATCACCAACTGCTATAACACTAATACCACCAAAAGGTTTAGTGCAACCAGTTATTTCTTGCAACCTCAAATTTATGAAATCAAACATATTTCTCCCAACCATTGAAATTTCATCAATGAACACAATTTTCAACTTTTGATATTTAGATCTGAGAATGTTAAGATGTTGCATGTCAAGTGGCTTGAAACCAAAACCCTTACCAATCGGGATGCAAAACGATGAATGTATTGTGTTGCCCCCAATATTATGTGCAGCCTTACCTGTTGGTGCACACAATAAAATTTTTAATTCATCTGGGTTTTCTCCCACTTTCTTGTTAAAATATTTTAGCAGACCCTGATAAAGTGACTTTAACAATATGCTTTTACCCACCCCTGCTCCACCAGTCAAAAACAAATACAATGGGTCATTTTTTGTCTTGAACCAATGTAAAACATGGTAAAAAAATTCTTTTTGTTTAGCATTTAAATTCCGCACCATGACATAATAATCTTCTTGGGCAAGCTCATTCATTGGTAAACTATCACACGGATGCTGTGTATGAACTAAACCAATATCTTGTCCAATGTCATATTGATAAGTATCAGATATATTCTCTCCCGGATTGAAACAGCCATACATTTCAGACAAAGTGGGGATTTCAGTAGAATCTATGCTTGCTTGATGTTCTACCTCAGGAAGAACAGATTCTAGCACACAATCATCTATTTCTTCATCAGACCGTAACATAGCTTCATTAATGTTACTGCCAAGTTTTACATACTCTCTCCGTTTCCCCTCAATAACATTTTTCAGTTTGTTGTAGCATTCTTCATAATTCGAACACCCATGTAATAAATCCAGATCTTCATTTCTCCACGATGTAAAGAGCATGATAAGTTCCCTATAATGACCCTCACTGTCTGCATTTACACTTGTATTAATACAGCGGATAACTCTCTGTTTTCGTCTCTTTTTCATTATCGTGCCACATCGAAATACAAACTCTGTACCAACTGGACAATTCAAATTAAATTGTTCAGCGTTTTCTTCAGAATTTCTGAGCAAGTCTGAATCAAGTTCTTCATTGCTTTCATGCACTTCCTGCCTATAATGTATGTCGTCATCAACGTCATGGTCATAAATAACTTCTGGCAACTCACAGTTACTTACAAAACACTCTTTTTTCTTCTTTGAAAATTCAACATTAAACCATGAGACAAAGTCTGCATAACAGCAATTTTGCATGCTGAAAGGTCGCCTGATATAACGCTTCAGTGCATTGTCAGCTTCTATATTTGTGGAATTTTTAGGCAGTTCCTTCAATTCTGTAAGTGATTTAAGAAGAGTTGTCCTTTTCTCTGGACAATTTGTGTCAATAAATACAACTTCCCTTGTACAACGTCTCAGAGGAATTTGAAGAACTAAGTATACTGCTTCCTGGGCACCAACTTCAACATGTATTAAAAACTGATTGCCAATTCGCCGCACTTGTTGCTGAATGTTATTATCTTGAAGTTTAGACTCCATGCAAGCAGTATATAACAAGTTAGAAAGTCCCCTTTGACCTTTCGAAATATAAGAAACAATGTATGAAACACATGCATAGGGATCAAGTATGAACTGAATGTCCATATTGGCTTCCCAACATTTTAGTAATGTTGTATTATAGTTGTTAATTCTAACCTCATTTAATGACCTCTTCAAATACACTGTAGGAACCTTCAGTGTTGATCTCAAACAAACTAAATACTGATTTAAGGAAAGATCAATCTCATTAAGAAAGTCTTGAAAAGAAAGATCTCTGTTCATATTTGAATTAATGAATTCAATAACACTGCTGTATTTTTTTTTCAACTCATTTGTTTCCTCGCTGCTTTCAAGAGGTTCTAAAATCATAGTTTCAGGCATGGGGGGTAAAGGAAAGTTAAACCGACAAATGGCTTTATCTCTTTTCCTACATGTCCGTGCATGCCTGTGAGTTTGGTAATTAATCAAGTTGGGCATAGAACTGTCTTTTCGACATGTGATATGTTTGTTTATAATGTTTATTATGTCTTTATTGTCATCTTTTTCAAATACAGGTGCATTCTTTATCCAAATAAGCATATGGATATGTGGCGACCCTCTTTGTTGGAATTCAACTCTGTAAAAATAATCAACAATGCAGCCAATTGGTTGAGACAAATCATGTAATACATATGAAATGAATAATTGAATTCTATAATCAAAATATCTGGCACATGTCACTGGGTCCGACTTTATTAACTGGCATTTTTCTTGCCATGTCATATTTTCTATGACAGTGTCTGATGCTTCGTTGTTGTTCTTTAATTTAAACAAACACTTAAGTAATGAAACCCATTTAGTTTCAGCAGCAGAAAAAGAGCAAAACCATGTGGGAATGCCCAGTTGCTTAATCATAGCAAAAATGTCTTTTTTTGCCTGCTCCCAGTAAGGTGGGGAACCCCTTAAAGTTCTTAAGACCTTATACCCATCGTCTTGTTTCGTTATTTATCCAATGCACCAGGTGATAGAATTTCATTAGCTGTCATCTTGTGTCCTTTTGTTTTGCATTTCCTAATGGCAATGCTTACATTGTCTTTTTCTTGTTTGATTTGCAATTTTTTCAGCTTGAAAAAAATTGCAGGTACACATGTAGCAGCTCTTCTGTCTACATTACGCAGCTCCCATTTACAAATAGTACTGTAATGTAAGGGCACAGCTCTGGAATTATTGTCACTCCTAGATTGACCACAATAAATTGTTGGGAAAGATAAAAATTCTGAATTAATATCTTGAAAGAGACCTAATGGGGAGTTCCCTTCACCAGGGGCTACCTCAAATATTTGATTGAATTCTCTGTAATCAACAGGTTGTAAAACAGTGTCTAGATTTCCATTTGGTCTGGTCTCAATGTCTTCATCTTCTGTCCACTGTTCACTGTCGTAAGTTGGTCCTACACACCTAGACACATCTCCTTCGGGTCTATCAGAATCATTGTCCTCATCACCTTGTCTGTGCAATTGATCAAGATTATTATGTAGCCAGGTTTCGTCAACTTTGATGCCCTCATTTCTGAACAAAACACTATTTTGAACCAACCATTTAGCCGCATTCAATACTTTAGTGGGCCTTACATTCTCAAAAGCAACATGATGTTTGTAGCTTAATTTTCTTTTAAATTTTACAGGGACAGTCTCTGTGTCATTCATGAGCCTAGGCAACAGTTTCACTGTGCTATTGACATCAGCTGGGACATTTACAACATTACCCCGTATGTTTAATTGTCCACCCCTGGGCATTTCCCTTATCTGCATGAATGGCAGCCTTGGTGCAACAAGCCTTTCCTCCAATGGGGTCAAATCCAGTTCCAATTCCAATTCAACATATGATGTTTGAAGAAAGTTTGAGAACATGAGGAACAAACATATTCGGGTCCTTGTTTCACCTTAGTTTTAAAAGTGTTTATTACTTTTTCTAGATCAATGGATGAAATTGATATTCCGTCTGAAATATTTTCAAATGTACTGTCTGTTTGAACTTTATTCTGACTTCTTGATTCCTTCCTAACTAAAAACTTGTCTGTATTTTCCAAATGTTTATCATTTAAAAATGGCAAATCAATAAGTTTGATGGTTGAATGTTGCAGTTTCATATTTTTTGCAGAATTTGCCTGAACGCTTGTTTCATTCAAAATGCTAGAAGCACACAACTTCCTCTTGTTACAATCATTTTGACATTTGGAGCTGAAATAAACAATTTTGCTTTTTGGATTCTGATCTGCAGACTGATGGATCCTATCAGTTTCATGTACTGCATACATAGCATGCAAATCGTTAAGGGATGGAATGACTGTAAGATTCTTTGAACCACCGTATTTCTTTGATGTTTTTTGTGTCACAGAAATACGAATATTATGTAATTCATACTGGATTGATGCCAATGGTTTCGATGTCATTGTACAAAACAGTGTTCTTACATGGGAACACAAGTCAATTACAGAGCCAACCACACCAAGCACACAACTTCCATCTGGACAGCAAAGCCCATTTGCATTTCTTGCATGGGAGTCAAAAACGAAAAATTTATTCAGATTAAAATAAATGCCTAGTGCATTGCTATCTGCTATCAAAACAGACCAGGCTTGTAGACCTGTACTGGTGGAATTCACCACAATGTTTTGCAATGCAGACTGTAATGGCAACAGAGGATATTCCCCAATAAAACATTCATCTAAAGTGCCAATATAGGTTTTAGTAATAGAACAACAAAATACCTGCTCCTGTATTAGAACATTTACAGGGAAGTCGTCTGGCAAGAGATAATTATAATTTAACAATACCTTTTTCTTTAACTCTGTATATACATAATCACCAGCATACAAAACAAAATGTAAATCATCTTTTGACCAAGGCTTATTTCTTTTAAATTTAGTAACCACTAAGAACATAAAACAATTTGAAACACACTGATTTCCCCTACTTGATTCTGAAAAACAACCATTACCCTGGTGAAAATCTGCTGAACAGAGCAATTGATATCTATCCAATGACATAATGCTGTATTGTGAATGGTGAATCAACTTGGTCAAATTATAACCCAACAATACTTGTTTTTTTAACACTGTGTTCCATTAACACATGTTAACCTCTAGCCCAAATGTGCGTTACCAGTATGCTTTATTTTGTCCAATACCTTGTGTCAAGGTTTTTCCCCCTGTGTTAAGTGTTGTAATTTCCAATACCTTGTGTTTCCAATTTGTGACATTTTATAATTTCACATGTCGTGTTCAATGTTTTGAAATTTCCAAAACCATGTGTATCATGAGTTATATTTTCCAATACCATGTGTTATGTTTCTTATTCCCAATACCATGTGTTATGTTTCTTATTTCCAATACCATGTGTTATGTTTCTTATTTCCAATACCATAAGTTATGTTTCTTATTTCCAATACCATGTGTTATGTTTCTTATTTCCAATACCATGTGCTATTTTTCATAATTTTCAATACCATGTGCTACTTTTCATAATTTCCAATACCATGTGCTATTTTTCATAATTTCAAATACCATGTGCTATTTTTCATAATTTCAAATAATATGATCTATGTTTCATAATTTCCAATACCATGTGCTATTTTTCATAATTTCAAATAATATGATCTATGTTTCATAATTTCCAATACCATGTGCTATTTTTCATAATTTCAAATAATATGATCTATGTTTCATAATAACCAATAGTATTTGAAATTTTTTATAATTTCAAATACTATTGGTTTCTCGTTCTCTATTATCGAAAGCAAAACAATGATTCGAAATTGCCAATAATTACATCTTTACAATCCCGGGATTAATTGACAATTTTGAACGGGAAAAACAAACAAACGAACTTGTAATTTGAAATAACAATGATGGGTGTCAGCGTGTTTCAAATTATATTAAACGGTTATCAAAGGAAGCAGAAAACGAAATATGATGGACGACAGCAGGCTTCAGCTCCAAGTCCCATTACACATTACTCATTATTTTACTATATCGGATACCAAACAGAGAACCACCGAAGTCTTATTTAATTTTAAAAATTAAACAGTATGGTTTGTCATCGGTTTCTATAACAAATACTCACCCACTGAAAGTGCAGGTATACAAATTTTTATTCACTACCAGAAGTAATCACCGGAAGTAACGCTTACCAAGTCCGCTTATAACATTATATTTTCAAAAAAAAAATTAAAAGGGCACGCTACGTTCCAATATAATATCAACTACACGAGAAATACAACAAAAGAAAAAACATATACTCTAAAATAAAAAATATTACATAGAATACTGTTTGATGGCGACCTATTTTATTTTTTAAATATCGTACTAACGTGTCCTTCCCACGATCGGGGTCCCCGTGGAGATTCTTTAGAGAAATTGAGTTACTAAGAATAAAATTAACAGAGAATATATTAATTAAACAAAAATACTATTAATACTAACCTTCACTTACTCTACAAATCACGATACAGGAGGCAATTCAGTCGATCTTCTTCGATCAGTCTTTTCAGTAATGGCGATAACCCAAGCTAACCCACGCTACAGAAGAAGTCACGTGACTTCATCCTGCATATTCATGCGCATATCGCGACTTCATTTACTTCATGACGGATATATTTCTTGTTTTTATTGACTTATACTTTATGACAAAAAAAAACAAAACAAATTCAATTTATGATTTAAGCAACATCATTCATTTTGAGAATAGAATTTTTCCAGATACCAATCGGATCTATTTTTCTACACGAGCAAGCTTACAAACACAGCGTATTTGGCACTTCCTTATTTGGTCAATGGACGCTATCGATTGGATGTTTCATCTGCTGTATCCATGCCTTATAAGGCAGAAATCGGAAGTAGCCAGACACTATCGAGTATTACCGATGTATAATGATCAAGGGAGATAACATAAATGCCCCGCGACTATTACATAACTTCATTCACAAACAATCCCAATAACGCCAAAACTGAGAAGTTTTGGGGTTAAAAATTTTAAGTGCCCATCCAAAACAACCGTAATTTTAATTTTGTAGTGCCTCCGACTACAGGAGTGAGTGAGTAATGGTGTTTAATGTCCCAGTCAAGAATATTTCACTTTTATCGAGACGTCGCCAGCTATAGGCAAAGGTGCAGAAAATTTGCCTGTGTGTTGCGCTTATGGCATTATACAGCAGGGTTCTTTAGTGTGCCAAACCCACCGTGACACGGGTTCCCATCCGAAAGAACCATGACTTTTATTTCGTAATGCCGAGTGCTTGGCGAAAGAACAGTCACTACCCACTTTTAAGTCTTGGATCAGACCCGGCCAGGGTTCGAACCCACGACCTTCCACTTACGGAGTCTGACTACAGGAAACAAAATCACTAAAATTAAAATCAATAGGAACTAGGGTGCACAAGCAGAGTTGCAATTTCATATTCTATATGATGTATGATTCTCATACAAAATTTTAGACTAGAAAAAAAACACCAAAAAATCTTAAAGAAGTCCAAGGCTCATAATTTTATAAAAAAATTAATAAATCAAATTGGAACTCAAAACTTCAAATTTGAAAATTCAAAATATACCAGTTTTAAAGCTTAAATTTTTAAAAATTGTAAAAAGAAAAAAAAAGATTTTGAAATGTGAATGGGGCAGAATATAATTAGCCCCAAAAACAACCAAGTGAGAGCCCTGGAAACATTCCAATTTCTTTAAAAACCACCAATCTGCTTACAAATTTTGTTTATAGTCATTGGCCTGACTGGGCATCAATGCTATCAAGCACCTTTAATGGGAAAGAAAAACAGAAATCCCCATAAAAATATAACAACTTACGTTTACAATCTGGATAGTTGTAATATCCTGGAGAACAATGTCCACATGTCCTAGTACCATAGTTACTTCTACATGGACACTGTCCATCCTCTCTACAAATCTGGTCAACTGATCCTGGACTGGCACACTGACATTCTAGAAATAACAAAACACTCGTTAAATTCTCCACTATACCTGTATCATGATTTAACCTAACATCCAAAAGGAAAAATTAAGATGTGTAACTTTGAAAATAATTCATAAACTAAAAATAACACAAAAAGTATTAAATTCAAATAATTCATAAAGCAGAACAAGTTGACATGGTTATTACATGCATACTATAAATCAGAAAATTTTGGTGTACCGATATGTTTTATTTTCTTTAATATTCAATTATCACTTATTAAATTTTCTAAAAAACAAGAGGCCCATGGGCCTTAACGCTCACCTGAAGAAGAGTACATATCTTATGCAGAGGTTCAATGGTCAATGACATTAATAAAAGAGAATATCAAAATTTTCAGCAGTAAGGGCCAATAATATGCAAGTATTTTTGCAAATTAATTATAATAATTATTATATAAGTATGCTATATATAACACATTTAAAGTCTAGCTACAATATATTATTTATAAACAGCTAAAACATCTGTATATTAAAATGTGCATTAGGCCAATACCTACAGTATTCCAATATACATGCCTATACAAAGAGTTTATAGTTTTTGAGATAATTAACCATTTAAGTATTCGTTTGCATCTATGACCTTGACCTTTAAACCTATGACCTTCATTCATATATCAAAATGATTGTTGTGCAAATGCCTACAATATTCCAATGTACATGCCTATACAAAAAGTTTATAGTTTTTGAGATAATTAACCATTTAAGTATTCGTTCGCGTCTATGACCTTGACCTTTGAACCTATGACCTTCATTCATATATCAAAATGATCGTTAGGCCAATACGTACCTTATTCCAATATACATGCCTATACAAAAAGTTTATAGTTTTTGAGATAATTAACCATTTAAGTATTCATTTGCATCTATAACCTTAACCTTTGAACCTATGACCTTCATTCATATATCAAAATGATCGTTAGGCCAATACATACCTTATTCCAATATACATGCCTATACAAAAAGTTTATAGTTTTTGAGATAATTAACCTTTTAAGTATTCATTTGCATCTATGACCTTGACCTTTGAACCTATGACCTTCATTCA
This sequence comes from Anadara kagoshimensis, assembly GCA_021292105.1. Lineage (NCBI taxonomy): Eukaryota > Metazoa > Mollusca > Bivalvia > Arcoida > Arcidae > Anadara > Anadara kagoshimensis. Next base: position 42,291,540 of record CM037860.1, on the reverse strand, counting down.
TATATCAAAATGATCGATAGGCCAATACCTACAATATTCTAATATACATGCCTATACAAAAAGTTTATAGTTTTTGAGATAATTAACCATTTAAGTATTCGTTCGCGTCTATGACCTTGACCTTTGAACCTATGAACTGCATTCATATATCGAAATGATTGGGCCTTTGGCTCAGGTGAGCTAAAAATTGAATTGTATAAATCAGCTTGGTGTTTCTGAAAAAAACATAAGAGTTTTAATTATGAATGAGGCCCAATATTGACCCCAAAAACGGGCCATTGAATGCCCTGCATTCAATTCAAATTTTCAAATTTTAAGAGGAAGCTTTTACATTACTTACAATACCAATCATTAAATTACAGCCATATCCATATCATGATTTAACCATAACAACGGGAAAAAAAAACAAAGTCTGTTTTCCTTCTCAAACCTATATGGTGAGGGGCACTGTGATCCGTAAACACTTTTTTGGACCTGTCAATCAGAGGCCCCAGTTTCACTAGACACCAAGAACGAGTGAATTAAAAAATTTGTATCCAAACGACTACCTCCCCTTGAAAAAACAAACAAATGAATACTATCCGAAACAGTCTGGAAGTCCATGATATCCCACATCAAGGACGGCCTCTGCTCAACAAGGCAGACATATAAATACTTACCAAAACAGTCTGGAAGTCCATAATATCCCACAGCACATCTGTCACAGCGATCTCCTTGAAAGTTTGGAGCACACATACATGTACCATTTTCTTTGTCACAAACCTCTTCTAAGGTACCAGTCTGATCACATGAACACACTAGGATACAAATAAAAAATACAAGTGTTTAGCCATGCCATAGTAGCAGTAATTTCATTGCTTCGTGTATTATAAAGACTCACCTCCTTGGTGGAGTTTCACAAATGTTGCTTAATTTGCCAGTTCCAAAGTTCTTACTTTGCTTTTGCCATTGTGATTTGAACATGGACTGGTATGTTTGTGTTTGACTTTTGGGACTGTGATTTGAACATGGACTGGTATGTTTGTGGTTGACTTTTGGGATTGTGATTTGAACATGGACAGGTATGTTTTTTTTATACTTTTGGGATTGTGATTTGAATATGGATCTGTATGTTTGCATTTGACTTTTGGGATTGTGATTTGAACATGGACTGGTATGTTTGTGTTGATTTTGGGATTGTGATTTGAACATGGATCTGTATGTTTGTGTTTGACTTTTGAGATTGTGATTTGAACATGGACTGGTATGTTTGTGGTTGACTTTTGGGATTGTGATTTGAACATGGACCAGTATGTTTGCATTTGACATTTGGGATTGTGATTTGAACATGGACTGGTATATGTTTGTGTTCAACTTTGGGAACTGTGGTTTGAACATGGATTGGTATGTTTGTGATTGACTTTTGGGATTGTGATTTGAACATGGACTGGTATGTTTGTGTTTGACTTGGGAGCTGTGGTTTGAACATGGACAGGTATGTTTTTTTTATACTTTTGGGATTGTGATTTGAATATGGATCTGTATGTTTGCATTTGACTTTTGGGATTGTGATTTGAACATGGATTGGTATGTTTGTGGTTGACATTTGGGATTGTGATTTGAACATGGACTGGTATGTTTGTGGTTGACATTTGGGATTGTGATTTGAACATGGACTGGTATGTTTGTGGTTGACATTTGGGATTGTGATTTGAACATGGACTGGTGTGTTTGTGTTTGACTTTTGGGATTGTGATTTGAACATGGACTGGTATGTTTGTGGTTGACATTTGGGATTGTGATTTGAACATGGACTGGTATGTTTGTGTTTGACATTTGGGATTGTGATTTGAACATGGACTGGTATATGTTTGTGTTCAACTTTGGGAACTGTGGTTTGAACATGGATTGGTATGTTTGTGATTGACTTTTGGGATTGTGATTTGAACATGGACTGGTATGTTTGTGTTTGACTTGGGAGCTGTGGTTTGAACATGGACAGGTATGTTTTTTTTATACTTTTGGGATTGTGATTTGAATATGGATCTGTATGTTTGCATTTGACTTTTGGGATTGTGATTTGAACATGGATTGGTATGTTTGTGGTTGACATTTGGGATTGTGATTTGAACATGGACTGGTATGTTTGTGGTTGACATTTGGGATTGTGATTTGAACATGGACTGGTATGTTTGTGGTTGACATTTGGGATTGTGATTTGAACATGGACTGGTGTGTTTGTGTTTGACTTTTGGGATTGTGATTTGAACATGGACTGGTATGTTTGTGGTTGACATTTGGGATTGTGATTTGAACATGGACTGGTATGTTTGTGTTTGACATTTGGGATTGTGATTTGAACATGGACTGGTATGTTTGTGGTTGACATTTGGGATTGTGATTTGAACATGGACTGGTGTGTTTGTGTTTGACATTTGGGATTGTGATTTGAACATGGACTGGTGTGTTTGTGTTTGACATTTGGGATTGTGATTTGAACATGGACTGGTGTGTTTGTGTTTGACATTTGGGATTGTGATTTGAACATGGACTGGTGTGTTTGTGTTTGACATTTGGGATTGTGATTTGAACATGGACTGGTATGTTTGTGGTTGACATTTGGGATTGTGATTTGAACATGGACTGGTGTGTTTGTGTTTGACATTTGGGATTGTGATTTGAACATGGACTGGTGTGTTTGTGTTTGACATTTGGGATTGTGATTTGAACATGGACTGGTGTGTTTGTGTTTGACATTTGGGATTGTGATTTGAACATATGGACTGGTATGTTTGTGGTTGACATTTGGGATTGTGATTTGAACATGGACTGGTATGTTTGTGGTTGACATTTGGGATTGTGATTTGGACATGGACTGGTATGTTTGTGGTTGACATTTGGGATTGTGATTTGGACATGGACTGGTATGTTTGTGGTTGACATTTGGGATTGTGATTTGAACATGGACTGGTATGTTTGTGGTTGACATTTGGGATTGTGATTTGGACATGGACTGGTATGTTTGTGGTTGACATTTGGGATTGTAATTTTAACATGGACTGGTATGTTTGTGGTTGGGATTGTGATGTGAACATGGACTGGTGTGTTTGTGTTTGACATTTGGGATTGTGATTTGAACATGGACTGGTATGTTTGTGTTTGACATTTGGGATTGTGATTTGAACATATGGACTGGTATGTTTGTGGTTGACATTTGGGATTGTGATTTGAACATGGACTGGTATGTTTGTGGTTGACATTTGGGATTGTGATTTGAACATGGACTGGTATGTTTGTGGTTGACATTTAGGATTGTGATTTGAACATGGATCTGTATGTTTGTGTTTGACTTTTGTCATTGTGATTTGAACATGGACTGGTATGTTTGTGGTTGACATTTAGGATTGTGATTTGAACATGGATCTGTATGTTTGTGTTTGACTTTGGGAACTGTGATTTGAACATGGATTGGTGTGTTTGTGTTTGACTTTTGTCATTGTGATTTGAACATGGATTGATATGTTTGTGTTCAACTTGGGAACTGTGGTTTGAACATGGATTGGAATGTTTGTGATTGACTTTTGGGATTGTGATTTGAACATGGACTGGTATGTTTGTGTTTGACTTGGGAACTGTGGTTTGAACATGGACAGGTTTTTTTTTTATACTTTTGGGATTGTGATTTGAATATGGATCTGTATGTTTCCATTTGACTTTTGGGATTGTGATTTGAACATGGACTGGTATGTTTGTGTTGATTTTGGGATTGTGATTTGAACATGGATCTGTATGTTTGTGTTTGACTTTTGAGATTGTGATTTGAACATGGACTGGTATGTTTGTGGTTGACTTTTGGGATTGTGATTTGAACATGGACCAGTATGTTTGCATTTGACATTTGGGATTGTGATTTGAACATGGACTGGTATATGTTTGTGTTCAACTTTGGGAACTGTGGTTTGAACATGGATTGGTATGTTTGTGATTGACTTTTGGGATTGTGATTTGAACATGGACTGGTATGTTTGTGTTTGACTTGGGAGCTGTGGTTTGAACATGGACAGGTATGTTTTTTTTATACTTTTGGGATTGTGATTTGAATATGGATCTGTATGTTTGCATTTGACTTTTGGGATTGTGATTTGAACATGGATTGGTATGTTTGTGGTTGACATTTGGGATTGTGATTTGAACATGGACTGGTATGTTTGTGGTTGACATTTGGGATTGTGATTTGAACATGGACTGGTATGTTTGTGGTTGACATTTGGGATTGTGATTTGAACATGGACTGGTGTGTTTGTGTTTGACTTTTGGGATTGTGATTTGAACATGGACTGGTATGTTTGTGGTTGACATTTGGGATTGTGATTTGAACATGGACTGGTATGTTTGTGTTTGACATTTGGGATTGTGATTTGAACATGGACTGGTATGTTTGTGTTTGACATTTGGGATTGTGATTTGAACATGGACTGGTATGTTTGTGGTTGACATTTGGGATTGTGATTTGAACATGGACTGGTGTGTTTGTGTTTGACATTTGGGATTGTGATTTGAACATGGACTGGTGTGTTTGTGTTTGACATTTGGGATTGTGATTTGAACATGGACTGGTGTGTTTGTGTTTGACATTTGGGATTGTGATTTGAACATGGACTGGTGTGTTTGTGTTTGACATTTGGGATTGTGATTTGAACATGGACTGGTATGTTTGTGGTTGACATTTGGGATTGTGATTTGAACATGGACTGGTGTGTTTGTGTTTGACATTTGGGATTGTGATTTGAACATGGACTGGTGTGTTTGTGTTTGACATTTGGGATTGTGATTTGAACATGGACTGGTGTGTTTGTGTTTGACATTTGGGATTGTGATTTGAACATATGGACTGGTATGTTTGTGGTTGACATTTGGGATTGTGATTTGAACATGGACTGGTATGTTTGTGGTTGACATTTGGGATTGTGATTTGGACATGGACTGGTATGTTTGTGGTTGACATTTGGGATTGTGATTTGGACATGGACTGGTATGTTTGTGGTTGACATTTGGGATTGTGATTTGAACATGGACTGGTATGTTTGTGGTTGACATTTGGGATTGTGATTTGGACATGGACTGGTATGTTTGTGGTTGACATTTGGGATTGTAATTTTAACATGGACTGGTATGTTTGTGGTTGGGATTGTGATGTGAACATGGACTGGTGTGTTTGTGTTTGACATTTGGGATTGTGATTTGAACATGGACTGGTATGTTTGTGTTTGACATTTGGGATTGTGATTTGAACATATGGACTGGTATGTTTGTGGTTGACATTTGGGATTGTGATTTGAACATGGACTGGTATGTTTGTGGTTGACATTTGGGATTGTGATTTGAACATGGACTGGTATGTTTGTGGTTGACATTTAGGATTGTGATTTGAACATGGATCTGTATGTTTGTGTTTGACTTTTGTCATTGTGATTTGAACATGGACTGGTATGTTTGTGGTTGACATTTAGGATTGTGATTTGAACATGGATCTGTATGTTTGTGTTTGACTTTGGGAACTGTGATTTGAACATGGATTGGTGTGTTTGTGTTTGACTTTTGTCATTGTGATTTGAACATGGATTGATATGTTCGTGTTCAACTTGGGAACTGTGGTTTGAACATGGATTGGAATGTTTGTGATTGACTTTTGGGATTGTGATTTGAACATGGACTGGTATGTTTGTGTTTGACTTGGGAACTGTGGTTTGAACATGGACAGGTATGTTTTTTTTTATACTTTTGGGATTGTGATTTGAATATGGATCTGTATGTTTCCATTTGACTTTTGGGATTGTGATTTGAACATGGACTGGTATGTTTGTGTTGATTTTGGGATTGTGATTTGAACATGGATCTGTATGTTTGTGTTTGACTTTTGAGATTGTGATTTGAACATGGACTGGTATGTTTGTGGTTGACTTTTGGGATTGTGATTTGAACATGGACAGTATGTTTGCATTTGACATTTGGGATTGTGATTTGAACATGGACTGGTATATGTTGTGTTCAACTTTGGGAACTGTGGTTTGAACATGGATTGGTATGTTTGTGGTTGACTTTTGGGATTGTGATTTGAACATGGACTGGTATGTTTGTGTTTGACTTGGGAGCTGTGTTTGAACATGGACAGGTATGTTTTTTTATACTTTTGGGATTGTGATTTGAATATGGATCTGTATGTTTGCATTTGACTTTTGGGATTGTGATTTGAACATGGATTGGTATGTTTGTGGTTGACATTTGGGATTGTGATTTGAACATGGACTGGTATGTTTGTTTGACATTTGGGATTGTGATTTGAACATGGACTGGTATTTTTTTGACATTTGGGATTGTGATTTGAACATGGACTGGTGTTTGACTTTTGGGATTGTGATTTGAACATGGACTGGTATTTGTGGTTGACATTTGGGATTGTGATTTGAACATGGACTGGTATGTTTGTGTTTGACATTTGGGATTGTGATTTGAACATGGACTGGTATGTTTGTGTTTGACATTTGGGATTGTGATTTGAACATGGACTGGTATGTTTGTTGACATTTGGGATTGTGATTTGAACATGGACTGGTGTGTTTGTGTTTGACATTTGGGATTGTGATTTGAACATGGACTGGTGTGTTTGTGTTGACATTTGGGATTGTGATTTGAACATGGACTGGTGGTTTGTGTTTGACATTTGGGATTGTGATTTGAACATGGACTGGTGTGTTTGTGTTTGACATTTGGATTGTGATTTGAACATGGACTGGTATGTTTGTGGTTGACATTTGGGATTGTGATTTGAACATGGACTGGTGTGTTTGTGTTTGACATTTGGGATTGTGATTTGAATATGGACTGGTGTGTTTGTGTTTGACATTTGGGATTGTGATTTGAACATGGACTGGTGTGTTTGTGTTTGACATTTGGGATTGTGATTTGAACATATGGACTGGTATGTTTGTGGTTGACATTTGGGATTGTGATTTGAACATGGACTGGTATGTTTGTGGTTGACATTTGGGATTGTGATTTGGACATGGACTGGTATGTTTGTGGTTGACATTTGGGATTGTGATTTGGACATGGACTGGTATGTTTGTGGTTGACATTTGGGATTGTGATTTGAACATGGACTGGTATGTTTGTGGTTGACATTTGGGATTGTGATTTGACATGGACTGGTATGTTTGTGGTTGACATTTGGGATTGTAATTTAACATGGACTGGTATGTTTGTGGTTGGGATTGTGATGTGAACATGGACTGGTGTGTTTGTGTTTGACATTTGGGATTGTGATTTGAACATGGACTGGTATGTTTGGTTGACATTTGGGATTGTGATTTGAACATATGGACTGGTATGTTTGTGGTTGACATTTGGGATTGTGATTTGAACATGGACTGGTATGTTTGTGGTTGACATTTGGGATTGTGATTTGAACATGGACTGGTATGTTTGTGTTGACATTTAGGATTGTGATTTGAACATGGATCTGTATGTTTGTGTTTGATTTGTCATTGTGATTTGAACATGGACTGGTATGTTTGTGGTTGACATTTAGGATTGTGATTTGAACATGGATCTGTATGTTTGTGTTGACTTTGGGACTGTGATTTGAACATGGATTGGTGTGTTTGTGTTTGACTTTTGTCATTGTGATTTGAACATGGATTGATATGTTTGTGTTCAACTTGGGAACTGTGTTTGAACATGGATTGGAATGTTTGTGATTGACTTTTGATTGTGATTTGAACATGGATTGTATGTTTGTGTTTGACTTGGGAACTGTGGTTTGAACATGGACAGGTATGTTTTTTTTATACTTTTGGGATTGTGATTTGAATATGGATCTGTATGTTTCCATTTGACTTGGGATTGTGATTTGAACATGGAGGTATGTTTGTTTGATTTTGGGATTGTGATTTGAACATGGATCTGTATGTTTGTGTTTGACTTTTGAGATTGTGATTTGAACATGGACTGGTATGTTTGTGGTTGACTTTTGGGATTGTGATTTGAACATGGACCAGTATGTTTGCATTTGACATTTGGGATTGTGATTTGAACATGGACTGGTATATGTTTGTGTTCAACTTTGGGAACTGTGGTTTGAACATGGACTTGTATATTTGATTTTGACTTTTGGATTGTGATTTAAACATGGACTGATATGTTAACTTTGTGTTTAAATATTATTTAGTATACATTGTGAAATTTACAATAAAGTTTTCAATTAACAAGCAAATTCAATGAATTAGAATCTTCTATCAATGATACTTTCCATCAAGATGGATGGAATGACATATAAATCGTCAGATTTACAGGGGTAGGATAATTTAAATATCAGAAAATCATGACAAACCCTTTCAAATCAAACAAGCAAATTCAGTGAATTAGGATCTCCTGCCCGCAGCTTCTTTTTTGTGATTTGCACTTATGTTCAAAGGGCCATAACTTTGAGGAAAATGAGCAAACCAACTCAGGATAACGATATGTGCATCTCCTATCTATGTTGATACTTTGCACTAAGTTTGGTGAAATAGTTTTGGAGAATTAGCGCAGACAAAAATTCCAGAGGGAAGAAAGAAGACTCAAAATTAATATCCCCCTCTTTCTTCAGAAGTTGGGGCATAATTACAATACTTACAGTTACAATTTGGGAAACTATAGTAACCGTTGGCACACCTTCCACAATCTCTGGTATCAAAGTTATCCTCACACGGACACTGTCCAGTCTCTACATCACAGGTCTGGCTACTACTACCATCTGTATTACATTCACATGCTGAAAAAATTGAACATGTGGGAAATAATAAACATACAATTAACAAGGCATTTTAATGGAAATTTAAAAGAACTTAAGTAAAACACTGTTATAATGCCCCTCAATAACTTTGCCACCTGCTTTTTGTCATAGTAACACAACCTTATAATGCCCTTGGTAACTTTACACTATCCACAGTAAAACCCTGTTCTAATGCCACTCAATAACTTTGCCACCTCGCCTATTGTAACAGTAAAACTTTGTTTGGAGCATAAAATATCATTTCTCCACTCCCTTACTTAAGATCAAAACCAGGGATTTTTCTGGTCATGTTATGAACGGGACCTTGGAATGCCACTTTTTCTTCAAGTTTTCCCGCTCAATTTATGTTGTCAATTTGGAAAATTTAAACCTATAAAACTGGGGAAAATGTATGACTTTTGGCATTGGGAATGGGATCTTTTACTTGATCCTGTGAGTAGCAAGAAAAACTTCTGAAAACATAACTTAATAGGTTACTTACGTAAACACTCTGGGAAGTTGTAGAAACCAAATTCACACATGTCACACCTACGTCCAGTGTAGTTAGGCTTACATGGACACTGTCCACCACCAGCATAACACAGCTTATCTTCTGTGCCGTTTAAGTAACAATCACAGGGTTTACATTCTGGGTAGCCATAGTAACCAAGCTACAGCTATAAAATAGGAAATAAAATGGAAAAAATCTAAAGCAAATATATATATATTTCAGTTGTGTGCCTTTTGCTATGGTTCCATTTCTGGTGGCCAAAATTTGGCATTGGCCTCTTATTAATGAGAAATTCTTTCAAAAAGCAATCTACTTTAGCAAATTTGTGAAAAAATACTTTAAGATGGACAATATTTCCAAAGAATTTTGACAATTTGACTACAAGTTATGTTTTAATTTGTGGTAACCTATTTTGTGAAGAACAATTGTTTCCATTAGATGTAATATTGCATAATTTTTTTTTCAATAAGAACACTGTTTTTCCCTGAATTTGCACTGTAAAAACACAAATATCAATAGGTATTAATCATTTTGCATGCTGGAAAATCAGTTTGACAATAATAAATGAAGCCAAATACTAAAATATTGCACAGATGGAACATTATGCCAGGTGAAACAATAGCAACCCAGACTCTTAAATGGCGATCTAAAAACTTGTTTTATTCTTACACATAATTAACATCTGTGAAAAATCTTAAACACCACTACTCCACTTTGAACATTTAAGCTTTTTAAGAAGCTTGCAAATTCTATTGCAAGTCACAAAGAAAAACCTACCTATCACACATTTCTCCAGAGAATTCTGGTCTACATTCACAGCGACCTGTTTCTTCATCACAATTACCAGTGTGGTAATTCTCAAAACACTGACATGCTAAACAAAAAAAAATATATGCTTAGCAATACATGAAGGAAACAAATTCAATGAACAGTATCCAACATTGAATACATTAATTATAAATTTTTTTGTGAATACAAATTTTTGTGGCTTTAAAAACTAGTTATCATTTTGCTGGGTAAATTTTCTCAGTAAAGATACAACAAAGGTATTACATTTAAGGGAAATTTAAAAATCAATAAAAATTTCTGTATTTGTTAAAAATGTTTCTAGACCTGGAGATTTTTCTATGAAACTCGTTTTTTTTAAATACACAAATATCTGTATAACAAATGTATATCAGTTGAAATATTCAGCCTTTGAATACTTACGGACACAAGCATCTGTAGCATTCCTCAATCTACCTGCTGGTCTGAAGTATCCTGGTACACATCTATGACAGTTTATACCCATGGTGTTATCCTAAAAAATCAGAAATATCTGTATAGATTTAATACATGTCCAAGACCACAATGGCAAACTAAGTTTAATATGTAAAATTCTACTAAGAAAAGAGGTCATATGTGCTGGAATGGTGAGCATCTTCTTGATAATATGTGAAATTTCACCAGGAAAATGAAATTGGGTGCTTCAGAAGGGCAAGAATTTCCTATTAAGTATGACAAATGAATCAAGAACTTTTAGGGAGAACAGTGCAGACCAACTGTACATTTGGTCCAGTATTGTGCTTTATGCCCCTATTAAACTTTTACTCATATCAAGGTGGCCAGTTCTGAGATGGTGGCAGAAAAAAAGATTGCCTAAAGACAACAACCAACCTTTAAGCAAATGAACAGATAAACTTTCTCAATAGCAAACACTGATTATAAATTTCCTAACTTTAGACGGGCACCAGAGTAAACGTCAAGTTGTGTTAGTATTATTAATATTTGAACAAATTCAATAAGTAGTAAAAATAATTAATTCAGACCCTTGATCTATGCACCTAAATTTGGTATGCGACACATCTTTTCTTGTTGGTTTACATTTGTTCCAATTTGTTTGTTTAAAATCCATCCACAGACATGGAAGATATGGACTGTACATGATACTATGATAGATGGACAGATGGATGGACTTGGAGACAGACAAGGTGATTCTAATATGCTCCCATAAATTTCATTTGCAGGAGATATAAAAACACTCAATTTGTAACCAATCATACACACCTGACAATTCTGACAGACACCTCCACCTTCATACTTGCCGTGGATATCTAAACTTTGACCAAGTCTATCTACATTCTCATCATAAACACATTCATCAGAGTGCCCATGACATTCACAAGCTGAAAACAAACATTAATTAAAGAAATAAGTTATTTTAGGAATAACATTTAATTTGTTGTGGTTTACAGAGCATAGACAAGATTATGAAAGTGGTAATTCTCATAAAACTGGAAAGCAATTATAAATCCCTTTTTATGATTTTATAAAAGAATTTAGGTAAAGGGGGATTCTACCTGTAATACCTGGAGGACCTTAAACTCAAGTTGTTTCCTTTTCGACTTTGAAATATATCATAGTCATGCGCATTGCCATTGGCAGTTAAAACAGATTCCAATCCACATTATCCTAGAGAATTTTTTTGAAAAAGTCATTTCTATTAAAGGGATACTGAAGTCTAGGGGATTATAACCAAAATCGATAGTTATAAGTACAATATTAATAATAAAATTCAAAAAAATAAAAAATTATTCCATTAAGATATATATTTCGCTATTTGAAAATTGCCGAAAATCATCGCCGCAGCTCTTTTGTGTTGGAGGTGAGAAGAACATGCTGTGACGTCATGTGTGAACAAATCTCGCCATGCTATCAATAGTGTGGTTACAGTATAGTGTAAAAGTTGTTAAAAATATTGTTTAAGTATGGTTTTGTGTGCGACCGTTGATTGTAAAAATAATTAAAAAGTTATAATAACTTAGAACTTGTCTCTATTTAGACTTATTTTAAATTGAATAATGACCAATATCGGCTAAATCATGTGCACAGTGATCTATGCATCAAATGACCTAAAATGATAAAATATTCTTTTATTTTTTCACGATAAATCGATAAGATCTCAATTTCTTAAAAGTAGAATTTACATCCCTTCCTCGCATACAGGTAATTAGAGATTATCAGTAACCTACAGTACCTTTAGATCCTGTTTATTAGACATTCCATCACCGGTAATCAAGAGGTAGATCTACCTTACAATATACAACATAGATCTGAAGATTGATAAGTGTAAATAAACTAAGTGATAAAGTCTTCACGATATCCCATATTAAATTAAAGTATCATTAAATTGGAATTTTAGAAAGATGCATTAAAAATATTTAAAAATATTTCAAAAGATTGATTAACGAATGTATAAATTGATGGGTCTACTGTCGTGACTGGCGGTATGGAATTAAAATGATTTAAATCAATGAAATATTCCTATTCGTAAATTCAATTTTAAACATCAAAAACTCTTAATTTTTAAAAAAAATTAAATTAAATTAAATTAAAAAAATTAAATTAAAAATATTTAAAAATATTTCAAAAGATTGATTAACGAATGTATAAATTGATGGGTCTACTGTCGTGACTGGCGGTATGGAATTAAAATGATTTAACAGGGTTCGATTTTAGCGATATTTACCACTAGCAAAAATTAGCTTGTACAATTTTTATTCACTAGCTAAAATGAAAAATGACTAGCTAAAATTTATGAAACAGTTTTAATAGTTCAGAGCTCTCCCCTAGGTTTGATATTTTTGATGTACTAGCACCGTCACTTTCATTGGATTTATCCGCCGGCCATTTGAAAACATTTGTAATGGACTTTTGCGACATTTTTTTTTTACTTTTTTATTCACGTGCTACAGTAAAGCATGACGGTAATGGGATTTCCACTGGTCTATTTTAAACAACGAATCAGAGACGAAGACTAAATTAAGCAGCCAATCGTAGCCACGTGTTCCGGGCAATTGACGTATATGCCCGAGTAATCTGAATTTGTTTACGATAGAGATGCCCAGACAATATGACTTATTTCGACCGATTTTCGTTTTTTTTTCGTTTTAAATTTCATTTGGAACATACAATGTGACGGTTAATTAAAAAGTAGATTGTAAATGATTTAGCTTCTTTTTTTATTCACTCGCTCAACTATGCGAGTGGCTTTTATTTCCACTCGCTATTCGGCAGATCTACAAGCTATTAGCGAGTATGCGTGCCTAATTTCGAACCCTGTTTAAATCAATGAAATATTCCTATTCGTAAATTCAATTTTAAACATCAAAAACTCTTAATTTAAACAAAAAAAAGTTTCCCCCGCTTCTCATGTCATTGACGCGAAGAAAAAAAGAAAGAAAGAAAAGTCTAACAGTGTGATCTAGTTCAGGACTATTTTGAGTGCTGACGGCGAAAGTCCGTCGAGGCCCATCCTTTATAAAAATTGTATAAATTTACTTTTGAATTAATTTCCATACAATGACGTTTTCAATAAGACTTGACTACAAATTTCATGAAAACTAAAATAAAGTACAATATCCACGGTATGTATCATTTACTATGTTATACTGCTGTTTGTGTTCACCATATCATTTCATAATTTCTGCTACTTCGTCTGTTTCACATCTTGATATAAATGAAATTATCTTGACTATGATTTTGCCTTACAAGTTATAACATATTCAGATATAAATGGAATTATCAGGACATGGATTATACAATTCAAGCAATAAGTATAGCTAGCGTCATCTTGATATAAATAAAATAATCTTGAGATATATAATACAATCCAAGTAATAATTATTGACATGACTGGTGACATCTTGATATAAGTGAAATCATGGTGAGATGTGAAGATACTTACATGTAAGTACAAATAATTAATACATGTATAAACTAAAGAGAATGTATTGTCCAATTTTCATTAGTTTTAAAAGGACAGCTTATTTCCCGGTTCCAATGGTACACATATATAAAGAAATTGGGAAACAATTATAACTTAGATTTACAACATAGTTGCCATCTTCTGAAAGAAATGCCTCTCTTGTTTTCCAAACTATACACAGGATGAAATAACTCTCCTGTTTATTGTGTAACCAGTAGGTGATCTAACGACGAAACGCATTGAAAATAAAAATTAAAAAGTGAAATTAAATTCTTGGCTCAGAACAATTGTGTGGCAGAAAGGGCTCAATAGTTGGTCAGGTGGCCCAATCGGTAGAGCGTCTTAAGCTTGTTAGTATTGTGAAGGTGCCGGGTTCGAGTTCCGGTTACGCCGCTGATTTTTTTTCTTTTCCTGTTACATTTGGGGAATCATCCGACCCTTGGCATTTGCTGACCAATAAGTTGGTTCCAGGGATGGAACCCGCTGGTTTCGATTCAAGGGAGTTATATAGAAAACTGAAGATGGGAGGAATGTGGCAAACCGTTTAGCTCACAATCGGTAGAACGTCCCGCTAGTATTAGGAAGCTCCCGCGTTCGAGTCCCGGTGTAGCGGCTGCATTTTTTCTTTCCTGTTAGTACATCAAAAGTAGCTATCCCCTCTTCTGATTTATAAATGCTTGTTATTCTTTTTTTCTTACATTATTATTACCATTAATATTATTTTAATGCATATTAACATCATTTTCTGGAAGGACCTATTTATTTATTTATTTATTTTATATACGTATTTATTATAAATAAATATAAGTAAAAGTCTGAAATAATTATTGTGAAAAATGATGTTTTTAAAAATTCTCTAAAAATTATAGATATTTATAAATTGTGAGACTACCAACATCTTAAAACAAGGTGTGTAGATACACAACCACTGAAGCAGTTATAGGGTTGGTAAATATACAGGAAGTGTCAATATACCTGTCTCGTTAAGTTTATTAGGTACACTCCGATATACAACTAGTCGATCAATATTAAGGGTTTAATTACAGGTGACTATAATAATAATAATAATAATAATAACTTTATTCTCATAAACCGTAAATGTTTTTTTTTTATTTTTGATTTTCATGACTGGCCATGGTTAATGTCTTCTCGTCTTATGTTGTTTCTTGCAATCGTTGCTAATCGCAAAACTTCTTGGTTGAAATGCACGATCTCAAGGTCAAAGCTGTCGATTATACATTTTTAAATAAATTGCAATTTTTAATTTTGTCTTTGATCTGTACGATTTCTGTGTAGCAAATGCATTCCCTCTCAGTGTTCATTGCTCAGCAGTTTCATTATATATGTCCCAAACCTACAAACGATGATCATTATCTATAACTTCGTATGAATCCGATTTGAATAAATTCTCTGGTTCACTTTCAGTTCCCTAATATTCTGACTCAAAATCGAAAAGATAATATGCAATTTCTAATAATATGGATAAGTAACAACTCGTAAGATGCGACACTTCAGTATATATAAACAGTAGTTAGGAAGAGTGGTTGTTCACACATGACGTCACAACTTGTTTTCGTACCTCCCGATTGAAGAGTTCCAAAATGGCCCGATGTTACGAATTTTGATTTTTTAAACTTCTATATCTTTTTTATTTCGGCGAATAAAATGGTGAAATTTTCAATATTATAATAATTTACCATAAATTTTCATATTTTGGTCAAATTGGCTAGACTTCAGTATCCCTTTAAACATAGAGCAGTTTAGTCAGTTTAAGATGTTTCTGATTTTAATTTGTATCTTGTCTACCATAATCTGCTTTAAGGGGACAAAAATATTCAGTCTCATCAGGTATCAATCAAATATACATGCAAGTTTTCTTAGTACAAAATGAAATGTTTACTTAAGTAAGCAAGATGTACAAATGAGAAGTTAGATAAGAAGTACATTAATACATATTAAATGTTTCTTTATCAAATAAACGTTTCTATGGTAACACAGAGTTGTTTATACTATGTAAGTCAAAGCCTTGAGTAAGGATTTGAAATATGTTTTAATTTAAAACATAATCCGTTGACATTCTTTCAGATTTGTTACAATTTGTTACGGATTACATGTATATGAATTTCTAAATCTAGACAGCCATTCATACACACAGACTTTGCAGTAAGACTATACTTATTTTATTGAGTTTATTAAAGTGGTGTTACATAACAGCTGTCAGAAGAACAGTTTAACTTGCCAAGTGATCTACTGTACTCTATTAAACCACTGTGATGGATCAGTTGGTAGAGTGCTCACTCTGTAAGTGGGAGATAGTGGGTTCAAACCCCGACCAGGTTTGACCCAAGACTTGAAAGTGGGTAGTGACTGTTCTTTTGCCAAGGCCAGCATTTTGTCAATAGTAGTGAATACAAAGCAAGAACAAAAATCTCAAACCTAGAAATTAAATACTAATGCTACTCATTCTAAAGCTCACACAAAGATTAGGATATTAGACCCTTCAACACCAGTGTATTAATTGACTGATTGAATGGGTTTTATGCCCAAGTGAAGAATTTTCCATTTATATCAAGAGGTCAATGGCTGTAGGCAAAGTAGCAGAAATATTTACCTTTTAAGTGCATTCATGGCAACATGCAGGGAGGGTTTTTTGCTTGCCATTCCAGCATTGATACAAGGCATTAGTTTTAAGGTCTCCTCTGAAGGACCTCAGACTTACATTTCTAAATGCTGAGTGCTTGGATAAAAACAGTCAACACCTATTTTCAGGCCTTGGTTAGACTTGGCTAGGTTTCAAAATCCAAAATCCCACAAAAGAAGCGAGAACTTTACAGACTGTGCTATAGTAGTGGTTCAACACCAGTGTAGACAAGCTCATAAAATATACATACGTTCACAGAAGAACAGTTTTCCACCGCTAGAAGGCCTCCATTTTTTCTGTATAAAACCAGGACAGCATTTTTCACATTGATTTCCACATGTATTGTGTCGACAGCTACATACTAGGATGGACGGATTTGATGAATCGCCTCGGACACATGAATCAGCATGACCATTACAGACACAGCGTCCTCCAATAGATATATCCTTGATACTGTAAAAATACTGAAAACAAAATAATTTTTTTTTATAATTATCAGGACTCACAATGGAACAAGGGTCCATGAAAATGGAAAAAAATAGCTAAAAATCTAATGTAAAAATAACTTAAAGCAGTACAATTTTATTGTAAAAGTTAAAACGTTCAAAATACAGTTGAACCTACCGTAAAGGCCACCTCTTTATAAGGACCACCTGCTTTTAAAGGCAAGTAAAGTTTTATCCCAATGGCCTTTTATTTATGGTTTGTGAACCTGTATATAAGGGCCCCTTGTCCATTCACTTTTATCTGTTCCCTTGAGTGGCCTTTATAGACAGGTTTGACTGTATATACATATATTATAGGAAACACTCTTCCTTGGTTTTACACAAACATACATGACTAAGCAGACTTGCTAATGTTGAAAGCCCCACCCCCACTTAAAATGCTGTATAAAATGCATTGATTTCCCCCACCTAAAATACTGTATAAAATGCATTGATTTACCCCACCTAAAATACTGTATAAAATGCATTGATTTCCCCCACCTAAAATACTGTATAAAATGCATTGATTTCCCCCACCTAAAATGCTGTATAAAATGCATCCCCACCTAAAATGCTGTATAAAATGCATTGATTTCCCCCACCTAAAATGCTGTATAAAATGCATTGATTTCCCCCACCTAAAATGCTGTATAAAATGCATTGATTTCCCCCACCTAAAATGCTGTATAAAATGCATTGATTTACCCCACCTAAAATGCTGTATAAAATGCATTGATTTCCCCCACCTAAAATGCTGTATAAAATGCATTGATTTCCCCCACCTAAAATACTGTATAAAATGCATTGATTTCCCCCACCTAAAATACTGTATAAAATGCATTGATTTACCCCACCTAAAATGCTGTATAAAATGCATTGATTTCCCCCACCTAAAATGCTGTATAAAATGCATTGATTTCCCCCCCTAAAATGCTGTATAAAATGCATTGATTTACCCCACCTAAAATGCTGTATAAAATGCATTGATTTACCCCACCTAAAATGCTGTATAAAATGCATTGATTTACCCCACCTAAAATGCTGTATAAAATGCATTGATTTACCCCACCTAAAATACTGTATAAAATGCATTGATTTACCCCACCTAAAATACTGTATAAAATGCATTGATTTACCCCACCTAAAATACTGTATAAAATGCATTGATTTACCCCACCTAAAATGCTGTATAAAATGCATTGATTTACCCCACCTAAAATGCTGTATAAAATGCATTGATTTACCCCACCTAAAATGCTGTATAAAATGCATTGATTTACCCCACCTAAAATACTGTATAAAATGCATTGATTTACCCCATCTAAAATGCTGTATAAAATGCATTGATTTACCCCACCTAAAATACTGTATAAAATGCATTGATTTACCCCACCTAAAATACTGTATAAAATGCATTGATTTACCCCACCTAAAATGCTGTATAAAATGCATTGATTTCCCCCACCTAAAATGCTGTATAAAATGCATTGATTTACCCCACCTAAAATGCTGTATAAAATGCATTGATTTCCCCCCACCTAAAATGCTGTATAAAATGCATTGATTTCCCCCATCTAAAATGCTGTATAAAATGCATTGATTTACCCCACCTAAAATACTGTATAAAATGCATTGATTTCCCCCACCTAAAATGCTGTATAAAATGCATTGATTTACCCCACCTAAAATACTGTATAAAATGCATTGATTTACCCCACCTAAAATACTGTATAAAATGCATTGATTTACCCCACTAAAATGCTGTATAAAATGCATTGATTTCCCCCACCTAAAATGCTGTATAAAATGCATTGATTTACCCCACCTAAAATACTGTATAAAATGCATTGGTTTTAACATGTAAAAATCTGAATTCAAATTATAATTTGGGTAAATCCATGGAGGCTAATAAGTTATATTAGCATAAATCTCATGGATCTCCTTGGCACTATTGTAGTATTTAATCTGCGGAGGACTTAAATAAGCATTATTGTGCATCATTGCAAAAATCCTGAAAATTAGTACACTGCTAAACTTAATATGTTTTTCAGTACAGTAACCCCTGTCTATAAATGCCACCAAAGGGAATCAGCAAAAGTGACCTTTATGGGCAGATGTGTAACAACTCCTAATGAAGTGCAATGCCTAATGAAGTCTGGACTTCATTAGGTGTCAAAATATCAATACCTATCTATTGACATTGACAATTTAAATGTCTAATGAAGTCCAAAGATTGAGGCTTCAGACAAGAAGTCTAGTACATGTATTGCAAAATAAAATTATTCTCAAAATTGAATCTATTTGACTTCTTGTATTGGAGAATTCAACACCAAGTCCAGACTTCATTAGGTGTTGGGACTTATTAGGAGTTGCTACACAGGTAACTTTTATTTATAGGTTCAAGTAACATGACTAAAATACAAATGGGATAAAATTTCCCTGACCTTTAGAAGCAAGCAGCCCTTATATAGAGGAGGTATTTAGGGCAGGTTTGACTGATAACACTACTCACTCTACGGGTAACTGTAGGGTCCTGTCGGGCGATGTCCATCAAATGTCCCTGTAGAGTCTTAGTTCTCAACAGCTTCATTCTTACATTGGTAGCCTTTGTCCAGTTTTGCAATGCCATGGTGTTTGAGAAGCTCATGGCACTTGGACGCCCATTTACCAATGAAACTACAATCTGTAAAATAGCAATGTATAAATCATGTGACAATCATGTGATTATAAACATTCTTATATGTGACAAAATTATTATTTTCATTTGGGGCCAGTGGTGCAATGGCCCCTTCTGGATTGACCACTTAATATACAGTAAAACCTTGTTATAATGCCCCTCGATAACTTTGCCACCTCACTTATCGCTACACTATTTTGAAGTCCCAAAATCCATTTTGTTTATGTTTTTCTTTATCCGCCTCCCCCAATTTATTGCCAACCCCCTTTATAACGCCAAAAATCTGACTGAAAAAATGGTGGAGATGAATCAAGGTTTTACTGTAAATTCATCTATGATCTAATGCTTGGAATTTACAATATACTTTGTACAAATGTACTGGAGCATGCTGGTATGTAGAATGGTCAGCACATATGCCAACAATACAGAAAATGGTCAGCACATATGCCAACAATACAGAAAATGGTCAGCACATATGCCAACAATACAGAAAATGGTCAGCACATATGCCAACAATACAGAAAATGGTCAGCACATATGCCAACAATACAGAAAATAGTCAGCACATATGCCAACAATACAGAAAATGGTCAGCACATATGCCAACAATACAGAAAATGGTCAGCACATGCCAACAATACAGAAAATGGTCAGCACATATGCCAACAATACAGAAAATGGTCAGCACATATGCCAACAATACAGAAAATAACAGAAACCACATGGTCATGATATCATACAGGCTCTGAGCCAACCAATGTAAAATGTAGATAGATGGAAGCAAGGTGTGCCATTTCACAATTGTGAACGAAGTGTAAAACAGAAAGACAAAATAGTTTGAGTTTTGGAATTTAAAATTAACATATTCCCCACTCTACATAAACATCCTCAAGATATTGTTGGAGATTAAATGCAGGTACTGGTACGTTTTTGAACCTATTTGTGTCAATTGTTGAAACTCACCTCTCCATTTTCAAGGGGGACAATCTTTGAGAATCGAGTTGAGCAGATAACATCATCGTCATGTTGAATTCTCTGGTCAGCTTGTGAATTGAAGAATTTGAAACAGTCGCTTGCCGATCCTGCAAAATATTGCCATGGCATCCATGTCTTTCCAAAGTCAATAGAACGCTCCAAGACCCAGACCTCTGGCCGAGGTGAGTTGGCCATCCTAATGAATACATATGCCACATGAAATACCTGGAAAAACAAAATGTAGTAAATAAAACTAGATAAGTCTTTTGCGAGAAAAATCTCCAAAGATCACTGCATTGGTTATGCTTCCCAACTTAATTTGCTGTTGTCTCATGTTGATATACACTTGTTTCAAGTTTGATCAAAATCTATTCATAGATTTGGAAGTTATGAAATGGACACAATATTGAAAAAGAAGGAAGACAGACAGACAGACAGACAGACAGACAGACAAGGTGATTCCTTTATTACCCCCACCCCAACCTTCAGTTTAGTACTGTTTACTAGGGGTATAATGTATTTTAATAAGTTACTCATTTGTAATAGCATCATTGCATATAAGTAACACTACAGTACTGTCAGCCATGACTATAAAAGCCACCCAAGGAAGCATTTAAATGGGGTCAACATGAGTGCCTCTCTCCACCTAGGTTCAAACCCCACTTGGGACAGATCCTAGGATGCCGAAGGCCAGTGCCCTGGTATTTTACTAGTTTCCTCCAACTACAATCAAACCACCTCGATCTACCAACCACAAACTGACCACTTCGATATGAGTGAAAGAATCCTGACTGGAGTGTAAATCACCATTACTCCACTCTACTCAACTCATTCTGAAAAATATCTATAGTAAACTTTTAAAATACATGTAGCTTTGATATGATAGCATGGGGTGGGGTGAGGTGGGTGTTGAACAAGTAACATTATAAATGTTATAACTAACAGCAAATTTGTATTGACTTTATCTAAATCAGAATTGCTGACAACAGAAGTCTTATTATGTATATATAACACAGTTACACAGTAGTGCAAACAAGGACACTTGACATTCTTGTATCTTTAATAATCTGTAACAGTGGATATTTCAAAGCTTGTTTATAAATGCTGATATGCAAGTATGTGACAACAAGGAATAAGTCAATATTTCATAGGGCATAATGGAAAACATGGACTGGACTTTGGGACTTTGATTTTGGACTCTGGATTTGGACTCTAGAGTTGGACTCTATGCTTGGACTAACATGTACTATACACCTTATTTAACATTTATAATTTTATTGTCAGTAAATGCCTCCACATCACCAGTAAATTTAATTCAATTACAATCAATGAACAAAGCTATGTATTATGTGACATTTGTTGATTTGTCCAAATCCAGAATCTATAAAGTCCAGTCCGGGTTTTTCATTACACCAGTGCGAAGCTGTCTATAAATTTTAGTGTGAGTTTGCGATGACAGGGAATATACTAAGTCACCGATAAGTACAAGTATCCCAAAGTACTTAGAATTAGTCCATTGTGTGTCTACTGTCAGATAATAAAGTATACATTATACTTTAATAACCTGATGAGTGCTTAAGAATTTGATAAATTTTATACTGTAAAATCACCGTTATCACAATCAGACCGCAGAATTGTGGGGCTACCCCAGCCACAGAAGAATGTCTGTTACATGTATATATACCATCAAGGGGGGTTCTAATGGGTAGCAAATCAAACCAATTTCATTTTGTAAACATGGGTGCTCAAGAAAAATAACTCTCCCTATTCATTGTTGTATCAACTAAGTGTATTTTTTCAAACTAACCTATGTCAGGAGACATAGTGATAGTTTGATATACTGTACAAGTTTAAAAATCTTGACTGGGACCTAAAACCCCATTTTCTGACTCAATCCCCCATTCATATACTGGGTAACCCTATTTTATTTGAACTCACTCTAAACTTGATGCTACTTTTTGTGTTATGTTCTCAATACTGGACAGGGCTGTATATGGGTCTCCTTCCAAATGTTCAAAACCTATATTTCCCCATATACATGTATTTTGAAAGTTGAATTTT
Organism: Anadara kagoshimensis; assembly: GCA_021292105.1. Taxonomy (NCBI): domain Eukaryota; kingdom Metazoa; phylum Mollusca; class Bivalvia; order Arcoida; family Arcidae; genus Anadara; species Anadara kagoshimensis. The sequence continues at coordinate 42,268,652 of CM037860.1, read as the reverse complement.
CCCAATTTGATTAATATACATGTAGGTACCAAGTTTATCTTTTACATTTTTCTTCTATATTTACCCTATTTGATTTTTCACCTAAATTGCATGACACAACATTTAATTTCCAAATTCCAAGGACCAAGGACCCAGTATTAAAATGGAGTGAGACAGACCGGGTACTTGAACCTAATAAGGTACCTTCAAAGATTATATAATCATGGTTTTCAATAATTACAATAATTTCAATAATGCGTGGAGTAATGACGTTTTACACCAATGTCAAGATTCTTTCATTTATATCAAAGCAGGTCAATTCAAGGATGTTGGAGAAAACCAGAGTGCCTGGAGAAAATCCATCAACTTTCAGCAAAGTGAACTAAAACACTTTCTCACACTACATGCTGGATATGTTTCAAGAGAGATTCAAACCTAGTCAGTGAAAGGTAAATGTTTGACTAAATTTGTGTTGTGGCAAGAGTTGAGTAATGGTGTTTAAAATCCTTGTCAAGAATATTTCACTTATATCGTGAGTCAGACATCGCCAGCTATAGGCAGAAGTACAGAAATTTTGCCTGTGTGTTGAGCTGATGGCATTATACATAGAGGATCTTGCATGAGTGTTCATGTAATATTGAATTTATTAAACGAGTTGAATATTTTTTTATGCAACGAGCCTTGGCGAGTTGCATAAAACATTATTCAACAAGTTTAATAAATTCAATATTGCATAAACACGAATGCAAGATTCTATTTATTATATAATCCCATAAAAAACGGGTTTTTCGTAGATTTAAAACGTGTCTTCTCATTATAAGAAAACAGCTGATTGGCCGAAACACAACAATTTCACGTAAATGTGTACATGCGCCAGAAGTAATCCTGCTGAAATATTAAAAGTAAACATCAGTCTGTCCGCAGGATACAAAAACCAAACAAACATTTTCAATTTACATATGTACAATGTATCTTCTTTTCTGAAGAAAAGTACAAAAGTATCAGCTTAAATTAGAAGCAACAAACAGTGTCAAATGAAACAAACAACTGTGAACTAGGTCAATTGTGTGACGTCACTGAAATGACTTTTATGCTTTTATGACGTCACACTCATTCAATACGATTTTTATTGTATGACCGTATTACACGGATTATTGAGTAGATTATATAATAAAGCAGGGTATTTTATCATGCCCAGCCTACATCCGAAAGAACCATGACTTTCATTTTAAAATGCCGAGTGAGTTAAATACATAAGGTACATCTATTTTGTGTTAGATTATTGATGTTTTTTATGATAATATAAAATGTTTTATTTATTTTTGTGTCTGGGACAAGTCTTTAACACTGTAGGTCAACCATGTTACTGGTCAGAATATATGTAAGGCCAAAGAAAATAATATTTTGTTTCTGCTTACACTCCTAGAAAAATTAGGGTCAGTAGGTACATGTAGGCAATTTTTTTAATTGATTTTTTAATTTAAAATTTTAAAATTAATTTTAATTTTTTATATTTTTTATGGGACAATGATGCCAACTTTAACAGTGCTTGTCAAAAAATTGTCATAAAATTTAGGGTATGTCAGGTTAGCGAAAACATGTTTATTTCTTTTTTGGGCCTTAACACTGTAGATCAAGCATGTTACTGGTTGTAATGTATGTAAATACAATGTACCAAGTACTAGACCATTGATAATTGCATTGTAATTATCATGTTTTATGATAGAAAAATTTCTATTGTCGCAGCGATCTAGCTACAAGCAAATTGGTGTAAGGCCCTCTCACCTTTCAATCTGATAAAGTAAAATTTTCTTTTAAAGTAATGGACATCGGACACCTGGTTTTCTTCTTTAAGAGCAATAATAATAATAATTATGAATCATATTTATTTTGATAATAAAGAGTTTTAAAGAAATAAAATTTAGTTATACAAAAAGAAAATATATCAGTTATTTTAGTTTTCATAATTACAATATGCTTAGGGTCAGGTATTTTTAAATTTATTTGTCAAAAAAATTGGGTGAAAAAATTGAACTTGGCACAATAATTGGATTTGATCTATAAAGTTATTTCAGCTGGTATTTTAATTAATTTCATTTCTCCGATTAAACAAGAATATATTGGGTAAATAAAGACATTATTGTTGAATGATTAAAAATTTTTTTTCAAACTTTTATTAAGTTCTAGGGCAGATTAAGTTTTAAAATTTTAAATGTGAAAAAAAATTATCATTAAGACTTTTTAAATCATAAAAAATGTTATTTAGGGGTACCGGTAAGTTATTTCAATCACAGAGGGGGCCTCTATTGGCCAAATGGTTGGTATTCTCACTCCAGAGACAGGTCCTATTGTTTGACAAGGCAGACCATACAACACACTTGCACTTCATGTGCATACACAAACTTGTTCATAGATTAATCTATAGAGATTAAAATTGTTCTTGACACCAACCATCAGCACAACGCAAAGGCAAAATTTCTGCACCTTCTATAGCTGGCAATGTTGAGATATAAGTGAAATATTCTTGACAAGGACATTAACACTATTACTCGACTCTCCCAGTGGGAAAAGGAAAAGACTTCCCTTTTGAGTAACCCCTACTAAAACTTTATTAGTCTAAACAGGAGGGAATGGAATCAAACCATTTGAAACATTTCCGTTAAAAATAATTTTTAGGAAATTTAAAAATTTTACATACCAGTACCAGTATGTAATTTAATGGACGAGTACTGGATATAAATTTAATGGGGAGTGGGGGGACTCCAGAGAGTACAAAAGGAAGTCCTATCCAGACAAGATTTTCGTTATTGTTGACATACTATCATAACTTAACCTATATTTGTAAGTGTTACTTGGTTAACATAATGTTAAATTGCCATTAAAAATATAACATGCTGATAATGCAATGTGTATTCAATAGTCAGAAATTTAACACCCTATTTTATTTGTAAATAAGAAGACTGCATAATAATCTGCTTATAAATCAACATAAAAACCAACAAGTTTCTTGTACAAAATTAAATAGTGTAGATTTGAAAACTGATAAATCTTTCTCTGCATAAGAAAATAAATATGAAAAAAAACAAGAGGCCCAGGGGCCACATCGCTCACCTGAGCAACTTGCTAGGTAGAAGCCGAAATGAGTTCAGTATTGAAGTGAGTGCAGGGGAGGGAGGTTTTGTACAAACTGAAATCTATACTTCCTACCGATGCTTTTCACTAAACAATTTGTAAGTATTTCTATGTATCGTAAAAGGTTGATGTTTCGACAAGCCTCGGCTTATTCCATTACCTTTTTCTTACAGCATTTCAACCAATGAAATAATTTTAAAAAAAATTTTCATCATGCAATCTACCAATCTCAAAAGAGAGAAAATGCATAGGCCGAATACTGTAATCGGGAAATGGCAAATAGAAATTATAGAATACAGCAGGATTTACATTAAAAATTAGCTTTTAAATACAAGTACAATTAATATATTTCTCATGAACAATATATTTAACTTTATATCAAAATACTTATATAAAAGAATACAGCATGGAAAATACACTATTATTTAACCATGATTTGAACAAACTTGAATCTACACTACCTGAGGATGCTTCCATTTTAATTTGAGCTTTCCTGGCCTAATAGTTTTTGAGGAGAAGATTTTTAAAGATTCTCTCTATATATTCCTGTGTAAAACTTGATCCCCCTCTTGTGGCCCCTCCCTACCCCCAGGGACTATGATTTGAACAAACTTGAATCTACACTACCTGAGGATGCTTCCATTTTAATTTGAGCTTTTCTGGCCTAATAGTTTTTGAGAAAAAGATTTTAAAAAATTTTCTTTATATATTCCTATGTAAAACTTGATCCCCCTCTTGTGACCCCTCCCTACCCCCGGGGACCATGATTTGAACAAACTTGAATCTACACTACCTGAGGATGCTTCCATTTTAATTTGAGCTTTTCAGGCCTAATAGTTTTTGAGAAGAAGATTTTTAAAGATTTTCTCTATATACTCCTATGTAAAACTTGATCCCCCTCTTGTGGCCCCTCCCTACCCCCGGGGACCATGATTTGAACAAACTTGAATCTACACTACCTGAGGATGCTTCCATTTTAATTTGAGCTTTCCTGGCCTAATAGTTTTTGAGGAGAAGATTTTTAAAGATTCTCTCTATATATTCCTGTGTAAAACTTGACCCCCCTCTTGTGGCCCCACCCTACCCCCAGGGACTATGATTTGAACAAACTTGAATCTACACTACCTGAGGATGCTTCCATTTTAATTTGAGCTTTTCTGGCCTAATAGTTTTTGAGAAAAAGATTTTTAAAAATTTTCTTTATATATTCCTATGTAAAACTTGATCCCCCTCTTGTGACCCCTCCCTACCCCCGGGGACCATGATTTGAACAAACTTGAATCTACACTACCTCAGGATGCTTCCATTTTAATTTGAGCTTTTCAGGCCTAATAGTTTTTGAGAAGAAGATTTTTAAAGATTTTCTCTATATACTCCTATGTAAAACTTGATCCCCCTCTTGTGGCCCCTCCCTACCCCCGGGGACCATGATTTGAACAAACTTGAATCTACACTTCCTAAGGATGCCTCCACAAAAGTTTAAGCTTTACAGGCCGAATAGTTTTTGAGAAGAAGATTTTTGAAAAATACCAACAAAGTTTCAATAATTCTCAATTATCTCCCCTTTAAAGAGGGTGTGGCCCTTCATTTGAACAAACTTGAATCCCCTTCACCTAGTGGTGCTTTGTGCCAAATTTGGTTGAAATCTGCCCAGTGGTTCGTGAGAAGAAGATGAAAATGTGAAAAGTTTACGACGACGACGACGACGACGACGACGACGACAACAGACAACGGACAAATTGTGATCAGAAAAGCTCACTTGAGCCTTTGGCTCAGGTGAGCTAAAAATGAATCACTAAATCTATTGATTGCCCCGGGTTTTATGTCCAAGTCAAGAACTTTCACTTATATCGAGTTGTCACCATCTACAGGTGAAGTGGCAGACAAGACTAGAATAATAATATAAGTTACCAATATATTTTATTTTACATTTGTATTAAACATTTAATTTGTTATGTTTGGGAAAATTTTCACTTTTTAAAAATTGGGAAAACATAAGTTTTTTTTTATTTGATGACAAATTGCAAAAGATAGTACCAATATCCTCATTACAAAGATGTTATTGTATATTAATATCTTTGAAATTGTTGTGGGCAGCCAGGGCTGTATTAATTGGTCAACTGGATTTTTATGTTAACATTTTGCCTCTGTACTGTTTTAGAAATTTTATTAGTAATATTTCTACAAGAGAAACTACTTATATTTGGCAGTAATTTGAGGCAAACTAAGTCACTGTTAAATCAGAAACTTATTATTTTAGGGTATTTTATTCATTAACTACATTCAACCATTAGTCAAAAGTGCAGACATTGTCCTAACTAACCGAAACTGACCAAGAAATTAACAGAAACTGACCACAAACATGACTAATATTAGATACAGTACTATCTACAACCAACATTACAAGTGGTAAGTGTTTTTACATGCATATGTCTAACATGCCCCCCTTATCTACTTGTTACCATGGAAACTGACTGGTTTCAGATTTCATAAATCCTATTAGCTGCTCATTCTGATAACTGGGATGTGTGTAGAAAAGGTTGCCAAGTTTTATAACCAGTACAGGCCTGTCAAAAAATCTAACACTGATGTACCAAAAAAGGGTAGAAACTCGGCTGTCAAGTGGCAGAGATGTGAATGCCAGTGGCTGAACAGCTGTAGAGAGATAGATGGCAGCTGTCGAAAAGAAGTCTAGCTAATGAGGGGCCAAGATGAGCTGTCTATTCAACACTGATTAGTTAGCTTAGTGTTAAACTTTGGGCAGGCCTGTACTGTAGAGATTATCATACCAGATAAATATAGCACCTATATGTAACATGTTACATTATGCAAGCTCTTCAGTTTTATTGTGATGTAACAAGAAATACAGGTTTAATAAAATACAGGAAATGAAATCGACAAAGTTCCCCAAAAAATAATTTGTGGACGTTTATTAGTAGCCAAATTTTCAAAATTTGTGAAAATATAGTACTTTTTACAGTATTTCCCCCCACAATTTTGCTAATAATGTAATATATGTTTATTTTTAAGAATTTCTCAGAAATTAAAACCCCATGGCTACCAGGGATGGAAACATGTAGCGTGGTAGATAAGTAATCACAAACAAGAGGCCCAATAGGGCCTGTAATGCTCAACTGGCAGGTTATTTACATTTTTGATAAATAACATGCAAATCCTATGAAATGGCATTCCACCTCCTTTTTACAGTTGCAACTGGAACCAAAATGGTTGGAAAACAAATCTGCATTGGTCTTTAATGTTTTTGCTATTTATAGGAACTGGAGCCACCTTGGATTTTGGCCGATTTAATTGTTACTAAAGGACTTTTCATGCTGTATTGGGTTAGAATTGACCAATTTAAGAAAAAAATTTCAATGATATAGTTGAAACAAACATCTTATTTGTACACTGCCTAAAAGTTGGGTCAACAATTTTTTTTTCAGGAAAGGTAAAACATTAGGTACACACGCATGCACACACGCTGCGCTATGTCATAAGCTCACATGACCTTTCAGTCAGGTGAGCTAAAAAACTATTGTTAGACTCTGTCAAGGACCTTCCACAACAAATTTGGTTTCAATTGGCCCAGTAGTTTCGGAGAAGAAGATTAAAGTTTACTGAAGCACGCCTTTGGCCAGGTCAGCTATAAACTACTCCTCTGCCAGCATTTTCACAATATTTATGTGTCACAAAAGTTTAATTTAATTTTTAAACTAGACATCTTCGTTCTAAATCTCAAATTTGAACTAAATCGGTCTAAAAATAAACATGTAACGACCATTTATAGGTTTTTGCTATTTATGGCAATGGCAGCCATCTTGGATGATGCAGGAAGTTGATTTGTACAAACTTAATTCTACTCCACCTAGGGACTTTCCACACCACATTTGGCATCATTTGGATATGTGGTTTCAGAGAAGAAGATTTTCAAAGAATTGCCTAAATTTAGCATCTAATTTGCATATTCCGCTAATTAAGAGCAAACAGAAAAAGTAACAGAAAAATCTGTTGCATATATTAAATGCCTAGACATCTACTTTCTAAATCTCAAATTTGAACTAAATCGGTCCATAAATAAACATGTAATGACCATTTATAGGTTTTTGCTATTTATAGCAATGGCGGCCATCTTAGATGCCACACGAAGTTGATTTGTACAAACTTTAATCTACTCCACCTAGGGACTTTCCATACCATATTTGGCATCATTTGGGTATGTGGTTTCAGAGATGAAGATTTTCAAAGAATTGCCTAAATTTAGCATCTAATTTGCATATTCCGCTAATTACGAGCAAACAGAAAAAGTTACAGAAAAACCCGTTACATATATTAAATGGCTAGACATCTACTTTCTAAATCTCAAATCTGATTTTCGGTCCATAAATAAACATGTAATGACCATTTATAGGTTTTTGCTATTTATAGCAATGGCGGCCATCTTAGATGCCACACGAAGTTGATTTGTACAAACTTTAATCTACTCCACCTAGGGACTTTCCATACCATATTTGGCATCATTTGGGTATGTGGTTTCAGAGATGAAGATTTTCAAAGAATCGACTACATTTAGCATCTAATTTGCATATTTCGCTAATTACGAGCAAACAGAAAAAGTTACAAAAAAACCCGTTACATATATTAAATGGCTAGACATCTACTTTCTAAATCTCAAATTTGAACTAAATCGGTCCATAAATAAACATGTAATGATCATTTATAGGTTTTTGATATTTATAGCAATGGCGGCCATCTTGGATGCCCCGCAAAGTTGATTTGTACAAACTTTATTCTACTCCACCTAGGGACTTTCCACACCATATTTGGCATCATTTGGGTATGTGGTTTCAGAGAAGAAGATTTTCAAAGAATCGACTAAATTTAGCATCTAATTTGCATATTCTGCTAATTACGAGCAAACAGAAAAAGTTACAAAAAAATCTGTTACATATATTAAATGGCTAGACATCTACTTTCTAAATCTCAAATTTGAACTAAATCGGTCCAAAAATAAACATGTAATGACCATTTATAGGTTTTTGCTATTTATAGCAATGGCGGCCATCTTGGATGCCGCAGGAATATAATTTGTACAAACTTTAATCTACTCCACCTAGGGACTTTCCACACCAAATTTGGTTCCAATTGGCCAAGTGGTTTCAGAGAAGAAGATTTTCAAAGAATTGCCTAAATTTAGCATCTAATTTGCATATTCCGCTAATTACGAGCAAACAGAAAAAGTTACAGAAAAACCCGTTACATATATTAAATGGCTAGACATCTACTTTCTAAATCTCAAATTTGAACTAAATCGGTCCATAAATAAACATGTAATGACCATTTATAGGTTTTTGATATTTAAAGCAATGGCGGCCATCTTGGATGCCGCACGAAGTTGATTTGTACAAACTTTATTCTACTCCACCTAGGGACTTTCCACATTAAATTTGGCTTCATTTGGGTATGTGGTTTCAGAGAAGAAGAGTTTCAAAGAATTGCCTAAATTTAGCATCTAATTTGCATATTCCGCTAATTATGAGCAAACAGAAAAAGTTACTGAAAAATCCGTTACATATATTAAATGGCTAGACATCTACTTTCTAAATCTCAAATTTGAACTAAATCGGTTCTAAAATAAACATGTAACGACCATTTATAGGTTTTTGCTATTTATAGCAATGGCGGCCATCTTGGATGATGCAGGAAGTTGATTTGTACAAACTTTAATCTACTCCACCTAGGGACTTTCCACACCAAATTTGGTTCCAATTGGCCAAGTGGTTTCAGAGAAGAAGATTTTCAAAGAATTGCCTAAATTTAGCATCTAATTTGCATATTCCGCTAATTACGAGCAAAAAGAAAAAGTTACAAAAAAACCCGTTACATATATTAAATGGCTAGACATCTACTTTCTAAATCTCAAATTTGAACTAAATCGGTCCATAAATAAACATGTAATGACCATTTATAGGTTTTTGCTATTTATAGCAATGGCGGCCATCTTGGATGCCGCACGAACTTGATTTGTACAAACTTTAATCTACTCCACCTAGGGACTTTCCACACCATATTTGGCATCATTTGGGTATGTGGTTTCAGAGAAGAAGATTTTCAAAGAATCGACTAAATTTAGCATCTAATTTGCATATTCCGCTAATTACGAGCAAACAGAAAAAGTTACAGAAAAACCCGTTACATATATTAAATGGCTAGACATCTACTTTCTAAATCTCAAATTTGAACTAAATCGGTCCAAAAATAAACATGTAACGACCATTTATAGGTTTTTGCTATTTATAGCAATGGCGGCCATCTTGGATGCCGCAGGAAGTTGATTTGTACAAACTTTAATCTACTCCACCTAGGGACTTTCCACACCAAATTTGGTTTCAATTGGCCCAGTGGTTTCAGAGGAGAAGATTAAAGTTTACGCACGGACGCACGCACGGACGCACGGACGCACGGACGCACGGACACACGCTTCACCATGGCATAAGCTCAGCTGGCTATAGCCAGTTGAGCTAAAAATCAGTACAAAGCAGATTAATACACATGGTCAGCTCTGGGGTGGTAAAGTGGAGTAAACAGTTGTGCTGGATGGTGGAGTGTCTTGTCCTAAGTGCCTATGCTCCACAGTAGAAAATATGCTATTTAGGTAACCATTGAAATACATGTACACCTATCTTTTAACCACCATGATTAACTGCACATAAATATTAATAGGTTTATAGTGAATTTTTTAATAAACTTTCACACTGTATGATAAAAATTGTGTAATTCATAAGACATTAGTGAAACTTGTGAATCATAATTATGATAAATAGTACATCTTTGTTTAGGTGAAATACCAGACACACTAACAAGAGTTTTTACTGTAGTACTAACAGGAAATGTTTAATTCATAAGTAAATGCTGTAATTCTAGACTTTATTCAACTTAATGACATCAAACTGCAGCTATTTATCAACAACTTTTATACAAGGCCAGGACTATTTTAACACTCAACATAAAATTGCTTCATTATTTATGCCTTCTTATCATTTCCATGAGAAAATAACAGTCTCATGATTAATTTTCTGTCAATTTTGTAAACAGTGTTTCTTTTTTCTTTTTTTTCTTTTTTTTTTTTGGGGGGGGGGGGGGGGGGTTCATTTTAAAAACAAATATGTAAATGAATGTAAATGTTTTGAAAAATAATTTTCACAGAATTTTAATGAATATATACATTATTTGTGTAGATACTTATTATTAAGATAAGTCATATCATTACTTTTTTCATTCAAAATTACATGTTATTGGGGGTAAATATGGAACACTTAATTTCCTTTTTGCTTATAAAAATTACTGAGTGTAACTCTAACTTTATTTGTGCAAAAATATCATTTTATCAATTTTACATATATTTCAAAAATAGGCGAATCTACAACCTTAAGCAATCTTGCTGCATTTTAAAATTTCAAAAGAGGTAAATTCTGCAGAATTGCACATCTTAGAAAATTCCATTACTAAGGGAGACAACTCTGTTGAAACCCTTCATTATCATGTAAAACTTTGTTACGAAACTCTCTTTGTTGTTTGCGCCATCTGTACCAAATTAGATACTTTGTGTTAGAGGTAGACTAATAATGTAATATTAACATCTTAAATCAAGTGGCCTCATCACTATCTTATTGTGAACAGTAACCATTTGTATCAATCTCCTAGTATTTGACAATAGCAAGACCATTATCAATGATTTCGGAACTTAAATATTCTTTACTTAACTTAAATCTGGCAAATTTGAAATCTAAATAATTCTATTAGTTTTCAAGATATCAATAAATTTTAAGTGTCATTTTAAAGATCACTACAAGCTTATTACATATATATTTCAAAATGTTGATTGTTTTAGTTGAAGTAATATATATATATATAGTTTTAAGACTGGAGCCAGAATAGTTGTTGAAGTAGATTTCTTTCTTAAATCATAAGTTTGACACCAGAATTCACACTTCATGTATTATTTTCATTGTCATGTGTATCATTTTTTGAAAATGTAGCACTGTGCCCCAGTGTCAGAATCATTCTTTAACTAAGATTTAACTTGATTTTGGAAAATTTTGGCAATCTATTTTTAGAACATATTTGAAATTATTAATGCAGATGTTTGAAGCTTTGCGTGATCATCAAAATGACACCTGGACTTCTTTATTATTATTAAAATTTCAAAATTTATACAGATCTAAGTTAATGAAAATACTAGTTAAGGAACGATTGTGAAACTGGGCCAGTATTTTAAAACAATGGTTCAAATTAAATTTGTACTTTGAACCTTTTAGTGTAAAGCATAAAATAAAAAATATGATATTTGGATCAATGGAAGAAAAAAACAGGTAGATCTGCATGAAAACAGTTAGTTAATGGGATGCAAATATACAATGTATTCTCTTTAATCTCATTAAATTACCGTTTTTTAACAGGTGCACAGTTATTTAAAGTGGATTTAAATACATTAAGAAATTTAAATGTCACTTATAATTTAATCTCGGATAAAAAGGATATATTTAACTTTTAAATATATGGATCATCTAGCAAAAAAATCTTGTGGTAAACCTAACTTTAAAAGTTTTTATATAAGAGAACTCACCTGGTCAAAGTTAATTGTGAGATTGACTTCATTGAACTGGTTTCCTCTTGAAAGTGGGGGACTTTGCCACCAATGTTCTGTCCCGTCGATGGCATTTTCCGGAGGGTGGTATTTATCCCGGGCTGAGGGGTCACAGATATCACAGAGTTGTCCCTGAATCAGAGGCAGATTTGAAATCTCGGCCGTGGTATCCCTCTCATCTCCACCCCCGGTAAGCCGGCAGAAGAGTTCTGGCATTGGAGTTCCATCTGAGCGAAGTCCACAAGTTGAAGTTGCAATAATTTCTCGATTTTGTGCTAAATTAAAATAAGGCGGCGTGAGAGGCGTTTGTCCTTGCGATTTCACTAAATTTATCAGACAAATTAATAATAAAGTTTTCAGGACGGGAGTTCCGTCCCGAACCGCCATGATTTTATTTCTAAACTAATTTGCTGAGTACGCGATAGGAGAGAAGGGAAGGCACTAATTCATTTGGTACATTCCATTTTTTCGACAGGGGTGTTAGTGTGTATATGTACTTTAAAGTGTCTTAAGTCCTTTGTGATTTTAAAAGTTTTCATTGCTATATATATCCAAATGTGTCTCACATTAATTTATCAAGCTTTTATCAGCTGAGTTATCGGTAAATAAGGCATTAATAAAAACGAATTAGCGGTATGGCTTCCCCAAACAATAAATGGGATATCTTAACAAGTTGAGGTTCTCATTAGGGTTTCTTGGTTGGTTGATTACATTATACTGTGTGTCAATAAAAGGTGACCTGATGGGGTTCTGTTTGGAATTAATCATAATAAAACCGTATTGTGCAGTTCTTAAAAGACTCTTAGTCAAATTAAAAACGATAATTATAGATATGTTCAAACTTACATTTTAAGTTAAAATATAATGAAATAAATAAATACATAAATAAATAAAATATTAAAATGTAACTGAGAATTAGTTTTTGTCTTTAATTGTGCGAAAAAAAGCGTCACTTTTCTAAATAGGCCGAAATTTAATTTCTGTCGTCAACGGCCCTTTTTATTTTATGATAGGGGTCCCATTGGAACAGAAATAATTCGGTGCCTATTTTCTATTTTTCTAATTGTAACCGTACCCGGTGAAAGTATGTTCATCGAGTTCAATTGTTCCCAACTTTTTTCAAAGTTGTTTCCAGTTCAAAATATGCATTGAAAATAATAAACTATAAATATCTATGTTAAAATCACGAACTTGCCGCAACCCGACGATTTTGTTGGCCGAAATATCTGCCTTTACGGTGGTGTTTGATATATTGGTCAGCGATGGTAAAGGTACCCGGTTTTATATGATACGATATATATATATATATATATATTAAATGCTTAAAATCCATTCCCCGGTACCTGTGTGTATTAACATTGTAAAGAGTCTGGACAATTTCATTGATAAGAATTTTAAAAAGTTAATTGTAGACCTACAGAAAAAAATGTTGAACGGTTCCGCAAATAAACTGACACCAACTGATTTGTAATGTTCATAGATGGTAAACCCAGACACATTCTAAAGGTCACGGTCTCGGTTGTCGAGTGGTTTAAAGACCACTTACGGATCACATCGCCTCTCACCACCTAGGTTCGAACCACTCTCAGACTAGATCGTAGTGTGAGACAGTTGGTCAGTTCTTGTTGAAGGTCTATGTTTTTTGGCCACTCCGGTTTTCTCAGCCATTTCTTAACTGACCACATAGACATAAGTGAAAGATTCTTGACTTCCTGAAGCAATCAATTTTACGAAGCCCTTTTGGTGACACGAACGAGTAAATTTTAAGTCGTGCGCATGAGTTGTAATATTCAAATTTCTTCGTGTCCCCAAAAGGACTCCGTACAATTTCACATGCTTGCGGTTATCAGTAACTGTAAACAATGTGGCACTTTTTACAATGTGTGGTTTCTGCGGTTTGATTCACTGTTGATCTATAGACAGTTGCAGAGTTGCTACGTAGCTTATAATCAATCTAATAACGTTTCTCAGTGAAAATGTCCCGATTCTTGATAATGAAGGAAAAGGAAGTGTATAGAAGCTCTCTTAGCGATTGCAAATACCAATAATATATTATAACTTCGATTTACTCAGCCCAGAGTAATAGACCAACCCTGGTTGTATAGGACAAAACGAACACTAAATAACAAAAAACAACACAAACGGCTTATAGAAACCAATGCCTACTTGTTAAACCCCCTACTTTGAATAGACAGTGAACATAATAGCAAGAACGTATCCAGTGCTGTTGAGACTTTTTTATCACCACCCGGGAGCCTTGGATGGCGACCGAGTGTTCTAAATCGCGCAATTTATATATCACAATGCCTCTCACTGCATGGGTTCAAATCCCACTTGGGAAGATACTATATTGTGAGAAAGTTTGTCAGCTTGTCGAAAGGTCGATGGTTTCCTCTTGACATTCAAGTTATCTCTGCCATTCCAGAGCACACAGTGTTCTTATGAGTGAAAGAATCTTGAATGGGACGTAACACATTATATACTCTTAAATTCTTACACTTTGAGGCATGTTGTATAGGATCAGACTCCAGTTTCACAATCATTCCTTAGCTAAGATTTTCCTTAACTTAAATTTAGCCAATTTTGGTAATCACTTTTTGGAAATACTGATGAATATTTTTGTAAAAACTAAATGCAAATGTTTTAATCTAGAAGTGACCTTAAAATGACAACTTAATTTCCTGAATATCTTGAAAATTAAAAAAAAATATAAAGTTTTGAAAGATTTAAGTTAAGGGAAATCTTAGCTAAGGAATGATTGTGAAACCGTGGCCAGTTTTATAAAATTGTTGTCGTGTGCTAATTTTCAATATACTGCTGAGCTCTGTATGTCTTTTCCTCATGTAATAATTCCCATGTGCTGAGTTTAAAATTTGAACACAAGTATCATTATAATATAGTAATGTTTCTCATGTGCCGAGTTTCAAAATTAGCCCACCAGTGACATTATACTATACATGTTATAATTCTCATGTCATGAGTTTCAAAATGAGCACACCATTGCTTTAATAATATACATGTAATGTTTTCATGTGTCGAATTTCAAAATGAGCACATCATTGCTATAATAATATACATGTAATGTTTTTCATGTGTCGAGTTTCAAAATGAGCACACCATTGCTATAATAATATACATGTAATGTTTTCATGTGTCGAATTTCAAAATGAGCACATCATTGCTATAATAATATACATGTAATGTTTTTCATGTGTCGAGTTTCAAAATGAGCACACCATTGCTATAATAATATACATGTAATGTTTTCATGTGTCGAATTTCAAAATTAGCACACCATTGCTATAATAATATACATGTACATGTAATGTTTTCATGTGTTGAGTTTCAAAATTATCACACCATTGCTATAATAATATACATGTAATGTTTTCATGTGTCGAATTTCAAAATTAGCACATCATTGCTATAATAATATACATGTACATGTAATGTTTTCATGTGTCGAATTTCAAAATTAGCACATCATTGCTATAATAATATACATGTACATGTAATGTTTTCATGTGTCGAATTTCAAAATTAGCACATCATTGCTATAATAATATACATGTACATGTAATGTTTTCATGTGTTGAGTTTCAAAATGATCACACCATTGCTATAATAATATACATATAATGTTTTTCATGTAAGGCATTGCAAAATTAGTACACAATTGCTATAATAATATACACGTATCAATTAGCTTGTGCAGAATTTATAAAATAAACAAACCAGTGCTATTAAAACAGTGCATGCAAGGATTCAAATGTGTTTCATCTAAATTAACGCAACAGTGCGATTACTTTCTCCATTCTTTATCA
Organism: Anadara kagoshimensis; assembly: GCA_021292105.1. Taxonomy (NCBI): domain Eukaryota; kingdom Metazoa; phylum Mollusca; class Bivalvia; order Arcoida; family Arcidae; genus Anadara; species Anadara kagoshimensis. The sequence goes on along the minus strand of CM037860.1, from coordinate 42,253,073 downwards.
ACTCCACACCACTGGAATGATTGATTGATTGAATGGAGTTTTACATCCAAATCAAGAATATTTCAATTATATCGAGACGTCATCAACAAAAGGCGAAGTGGCAGATTTTTTTTACCTTTGCAGTTAGCTCACTGGGTTCTGCGCAAGAAGGATTCTTTAACATGCCACTTCTGCCGTGACACGGGGTTAACTTCCGAAGGACTCGTGACTTTCATTTCTAAGTCGAGTACTAAGCGAAAGAACAGGCACTGCCTATTTTCGAATCTTGGTCAGACCCGGCTGGGGTTCGAGCCCAAGACCTTCCACATACGAAGCTGGATCTCTACCAACTTAGCTACCGTAATGGTACAAGGAGACGTTTGTAATCTCCGAACCTTGCTTGAATATTGCCCATGGTGGCTTGTAAGTCATGCTAAGAAGTTTTAGAATTTTTGCACAAAAATGGTTAAAACCTTTGTAACAGGAAAGGGAAAATGCACTGAAACCGGGGACTTGAACAAGGGGCCTCCCAAAACTAGCTTGATGCTCTACCAGTAAGCTACTCGACCACCTATCAAGTACAGTTCACAACATCTTAATCGTCCTGCAATCCTGAGAATTTGATCTTTTCCAAGCAATGGGTCTCTATGCGTATACTTGTTGGCTAATGTACTTAGTCGCTGGCAACTGTATCTGCAACGATGGTGCAAAGTGATCGAAAGCATATCGCGCTTAAGATCATCATTATTTAAAAGTTCAAAAATGTTATATAGTGTACAGTGATTGTATACTAGAGAAAAATCAGGACAACATTAAAATTTAAAATCGATTCGTTTCGGACGCATTTATTTCAGAGCGATGTCAGGCAATAATAATAATAATAATAATAATAATAATAATAATAATGATAATAATAATAATAATCTGACCCCAAAGTGTGTGTGAATGTCTTTAAAACATTTTATGATGTACACCGCTGAACAAACGGATATTACCGCAACTCCGTTTTCCACTTTGTATTTTACCATGTTTACATAGCAAAGCAATCTTCCGTATAAAACGAAAGTAGAAAAAATGGCTTCAGGAGGGGTGGACAATGAGACACTGGACAACGATATTTGTAATTGTACAATTTGTTTAGAGACATTTAAAGTGCCAAAAATTCTGCCTTGTTTACACACATTTTGTCAGCCTTGCCTAAACACGTATATTTTATCTACAAAAGGCGAGAAATTGCCTACAAAAGGTGAGAAAGGCCAACATGTTTATTTCTTATGCCCTGTATGTAGAACAGAGGTCACGGTGCCGGACCCAAAATCCCCTGCTGAAGAATGGGCGAAGCTGATGCCATTGAATAAAATGATCGCCTGTTTGATCGAAGGCTCTTCTACTGGCCAAGCAGAAAATGAAAAGAAATGTGACCCTTGCGAAAGACACGGGGAGTCCAATCAAGGCCAGTTTTGGTGTTTTGAATGTCAAGAGAACTTGTGTGAGTTTTGTCAAAAGTGCCACAAACGCATTAAAGCTGTTGCAGGACACAGAATCATACCAGTGCATGACCTCAAAACAACAGATTTAGGGGTAAAAATGACCGATGTTGAAGAACCTTGTTTTGAACACAAAGGTGAATTCCTCAAGGTGTACTGCGTTGACCATCAGAAGATGTGTTGTGTGCTATGTCTGTCCATAAACCACAGAAAATGTGAAAATATAAAAACCTTTGATCAAATGGCAGAAAGTTTGAAAGAATCTGATGAAACACAGAAATTAGCTGAAACTATGAAAACATTTGGTCAGAAGATGGAAGAACTCATTGGCAAAAAGCAGGAAAATATTGAAGTTTTAGGACAACAAAAGCAAGATATTTTAGAAGATGTAGCCAAAATGATAAGACAAGCAAAAGAGAAACTAGACAATTGTCATGAAGATTTCAAGACCGATATGTCTCAAACACACAAAAAAGAAACAACAAGATTAGTGGAAACAAAAGAAAGATTTGAAATATTTCAGAATTCCATTTCGAATTGTGAAAAGATGCTACAAACAGTACTGAGACATGGTTCCCCAAAGCATATATTTATAGCATCTGAAAAGATAAAGAAACGCCTTGAAATCCAGATGCGAGAGTTGCAAGAAATGCTTGAATCAGACGAGCATATTGCTTATGACATCATGGTAGATAAACATGTAGCAGAAATTAACAATTCCATGAAGTCAGCTGCAGTACTGAAGTTAAATAAAAGTGAGGAATCAATTAAGTCGATTTTTGGTCATTTCCTCAGAAATAGATTCAAGGACGATTTACTGCAATCTCGGCTGAAGGCAGCACACATTGATGATTTAGAAGCTGTTAAATTATGGGATATTGAAGGAGACGGTTGGTATACAGATGCAGTTTTCCTAAAAATGATGATGCATTACTGGTTGTAGACACTAAAAAATATGTTCTCCTAGTATATGATAATAAAGGAAAACTGTTGATCTCTTGTCCATTGGGTTATAAGCCATGGGGTGTGGCCCAAAGTTCAGATGGTAAAATCTTTGTTTCTGATTTAACGACACCAGGCATTAGAATTTACACAATGGAACATCAAAACATTCAACAAGTACGTTTTCTTGCAACCAGAGAAAAGAATCTTGCCGTAAACATTATGCTAGACAACATTGTGGTGACCCAAAAAACACCAGTAACATTATTCACAGAGAATGAACAACAAAGAAATGTAATTGGAAAATGTCATGAACATAGTTTTGTTGCGGTGTCGGAGTCCGACGCGTCCTGTTTCTGTTGTCGTGATGAGAATTGTGTTGTCAAGTATTCGTTTGACAGTAAGGAGATTATGCGACATAATTGTCAAAATATTCAAGTCGCCAGAGGAATAGCGCTTGATAAGGCTGAAAACATTTATGTCTGTGGAAAAGATTCCAACAATGTTTTAATCGTTTCAAAAGATGGTATGTCAAGCAGGATTCTTTTGTCTAAAGAAGATGGCATTTCCTCGCCCTATTCTATAGGAATTGATCACACGGGTACCAGATTCTTTTTAACTGGTTCCACCAGAGGTACCGTGACGGTGTTTAGTCTGAATGTGAAAAGTAGGCATTGATAGGACAGATATAAAAGGGACATTTCCTCGCTATATGATCCATAACACTAAGTAATATAGTTTACCTCCTTTCTCTGAATAAATAAAGACATCATGAGAGCATGGCGAGCTACAGATTAATTCCTAAACCTACTGTAAACGTATTTTATTTTCGAGGTGTACTAATTTTCGCTTATTTAACGGTTGTTTGTTTTGCGCGAAAATTAATATCGAGCAAAAATTATATGCTTATTGTGTTATTGTACATATTTAAAAAACGCGAACAATTGTCTAAATTTCTTATACCGCGAAAATAATACACGCGGAATTAAATACGTTTACAGTACTAGTTCAGCAACGCGAGAAGTTATACCATTCCATTTAATGTGTGTTTGTTACATCTTCTGGTAAAAATTTAAATTCTGCACATGACACATACTGAGCAGTATTGGTCAGTGACTTTTAATATAGATCATGTCGAAGTTTTGAATATTTAATATGCAAATGAGTTTCAAAGCATTAAACATTATTTTAACTTGAAGGTTTTCTTGGCATTATTGCTTTCAGTGTCATAATACAACCTTTCTGAAAAATGGTAATTAAACACCCCATAACTTTGCAAGTGAAGTACAGTACGCCCCAGTCAAGATTATTTCACTAATATCGAGGCGATCAGTTCAGGTTAGTGGAGGTAACCGGAGTACCCGGAAAAAACCATCAACTATGGCAACACACTCTCAAACTGGGACCCCGGCCGGGTCTGACCCAAGACTTGAAAGTGGGTAGTGACTGTTCTTTCGCCAAGCACTCGGCATTACGAAATGAAAATCACGGTTCTTTCGGATGGGAACTTAAAATAAACGAGGTCCCGTGTCACGGTGGGCTTGGCACGCTAAAGAACCCTGCTGTATAATGCCATCAGCGCAACGCACAGGCAAAGTTTCTGCATCTTCGCCTATAGCTGGCGACGTCTCAATATAAGTGAAATATTCTTGACTGGGACGTTAAACACCTTTACTCAACTCAACTCTCAAACTAGGATCTGTCCGAGTGTGGACAGCGGTTTGAATATAGGCGGTGATCCTTGCGTCCGCGCTTTAGAACACTCGGCCAGCATGTATTTAATACCAGTATCTGCATTTCTTATCAAAGCTACCCGAACTATGGACTAGAAGACATGCATATCCTGATTGGGATAATGATTGATTGAATGGGATTTTACGTTCCAGTCAAGATATTTCACTTATATCGAAACGTCACCAGCTAAACGTAAAGTGATAGAAATTTTAACTTGCGCCCAGGGCAATGTGCAACGTGGCGCGACACGGAACATTGGTTTTAAGATGTTTTCTGAAGGACCCTGCCTTTATTCAATTCTTGGTTAGACCCGGTCGGGATTCTAACCTGCGACCTCCCACTTACGAAGCGAGCACTGTAGCACTCTACCAACTGAGCTACCAGAGTGGTGATTGGGCGAATGGTACTTGAAAAATGTTCGAGGCATAATATGCTTTGGTGGACTACTGGTTTTAAATTACATTTGAACGATATAGACGATTTATCATTATTTTTCACTTGCAATATAGCTCCTTTTAAGTCTTTTTGCTAGTCTAAGAGACAGTAATCCATTGCTATGGAAAGTTTTTGGATGTATTGTGAAGAATAAAAAATTATTGAAGAGTCATAAAGACCGTCTAGATGACCATCTCCAATCAAACTGGGCATCGTAAGTAATTCAAGATATATCATAAGCTACAAGTACTAGTAACTAGTATGACTTAGAAGATTTCCTTTTGCTAGCCTAGAAGTTGTTAACCACTTGCCATGATATGCAGTCGGATGTGTAGATAAGCATATATTAAGGCTATTGAAGAGTCATAGTGACGGTTTAAATGAACATCTCAAATCAAATTGGACATCGTAATTGAACTAAGTTATACAGTATTTGCTGGTCTACCAATAATTTTCAGAATTCATTTTTAATTATTTGTGTCTCTTTATATATGTCTGTCATAACTGCAAATATAAATATGTTTCGTTCTTGTTTTGAGTTTGATTTTGGTTGCACTAGCGTAGACCAGTTCAATTTTAAGCTACAACTGAATTTAATCCCAAAGAAGAAAATCATAAGAAATCTGAACTACTGCTCACTCAGTATACCCCCGCTTTTAACATAAGTGGCGGTCCGGGCTTGATAGATGGCCGGGTAGCTCAGTAGGCAGATCGTCTCGCTAGTATTAGGAAGGTCGCGGGTTCGAGTCTAGGTTTGGCCGATGCATTTTTCACTTTCCTGTTATGATAGAATACAAAGAAAATGTAAAATAGATGTCGAGCAGACTTGAAATCAGTACATGTGGCATGTGACCCCATACTATACTCGCATACAAAATTAATGTATCGGACGGACAAAGGATAGAGGTGAAGCAGTATACCTACCACTTTTAGTAGTTTTTAATAAAACTAATATTTAAGGCGCCCAAACAAAGTTTGGCGACTTATTGTTTTTGCACCGTTTCTTCTTCTTCTTCTTATTATTAAGGCGCCCAAACAAAGTTTGGCGACTTATTGTTTTTGCACCGTTTCTTATTATTATTAAGGCGCCCAAACGAAGTTTGGCGACTTATTGTTTTTGCACCGTTTCTTATTATTAAGGCGCCCAAACAAAGTTTGGCGACTTATTGTTTTTGCACCGTTTCTTATTATTATTATTATTATTATTATTATTCTTCCTCTTCCTCTTCTTCTTCCGGTCATGAACTTGTCCAACCAATTTCTCGAAGACCGTTGGTCCAATCTTAACCAAACTTCACATGAAGGTTGATCCCCATCTCCTTCCCCAGAGGCCGAGGTAAAATGCCCATGGGGTAATTTGGGGAGGGGCAGGAGGGCGGGGTCTTAAAAACAATAATAATCAATTTTGCCATTTATATTTTATTTTGTACTATAAAACCATATATATTCATGATCAGTATCTCAAGATGCACAAGTCTGCATCAGTAGATTTTCCCTGCGGTATCAGGGAGGGGTGGGGATGGGCGGGGCAGTGTGCTAACTTTTAAACGGTTGAGATCCCCACCCATAAACTATATATTTTCTGGTTCTACATAAAAAGTTGAATAGAGTGATGCTAAAGAAAATCCCATGGGGTCATTCCTGATGGAGGGTGGGGACGGGCGGGGCTTGGTACTAACTTTTAAATGGTTAATATCCCCATCCTGAAACTATATATTTTCCGGTTCTGTTGTAAAAGTTGAATAGAGTGATACTGAAGAAATGCCCATGGCGTTTTCCAGAGGAGGGCAGGGACAGGCGGGGCTGGGTACTAACTTTTGATCAGTTGAGATCCCCACCCCTAACATATATATTTTCTTATTCTTTATGAAAAGTTGAATAGATTGATACTAAAGTAAACCCATGGGCATTCCAATAGGAGGGTGGAGACAGGTAGGTCTAGGTACTAACTTTGAGATCCCCACCCTCAAACTACAGTTTTCTTCATTTGCTGGTTGCTATCATTTTGTTTAAGAATGAAAACAATAAGCATGAATTTTCATTGTCAAGGATACTTAAGTAATCACTGATCCATGTCTAAAAGCTCTCAAGCTAAAACTTTTTATAAGCAACACTAATGGTCAGTTATCCCTGGGGCATGATTTATTATTCAATTCGATAGAGTAGCTGCATTTAGTTATCAGTATGACATTATATGGGTAAATGCTTGGATTAATTTAAAATCAACACATCATTAGCTCATCAAAACAATGGTTTGTGATATTGGGTATAGGTGATGTCAATCAACTTTGTCTATTGTTTGAATTTCAACCAATTGGATTCATGTACTACTTCTCTATATAAAGTTAAATCTTAAAATGAAAAGAATATTACAAGTTTAAAATTTCTCAACAGTTTTTCTATTGTGTGTAGAACTTATTTAAAGGTTTTAAATTTTCAGCCGTTGCCATGGAAATGGAAAAAAGCAACAAAAGTACAAGTCCTAATATGTGTTTTGAATACAGGGTTTGATTTTTATTCGTTTGGGCGCCTTATTTGTAATGATGCATCCATCATTACATTAGTACTCGTTATTATTATTATTATTATTTTTATTATTCTTCCTCTTCTTCTTCTTCCGGCCATGAACTTGTCCAACCAATTTCTCGTAGACCGTTGGTCCAATCTTAACCAAACTTCACAGGAAGGTTGATCCCCATCTCCTTCCCCAGAGGCCGAGGTAAAATGCCCATGGGGTCATTAGGGGAGGGGCAGGAGGGCGGGGTCTTAAAAACAATAATGCTCAATTTTGCTATTTATACTATATTTTGTACTATAAAACCATATATATTCATGATCAGTGTCTCAAGATGCACAAGTCTGTATTACAAGATTTTACCGGGGGTATCAGGGAGGGTGGGGATGGGCGGGGCAGTGTGCTAACTTTTAAACGGTTAAGATCCCCACCCATAAACTATATATTTTCTGGTTCTGCATGAAAAGTGGAATTGAGTGATACTAAAGAAAGTCCTATGGGGTCATTCCTGATGGAGGGTGGGGATGGGCGGGGCTTGGTACTGACTTTTAAATGGTTGATATCCCCATCCTGAAACTATATATTTTCCAGTTCTGTTTTAAAAGTTGAATAGAGTGATACTGAAGAAATGCCCATGGCGTTTTCCAGATGAGGACGGGGACAGGCGGGGCTGGGTACTAACTTTTGATTAGTTGAGATCCCCACCCCTAACATATATATTCTCTTATTCTTCATTAAAAATTGAATAGATTGATACTTAAGTAAACCCATATGGTCATTCAATAGGAGGGTGGGGACAGGTAGGTCTAGGTACTAACTTTGAGATCCCCACCCTCAAACTATAGTTTTCTTCGTGGGATGGTTGCTATCATTTTGTTTAAGAATTAAAACCATAAGCATGAATTTTCATTGTCAAGGATACTTAAGTAATCACTGATCCATGTCTAAAAGCTCTCAAGCTAAATCTGTTTTTATAAGCAGCACCAATGGTCAGTTATCCCTGGGGCATGATTTATGATTCAATTCGATAGAGTAGCTGCATTTAGTTATCAATATGACATTATATGGGTAAATGCTTGGATTAATTTAAAATCAACACATCATTAGCTCATCAAAACAATGGTTTGTGATATTGGGTATAGGCGATGTCAATCAACTTTGCCTATTGTTTGAATTTCAACCAATTGGATCCATGTACTACTTCTATATATAAAATCAAATCTTAAAATGAAAAGAATAATACAAGTTTAAAATTTCTAATAATCCATGTTGGGATTAAAATCAGTGTTACTATTTGATTAGGGATTTTTAAGTTTGGAAACCTGGTATTTGAAAAAAAAAGTTCACTAAGTACATGTTTACAATAATGTAATACCATGTAAATGAAAAAATGATATATTTTGTAATTATGCAAAGTGATCATATTTTTGTTGTCCTTTTAAAAATGGCAAAAAGTAATTTGGTTTTAAATCTGTTTTTATAAGCAACACTAATGGTCTGTTATCCCTGGGGCATGATTCATTCAATTCGATAGAGTAGCTGCATTTAGTTGTCAGTATGACATTACATGGGTAAATGCTTGGATTAGCTTAAAATCATAACATCATTAGCTCATCAAAACAACAGGTTGTGATATTGGGTATAGGTGATGTCAATCAACTTTGCCTATTGTTTGAATTTCAACCAATTGGATTCATGTACTACTTCTATATATAAAATTAAATATCAATATTACAAGTTTAAAATTCTTGATTTTTATTCGTTTGGGCGCCTTATTTGTAATGATGCATCCATCATTACATTAGTACTCGTTTTATTATTATTATTATTTTTTATTATTCTTCTCTCTTCTTCTTCTTCCGGCCATGAACTTGTCCAACCAATTTCTCAAAGACCGTTGGTCCAATCTCGACCAAACTCCACAGGAATGTTGATCTCCATCTTCTCCCCTGGAGGCCGAGGTAAAATGCCCATGGGGTCATTAGGGGAGGGGCAGGAGGGCGGGGTCTTAAAAACAATAATGATCAATTTTGCTATTTATACTATATTTTGCACTATAAAACCATATATATTCATGATCAGTGTCTCGAGATGTACAAGTTTGTATCGCAAGATTTTCCCGGGGGTATCAGGTAGGGTGGGGATGGGCGGGGCAGTGTGATAACTTTTAAACGGTTAAGATCCCCACCCATAAACTATATATTTTCTGGTTCTACATGAAAAGTTGAATAGAGTGACACTAAAGAAAGTCCCATGGGGTCATTTCTGATGGAGGGTGGTGATGGGCGGGGCTTGGTACTAAATTTTAAATGGTTGATATCCCCATCCTGAAACTATATATTCTCCGGTTCGGCTTTTAAAGTTGAATAGAATGATACTGCAGAAATACTGACGTTATTCCAGAGGAGGGTGGGGACAGGCGGGGCTGGGTACTAACTTTTGATCAGTTGAGATCCCCACCCCTAACATATATATTTTCTTATTCTTTATGAAAAGTTGATTAGATTGATACTAAAGTAAACCCATATGATCATTCAATAGGAGGGTGGGGACAGGTAGGTCTAGGTACTAACTTTGAGATCCCCACCCTCAAACTATAGTTTTCTTCATGGGATGGCTGCTATCATTTTGTTTAAGAATTAAAACAATAAGCTTGAATTTTCATTGTAAAGGATACTTAAGTAATCACTGATCCATGTCCAAAAGCTCTCAATATAAGCAACACTAATGGTCATTTATCCCTGGGGCATGATTCATTATTCAATTGGATAGAGTAGCTGTATTTAGTGATCAATATGACATACATGGGTAAATGCTTGGATTAATTTAAAATCAACACATCATTAGCTCATCAAAACAACAGGTTGTGATATTGGGTATAGGTGATGTCAGTCAACTTTGTCTATTGTTTGAATTTCAACCAATTGGATTCATGTACTACTTCTACTTTCATTTGACACCAAGACAACATTTTTTTAGAATACAATTTCAGAGAGAGAGAGAGAGAGAGAGAGAGAGAGAGAGAGAGAGAGAGAGAGAGAGAGAGAGAGAGACCATACATAGGCATGCTTGCTCCAAGTATATATTCTAAATGACCAAAAAGGTTACATCTCTTGAATCTTTATATCATTTAAACCTTGAAGTAAAAAAAACCTGGTAATTTCTAATAATATGAGTTCTGAATACAGGGTATGACTTTTATTTGTTTGGGCGCCTTATTTGTAATGATGCATCCATCATTATTACATTAATACTCGTTATTATTCTTCCTCTTCTTCTTCTTCCGGCCATGAACTTGTCCAACCAATTTCTCGAAGACCGTTGGTCCAATCTTAACCAAACTTCACATGAAGGTTGATCCCCATCTTCTTCCCCAGAGGCCGAGGTAAAATGCCCATGGGGTCATTAGGGGAGGGGCAGGAGGGCGGGGTCTTAAAAACAATAATGATCAATTTTGCCATTTATACTTTATTTTGTACTATAAAACCATATATATTCATGATCAGTGTCTCAAGATGCACAAGTCTGCATCAGTAGATTTTCTCTGCGGTATCAGGGAGGGGTGGGGATGGGCGGGGCAGTGTGCTAACTTTTAAACGGTTAAGATCCCCACCCATAAACTATATATTTTCTGGTTCTACATAAAAAGTTGAATAGAGTGATACTAAAAAAAATCCCATGGGGTCAGTCCTGATGGAGGTGGGGACGGGCGGGGCTTGGTACTAACTTTTAAATGGTTGATATCCCATCCTGAAACTATTTATTTTCCGGCTCTGTTTTAAAAGTTGAATAGAGTGATACTGAAGAAATGCCCATTGCGTTTTCCAGAGGAGGGCAGGGACAGGCGGGGCTGGGTACTAACTTTTGATCAGTTGAGATCCCCACCCTTAACATATATATATTTTCTTATTCTTTATGAAAAGTTGAATAGATTGATACTAAAGTAAAACCATATGGGCATTCCAATAGGAGGGTGGAGTCAGGTAGGTCTAGGTACTAACTTTGAGATCCCCATCCTCAAACTACAGTTTTCTTCATGGGCTGGTTGCTATCATTTTGTTTAAGAATTAAAACAATAAGCATGAATTTTCATTGCCAAGGATACTTAAGTAACCACTGATCCATGTCTAAAAGCTCTCAAGATAAATCTTTTTATAAGCAACACTAATGGTCAGTTATCCCTGGGGCATGATTTATTATTCAATTCGATAGAGTAGCTGCATTTAGTTATCAATATGACATTATATGGGTAAATGCTTGGATTAATTTAAAATCAACACATCATTAGCACATCAAAACAATGGTTTGTGATATTGGGTATAGGTGATGTCAATCAACTTTGCCTATTGTTTGAATTTCAACCAACTGGATTCATGTACTACTTCTCTATATAAAATTAAATCTTAAAATGAAAAAAAAAATATTACAAGTTGAAAATTTCTCAACAGTTTTTCTATTGTATGTAGAACTTATTTAAAGGTTTAAAATTTTCAGCCGTTGCCATGGAAATGGAAAGAAAACAACAAAAGTACAAGTCTTAATATGTGTTCTGAATACAGGGTTTGATTTTTATTCGTTTGGGCGCCTTATTTGTAATGATGCATCCATCATTACATTAGTACTCGTTAATTTTGTTTTAGGGCCCGGTTTCACAATCATTCCTTAGCTAAGATTTTCCTTAACTTAAATTTAGCAAATTTTAATATTCACTTTTTGGAACTATTGATGAATATTTTTGTCAAAACTAAATGCAAATGTTTTAATCTTGAGGTCATCTTAAAAATAACACCTTAACTCTCTTGAACACCTGAATATCTTGAAAATTAACAAAATCATGAAGATTTGAAATTTTTTTCAAGATTAAAGTTAAGGAAATCTTAGCTAAGGAATGATTGTGAAACCGGGGCCAGACGGTCAGAGGGACATAGGTAAAGCAGTATACCCGCTCTTTTTCAAAGCCGGGAATAATAAAATTCTGAATATCATGAGGTTTGAAAAAGTCAAAGCCGTATTTGCAACAACCGGGACGAGTAAACGAAACATTTACTACACGAAAGATAAACACATAACATTTACATTGAAAATTCCCGATTGATTTGTGCATTTTAATCTTTAGCTTGGTGCGTTTACTATGCAATACAACGATTAGGACACCAAGCCATCTGTTGAAGGATATGGATTTAAGAAAAAAAATCCAACACAATTTTCATAGTGGCATTTAACACGGTCATCTATCGGAGAAATGTAGCGACTGTTCTTTCGCCAAACTCGGCATTGGAAAAAACGAGGGGCACTTCAGAAGAGACCGATGCCTCGTGTCTCGACAGGCATAGCACGTTAAAGAATCCTGCCAGCACATTGTTCTTAGCGCACTGCTAAGATTTTTTATAAACTTCATCGATAGCTGGGGATGTCTCGATATAAGTGAAATAAACTTGACTTTGACACAAACTTTCATTAAACCAATCAATCTACCAGTTTCACCATACACTATGTAGTTGGTCAGGTGTTCCGTAAGGGTAAGCACTTCCTGTTAAGCAAGCTACACTTACCACGTGTGTTGTCCAAATTGAGAATAAAGGAACTATGAACTCTAGAGCATGGGTAGCATTGGCTACCAATATTGCCAATCAAAACCATGGGTAGTTAATATCTACCCATTTTACTACCGTACCTCACTAACACACAAACTGGAGTATTATGGCATCCGTTGAAAAATTAATACATGGATAACAAGCTTTCTCACAAATAAGAAACAGGACGAAGTTGTAGATGGGGAAAATCTGATTATGTTCCAGTTGAATCTGGTGTACCACAGGGCTCTGTTTTAGGCGATATCCTTTGTTTTATTTTACATTAATACCATGCCCTGTGGACTGGATTCAACTGTATGCTTATTTGCTGACGACACACTTTCCTTTCTAACAATTAAATCCAATAGTAATGCTGCTGGGTTACATACAGAGCGATCTAGAAAGGTTATCACATTGGGAAACAAAATGGAAAATGGCCTTTCATCCAGATAAATGTAACGTCATATTCAATAACACGGAATAAAACCCCCGTTATACACGTTACATGGCCATACTTTAGAGCATGTAGTAGCGACAAAATATTTAGGTATCACAATAACATCTGACCTGAAATGGGGAAACCACACTTAGCCAATATTACTACCAAGGCTAATAACACCCTGAACTCCCTCAAGAGGAATCTCGGCATCAATCAAAGAACAGGCATACAAATCATTAATTAGACCCCAAGTCGAATATGCCTGTTCAGTATGGGATCTTCGCCTTAAACCGGATATTGTTCAAAGGAGAGCTGCTCCCTTTGTACTGAACAAGTATAGACAACAAAAACTTTGCATAGATGGTATATCACACAGGAAGGGAATATATATATATATATACCTTTGTTGTATATATCACTAAAGGAATCTCGAATTGATACCAGCCCCGGTTTTATTTGAGGTGCTCATTCCATCGACCACAAAGTTTTTACCTTAGTATATATACAAGCGTATAATAATGCCAAATACATGTATGTCGGCAGATATAAGCAGCGGTTTTTTTTGGACTCCGAACCGAATGATGCCGAAAAAGAAGACTAGAATATTAAACGATTAAGTATTTAAATTTTTTAAATATATTTAATTGAAAAATGAAGCACCGTGATTAATGTAAATCTCCATATTTCCAATTGAACCTTCATCACCATTCGGATACAGTAACACGAACGGACTTCCATTTGTACCTCCGCTAACATTTTAATTTTGACTAGAAAAAATCAAACACTGTAAAAAAATATTTTCCCAAAATGTTCACATAGAATTAAATTGCTAGGAATGGGGATAGGACACATAAGGAAGTTCCTCTGTGTCCATAACAAAAGGAACAATCTTTAATAAACAATTTTCTCCGATTACATTTTTAAAAACAAGCACCAATTCTTCATGATTGACCACTATTTCCATACAGTTGAATCATAGTTTTGACAAGGGTGCTGGCAACCTTTATGTTTCCATTCTTCGTAGCCAAAATCACTAATTTCTGAGAAATCTTTCATAAAGCAACATATTTTAGCAAAGTGAAATACTTAAAATGAACTAGATCTACTAGTATATTTTCATTTTCGAAAATGTTGCTACTTATAATTTTAAAATTGTCGCAACCCAACTCTAATGCACAATTTTCTCCCGACATTCACACGCGTTATCTATGATTGATGGCAATTTCCATACAAAAATTATCCCAGTTTAATCATAATTTTGACACTGTGGATGTTGACGTTTTTAAAGCATCCATCACCAACCGAACCACCTCTAAAGCACATCCCCAGTGTAGTGTAACACCAGAGCCACCATGTCCATAGTTATGTATAACCTGTGAATAAATAAATAGAAAAACTAACAAAACACTCTTAACCTAGACAATGGAATAAAACAAACAAGTTTAAATTCAGTGAATTAGATCCCCGCAAGTAGGCATTTTTGTGTTCAAAGAGCTGTAACTCCTATTTTTAATAGTTTATTTCAAATGACAAGAAAGTGTGGTGTGCGTGTGTGTGTGTGTGTGTGTGTGTGTGTGTGTGTGTGTGAGAGAGAGAGAGAGAGAGAGAGAGAGAGAGAGAGGAGAGAGAGAGAGATTACCGTTTGAGTATTTCCATTTTTTGTTAGACGCCGCTGCTGTTCCAGTCGTACTAAATGTCTGTATGGTCTTAATCCAACCCAATCTTGTATTACCTTAGCATTCTGAAAGAAGAGATATGCTAGACTGTTACACCTAAAACTGGTACTTCACTTAAAACTGGTGACGTCTCGGTATAAGAAAAATATTTTAGACTAAAACGTTAAACTCTAATCAATCAAATCAATATTTTTTGTATTAGGCAAGAATGAAAAAAGTGTATTCTTTTCATTCACGACGACGTTTATTTTTACTGTAAAAGTATTAATTTTAGCGTGTGTAAATTTTAGCGCGAATTTACGTGACTGGAATTGACGTAATTCAAAGGCATTTAGAAATAAAGTTCATGACAGGCGTGGCACGTTAAAGAACCCCAAGTAAACTATTCTTCCCTGGGACGCAACACCACATACAATCAATCATGAATCACCTTCAGCACTGTAGTAGTATTTGATTAAATTAAAGTTACCGTATAGAATCGCGAAATTGCTAAAATTGGTACACCCCTTAAAATTCAACATTACTTAATCTCACCATTTAACCTAATTTAAGTGGTTTAAAGCGATGTAAAGGACCAAAGTGCTTCTCATCGCATGGATTCGAATCCTCATCGGACAGATTCTAGTGTAGTTCGCTTGCGATAGGTAGGTGGTTTTCTCTGGGCACTCCGGTTTCCTCCACCATCCCGAAACCGCATCCTCGATATAAGTAAAAACTCTTGACTTGGAAGTAAACACCATTATTCCACTTCACTATAACCCAATTCATTGTGTTTTACCTCCAGACTTGGAACCATTTTAAGACATCCGGACCAAATTCTAGCTCTATCCGACATTGATACACCCGTATTCCAGTTGCCATTTTGACTTGTACCTCCCAACGAAACCCCGTGTACCCTAAAATAAATAAACTAATATTAGCTTTCGAATCAAAATTAAATTTTATCAAAAAATGAAGCTCCAATTAACCTCCGCAAACTTAGTTTGAGGGAGTATATATATAGGATTCACAATGTCTGTCATAATTTCAGTATCCAAATGTCGTGTTCGCTCGATGTCTATCTCATATATGGACTGGTTTTGTCGTTTGGCTATATAACTTACAAATCCATGGATTGGGTTTTGATCAAACGTGTCACAAGCGTATATCATGTCACATACTTAATTTAGGTGTGTTGAACAAAGGTCAAGTCCATAAGGTCAGTCAATTTTAGTTTCGGTGTCCGAAGTTTACGATTACATCATGAAATAATAGCGGTGATAGTAATAGCGGTGTTTGGATCTCTAGAGTCAGTTCTAGTTTCATGGTTATTTTGTTCTTTCTTTGAACAATGCATCTGGGATCCTCGATAACCGAGTGATTTAAAACGCACGCTTATGGATCTTAAGGTTCGTGTACCACAAGGACAAACAACATTGTCAGGTAAATTCTGAAGAAAAGCGGTTTTCTCCGACTACCCCGGATTTCACCACCGTTGCAGAACTGATCGTCTCGATATAAACGAAAGAATCTTGTCCGAGGGGTAAAACTCCATCACTTCACCTTCTACATAAATGTTATTGAGAAACAGTACGGACGTGTCGAAAACTTAACACTATGCTGACGAGTTCTGCCTAATCAACGGCTCATTTCGACCCATCGTTAACTATGTATCAACCGCTGTTCGACAGCTGCTATTTGTCTCGGCACGTATTCGGTCGACAGCTATCCTGATCTCGGTCAATTTACAGCCGAACTTTGACAGGTCTGTACTGTACACGTTATACCGGTATGTCTTACCCCGGAAGTATATAAACGTCATCGGTACCATCATTCCCTATATAAAAATGTTTAACCCAAGGTGCGTGAACCTTGATCAGTTGACCTCGGATAGGATTCACTGTTTCGTCTTTCACTAATTTTGCAGCACCAATACCACTGCAGTTAATTATAATATCATACTCTGCATCTAACTACAATTTAAAAAATGAATACAAGTAAATTATAAGGCAACCAATCCAGTGAATTAGTACATACTTTTTGTGATTTGCGCTTGTGTTCAAACAGGCCTGGGATAATGGTAATGTGTAATGGTAATGTAATGACAGCAATATTCCGTGTAATTATGATGTAATGTGTAATGGGCCATTTTTGCATTACAAGTGATGGTAATGTAATGCATTACTTCTAAGAAAAAGGTCTGTAATGCATGTTACTTTCTATTACATTTACATTACTTCAAGAATTTGAAGATTTTGGAGTTTTGGAGTTCAAGATTCATTTACTTGCATTATGTTAGGTTTGAACAGTTCAAAGGACAACAACTCCCAGGAAAATGAGCAAACCAACTCGGTTTAATGGCATATGTATATGCGCATCTCTTTTCCATGTTGATGCTTTGCACCAAGTATCGTGAAATAATGCTTCATAGTTTTGGTGCATTACTCCGGACAAGAATGGTCTTGACGAACGAACAGACAGAACATCCCCTCTTTCTTCGAAAGGTGGGCAATATAAATATAACGCAAATATACTGGTCCTTGTCCAAATCGCAATTCTAAAAAGCAGAGTAAAATTTGACTGGCAAATTAAGCTAAACACGTGAATTCTACCTGGGAAATAAGAACATAGAAATATTCAATTTATGTTTTGATGACTAAATGTAACATAACTGCCAAAATCTCTGATATTGCCTGCGCAAATTGCTGCATAAAACGAAATTATTCCAAAGTCAATGATGTTCGTTGTAAGTGGGAAATCGCGTGGTATTTGGTTGGTATTGTGCATTCGGTGAAATAAGATGGAATTATTCAAGACTCTATTCAACGGTTGTAAGTGGGGAATCGCGGTATATTGGAGTTGATATTGCGCATTTCGCACAATAAGACCCATCCAATGATTTTTGCTGTAAGTAGGAAATTGCATGGTATTTGGTTGGTATTGCACATTTTCTGCAATAAGACGGAATTATCCAAAGGTCCATCGATAAGTGAGAAATTAAATAGAATCGAAATTATTCAAAAGTCAATGATGTTCGTTGTAAGTGGGAAATCGCGTGGTATTTGGTTGGTATTGCGCATTCGGTGAATTAAGATGAAATTATTGAAAAATCTTTTCAACGGTTTCCATTGTAAGTGGGAAATCGCGGTATATTGGAGTTGATATTGCGCATTTCGCACAATAAGACCCATCCAATGATTTTCGCTGTAAGTAGGAAATTTCATGGTATTTGGTTGGTATTGCGCATTTTCTGCAATAAGACGGAATTATCCAAAGGTCCATCGATAAGTGAGAAATTCAATAGAATTTTGGTTGGAAGTTCGGGATAGGTCATCATGCAGATAGAATTTTAGATAAAAGTTTAATTTTAACCCTAGTCTTACCAGAGCTGTTTTCAATGTTACTTACCTCATCTAATGACTGAAGTTTGTGATGTTTCGTTTTCCCACCTCTCAGCTTAAATCTGCAGTGAAAACAACAAGACGATGCCCATTAGTGCCTGTCTCGCTAAATTAACTACATTCAGTTCCATAAACACTTAATAAAACATGCGAGAGCCTCAACTGGCTCAGAAGTAAATGAGGACTGCATTAAGCTACATTGGCTTAAGAATTAAGAAAACTACAAAAATGGTTTCATTTTGGCAAAGTAGTTCAAAAAACGTTATTTTCCATTTACTGATTTTTCTTCTGTTACAGTCCTTTGACATTGTTTTTCCATGGGTCGGATAAATGTGAAAATATATATTGAAGAAGAAAATGCAAACAGTTGATTGTGACTATAACACAAAGGTTGATAATCTCGCATGACTACGACTTACTGTAAATCGGGAATTTTTTGCGTCAGTTTTTTGCGAAGATCGACATTTCAAGATATTAGCTTGCTTCTATTTTCGCATTGTCGAATAATGGTTCAGTAGCGCAATGGTATATCAAATCAAAATATTTGCGAAAGTTTAATTTTGCGTTTTGGTACACTCGCGAATTTACGCGGATTTTTTTGTTCGGGTTTTCAGTAGTATAGTCTTTGCTTACCTTTTCATTAGCCAAGGTAGATATTGTTTAACATCTAGCATTACTGTTGTATGTTGTACCTCCTCTGACAAGATAAAAAAAAACAACTACAGTGCATACCAATAGTACAAACCTGCCGAAAATTGAAATTTAAACACTGATCTGACGAATAAGTACCGAATCGGCAGCTCATCTCACCTTTAGCTATATCTCTGCAGTTACATATTATGTATTTTTCGATATGTTTACTGTATACGAATAGCCAATAGCACATCTACTCTACCTAAAGATTATTAGTGTGATTTTTTAAAAATAATGTTGTTCATAAGTATAATGCCTAGGCTATGTATTCAAAATTACGGTATTCTAGATATATTTGACGTCACATAGTTCCATGTTTCTTTCATTCTTAATTTTGACGTCACACGTGGCAGTTATAGACTGGAGGTACATACTCTTTCCGACCACCCGGTCTCACTTCCCTGGTGGAAGTTCGAGTGTCTATTACTTAATTTGCCAGTTTTCAAAGTTTTTACTTTGCTTTTGGGATTGTGATTTAAAAATTCGTTACATACTCAACCTTCTAACAATACCCGTCTATTTATAGGCCGAATTATCTGCCTTAACGATGAACATTTTTTATATTGCCATCATCGCACGATGATATCAAAATGACTTGTCATCGTTAAGACAGATAATTCGGCCTGTACATAGACGGGTATTGTTAGAAGGTTAAGTATGTAACGAATTATTTCTATCGTCCGTTTTACTGATGATATGGGACCGTATGATGTCTATGGGATCGTCGGACGACGGCCACATAGTTACAATAAAAGGACCGTTGACGACAGAAATAATTTAGTCTACAATTAGACCTACTTAGCGTAAGGGTATATCGTTTGGATTTCTTTGTCCGTCAGAGGTCGGTATCCCAACACAATATCCTTAAAATCTGGATTCTGTAACAAAAAGAAAATGTATTTTAAAACCGTAACACTAAACATTTTTTCATAAAAAGTTACATTTGTAATAAGAAAATCTTGATAAAATTAGGTGGAATAGACATATACAATGTAATTGTATACAGTCTGAAGTGGCAAAACGGAGTTAAAACCCCCCAGTCAAGATTCTCTCACTTATAACGAGACGAGCAGTTCTTGGATGGTTGAGAAATTTCAGCGCCTGAAGACAAACACCGACCTCTGGCAAGCAAACTTGTAAACTATCTCAAACTAAGACCTCTTCCGAGTTGAATTCGAAAGTGGAAAGTTAGAGTCGCTGTGCCTGTGCTTTAGACCACTCGACCCTCAGTTAGCTAAGCAACCAATACCATTATTATTAAGAAGCAAAGAAAGTGCAGTATGACCACATTAAGATATTTTTGTTGAGCCCATACTTTCTTAATTTGACAAACAAATGGTCTTCTGAACCATGGATAATCGGATCGTTGTAGGTCACTTACCTGTAGGTCAGCAGTGTCATGAAGAAAATTGTACCCAGATACTAACTGTGCTCCTAACATCCCTGCTTCAGGGGTACGAGAAAGCGCTAATAGGTAGTCAAATGTAATCTGTCCCCATCGTCTGAAATTCAAAATGACAATCATTTGTTAGAGTTCACGGTTTCTTTTCTTTTCATATAGGTGCTTACCATTCCGGGACACCGGCAGTACTTCCCTGGTGGAAGTTAGCGTGTTTTGTTTAATCTGCAAGTTTTCAAAGTTTTTACCTTGCTTTTAGTTTTGTGAATTGAACAAGAACCAGTAAGTTTTTGATTATTACAATATCCGTTTCTTATGGTGATGTGCCTTCGTGGTTGCTGCAGATGGTTATTGCAATGTAATTACATGTTAAGCTTGATTTTACTTATTTCTGAATCATTTCCCTTGTCTGTTTGAATGTAGAGCGATAACTATCAGTGTTAGGTTTTGTCATAGGATCACGGCCCTTGTCCTATGCACCTAAATTTGGTATGCGACACATCACCTCATGTTGGTTTACATTTGTTTCAAGTTTGATCAAAATCTATCCATTCACATGGAACATAAGTGGGTCACGTTATTGGGACGGACAGTTTGATTCCTATATATCCTTTCAACTTCGTTGGGGGTTATAATAAAATCAGTTTACCTTATATCTGATGTCTGGTTATCAGATACTAAGTGAAGTTCCCAGAATCCACCTGAACCGTCTGAAGTCGTATCGGGAGAAAACTTGTCCGCGACTATGGTGATGGAAGCTTCCGGCAAGGCGTCTTGAAGACGGACAGCAGACGACAGTCCTATGACACCAGCGCCTATTATACATATCTGTGGTGGCATATTAGATTTTCTGGAATTATAATTAATGGAACAAGAGGCCCAGGGGCCACATCGCTCACCTGAGCAACTTGCTAGGTAGAAGCCGAAATGAGTTCAGTATTGAAGTGAGTGCAGGGGAGGGAGGTTTTGTACAAACTGAAATCTATACTTCCTACCGATGCTTTTCACTAAACAATTTGTAAGTATTTCTATGTACCGTAAAAGGTTGATGTTTCGACAAGCCTCGGCTTATTCCGTTACCTTTTTCTTACAGCATTTCAACCAATGAAATAATTTTAAAAAAATTTTCATCATGCAATCTACCAATCTCAAAAGAGAGAAAATGCATAGGCCGAATACTGTAATCGGGAAATGGCAAATAGAAATTATAGAATACAGCAGGATTTACATTAAAAATTAGCTTTTAAATACAAGTACAATTAATATATTTCTCATGAACAATATATTTAACTTTATATCAAAATACTTATATAAAAGAATACAGCATGGAAAATACACTATTATTTAACCATGATTTGAACAAACTTGAATCTACACTACCTGAGGATGCTTCCATTTTAATTTGAGCTTTCCTGGCCTAATAGTTTTTGAGGAGAAGATTTTTAAAGATTCTCTCTATATATTCCTGTGTAAAACTTGACCCCCCTCTTGTGGCCCCACCCTACCCCCAGGGACTATGATTTGAACAAACTTGAATCTACACTACCTGAGGATGCTTCCATTTTAATTTGAGCTTTTCTGGCCTAATAGTTTTTGAGAAAAAGATTTTAAAAAATTTTCTTTATATATTCCTGTGTAAAACTTGACCCCCCTCTTGTGGCCCCACCCTACCCCCGGGGACTATGATTTGAACAAACTTGAATCTACACTACCTGAGGATGCTTCCATTTTAATTTGAGCTTTTCAGGCCTAATAGTTTTTGAGAAGAAGATTTTTAAAGATTTTCTCTATATACTCCTATGTAAAACTTGATCCCCCTCTTGTGGCCCCTCCCTACCCCCGGGGACCATGATTTGAACAAACTTAAATCTACACTACCTGAGGATGCTTCCATTTTAATTTGAGCTTTCCTGGCCTAATAGTTTTTGAGGAGAAGATTTTTAAAGATTCTCTCTATATATTCCTGTGTAAAACTTGACCCCCCTCTTGTGGCCCCACCCTACCCCCAGGGACTATGATTTGAACAAACTTGAATCTACACTACCTGAGGATGCTTCCATTTTAATTTGAGCTTTTCTGGCCTAATAGTTTTTGAGAAAAAGATTTTTAAAAATTTTCTTTATATATTCCTATGTAAAACTTGATCCCCCTCTTGTGACCCCTCCCTACCCCCGGGGACCATGATTTGAACAAACTTGAATCTACACTACCTCAGGATGCTTCCATTTTAATTTGAGCTTTTCAGGCCTAATAGTTTTTGAGAAGAAGATTTTTAAAGATTTTCTCTATATACTCCTATGTAAAACTTGATCCCCCTCTTGTGGCCCCTCCCTACCCTTGGGGACCATGATTTGAACAAACTTGAATCTACACTTCCTAAGGATGCCTCCACAAAAGTTTAAGCTTTACAGGCCGAATAGTTTTTGAGAAGAAGATTTTTGAAAAATACCAACAAAGTTTCAATAATTCTCAATTATCTCCCCTTTAAAGAGGGTGTGGCCCTTCATTTGAACAAACTTGAATCCCCTTCACCTAGTGGTGCTTTGTGCCAAATTTGGTTGAAATCTGCCCAGTGGTTCGTGAGAAGAAGATGAAAATGTGAAAAGTTTACGACGACGACGACGACGACGACAGACAACGGACAAATTGTGATCAGAAAAGCTCACTTGAGCCTTTGGCTCAGGTGAGCTAATAATAAAAAAGCATATTAATAATATTACATACTTAACCACAAATTATCTAAATCTATGACCTATTCAAAACATCAACGTTCCTGATTTTAAGATAAATTATCAAGATATCCACACATTTACAGTTACGTAGAGGTGACATGAATTTTTTATCTGTTATATTTTATCGCGTGCATATTCGAACCTTATTGAGTGTTCACTCGAAAGTTATTACATGTTCACGCAAAGGCGCTAAAAAATATTTGCATACTCTCGCTCGCACAATAGAACTTTATGGAATGGTCACGAAAACGTGTTCTGTTCCTGGCTCACGCAAATGTTATAAGTTTAGATGAGCACGTGATAACGTTTGCTTGAGCACGAAGTAGGTTTTGCCTGAACATGCGATAATGTTAAAGAAAGAAAGAAAATAAATGCATGTCACTTCTGTGTCACCATAGACATTACTTTCCCCTTTTTTGTTTTGTTTGGAGTACGAATCCTTATAAAGTGAATATCAAGTTAACGTCGCACAGACGAAATGATCCTAAGCTGATAACATTGAAAATGTGTCAGATTGACTAATGACTTGGTATGATTTGGAGAGTTGAAAGAGACACAGTGTATCCGTTTGATTTACCTTCGAAATCAGAACAGAGCAATGAAATGTTTTTAGCCAGTCATGAATCATTTACTTATATCGAGACGGTCAGTGGAGGAAACCAAAATACCCGGAGAAAATCAACTACCTTCTGCAAACAAATTGAAAAACTGTCTCACATTAGGACCTACCACGAGTGGGTTAGAACCTAGTCTGTAAGAGGCGATGTGATCCCTAAGCACGAGCTTTAGACCATGGGCCACCGAAATCTAAGAGTAGATAACTCTACCATTTCTCTTTGCTCAATAAATCATAAAACTTTAAATAAACAATAGGATTAAATAGACTTGAATAAAATATTGGCAATTGTTCTAATTTTGAACCAGTATATAACTACTTACTGTCTAAAGTAGGTAAATATTCAAAAGTTCTGATAAGGTTATCTGAAGTGTACGGTAAAGTGCAAAGAAATTATTGGAAATAAGGATGATTTTTAAAGTTTAGAACTGAATTTACTACAATAAAATACATGTTAATAATAAGTACTTTTGAAATACATACCCCGGGTATATCTTTACATATTTAACTTCTTGTTCGGATTAATGGACGCGTTAGAATTGTGTATTTTATAGATCGGATACGTATGAACATAAGCCTGCTCAGAATAAATGAATGTCTTTGACCTTGACCTTTGATATTTACCAGAAGTATATTTCAAGACTCGGCATATACCACAAATGAGAGGATTAATTGACGTTTCATATTGTAGTATATTTATCAGATCGGATGCGTATAAACAAGAAACCCGGCAAATATACATGTATTACTTTTCAAAGCACGCCCTGGATATCCACAGCTTCCAAAAATAAATATCTGTGACCTTGACCTCTGATATTACGTTCCGGAAGTGTATTTGTAATATCACACAATCGACATGTAATATTACACACTGGACGTGTAATGTAGCAAACGCGGCATGTAATGTCACATATCAAGCACGCGGCATGTAATACAGTGTATGAGTGACAGATTTTCGCGACTTGGATTGTAACCGACATCGAGGTTCCATTGTGTACAGATTCCACTAATGTGCACTTTCCCGTTATTAAATAAGTATGCTGCAAGTAAACGAATGAATATGCTAATTTATGCAAAATACAAATGTAACAGCAAATTCTTTCTTTCGTCGGACTACAAGCACTACTGGTATAAACATCCAACCGGAAAAGCAGTAGTAGTGATCGATTTCTATGTTTTCATTTACCGGAAATTTTTTACCCGCTTACACCAGGAAACTTTATAACATGTTTGTTTATGTAGTCATGCTGATTTTGACTTTTTATTGAAATATGATGATTTTAAATGCATTATTTTAAGAACAATTCAAAATCAGCACATCGCAATATTGTTGGAAAAAATCCGAGACACGTCTTACAATATAGACCTGTCGAGAATTTAACACCAAACTAACGCATTATTGACGATTCGACAAAACTCGTCGTACAATATAGACCTGTCGAGAATTTAACACCAAACTAACGCATTATTGACGATTCGACAAAACTCGTCGTACAATATAGACCTGTCGAGAATTTAACACCAAACGAACGCATTATTGACGATTCGACAAAACTCGTCGTACAATATAAACCTGTCGAGAATTTAACACCAAACTAACGCATTATTTTCGATTCGACAAAACTCGTCGTACAATATAGACCTGTCGAGAATTTAACACCAAACTAACGCATTATTGACGATTCGACAAAACTCGTCGTACAATATAGACCTGTCGAGAATTTAACACCAAACTAACGCATTATTGACGATTCGACAGCCTTTTGGTCACTAGCTATCCATATCGACCACTGAGATTTGGCTGCTTTTCGTTAGCAGAGACCGCGGAGGCCTTATGGATAAGACGTTAGTCTACAAATCCAGGGTCTCTCACCACTGTGAGTTCGAGCCCCGCTCAGACCACATGTGAGAAAGTGAATTTTTCTTGCCGTTGGCCTTTACTAGTTCACTCGGTGTCAGTATAATGTGGCTGGGAGAGTGGTACGTTAGTCTGCGGTGTACTGACTCTGTGAGCTAGCACCTTAAAGTCGCCCTGAGTGCGCGCTGGTAAAAGGCATACATACTCGCACTTCACATGCATACACGAACTTGTTCATAGAGATAAATAAATATTTCTAGTCGCGAATAGCTGAAAAATTGCTGATGCGATGTTAAGCAACATTCAACCAACCAACATTTTCGTTAGCTCAGTGCTAAAATTTTAACAGGTCTGGACTAATTAATATGTTTAATTTAGAATTGGAACGGGCACGTGCTAATGAACTAAATAACAGCAAATTGTCGGAGAGTAACAACTACATGTGGCTTGTCGGCTAATGTGCAGACCGAGGTTAATGACCTAAACAAAGATAAAAATCTGTTGAAAATAATAAAATTTGCCGTGTAATGTATCGTGACATGTCAGGTGGTTTTATCACATGAGAAATATCTTTACGTTTGTGATAACATACACCATTGGAAAGATGAGGACCATAGCTGTATCGGTGTGTTTTCTTCTAGCTATTTCAGGTACATTTTCAATTTAAGTTATCTTTCTTATGCATCCCCATCCGCTAAATTCTATGTAAACATTTTGAAATAGTGCTCGCTTCGTAAGTGGGAGGTCGTGAGATCGAACCCCCACCCGGTCTGACCCAAGACTTGAAAGTGGGTAGTAACTGTTCTTTTGCACTCGACATTAAGAAAACGGTTCTTTCGGGTGAAAACTTAAACGAGGTCCCGTGTCACGGTAGGCAATAAAGAGCCCTGCTGTATAATGCCATCAGCGCAAAACACAGGCAAAATTTCTACACCTTCGATGTCTCGATATAAGTGTAATATTCTACTGGGACGTTAAACACCGTTACTCAACTCAACTCTCATTCTACAAAATATTTTTATAGAGACATGTAGTAAAACATTATTATAATGCCCCTCAATAACTGTGTCACCTCACGTATCACCACGGCACCATAAAACATTGTTATAATGCCCCTCAATAACTGTGTCACCTCACGTATCACCACAGCACCATAAAACTTTGTTATAATGCCCCTCAATAACTGTGTCACCTCACGTATCACCATGGCACCATAAAACTTTGTTATAATGCCCCTCAATAACTGTGTCACCTCACGTATCACCACGGCACCATAAAACTTTGTTATAATGCCCCTCAATAACTGTGTCACCTCACGTATCACCACAGCACCATAAAACTTTGTTATAATGCCCCTCAATAATGTATCATCTCACTTATCGTCACAGTATTTTGAAATCTAAAATTCTATTTCTTCTATGTTTTTTCTCAATAAGCCGTCCTCAATTTATACCCCTTTTAACACCAAAAACTTACAGAAAAATTGTCGCAATGAAATTAGGTTTAACTGTACTTAAAAAACAACAAATGCACATGTATTGCACAACTGCATTGCATAATTTTACCTATTTTTTTTTACACGGGTCTCTTATTAAGCTTACAGGCCTGTCGAAAAGTTAACACCGAGCTAACGAAAAGGAGTCAAAGCGCGGTAGCTAAGAAAGATATGGATATATATTGACCGAAGAACTGCAGAGACATAAATATAGCAGTTGCCAAGATTTAGGCAACAAGGGACCGTAATGGCGTTTAACGTTTCAGTCAAGATTATTTCACAAATTTTTAACTGTGCGTTGCGCTGATGGCATTATACAGTAGGGTTCTTTATCGTGTCAAACCCACCGTGACACGGGACCTCGTTTATTTTAAGTTTCCATCCGAAAGAACTAAGACTATCATTTCGTAATGCCGAGTGCTTGGCGAAAGAACAGTCACTACCCACTTTAAAGTCTTGGGTTAGACCCGGTCGTGGGTTCGAGCCCCGACCGGTCTAACCCAAGACTTTACGGACCAAGCACTCTACCAGCTAAGCTACCTTAGTGGCCGAGCTGTCGATTCATTAGCTTAGTGTTAAACTTTTGACAGGTCTGTACAGTTGATATTATTTGCCGATTGTTTGTGTTTATTTTGTCACCGTGATGTGATAAGATATCAACAGTTTTGATAAAAAGGTGTAACGTGTCCTTGCATACAAGCTATTTACCAACATAGATTTGATAAAAGATTCAATCCCGGCCATTTAACTAACCAAGCAAATATTATATGAAAAAGAATGTTCTTTCTATGCAGACTTGTTCCATAAAGATTTTCTTACTAAATTACATTCATAATATTATATGAAAGCTTTCAGCGTACATATTATTATATTCTTTATTGCCTCATAATTGAGAGTATATTAATATAATTAAACATATATATAACATAAATAAAACATGTAAACATATTTACAAGACAACTGTGAGATAGTCACATTTAAATCATGTTATAAACGCAAAAGATATACATATATATATATATGAGTAGAGTGAAGGCTATGGGCAACGTACCTATGAAACCTGTTTTTGCGCGTAGTAAGATTTCGCGGCTTTGTCACCTGTCCATAGTGGTCACCTGTCTATAGTGGTCACCTGTCCATATTGGTTACCTGTCTATAGTGGTCACTTTGGCATGGTCCAGCAGCTGATCACTATAGACAGGTTTGACTGTATAACTGTTTTATCACCCTAACGATTCTTACTCATTTTTGAGTGTAACGAGAAGTAAAAGTGAATACTATACATAAAACAAAAAAGTTCTCTGGAGTCCCTACTGATTCACAATGTCAATTTGTCCAGTTAAAGACCAAGGGTTCTTCAAACTGTGGTCAGTTTTTTCTGATTAGTTTAATCAGTTGATTACTGTATTTCCATAAATTGAGTGCACATGGTTTTTTTAATTGAAAATATTTTCATTAAACTATCGATAAAATATGTTTAAAATGCACTGACCTAACCAAATTATATTTTTAATTAAAAACAATATTGTCAGTTCTCCTGTACATAGAGAAATTTTGCGAAAGTTTTGGAAACTTGCTCAAGTTTATACACCAATTGGGCCTCGTTTAAAGTTACATCAGGGCATTTAGGGTCAGGTAGGTCATTGTTGTTCGGGGTTTTTCCATGGTGTGATCATAATGAATATTCCAATTATGACATAACGTTTAAAGTTGTTCCAAGTAAGAAGGTACAGAAGGGATAATTTTAAAATAAGTCATATTGGTTGTTTTGTTAAAAAGTTCAAAAATTGCTCTATTTACAGAATTAAGTTCACTTTTTTATGAATGAAAAATATTTTTTCCTATTAGGTCAGTATATTTTGTTTTAAGTTTTGACAAATTTTTGGTGAGTTTGTTGGAAAATACGACTTTATTCTTGCATTTTCCATGTGCACTGAATTTGTGGAAATACAGTAGTCAAAATTTGATTTTTGCATTATTTTAGATATATTGTTTAACGTAATGTTTAAATGTGTTAAAATGAATTAAAATTCCATTAAATTAAAGAAAATTAGTAATAAAAATGTCGATTTATTAATGATATTTTGATTTTGATTATGTTTTAATTTTCTGCTAATCATTGGTTAAACTAATCAAGATTTGAACAACTGGGTCCTGAATATTAAATGATTATATAGACGCCCGTACAAATTAATAGATCAAATTATGTAAACCACTGCGGTAGCTCAGTAGGTAGAGTGCTCGCTCCGTAAGTGGGAGGTCGTGGGTTCGAACCCCGGCCGGGTCCGACCCAAGACTTGAAAGTGAGTAGTGACTGTTCTTTCGCCAAGCACTCGGCATTACGAAATGAAATTCACGGTTCTTTCGGATGGGAACTTAAAATAAACGAGGTACCGTGTCACGGTGGGCTTGGCACGCTAAAGAACCCTGCTGTATAATGCCATAAGCGCAACGCACAGGCAAAATTTCTGCACTTTCGCCTATAGCTGGCGACGTCTCGATATAAGTGAAATATTCTTGACTGGGACGTTAAACACCATCACTCACTCACTCACTCACTCAAATTATGTACCTAAAAGAAGCAATGTAAATCACGTTTACCTTTAGTTACTAATTACTAAGCAATGCACCAGATTTTTCTATTACATCTATTACACATGTATTAAGTCCGATTTTCATTTTTGCTTTACAATACTAATACCGCCGTTTTTCGGGACCAATTCGCATGTTTGATAAAAGAGCACACACACTTGTTTCTGATATTGAAATAACACTCTTTACCTGATATCCATCTTCACGTTATCCAAAACGTTGACCCCATCACCTCCCTTGGTTTTTCTTTGTTTTTTCGACGTAACACTGGGGAATTTCATATTCAGAAACGGGCTTTTGAAGAAGCATATACGGACTATATTATAAACGATATGGTCTATGTTTTAGAGTACAAGACCTGTCGAAAGTTAAACACTTCGCTAATAAGAAGGAATCGAAGCTCGGTTGTCGAGTCAGGGGCGTAGCTGCCTTAAGGCCAAAAGGCACATGCCTACACATTATTTTGACAAAGATATTTTTATGTATTAAGAATTATTTAAATAAATTTAATTAAGTTTCTAGTACGTCTAGGGCAATGTGCAGTGAGTGTTTTAGCGTGTCACGCCTACCATGCCAAGGACATCAAAGGATCCGTGACTTTCATTTCTAATTGCTGAAAACTACCACTTTTCAAGTCTTTGGTCTGCCTGGTCGGTATTCGAACCCCGACCTTCCACATACGGAGTGAGCACAAAACCAACCTAGCTACCGCATTTACCATAGACTATGACGAGGCACTAAGAGTTTTCAAAAACACAAATCAAAGAAACATCTTGCTATATAAATCTAATTTGACTTTGACATCAATCTACTGAAATAAAGTCAAAATTTCTTTTTTAATTAACGATTTCAGTATAAAGTTTTTACAGCATACAATATAGACATTGAAACATTCCGAATTACGTGTTTTCGATTAAATATTTCAAAATTCCCCGGAATCCAAGCCGCAAAACACCTTCCGCTCCCGCCCCCATCGGCGCTTTGCGCATCATGCGTCTGTGCCTACATGATATCTCGGACCCAGCTACGTCCATACGAGTGACTAAGATATGGACAGCTAGTGACCAAAAAGATACCAAGATATGGCTAACGAGGGGCTGAGCTGAGTTACTAATTCGGCACTTATTCGTTCACTTAGTATTAAACTCTCAACAAATTTGTACTTAACACCTGCCGAAGAGCTGCCGGGATACGGTCTAAGAGAAGCCGAGATAACTGTCAATTTGTTAGCTATTGTTAAATTTTCGACACGCTCCTTACTGTATCATGTACAACTTACCTGTTTGTTTCTTATTTTCCAGGTTTTTGTGATAGCGCAGATCCTAATTTGCCGAAATGGGACGCAGTTTACTCCTTGTCCGGAGTTCTTAGCTTACCCTACGCCGGAATAGAGGAACCCTTTACCGCCATGTTTGATGGACAGAAGAACAGAAGTCGTATTGACTATTACAAAAGTCAGTTAATGTGATATGGTTGTATATATCATAGTTTGTGTTGGATAGAGTCAGTAAATTGATGCATCATCAGCGATCACACAAGGAATCTGTGACGATGTATGCAGCTCATACTGCTTATTGTGAAGCGTGTAGAAAATAGGATTTTTCCCCATTTCATTTCTATTGATTTGGTAATGGGCAAAACTTTGTATACAACACCCCTACAACCCACTTGGTCTTCGTGTACTGATGCATCATTAGCGAACACAAAACATCTCTGACGATGTATGCATGTCACAAGCTGCAGGCTTTGAACAGTGTAGATTTTTTTCCATTTCATCTCTATTCATTTGATACTGGACCAGGAGGTTTTTCATACCATACCCAACTTGACATCCCACCTGAACTGGAGGTCCATTTGCAACGTTTTTTTGTACTATAAAACTCTGTTTTAGACAAAATAAAATTATATCGCCATAATAAGCATTGAACAAGTCACGTCAAAGTTTGCTCCTGCGTGATGTTATTTATTGGCTGTTCCAGCAACTGGACATACATGTGTAAGCATAAGTGTTTCAAATTCCTTTCAGAATTTGAAAAATGGGATATGTTTAAATGGCCATTGAACTATCTACAAATAAAATAAATACTGCCAAAATTACGCATTATATCAGTTTTAATTTTACAACACTAGACGGCCGTTTCGGAATTCAATTCCTCATCAGTAGTGGTTGGACCAAAATGGTGAAACCAAAATTTATTTTATAACCTTTGTTTTCGTGCAAAGCAAACAAACAGGTAATTTCTTAAAAATTCAATTTATTAATTAAACCCACATCAGGGGTTTATGAATGCTGAAATTGACTTAATTTCGCGGTGTTCTTATTTTCATTTTTTATGCAGACCTTCACCCACGAATTTACATGTCAATCCAGAATTGTCAGTTTCAGCCATTAGTAGCTCGGGTACATATATCCGGTTGGCAGCGATCCTAAAATCAATCCAATGACTTCCTGTTTGGTCATAACTTTTTAAAAATATTTTCAGGTATGGTTATAACGGTGCAGAATGCTGGATTAACTCAGTATGGCTTCGGTTATATGATAGCTCCTATGACAACATATGCTGTTCTGAACCAGAGGACTTGTTTTGGAATGAATGGATCTTCAGATGCACCAGTTGAAACACAAAGTGTATTGCCAAGTCTTGATGGTTTTAAGGTTAGTGATTTAATTCGGCCACCGCTGGACAACTACAGTACGTTTTATCCTCAGCTTACACGTAAGTGGGAGGTCGTGGGTTCGAGCCCCCACCAGGTCTGAACCAAGACTTGAAAGTGGGTAGTGACTGTTCTTTCGCCAAACACTCGGCATTATGAAATGAAAGTCACGGTTCTTTCGGATGGGAACTTAAAATAAACGAGGTACCGTGTCACGGTGGGCTTGGCACGCTAAAGAACCCTGCTGTATAATGCCATCAGCGCAACGCACAGGCAAAATTTCTGCACTTTCGCATATAGCTGGCGACGTCTCGATATAAGTGAAATATTCTTGACTGGGACGTTTAACACCATTACTCAACTCTCAACTCCTCAGCTTACGAATTAATGCCGAATCAGCAGATTATCTTGGTCCCTCTCATTATCTATATCTTGACAGCTTTTCGGCAGTTGCTAGCCATATCTCGGGCACTCGTCAATTTAAAATTGTTTCTTAGAAGTTTTTCCAATTTAAAATCTCCGAAATGTTTGAGGGTTTGATTTTCACTTATATCAAAGTAGAAACATTGATAGGCGGAACTTGGCGAGTTCCATAAATAAATTATTCAACGAGTTCAATAAATTCAATGTTACATAAACAAGAAAATAAGATTCTATTTATTATATAATCCAGAAAAAAGTTTTTTCGTGAAAATACAACCCGTATTATCTATAGGAGGAGAACAAAAGTGTACACGCACCTAAAAAGTGTTGCTAAATTATTATGAGTATAATTATGTCAAAAATGCAATGTTGACTTTTCAATAGAACAAATATATACAATCAATTTTTATGAGTTCTTTACGTTATTAAAATAAAGAAATGAAGTGTGCTGGCCAGAGAAACAAACAACAATCGACGTAATAGAGCGCGCGCGCACATTGGAATGGCGCGCGCTGGTTACCAAGGTCACGAAAACGACATTACACGCGTGTAATCTGACTTTTATTAGGGGAAATATCGTGATATATATAGATATATAAACTCTAGACGAGCGGTAGTTGCTTACTTATCCTGACCGAATGAAGTTTTGGATTTATTCTTTGCAAACCTTAAAGGGATACGATAACAGATCTAAATCGTCGTTTGAAAAAATTGTCTTTTAACGTCCCTCATGTGGTTTTTTCACATTTTTATTTAATGGTAATATATATATTTTACGTGCCATGTGCTTTTTTTTTTTTTTTTTTTTTTTACATATTTATTAAGTGGTATTATAAATACTTATTCAAATGACCAGGGCATCGGATGTTAAGATTGAATTAGAGCTTATTATAGTCTAGAATGGTAAAAACAATGAATCAAATTACGTCATGACGGACATTGCGAAAATCAACATGCTACCGAATTGACCCTGTTGAACAAAATTGGTTAAAGTTGCGTTAGTTTTTCTTTTAACCCATAAACGTACTTTTCTTCTCTCTACAATTCTTTTGCAGTAACATTGAGTATTCATATATAAATACGTCTAAACAACAGATATATAAGCTTAGATTTTGCTGAATTTTTTTGCTTATGACAGAGCAACAACACGCAAAGAATTACAAAATAAAAAAAACAATTATTTAAAAATCGTAAATTATTTTTTTTCGAAGTTTGCTTATTTCATATTACATTAAATTGATATGCTAATTATGATTAACTTTTGTAATTTTATATTTAATGGTGTGATTATGATGCCGTTTATATGCGCCATTTAGCACATGCAATACTTGGACGGGTATAATGATTACACAATGCGATATATATGTATGAAACAGGATCACGTCTACGAGGATACTCAAGTTTCGAAATATTATATATATATGTGCTTTATGAGTCTCATTAGTAGCCCACGTGAAATAAAAACCTCCCAAAAACACATTACCCTTACAAAGATTATTTTTTTTGTTCATTTATTACCTGCAAGAGTACAAAGTTTGAACGATATTCGAAGGCGGAACCGCCCTTTCTCTGCCAATCCCCATTTTTTCTCTCATATCATAGGAAAATTGATACACATGTCTTTCATGGGAATTGCAATACAATCGCTTCTGTATGTTTCATCGAAGACATATATAACGGCGACCTTAAAATTTTTGCACTACCCCTCGCCGAGTCAACAACTTGTTTTGCTGTATAAAGTTCTCGCTGTAGGAAGTTCTACCATCGCCTAATAACTAATTACGCACTAAGCCGAAGCAGGTTTACTGGAAATAAAAAAAAATAGTGGTTGTTAAAAAAACCCAAACATACCAATTCATATCCAAATCATAATTCCAAAGCAAAGTGAAACTATCAAAACTGCCAAATAAACTTATGAGTCAAAGGATGTGAACTTCACAAGGGAAGTGAGGCCGAATACCAGGAAAGAGTTAGCGTCCCTGTTTAGCTAGTTAATTTCGTCACGTGTGAAATGAAATGAAAGAATAAAAGGAACATGGGACTATTGGATAACTTGAAAAACAAAACTTGAATCCAGGAATGTTTTCACATAATAAATTAACCCTTTTTGTCTTTGTAAGATTGTGATGCCTGATTAAATATAGCATATAAAACGATATTTTTTCAGTATGTGTCGCAAGAGTCCGTTAATGGAAAGCATTGCAATAAGTGGAGTTACCAAAGTGGAGAAATGGCTAAGAGGAGTACGTACACACTTTGGACATCAGTTAAGTCGTCTGCTCCTGTGCGGTATGAGATGATGGGATACGACTCCTTACTGGGTTCACATTATGATAAATATATCATTGACTACACATCATACAAGGCCAACGTTTCCTTCGATGACTCGGATTTTGCAGTACCTAAAAGTAAGAACACATAGAATAACTTATAAATAAAAAAAACAAACACACTGTCATATACCGCTCTTTAATCATAAAGTACATTAAAAAAGTATCGTCATATGCCACTTTTTGAATGTATTTATGATTAAATTCAAAAAGTGATATATGACAACACTAATCTACATGTAATTCCAAATCACAATCCCAAAGCAAACCAAAAACTGACAAATGAGATTAAACACGGGAACTTCCATTATGTAATTACATATTATACCAGTTTTAATTTTACAGCACTAGACGGCCGTTTCGGAATACAATTCCTTATCAGTAGTGCTTGGACCAAAATTATGAAACCAAAAAGAAAACCAAAGGACCAAAATATATTTTATCAAATTTAGTTAAGGAAATACTTTGCATGAGGGAGTATACCCTAGTTTTTTAGGAATTTCAAATTTTAACTAGCATCAAATTTTTTCTGACAATAATACACAATTTTTGCTACTGAGTTTGTGATATCATCGGGGCTCCAGCCACTAGCAGAGATACCGGCTCATGGGTTTAAATTACATATTATACCAGTTTTAATTTTACAGCACTAGACGGCCGTTTCGGAATACAATTCCTCATCAGTAGTTCTTGGACCAACATTATGAAACCAAAATTATTTTGAAGATGTTAAAAAGCTACCCAAAGGACCAAAATATATTTTACCAAATTAAGCTAAGGAAATACTTTGCATGAGGGAGTGTACCTAAGTTTTTTGAGAAATTTCAAATAAAGATACGCATACGCTCATACATGTAAATTGTGATAGCGACAGAATCACAAAAAACCAATAAAACATTGTTTTTTGTTTTTGTTTTTATGGGTCTTCAAAAATTATTAATCATATACAAATTATGATATTACGGTACACCGTGAAGACTGCCTATAAAGGACGCATTTGTAAAAATGTAAAAAGGACATCTATTTATAACTGAATAAGGGCTGGAGAATAAAGACACATGTTAACTACAGATAAAGGAACCTGCCTATTAAATTGTTATTTTGTTTTTGGGTGTCCTTCATATGAATGTTTCATTGTGTGCAGAAGTAAATAATGTCCATATTGTCTAAATAATTGATTTATTACTTACATATCAAATACAATGATATTTAAATACATTTTTCAGGAATGAAACATAACATTGTATAGGTTATATGTTGGTATCATTAACAGCACAATTTTAATGGGTTGGCATATAATAATAAAAAAAAAATCATTGTTACCCTCAAATCTGTTTTGTAAATCTAGTGGCATAATATAAATATTTTGCTAAACATAGTTAATCAAAAACAAAGATACTATTGTGTTTATGAATTTGCACTTCGTACTTGCTTATTTTTTTAATATTTCGTTGTATAAAATGAAAATTAACCTATAACACTATGGCGATTTCAGATATGACATGTGGTGGATTTCCCGGTCCTGGAATGAAAGTCCACAAGGTTTTGATGAACCCAATGTCGGAATATATACACGGTTATGACGAACATATCACAGAAATGTTCCAACAGTTCAAATCAACACACAACCGTAATTATCCAACAGTTAAAGAACATTCACAAAGAAGGCACACCTTTAGACAGAACGTCAGGTACTTGATCAATGACAAACGTGATGACGTAAATTTTACTGTTGACAACTTCCTTATTTATGCAGAAACCACAACCACCCCCCCCAAAAAAAAGTAAACACTGACAAAAGTAGTTAAACACCAGGGAAGTGAGACCAGGTGCTACAGAAGGTGAACACATACTGTCTAACTAGATACACCTGCCACGTGTAAAACCAATTATAATCAAAAACAAACATACGTATCCATGTCCGAATCACAATCCAGAAGCAAAGCAAACACTTTGAAACCGACAAGTCAGGTTAGACACGTGAACTTCCACCAGGGAAGTGAGGTTGGGTGCTCCGGAAGGGTAAGCACCTAAACAAAGGGAATATGAAAATATAAAATATATCCTGGATGATTTTGATACAGAGGCACCATATCAACAATATTGTGATAATGGCCATTACACAGTCCTAGGCTTGCAAAATCCCTTAATCAACATTTTATTTGTAAGCAGCTTGCTTTCGGACATGGATTAGTATGCTCGTTTTTTTTATTACATTTACATTTCGCCATTTGAAAATCTTATTTTTGTTTTTGAGTCCTGAAATAAGTTAAAAATTCTATCGTGTATGGCATGCAATTCCAATTGCTGGAACAGCCAATCAGTGACGTTACGGTATAGGCGTTGGCAAGAGATGAGTGACGTCACATTAGCAACTGTAGTTATAGTCCTATAACTTCATTTGGTCTCAAATTTAATACAATCAAACATCATAAATGTAAATATCAATATATGAAGTACCACAAATGGTAGCGACATAGTCATGTGACCTCTATTGTTTTACACATGGTAGTGTGTCAGATGCTATCGTTTTTATGAACTTATAATAAATGAAATATAAGGATTATTTGTTTGTTATTAAAATTAATAGAAGAAATTCCGGATTTGTAGTTTTTATACCCGTGTGTATTGTTTAAAATTTTTTATTGCGATTATTTATGAAAATATGAAAATGTTTAATTTATCGTCATTCCAGATTCATACATTCCAAGAACCGGGCTGGTTTAAGTTACAAACTAGCTGTGAATCACCTAGCAGATAAATCGGATGAGGAAATAAAATTAATGCGTGGACGAAAGAGAACTTCTGGATACAACGGCGGGGCACCATTTGACAAGAGCAAATACAGTGTGAAAGATACACCAGAAGAAATGGATTGGAGACTCTATGGTAATTTTTCTCATAGGGTTGCAAATGATTACTGAAAAGTTAATGCAATGTCTTTTTTTAGGAATAGCATAACAAGGTACACCCTTTTTAAAAATAGCCTTTTGTATAAACATGTATAAGCAAAAGGGGTTGGTGATTATAGTAAAACATTATCATAATACCTCTCCCTAACTTTGTCAATTCACTTATCTTCACAAAGGTTTGAAGTTAACGCTTTTCTTTATTTTTCCATATAAGTTACGTTGTAATGAGCCATTACAACAAATAATTTTTGCTATGTGTACTAATGGTTAAATTGAGAGAGAGAGAGAGAGAGAGAGAGAGAGAGAGAGCCATACTTAGTTAAAATTTGTTATACCTAAATATTCAATATTTTTAGTAAGGTAAGCTTATTAACAAACTCTCATGGTAGTATCATGCCAGAATCCTAAAATATTTTAATTAATTGGACATATACCTTTAAGGTGCTGTTACACCTGTAAAAGACCAAGGAGTTTGTGGTTCATGTTGGAGTTTTGGAACAACAGGGACAATTGAAGGTTCTTTCTTTTTAAAGGTTTGTTAAACTTGAATTTTGGAAAAGATACTTCATATATTGTTTGTATCTTCATATCTTGGGACTGAAACTGGTTTTGCACGTAATTAATTGTTTCATGTTTTTATTTACACTGGCTGTCGCTAAGTACATTTTTCAGTCGTAAATTTATTTTCTTCTTTCAAAATTAAAATAAAATGAAAAATAAAAATATAAATAAAAAAATTAAAAAACGGATTTTTAAATAAAAATAAACAAGCATGTTTTTAAAAAGTAATTCATGTGATGTGATCATGTGACCAGCTAAGTCATGTGATGTCCGTCTACACGAACAATAGACGTAACGCGGTTTTTGGCACAATCAAGTCTAATATTAATTAACATGAATTTGAGGTGATATTTGAAATTAGGATACAAATTTATATTTACAAGGTTTTTTGTATCATTTCAGAACAATTACTTGATAAGATTTTCACAACAAGAATTAATGGATTGTTCCTGGGGAGAGGGTAACAACGCTTGCGATGGAGGGGAAGAGTTCAGGGCATACCAGTGGGTCATGAAAAATGGTGGATTAACCACAGAGGACCAGTATGGCCAATATTTGGCACAGGTAAAATATAGGAAGCCTGACGGACGAACACCGGGCAAAAGGGTAGTCCTACATAATCCAAATACACTTTACAATGTATGAAGCTTTTGGTTTCAGCAAATCAGACTTAGTTACATTCAGTTTGGCATCCATTATACTTTGAAGGTAAACATACTGTTGATTGGGATTTTTTGCGTTTCCTTTATTTTTTGTGTAAATTCGCGAGAGTAACAAAAATAAACTATCGCAAATTTTTTATTTTGATATAATTTACAAAATAAAAAATGCACTGACCAACCTCCAACGACGCGAAGTAAATGAATGTCTTAAAGTGTCTTAAAATTAATTGAAGTGAACATTTCTCAATTTTTACAGTGTATTTAGTTTTATATCAACAAACGCATTGGTTTAAAAGCTTTCCATCGGTATATGATCTATACTGTCTAGCAATAGTTGGCAAATTCATAGATGAGCGAATTTCTTTTTTACCAACACGTTTTATGTTTTACGTTTCGGCAAGTCAATCGTATTGTTAAATATACACCCAGTTTGATACTTTTTATACCAAGATAACGCATACATTCGCCAAAATTCGCGAGAGAGATATCGCGAAAAAACACTTTAGCGAATATGTTATTTTGATATGATACATTTACAGCTAATACTGACCATTACTAAATACGCTAAATTAAGAGAACGCGAATTTTTGAAGAGAAATTTCTCGATTTCCAATAGGTTTTAATTGTTTCATCATAATTTGACCTACACT
Source organism: Anadara kagoshimensis (assembly GCA_021292105.1). Lineage (NCBI taxonomy): Eukaryota > Metazoa > Mollusca > Bivalvia > Arcoida > Arcidae > Anadara > Anadara kagoshimensis. The sequence goes on along the minus strand of CM037860.1, from coordinate 42,213,335 downwards.
AGAGATGATTGTCACAATTCTAAACCATAAAATATATTTTACGAGTAATGCATTGTAAATTATTTATCTAGGATGGATACTGCAAAAAGAATGACGTGGAACCAGTTGTGAAAATTAAAAGTTACGTCAACGTCACATCCGGTGATCTTCAGGCTCTGACATTTGCTCTCGCACATCAAGGACCGGTTTCTGTTGGAATTGATGCGTCTCACAAGTCCCTTTCTTTTTATTCTCATGGCGTATACTATGAAGAACAATGCGGTAAATACCTTTAATATGAAAGAACTATAGACACGTTCATTTGTCAGTTTTAAATCAAACACAAACTTACCGGTCAATATACAACATTCAGAGCAAAGTAAAAACTTTGAAAGCTACGAAATTAAACATTTGATCTTCCGAATACGTGTAAAATTAAAATTGCAAATGTAGCCAGCATCATTTTGGATACACGTCAACAATATTCTGATGACGAGAATAAAATGTATTAATCAAAAACAAACATACTAATCCATATACGAATCACAATTCAGAAGCAAAGTATAAACTTAGGAACTGACAAGTTAGGTTATACAGGTGAACTTCCACCAGGAAAGTGAGGCCGGGTGCTCCGGAAGGGTAAGCACCTCCTGTTTAGCTAGCTACATCCGCCACGTGTGTAATCAAAATTGTGTGAAAGGAACATGGAACTATGAGACGTCAAATATATCCAGGGCAATCCTGGACACAGAGTCATCAAACTTACTGTCAACAATACTGTGATGACGGCCATAAAACTTTTTGAGGGCCTTGATAAGCCTAGGCTTGCAATGTCCCTGAGTCAACAATTTATTTGCAAGCAACCTACTTCGTTGTACAAGCTCTACCATAGCGTATTCATTGGGAAGTCAATTTGAGATACACGCACTTCTGATGAGAAACTTTTTCCCGAATTGGCCTTCTACCGATGCTGCAAAATTAAGAAAAATCTAGTTATAATTATTTTCAATATTGTTAAACTGTTGAACAATATATGATTGATGTGTGTAAACTTAATTGATGAAATTTGCCCATTTTAACAGATGGAATAGGTGTAGTTTGGTGCAGTTACTATATACGTTTGTCATGAAGTTTACTTAACATAAATTACATATTATACCAGTGTTACTTTTACAGAAATAGACGTCCGTTTCTGAATATAATTCCTCTTAAGTAGTGCTTGGACCAAAAATGAATTCATAATTTTTGCAAGATGTTGAAAAATATTCAAATCACCAGAATATATTTAAAAATATTATATTATTTTTACAACAGACAACAAAGATTAGTTCAAATCCTAATGAAGCATTGACGAAATATTGCATCTTGTTACATTATGTATTACATAAACTTATTTAACTGTCGGTTAATTCACGTTATTATGGAACAGACCCAAGAGACATTTCTATTTCTATGTCATAGCGATTTCGCTGTTTTGTTGTATAGCTTAAAGAAATCTATACATTAAATCATAAAATATTATGAAAATAATTTTCCTTTTTGTTATGGAATAATTAAAGTATTGAACATTTTCCTAAGAAAGATTGCTCACTACGCAAATTATGTGGCGTGTAATATGTCAAATTCTTTCCAAAACACAAATTCTATTTCTATAGTAATAACAACTAATAATGTTTACGTGAAATGTATTGATAATTATGCCTGCATTATTCGATGTTAAATCTATTTGCGGTCAGATTTCAAAGTAACAAGAAATTACGCAATTTAGAAATTATTTAGAACGGCATGTCAATTTGAATTCAGTAATTTACTTTATTCTATTTACATTGTTATATTAAGCAAATGGTTTTGTTGTCTAACTTTGGCAGGAAATACACCTGATGACTTGGACCACGCAGTGCTAGCTGTTGGATATGGTAAAATTGGGGATGATGCATACTGGCTTATCAAGAATTCATGGTCAACTTATTGGGGAAATGACGGCTATGTGTTGATGTCCCAGAAAAATAATAATTGTGGTGTAGCCACTGATGCTACATACGTTATATTGGAATAAACGCAAAAAAAAATTTACATGGCAATATATACATGTTTTTCTTTTCAGTTGTTATTGTTTTATAAAATATAGTTATTAAATTGTAAAAATGTGTACAGTTATTATATATGTTCAATAAAAGATCAAAGTTGACCATTAGGTTATAAATATACTAAATCAAAAACATAATACCAATCTATGTCCAAATCACAATTTCAAAGCAAAGTAAAAGCTTGAAAGCTGTCAATTTTAGTTTTTAACAGTTAACTTCCACTTTCAAGTGAGACCAGGTGCTCCGGAACGGTAAACACTTCCTGTTTAGCTAGCTATACCCAACACTAAGATAAACACAATTGAAAATGAATGAAACATGAATATATCCAGGGTAATTTTGGTTAGACTAAAAGAAGGAAAGCATTTGTTCAAATCGTATAAACAACAAATACACTAAAATAATAAAAGGGACTAAGGCAGTTGAATGATTAAACTATAAGGCCTTTAACACAGAGCGTTTTGATGCTTGTTTGTTTGAAATCTGTCAACCGCAAGTTAGAAAGTTTCCTTTCTTCAACTGGATGACTCTGTATGGATGGTATGCTATGTTCACCCACATCATTAATGTAGGAAATGTAATAGAACCAAATAGGTCGCAATTGGTACAATTTTGTACAAAAGCGGATCATAAATTGCATATAACACGCACTCCTTATGAACACGATACACACGAATAAAAAGACAGATTGGCATACAAACGTATACAACGTACAGTTGTTGTGACTTTAACTACTGTTAATGAAGCAAAAATAGATAACATAACCCATCGAAAGGATGCAAAATAAATAAAAATATAGCTTATGAACAAACATTTGCGACAATTCCCATCTATGTGTTTCATTTTTGTGCCAATCGAGAACTTTCGAGTAATATTATTACACGTAACTTTTAAAAAGGTTTCTGGTTACATCAAACAATTTTTCTGAAGTTGTATAGAACACATAGCTAACAAAAAAGGCAACTTTTGTACATATTTCAATCCAATTTTGTCACATTTATTTTGCTTTCAATATACTTTCACATCTATGGTTTTTAAATTTTGTGTTGATGAATATCTGGGTTTGTTTTGATGCATCAGTCAAACAAATTGAAACGGAGTAGAAAAAATAAAGAAATCAAACATAACAAATGAATCACGAAAAATAGGAGTTTTTGTAACCAAAAAATCATATAACCACCTACCTACACCAACCTACACATGTAACACATGTATGATTTATTAAATCATTTTGTACCAAAGATTGAACCGACAACCTACAAGTATATGTATATTCTATTCACAACAAATTATTATTAATATAGAAAAATACCTGTTACACCGTATACTGCACATATTAAAAAGCCTATAATGAGATTTTTTCTTTTAATTCAATCCTAACTGCGTCACTTTTTGCAAGTTAATCATCTAAAAATGTTTTCTCATCATCATTATATAAAAAGTTTTGTAAATTTATATTTTATATAGGATATTACGTATTGCTTTTAGAATTTGACTTTTAATGTTTTTGTATCAAATTACGAAAAATTAGATAAGACAATTCTGTCAAAGTTGATATAAATTCTGTTGAAATTAAAAAAATTATATTTTATAAAAAAATATTTAGTAGGGTGATCCAAATTATATGGACGGGCCTTTATGTATAAATCAAACACAAACAAACCGATGTATGTATATTATACATATTAAAATTTTTAATACAACTGTATTTTGTAAATAGTGATATTATCAAAAACAAACATACTAATCTATGTCCGAATCACAGTTAAGAAGCAAAGTAAAGGCTTTGGAACTGACAAGTCAGGTAAGACACGTGAATTTCCACCCAGGGAATTGAGGCCAGGTGCTCCGAAAGGGTTAGCACCTCTTTTTTTAGATAGCTTCAACCGCAACGTGTGTCATCAAAATTATGTGAAAGGAATATGAAACTATGGGACGTCAAGTATATCCAGGACAATCCTGGATAAGAGACATCAAATCTATCAACAATACTGATAATATAGTAGTATATTGAAACGGTTCATCAAAACAAACATCCATTTAATTACACGGAGAAGCATTTTTAAAATACAAAACAAAACTACCAATCTATGTCCAGATCACCATAACAAAGTAAAGTGAAAACTTTAAAAACTGTCACTGTTAAACACGTGATCTTCAAGAAGAGAAGTGAGGCTGGATGCTCCGGAAGAGTGAGCACATTAAACACGTATAATGTAATTATTCTGGTTGCATGGGAGGCAATACGATAGTTTAACTTGAGTTTACGGGCAGTAGGGATTAGTTTATGCAAGTGAAGTAAAAACATAATGATTCAACTAGATCGTTGGTTGATGCAACGGGGTTTCAATCACAGTCAAGATTGTGAAACTCATATAAAAACGGTTGTTTCTGGAATGGCGGAAGAAGAAATTAAGTCAGAGGTCCTAGCGGTCTCAATAGCTGGAGTAATACGACAACCAAAAGGCTTTCTAAAACGTATTATATATACAAATTAGGGGGCAGATCTAAAAAATGTGACACCCCCAAAACTTTTTTGTTAAAAGCAGGAAACATGGTGGGTCTTATTGCCCTACATGTACTTAGTCAGGCTAGGTATGTTTTCACCTTGACTTTAACCATTTAATGAAAATATGGCTACTAATCCAAGATGGCCGTAAAAAAAAGATAATTTTAAAATTAAAATTCAATAACAAATCAACCACTTAACCTTTTGAGTTGAAATTTGGTATTTGATCAATTAATTATTTATACTTCTTTTTCATGAACACGCTGTGGTAGTAAAATTCAATATGGCCGCCATATATATATATATATATATATATATATATAGTGTGTGTGTGTGTGTGTGTGTGTGTGTGTGTGTGTGTGTTACATATTATGTGAAAATATTATCAGTACATTTCTTTAAACTTATTTTATGTAATTTAAATATTATGAATAACGAAGCCGAAACATTTTTCAAGTGCTCAATAAAGATTATTTGAATCAATTTAATTGCTATGACTTTTGACATCTGCAATAAAAATAGTAATCTCGCTCATTCAAACATTCAAAGAGGTCCAACAGCAACCTGATTAAAATCCACAAGCCCCTTGCAGCAATATGTTCTATCCATATATCCCTTATACTTATTATATAAGTATGATCAGAATATAACATATTTCTCCGGTTCAACAATTTAACAGCTATAAATATAGGATTGAATAACAAACTGTAGTATTCGCAAAAAACCCTAACCTAACCATCAACTGCTGGCCATACACCCTTTTTGTTTAACTCATTTGATATTAAACTAAACAAATCATATTAATTCTTTATTCCATATGTATATTGAATTGTTCCAAGTTTCAACTTTCCATCTCTATTCTGCAGAACATGTAATATTCTTTAAATCGAATTATTCTTACACGTTCTTACTGGTTTTAATGCTATATAATTGTGATTTGTGGACGAATTGTTATGTTTGTTTTTGATTTTTTCTTGTCAGACTTTATAGAATGCTCAAAATGTCAATCAAACAAATCATCACAAAACATCTACTCTATCACTATTTCTGAAATGACACTTTGTGTATTCTTACCCGTTCTTACTGGTTTTAATGCTATATAATTGTGATTTGTGGACGAATTGTTATGTTTGTTTTTGATTTTTTTCTTGTCAGACTTTATAGAATGCTCAAATATCAATCAAACAAATCATCACAAAACATCTACTCTATCACTATTTCTGAAATGACACTTTGTGCTATTTGCAAATTTACAAAGTTGTCAAAGGTTTGTGCATTGGTGCTTTCCGGATGCTGTTAACCAATGTCATACTTTCTATTATGCTACAAATCTTTATACCTTTTTCTGAACATTTCTGGATGACATCATCAACCTGTAGCTGCATCAGATGTTTGTTGATTGGTCGTAAACTACCTGATGATGGTATTTAGAATACAGTTAATTCTTTTTGTCCACTACTGTGAAATCATTAATTTTCGTTGGGGATCAATTTTCGTGGTTTTAGTGGACAGCCTTAACCACGAATTTACGACCACCACGAAATATTAACCTCAAGTAAAAAGACAAGATATATGATAAATAATGGACATGCATATATGTACCATTTTTTTTTGCTCTAGCGTAACTCACACATAAACACAAACTTTTCAGGAGGTAAAGATGCGTGGATGTTTGATTTAATTATGAAAATTATTTAAGTACATATATTATGTGTAATAAATTCTTTATTAATTTTTTTAAATGTTTGTTTTCAATTAGGAACTGGTCGGGACGATAGGGACAGACAGGTTTCTAACCGTAACTTTCATCATCAATTATGACCCGTCTCATTTAAATTCCAATCCGATTACATATTAATTAAATAAACATTTTAACAATCTCTATAAACCTGTTTATATTTATTATTACTAAGTCAGCTGTTTGATTTCTAAAAAACGAAACTTCATTCGAATCGGTAAGAGCCGCCATTGTTATTCTCGTAAACAGCTGATTAGGTCATCAGAGGTCAATAATTAGAATTTTTATAAAGTTGCCGATGTCACAGAAAAATATTCAGTTTCGTGTAAAGTGATTATAAAACACGTTGTGATTGATGTTCTATGCATAAACTTTTAAATCTAAATTAATTACCGCTTATTTGTACAACGTAACAGGTAGATCTACTCAGGCCAGGTGTCACATCGCTTGTGTAGTTAATTGTTACTGATATAATGATTACAGGTAATTAGCGCTTATCCGAGACTTAGTCATTAATCCGCGTCTCTGTCACGGTTCATTGCTTTCTTATTTTAACAAATAACTTTTTCTATAGGTGCCGATAAACAAACAAAGCATGACTTCTTACCCGTTATCAAGGCTCAAAGGACAAACTACATTTTTGACATAACAGTAAAACCACGAATTTACGTCCCAACGAAATGTTATTTTTTACCGATTCCACGAAAATTGGACCCAACGAAAATTAATGATTTCACAGTATATCACTATCACCATTACCTCTTCCTGCTTTTACTGGCACATTGATATCATTTAGCTATTATTGCTTTGATTTTTGAAACTCCATAATGCTACCGAAAAATATAAAGACCTGTACGATAATATATGGTACGGCATTTGTAAACAGCATTGGAAAAGCACAATCTGCACTTTGAAGATTGTCTCGCAGTAACACAAAGTATCTGAAAGCTTATGCATATACTATAAAGTCGGTAATGCTGTTATCAAGTGTAGATTCCTTTGTTTGTATTTCAAACTACCAACCCTAAACAAAAAACTTCAACAACTTCACTGTCATATGTTCCGTCATTACCACGTTACATGGTACGTTTCGGTCATGCACATTAAAAATATTAATTATCAGAAAATGGTATAGTAGTTGCGAAATTGACCTCCAATATTTATGAATGTGGAATTGTTGAATCTTTGTGATGTCTGTGCAGTTTAATTATTGTAAAAACACTTACTACCGCACAGTTGTTTGTTGATGTGAATCATGCTAGTCTAAAAAGCGTTTGAGGGAGCCTCAATTAACTATATATATATATATATATATATATATATATATATATATATATAAACAAATTCAATATATTGGTTTATTGTATAAAAACAATGCAGCACGGTGATTATAAGTCGGTCATGTTGAATTTTACAACCACAGTTTGTTAATAAAAAACTAGTATAAATATTTAATTGATCAAATACCAAATTTGAACTCAAAGGGTTAAGCGGTTGATTTGTTATTGAATTTTAATTTTAAAATTATCTTTTTTGGCGGCCATCTTAGATTTGCAGCCATATTTTCATTAAACGGAAAAAGTCAAGGTGGAAACATACCTAGGCTAACTAAGTACATATAGGGCCACCATGTTTCCTGCTTTTAACAAAAAAGTTTAGGGGGGTTAATAAAGAGGCTACTTTTTGAGATCTGCCCCCTGACTAAATTATATATCGTCTAAAAGATTGTTTTATCTGAGTATAAATGTTTTTACCGGCCCCAATTCTTTGGTGGAAACTAATGTGTTCTACTTTCTTTCCCAGTCTTAAAGTTTTTACTTTGGGATTATGATTTTGACATGGATTATTATGTTTTTCCTTGATTTTGAATATGAAAAAATAAGCCTTGATGTCATAAGAAAAAAGAAAATGTGTTCCTTGAATTTAGGAGGATTAAATGGGAATTTTTATTCCACGGAAAAGTTTTTAATTATTGGTTCCTAATATTTAATGATTATTTTAGAAAAGATTGCAGTTCATTTTACTAGCTTAACAAATTAGCATATCTATAGTAATCAATACAAAAAACATACATAATTCTATTCTCAAATCAGAATAATAATGATAAAAAACAAAGATTAACCCTGCAATCATTGATTGCTATCGAATTATTTGAACTATATCGGACTATTCTTTGCGAATTCATTAGAAAATAAATGAAGAATTCTAGAAAAAATCAACACAAAACTAATTCTCGAACAAATTGATAAAATTTTAGCATGCGAGTATTTATTAACCATCGGCTGTAAAATAAACATGATGGTTTAGGACCCTCCAATATCAATATAGAAACTTAACTAGAGATCCATGTCCAAATCACAATGATAAAGGAAAGTAAGATTGGCAATTTTAGTGAAACAACACATGAACTTCACCAAGGGAAGTAAGACCAGATGCTCCGGAAGGGTCAGCAGCTTCTGCTTTTGTCTCTAGCTTCTCTCACCACATGTGAATTGGAAATGGGAAATAAAAGAAACATGAAACTGAATAACATCAAATATATTCAGAATATTTTGGATACAAAGACATAATACTTATCAACCATGGCGGACACAAAATATTGAAGGGCCTTGATAAGCCTGGGGTTGCAATGAAACCGAGTCAACAATTTATTTATAAGCAATTTGCTTCGTTAATTTAATTTTCCCTTGTAGAAACTAATTCTGCAGTTTTCAAAATTGAATCATCACATTTGCCATCTTTAAATTAAGCCTTTCGTGAGCATCAGATTTTAAGTACAAGTAAAAAAATGAAGTAGAATATGAAAGATCAGATTAAGTATCAGTCGAAAGGCCAGCTTCCAATATGGCTGATTTTTAATAACTTTAGTCACGTGACTTTCAGTTCAAATTTTGGTATGTGATCGGAAATGGTAGTAGGTCTCGAAAATTTAAGTATACTATTAAATGGGATCGTTATTACTTAAAATGACCAAATATTTTTAACAATAAATATTTTTCTTTTAATTTGTCTAAAAAAGAACCAAATATATACAGAAAATTACGAGAAATACGTCTTGAAAGCGGGTAACTTCACAGCTGTCGGCCGACATTCGTGCTTCAGACACAAATTATTAAAATATAAAAACAAATGATGGGTTCTAATAATTAAATTCTGAAAATTTATTTATTTCTGAACACATTCATATGTAAGACATGCCTGTAATCAGCATGGGATGCGATTCTGCCAGTTGAGAACAGGCAGGTGTGGCTCCTTTTGCGGGATTTGGTTCACATCTGTCGACATTCGTGCTTCGGACACAAATTATTAAAATATTAGGACAAATGATGGGTTCTAATAATTAAATTCCAAAAATATATTCATTTCTGAACACATATGAAAGACCTGTCCGAAATCGATGCGGGATGCGATTTTGTCAGTTAAGAAATCAGCAGGTGTTGCTTCTGTTTTGTTTTGTTTTTTGTATGATGATTATCTCCCTCGTTTACACTGTCTCTCGCATGTATGCGAATAAAAATAAAGTGATTTTACTGTTTTATTGATTGATATTCATTTTAATGTAGGGAAATTAAAAAAAATAATACTTAGGGTACAATTTCAACTGTTTCAGTTATTTTGCAACATCTAATGGCAATTACAACCTATCTAAAAAATTGGTGTCATTTAACATTTAAATCTTAATCAAATAAAAATTATTTTCCACAAGAGAAAGTTATATAATTTTCTTTTCAGTGTCATGTGCTAATTTTATTAAAATTATGAATTCAAAATCAGCACATGACAACTAGTTATTCAAATAAAAGTTCCAAATCAGCACATGACAGTGGAAAAGGAAAAAATATTGTTTCCACACCCCAAGTTAATAACTAGAAATTAAAATCTCTTGCTATAAGACGTTCAGGCCAGTTTTACTGGGTGTGACAGTTTATTCTGTAGTCTATTTTTCCACAGATCAAATGCTACTGATAGACTTTTTTGCAGCAAAAGTTCTAATGCAGAGATGCAATATTAATCTAATTCTGACTGTCTCCACATTGACTTGGATCAAGTTCATGTATCTACCTTCAGTCCAGAGGATGCTTTATATCTTTTGGGTAAGAAGTAGAGTAAAAGTCAAGATTCTTTTACTATCAAGAAACTGTAGAGCCCAAAGAAAACAAACGACATTCCACAACAAACTGACCAACTTTTTCACACAAAAACTGTCCTGAATGAGATTCAAACCTATACAGTAAGAGGCTATGTCCTTACCAACATTTCAGAGGTTATATTGGATAGGTGCAATGCACAAAAATAATTATGCATTTATTATGTCAAGTTAGCATTTATTTTTCCTTAAAGTAATGATTAATAGTCAAGCAAAACATCTTTATTGACATTGTACTGTGTGTTGGCCATTTAATGTTATCTGCAATAAAAAACCAAACATAGTCATTATAATATTCAATGTTTTTAGCATAGCAATAGCATTAAAAATATTTAATCTACAAATAAAAAGGTTATCTATGAATAATCTGAAAGTATAATGTTGGCAAATCTGTAAATAAAATTTGAAATATGCATTTAACCTGTCAAAAAATATAAAAAGGTTTCTTTAAATAAAATGAACTAAAAAGTAACTTGTAGGAATAAATCATCTGAAAATAAACTGTATAGGTATTGGTAATCTGAAAATCATCTGAAATAAATATTTTATACATGTATGATGCATCATAAAATCATATGAAAATAAACTACATGTATTATGTATTCTTGAAAATAAACAAAAAAGAAATTAATTAAAACAGAATAATTTGATGTAGTACCAGTATAACATCATCCACCACACAAGAATGGTACTGTGGGACCGTCAGTACTGGCTATGATGTGTGTGCCAATGATCCATGATTAAAGTTTGGCTAAAATTCAAATACAGTAAAAGATATTTACATAGATCCTTGCACAATAAAAGTGAATGGGTTATATTGTGATAAATTTCATACAAAGCTCAAATACATTTACATATATAAACTTTAAAAATATGAACTATTTGAATAACAGTAAATCTTATTACACTGATACATGTAGTACAAGAATCTTTGTGATCCATTTCTGAATTTTCTGTGTTACCAAGTATGTTTTCTGCTGGTACATCCATACTTGCTGTGGTTACTGTGGATAGAAAACATTCAAAATTAGCATCAATGTTATAAAAACATATGATATTTGTAGCTATGGAATCATCAGCAACAGTGTTAGCAGTAGTGACAGCTGAAGGATCTAGAATTGCATTAATTACAACATTTTTGCAATTTTAGCATTTGCAACCTGGACCACAATATCTGCCAACACCATCTCCCGTGATACTGCTCTGTTTCTGAATAACTAAACTAAACTTTGGCTTTTAAAATCCACCTCTAACCCTTGAAATGGCAAAACTTTTCAAATTTCTAAAAAGAATGTAATTTACAGTCTGAAAAGTGTAAATGAAAACATTTTAATGTAATTTTCCATATCATGACTTCTCCTCTTCTGCAAACTTTCTGAAGTTAAACAAACTATAATTATGCTACGTGCCAGCCTGTGTACATGTAAATATGTGATACAACTGCCAACTTCTGATCTGAAACAGTAAACACACATTGTTTTAAAATTTGCATGCACAGCAACAGTTAATTCAACGCCAGATAATTGTTGTTTAGATGGTTTTCTAGCAAACTGTCTCTCTTGTAACTCTAAATGTAATGAAAGTGTAAAAAATATCCATTATCAGCTGATTTCTGAGTCACACGGGTGTAGCTAGCTAAACAGGAGGTGATTACCCTTCCGAAGCACCCGGCCTCACTTCCCTGGTGGAAGTTCACGTGTCTAACCTAACTTGTCAGTTCCAAAGTTTTTACTTTGCTTCTGGATTGTGATTCGGAAATGGATTAGTATGTTTGTTTTTGATCACATAGTGACTACATGGGGCCAGCTGGGGGATCTGGATGTTTGATTTTCGTGGCATTTTTTCTACAAAATTGAACTACAATTAAACAAAATTGTTTAAAGATTATATTAAAAACACACTAACAAATATCTAGAGTAAAAATAAACAAATTAGAAAATGTCTAGACGCAATAAATACAAGTTTTGTTTTCCAAATCATCGGCACGCAGGGTCAACTTGACATTCTTCCTGTGCAATAACCGGTGCGAGTGATAGTTTCTATCCGGTATCAAAATGACCGGTATTCTAAATGCTACCGATTACGACTATAATTTTAACCCAATCGGTGTGGGATTCTGCCAATTCATTTTACCGGGCATGAACTCCAAATGCACCGCCCACTTGATTTTGAATTTTCTAGATACCGCAGTTTTTGTCTATGATTTCAGCATTTTAATTAGTTATGAGAAGTGTGTAAATGTTGTAGTTGTCTAGAAAAATCTATTTTGTATCAAACAGATACAAAACTATATATAGTTTAAGTTGAAAACACCATTTTATTATTGATTTATTGCGTGAGCCCTAAAATGCAAATTCTTCCAGGTGATGATAAAGCGCCATCTGCCGACCAAATTTTAATTACTCCCCTTGAATATTAAATCGCGGGTTTAACGGGAAAAAATCGAAGCTGGCATTTCAACTGGAATTAACAATGTACATGGCTATAATGTAGCAAGTAACAAAAAACAACTAATAGAGAAAGACAATACAACAACAAAAACATTCATACAAACCAATGATTATACAATGTACATCAGTTTAAAAATCATACAAATTAAAAACAAACATACAAATCCTTGTCCAAACCACCACCCCTAAGCAAACTTTAAACATTGAAAATTAGGTAACACACAGGAACTAATTCGAGGGAAGAGAGGCCATTAGCACCTCCTGTTAAGCTAGGTACACCCGGCACGTGTGTAATCAAAATTGAAAATGAAGGGAATATGGAACTACGTCAAGGGTACATATTCAGAGATATCATACTTAACAATATTGTGATGACAACCATAAAACCTTTTGAGGGCCTTAATGGGCATATGCTTACAGTATCTGTGGGTCAACCATTTATTTTGTAAGCAGCGTGCTCCGTTGTATTAAGTTCTCGTTTTGGGATTAAGCTCTACCATACAAAAAACTCTATAAGTATGTTTATCCACCTCAAATAAAAAATCCTTTATTCCCATTAGTCAATTAGTAACTTAATATGGGGTTATATTAGGTCGCTAGTCATTATTCCTAAAAATATTCAGTCAGTAGCGATTACGTCTCCTGTAACCTATAATGGCGTCGTCAAAGCGGTTTGCTGTTTCCTCAGATGTACTGATGTTTTGACATCTTAAAGATCATCATCTTTGGTTGGATAAATTAGTAACCGCTATCGCGTCACCCAATATAAATTTAAATGACTCCATATATTTCTGTATTAGCTCACGAAATCACTTTGAGACTAATAATATTGTTGCATAGAAAAAGGAAAGTTGACAGTAAAATTGAAATCATCACGTTTGTTTTACAGTTACGAAGGTATCCTTTCATTTGCGTGATGATTTTAGAATTTTTCTCTTGTACATTTTGCAAATCTATATGGTTGACCACTTAGTAATCGTATGATTTCTGTAAAGTTGGAAATGAAGCTTTTTAATGTGCAATAGAAATCATTGAATTTCAGTTGTACATAAACGCTTTGAAATAAAACGGATATTTTACCCCAAAAATATAGAAGATTAAATGATGTAATGATGACTGCATGTATAGAGTATCTCAATTGCTTGTGTGGCAATACATCTCAGTTTACATGCTTTTTGTATAAAAACCTTAAAATTTTTCGTCATTCGATTAATAACTGCACGTTTTCTGAAGAATAGGAAAGTGGAACACACTGGAGAAAAGACTTGGACCAGCATATTGTTTTACCTTTTTCTATATTCATATAAAAGGCACTACATATTCTGTGTCCGAGGTATTGTATTGAGTATTTCGATTAAATAACATTGTTTCTTTCTCATAGCGCCCTCTCTGAAGACTAATGCAGTGGAAGATCCTGGAGAGTAGATTTGGACCAGCATAGTATTTTACTATTTTTGCATTTTTGGTATATAAAAGGCTCAAAATATTCTGTTTCCAAGGTATTGTATTGAGTAATTCGATCAAATAACATTGTTCTTTTTTCATTGCGTGTTTTTGAAGAATAAAACAATGGAACATTCTGGAGAGTAGATTTGGACCAGCGTAGTATTTTACTTTTTTGCATTTTGTTTATATAAAGAGCTCTAAATATTCTGTTTCCAAAGTATTGTATTGAGTAATTCGATCAAATAACATTGTTTATTTCGCCTTTTGTGTTTCTTTTAGAAAAGACATTTGAACATCCTGTAGAGCAGATTTGTACCAGTATAGCTTTTTACTTTTTTGCATTTGAATCATATATAAAAGACACTAAATATTCTGTCTCCGAGGTATTGTATTGAGTGATTCGGTGAAACGACACTTTTTTTTTCATTGCGTGTTTTCTGAAGAATAAGACAGTTGAACACCCTATAGAGTAGATTTGGACCAGTAAAGCGCTTTACTTTTTTGGCATTTTTATTAAAAGGTTCTAAAAATTGGAACATCCTGGAGAGAAGTTTTGGACCAGCATATTGTTTTTCCTTTTTTGAGTTTTTCGATCAAATAACACTTTCTTTTTCATTGTGTGTTTGCTGAAGAATAAGACAGTGGGACATCCTGGAGAATAGATTTAGACCAGCATCGGATGTTTATATAAAAGGTACTACATATTCTATTTCCGTTGTATAATACTGAGTATTTCGATCAAGTAACATTGTTTCTTTTTCACAGGGTATTTGTGAAGAATCAGAACATCCTGGAGAGTAGATTTGGACCAACATAGTATTTTATTTTTTTCCCAATTTTTTATATAAAAGGGTCTAAATATCCTGTCTCCGAGGTATTGTATTGAGTACTTCGATCAATTTTTTTTCATTTGCATTGCGTGTTTTCTGAAGAACAAGACAGTGGATCATCCTGGAGAGTTGATTTGGATCAGCGTAGTAATTTACGTTTTGTTTGTACTTTTTATATAAAAGGCTCTAAATATTCTGTCTCCGTGGTATTAAATTAAGTCTCTTCGGTCAATAAACACTGTGTCGTTCTAATAGCGAGTATTTTCAACAACGGAACATCCTGAGGACTAGACTTGAACCAGTATAGCGCAAAAAGAAAAGGGGATACTAAATAACTTACATCCGATTTAGAAATTATAAATTTAATAGATAGTGTGTTACTACTTTTAGAAATGAATGTCATTTTAGTTTTATATGCTTTACGTTTGCCATATGTTTTGTCGATGGTCCAATCTCAAGACTCGGATGGGGGTACTTTTAAACAAAACCGTAAAGACGTTCTAGATGTACCTGAGACTAATTCAACACTATTGAGAGACAACAAAGACATTTTTCAGAACCCATGTAAAAGTCAAGGAAATTGTCTGATGAACGAAGGCAAAGAAAATCCAGTATGTTATTGCGATAAAGAATGTAAAATATATAATGATTGTTGTTTTGACTACCCAGAATTATCACTAACGCCTCAAGCTTTACCAGAAAATGTCGCATGTGATACGATCCAGTTTGGAAAGGTTTTAAATAGAAATCATGAATTAAGAAGTTATTTGGTATCGGAATGTCCATCGAATTTTCAAAATGGAAACGTTTACACCAAATGTAAGAAGGATCTTTTTCCTGTAAGCAGCAAGAACGGTATAACATATAGAAACGTGTACTGCGCAATATGCAATAACATAACTGATTATAAGGCTTGGTCATTTGCATTTGTCTCCAAGGGAGAATGCAGTCAGAACACATTAAAATCGCTTAATACAAGCAACATCATGTTGAAAATTCAGCACATTTTGAACCAAAGTTGCTTTAGATTTTTCCCTCCAGCAGACTCTTTTATCCGATATTGTTTTGTTTTTGAAAGTACCTTCAAAGATGCTATAGATAAAACTCTATGTGAATCTTTTTTAAGTCCAGTAAAAGTTAGAGTAAATGCAGCAACAGTTGGTAGATATCGAAATATATTTTGCTTAGACACGCCATGGAATAATTCTTACTCGTATAAATGCACAGTGAACTCAATGGCTGTTGACAAGACATGGGGCACGGTTAACTTGGTCGGTATGTTTAATGTTCGTCCACCTGTTGAAGGTTTAAGCGGAAGTAAATGTAATCAGAGAGACGTATACAACGATTATTACGTAAGTAGAACATAATCAATCACCCGACCGCAATTTCTTGATGGAAATTTGCGTGTTTAACTTAAATTGTTAGTTTTACTTTGCTTTAGAATGTGTTTTGGACATGAAATGATATGGGTTTTTTATGTTTGTTAGATAATTACTTGAATACAGAGAGGTATTTTTCTTTCTGTTTTATTTAATGCAGAGAGAAATGTATGTAAAATTAAAGAACAGATACGTTAACAACAAAAACTATACAAAGAATAATAAAATATACGGGTGTAGCTAGCGAAACAGGGGGTGCTTTCCCCAATGAGCACTCCGCCTCACTTCCCTGGTGGAAGTTCATGTGTTTAACTTTATTCACCAGTTTTAAGTTTTTTTTTTAAGTTTCCCTTATAACAAATCGGGAATAGGGAAACTAATACAGCGACCTCTAATATCCATACATATATACATGTATTTAAATTTTAATCTTTACAAACAGGGTGTATGTGTGGATGCTAACTGTACAGATGAATTTTGTGAAGTAGAATATATCCAAAATGATAATCATAATATTGAAACTAGCTTTGTAACAAATGGCAAGATTAATGGCAGTCTGGTTTACAGAATCTTGCCTTTGATATCATTATCACTGCACGCGGAACTAAACTTTGTGAGCACTGTTGGAAATGTTTTATGTGGAATATCAAAAAACACTGGAAAAGGATGCTGTATTTTCAACATCAGCTCATTAGTAGAGATTGTCGGTAAGAAACCTTTGTCAGAAATAAATAAGATAAAATCTTTCATTGCCAATTTAGATTGGAATTACACAGAAACGCAGAGTAACAAGACAATCATTGTTCTTAACAGCCAAAATATGCTAGAGACCTGTAATACTACAGAAGAAGAACTTAGTAATTATATGTTTGATAATAAACAAATGCGCAAAATCCAAAATATCCTAAAAAATCAGGTTAAAAATACACTGAAAACTAAATTTCCTGATTCGTTTGAAGCGGAGGCTAGAATTTTGAATAATGGCACAATTGAATTACAGAAACTGAAATTCTTGTACCTAAAAATTCCTGGATCAAATTTGATGAATACCGACCTGATACCTAAATGGTCACTTGGTACTATACTAACATATATCACGTTTTCTATTTCTGATGTTTTTTTATTTCTTACTCTCGTACTTTATAGATATTTAGATTTGACGCAATCTCTTTCAGGTACTATATCAATTCAAATGATGGGTACACTTTTAATTGCACAACTTGTGTTTACATTCGGAGATGGAGCACATGACATCCCATTATTATGTCTCATTCTCGGAATTATTTCCCATTACTTTTGGTTAGGTGCTTTTACCTGGATTTCAATATTTATGTTACAGGTTTTGAAAACTATGAGAAAAATGCATCTAAATCCCGAACATATTAAAGGGAATTATAAAGAACTTGCCGTAATTGTAGCTTTAGGGTACAGCATACCTGCGATTATTGTCGCCCCGTGTGTTGTACTAGATCAATTGTCCCTAATTCACATTGGATACAGAGACAAAATCTGTTTTCCTACTGCCTATCCAGCCAACTTGTTTTCATTCACCTTGCCTATTATCGTTTCTCTAATAATCAATTTGATTGCGTTGATTGCGTCATCTTACTTTATATCCAATTTCAATAACGATATTCATCCTAGCATGCCTATGAGAAATATGCGCTCATTCATACCCGTTTATATTCGACTAAGTGCGTTATGCGCATGTCCATGGATTATAGGTATTCTGGCGGACGTTTTGGATAGCAATGCTTTAATGTATACTTTCATTATTTTGGCAGGTTCCCAGGGAACCATTGTTAGTATATCTTTTCTGTCAAGCAAAACTGTAGTATCTCAAATAAAAAGATTATTGTTAGTTGAGTCTTAGACAGAGCTGGATACAAGTCAACCACATGACGGTAAAAAACCCCATAGATACGAGGGAGGTCAAAACGTTCATAGAACGGGGTATATATTGCCGCAATAAACCATACATTTTATTATTATTTTGCAATATAGTCCCCATTTACCCCAATGCACTAAGTCCACTTTTCTTTCAGACTGTCTATACCTTTGAAATAGAAGTCTTCGGTTTGGTCCTGAAACCATGCCTCTGTGGCAGCCTTAAGTCATTTCATCATCAGGAAATCTGATTCCCCGTAAATGGAATTTCAAATTTCTAAGTAGGAAATAATAACTGGGTGCCAAATCGGAACTGTAGGGTGGGTGATTAAGTTGTTCGAACTTGAATATACGAATCGCTGCTTGTGCAATCTTTGACTTGTGCACAGGAGCATTGTCGTAAAGAAACAATACCCCTCGGGTCAACTTTTCCCTCTTTTTTAATTTAATAGCAGCTTTCAGCTGCTTCATTAGATCAGCATAGTAAGCTCCAGTGATAGTGATTCAAGCAGGTTTATAATTGATTAACAGAACACCCTTAGAATCCCAAAACACAGTGGCCTTGACTTTGCCAGCTGATGGTTGGGTTTTGAATTTCTTTGTTGGGGGTGAGCCAGGATGCTTTCATTGCATGGACTCTTTTTTGGTTTCTGGGTCCCAATGATGAATCCTTGTTTCATCACCAGGTACTAAACGTACATGGAAGCTCTCCGGGTTATCATTATAAATGCAAAGAAGCTCCTGACTTGATTGGAGTCTTTGGAAGCGATCCTGTACATTCTGGGAACATGGAAGTGTATACACGGTTATCCACAAGCATCTTGCGATGTCAAAAGTTTCCGCAAGATGCTTGTGGATAACCGTGTATACACTTCCATGTGAAACGTCATACTCCCTAGCTATGTCATCAATCTAATTTGACGATCATTCATGATGAGGGTCTCCATAGACGTGACAATTTCCTTTGTGATGACATCAGCTGGCCAACCTGACCGTGGGTCATCCTTCAGTGAGGTGCGCCCACGTTTAAATTCAGCTGACCATTTTGCCACTGTGGAATAGGCAGGACCACTGTCACCGTACACCTCGGCCATTCGCCGGTGAATTTCTTTGGCATTTGATTCCTCTACTGTGGGGAACTTCATTACTGCCCTAAACTCAACATTTTGATTTTACATCATTGCTTGATGGTCACCAACTTTGAATGCTTTTGAGAATTACACAAATATGATGTGACAAATAAACTTAATATGTTTAAAATGGCGGAATGTTGTGTTGTCTAAATAAGTAAAGAAAATGTGTATTACGCTTGGCTGAATACGCTGTTCTATGACCTTTCTGACTTTCCCTCGTACATATGCAAGTGGGCACAGGAAAACTTTGACAAGTGACTTTTAAAGAGATAAAATACTGAAAGTATGATTTTTTTTCGTGGGACCTTAATACTGTAAAATTTTATGGTTTTAATGGGGTTTTGTTAGTAGCCATTAAATTACAATAAATGTTATAAAATATTATAAAATTCCTCAAAAAACGAATTTCTGGTTCGTTCATTAGGGGAAATACATCTAGTGCTTTTATCATTTTCATTTTAACAAAGTGGGTTTCAAAAACCTTAGTCCGATCACTACGGTTGAGGAAATTTAGAAATGGCTGTCTAGTGCTACAAATTTAAAACAGGCTTAGTAATAATTGAAATGTCATGCACACATAAATGGTACCCAAATTGTTACTTGTTACATTCTCGTTCTCTTGTAAGTTTATTAAATAATTGTATTGCCTGTACAAAATGATCTTTTGTGTGTGTTTATATCTAATATTAAGCTTTCATTATCCATGTGATTTATAGAAATTGTAAAACTACAACTAAAATACTAAAATATCTCGATTTTGTAGAAAATTTCATAATATTATATTCATTTAAGACAATGGTTCTTTATCTTTTTTATTTTTAATAAACTGTATATTTGAAAAATGTTGATCATTTTCCTCAAATTTTAGTTATAGGCGACTTTATTCATGATTGTGGTAACATTTTCTTCGTGGAAAAAGAGGGATTTGCCTTTAGGTCGATTGGTCCAATGGTAGTGCATGTATGTCTTAGAGTGAGAAAGTTGCTCAATTCGCTTTCTAGAGTTTGGTGATTTTTCTAAGCAACTTTCTGAATTGACTGCCTCGATGTAAGTGAAAAAAGCATGTTTGTGGCATAAACGTAATTTTTTCACTGCATTCCTCAATATAAACTATCTAAAATCAATAAAAAAAATAGTCTATTTTTCACGTCATTGTTCAATAAATATCATCAGGACATTTGAAGGAAATTTCATTGATTTTAAAATTGTAAATTAGCTTTTTAGCAATGACGAATTTTAGGTTATGTGTTGTTTTAAGACAATGTCACAATAATTGTAGATTGTTTAAGCAACACGACATGATTCCAATGATTGATATTTTGTATACAAAAATTGCAAAATATTAATCTTGAAGTTTAATTTTTATCCACAATTAATTTAGTAAAAATCATCGATCTTTTGTAAATTTTAAAATATTGTATATATTTGTTGATAAATTAATTGTAAATAAATATGTCTTGTATCTTGTACGTGGTAATTTGGCAAAAAAATTGAGAACATGAAGAAGTCTAACAGTAGTAAAGAGAATGAACATTATAGATCTAATAATCTGGTGTGAAAAGAAGTAGTTGGGCACTTTGTTGTCGTGCATTGTATTTTATAATTGTCTTTACGGAATTAAGTTTATTTTTCACAGATAAGTTATTTTTGAGGGAAAACATCACTTTATCCTTAAAAATGATTTTTTAATGATTGAAAATTATATTATGTCTTTATTAAAACATGTCTGTAATGTGTACTTATTGACTCATAATGACATAAATATTAATTGTAACATTTTTAAATTTTTGAATGTTGGTTTTTTTTTTATAGAAAATTCGTTTAATTTTAAAATATTTTTGTAATACATGTAATTACATTTCTATAATTTGTAATAACATCCCAATGGGGTTCCCCAGTGTACCACGTTAAACCACACGTTTCTGCGAAACAATAGTGTTCGCCGCTGTACCACGTGATCAATACCTCTTAACGTTTGTGCGGAACGTTTTGGAAAACGTAAACGTCATAGATTACCGGAATAACGTCGTTTTCGCGGGAAAATGTAAACTCATGTTAGAGGGTATCACGTGGTACAGAGGTGAACCCCATTATTTCCATTGGAGATGAAATCACTTCAGTTCAAGTTTTCAAATAAAAATGACATTACTCTGGGAATTTTACAAATGTTAAGTGATAATAATCATGTGGAACGCGGGCGAACTCTTATCAGTTATAACTTGTAATTGTTATTCAAAATTATATTATAAGTTATACAAGTTTTGGTAGGCTACATAGCCCCATATACGTTGTCAGAAATGTTTGGGCCCTAAGCCGTGGGATTCAATGGGCTGTGTAACCTGCAAAACCTGTATAACATTTTGACACCCTTCAAAGCTGCACTGGTATGATATTTATTTAATAACTCGGTTTCATATTCCGTGTCTGTTGCGTACCTTGACGACTTTGCTTGTAAACCGTGTCTAGAGTTGCTCAATGTGCGAGTAACTTCCCTTTAACCTCTAAACAATCAATCGCTTTCGAAGAAATTTGTTTCAAGGATGGCAAGAGCTGTTCCTTGTCTGTAAATTGTAAATAACTATACGTAAATATATTTCATTCGACTTTTTTTTATTCTCGTGTTACAAATTTTGTTATTGAAATGCATACTAGTACCTACATTGTTTGTAGGTATTGTGAATATGTAGCATGTGCAGATCAAAAACAAACTCATGTTATATACTTTCGTTGCAATGAATAAATCACGATATATAACTTAGAGCTTTGAAAAAAACCCAAATAAATCAAAGGAGTTTTATATAATGTTCTATAAAATGTCAACTATAGTAGCCCGTGGGCTAGGTGGACCCACCGTGCATCCCCGGATCCTTCGACACCACTTTTTATGGTACCTTAAGGTGTCTAGTAATGGAGTCAGGATGCAGTGCAGTCCAACTTATTTCTGGGGAACATCCTGAATCCATTACTAGATACCTTAAGGTAAAAAGATAAAAAGTTGTGTCGTAGGATCCTGGTGGTGCACAGTAGGTCCGGCTAGTCCACGGACTATAGTCGTCTTATTTCTTTCTACTTTTGTTATTTGTGATTTATTTAACGTAACTTCATGGCAGAAATCTGCAAATCAGTGGCAAATAACATTTAAACCCGTTTCTTTCACAATTCGAGATGAATATGATGATCGTGTAGAAAAGCAGAAACGCCACTCTTATTCTTAGTGCAATTTTAAAAAGTTATCAATGTATATGGATTGGTTTACTGTATTGATATTTTACTTCAGCACTGGTTTCATAAATTTTGTTTTAGAATTGAATTTCATTGTTTTATTGTGTATTGGAAATGAATATTAATTTGTTGTTGTAATTCGTGTATAAAAGATTAATTTGTTATAAATATCTATTTCTATTTTAGAAGACATCAGATTTGCGATGTTATACAATGTAAATACCTTTCTCTGATTGATCTGTAAAGGTAAACAACTTTGACCTGTCCGCTTTAACTTCCATTTAAAAATTTATTACGAACCAAGTACATCTATGTATAGGGACCACAGGTGTTTATTCTGTTTACATCACGATATATATTCATCTAATAGGGTATACATGTGTACTGTGTATATATTAACTTAAATCTTAACACTACCCATTTGTTAGGTGGATCCTTCTATATGAATATTCTTAATGAAAGGTCAAACGGACAGGTCAATGTTGTTTGCCTATAAATACCTTTCTCTGATTAATCTCTATGTTTGTTATTGGTCCCAACATTATTGACAATGTGATTTATATAGGTAAATACCATTGAGACCAGTCCGTTTGACCTTTCATTAGGAATATTCATATAAGGGGGTCCGCCAAATACATAGGTAGCGTTGGGATTCGCAGTTAATGCATATTCACATTGCCAATGATCAGTGTTCACATTATGTAGACGAAATATACACACACTATCCCTATAATTTAAATTTTCTTGTCCATAAAGAATATTTAAATCAAAGGTCAAGCGGACAGGTCAATGTTGTTTGCCTATACATTCCTATTTTGTAAATCAAGGTAAGTTGTATTTGTGTTGTAAATAAATATCGTTGAAAATCGTTATCTTGTAGTGTTTTTTTAATTTTTCGCCTAGTTCCGCCCCTGTAGATTTTCCGATGTGGAATCAATCTATGATCTATCGCTTTTTTAATGTTACAATCGCTCACACTAATTCATAATGTATCGCCGGTCATGCATTTTCTGTTCCTACAATGGCCGCAATCACGGATCCAAAGCAGCGTCAAGCCAACTTACAGTAGGATAGCCAAGTCCAAATTGTGCGTTGGTTTTAAATTTGCCATTTTCAGAATCGTTTTTATACCATAAAATTAACAGTTAAGAATATTAATATATATTCTAGTGAAGAATATGGTCCAAGCGTATGAGAAATTAATTAAACTTTCTACGTGTATAAAAAAGTCCGAGATAAAACGCCACATTTACTTAATGTTACTGATATCCCGACGATAACCGACTAGTGACTAGTGTCAGTGACGTCATAAAATGGCACAATTCAGGCCGAGTTTTAATTGTTTGTGTGTCGGGGCTTTTTCAGAACATTGTGAGTGTGGCCAGCAATCCGTCAATTTATAACGTCATACTCGTTTTATTATCACTAAACCTGTAATACTTCGCAGCACTAGACGACCGTTACGGAATAAAATTCCTCATGAGTGCAAGGAGAAGAAAATATTCTTTCTCGTCTGTCTATCTTGTATCAATTTCAGAAAAATAATATCGACGCCCCATAGTGCCATGTTCCTTTCACACAATTTTGATTACACAAGTGGCTGGTGTAGCTAGATAAACAGGATGTGCTTGCCCTTCCGGAGCACCCGGCCTCACTTCCCTTGTGGAAGTTTACGTGTTTTACCTGACTTGTCAGTTCCAAAGTTTTCACTTCTGGATTGTGGTTCGGGCATGAATTAGTATGCTTGTTTTTTAAAGATTCCTATGAAAGCACAAATGAAGCAGGGGATGAAAAATATTTACCTTAATAGCAAACAAATGAACGAAATAGTAGAACAATCAAGCTGAGATACTTAATTTACTTAAGAAATTTGTTTCCAGATTCATGGAAAATAACCTCATGCAGATGTAATTCGCTGACTCACCAAAACAGTAGCAAATGTAAATGGATATCTAGAAAAAACCGACCCTCCAAATACGGAAGGAATGCGGAAGGTACGCATAAAGTTGATTAGCAATCGGAAACAAATTATGAATATCAAAAACAAAAAATAATTGGAATTTGGAAAGTTGTGGTTCCAAATATAGAAAATAAAATATAATAAAAACAAGCATTACCAATCCATGTCCAAATCACAACCCCAAAGCAAAGTAAAAACTTATTAATTAACTCCTAACTTCCTGCATGTGTTGAAACTACTTAAATGTATCGAGGCTATCTGAATAATATGTACTTTGCTGTAGCCAATGTAACTAACAATAAGAATAAAAAACATGCTTAGTCACAACCCAGATGCAAAGTAAAACGTTGGAACTTACAGGTTAGGTTAGACACGTGAACTTCCACCACGACAATGAGGCCGGGTGCTGCGGAAGGATAAGTGCCTCCTGTTTAGCTAGATACACCCGCCACGTGTGTAATCAAAATTGTGTGAAAAGAACATGAAACTATGGGACGGCAAATATATCCAGGACCATCCTTGACACAGAGACATCAAACTGTTCAAGAATACTGTGATTATATTAATATATAAATATAGTTTCTTTAATTGTGTACAGTTATTATATATGTACCAATCTATATCCAAATCACAATTTCAAAGCAAAGCATAAATTTTTTGAATACTGACAATTTTAAGTTTAACAGTGAACTTCCACTTACAAGTGAGACCAGGTGCTCCGGGACGGTAAACACTTCCTGATTTGCTAGCTATACCCAACACCAGGATAATCATAAGTGAAAATGACAGAAACATGGATCTATGAGATGTAAAATATATCCAGGGTTATTTTGGATAGACTAAAAGAAGGAAAGCGTTTGTTCAAATCGTAAAAATAAAAAAATACACTAAAATAATAAAAGGGACTAAGGTAGTTGAATGACTAAAATATAAGGCCTTTAAACACAGAGCGTTTTGATGCTTGTTGGTTTGAAATCTGTCAACCGCAAATTAGAAAGAGGTTTCCTGTATTCTACTGCTTGACTCTGTATGAATGGTATGCGATGTTCGTCCACACCATCACGAACTTATAATGTTATAAATGTAATAGAACTAAATAGGTCGCAATTGGTACAATTTTGTACAAAAGCGGATCATAAATTGCATATAACACGCACTCCATATGAACACGATGCACACGAATAAAAAGACAGAATAGCATACAAACGTATACAACGTACAGTTGTTGCGACTTTAACTACTATTAATGAAGCAAAAATAGATAGCATAACCCATCAAAAGGATGCAAAAATAAAGATATAGCTTATGAGCAAACATTTGCGACATTTATTTCACTTTGTGTCAATCGAGAACTTAATATTATTACACGTTATTGTTAAAAAGGTTTTTGGTTACACCAAACAATTTTTCTGAGATTGTCTAGAACACATAGCTAACAAAATTGCAACTTTAGTAAATATTTTAATCCAGATTTTTTCACATTTACTTTCTATTCAATATACTTTGACAGCTGTGCTTTTGTGTTATTTGTGTCCGGTAAGTCTCTGGTTTTGTTTTATGCATCAGTCAAACAAATTAAAACAAGCAAATTTTCTTTTTGATGCCATATGTTTGCAATGGCAAAACGAAGTAGAAATAAAGAAATCAAACACACTAATCCATGCTCAAATGATTCAGAAAAATCCGGGAGTTTTTAAACCGCAAAATAATCAACAACCTATACGTGTATAATTTGTTAAATCTTTTTTGTTCCAAAGAATAAACCGCCAACTTACATGTACTTATTATCCACTACAAATTAATATTAAGATATTAAAATACCTGTTAGACTGTAAACTGCACACATTGAATAACCTGTAATGACCGTGTTATTTAAATTCAATCCTAACTGCGTCACTTTTTGCAAGTAAATCATCTAAGAATGTTTTCTCATCACCATTATATAGAAAAAAGTTTTGTAGTCTCATATTTTATATTAGATATTACAGTATTTAGAAGGGTGCTCCAAATGTAATTGGTCGGCCTGTATCTATCAATCAAACTAATGTATGTGTAATATATATTAAAACCCTTAATACTACAATGTTTTGTATATAGTGATATTATCAAAAACAAACATACTAATCTGTGTCCGAATCACAATCCAGAAGCAAAGTAAAAACTTTGAAACTGACAAGTCAGGTCAGACACGTAAACTTCAACCAAGGAAATGAGACCGGGTGCTCTGAAAGTGTAAGCACCTCCTGTTTAGCTAGCCACACCCACTACGTATGTAATCAAAATTGTATGAAAGGAATATTGACATATGGGACGGCAAATATATCCAGGGCAATTCTGGACACAGAAACATCAAACTGTTCAAGAATACTGTGATTATATTAATATATTAAAATAGTTTCTTTAATAACACGGAGAAGCGAAAAATTGAAATAAAAAACAAACATACAAATCCATGTCCAGATAACCCTATCAAAGTAAAGTAAAAACTTTGAAAACTGTCACTGTGAAACACGTGAACTTCTAGCAGAGAAGTGAGGCCGGATGCTCCGGAAGGGTGAGCACATTAAACACATATAAATGTAAACGTTCTTGTTGCGTGGGAGGCAATACGATAGTTAACTTAAGTTTACAGGTAGTAGGGATTAGTTTATGCAATTGAAGTAAAAGACAGAATGCATCCACTAGATCGTTGGTTGATGCAACAGGGTTTCAATCATAGTCAAGATTGTGGAACTCATATAAAAACTTGTTTCTGGAATGGCGGAAGAAGAATTTAAGTCAGAGGTCCTAGCGGTCTCAATAACAGGAGTAATACGACAACCAAAAGGCTTTCTAAAACGTATTGTATATACAAATTATACATCGTCTAAAAGATTGTTTTATCTGAGTATAAATGTTTTACCGCCCAATTCTTTTTGGAAATTAATGTGTTCTACTTTCTTTCTCAGTTTTAAAGTTTTTACTTTGGGATTATGATTTGGACATGGATTATTATGTTTCTTCTGGATTTTGATTATGAAAAAATAAGCCTTGATGTGATAAGAAAAAAGAAAATGTGTTCTTTGAATTTAGGAGGATTAAATGGAAAATTTTATTCCACGGAAAAGTTTTTTATCATTAGTTCCTAATAATTAATGATTATAGTATCTATAGTAATCAATAAAAAAAAACATACAAAAGGCTATTCTCAAATCAGAATAATGATGATAAAAAATAAAGATAAACCCTGGAATCATTTATTGCTATCGAATTATTTATACTATTTCGAACCAATCTTTGCTAATTCATTAGAAAATAAATGAAGAATTCTAGAAAAAATCAACACAAAACTAATTCTCGAAGAAATTGATAAAATTTTAACGTTTGTTTTACAGTTACGAAGGTATCCTTTCATTTGCGTTATAATTTTAGAATTTTTCTCTTGTACATTTTGTAAAGTTATATGGTTGACCACTTAGTAATCGTATGATTTCTGTAAAGTTGGAAATGCAGCTCTTCAATGTGCAATAGAAATCATTGAATTTCAGTTGTACATTAACGCCTTGAAATAAAACGGATGTTTTACCCAAAAAATATAGAAGATTAAATGATTTTAATTATGAATGCATGTATAGAGTTTCTCAATTGTTTGTATGGCAATACATCTCAGTTTACATGCTTTTTGTATAAAAACATTGAAATCGTTTTCGAGGTATTGTATTGAGTAATTCGATTAAATAACATTGTTCATTGCACGTTTTCTAAAGAATAGGAAAGTGGAACACACTAGAGAATAGATCTGGACCAGCATATTGTTTTACCTTTTTCTATCTTCATATAAAAGGCTCTACATATTCTGTCTCCGAGGTATTGTATTGAGTATTTCGATTAAATAACAATGTTTCTTGTTTCTTTCTCAGAGCGTCCTCTCCAAAGACTAATGCAGTGGAAGATCCTGGAGAGTAGATTTAGACCAGCGTAGTATTTTACTTTTTTTGCATTTTTGGTATATAAAAGGCTCTAAATATTCTGTCTCCGAGGTATTGTATTGAGTAATTCGGTGAAACGACACTGTTTCTTTTTTCATTGTGTGTCTTCTGAAGAATAAGACAGTTGAATTCCTGGAGAGTTGATTTGGATCAGCGTAGTGAATTACGTTTTGTACTTTATATAACTCTGTATTGAGTATTAAATTAAGGCCGGTCAATAAACACTGTGTCGTTCTCATAGCGAGTATTTTTAAGAATACAACAACGGAAAATCCTGAAGACTAGACTTGAACCAGTATAGGGCAGAGGGAAAAGGGTAAACTAAATAACTTACATCCGATTTAGAAATTATAAATTTAATAGATAGTGTGTTACTACTTTTAGAAATGAATGTCATTTTAGTTTTATATGCTTTACGTTTGCCATATGTTTTGTCGATGGTCCAATCTCAAGACTCGGATGGGGGTACTTTTAGACAAAACCGTAAAGACGTTCTAGATGTACCTGAGACTAATTCAACACTATTGAGAGACAACAAAGAATTTTTTCAGAACCCATGTAAAAGTCAAGGAAATTGTCTGATGAACGAAGGCAAAGAAAATCCAGTATGTTATTGCGATAAAGAATGTAAAATATTAATGATTGTTGTTTTGACTACCCAGAATTATCACTAACGCCTCAAACTTTACCAGAAAATGTCGCATGTGATACGATCCAGTTTGGAAAGGTTTTAAATAGAAATCATGAATTAAGAAGTTATTTGATATCGGAATGTCCATCGAATTTTAAAAATGGAAACGTTTCAACCAAATGTCGGAAGGATCTTTTTCCTGTAAGCAGTAAGAACGGTATAACATATAGAAATGTGTACTGCGCAATATGCAATAACATAACTGATTATAAGGCTTGGTCATTTGCATTTGTCTCCAAGGGGGAATGCAGTCAGAGAACATTAAAATCACTTAATACAAGCAACATCATGTTGAAAATTCAGCACATTTTGAACCAAAGTTGCTTTAGGTTTTTCCCTCCAGCAGACTCTTTTATTCGATATTGTTTTGTTTTTGAAAGTACCTTCAAAGATGCTACAGATAAAACTCTTTGTGAATCTTTTTTGAGTCCAGTAAAAATTAGAGTTAATGCAGCAACTGTTTGCAGATATCGAAATATATTTTGCTTAGACACGCCATGGAATAATTCTTACTCGTATAAATGCACAGTGAACTCATTGGCTGTTGACAAGACATGGGGCACGGTTAGCTTGGTCGGTATGTTTAATGTTCGTCCACCTGTTGAAGGTTTAAGCGGAAATAAATGTAATCAGAGAGACGTATACAACGATTATTACGTAAGTAGAACATAATCAATCGCCCCGCCGAATTTTCTTGATGGAAATTCACGTGGCTAACTTAAATTGTTAGTTTTACTTTGCTTTAGAATGTGTTTTGGACATGAAATGATATGGGTTTGTTTTATGTTTGTAAGATAATTATTTGAATACAGAGAGGTATATTTCTTTGTTTTATTTAATGCAGAGAGAAATGTATGCAAAATAAAGAACAGATAAGTTAACAACGAAAACTATAGAAAGAATAATAAAATATACGGGTGTAGCTAGCAAAACAGGGTGTGCTTTCCCGCCTCATTTCCCTGGTGGAAGTTCATGTGTTTAATTTTATTCACCAGTTTCAAGTTTTTTTTAAGTTTGCCTTGCGGTTGTTTTTTGGACACGGATCAGTATGGTTTTGTTTGATGAGACAGTCAAAGAAAACAAAACGGGAATAGGCAAACTAATATAGCGACCTCTGATACCCATACATAGATACATACATTTATTTTGATTTTAATTTTTTTTATAAACAGGGTGTATGTTTGGATGCTAACTGTACAGATGAATTTTGTGAAGTAGAATATATCCAAAATGGCAATCTTAATATTGAAACTAGCTTTGTAACAAATGAGAAGATTAATGGCAGTCTGGTTTACAGAATCTTGCCTTTGATATCATTATCACTGCACGCGGAACTAAACTTTGTGAGCACTGTTGGAAATGTTTTTGTGGAATATCAAAAGACACTGGAAAAGGATGCTGTATTTTCAACATCAGCTCATTAGTAGAGATTGTCGGTAAGAAACCTTTGTCAGAAATAAATAAGATAAAATCTGTCATTGCCAATTTAGATTGGAATTACACAGAAACGCAGAGTAACAAGACAATCATTGTTCTTAACAGCCAAAATATGCTAGAGACCTGTAATACTACAGAAGAAGAACTTAGTAATTATATGTTTGATAATAAACAAATGCGCAAAATCCAAAATATCCTAAAAAATCAGGTTAAAAATACACTGAAAACTAAATTTCCTGATTCGTTTGAAGCGGAGGCTAGAATTTTGAATAATGGCACAATTGAATTACAGAAACTGAAATTTTTGTACCTAAAAATTCCTGGATCAAATTTGATGAATACCGACCTGATACCTAAATGGTCACTTGGTACTATACTAACATATATCACGTTTTCTATTTCTGATGTTTGTTTATTTCTCACTCTCGTACTTTATAGATATTTAGATTTAACGCAATCTCTTTCAGGTACTATATCAATTCAAATGATGGGTACACTTTTAATTGCACAACTTGTGTTTACATTCGGAGATGGAGCACATGACATCCCATTATTATGTCTTATTCTCGGAATTATTTCCCATTACTTTTGGTTAGGTGCTTTTACCTGGATTTCAATATTTATGGTACAAGTTTTGAAAACTATGAGAAAAATGCATCTAAATCCCGTACATATTAAAGGGAATTATAAAGAACTTGCCGTAATTGTAGCTTTAGGGTACAGCATACCTGCGATTATTGTCGCCCCGTGTGTTGTACTAGATCAATTGTCCCTAATTCACATTGGATACAGAGACAAAACCTGTTTTCCTACTGCCTATCCAGCCAACTTGTTTTCATTCACCTTGCCTATTGTCATTTCTCTAATAATCAATTTGATTGCGTTGATTGCGTCATCTTACCTTATATCCAATTTCAATAACGGTACTCATCCTAGCATGCCTATAAGAAATATGCGCTCATTCATACCTGTTTATATTCGACTAAGTGCGTTATGTGCATGTCCATGGATTATAGGTATTCTGGCGGACGTTTTGGATAGCAATGTTTTAAGGTATACTTTCATTATTTTGGCAGGTTCCCAGGGAACCATTGTTAGTATATCTTTTCTGTCAAGCAAAACTGTAGTATCTCAAATAAAAAGATTATTGTTAGTTGAGTCTTAGAAAGAGCTGGATACAATCATTCACATGACGGTAAAAACCCAATAGATATATATGCAAGTGGATATAGGAAAACGTACACAAGTGACTTTTAAGAAGATAAAATACTGAAAGTATGAGTTTTTTCGTGGGCCCTTAATTCTGAAATTTTTTAGAACACCCTACTGTAAAAATGTATGATTTGTAATTCGATTTTGTTAGGAGCAATTAAATTACAATAAATATTAAAAGATTATAAAATTCCTGAAAAAGTGTTGCCTTTTGTGGATTTGGGGAAATACATTTAGTGCTTTTATCATTTTTATTTTTAACAACTTGGGTTTCAAAAACCTTAGTCCGATCACTACGGATTAGGAATTTTTGAAACGGCTGTCTATAGTGCTACAAATTTAAAAGAGGCTTAGTAATAATTGACCTGTCATGCACACATAAATGGTACCCAAATTGTTACTTGTTGCATTTTTCTCGTTCTCTTGTATGATTGTTAAATAATGATCTGTATTGCCTGTACAAAATGAACTTTTGTGTGTGTTTTTATCTATTATTAAGCTTTTCAATGCGTCTAATATTAGCAACTAACAGTAAACAGAATAAATAATAAATTCGATGCTCAAAATGAGAAAGTAGACGAGTTGGCAAATGATATACATAGGGCTGTGGGTGTAGAAGACAGTGTGTCATCGATGAAAGTGATCACATTGGTAGTGTTGTAAATGTCCTTCAAGAACAAAACAAACTTCTCATAAAAGAAATGAGTATAATGAAAGGATATATTAAAAAGTTAGAAAATAGAGTTGAATCCCAACAAAAACAAATTACAGACATTATAGGCAGAAATATGAGAGAAAAGTTGATGATAAATGGATTGAAAGAAGAGGAAAATGAAAATTTAAAAGAAAAGTTTGAAAAGTTTGTCAAAGTAAAGTTGGGAATAAGGGAAAACATTAGAATTGATAGAATCCATCGGTTCGGGCAAAAACAAACCGGAAAATCCCCCCCCCAAGGTCTATAGTTGCAAAGTTCCATGACTATAATGAAAAGGAGTTGGTTCTGAATACAGCAAAGGAAAAAAGGTCAGAAATTGATCCAGTAAGAATATCCCCACAGTTCCCTGATGAAATTCGCCAAAAACGCAAAAATATGTATGCCCTTCAAAAACAGTATGAAAAAGAAAATGTGAAAACAAAGATTAGGGGTGACAAATTAATTTTCAAAAACAACGGCAACGTATATAAGAAGAAAGTAACAATTCCAAAAGCCTCAGAAATTTAGATCCGGAAAACAGCGACATGAAATTTGAACACATAAGTGAAAGCAACCCATTACGTGACAGGGGAAATGAGTTTACTGGGCGAGCAGTATCAACAACTACATACCATGAAACACGCGAGGCTCTAAAACAAATTCTACGCGACCAATTAACAATACGTGCTGATCATAATATCACAGCATATCGGTTTACTGACAAAGATGGACGTATACACGATGGTTTCGATGACGACGGGGAATTTGGAGCAGGTTCAACACTTCTTAAATACTTACAGGAAAACGATGTTACAAATAAACTTGTTGTCGTTTCAAGGGTATCTGGAGAAAAACTTGGACCTTTAAGGTTTAAACACATAGTTGAAGTAGGCAGGGAAGCTATTACTGTGCATAAAGGCTATTTTGAAATGCATATATTGCGATTAAATTTTATTTGTATCTTTTTGTTAACATTTTAATTATATTTCAACAAAGAAAAGAGAGACCTAAGTGGAAAAAATATGTTTTCTTTTATATCAGTCTATGTGAGTGTGTGCATACCATAAATTTTGCCACTTTTTAAAAAAAAATCAAAATGGTTAAGTATAAATACTCCTATTAGGTACCTCATTGGTTATATGTAGGTCGTCCAGGTTTGAATTGTCTTGATTCAATCACGCAGGTAAAAGGTACATTCATTTGTAATTTGGGGCCCAAATGGATAGCTGGAATACATATTTTCTGTCACAGATGTGATTTTTTTCTATATACAGACGTTAACCAAAACATGCAGCATTGACAAAAATATAATTTTTAGTTAGGTCTCTGAATAGTAAATAAATATGCACTGTTAATTTTTCCAAGCAATTCTTTATTAAAATGTAATTTACAATATTCCATGTTCAAGATAGCCTTTATGCACAGTAATACACTTTGATTTCTATAATAATAACTGTATTTACACAGTAACCGGACATTGGACACATTTTGAGAATTATTATTTTGCAGGTGATCATACATAGTGTAGGTCATTAAGAACCGCTTATGATACTTTGGTATGTCAAAGCAGGTAACGCGAAAAATGAAAGATTAAATATGTGGAAGTTGTGAATAATATATATCCGTCGATATTTAATAAACACTGTATTAGCTATAGACATGCCAAAATATCATAAGCGGTTCTTATATATATATATATATATATATATATATATCCTTTTTAAACCAGAATGTTTTGTGTTTATATGTAGAATATGTAATACTTAAGATTTATAATTATGACTTTGTTTAATATTTTAACTGTAAACTGTCAGGGATTGGGAGACTTAGAAAAGAGACGAGATGTATTCAATTATCTAAAATGCAAAAAATACAATATCTACTGTCTACAAGATACTCATTTTGTTAAAAAATTGGAACCATATATACAAAACCAATGGGGATATCAATGTATTTTTAATTCATACTCTACCAACTCACGAGGGGTAGCAATATTTTTTAATAACTTTGAATATAAAGTCCATAGAGTTAAAAACGATTCATATGGAAACTGTTTGATCTTATACTTAACCATAAATGAGAAAAGATTTACCTTAGCAAATATCTATGGGCCTAATGAAGACAATCCAAATTTCTACCAAAAACTGTTTTTAGATATCGAAGAATTTGAAAATAATTATGTGATAATTTGCGGGGATTTTAATTTAGTACTTGAACAAAATCTTGACACAATGAATTATAAACACGAAAATAATCTGAAAGCAAAAGAGATAATAAAGGAACATAAAGATCTAAACAATTTCATTGACCCTTTTAGAGAATTATTTCCAGAAAAAAGAATGTATACCTGGAGGAACAGAAACCCCTTAAAGCAAGCAAGACTTGATTTTTATCTAACAAGTGATACATTAATACAAGATGTAGAAATATTAAAATAGAAAACAGTTATAGATCAGACCACTCTGGAGTAGTACTATCTTTAAATCTAGACAAATTAAAACGGGGGCCCGGTCTATGGAAATTCAATAATTCACTTTTAAAAGATCAAAAATATGTTAAAACAATTATAGAACTTATTTAGCAAATAAAGATTCATTATATAATACCCGTATATAATATTGAAAACATAGAATCGATATTAGACAGTGAATTTCAGTTCAGAATTGACGATCAATTATTCTTTGAAATGCTGCTCCTTGAAATAAGATCTAAAACAATATCATACGCTATTTTTAAAAACAAACAAAACAAACTAAATGAAACTAAACTTATTAAAGAAATAAACGAATTAGAACAAGATGAAACTGCTGTACAATCGGAAAGTTTAGAAAACAAACGAGAAGAATTAAAAACACCAAGACAAATTAAAATGAAAGGACATTATATAAGATCAAGGGCTCAATTCATTGAGGACGGGGAAAAACCAACTAAATACTTTTGTAGCTTAGAATCTAGAAATTACACAAATAAATTAATTTTAAATCTGGAAACCGAAAGTGGAAATTCAATAACGGAACAAAATGAAATACTTAAAGAAATGAGAAAATGTTATAAAAAATTATATTCTTCCAGAGACACAAATAATAATATCGAACTGCATAATATATTACGAAACTGTTCGTTTGAAAAATTAAGTGATAATGAAGCTTTACAACTGGAGGGGGATATTACATATACAGAAGCGCTTGACTTTTTGAAGACAATGAAAAATAACAAAAGCCCTGGGTCTGATGGTTTTACTGCATAATTTTTTAAATTCTTTTGGAAAAATTTAGGGGTATATTTAGTTCGTTCCATAAATTATGGTAATAAAAAAGGTGTTCTATCTGTTACACAAAAATTTGGAGTGATAACATGTTTGCCAAAACCGAATAAACCCCAAAAATATATAAAAATTGGAGACCCATTAGCCTGTTGAATATTACTTACAAAATTGCCAGTGGGTGCATAGCAAATAGAATTAAAAGGGTATTAGACAAACTTATCAATAAGGATCAAACGGGGTTTCTAAATGGTCGATACATAGGGGAAAATATTATATTAATTTACGACATTATGCATTATACTGAAAAACACGACATACCTGGTCTGTTAGTACTTATAGATTTTGAAAAAGCTTTTGATTCGGTATCTTGGAATTTTATAAAAGACGTTTTAAAACTGTTTAATTTTAAAGATTCAATTATCAACTGGATTACTACTTTTTTTAAAAATTCAAATTCAGCAGTTCTACAAAATGGATTTTTGTCCGAAAGTTTTACTTTACAAAGAGAATGTAGACAAGGAGATCCTTTATCATCCTATATTTTTATTCTGTGTGCAGAAGTGATGGCTATCCTTATAAGAAATTCTAAAGAAATTAAAGGTATTGAAAAAATGGAGAAGAATATAAAATTTGTCAGTATGCGGACGACACAAGTCTTATTTTAGATGGGTCTCCCAAATCTCTAAACAGTGCACTTCAAGTATTGGATTTATTTGCTCAAATATAGGGTTTATGTATTAACACGTTAAAAACTAAAGTTATATGGATAGGTAAGAAAAAGTTTTCAAGAGATGTTTATCACTATGATAGGTGGAAGCTGGAATGGGGGTCGGAAAATTTTATTTTATTAGGTATAAACCTTTCAGTTGACCTATTTAAGATGAATGAATTAAACTATACACACGTGCTCCAGAAAATGAAAAACATTATGAACCAATTGGGTAAGAGAAAATTAACTGTGATTGGCAGAATTACACTTGTGAAAATTCTAATAATTTCTCAAATGGTTCATTTACTTATATCCTTGCCCAACCCGCCAGTTAAATTTTTAGATGAGTTAAACAAGTTATTTTATAATTTCATATGGCAATCAAAAATAGAAAAAATTAAAAGAAAGATATTAAATAAGAACCATGATGAAGGGGGTTTAAAAATGATAAATATTTACAATTTTTTGATTGCTCTTAAGACATCATGGATAAGAAGACTCATTTTAAATGATTCAAAATGGAAATATCTGTTTGAGTCTGAAACAAATTCTAGTATCAATGAACTTATGAATTTCGGAAATGACTATACTATTTTGCTGATGGAAAGAACTAGTAACCTTTTTTGGAAAGATGTGTTGTATAGCTGGGGTATAGTACAAAATAAAGCTCAATTATCAGAAAGAGAAAATTTAGAATTACATAATATATGGTATAATAAGAACATAGTAATAGGGGGAAAACACTTTTCTATAAAAATACTGGAAAGCAGGTATTATGTATATAAATGATATTTTAGACAAAAATGGTAAATTTAAAAATTTTGAAGATTTCAAGAAGACAATTAGAATAAAAACC
Source organism: Anadara kagoshimensis (assembly GCA_021292105.1). Classification (NCBI taxonomy): domain Eukaryota; kingdom Metazoa; phylum Mollusca; class Bivalvia; order Arcoida; family Arcidae; genus Anadara; species Anadara kagoshimensis. Next base: position 42,175,733 of record CM037860.1, on the reverse strand, counting down.
ATTTTTTTGGAATATGCCACGTTAATTAAAGCAATAAAGCTATTTTTATTTAGATATGGTGGGAATAATATATCTTCCAAAGCATCACAGCCCTTTATACCTCAAAATATGAAAGTCTTGATGAGTTACAAATCAGGTTGTAAACCAATCTATAAAATTTTATGCAAATGCAACACTATTCCCACGGCACAGTCTAAGTGGACAGAATTTGGATATGATTTTCCAGAAGAACAAAAAAAGAACTACATATTATCTTTTAAATGCTGTCAAGAAACTGCTGTACAATGGTTACAATATAGAATCTTACACAGAATTTTGGCTACTAATTCATTCCTGTATAAAATTAAAATTTTAATTCAAACTTGTGCACTTTTTGCGATAGCCATGATGAAACCATTGAACACTTATTTTTCCAATGTAGTTACGTAAACAAAATATGGGACAGCTTGCTTGAAATGCTTGAAATTAAATTTAGAAAAACATTTCGGTTAGATAAGCAAACAATCGTTTTTGGTACAGAATTCACTGGTAAAGAAAATAAAGCACTGAACTGGTTAATATTAAATACTAAATGTTTTATCTACAGCAAAAGATTACAAAAACAAAAGCCAAATATAAATTCACTAAGACACTATTGAAACCAAATTGGCAGCTGAAAAATATTTGCTATTTAAAAACTGTAACTACAACGTATACTACGAATATTGGCAGATATTGGAAAATATTTTTGAGTATGAAACATTATAATGTTATTTTGTTAACGTAGCCTTAGCAAAAGAACACTCTTTCAATATATTTAGTTTTAATAAATTATCAAAATAATATAATGAAAGATAACTTACGGTACAAAATAACAATAAAATCCATATCTTTATATACATCATATATATCACAAACACAACATTTTTATATATCCACGGTATCATACACCACATGTATTGACCTCTTTAAAGCCACGCACGGGATATTCATGCGTGTTTTTGAGCGTTTAGACATTGATCTAGTGCGTTAGAACTCAGAAGGATGTCGGGCGCCATCTCTCTCTCTCTCTCGCTCGCTCGCTCGCTCTCTACAACACACTTCACAAACACACACACACACACACACACACACACACACACACACACACACACACACACACACACACAAACACACACACATTTATTCACAAATTCAAATTCACACTTTTTTCGCACACACACACACACACACACACACACACACACACACACCACGCACGCAGTTTTTGGCACACACACATGCAGTTTTTGGCACACACACACACACACACACACACCACACCCACACACACACACCACACACACACACATGCACACACACACACACACACACACACACACACACACACACACACACACACACACACACACTTTTTCTATAGAATGTATTTATTGTTACAGTACAGGCCTGTCGGGAGTTTAACACTGAGCTAACGAATGGATGTCGAATCGAAAGCTAATCACCTACTCTCGTTACATATATAACAGCTGTTGTCGTATATATATCAGCAGCTTTTCGGTCACTAGTTATTCATACATCGGATTTTCAGCAGCTGATCATCAATTCTTGCCGTTACCTCAATATTAAACTTTAGACATATCTGTACTGTATATATGTATTATAATTTATTAATTAATTACGTATTTACTATCTTATATATTGCTGTATTATAACAAATTTACTCACACATATGGTGTGAAGGATTGTGAATTCTATAGAAATAAAACACATTACAACTTAAAAAAAAAAAAGCCTTCATTATCCATGCGATTTATAGAAATTGTAAAACTACAACTAAAATACTAAAATATCTCGATTTAGTAGAAATGTTCATGATACTATATTCATTTTAGACAATGATTATTTATTTTTTTTATTTTTAATATTTGAAAAATGTCGACCATTTTCCTCAAATTTCAGTTATAGGCGACTTTATTCTTGATTGTGGTGATATTTTCTTCGTGGAAAAAGAGGGGTCTGCCTTTAGGGCGATTGGTCCAATGGTAGTGCATGCATGTCCCAGCGTGAGAAAGTTTCTTATTCGCTTTCTAGGGGCTGGTGATTTTTTAAAGCAACTTTCTGAACTGACTGTCTCGATGTAAGTGAAAAAAGCATGATTGTGGCAAACACGTAATTATTTCAGTGCATTCCTCAATACAATATAACCTATCTAAAATCAATACAAAAGATTCTACTTTTCACGTCATTGTTCGATAAATATCATCAGGACATTTTGAAATAAATAGCATCGATTTTAAAATTGAAAATGAGCTATGTACTGTGTTGTTTTTTAGACAATGTCAAAATAATTGTAGATTATTTGAGCAACACGATATGATTCAAATGATTAAAGTTTTGTACATAAATATTACAATATATTATTCTTGAAGTTTAATTTTTATCCACAATTAATTTAGTAAAATTCATCGATCTTTTGTAAATTTTAAAATGTTGTATATTGTTTTGAAGTAATTGTATATTTGTAGATAAATATATTACATATAAATATGTCTTGTATTAATTGTACGTGGTATTTTGGCAAAAAAATAGACATGAAAAAATCTATAAGTAGTAAAAAGAATGAACCTATAATAATCTGATGTGAAAAAGAAGTTGGGCGCACATTGTATTTTATGATTGTATTTACGGAATTTGCTTTCATTTATCACAGATAACCTATTTTTGAGGGAAAATACCACTTTATCCTTAATTGAGATTTTTTATGATTGAAAATTATAACAAGTCTGTAATTTGTACTTATTTAAAAATCATGAAAATAATAATAATTATACCATTTTTTATTTTTAAAATGTTGGTTTTGAGAATGTATAAATATATAAAGATTTTTTTAAATTTTAAAACATTTTTGTAATACATGTAATTACATTTCTATAGTTTGTAATGAGATCCTAATGGGGTTCCCCAGTGTACCAAGTTATACCACACATTTCTGTGGAACAATTATTTCAATTGGAGATGAAATCACTTCAGTTCAAGTTTTCCCATAAAAATGACATTACTCTTGGAATTTTACAAATGTTAAGTGATATTAATCATGTGGAACGCGGGCGAACTCTTATCAGTTATAACTTGTAATTCCTATTCAAAATTATACTATGAGTTATACAGGTTCTTGGCAGGCTACATAGTCCCGTGTACGTTGTCAGAGATGTTTAAACCCTAAACCGAGTGGTTCAATGGGCTGTGTAACCTGCAAAACCTGTATAACATTTTGACACTCTTCAAAGCTGCACTGGTATGATTTTTGTTTAATAATTCGGTTTCATATTCTGTGTCTCTTGCGTACCTTGACGACTTGCTTGTAAACCGTTTCTAGAGTTGCTCAATGTGCGTGTAACTTCCCTTTAACCTCTAAACAATCGATCGCTTTCGAAGAAATTTGTTTCAAGGATGGCAAGGGCAAGAGTTGTTACTTGTCTGTAAATTGTAAATGACTATAAATAAATGTATTTCATTCGATCTTTTTTATTCTCGTGTTAAAAATTTTGTTATTTAAAATGCATACTAGTACCTACATTGTTTGTAGGTATTGTGAATATGTAGCATGTACAGATCAAGAACAAACTGATGTTACCTACTTTCGTTGTTGCAATGAATAAATCACGACATATTACTTAGAGCTTTGAAACAAAATAATATAAATCAAATGAGTTTTATATAATGTTCTATAAAATGTCAACTATAGTAGTCCGTGGGCTAGGTGGACCCACCGTGCACCCCCGGATCCTTCGACACCACTTTTTATGGTACCTTAAGGTGTCTATTAATGGAGTCAGGATGCAGTGCAGTCCAACTTATTTCTGGGGAACATCCTGAATCCATTACTAGATACCTTAAGGTAAAAAGATAAAAAGTTGTGTCGTTGGATCCTGGGGGTGCACGGTAGGTCCGGCTAGCCCACGGACTATAGTCGTCTTATTTCTTTCTACTTTTGTTATTTTTTATTTATTTAACGTAACTTCATGGCAGACATCTGCAAATCAGTGTCAAATAACATTTAAACCCGTTTCTTTCACAATTCGAGATGAATATGATGATCGTGTAGAAAAGCAGAAACGTCACTCTTGTTCTTAGTGCAATTTTAAAAAGTTATCAATGTATATGGATTGGTTTATGTAATGGTATTTTACTTCAACACTGGTTTCATAAATTTTGTTTTAGAATTGAATTTCATTGTTTTATTGTGTATTGGAAATGAATATTAATTTGTTGTTGTAATTCGTGTATAAAAGATTAATTTGTTATAAATATCTATTTCTATTTTAGAAGACATCAGATTTGCGATGTTATACAATGTAAATACCTTTCTCTGATTGATCTGTAAAGGTAAACAACTTTGACCTGTCCGCTTTAACTTCCATTTAAAAATTTATTACGAACCAAGTACATCTATGTATAGGGATCACAGGTGTTTATTCTGTTTACATCACGATATATATTCATCTGATAGGGTATACATGTGTACTGTGTATATATTAACTTAAATCTTAACACTACCCATTTGTTAGGTGGATTCTTCTATATGAATATTCTTAATGAAAGGTAAAACGGACAGGTCAATGTTGTTTGCCTATAAATACCTTTCTCTGATTAATCTCTATGTTTGTTATTGGTCCCAACATTATTGACAATGTGATTTATATAGGTAAATACCATTGACCAGTCCGTTTGACCTTTCATTAGGAATATTCATATAAGGGGGTCCACCAAATACATAGGTAGCGTTGGGATTCGCAGTTAATGCATATTCACATTGCCAATGATCAGTGTTCACATTATATAGACGAAATATACACACACTATCCCTATAATCTAAATTTTCTCGTCCATAAAGAATATTTAAATCAAAGGTCAAGCGGACAGGTCAATGTTGTTTGCCTATACATTCCTATTTTGTAAATCAAGGTAAGTTGTATTTGTGTTGTAAATAAATATCGTTGAAAATCGTTATCTTGTAGTGTTTTTTTTAATTTCTCGCCTAGTTCCGCCCCTGTAGATTTTCCTATGTGGAATCAATCTATGATCTATCGCTTTTTTAATGTTACAATCGCTCACACTAATTCATAATGTATCGCCGGTCATGCATTTTCTGTTCCTACAATGGCCGCAATCACGGATCCAAAGCAGCGTCAAGCCAACTTTCTACGTGTATAAAAAAGTCCTAGATAAAATGCCACATTTACTTAATGTTACTGATATCCCGACGATAACCGACTAGTGACTAGTGTCAGTGACGTCATAAAATGGCACAATTCATGCCGAGTTTTAATTGTTTGTGTGTCGGGCCTTTTTCAGAACATTGTGAGTGTGGCCAGCAATCCGTCAATTTATAACGTCATAATCGTTTTATTATCACTAAACCTGTAATACTTCGCAGCACTAGACGACCGTTACGGTCGTCTATCTATCTTGTATCAATTTCAGAAAAATAATATCGACGCCCCATAGTGTCATGTTCCTTTCACACAATTTTGATTACACAAGTGGCTGGTGTAGCTAGATAAACAGGATGTGCTTGCCCTTCCGGAGCACCCGGCCTCACTTCCCTTGTGGAAGTTTACGTGTTTTACCTGACTTGTCAGTTCCAAAGTTTTCACTTCTGAATTGTGGTTCGGGCATGAATTAGTATGCTTGTTTTTAAAGATTCCTATGAAAGCACAAATGAAGCAGGGGATGAAATAAGAAAACTGAACGAAATAGTAGAACAATCAAGCTGAGATACTTAATTTACTTAAGAAATTTGTTTCCAGATTCATGGAAAATAACCTAATGCAGATGTAATTCGCTGACTCACCAAAACAGTAGCAAATGTGAATGAATATCTAGAAAAAACCGACCCTCCAAATACGGAAGGAATGCGGAAGGTACGCATAAAGTTGATTAGCAATCGGAAACAAATTATGGATATCAAAAGAAAAAATAATTGGAATTTGGAAAGTTGTGGTTCCAAATAAAAAAAATAAAAATTAATAATAAAAAATAATAAAAACAAGCATTACCAATCCATGTCCAAATCACAACCCCAAAGCAAAGTAAAAACTTATTAATTAACTCCTAACTGCATGTGTTGAAACTACTCAAATATATCGAGGCTATCTGAATAATATGTACTTTGCTGTAGCCAATGTAACTAACAATAAGAATAAAAAACCATACTCATACATGTTCGAATCACAATCCAGATGCAAAGTAAAACATTGGAATCTGATAGGTTAGGTTAGACACGTAAACTTCCACCACGACAGAGAGGACGGGTGCTCCGGAAGGGTAAGCGCCTCCTGTTTAGCTAGATACACCCGCCACGTGTGTAATCAAAATTGTGTGAAAGGAACATGGAACTATGGGACGGCAAATATATCCAGGGTCATCCTTGACACAGAGACATCAAACTTATCAACAATACTGTGATGACGACCATAAAATAACAAATAAATGAAGAAAATAAGATAACATAAACATATACAGTAATCAATAGTTAGACATGTATATCTCTTGGCTGTGTTTAGGAATAAAACACAAACATACTGGCCCATGTCTAAATCACTATTTCAAACGCAAAGTTAAGACTTTGAGAACTGACAAAGTCAAACGCATTGACAAGGCAGTGAGACTGGATGGGTAAGCACTTGTTTTTGAAATAGTTACACCCGCCACATGTGAAACCAAAATTTAGAATGTAAGAAGCACGTTATTAGTGGCCTTAGAATATACCTGGTACACGCATTTGTGTTGCGTTTTTAAACTAAATTGATGCAATTGCCTAATTTAACGATGGAAATAGGTGTAGTCTGGTGCAATTACTATATACGTTTGTCACGAAGTTCACTTAACATAAAATTACATATTATACCAGTGTTAATTTTACAGAAATATACGTCCGTTTATGAATACATTCCTCATAAGTAGTGCTTGGATCAAAATTTGAATTAATAAGTTTTGCAAAATAAAATTATTTTTCATAAAATATAGTTACATAATTGTAAAAATGTGTACAGTTATTATAGATCAGAGTTGACCATTAGTTTATAAATATATTTAATATAATACCAATCCATATCCAAAGCAAAGCATAAATTTTGAAAACTGACAATTTTAAGTTTAACAGTGAACTTCCACTTACAAGTGAGACCAGGTGCTCCGGAACGGTAAACACTTCCTGTTTAGCCAGCTATACCAACACCAGGGAATTCATAATTGAAAATGAAAGAAACATGGATCTATGGGATGTAAAATATATCCAGGGTAATTTTGGATAGACTAAAAGAAGGAAAGCGTTTGTTCAAATCGTAAAAACAACAAATACATTAAAATAATAAAAGTGACTAAGGTAGTTGAATGATTAAACTATAAGGTCTTTAGCACAGAGCGTTTTGATGCTTGTTTGTTTGAAATCTGTCAACAGCAAGTTAGAAAGTTTCCTTTCTTCAACTGGATGACTCTGTATGGATGGTATGCTATGTTCATCCACATCATTAATGTAGGAAATGTAATAGAACCAAATACATCACAATTGGTACAATTTTGTAGACAAAAGCGGATCATAAATTGCATATAACACGCACTCCTTATGAACACGATGCACACGAATAAAAAGACAGATTGGCATAAAATGTATACAGCGTACAGTTGTTGCGACTTTAACTTCTATTAATGAAGCAAAAATAATAACATAAGCCATCAAAAGGATGCAAAAATAAAGATAAAGATATAGCTTATGAGCAAACATTTACGACATCTATTTTATTTTGTGTGAATCGAGAACTTAATATTATTACGCGTTATTGTTAAAAAGGTTTTGGTTACACCAAACAATTTTTTAGATTGTCTAGAACACATAGCTAACAAAAATGCAACTTTTGTAAATATTTCAATCCAGATTTTTTCACATTTACTTTCTATTCAATATACTTTGGCAGCTGTGCTTTTGTGTTATTTGCGTCCGTGTCCGGTAAGTCTGGTTTTGTTTTGATGCATCAGTCAAACAAATTAAAACAAGCTAATTTTCCTTTTGATGTCATATGTTTGCAATGACAAAACGAAGTAGAAATAAAGAAATCAAACACACTAATCCATGCCAAAATGATTCAGAAAAATCCGGGAGTTTTAAATCGCAAAATAATCAGCAACCTATACGTGTAAAATTTGTTAAACCTTTTTTGTTCCAAAGAATAAACCGCCAATCTACATGTACATATTATCCGCAACAAATTATTATTAAGATATTAAAATATCTGTTAGACATTAAATAGCCTGTACTGACCGTTTCATATAAATTCAACTTTAACTGCGTCACTTTTTGCAAGTAAATCATCTAAGAATGTTTTCTCATCACCATTATATAGAAAAAAAGTTTTGTAGTCTCATATTTTATATTGATATTACATGTTTTTGGAATTTTATTGTTGACTTTTTGTATTAATCTACAAAAATAAAAATAAAAAAAAAAGAGAAATTTGTTAAAGATGATATAAATTCTGTTGAAATTTGAAAAAATTATATTTTATAACAATATTTAGAAGGGTGCTCGAAATGTTATGGGTCGGCCTGTATCTATCAATAAAACACAAACAAACTAATGTATGTGTAATATATATTAAAAACCTTAATACAACAATATTTTGTATATAGTGATATAATCAAAAACAAACATAATAATCCATGTCTGAATCACACTCAAGAAGCAAAGTAAAAACTTTCGAACTGACAAGTCAGGTTAGACACGTGAACTTCAACCAGGGAAATGAGGCCGAGTGCTCTGAAAGTGTAAGCACCTCCTGTTTAGCTAGCCACAGCCACTACGTATGTAATCAAAATTGTATGAAAGGAATATGGACATATGGGACAGCAAATATATCCAGGGCAATCCTGGACACAGCGACATCAAACTGTTCAAGAATACTGTTATTATATTAATATATTAAAATAGTTTCTTTAATTACACGGAGAAGCGAAAACAATTTGAAATAAAAAACAAACATACAAATCCATGTCCAGATAACCATACCAAAGTAAAGTAAAACTTTGAAAACTGTCACTGTGAAACACGTGAATTTTAAGCAGAAGTGAGGCCGGATGCTCCGGAAGGGTGAGCACATTAAACACGTATAAATGTAAACGTTCTTGTTGCGTGGGAGGCAATACGATAGATAACTTGAGTTTACAGGCAGTAGGGATTAGTTTATGCAAATAAAGTAAAAGACAGAATGATTCGACTAGATCGTTGGTTGATGCAACGGGGTTTCAATCATAGTCAAGATTGCGGAACTCATATAAAACGGTTGTTTCTTGAATGGTGGAATAAGAATTTAAGTCAGAGGTCCTAGCAGTCTCAATAACTGGAGATATACAACAACCAAAAGGCTTTCTAAAACGTATTATATATACAAATTATATATCGTCTAACAGAATGTTTTATCTGAGTATAAATGTTTTTACCGGTCCAAATTCTTTTTGGAAATTAATGTGTTCTACTTTTTTACCCAGTTTTAAAGTTTTTACTTTGGGATTATGATTTGGACATGGATTATTATGTTTCTTCTGGATTTTGATTATGAAAAAATAAGCCTTGATGTCATAAGAAAAAAGAAAATGTGTTCCTTGAATTTAGGAGGATTAAATGGAAAATTTTATTCCACGGAAAAGTTTTTTATCATTGGTTCCTAATAATTAATGATTATAGTATCTATAGTAATCAATAAAAAAAACATACAAAAGTGTTCTCAAATCAGAATAATAATGATAAAAAATAAAGATTAACCCTGGAATCATTTATTGCTATCGAATTATTGGAACTATTTCGAACCCTTCTTTGCTAATTCATTAGAAAATAAATGAAGAATTCTAGAAAAAAATCAACACAAAACTAATTCTCGAACAATTTGATAAAATTTTAACGTTTGTTTTACAGTTACGAAGGTATCCTTTCATTTGCGTTATAATTTTAGAATTTTTCTCTTGTACATTTTGTAAAGCTATATGGTTGACCACTTAGTAATCATATGATTTCTGTAAAGTTGGAAATGAAGCTTCAATGTGCAATAGAAGTCATTGAATTTCAGTTGTACATTAACGCCTTGAAATAAAACGGATATTTTACCCAAAAGATATAGAAGATTAAATGATTTTAATGATCAATGTATGTATAGAGTTTCTCAATTGTTTGTATGACAATACATCTCAGTTAACATGCTTTTTGTATAAAAACATTGAAATCGTTTTCGAGGTATTGTATTGAGTAATTCGATTAAATATCATTGTTCATTGCACGTTTTCTAAAGAATAGGAAAGTGGAACACACTGGAGAATAGATTTGGACCAGCATATTGTTTTACCTTTTTCTATCTTCATATAAAAGGCTCTACATATTCTGTCTCCGAGGTATTGTATTGAGTATTTCGATTAAATAACAATGTTTCTTGTTTCCTTCTCAGATCGTCCTCTCTGAAGACTAATGCAGTGGAAGATCCTGGAGAGTAGATTTAGACCAGCGTAGTATTTCACTTTTTTGCATTTTTGGTATATAAAGGTCTCCGAGGTATTGTATTGAGTAATTCGAAGAAACGACACTGTTTCTTTTTTCATTGTGTGTCTTCTGAAGAATAAGACAGTTGAACTTCCTGGAGAGTTGATTTGGATCAGCGTAGTGAATTACGTTTTGTACTTTATATAACTCTGTATTGAGTATTAAATTAAGGCGGTCAATAAACACTGTGTCGTTCTCAAAGCGAGTATTTTTAAGAATACAACAACGGAACACCTGAGGACTAGAGTTGAAGCATATAGCGCAAAAAAGAAAAGGGGGTACTAAATAACTTACATCCGCTTTAGAAATTATAAATACAATAGATAGTGTGTTACTACTTTTAGAAATGAATGTCATTTTAGTTTTACATGCTTTACTTTTGCCATATGTTTTTCGATAGTCCAATCTCAAGACTCGGATGGCGGTACTTTTAGACAAAACCGTAAAGCTAATTCAAAGCTATTGAGAGACAACAAAGAAATTTTTCAGAACCCATGTGAAAGTCAAGGAAATTGTCTGATGAAAGAAGGCAAAGAAAATCCAGTATGTTATTGCGATATAGAATGTAAAATATATAATGATTGTTGTTTTGACTACCCAGAATTATCACTCACGCCTCAAGCTTTACCAGAAAATGTCGCATGTGATACGATCCAGTTTGGAAAGGTTTTAAATAGAAATCATGAATTAAGAAGTTATTTGATATCGGAATGTCCATCGAGTTTTAAAAATGGAAACGTTTCAACCAAATGTCGGAAGGATCTTTTTCCTGTAAGCAGTAAAACGGTATAACATATAGAAACGTGTACTGCGCAATATGCAATAACATAACTGATTATAAGGCTTGGTCATTTGCATTTGTCTCCAAGGGGGAATGCAGTCAGAGCACATTACAATCACTTTATACAAGCAACATCATGATGAAAATTCAGCACATTTTGAACCAAAGTTGCTTTAGGTTTTTCCCTCCAGCAGACTCTTATTCGATATTGTTTTGTTTTTGAAAGTACCTTCAAAGATGCTACAGATAAAACTCTTTGTGTTTTTGAGTCCAGTAAAAATTAGAGTAAATGCAGCAACAGTTTGCAGATATCGAAATATTTTGCTTAGACACGCCATGGAATAACTCTTACTCGTATAAATGCACAGTGAACTCATTGGCCGTTGACAAGGCATGGGGCACGGTTAGCTTGGTCGGAATGTTTAATGTTCGTCCACCTGTTGAAGGTTTAAGCGGAAGTAAATGTAATCAGAGAGACGTATACAACGATTATTACGTAAGTAGAACATAATCAATCACCAGGTCGAATTTTCTTGATGGAAATTCACGTGGCTAACTTAAATTGTTAGTTTTACTTTGCTTAGAATGTGTTTCGGACATGAAATGATATGAGTTTGTTTTATGTTTGTTAGATAATTATTTGAAAACAGAGAGGTATATTTCTTTCTGTTTTATTTAATGCAGAGACAAATGTATGCAAAAAAAGAACAGATACGTTAACAACGAAAACTATAGAAAGAATAATAAAATATACGGTGTAGCTAGCGAAACAGGGGGTGCTTTCCCCAATGAGCACCCCGCCTCATTTCTCTGGTGGAACTTCATGTGTTTAATTTTATTCACCAGTTTCAAGTTTTTTAAGTTTGCCTTGGGGTTGTTTTTTGGACACGGATCAGTATGTTTTGTTTGATGAGACAGTCAAAGAAAACAAAACGGGAATAGGCAAACTAATATAGCGACCTCTGATACCCATACATACATACATACTAAACATTGTGGGCACTGTTGGAAATGTTTTATGTGGAAAATAAAAAACACTGGAAAAGGATGCTGTATTTTCAACATCAACTCATTAGTAGAGATTGTCGGTAAGAAATCTTTGTCAGAAATAAATAAGATAAAGTCTTTCATTGCCAATTTAGATTGGAATTACACAAAAACGCAGAGTAACAAGACAATCATCAATTCAAATGATGGGTACACTTTTAATTGCACAAATTGTGTTTACATTCGAAGATGGAGCACATGACATCCCATTATTATGTCTCATTCTCGGAATTATTTCCCATTACTTTTGGTTAGGTGCTTTTACCTGGATTTCAATATTTATGGTACAAGTTTTGAAAATATGAGAAAAATGCATCTAAATCCCATACATATTAAAGGGAATTATAAAGAACTTGCCGTAATTGTAGCTTTAGGGTACAGCATACCTGCGATTATTGTCGCCCCGTGTGTTGTACTAGATCAATTGTCCCTAATTTACATTGGATACAGAGACAAAACCTGTTTTCCTACTGCCTATCCAGCCAACTTGTTTTCATTCACCTTGCCTATTATCGTTTCTCTAATAATCAATTTGATTGCGTTGATTGCGTCATCTTACTTTATATCCAATTTCAATAACGATACTCATTCTAGCATGCCTATGAGAAATATGCGCTCATTCATACCCGTTTATATTCGACTAAGTGCGTTATGCGCATGTCCATGGATTATAGGTATTCTGGCGGACGTTTTGGATAGCAATGTTTTAAGGTATACTTTCATTATTCTGGGAACCATTGTTAGTATATCTTTTCTGTCAAGCAAAACTGTAGTATCTCAAATAAAAAGATTATTGTTAGTTGAGTCTTAGACAGAGCTGGATACAATCATTCACATGACGGTAAAAACCCAATAGATATATATGCAAGTGGATATAGGAAAACGTACACAAGTGACTTTTAAAAAGATAAAATACTGAAAGTATGAGTTTTTTTCGTGGGCCCTTAATTCTGAAATTTTTAGAACACCCTACTGTAAAAATGTATGGTTTTTAATGCGATTTTGTTAGGAGCAATTAGATTACAATAAATATTATAAAAGATTAAAAATTCCTGAAAAAGTGTTGCTTTTGTGGATTTGGGGAAATACATTTAGTGCTTTTATCATTTTCATTTTTAACAACTTGGGTTTCGAAACCTTAGTCCGATCACTACGGATTAGGAATTTTTGAAACGGCTGTCTAGTGCTAAAATTTAAAAGAGGCTTAGTAATAATTGACCTGTCATGCACACATAAATGGTACCCAAATTGTTACTAGTTGCATTTACTCGTTCTCTTGTAAGATTGTTAAATAATGATTTGTATTGCCTGTACAAAATGAACTTTTGTGTGTATCTAATATTAAGCTTTCATTATCCGTGTGATTTATAGAAATTGTAAAGCTACAACTAAAATACTAAAATATCTCGATTTAGTAGAAATGTTCATGATACTATATTCATTTAAGACAATGGTTATTTTTTTATTCTTAAAAACTGTATATTTGAAAAATGTCAACCATTTCTCCTCGAATTTCAGTTATAGGCGACTTTATCTTAAATCAATAAAAAAAGATTGTACTTTTCAAGTCGTTGTTCAATAAATACCATCAGGACATTTTGAAATAAATGGCATCGATTTTAAAATTGAAAATTAGATATTTAACAATGAAGTATTAAAAGTACTGTGTTGTTTTTAAGACAATGTCAAAATAATTGTGGATTTTTTTAGCAATACGATATGGTTCAAATGATTAAGATTTTGTACATGGAAATTACAATATATTATTCCTTAAGTTTAATTTTTATCCACAATTAATTTCGTAAAATACATCGATCTTTTGTAAATTTTAAAATGTTATATATTGTTGTTTTGAAGTAAGTGTTTATCTGTAGATAAATATATTACATATAGAGATGTCTTGTATCAATTGTACGTGGTATTTTGGCAAAAAATAGAACATGAAAAAGTCTATAAGTAGTAAAGAGAATGAACCTATAATAATCTGATGTGAAAAAGAAGTAGTTGGGCACTTTGTTGTCGCACATTGTATTTTATGATTGTATTTACGGAATTTGCTTTCATTTATCACAGATAACTTACTTTTAGGGAAAATATCACTTTATCCTTAACTGAGATTTTTTTTATGATTGAAAATTATAATATGTCTTTATTAAAACATGTCTGTAATTTGTAATTATTGAAAAATAATGAAAATAATAATAATTATACCATTTTTTATTTTTAAAATGTTGGTTTTGAGAATGTATAAATATATAAAGATTTTTTTAATTATAAAACATTTTTGTAATACATGTAATTACATTTCTATAATTTGTAATGAGATCCTAATGGGGTTCCCCAGTGTACCACGTTATACCACACATTTCTGTGGAACAATTATTTCAATTGGAGATGAAATCACTTCAGTTCAAGTTTTCCCATAAAAATGACATTACTTTGAAATTTTACAAATGTTAAGTGATATTAATCATGTGGAACGCGGGCGAACTCTTATCAGTTATAACTTGTAATTCCTATTCAAAATTATATTATAAGTTTTACAGGTTCTTGACAGGCTACATAGTCCCGTGTACGTTGTCAGAGATGTTTGAACCCTAGGCCGAGTGGTTCAATGGGCTGTGTAACCTGCAAAACCTGTATAACATTTTGACACCCTTCAAAGCTGCACTGGTATGATTTTTATTTAATAATTCGGTTTCATATTCTGTGTCTCTTGCGTACCTTGACGACTTGCTTGTAAACCGTGTCTAGAGTTGCTCAATGTGCGTGTAACTTCCCTTTAACCTCTAAACAATCGATCGCTTTCGAAGAAATTTGTTTCAAGGATGGCAAGGGCAAGAGTTGTTACTTGTCTGTAAATTGTAAATGACTATAAATAAATGTATTTCATTCGATCTTTTTATTCTCGTGTTACAAATTTTGTTATTTAAATGCATACTAGTACCTACATTGTTTGTAGGTATTGTGAATATGTAGCATGTACAGATCAAGAACAAACTGATGTTACCTACTTTCGTTGTTGCAATGAATAAATCACGACATATTACTTAGAGCTTTGAAACAAAATAATATAAATCAAATGAGTTTTATATAATGTTCTATAAAATGTCAACTATAGTAGTCCGTGGGCTAGGTGGACCCACCGTGCACCCCCGGATCCTTCGACACCACTTTTTATGGTACCTTAAGGTGTCTATTAATGGAGTCAGGATGCAGTGCAGTCCAACTTATTTCTGGGGAACATCCTGAATCCATTACTAGATACCTTAAGGTAAAAAGATAAAAAGTTGTGTCGTTGGATCCTGGGGTGCACGGTAGGTCCGGCTAGCCCACGGACTATAGTCGTCTTATTTCTTTCTACTTTTGTTATTTTTTATTTATTTAACGTGACTTCATGGCAGACATCTGCAAATCAGTGTCAAATAACATTTAAACCCGTTTCTTTCACAATTCGAGATGAATATGATGATCGTGTAGATTAGCAGAAACGTCACTCTTGTTCTTAGTGCAATTTTAAAAAGTTATCAATGTATATGGATTGGTTTATGTAATGGTATTTTACTTCAACACTGGTTTCATAAATTTTGTTTTAGAATTGAATTTCATTGTTTTATTGTGTATTGGAAATGAATATTAATTTGTTGTTGTAATTTGTGTATAAAAGATTAATTTGTTATAAATATCTATTTCTATTTTAGAAGACATCAGATTTGCGATGTTATACAATGTAAATACCTTTCTCTGATTGATCTGTAAAGGTAAACAACTTTGACCTGCCCGCTTTAACTTCCATTTAAAAATTTATTACGAACCAAGTACATCTATGTATAGGGACCACAGGTGTTTATTCTGTTTACATCACGATATATATTCATCTGATAGGGTATACATGTGTACTGTGTATATATTAACTTAAATCTTAACACTACCCATTTGTTAGGTGGATCCTTCTATATGAATATTCTTAATGAAAGGTCAAACGGACAGGTCAATGTTGTTTGCCTATAAATACCTTTCTCTGATTAATCTCTATGTTTGTTATTGGTCCCAACATTATTGACAATGTGATTTATATAGGTAAATACCATTGACCAGTCCGTTTGACCTTTCATTAGGAATATTCATATAAGGGGGTCCACCAAAGGTAGCGTTGGGATTCGCAGTTAATGCATATTCACATTGCCAATGATCAGTGTTCACATTATATAGAAGAAATATACACACACTATCCCTATAATCTAAATTTTCTCGTCCATAAAGAATATTTAAATCAAAGGTCAAGCGGACAGGTCAATGTTGTTTGCCTATACATTCCTATTTTGTAAATCAAGGTAAGTTGTATTTGTGTTGTAAATAAATATCGTTGAAAATCGTTATCTTGTAGTGTTTTTTTAATTTCTCGCCTAGTTCCGCCCCTGTAGATTTTCCTATGTGGAATCATACTATGATCTATCGCTTTTTTAATGTTACAATCGCTCACACTAATTCATAATGTATCGCCGGTCATGCATTTTCTGTTCCTACAATGGCCGCAATCACGGATCCAAAGCAGAATCAAGCCAACTTTCTACGTGTATAAAAAAGTCCCAGATAAAACGCCACATTTACTTAATGTTACTGATATCCCGACGATAACCGACTAGTGACTAGTGTCAGTGACGTCATAAAATGGCACAATTCAGGCCGAGTTTTAATTGTTTGTGTGTCGGACCTTTTTCAGAACATTGTGAGTGTGGCCAGCAATCCGTCAATTTATAACGTCATAATCGTTTTATTATCACTAAACCTGTAATACTTCGCAGCACTAGACGACCGTTACGGAATAAAATTCCTCATGAGTGCAAGGAGAAGAAAATATTCTTTCTCGTCTGTCTATCTTGTATCAATTTCAGAAAAAATAATATCGACGCCCCATAGTGTCATGTTCCTTTCACACAATTTTGATTACACAAGTGGCTGGTGTAGCTAGATAAACAGGATGTGCTTGCCCTTCCGGAGCACCCGGCCTCACTTCCCTAGTGGAAGTTTACGTGTTTTACCTGACTTGTCAGTTCCAAAGTTTTCACTTCTGAATTGTGGTTCGGGCATGAATTAGTATGCTTGTTTTTAAAGATTCCTATGAAAGCACAAATGAAGCAGGGGATGAAATAAGAAAACTGAACGAAATAGTAGATCGATCAAGCTGAGATACTTAATTTACTTAAGAAATTTGTTTCCAGATTCATGGAAAATAACCTCATGCAGATGTAATTCGCTGACTCACCAAAACAGTAGCAAATGTGAATGAATATCTAGAAAAAACCGACCCTCCAAATACGGAAGGAATGCGGAAGGTACGCATAAAGTTGATTAGCAATCGGAAACAAATTATGGATATCAAAAGAAAAAATAATTGGAATTTGGAAAGTTGTGGTTCCAAATAAAGAAAATAAAAATTAATAATAAAAAATAATAAAAACAAGCATTACCAATCCATGTCCAAATCACAACCCCAAAGCAAAGTAAAAACTTATTAATTAACTCCTAACTGCATGTGTTGAAACTACTCAAATATATCGAGGCTATCTGAATAATATGTACTTTGCTGTAGCCAATGTAACTAACAATAAGAATAAAAAACCATACTCATACATGTTCGAATCACAATCCAGATGCAAAGTAAAACATTGGAATCTGATAGGTTAGGTTAGACACGTGAACTTCCACCACGACAGAGAGGACGGGTGCTCCGGAAGGGTAAGCGCCTCCTGTTTAGCTAGATACACCCGCCACGTGTGTAATCAAAATTGTGTGAAAGGAACATGGAACTATGGGACGGCAAATATATCCAGGGTCATCCTTGACACAGAGACATCAAACTTATCAACAATACTGTGATGACGACCATAAAATAACAAATAAATGAAGAAAATAAGATAACATAAACATATACAGTAATCAATAGTTAGACATGTATATCTCTTGGCTGTGTTTAGGAATAAAACACAAACATACTGGCCCATGTCTAAATCACTATTTCAAACGCAAAGTTAAGACTTTGAGAACTGACAAAGTCAAACGCATTGACAAGGCAGTGAGACTGGATGGGTAAGCACTTGTTTTTGAAATAGTTACACCCGCCACATGTGAAACCAAAATTTAGAATGTAAGAAGCACGTTATTAGTGGCCTTAGAATATACCTGGTACACGCATTTGTGTTGCGTTTTTAAACTAAATTTATGCAATTGCCTAATTTAACGATGGAAATAGGTGTAGTCTGGTGCAATTACTATATACGTTTGTCACGAAGTTCACTTAACATAAAATTACATATTATACCAGTGTTAATTTTACAGAAATATACGTCCGTTTATGAATACATTCCTCATAAGTAGTGCTTGGATCAAAATTTGAATTAATAAGTTTTGCAAAATAAAATTATTTTTCATAAAATATAGTTACATAATTGTAAAAATGTGTACAGTTATTATAGATCAGAGTTGAAAATTAGTTTATAAATATATTTAATATAATACCAATCCATATCCAAAGCAAAGCATAAATTTTGAAAACTGACAATTTTAAGTTTAACAGTGAACTTCCACTTACAAGTGAGACCAGGTGCTCCGGAACGGTAAACACTTCCTGTTTAGCCAGCTATAACCAACACCAGGGTAATCATAATTGAAAATGAAAGAAACATGGATCTATGGGATGTAAAATATATCCAGGGTAATTTTGGATAGACTAAAAGAAGGAAAGCGTTTGTTCAAATCGTAAAAACAACAAATACATTAAAATAATAAAAGTGACTAAGGTAGTTGAATGATTAACCTATAAGGTCTTTAGCACAGAGCGTTTTGATGCTTGTTTGTTTGAAATCTGTCAACAGCAAGTTAGACAGTTTCCTTTCTTCAACTGGATGACTCTGTATGGATGGTATGCTATGTTCATCCACATCATTAATGTAGGAAATGTAATAGAACCAAATAGATCGCAATTGGTACAATTTTGTAGAAAAGCGGATCATAAATTGCATATAACACGCACTCCTTATGAACACGATGCACACGAATAAAAAGACAGATTGGCATACAAATGTATACAGCGTACAGTTGTTGCGACTTTAACTTTTATTAATGAAGCAAAAATAGATAACATAAGCCATCAAAAGGATGCAAAAAATAAAGATAAAGATATAGCTTATGAGCAAACATTTACGACATCTATTTTATTTTGTGTGAATCGAGAACGTAATATTATTACGCGTTATTGTTAAAAAGGTTTTTGGTTACACCAAACAATTTTTTGAGATTGTCTAGAACACATAGCTAACAAAAAACAAAAATGCAACTTTTGTAAATATTTCAATCCAGATTTTTTCACATTTACTTTCTATTCAATATACTTTGGCAGCTGTGCTTTTGTGTTATTTGCGTCCGGTAAGGTCCGGTAAGTCTGGTTTTGTTTTGATGCATCAGTCAAACAAATTAAAACAAGCTAATTTTCCTTTTGATGCCATATGTTTGCAATGACAAAAAGAAGTAGAAATAAAGAAATCAAACACACTAATCCATGCCCAAATGATTCAGAAAAATCCGGGAGTTTTTAAATCGCAAAATAATCAGCAACCTATACGTGTAAAATTTGTTAAACCTTTTTTGTTCCAAAGAATAAACCGCCAATCTACATGTACATATTATCCGCAACAAATTATTATTAAGATATTAAAATATCTGTTAGACTGTAGAATACACACATTAAATAGCCTGTACTGACCGTTTCATATAAATTCAACTTTAACTGCGTCACTTTTTGCAAGTAAATCATCTAAGAATGTTTTCTCATCACCATTATATAGAAAAAAAGTTTTGTAGTCTCATATTTTATATTAGATATTACATGTTTTTGGAATTTTATTGTTGACTTTTTGTATTAATCTACAAAAATAAAAATAAAAATAAAAAAAGAGAAATTTGTTAAAGATGATATAAATTCTGTTGAAATTTGAAAAAATTATATTTTATAACAATATTTAGAAGGGTGTTCGAAATGTTATGGGTCGGCCTGTATCTATCAATCAAACACAAACAAACTAATGTATGTGTAATATATATTAAAAACCTCAATACAACAATATTTTGTATATAGTGATATAATCAAAAAGAAACATAATAATCCATGTCTGAATCACACTCAAGAAGCAATGTAAAAACTTTCGAACTGACAAGTCAGGTCAGACACGTGAACTTCAACCAGGGAAATGAGGCCGAGTGCTGTGAAAGTGTAAGCACCTCCTGTTTAGCTAGCCACAGCCACTACGTATGTAATCAAAATTGTATGAAAGGAATATGGACATATGGGACAGCAAATATATCCAGGGCAATCCTGGACACAGCGACATCAAACTGTTCAAGAATACTGTTATTATATTAATATATTAAAATAGTTTCTTTAATTACACGGAGAAGCGAAAACAATTTGAAATAAAAAACAAACATACAAATCCATGTCCAGATAACCATACCAAAGTAAAGTAAAACTTTGAAAACTGTCACTGTGAAACACGTGAATTTTAAGCAGAGAAGTGAGGCCGGATGCTCCGGAAGGGTGAGCACATTAAACACGTATAAATGTACGAACGAAGGCAAAGAAAATCCAGTATGTTATTGTGATAAAGAATGTAAAATATATAATGATTGTTGTTTTGACTACCCAGAATTATCACTCAAGCCTCAAGCTTTCCCAGAAAATGTTGCATGTGATACGATCCAGTTTGGAAAGGTTTTAAATAGAAATCATGAATTAAGAAGTTATTTGATATCGGAATGTCCATCGAGTTTTCAAAATGGAAACGTTTCAACCAAATGTCGAAAGGATCTTTTCCTGTAAGCAGTAAGAACGGTATAACATATAGAAACGTGTACTGCGCAATATGCAATAACATAACTGATTATAAGGCTTGGTCATTTGCATTTGTCTCCAAGGGGAAATGCAGTCAGAGCACATTACAATCACTTTATACAAGCAACATCATGATGAAAATTCAGCACATTTTGAACCAAAGTTGCTTTAGGTTTTTCCCTCCAGCAGACTCTTATTCGATATTGTTTTGTTTTTGAAAGTACCTTCAAAGATGCTACAGATAAAACTCTTTGTGAATCTTTTTTGAGTCCAGTAAAAATTAGAGTAAATGCAGCAACAGTTTGCAGATATCGAAATATATTTTGCTTAGACACGCCATGGAATAACTCTTACTCGTATAAATGCACAGTGAACTCATTGGCTGTTGACAAGACATGGGGCACGGTTAGCTTGGTCGGAATGTTTAATGTTCGTCCACCTGTTGAAGGTTTAAGCGGAAGTAAATGTAATCAGAGAGACGTATACAACGATTATTACGTAAGTAGAACATAATCAATCACCAGGTCGAATTTTCTTGATGGAAATTCACAAGGCTAACTTAAATTGTTAGTTTTACTTTGCTTTAGAATGTGTTTCGGACATGAAATGATATGAGTTTGTTTTATGTTTGTTAGATAATTATTTGAAAACAGAGAGGTATATTTCTTTCTGTTTTATTTAATGCAGAGACAAATGTATGCAAAAAAAAAAGAACAGATACGTTAACAACGAAAACTATAGAAAGAAAAATAAAATATACGGGTGTAGCTAGCGAAACAGGGGGTGCTTTCCCCAAGGAGCACCCCGCCTCATTTCTCTGGTGGAACTTCATGTGTTTAATTTTATTCACCAGTTTCAAGTTTTTTTTAAGTTTGCCTTGGGGTTGTTTTTTGGACACGGATCAGTATGGTTTTGTTTGATGAGACAGTCAAAGAAAACAAAACGGGAATAGGCAAACTAATATAGCGACCTCTGATACCCATACATACATACATACATACTAAACTTTGTGGGCACTGTTGGAAATGTTTTATGTGGAAAATCAAAAAACACTGGAAAAGGATGCTGTATTTTCAACATCAACTCATTAGTAGAGATTGTCGGTAAGAAATCTTTGTCAGAAATAAATAAGATAAAGTCTTTCATTGCCAATTTAGATTGGAATTACACAAAAACGCAGAGTAACAAGACAATCATTGTTCTTAACAGCCAAAATATGCTAGAGACCTGTAATACTACAGGGGAAGAACTTAGTAATTATATGTTTAATAATAAACAAATGCATAAAATCCAAAATATCCTCAAAAATCAGATTAGAAATACATTGAAAACTAATTTCCTGATTCGTTTGAAGCGGAGGCTAGAATTTTGAATAATGGCACAATTGAATTACAGAAACTGGAATTTTTGTACTTAAGAATTCCTGGATCAAATTTGATGAATACCGGTCTGATACCTAAATGGTCACCTGGTACTATACTAACATATATCACGTTTTCTATTTCTGATGTTTTTTATTTCTCACTCTCGTACTTTATAGATATTTAGATTTGACGCAATCTCTTTCAGGTACTATATCAATTCAAATGATGGGTACACTTTTAATTGCACAAATTGTGTTTACATTCGGAGATGGAGCACATGACATCCCATTATTATGTCTCATTCTCGGAATTATTTCCCATTACTTTTGGTTAGGTGCTTTTACCTGGATTTCAATATTTATGGTACCATTTTTGAAAATATGAGAAAAATGCATCCAAATCCCATACATATTAAAGGGAATTATAAAGAACTTGCCGTAATTGTAGCTTTAGGGTACAGCATACCTGCGATTATTGTCGCCCCGTGTGTTGTACTAGATCAATTGTCCCTAATTCACATTGGATACAGAGACAAAATCTGTTTCCCTACTGCCTATCCAGCCAACTTGTTTTCATTCAACTTGCCTATTATCGTTTCTCTAATAATCAATTTGATTGCGTTGATTGCGTCATCTTACTTTATATCCAATTTCAATAACGATACTCATTCTAGCATGCCTATGAGAAATATGCGCTCATTCATACCCGTTTATATTCGACTAAGTGCGTTATGCGCATGTCCATGGATTATAGGTATTCTGGCGGACGTTTTGGATAGCAATGTTTTAAGGTATACTTTCATTATTTTGGCAGGTTCCCAGGGAACCATTGTTAGTATATCTTTTCTGTCAAGCAAAACTGTAGTATCTCAAAAAAAAAAGATTATTGTTAGTTGAGTCTTAGACAGAGCTGGATACAATCATTCACATGACGGTAAAAACCCAATAGATATATATGCAAGTGGATATAGGAAAACGTACACAAGTGACTTTTAAAAAGATAAAATACTGAAAGTATGAGTTTTTTCGTGGGCCCTTAATTCTGAAATTTTTAGAACACCCTACTGTAAAAATGTATGGTTTTTAATGCGATTTTGTTAGGAGCAATTAGATTACAATAATATATAAAAGATTATAAAATTCCTGAAAAAGTGTTGCCTTTTGTGGATTTGGGGAAATACATTTAGTGCTTTTATCATTTTCATTTTTTAACAACTTGGGTTTCGAAAACCTTAGTTCGATCACTACGGATTAGGAATTTTTGAAACGGCTGTCTAGTGCTACAAATTTAAAAGAGGCTTAGTAATAATTGACCTGTCATGCACACATAAATGGTACCCAAATTGTTACTAGTTGCATTTACTCGTTCTCTTGTAAGATTGTTAAATAATGATTTGTATTGCCTGTACAAAATGAACTTTTGTGTGTGTTTATATCTAATATTAAGCTTTCATTATCCATGTGATTTATAGAAATTGTAAAGCTACAACTAAAATACTAAAATATCTCGATTTAGTAGAAATGTTCATGATACTATATTCATTTAAGACAATGGTTTTTTTTTTATTCTTAATAAACTGTATATTTGAAAAATGTCAACCATTTCCCTCGAATTTCAGTTATAGGCGACTTTATCTTAAATCAATAAAAAAAGATTGTACTTTTCAAGTCGTTGTTCAATAAATACCATCAGGACATTTTGAAATAAATGGCATCGATTTTAAAATTGAAAATTAGATATTTAACAATGAAGTATTAAAAGTACTGTGTTGTTTTTAAGACAATGTCAAAATAATTGTAGATTATTTGAGCAATACGATATGGTTCAAATGATTAAGATTTTGTGTGAATCGAGAACTTAATATTATTACGCGTTATTGTTAAAAAGGTTTTTGGTTACACCAAACAATTTTTTGAGATTGTCTAGAACACATAGCTAACAAAAATGCAACTTTTGTAAATATTTCAATCCAGATTTTTTCACATTTACTTTCTATTCAATATACTTTGGCAGCTGTGCTTTTGTGTTATTTGCGTCCGGTAAGTCTGGTTTTGTTTTGATGCATCAGTCAAACAAATTAAAACAAGCTAATTTTCCTTTTGATGCCATATGTTTGCAATGACAAAACGAAGTAGAAATAAAGAAATCAAACACACTAATCCATGCCAAAATGATTCAGAAAAATCCGGGAGTTTTTAAATCGCAAAATAATCAGCAACCTATACGTGTACAATTTGTTAAACCTTTTTTGTTCCAAAGAATAAACCGCCAATCTACATGTACATATAATCCGCAACAAATTATTATTAAGATATTAAAATATCTGTTAGACATTAAATAGCCTGTACTGACCGTTTCATATAAATTCAACTTTAACTGCGTCACTTTTTGGAAGTAAATCCTCTAAGAATGTTTTCTCATCACCATTATATAGAAAAAAAGTTTTGTAGTCTCATATTTTATATTAGATATTACATGTTTTTGGAATTTTATTGTTGACTTTTTGTATTAATCTACAAAAATAAAAATAAAAATAAAAAAAGAGAAATTTGTTAAAGATGATACAAATTCTGTTGAAATTTGAAAAAATTATATTTTATAACAATATTTAGAAGGGTGCTCGAAATGTTATGGGTCGGCCTGTATCTATCAATAAAACACAAACAAACTAATGTATGTGTAATATATATTAAAAACCTTAATACAACAATATTTTGTATATAGTGATATAATCAAAAAGAAACATAATAATCCATGTCTGAATCACAATCAAGAAGCAAAGTAAAAACTTTAGAACTGACAAGTCAGGTTAGACACGTGAACTTCAACCAGGGAAATGAGACCGAGTGCTCTGAAAGTGTAAGCACCTCCTGTTCAGCTAGCCACAGTCACTACGTATGTAATCAAAATTTTATGAAAGGAATATGGACATATGGGACAGCAAATATATCCAGCAATCCTGGACACAGCGACATTAAACTGTTCAAGAATACTGTTATTATATTAATATATTAAAATAGTAAAACTTTGAAAACTGTCACTGTGAAACACGTGAATTTTAAGCAGAGAAGTGAGGCCGGATGCTCCGGAAGGGTGAGCACATTAAACACGTATAAATGTAAACGTTCTTGTTGCGTGGGAGGCAATACGATAGTTAACTTGAGTTTACAGGCAGTAGGATTAGTTTATGCAATTGAAGTAAAAGACAGAATGATTCGACTAGATCGTTGGTTGATGCAAGGGTTTCAATCATAGTCAAGATTGTGGAACTCATATAAACTTGTTTCTGAATGGGAATAAGAATTTAAGTCAGAGGTCCTAGCAGTCTCAATAACTGGAGATACAACAACCAAAAGGCTTTCTAAAACGTATTATATATACAAATTATATATCGTCTAACAGAATGTTTTATCTGAGTATAAATGTTTTTAGCGGTCCAATTCTTTTTGGAAATTAATGTGTTCTACTTTTTTCCAGTTTTAAAGTTTTTACTTTGGGATTATGATTTGGACATGGATTATTATGTTTCTTCTGGATTTTGATTATGAAAAAATAAGCCTTGATGTCATAAGAAAAAAAGAAAATGTGTTCTTGAATTTAGGAGGATTAAATGGAAAATTTTATTCCACGGAAAAGTTTTTTATCTTTGGTTCCTAATAATTAATGATTATAGTATCTATAGTAATCAATAAAAAAAACATACAAAGCTATTCTCAAATCAGAATAATAATGATAAAAAATAAAGATAAACCCTGGAATCATTTATTGCTATCGAATTATTTAAACTATTTCGAACCAATCTTTGCTGATTCATTAGAAAATAAATGAAGAATTCTAGAAAAAATCAACACAAAACTAATTCTCGAACAAATTGATAAAATTTTAACGTTTGTTTTACAGTTACGAAGGTATCCTTTCATTTGCGTTATAATTTTAGAATTTTTCTCTTGTACATTTTGTAAAGTTATAGTTGACCACTTAGTAATCGTATGATTTCTGTAAAGTTGGAAATGAAGCTCTTCAATGTGCAATAGAAATCATTGAATTTCAGTTGTACATTAACGCCTTGAAATAAAACGGATGTTTTACCCAAAAAATATAGAAGATTAAATGATTTTAATTATGAATGCATGTATAGAGTTTCTCAATTGTTTGTATGGCAATACATCTCAGTTTACATGCTTTTTGTATAAAAACATTGAAATCGTTTTCGAGGTATTGTATTGAGTAATTCGATTAAATAACATTGTTCATTGCACGTTTTCTAAAGAATAGGAAAGTGGAACACACGAGAATAGATTTGGACCAGCATATTGTTTTACCTTTTTCTATCTTCATATAAAAGGCTCTACATATTCTGTCTCCGAGGTATTGTATTGAGTATTTCGATTAAATAACAATGTTTCTTGTTTTCTCAGAGCGTCCTCTCCAAAGACTAATGCAGTGGAAGATCCTGGAGAGTAGATTTAGACCAGCGTAGTATTTTACTTTTTTTGCATTTTTGGTATATAAAAGGCTCTAAATATTCTGTCTCCGAGGTATTGTATTGAGTAATTCGGTGAAACGACACTGTTTCTTTTTTCATTGTGTGTCTTCTGAAGAATAAGACAGTTGAATTCCTGGAGAGTTGATTTGGATCAGCGTAGTGAATTACGTTTTGTACTTTATATAACTCTGTATTGAGTATTAAATTAAGGCCGGTCAATAAACACTGTGTCGTTCTCATAGCGAGTATTTTTAAGAATACAACAACGGAAAATCCTGAAGACTAGACTTGAACCAGTATAGGCAGAGGGAAAAGGGTAAACTAAATAACTTACATCCGATTTAGAAATTATAAATTTAATAGATAGTGTGTTACTACTTTTAGAAATGAATGTCATTTTAGTTTTATATGCTTTACGTTTGCCATATGTTTTGTCGATGGTCCAATCTCAAGACTCGGATGGGGGTACTTTTAGACAAAACCGTAAAGACGTTCTAGATGTACCTGAGACTAATTCAACACTATTGAGAGACAACAAAGAATTTTTTCAGAACCCATGTAAAAGTCAAGGAAATTGTCTGATGAACGAAGGCAAAGAAAATCCAGTATGTTATTGCGATAAAGAATGTAAAATATATAATGATTGTTGTTTTGACTACCCAGAATTATCACTAACGCCTCAAACTTTACCAGAAAATGTCGCATGTGATACGATCCAGTTTGGAAAGGTTTTAAATAGAAATCATGAATTAAGAAGTTATTTGATATCGGAATGTCCATCGAATTTTAAAAATGGAAACGTTTCAACCAAATGTCGGAAGGATCTTTTTCCTGTAAGCAGTAAGAACGGTATAACATATAGAAATGTGTACTGCGCAATATGCAATAACATAACTGATTATAAGGCTTGGTCATTTGCATTTGTCTCCAAGGGGGAATGCAGTCAGAGAACATTAAAATCACTTAATACAAGCAACATCATGTTGAAAATTCAGCACATTTTGAACCAAAGTTGCTTTAGGTTTTTCCCTCCAGCAGACTCTTTTATTCGATATTGTTTTGTTTTTGAAAGTACCTTCAAAGATGCTACAGATAAAACTCTTTGTGAATCTTTTTTGAGTCCAGTAAAAATTAGAGTTAATGCAGCAACTGTTTGCAGATATCGAAATATATTTTGCTTAGACACGCCATGGAATAATTCTTACTCGTATAAATGCACAGTGAACTCATTGGCTGTTGACAAGACATGGGGCACGGTTAGCTTGGTCGGTATGTTTAATGTTCGTCCACCTGTTGAAGGTTTAAGCGGAAATAAATGTAATCAGAGAGACGTATACAACGATTATTACGTAAGTAGAACATAATCAATCGCCCCGCCGAATTTTCTTGATGGAAATTCACGTGGCTAACTTAAATTGTTAGTTTTACTTTGCTTTAGAATGTGTTTTGGACATGAAATGATATGGGTTTGTTTTATGTTTGTAAGATAATTATTTGAATACAGAGAGGTATATTTCTTTTTGTTTTATTTAATGCAGAGAGAAATGTATGCAAAATAAAGAACAGATAAGTTAACAACGAAAACTATAGAAAGAATAATAAAATATACGGGTGTAGCTAGCAAAACAGGGTGTGCTTTCCCGCCTCATTTCCCTGGTGGAAGTTCATGTGTTTAATTTTATTCACCAGTTTCAAGTTTTTTTTAAGTTTGCCTTGCGGTTGTTTTTTGGACACGGATCAGTATGGTTTTGTTTGATGAGACAGTCAAAGAAAACAAAACGGGAATAGGCAAACTAATATAGCGACCTCTGATACCCATACATAGATACATACATTTATTTTGATTTTAATTTTTTTTATAAACAGGGTGTATGTTTGGATGCTAACTGTACAGATGAATTTTGTGAAGTAGAATATATCCAAAATGGCAATCTTAATATTGAAACTAGCTTTGTAACAAATGACAAGATTAATGGCAGTCTGGTTTACAGAATCTTGCCTTTGATATCATTATCACTGCACGCGGAACTAAACTTTGTGAGCACTGTTGGAAATGTTTTATGTGGAATATCAAAAGACACTGGAAAAGGATGCTGTATTTTCAACATCAGCTCATTAGTAGAGATTGTCGGTAAGAAACCTTTGTCAGAAATAAATAAGATAAAATCTGTCATTGCCAATTTAGATTGGAATTACACAGAAACGCAGAGTAACAAGACAATCATTGTTCTTAACAGCCAAAATATGCTAGAGACCTGTAATACTACAGAAGAAGAACTTAGTAATTATATGTTTGATAATAAACAAATGCGCAAAATCCAAAATATCCTAAAAAATCAGGTTAAAATACACTGAAAACTAAATTTCCTGATTCGTTTGAAGCGGAGGCTAGAATTTTGAATAATGGCACAATTGAATTACAGAAACTGAAATTTTTGTACCTAAAAATTCCTGGATCAAATTTGATGAATACCGACCTGATACCTAAATGGTCACTTGGTACTATACTAACATATATCACGTTTTCTATTTCTGATGTTTGTTTATTTCTCACTC
Organism: Anadara kagoshimensis; assembly: GCA_021292105.1. Classification (NCBI taxonomy): domain Eukaryota; kingdom Metazoa; phylum Mollusca; class Bivalvia; order Arcoida; family Arcidae; genus Anadara; species Anadara kagoshimensis. The sequence continues at coordinate 42,146,048 of CM037860.1, read as the reverse complement.
TCGTACTTTATAGATATTTAGATTTAACGCAATCTCTTTCAGGTACTATATCAATTCAAATGATGGGTACACTTTTAATTGCACAACTTGTGTTTACATTCGGAGATGGAGCACATGACATCCCATTATTATGTCTTATTCTCGGAATTATTTCCCATTACTTTTGGTTAGGTGCTTTTACCTGGATTTCAATATTTATGGTACAAGTTTTGAAAACTATGAGAAAAATGCATCTAAATCCCGTACATATTAAAGGGAATTATAAAGAACTTGCCGTAATTGTAGCTTTAGGGTACAGCATACCTGCGATTATTGTCGCCCCGTGTGTTGTACTAGATCAATTGTCCCTAATTCACATTGGATACAGAGACAAAACCTGTTTTCCTACTGCCTATCCAGCCAACTTGTTTTCATTCACCTTGCCTATTGTCATTTCTCTAATAATCAATTTGATTGCGTTGATTGCGTCATCTTACCTTATATCCAATTTCAATAACGGTACTCATCCTAGCATGCCTATAAGAAATATGCGCTCATTCATACCTGTTTATATTCGACTAAGTGCGTTATGTGCATGTCCATGGATTATAGGTATTCTGGCGGACGTTTTGGATAGCAATGTTTTAAGGTATACTTTCATTATTTTGGCAGGTTCCCAGGGAACCATTGTTAGTATATCTTTTCTGTCAAGCAAAACTGTAGTATCTCAAATAAAAAGATTATTGTTAGTTGAGTCTTAGAAAGAGCTGGATACAATCATTCACATGACGGTAAAAACCCAATAGATATATATGCAAGTGGATATAGGAAAACGTACACAAGTGACTTTTAAGAAGATAAAATACTGAAAGTATGAGTTTTTTCGTGGGCCCTTAATTCTGAAATTTTTTAGAACACCCTACTGTAAAAATGTATGATTTGTAATTCGATTTTGTTAGGAGCAATTAAATTACAATAAATATTATAAAAGATTATAAAATTCCTGAAAAAGTGTTGCCTTTTGTGGATTTGGGGAAATACATTTAGTGCTTTTATCATTTTTATTTTTTAACAACTTGGGTTTCAAAAACCTTAGTCCGATCACTACGGATTAGGAATTTTTGAAACGGCTGTCTATAGTGCTACAAATTTAAAAGAGGCTTAGTAATAATTGACCTGTCATGCACACATAAATGGTACCCAAATTGTTACTTGTTGCATTTTTCTCGTTCTCTTGTATGATTGTTAAATAATGATCTGTATTGCCTGTACAAAATGAACTTTTGTGTGTGTTTTTATCTATTATTAAGCTTTTCAATGCGTCTAATATTAGCAACTAACAGTAAACAGAATAAATAATAAATTCGATGCTCAAAATGAGAAAGTAGACGAGTTGGCAAATGATATACATAGGGCTGTGGGTGTAGAAGACAGTGTGTCATCGATGAAAGTGATCACATTGGTAGTGTTGTAAATGTCCTTCAAGAACAAAACAAACTTCTCATAAAAGAAATGAGTATAATGAAAGGATATATTAAAAAGTTAGAAAATAGAGTTGAATCCCAACAAAAACAAATTACAGACATTATAGGCAGAAATATGAGAGAAAAGTTGATGATAAATGGATTGAAAGAAGAGGAAAATGAAAATTTAAAAGAAAAGTTTGAAAAGTTTGTCAAAGTAAAGTTGGGAATAAGGGAAAACATTAGAATTGATAGAATCCATCGGTTCGGGCAAAAACAAACCGGAAAATCCCCCCGCCCAAGGTCTATAGTTGCAAAGTTCCATGACTATAATGAAAAGGAGTTGGTTCTGAATACAGCAAAGGAAAAAAGGTCAGAAATTGATCCAGTAAGAATATCCCCACAGTTCCCTGATGAAATTCGCCAAAAACGCAAAAATATGTATGCCCTTCAAAAACAGTATGAAAAAGAAAATGTGAAAACAAAGATTAGGGGTGACAAATTAATTTTCAAAAACAACGGCAACGTATATAAGAAGAAAGTAACAATTCCAAAAGCCTCAGAAATTTTAGATCCGGAAAACAGCGACATGAAATTTGAACACATAAGTGAAAGCAACCCATTACGTGACAGGGGAAATGAGTTTACTGGGCGAGCAGTATCAACAACTACATACCATGAAACACGCGAGGCTCTAAAACAAATTCTACGCGACCAATTAACAATACGTGCTGATCATAATATCACAGCATATCGGTTTACTGACAAAGATGGACGTATACACGATGGTTTCGATGACGACGGGGAATTTGGAGCAGGTTCAACACTTCTTAAATACTTACAGGAAAACGATGTTACAAATAAACTTGTTGTCGTTTCAAGGGTATCTGGAGAAAAACTTGGACCTTTAAGGTTTAAACACATAGTTGAAGTAGGCAGGGAAGCTATTACTGTGCATAAAGGCTATTTTGAACATGCATATATTGCGATTAAAATTTTATTTGTATCTTTTTGTTAACATTTTAATTATATTTCAACAAAGAAAAGAGAGACCTAAGTGGAAAAAAATATGTTTTCTTTTATATCAGTCTATGTGAGTGTGTGCATACCATAAATTTTGCCACTTTTTCAAAAAAAATCAAAATGGTTAAGTATAAATACTCCTATTAGGTACCTCATTGGTTATATGTAGGTCGTCCAGGTTTGAATTGTCTTGATTCAATCACGCAGGTAAAAGGTACATTCATTTGTAATTTGGGGCCCAAATGGATAGCTGGAATACATATTTTCTGTCACAGATGTGATTTTTTTCTATATACAGACGTTAACCAAAACATGCAGCATTGACAAAAATATAATTTTTAGTTAGGTCTCTGAATAGTAAATAAATATGCACTGTTAATTTTTCCAAGCAATTCTTTATTAAAATGTAATTTACAATATTCCATGTTCAAGATAGCCTTTATGCACAGTAATACACTTTGATTTCTATAATAATAACTGTATTTACACAGTAACCGGACATTGGACACATTTTGAGAATTATTATTTTGCAGGTGATCATACATAGTGTAGGTCATTAAGAACCGCTTATGATACTTTGGTATGTCAAAGCAGGTAACGCGAAAAATGAAAGTATTAAATATGTGGAAGTTGTGAATAATATATATCCGTCGATATTTAATAAACACTGTATTAGCTATAGACATGCCAAAATATCATAAGCGGTTCTTATATATATATATATATATATATATATATATTATCCTTTTTAAACCAGAATGTTTTGTGTTTATATGTAGAATATGTAATACTTAAGATTTATAATTATGACTTTGTTTAATATTTTAACTGTAAACTGTCAGGGATTGGGAGACTTAGAAAAGAGACGAGATGTATTCAATTATCTAAAATGCAAAAAATACAATATCTACTGTCTACAAGATACTCATTTTGTTAAAAAATTGGAACCATATATACAAAACCAATGGGGATATCAATGTATTTTTAATTCATACTCTACCAACTCACGAGGGGTAGCAATATTTTTTAATAATAACTTTGAATATAAAGTCCATAGAGTTAAAAACGATTCATATGGAAACTGTTTGATCTTATACTTAACCATAAATGAGAAAAGATTTACCTTAGCAAATATCTATGGGCCTAATGAAGACAATCCAAATTTCTACCAAAAACTGTTTTTAGATATCGAAGAATTTGAAAATAATTATGTGATAATTTGCGGGGATTTTAATTTAGTACTTGAACAAAATCTTGACACAATGAATTATAAACACGAAAATAATCTGAAAGCAAAACAGATAATAAAGGAACATAAAGATCTAAACAATTTCATTGACTTTTAGAGAATTATTTCCAGAAAAAAGAATGTATACCTGGAGGAAAAGAAATCCCTTAAAGCAAGCAAGACTTGATTTTTATCTAACAAGTGATACATTAATACAAGATGTAGAAATATTAAAATAGAAAACAGTTATAGATCAGACCACTCTGGAGTAGTACTATCTTTAAATCTAGACAAATTAAAACGGGGGCCCGGTCTATGGAAATTCAATAATTCACTTTTAAAAGATCAAAAATATGTTAAAACAATTATAGAACTTATTCAGCAAATAAAGATTCAATATATGATACCCGTATATAATATTGAAAACATAGAATCGATATTAGACAGTGAATTTCAGTTCAGAATTGACGATCAATTATTCTTTGAAATGCTGCTCCTTGAAATAAGATCTAAAACAATATCATACGCTATTTTTAAAAACAAACAAAACAAACTAAATGAAACTAAACTTATTAAAGAAATAAACGAATTAGAACAAGATGAAACTGCTGTAAATCGGAAAGTTTAGAAAACAAACGAGAAGAATTAAAAACACCAAGACAAATTAAAATGAAAGGACATTATATAAGATCAAGGGCTCAATTCATTGAGGACGGGGAAAAACCAACTAAATACTTTTGTAGCTTAGAATCTAGAAATTACACAAATAAATTAATTTTAAATCTGAAACCGAAAGTGGAAATTCAATAACGGAACAAAATGAAATACTTAAAGAAATGAGAAAATGTTATAAAAAATTATATTCTTCCAGAGACACAAATAATAATATCGAACTGCATAATATATTACGAAACTGTTCTTTTGAAAAATTAAGTGATAATGAAGCTTTACAACTGGAGGGGGATATTACATATACAGAAGCGCTTGACTTTTTGAAGACAATGAAAAATAACAAAAGCCCTGGGTCTGATGGTTTTACTGCATAATTTTTTAAATTCTTTTGGAAAAATTTAGGGGTATATTTAGTTCGTTCCATAAATTATGGTAATAAAAAAGGTGTTCTATCTGTTACACAAAAATTTGGAGTAATAACATGTTTGCCAAAACCGAATAAACCCAAAAATATATAAAAAATTGGAGACCCATTAGCCTGTTGAATATTACTTACAAAATTGCCAGTGGGTGCATAGCAAATAGAATTAAAAGGGTATTAGACAAACTTATCAATAAGGATCAAACGGGGTTTCTAAATGGTCGATACATAGGGGAAAATATTAGATTAATTTACGACATTATGCATTATACTGAAAAACACGACATACCTGGTCTGTTAGTACTTATAGATTTTGAAAAAGCTTTTGATTCGGTATCTTGGAATTTTATAAAAGACGTTTTAAAACTGTTTAATTTTAAAGATTCAATTATCAACTGGATTACTACTTTTTTTAAAAATTCAAATTCAGCAGTTCTACAAAATGGATTTTTGTCCGAAAGTTTTACTTTACAAAGAGAATGTAGACAAGGAGATCCTTTATCATCCTATATTTTTATTCTGTGTGCAGAAGTGATGGCTATCCTTATAAGAAATTCTAAAGAAATTAAAGGTATTGAAATAAATGGAGAAGAATATAAAATTTGTCAGTATGCGGACGACACAAGTCTCATTTTAGATGGGTCTCCCAAATCTCTAAACAGTGCACTTCAAGTATTGGATTTATTTGCTCAAATATAGGGTTTATGTATTAACACGTTAAAAACTAAAGTTATATGGATAGGTAAGAAAAAGTTTTCAAGAGATGTTTATCACCATGATAGGTGGAAGCTGGAATGGGGGTCGGAAAATTTTATTTTATTAGGTATAAACGTTTCAGTTGACCTATTTAAGATGAATGAATTAAACTATACACACGTGCTCCAGAAAATGAAAAACATTATGAACCAATTGGGTAAGAGAAAATTAACTGTGATTGGCAGAATTACACTTGTGAAAATTCTAATAATTTCTCAAATGGTTCATTTACTTATATCCTTGCCCAACCCGCCAGTTAAATTTTAGATGAGTTAAACAAGTTATTTTATAATTTCATATGGCAATCAAAAATAGAAAAAATTAAAAGAAAGATATTAAATAAGAACCATGATGAAGGGGGTTTAAAAATGATAAATATTTACAATTTTTTGATTGCTCTTAAGACATCATGGATAAGAAGACTCATTTTAAATGATTCAAAATGGAAATATCTGTTTGAGTCTGAAACAAATTCTAGTATCAATGAACTTATGAATTTCGGAAATGACTATACTATTTTGCTGATGGAAAGAACTAGTAACCTTTTTTGGAAAGATGTGTTGTATAGCTGGGGTATAGTACAAAATAAAGCTCAATTATCAGAAAGAGAAAATTTAGAATTACATAATATATGTATAATAAGGACATAGTAATAGGGGGAAAACACTTTTCTATAAAAATTACTGGAAAGCAGGTATTATGTATATAAATGATATTTTAGACAAAAATGGTAAATTTAAAAATTTTGAAGATTTCAAGAAGACAATTAGAATAAAAACAATTTTTTTGGAATATGCCACGTTAATTAAAGCAATAAAGCTATTTTTATTTAGATATGGTGGGAATAATATATCTTCCAAAGCATCACAGCCCTTTATACCTCAAAATATGAAAGTCTTGATGAGTTACAAATCAGGTTGTAAACCAATCTATAAAATTTTATGCAAATGCAACACTATTCCCACGGCACAGTCTAAGTGGACAGAATTTGGATATAATTTTCCAGAAGAACAATGGAAAAAGAACTACATATTATCTTTTAAATGCTGTCAAGAAACTGCTGTACAATGGTTACAATATAGAATCTTACACAGAATTTTGGCTACTAATTCATTCCTGTATAAAATTAAAATTTTAATTCAAACTTGTGCACTTTTTGCGATAGCCATGATGAAACCATTGAACACTTATTTTTCCAATGTAGTTACGTAAACAAAATATGGGACAGCTTGCTTGAAATGCTTGAAATTAAATTTAGAAAAACATTTCGGTTAGATAAGCAAACAATCGTTTTTGGTACAGAATTCGCTGGTAAAGAAAATAAAGCACTGAACTGGTTAATATTAAATACTAAATGTTTTATCTACAGCAAAAGATTACAAAAACAAAAGCCAAATATAAATTCACTAAGACACTATTGAAACCAAATTGGCAGCTGAAAAATATTTGCTATTTAAAAACTGTAACTACAACGTATACTACGAATATTGGCAGATATTGGAAAATATTTTTGAGTATGAAACATTATAATGTTATTTTGTTAACGTAGCCTTAGCAAAAGAACACTCTTTCAATATACAGTGCAACTTCCGAAAACCGGCCGCCCGTGGGACCGAGGAATTTGGCCGGTTTTCAGAGGGACCGGTATTTAGAGGGCCTATGAATCCGGTAGGTCCGATCCGGTCCGAATCTCATCCATTTCCGAATTTTATCAAACGATGTTTTGACATCAGTGGATTAAATTTAGCATTGATCGTAGTTGTAATCTGAAATTCCGTTCTTGATTTTATCAAGTAACTTTAGTTTAAATCTAAAACTAAACATCTGACAGGTTAATACATACAACTGCAGTTCTCAAAATGTATATTGTAATTGGCTGCCTGTGTTGACTCGCTCCGTAAGTGAAAGGTCGTGGTTTCGATCCCCGTCCGGGTCTGACCCAAGACTTGAAAGTGGGTAGTGACTGTTTTTTCGCCAAGCACTCGGCATTACGAAATGAAAGTCACGGTTCTTTCGGATGGGAAATTAAAATAAACAAGGTCCCGTGTCGCGGTGGGCTTGGCACGCTAAAAGAACCCTGCTGTATAATGCCATCAGCGCCTATAGCTGGCGACGTCTCGATATAAGTGAAATATTCTTGACTGGGACGTTAAACACCATTACTCAACTCTCAACTCATCATCTGCCTGTGTTGACAATGTGCACGAGGTATGGCCAGTTTCCGGATCGTGGTGACAGGAACGTTTTGATATTAAATAGTAAACATTATTCTTGAAAGTTTCACATTTAAAAAAATATTTTAGTGATAGAATCTACTGATTTATTTGGATAAAGAAAAAAATTCTTAAATATTTCTTAAATATTTCCGCACCGCATAATAAAAGTTCCGATCACCATGATCAGGTAACCAATGACCTAATTCAAGTGAGGGGTACTCTATAATCGTTTGTTTGTTTTAAAATCAGAAGAACAACAACAGCAATAATTTCATAATCAAACAACAATGGGAACAATTAAGATCGATTTTATTAATCATACAAGTACACCTGCACAGGACCTCTCAAATCATTATCCGGTTTACACCAGTACAACATGTGTACATTATGACACGCTGTTATTTCAGTGATTGGATTAACTGACAAGAGAAAATCACTTTCCGTTACGGTTCAACGATGCATTGCGACACCCGACGGTCGGTTTTTCGAGGTAAATTATTGAGATGTAACGTAAATTCGGCACTTAAAAAAGGCCGGTATTCGGAATTCAGAGGGGCCGGTTTATGGAAGTTTTTTTAATATAAACAGAGAAGGATAAATTCGGGACCGGCCCCGCGTGTTCGGTATACAGAGGTGATCGGTTTTTGGAAGGGCCGGTTTTCGGAAGTTGCACTGTATTTAGTTTTAATAAATTATCAAAATAATATAATGAAAGATAACTTACGGTACAAAATAACAATAAAATCCATATCTTTATATACATCATATATGTCACAAACACAACATTTTTATATATCCACGGTATCATACACCACATGTATTGACCTCTTTAAAGCCACGCACGGGATATTCATGCGTGTTTTTGAGCGTTTAGACATTGATCTAGTGCGTTAGAACTCGGAAGGATGTCGGGCGCCATCTCTCTCTCTCTCGCTCGCTCGCTCGCTCTCTACAACACACTTCACACACACACACACACACACCACACACACACACACACACACACACACACACACACACACACACTTTTTCTATAGAATGTATTTATTGTTACAGTACAGGCCGGTCGGGAGTTTAACACTTAACATGGATGTCGAATCGAAAGCTAATCACCTACTCTCGTTACATATATAACAGCTGTTATATCGTATATATATCAGCAGCTTTTCGGTCACTAGTTATTCATACATCGGCTTTTCAGCAGCTGATCATCAATTCTTTCCGTTACCTCAATATTAAACTTTAGACATATCTGTACTGTATATATGTATTATAATTTATTAATTAATTACGTATTTACTATCTTATATATTGCTGTATTATAACAAATTTACTCACACATATGGTGTGAAGGATTGTGAATTCTATAGAAATAAAACACATTACAACTTAAAAAAAAAAAAAAAAAAAGCCTTCATTATCCATGCGATTTATAGAAATTGTAAAACTACAACTAAAATACTAAAATATCTCGATTTAGTAGAAATTTTCATGATACTATATTCATTTTAGGCAATGATTATTTATTTTTTTTATTTTTAATATTTGAAAAATGTCGACCATTTTCCTCAAATTTCAGTTATAGGCGACTTTATTCTTGATTGTGGTGATATTTTCTTCGTGGAAAAAGAGGGGTCTGCCTTTAGGGTGATTGGTCCAATGGTAGTGCATGCATGTCCCAGCGTGAGAAAGTTTCTTATTCGCTTTCTAGGGGCTGGTGATTTTTTAAAGCGATATAAGCGATATATCGATGTAAGTGAAAAAAGCATGATTGTGGCAAAAACGTAATTATTTCAGTGCATTCCTCAATACAATATAACCTATCTAAAATCAATACAAAAGATTCTACTTTTCACGTCATTGTTCGATAAATATCATCAGGACATTTTGAAATAAATAGCATCGATTTTAAAATTGAAAATGAGCTATGTACTGTGTTGTTTTTTAGACAATGTCAAAATAATTGTAGATTATTTGAGCAACACGATATGATTCAAATGATTAAAGTTTTGTACATAAATATTACAATATATTATTCTTGAAGTTTAATTTTTATCCACAATTAATTTAGTAAAATTCATCGATCTTTTGTAAATTTTAAAATGTTGTATATTGTTTTGAAGTAATTGTATATTTGTAGATAAATATATTACATATAAATATGTCTTGTATCAATTGTACGTGGTATTTTGGCAAAAAAATAGACATGAAAAAATCTATAAGTAGTAAAAAGAATGAACCTATAATAATCTGATGTGAAAAAGAAGAAGTTGGGCGCACATTGTATCTTATGATTGTATTTACGGAATTTGCTTTCATTTATCACAGATAACCTATTTTTGAGGGAAAATACCACTTTATCCTTAATTGAGATTTTTTATGATTGAAAATTATAACATGTCTGTAATTTGTACTTATTTAAAAATCATGAAAATAATAATAATTATACCATTTTTTATTTTTAAAATGTTGGTTTTGAGAATGTATAAATATATAAAGATTTTTTTAATTTTAAAACATTTTTGTAATACATGTAATTACATTTCTATAGTTTGTAATGAGATCCTAATGGGGTTCCCCAGTGTACCAAGTTATACCACACATTTCTGTGGAACAATTATTTCAATTGGAAATGAAATCACTTCAGTTCAAGTTTTCCCATAAAAATGACATTACTCTTGAAATTTTACAAATGTTAAGTGATATTAATCATGTGGAACGCGGGCGAACTCTTATCAGTTATAACTTGTAATTCCTATTCAAAATTATACTATGAGTTATACAGGTTCTTGGCAGGCTACATAGTCCCGTGTACGTTGTCAGAGATGTTTAAACCCTAAACCGAGTGGTTCAATGGGCTGTGTAACCTGCAAAACCTGTATAACATTTTGACACTCTTCAAAGCTGCACTGGTATGATTTTTGTTTAATAATTCGGTTTCATATTCCGTGTCTCTTGCGTACCTTGACGACTTGCTTGTAAACCGTTTCTAGGGTTGCTCAATGTGCGTGTAACTTCCCTTTAACCTCTAAACAATCGATCGCTTTCGAAGAAATTTGTTTCAAGGATGGCAAGGGCAAGAGTTGTTACTTGTCTGTAAATTGTAAATGACTATAAATAAATGTATTTCATTCGATTTTTTTATTCTCGTGTTAAAATTTTGTTATTTAAAATGCATACTAGTACCTACATTGTTGTAGGTATTGTGAATATGTAGCATGTACAGATCAAGAACAAACTGATGTTACCTACTTTCGTTGTTGCAATGAATAAATCACGACATATTACTTAGAGCTTTGAAACAAAATATATAAATCAAATGAGTTTTATATAATGTTCTATAAAATGTCAACTATAGTAGTCCGTGGGCTAGGTGGACCCACCGTGCACCCCCGGATCCTTCGACACCACTTTTTATGGTACCTTAAGGTGTCTATTAATGGAGTCAGGATGCAGTGCAGTCCAACTTATTTCTGGGGAACATCCTGAATCCATTACTAGATACCTTAAGGTAAAAAGATAAAAAGTTGTGTCGTTGGATCCTGGGGGTGCACGGTAGGTCCGGCTAGCCCACGGACTATAGTCGTCTTATTTCTTTCTACTTTTGTTATTTTTTATTTATTTAACGTAATTTCATGGCAGACATCTGCAAATCAGTGTCAAATAACATTTAAACCCGTTTCTTTCACAATTCGAGATGAATATGATGATCGTGTAGAAAAGCAGAAACGTCACTCTTGTTCTTAGTGCAATTTTAAAAAGTTATCAATGTATATGGATTGGTTTATGTAATGGTATTTTACTTCAACACTGGTTTCATAAATTTTGTTTTAGAATTGAATTTCATTGTTTTATTGTGTATTGGAAATGAATATTAATTTGTTGTTGTAATTCGTGTATAAAAGATTAATTTGTTATAAATATCTATTTCTATTTTAGAAGACATCAGATTTGCGATGTTATACAATGTAAATACCTTTCTCTGATTGATCTGTAAAGGTAAACAACTTTGACCTGTCCGCTTTAACTTCCATTTAAAAATTTATTACGAACCAAGTACATCTATTATAGGGACCACAGGTGTTTATTCTGTTTACATCACGATATATATTCATCTAATAGGGTATACATGTGTACTGTGTATATATTAACTTAAATCTTAACACTACCCATTTGTTAGGTAGATCCTTCTATATGAATATTCTTAATGAAAGGTCAAACGGACAGGTCAATGTTGTTTGCCTATAAATACCTTTCTCTGATTAATCTCTATGTTTGTTATTGGTCCCAACATTATTGACAATGTGATTTATATAGGTAAATACCATTGACCAGTCCGTTTGACCTTTCATTAGGAATATTCATATAAGGGGGTCCACCAAATACATAGGTAGCGTTGGGATTCGCAGTTAATGCATATTCACATTGCCAATGATCAGTGTTCACATTATATAGACGAAATATACACACACTATCCCTATAATCTAAATTTTCTCGTCCATAAAGAATATTTAAATCAAAGGTCAAGCGGACAGGTCAATGTTGTTTGCATATACATTCCTATTTTGTAAATCAAGGTAAGTTGTATTTGTGTTGTAAATAAATATCGTTGAAAATCGTTATCTTGTAGTGTTTTTTTAATTTCTCGCCTAGTTCCGCCCCTGTAGATTTTCCGATGTGGAATCAATCTATGATCTATCGCTTTTTTAATGTTACAATCGCTCACACTAATTCATAATGTATCGCCGGTCATGCATTTTCTGTTCCTACAATGGCCGCAATCACGGATCCAAAGCAGCGTCAAGCCAACTTTCTACGTGTATAAAAAAGTCCGAGATAAAACGCCACATTTACTTAATGTTACTGATATCCCGAGGATAACCGACTAGTGACTAGTGTCAGTGACGTCATAAAATGGCACAATTCAGGCCGAGTTTTAATTGTTTGTGTGTCGGGCCTTTTTCAGAACATTGTGAGTGTGGCCAGCAATCCGTCAATTTATAACGTCATAATCGTTTTATTATCACTAAACCTGTAATACTTCGCAGCACTAGACGACCGTTACGGAATAAAATTCCTCATGAGTGCAAGGAGAAGAAAATATTCTTTCTCGTCTGTCTATCTTGTATCAATTTCAGAAAAATAATATCGACGCCCCATAGTGTCATGTTCCTTTCACACAATTTTGATTACACAAGCGGCTGGTGTAGATAGATAAACAGGATGTGCTTGCCCTTCCGGAGCACCCGGCCTCACTTCCCTTGTGGAAGTTTACGTGTTTTACCTGACTTGTCAGTTCCAAAGTTTTCACTTCTGAATTGTGGTTCGGGCATGAATTAGTATGCTTGTTTTTAAAGATTCCTATGAAAGCACAAATGAAGCAGGGGATGAAATAAGAAAACTGAACGAAATAGTAGAACAATCAAGCTGAGATACTTAATTTACTTAAGAAATTTGTTTCCAGATTCATGGAAAATAACCTCATGCAGATGTAATTCGCTGACTCACCAAAACAGTAGCAAATGTGAATGAATATCTAGAAAAAACCGACCCTCCAAATACGGAAGGAATGCGGAAGGTACGCATAAAGTTGATTAGCAATCGGAAACAAATTATGGATATCAAAAGAAAAAATAATTGGAATTTGGAAAGTTGTGGTTCCAAATAAAGAAAATAAAAATTAATAATAAAAAATTATAAAAACAAGCATTACCAATCCATGTCCAAATCACAACCCCAAAGCAAAGTAAAAACTTATTAATTAACTCCTAACTGCATGTGTTGAAACTACTCAAATATATCGAGGCTATCTGAATAATATGTACTTTGCTGTAGCCAATGTAACTAACAATAAGAATAAAAAACCATACTCATACATGTTCGAATCACAATCCAGATGCAAAGTAAAACATTGGAACTGATAGGTTAGGTTAGACACGTGAACTTCCACCACGACAGAGAGGACGGGTGCTCCGGAAGGGTAAGCGCCTCCTGTTTAGCTAGATACACCCGCCACGTGTGTAATCAAAATTGTGTGAAAGGAACATGGAACTATGGGACGGCAAATATATCCAGGGTCATCCTTGACACAGAGACATCAAACTTATCAACAATACTGTGATGACGACCATAAAATAACAAATAAATGAAGAAAATAAGATAACATAAACATATACAGTAATCAATAGTTAGACATGTATATCTCTTGGCTGTGTTTAGGAATAAAACACAAACATACTGGCCCATGTCTAAATCACTATTTCAAACGCAAAGTTAAGACTTTGAGAACTGACAAAGTCAAACGCATTGACAAGGCAGTGAGACTGGATGGGTAAGCACTTGTTTTTGAAATAGTTACACCCGCCACATGTGAAACCAAAATTTAGAATGTAAGAAGCACGTTATTAGTGGCCTTAGAATATACCTGGCCCCGATTTCTCGAAAAAAACTTAAGTCAAATCTCAGACTTAAGTCTGAGATTTTACTCAAATTTGAGAAAACTCAAATATTTTGATTTCTTGAAAAAAACTAAGTTAATTTTTTGTCTCAAGTTGAGTAAAAACTTAAGTTACCTCCCTAGCAGACTTAAGTCTAAAAAAAAGCTCAAACATGGCCGTCAATAACAGGAGGCAGCGTCGTCGTCGTCGTCATAGACAAAGAATTGCTCACAACAGACTTTTAGATCGGGAAAATCCTCTGGAAATAATGCCAGAGTCGGAAATTTATAAACGTTTTCGCTTCCGACCTACATCTATTCTACATATCACGGGTCTTCTGAATAATTTTTTGGCAAGAGATACGCAGAGAAGTTGTGCTCTTACCCCACTTCTTCAAGTTTTATCAACACTGAGGTTTTTGGCTACTGGCACTTTCTATTCCATGGTAGCTGATACTTTTAAGTCCATTTCTCCGTCCTCTGTCTGTAGAAAAATGTCTGTCATGGGCTTTGTCTAATTTCAAGAGAGATAATAAAGATGCCAACTGGAAACAGAGCCGTAGAAGTAAAGACAGAATTTTTCAATATAGCAGGTAAATCTGTCATAATATCTGACATGCACCATCCACATCATAATGCCTAAATGTAAACATTGACTGTATAAAAAGTGTAGTCCGATAGGTATCGGCCATCGGTGCACTAATAATTTCTGGTTCGATTGAAAATGTACAACTTGAAGAAATATTATATTGATTCTAATATTAATTACAACCCTCGTGTAAAAATACAAATACATTGTTTTATGCTATATCTACACACAGATGACACTTTATTTTCAGTTGGGATTATGCAAAAAATGAATCAGAAATGATGTCTCTGAATGAATGCATTGATCACGATCCGATGGTTGGATGCTGGTTAAAATTCCTCATAAAGTTGGGTATTAGAGCAAATGCTCTAGTGGCAAATAGTATAAAGTAAATATAAAGTAAAGTATGAATCATTTTCATTGTTATGAAATTCATCTAGAACAGTTTCTAATAATTATGTGACATGGAAAGAAATTGGCTACACTTTTTAATCGCTGACTAAAATAAAAAAAATCTGTACGAGGTGCCCACGGGATTTTTATTTATAAATATTTAATATATTCATGATACTCCATATGACTAGATTGCATTAATAATTTAAAAGCTAGAAATGAAAACGAGAGAGAGAGAGAGAGAGAGAGAGAGAGAGGAGAGAGAGAGAGAGAGAGTTTCAATTAAAAAAACCCATAGATCTCAGTCTATTTGCCTTTTTTTAATTTCTTGTTCAAGTATATTATTTAATTTATTTTAGTATCAATTTATTTGTTTCTATTCTTCATTTTGACATTTATTTTTACAGTTATTATTAAATTTGGTATCAGTTTAAAAAATCAAAGGTTTATTATTTCTCCACTATATTTTGTTCACCTTTAAAATATTAATTCATTCTAATAATTTATAATGACTTTATACCATTACCCCAATGTAATATGAATGAGATTTGTTTCTTAAAATACGTACGAATTAACAATATCCGCAATCTCCTCCCATGCCATCTCCTTTAGTTTGTTATTTTTTCCCCAGAGCTTGCAAACCCCTTAAATTTAGAAAACAAACGGTCTTCTCTTTGATTTACGGCTTCTACCAGTAACATCTTTTCTTTTTCCAATTCGGTTTTCTCTGCGTTTTTTCCATACCGGCGACTGTGTTATGCATAATATACTAGCAGACGAAAACGTTGTTTCCTTTCAAGTAGGGCCACTTATATCAATGCAAATTTGAACTCAGCTAAGATTTTACTCAGCTACCATCGCGAAATGCGATTTGAGAAAAAACTCAGCTGAGTATTTTCCGAGAAGTTGAGATGAAACTTAAGTTTTGACTTAAGTTTTTTTTCGAGAAATCGGGGCCTGGTACACGCATTTGTGTTGCGTTTGTAAACTAAATTGATGCAATTGCCTAATTTAACGATGGAAATAGGTGTAGTCTGGTGCAATTACTATATACGTTTGTCACGAAGTTCGCTTAACATAAAATTACATATTATACCAGTGTTAATTTTACAGAAATATACGTCCGTTTATGAATACATTCCTCATAAGTAGTGCTTGGATCAAAATTTGAATTAATAATTTTTGCAAAATGTTGAAAAAATATTCAAATCACCAGAATATATTTAAAATTATTATTATTTTTACAACAGACAACAAACATTAGTTTAAATCCTAATGAAGCATTGACGAAATATTGCATCTTGTTACATTATGTATGACATGAACTTATTTAACTGTGGGTTAATTCACGTTATTATGGAACAGACCCAAGAGATATTTCTATTTCTTTGTCATAGCGATTTCGCTGTTTTGTTGTATAGCTTAACGAAATCTATACATTAAATCATAAGATATTAAAATAATTTTCCTTTTTGTTATGGAATAATTGAAGTATTGAACATTTTCCTAAAAAAGATAGTTCATTTCGCAAATTATGTGGCGTGTAATATGTCAAATTCTTTCCAAAACATAAATTCTATTTCTATAGCAATAACAACTAATAAGATTTGCAGGATACTAAATATGTAGTTTCTTTTCAGTTGTTATCAAATGTTTCATAAAATATAGTTACATAATTATAAAAATGTGTACAGTTATTATAGATCAGAGTTGACTATTAGTTTATAAATATACTTAATATAATACCAATCCATATCCAAAGCAAAGCATAAATTTTGAAAACTGACAATTTTAAGTTTAACAGTGAACTTCCACTTACAAGTGAGACCAGGTGCTCCGGAACGGTAAACACTTCCTGTTTAGCTAGCTATACCCAACACCAGGGTAATCATAATTGAAAATGAAAGAAACATGGATCTATGGGATGTAAAATATATCCAGGGTAATTTTGGATAGACTAAAAGAAGGAAAGCGTTTGTTCAAATCGTAAAAACAACAAATACACTAAAATAATAAAAGTGACTAAGGTAGTTGAATGATTAAACTATAAGGTCTTTAACACAGAGCGTCTTGATGCTTGTTTGTTTCAAATCTGTCAACAGCAAGTTAGAAAGTTTCCTTTCTTCAACTGGATGACTCTGTATGGATGGTATGCTATGTTCATCCACATCATTAATGTAGGAAATGTAATAGAACCAAATAGATCGCAATTGGTACAATTTTGTACAAAAGCGGATCATAAATTGCATATAACACGCACTCCTTATGAACACGATGCACACGAATAAAAAGACAGATTGGCATACAAATGTATACAGCGTACAGTTGTTGCGACTTTAACTTCTATTAATGAAGCAAAAATAGATAACATAAGCCATCAAAAGGATGCAAAAAATAAAGATAAAGATATAGCTTATGAACAAACATTTACGACATCTATTTTATTTTGTGTGAATCGAGAACTTAATATTATTACGCGTTATTGTTAAAAAGGTTTTTGGTTACACCAAACAATTTTTTGAGATTGTCTAGAACACATAGCTAACAAAAATGCAACTTTTGTAAATATTTCAATCCAGATTTTTTCACATTTACTTTCTATTCAATATACTTTGGCAACTGTGCTTTTGTGTTATTTTCGTCCGGTAAGTCTCTGGTTTTGTTTTGATGCATCAGTCAAACAAATTAAAACAAGCTAATTTTCCTTTTGATGCCATATGTTTGCAATGACAAAACGAAGTAGAAATAAAGAAATCAAACACACTAATCCATGCCAAAATGATTCAGAAAAATCCGGGAGTTTTTAAATCGCCAAATAATCAGCAACCTATACGTGTAAAATTTGTTCAACCTTTTTTGTTCCAAAGAATAAACCGCCAATCTACATGTACATATTATCCGCAACAAATTATTATTAAGATATTAAAATATCTGTTAGACATTAAATAGCCTGTACTGACCGTTTCATATAAATTCAACTTTAACTGCGTCACTTTTTGCAAGTAAATCATCTAAGAATGTTTTCTCATCACCATTATATAGAAAAAAAGTTTTGTAGTCTCATATTTTATATTAGATATTACATGTTTTTGGAATTTTATTGTTGACTTTTTGTATTAATCTACAAAAATAAAAATAAAAAAAGAGAAATTTGTTAAAGATGATATAAATTCTGTTGAAATTTGAAAAAATTATATTTTATAACAATATTTAGAAGGGTGCTCGAAATGTTATGGGTCGGCCTGTATCTATCAATAAAACACAAACAAATTAATGTATGTGTAATATATATTAAAAACCTTAATACAACAATATTTTGTATATAGTGATATAATCAAAAACAAACATAATAATCCATGTCTGAATCACAATCAAGAAGCAAAGTAAAAACTTTAGAACTGACAAGTCAGGTTAGACACGTGAACTTCAACCAGGGAAATGAGACCGAGTGCTCTGAAAGTGTAAGCACCTCCTGTTCAGCTAGCCACAGTCACTACGTATGTAATCAAAATTTTATGAAAGGAATATGGACATATGGGACAGCAAATATATCCAGCAATCCTGGACACAGCGACATCAAACTGTTCAAGAATACTGTTATTATATTAATATATTAAAATAGTAAAACTTTGAAAACTGTCACTGTGAAACACGTGAATTTTAAGCAGAGAAGTGAGGCCGGATGCTCCGGAAGGGTGAGCACATTAAACACGTATAAATGTAAACGTTCTTGTTGCGTGGGAGGCAATACGATAGTTAACTTGAGTTTACAGGCAGTAGGAATTAGTTTATGCAATTGAAGTAAAAGACAGAATGATTCGACTAGATCGTTGGTTGATGCAACGGGGTTTCAATCATAGTCAAGATTGTGGAACTCATATATAACGGTTGTTTCTTGAATGGTGGAATAAGAATTTAAGTCAGAGGTCCTAGCAGTCTCAATAACTGGAGATATACAACAACCAAAAGGCTTTCTAAAACGTATTATATATACAAATTATATATCGTCTAACAGAATGTTTTATCTGAGTATAAATGTTTTTACCGGTCCAAATTCTTTTTGGAAATTAATGTGTTCTACTTTTTTACCCAGTTTTAAAGTTTTTACTTTGGGATTATGATTTGGACATGGATTATTATGTTTCTTCTGGATTTTGATTATGAAAAAATAAGCCTTGATGTCATAAGAAAAAAGAAAATGTGTTCCTTGAATTTAGGAGGATTAAATGGAAAATTTTATTCCACGGAAAAGTTTTTTATCATTGGTTCCTAATAATTAATGATTATAGTATCTATAGTAATCAATAAAAAAAAACTACTAAAGTCTATTCTCAAATCAGAATAATAATGATAAAAAATAAAGATTAACCCTGGAATCATTTATTGCTATCGAATTATTTGAACTATTTCGAACCATTCTTTGCTAATTCATTAGAAAATAAATGAAGAATTCTAGAAAAAATCAACACAAAACTAATTCTCGAACAATTTGATAAAATTTTAACGTTTGTTTTACAGTTACGAAGGTATCCTTTCATTTGCGTTATAATTTTAGAATTTTTCTCTTGTACATTTTGTAAAGCTATATGGTTGACCACTTAGTAATCATAGGATTTCTGTAAAGTTGGAAATGAAGATCTTCAATGTGCAATAGAAGTCATTGAATTTCAGTTGTACATTAACGCCTTGAAATAAAACGGATATTTTACCCAAAAGATATAGAAGATTAAATGATTTTAATGATCAATGTATGTATAGAGTTTCTCAATTGTTTGTATGACAATACATCTCAGTTAACATGCTTTTTGTATAAAAACATTGAAATCGTTTTCGAGGTATTGTATTGAGTAATTCGATTAAATATCATTGTTCATTGCACGTTTTCTAAAGAATAGGAAAGTGGAACACACTGGAGAATAGATGGACCAGCATATTGTTTTACCTTTTTCTATCTTCATATAAAAGGCTCTACATATTCTGTCTCCGAGGTATTGTATTGAGTATTTCGATTAAATAACAATGTTTCTTGTTTCCTTCTCAGATCGTCCTCTCTGAAGACTAATGCAGTGGAAGATCCTGGAGAGTAGATTTAGACCAGCGTAGTATTTCACTTTTTTGCATTTTTGGTATATAAAGGTCTCCGAGGTATTGTATTGAGTAATTCGAAGAAACGACACTGTTTCTTTTTTCATTGTGTGTCTTCTGAAGAATAAGACAGTTGAACTTCCTGGAGAGTTGATTTGGATCAGCGTAGTGAATTACGTTTTGTACTTTATATAACTCTGTATTGAGTATTAAATTAAGGCGGTCAATAAACACTGTGTCGTTCTCAAAGCGAGTATTTTTAAGAATACAACAACGGAACACCCTGAGGACTAGAGTTGAAGAATATAGCGCAAAAAAGAAAAGGGGGTACTAAATAACTTACATCCGCTTTAGAAATTATAAATACAATAGATAGTGTGTTACTACTTTTAGAAATGAATGTCATTTTAGTTTTACATGCTTTACTTTTGCCATATGTTTTTTCGATAGTCCAATCTCAAGACTCGGATGGCGGTACTTTTAGACAAAACCGTAAAGCTAATTCAAAGCTATTGAGAGACAACAAAGAAATTTTTCAGAACCCATGTGAAAGTCAAGGAAATTGTCTGATGAAAGAAGGCAAAGAAAATCCAGTATGTTATTGCGATAAGAATGTAAAATATATAATGATTGTTGTTTTGACTACCCAGAATTATCACTCACGCCTCAAGCTTTACCAGAAAATGTCGCATGTGATACGATCCAGTTTGGAAAGGTTTTAAATAGAAATCATGAATTAAGAAGTTATTTGATATCGGAATGTCCATCGAGTTTTAAAAATGGAAACGTTTCAACCAAATGTCGGAAGGATCTTTTTCCTGTAAGCAGTAAAAACGGTATAACATATAGAAACGTGTACTGCGCAATATGCAATAACATAACTGATTATAAGGCTTGGTCATTTGCATTTGTCTCCAAGGGGGAATGCAGTCAGAGCACATTACAATCACTTTATACAAGCAACATCATGATGAAAATTCAGCACATTTTGAACCAAAGTTGCTTTAGGTTTTTCCCTCCAGCAGACTCTTTTATTCGATATTGTTTTGTTTTTGAAAGTACCTTCAAAGATGCTACAGATAAAACTCTTTGTGAATCTTTTTTGAGTCCAGTAAAAATTAGAGTAAATGCAGCAACAGTTTGCAGATATCGAAATATATTTTGCTTAGACACGCCATGGAATAACTCTTACTCGTATAAATGCACAGTGAACTCATTGGCCGTTGACAAGGCATGGGGCACGGTTAGCTTGGTCGGAATGTTTAATGTTCGTCCACCTGTTGAAGGTTTAAGCGGAAGTAAATGTAATCAGAGAGACGTATACAACGATTATTACGTAAGTAGAACATAATCAATCACCAGGTCGAATTTTCTTGATGGAAATTCACGTGGCTAACTTAAATTGTTAGTTTTACTTTGCTTAGAATGTGTTTCGGACATGAAATGATATGAGTTTGTTTTATGTTTGTTAGATAATTATTTGAAAACAGAGAGGTATATTTCTTTCTGTTTTATTTAATGCAGAGACAAATGTATGCAAAAAAAAGAACAGATACGTTAACAACGAAAACTATAGAAAGAATAATAAAATATACGGGTGTAGCTAGCGAAACAGGGGGTGCTTTCCCCAAGGAGCACCCCGCCTCATTTCTCTGGTGGAACTTCATGTGTTTAATTTTATTCACCAGTTTCAAGTTTTTTTAAGTTTGCCTTGGGGTTGTTTTTTGGACACGGATCAGTATGGTTTTGTTTGATGAGACAGTCAAAGAAAACAAAACGGGAATAGGCAAACTAATATAGCGACCTCTGACACCCATACATACATACATACATACTAAACATTGTGGGCACTGTTGGAAATGTTTTATGTGGAAAATAAAAAAACACTGGAAAAGGATGCTGTATTTTCAACATCAACTCATTAGTAGAGATTGTCGGTAAGAAATCTTTGTCAGAAATAAAGAAGATAAAGTCTTTCATTGCCAATTTAAATTTGAATTACACAGAAACGCAGAGTAACAAGACAATCATTGTTCTTAACAGCCGAAATATGCTAGAGACCTGTAATACTACAGGAGAAGAACTTAGTAATTATATGTTTAATAATAAACAAATGCATAAAATCCAAAATATCCTCAAAAATCAGATTAGAAATACATTGAAAACTAATTTCCTGATTCGTTTGAAGCGGAGGCTAGAATTTTGAATAATGGCACAATTGAATTACAGAAATTGGAATTTTTGTACTTAAGAATTCCTGGATCAAATTTGATGAATACCGACCTGATACCTAAATGGTCACCTGGTAGTATACTAACATATATCACGTTTTCTATTTCTGATGTTTTTTTATTTCTCACTCTCGTCCTTTATAGATATTTAGATTTGACGCAATCTCTTTCAGGTACTATATCAATTCAAATGATGGGTACACTTTTAATTGCACAAATTGTGTTTACATTCGGAGATGGAGCACATGACATCCCATTATTATGTCTCATTCTCGGAATTATTTCCCATTACTTTTGGTTAGGTGCTTTTACCTGGATTTCAATATTTATGGTACCATTTTTGAAAATATGAGAAAAATGCATCCAAATCCCATACATATTAAAGGGAATTATAAAGAACTTGCCGTAATTGTAGCTTTAGGGTACAGCATACCTGCGATTATTGTCGCCCCGTGTGTTGTACTAGATCAATTGTCCCTAATTCACATTGGATACAGAGACAAAACCTGTTTTCCTACTGCCTATCCAGCCAACTTGTTTTCATTCACCTTGCCTATTGTCATTTCTCTAATAATCAATTTGATTGCGTTGATTGCGTCATCTTACTTTATATCCAATTTCAATAACGATACTCATTCTAGCATGCCTATGAGAAATATGCGCTCATTCATACCCGTTTATATTCGACTAAGTGCGTTATGCGCATGTCCATGGATTATAGGTATTCTGGCGGACGTTTTGGATAGCAATGTTTTAAGGTATACTTTCATTATTTTGGCAGGTTCCCAGGGAACCATTGTTAGTATATCTTTTCTGTCAAGCAAAACTGTAGTATCTCAAATAAAAAGATTATTGTTAGTTGAGTCTTAGACATAGCTGGATACAATCATTCACATGACGGTAAAAACCCAATAGATATATATGCAAGTGGATATAGGAAAACGTACACAAGTGACTTTTAAAAAGATAAAATACTGAAAGTATGAGTTTTTTCGTGGGCCCTTAATTCTGAAATTTTTAGAACACCCTACTGTAAAAATGTATGGTTTTTAATGCGATTTTGTTAGGAGCAATTAGATTACAATAAATATTATAAAAGATTATAAAATTCCTGAAAAAGTGTTGCCTTTTGTGGATTTGGGGAAATACATTTAGTGCTTTTATCATTTTCATTTTTTAACAACTAGGGTTTCGAAAACCTTAGTCCGATCACTACGGATTAGGAATTTTTGAAACGGCTGTCTAGTGCTACAAATTTAAAAGAGGCTTAGTAATAATTGACCTGTCATGCACACATAAATGGTACCCAAATTGTTACTAGTTGCATTTACTCGTTCTCTTGTAAGATTGTTAAATAATGATTTGTATTGCCTGTACAAAATGAACTTTTGTGTGTGTTTATATCTAATATTAAGCTTTCATTATCCATGTGATTTATAGAAATTGTAAAACTACAACTAAAATACTAAAATATCTCGATTTAGTAGAAATGTTCATGATACTATATTCATTTAAGACAATGGTTATTTTTTTATTCTTAATAAACTGTATATTTGAAAAATGTCAATCATTTCCCTCGAATTTCAGTTATAGGCGACTTTATGTTAAATCAATAAAAAAGATTGTACTTTTCAAGTCATTGTTCAATAAATACCATCAGGACATTTTGAAATAAATGGCATCGATTTTAAAATTGAAAATTAGTTATTTAACAATGAAGTATTAGAAGTACTGTGTTGTTTTTAAGACAATGTCAAAATAATTGTAGATTATTTGAGCAATACGATATGGTTCAAATGATTAAGATTTTGTACATGAAAATTACAATATATTATTCCTTAAGTTTAATATATCCACAATTAATTTCGTAAAATCCATCGATCTTTTGTAAATTTTAAAATGTTATATATTGTTGTTTTGAAGTAAGTGTATATCTGTAGATAAATATATTACATATAGAGATGTCTTGTATCAATTGTACGTGGCATTTTGGCAAAAAAAAAAAATAGAACATGAAAAAGTCTATAAGTAGTAAACATGGTAAAGAGAATGAACCTATAATAATCTGATGTGAAAAAGAAGTAGTTGGGCACTTTGTTGTCGCACATTGTATTTTATGATTGTATTTACGGAATTTGCTTTCATTTATCACAGATAACTTATTTTTAGGGAAAATATCACTTTATCCTTAACTGAAATTTTTTATGATTGAAAATTTTAATATGTCTTTATTAAAACATGTCTGTAATTTGTACTTATTTAAAAATCATGAAAATAATAATTATACCATTTTTTATTTTTAAAATGTTGGTTTTGAGAATGTATAAATATATAAAGATTTTTTAAATTTTAAAACATTTTTGTAATACATGTAATTACATTTCTATAATTTGTAATGAGATCCCTATGGGGTTCCCCAGTGCACTACGTTATACCACACGTTTCTGCGGAACAAATATTTCCATTGGAGATGGAATCATTTCAGTTCAAGTTTTCCCATAAAAATGACATTACTCTTGGAATTTTACAAATGTTAAGTGATATTAATCATGTGGAACGCTGGCGAACTCTTATCAGTTATAACTTGTAATTCCTATTCAAAATTATACTATGAGTTATACAGGTTTTTGGCAGGCTACATAGCCCCGTGTACGTTGTCAGAGATGTTTGAACACTAGGCCGAGGGGTTAAATGGGCTGTGTAACCTGCAAAACCTGTATAACATTTTGACACCCTTTAAAGCTGCACTGGTATGATTTTTATTTAATAACTCGGTTTTATATTCTGTGTCTCTTGCGTACCTTGACGACTTGCTTGTAAACCGTGTCTAGAGTTGCTCAATGTGCGAGTAACTTCCCTTTAACCTCTAAACAATCGATCGCTTTCGAAGAAATTTGTTTCAAGGATGGCAAGAGTTGTTACTTGTCTGTAAATCTTTTTTATTCTCGTGTTCAAAAGTTTGTTATTTGAAATGCATACTAGTACCTACATTGTTGTAGGTATTGTGAATATGTAGCATGTACAGATCAAGAACAAACTGATGTTACCTTCTTTCGTTGCAATGAATAAATCACGACATATAACTTAGAGCTTTGAAAAAAAAATTATATAAATCAAAGGGGTTTATATAATGTTCTATAAAATGTCAACTATAGTAGTCCGTGGGCTAGGTGGACCCACCGTGCACCCCCCGGATCCTTCGACACCCCATTTTATGCTACCTTAAGGTGTCTAGTAATAGAGTCAGGATGCAGTGCAATCCAAGTTATTTCTGGGGAACATCCTGAACCCATTACTACATACCTAAAGGTAAAAAGATAAAAAGTTGTGTCGTATGATCCTGGGGGTGCACGGAACGTCCGGCTAGCCCTCGGAATACAGTCGTCTTATTTCTTTCTACTTTTGTTATTTTTGATTTATTAAACATAACTTCATGGCAGACATCTGCAAATCAGTGTCAAATAACATTTAAACCCGTTCCTTTCACAATTCGAGATGAATATGATGATCATGTAGAAAAGCAGAAACGTCACTCTTGTTCTTAGTACAATTTTCAAAAGTTGTCAATGTATATGGATTGGTTTACTATATTGGTACTTTACTTCAGCACTGGTTTCATAAATTTTGTTTTAGAATTGAATTTCATTGTTTTATTGTGTATTGGAAATGAATATTAATTTGTTGTTGTAATTCGTGTATAAAAGATTAATTTGTTATAAATATCTATTTCTATTTTAGAAGACATCAGATTTGCGATGTAATACAATGTAAATACCTTTCTCTGATTGATCTGTATGTTTGTTATTGGTCCCAACATTATTGACAATGTGATTTATATAGATAAAAACAATTGACCAGTCCGTTGACCTTTCGTAAGGAATATTCATATAAAGGGGTCCACCAAATACATAGGTAGCGTTGGAATTCGCAGTTAATATATAATCACATTGCCCATGATTAGTGTTCACATTATATAGACGAAATATACGCATACTATTCCTATAACTTAAATTTACTCGTCCATAAAGAATATTTAAATCAAAGGTCAAGCGGACAGGTCAATGTTGTTTGCCTATACATTCCTATTTTGTAAATCAAGGTAAGCTGTATTTGTGTTGTAAATAAATATCGTTGAAAGTCGTTATCTTGTAGTATCTTTTTTATTTCTCACCTTGTTCCGCCCCTGTAGATTTTCCGATGTGGAATCTAGCTATGATCTATCCCTTTTTAATATTACAATCGCCTACACTAATTGATAACGTATCGCCGGCCATGTATTTTATGTCCCGACAATAACGCCATCACGGTTCCAAAGGAGCGTCACGCCAACCTATGACGTACTAGTGACTAGTGTCAATGACGTCATAAAATGGCACAATTCAGTTCGAGTTTTAATTGTTTTGTGTGCCGGGCCTTTTTTCGGATTGTGGGTTTGGCCAGCAACCCGTCAATTTATAACGTCATAATTGTTTTATGATCACTAAACGTGTAATATTTCGCAGCACTAGACGACCGTTACGGAATAAAATTCCTCATGAGTATAAGGACAAGATAATTTTCTTTCTCGTCTGTCTATCTTGTATCAATTTCAGAAAAATAATATCGACGCCCCATAGTGTCATGTTCCTTTCACATAATTTTGATTATACAAGTGGCGAGTGTAGCTAGATAAACAGGATGTGCTTACCCTTCCGGAGCAGCCGGCCTCACTTCCCTTGTGGAAGTTTACGTGTTTAACCTGACTTGTCAGTTCCAAAGTTTTTACTTTGCTTTTAGATTGTGGTTCGGGCATGGATCAGTATGCTTGTTTTTAAAGATTCCTATGAAAGCACAAATGAAGCAGGGGATGAAATATATATATTTTTAGTAGCCAACAAATCCACAAAGAAAACTGAACGAAATAGTAGAACAATCAAGCTGAGATACTTAATTTACTTAAGATTTTGTTTCCAGATTCATGGAAGATAACCTCATGCAGATGTAATTCGCTGACTCACAAAAACAGTAGCAAATGTGAATGGATATCTAGAAAAAACCGACCCTCCAAATGCGGAAGGTACGCATAAAGTTGATTAGCAATCGGAAACAAATTATGGATATCAAAAACAAAAACTAATTGGAATTTGGAAAGTTGTGGTTCCAAATATAGAAAATAAAATATAATAAAAACAAGCATTACCAACCCATGTCCAAATCACAACCCCAAAGCAAAGTAACAACTTATCAATTAACTCCTAACTTCCTGCATGTGTTGAAACTACTCAAATGTATCGAGGGTATGTAACTAACAATAAGAATAAAAAACTTATCCATGTTCGAATCACAATCCAGAAGCAAAGTAAAAACTTTGGAACTGACAAGTTAGGTTAGACACGTGAATTTCCACCAAGGAAGTGAGGACGGGTGCTCCGGAAGAGTAAGCACCTGCTGTTTAGCTAGCGACATCCGCCACGTGTGTAATCAAAATTGTATGAAAGGAACATGGAACTATGAGACGTCAAATACTAGTATATCCAGGGCCATCCTGGACACAGAAACATTAAACTTATCAACAATACCGTGATGACGACCATAAAATAACAAATAAATGAAGAAAATAAGATAACATAAACATATACAGTAATCAATAGTTAGACATGTATATCTCTTGGCTGTGTTTAGGAATAAAACACAAACATACTGGCCCATGTCTAAATCACTATTCCAAACGCAACGTAAAAACTTTGAAAACTGACAAAGTCAAACACATTGACTTCCAACAAGGCAGTGAGACTGGATGGGTAAGCACTTCTTTTGAGATAGTTACACCCGCCACATTTGAAACCAAAATTTAGAATGTAAGAAGCACGTTTTCTGGTATTTAGTTATTTACACAAGTAGTAAAAGTGTCTAACTATAGGTTTTAACAAAGATTAACTTCACCACAAATTATAAATCAAAGATTATGTTAAAACCAGGTGTATCCTTGTTAGGTCTATAGAAAATCACCTCACCTCACCTATCATCTACGTGCCAACTGGCACATAAGGCCCCTGGTGCATTAATTGGTTTCCGTAATCGTACTGATTTTATTTTACCTGGTGATAGGCCATGTAGAAACCCCATGAATTCGGAGGACCAGCGGTTTTCTGTTGGGGTTTTCCTTCCTTTAGCCACGGGTTCCAGTTATTTGAGACGACGGAGACCACTGTTACTCAGCTGCAATTGCCACCAGACGTGGAGGTGTGACATGTGATTTGCTGACAGAACCTTTTTGAGACGGTTGGCATTGTCCAGGTTTTATAAGGTGAAACCTAGTGACATTGGAAACACCCCTCCTTAATTTATTTGATTTAATAGAATTTTGCTGTAATTTATTTTAATCAAAAACCAAGAAGATACTATTCCAAGTATTTTTTTTAAAAAAAGTATGGCAAAGCACTTAGAAAGAATTTTAAAACAAGTATTTCTCCATTGTTTCAATAGTCGATTGCAAGCTAATAATGAATCTTGTCTTTTACAGCTGTCCTTTACCACTGAGAATTAAAAGATTAAGTATTCAAAATCATCGTGTTAAAATTAGAAAGATTAGATGGGTAAGGTTTAACTAGCGAACATTACATAAAATAAAACAGGGTCAATAATTGCAATTGTTGGTGAAAGCGTATCAGAGTTTGTGGGATATAACGACCATAAGCATACCTATCCATGTTCCAATGACAATTCCAAAAGCAAAAAAAAAAGTTTTGAAAACTTGCAAATTAAGTTTAACTTTTACCAGGGAAGTGTGCCAGCTACACCTGCCACGTGTAAAATCACATTTGAGAAACACAAGAACATGGAAATAAAATACAAAAGATAGTTAAAATATATAGAGAGAAAGAAAAGAAAGAGCAAGGTTCAATAAAAGATATAATGTAAGACACGGTCGACAATGCTTGTACATAGCGATGACAACATATCCCTTCCTGAGCAGCCGACCTCACTTCCCTGGTGGTGTTAACATTAATGTGTTTAACCTAATTTGTTAAGTAAAAAGTATTTACTATGGTTGTGACATGGATTGGTATATTTGTTTTTGATATATATACTAGTATATAATTCTCAAAAACTAAGGTATACTCCCATATGCAAAGTATTTCCTTAGCTAAATTTGGTAAAATATATTTCGGTCATTTGGGTATCTTTTCAACATCTTGTAAAAAATGGTTTTACTACTAAGTTTTTACAACTAAGCGTGTATAACCTAACTTGTCAGTTCCAAAGTTTTTACTTTGCTTCTGGATTGTGATTCGGATATGGATTAGTATGTTTGTTTCCGATTACAAGAACTACTGATGAGGAATTGTATTCCGAAACGGTCGTCTAGTACTGTAAAATTAATACTGGTATAATATGTTATATATAGTGTAAATTAAAATTCACAATGCATTAAAACACAACGTTAGGTATGGAGAATTAAATTTTTTGTCGATTATTATTTAATCCGCTACAAGTTTTACCACCATTGTCATGTAGGTTTTATTGTGCAAGAAGCAATGAATACTTATTGTATTAACCAACGTTTGTATGTTTCGGTCATTTGGGTATCTTTTCAACATCTTGTAAAAAATGGTTTTACAACTAAGTTACCCTAACTACTGATGAGGAATTGTTATATATTAATTAAAATTAACAATGAATTAAAACACAACGTTAGGTATGGAGAATTAAATTTTTTGTCGATTATTATTTAATCCGCTACAAGTTTTACCACCATTGTCATGTAGGTTTTATTGTACAAGAAGCAATGAATACTTATTGTATTAACCAACGTTTGTATTTAAAATAATATATTATATCTGACACGTCTTATACATAGACATTAGAACTAAGGTGACATTTGATAGAAAACGCTTACATGTTCCTTTTTATATGATATTGACTACGAACTTGTCTTACTGGATGTAACTTCTCAAAATACAACAAAAAACACAATATCACAGAAAAAAATTACCATTACAGTATATTTTGCTGAGGACTAAATTTTCATTACGCATGTATGTTCTCTTGTGTCATAATTACATTGATTTTTTTTTCTTTGCTATAAATTGCACCGATTATCTGTCTGTAAGTCATTATCTGAGTTTTTCTTCGAATAGTGTAACACACTAGTCGTTGTTTGATATAAAGCAATATTAATTAGAAAATTAATTGAAGAACAATTGCTATTGTTGATTATGCCAATGCCAAAACTTGTAAAGTTTCGTTTGTGATTTAGACATGGTCTGATATGTTTGCGTTTCATTTATTATACTGCGAATGTTTTTATTGTAGCGGTCGTCGTGTGATATAAACAGTTTTGCAATATTCATTTGAAATTTGTTAACTGAACAACGATGGCTCTTGTTGATTATGCCAATGCCAAAACTTGTAAAGTTTTGCCTGTGATTTAGACATGGTCCGATATTTGCGTTTCATTTAATATATTGTGAACGTTTTGATTTTAGCGGTGTGTTATTTTTAGCGACTTTCGCCATAACACCATTTAAATCCAGTGCTAAATAACCATAGTGCATAGGGGGATTCAGAGAGATTTACGATAATATAAGTCTGTATAAATTGAACCAAAATTATAATAAGCGCTAAAATTTACACACGCCACAATTTACAGTATTTCATCATAGTCCGAAAGTTAATGTCACAAACGTAACAAAATATGGAATAACATTATCAAATTTTGAAAATGTCATCAAGACTTATTGTTTTATTTGTATTATTGCTGTCATTTATACCATGTGTTCTGGTAGATTCCCAACGTCAATTGTTAAACAAGGAGATCTCAAAAGAACAACAAGACAGAGACAATGGTCGTAAACATAGTTCAGAAATCATTATGGATACCAAAAACCGAAACTGGTTGGAAATGGGAAAGAGACGTCGCAGAAATATTATCGGGAACCCTTGCGAAACAAACGGAGTTTGTTATAAAAGCGATGGTAATATTGACATGCCTGTATGTTACTGTGATGAAGATTGCAACAAATACAACGATTGTTGTTTTGACCATTTAAAGCCATCTATCAAACCAAAACCATTACCAAAACATATTGTGTGCGATTCGATTCAGTTTGGGCGAAGACGTATGAGTCATGCTTTCGGCAGTTATTTAGTCTCACGATGTCCATCTGGTTTCAAGAATGTCAATTTAGCAACCAAATGTTTGGATGACATTTTTCCAGTGAGTAGTAAAGACGGATTAACTTATAAAAACGTTCATTGTGCACGATGCCACAACGTCACTAATTACGAGGCTTGGACATTTAAATTTATTTACAATAAAGGGTGTTCTAAGAAAATTATACAATCACTAAATACAAATGATATCCGATCGAGAATACAATTTATTATAAAACAAAACTGTACATTTGCATTCTTCTCACCGGAAGGTTCTTTTATTCGATATTGTGTTAAGTACCAGACAACTGTCGATGACGACGCAGTAAATAAAACGCTTTGTGAATCGTTCTCAAGTCCGCTACGTATTAAACCTATAAATGACCAAGCTTCTAGGTTGTTGAGAAACATATACTGTGGAAACAAGACATGGGAATCCACTGATCATACTTGCATAGCGCCATCAAATACTGGAATGAAAGAATGGGGTATGATTAACCTGGTTGGTATTTTAATGTTCGACCACCTATTGAAGGAAGGCATGGTAAACAATGTAACCTTGGAAATATATATAGCCCTCATTACGTGAGTAAAATATGTAATTAATAATCAAAAACAAACATACAAACACAATCACAATCCAAATATATTATTGTCTAAATTTGCTGCTAGTTAAAATTTGAAATTCCTCAAAAACTAAGGTATACTCCCTCATGAAAAGCATTTCCTTAGCGTTTCTTTTTAAGATTGCAATCTGGCCATTGACCTGTATCTTTCTGTTTGAATTATACATATGTTTCAATCATTCATGCGTTTTCTTATTCACAGGATGCATGTGTAGATTCTAATTGCACCGACGGACTATGTGAAGTAGATTATATCCAAAACGACGCAAGAACAATTGAAACCAGTTTTGTTACAAATGACACAGCGGATGTCAGTCTAGTTTATAGAGTTTTACCTTTACTACTATCACTCATAGAAGATAAACTTGTTCTGAAGCAGAGTGAAGGAAACTTTACATGTGGACAAACACGAGGAATGAACAGTAAATGTTGTGTTTTCAATATCATAACAAACGTTGGTATTTTTGGAA
This sequence comes from Anadara kagoshimensis, assembly GCA_021292105.1. Classification (NCBI taxonomy): domain Eukaryota; kingdom Metazoa; phylum Mollusca; class Bivalvia; order Arcoida; family Arcidae; genus Anadara; species Anadara kagoshimensis. The sequence goes on along the minus strand of CM037860.1, from coordinate 42,113,325 downwards.
TAAAGTTGTTGTCTGAGAACGAGAAGATCGTGTCTAATATGGAGAAGTTAGAATGGAGCTATATTGAAACTGATATCAATAACAGTATCGCTGTTAATAATTCACAAAGTACTATAAGTAATTGTACTATAACAGAAGAAGCAACGAGTACACAACATTTTAATCTCCACAAATTGAGCAGAATGACGATTCTCCACCATTCTACCATACAAAATAAAACGGAAAAGAAATTTCCGACTTTGTTTAAAGCAGAAGCTAGGGTTCTAAATAATGAAATAATAGAGTTATTAAAGTTAGATTTCGGTGACCATACAGGAACGGAGTTTGATAATAAATATAGGGCCCCCGTATTTAAATGGTCACCTGGTACCATTTTCACTTACGTTACCTTATCGGTCTCTAATGTATCGTTATTTTTCACGGTTGTGCTCTATAAATATTTGAATTTATCGCGATTTCGCTCTGGGAGTATTTCTGTACACATGATGAGTACACTTTTGTTTGCACAACTTCTTTTTACGTTAGGAGACGGGGCAAACGGGATTCCAACGCTCTGTCTCATAATAGGAGTTATCTCCCATTATCTTTGGCTTAGCGCCTTTACCTGGGTTTCGATATTTCTAACACATGTTTTGGGTTCTATGCGCAAAATGTATTCAACCCCTGGTCACAACAACAAAGCAAAAGAAAAGGGCAATTTTTTTATTAATATTAGGATATCTCATTCCATTGATCATAGTTTTACCATGCGTAATTTTAGATATGTTTTCGATCGTTGACATTGGATACGCAGACGGAATCTGCTTTCCAACCGCCTATCCAGCAAACCTTTTTTCTTTTACCTTGCCTATTGTCATTTCCCTTATTATCAATGTGTTTGCTTTGAGTTTGTCATCTTTCTTCATATCAAACTTCAATGACAGCATTAATCAAAGCATGCCTATTAGAAAGTTGCGTTCTTTGATACCCGTCTACATACGAATGAGTGCATTGTGCGCATGTCCATGGATTATCGGTATCCTTGCGAACATATTTGATTCCGATGTTCTGAGTTATACTTTTATTTGTTTGGCAGGCTCTCAAGGTACGATTGTTAGTATATGTTTTCTGTCTAGCAAGACTATTTTGTCTCGAATAAAACAAATGTTTACGGTTGACAATGATACAAGGCAAGGTGTTCACAATGATACGAGATAAGGTATCAATTCACACGAACATACCTGTCCATGTCCGAATCACAACCCCCAAAGCAAAAAAAATGCTTCAAAAGCTGACAAACTAAGTACAATACGTGAATTTCCACCAGAGAAGTGAGGTCAGGTGCTCCGGAAGGGTAAGCACCTCCTGTTTAGGTAGCTACACCCACCACGTGTGTAATTAAAAATTGAAATTGAAAGAAACATGGGAGACCTATGTGACGTCAAATACAGTTAAACCTGTCTATTAAGGATACCCAAGGGAACCAGTAATAGTGGCCTTTATGGGCAGATGGTCTTTATATACGGGTTCAAAGAAAATGAATAAAGAATAATTGGGATACAATTCTACTTGCCTTTATAAGCAGGTGGTCTTTAAATAGAGGTGGTTTTTAAGGCAGGTTTGACCGTAGATCCAAAATAATATTGGGTACAGACAAAACAAAGAGAAAGATGTATGTAGGAAACATACAACAATTTGAAATAAGTATAAACTGCTTTTGCTTATTTTTTTCATAGCATGCGTTGCGTTTACCTCCATTTTTCTAGGAATACAAAAAGGAGTGGCTGTAGTTTAAAACAATCGCGAAAATTAAACAACGCAACACAAGAAATGTCTGATAAAAGCGCAAAATTTAATACACATGGAAATGGATACGCTTACAATATTTTTCTGTAAGCACATTGTATTAATGGGCGATTATAGAAAAGTGTGTAATTAAGTTTTTCAAATTATAATTCATAAACTTACATTGATATATTATTATTGTGAGTCAGGCTTATGTTATTTGTTATTTGTGCTGTTAATAAATGTCGTTTAAAAATTATCATCTTGTAGTAGTTTTTATTAAAAAAAACTAAAAAAAAATAAATAAATAAATAAATGGATGTATTACTTGGAAAATGGGTAAATCAACAATGAATTTACAATCGAACAAATAAGATTGATTGAACGGGGTTTTGCAACCAAGTAAGTCAGGCATATTTCAATTATATCGAGACGTCACCAGCTTTTAAGTGTATTGGCAGAATTTTTTACCAAGCACTGCGCTCAGGACAGTGTCCTGAAATGGTTCCTTGGCATGCCACGCCTCATTGCTATAACATCAGTGGTTTTAAGGCATTTTCCAAGCGACCCGAACGAAATAAGAACATACACGTGTATATAATTCTAACAGTTCCCTATTTTGACAATCATTGTATTTCTATTATCTTAGACAGTCGATAGAGTGCTCGCTCCGTAAGTGGGAGGTCGTGGGTTCGAGCCCCCACCAGGTCTGAACCAAGACTTGAAAGTGGGTAGTGACTGTTCTTTCGCCAAGCACTCGGCATTACGAAATGAAAGTCACGGTTCTTTCGGATGGGAACTTAAAATAAACGAGGTCCCGTGTCACGGTGGGCTTCACTGGCACGATAAAGAACCCTGCTGTATAATGCCATCAGCGCAACGGACAGGCAAAATTTCTGCACCTTCGCCTATAGCTGGCGATGTCTCGATATAAGTAAAATACTCTTGACTGGGGCGTTAAACACCATTACTCAACTCTATTATCTTAAAAGTCATTGTTTAGTCCCAATTATAACCTCCATATGGCAAGTGAAAAATTTTAAAAAGGAAAATTGGAGTAATGATGTTATACTTACCACTTCAAGATTCTTAAACTTAAATATCATTCAGTTCAGAGATTTAGAGGAAACCGGAATGCCAAAAAATAAATAAATAAACAAATTAAAAAAAAATAATAATAAAATAATAATAAAACAAAAAACACCAACCTTCGGCAAGCAAGCAAACTGACAATCTTTCTCGCACTAGGGTCTATAGGATCTACCCTGAGTGGGATTTGAACATGAGCGGTTCAGTTCATTTTAAAAAGAAGTCCATGATATAGGCCTACTAACCTCAAGTTTATTGACCATAGGAATGACTAATAATGTTACCAATTACAATGTTTACCCTAAAGTTATTAGTGTAAAAAAGTTCATGGACTTTTATATTTATTAGTGTTTATGATTTTTGAAAAATTCTCTGATAATTCTGCGGTTCATCTATAGTAGACGGAAGTTACATGCACAACAATCAAAGGGAGGAAACCATGTTATGAAGAAATATCACGTGGTCTTATGACATATCATGTGATTTATATTTACAAAAAATGGCTTTGACTGTATCGGTTGCTTTGTGTCTCACTGTGACAAGTAAGTATTGATAAGTTGTCATCCAACTTTATCGTATTTATAACATAAAACGAGTGTGATTAAAATTTGTGCGATATAATGCATGCTTGCCATTGGTTACTTTTGCATGTTTGATTATAATATTTAGACCGGGTTTTGAAGTGTAAATTTGTGAAACACCTTTTTCCGGGTTCCTAGAATTCAATACCGGATCGGACCAGATCACCACTTGTAATTCAATTCAATATCTTTATTGCATTAAGCATACAAATGCTTTTTGCAACAAATAAAGTTTACTTAACTGGTGGCATATAAGGACAATAATAATAATAATAATAGAAAATACAGTCAAACCTATCTATAAAGGTCACCCAAGGGAACCAGTAAAAGCGGCCTTAATGGGCAGGTTACCTGAATATACAGGTTCAAATAATATGAATAAAGAACAATCAGGATGCAATTCTACTGACCTTTACATGCTTTATAGGCAGGTGGTCCTTATATAGAGGTAGCCTTTAAGGCAGGTTGGACTGTTTATTATATAGAGAAACAAAAAAGATTGTAAGAGAGCATCAAATATAGCAATAATAAAAGATTTACAATGTATAATACATGTAGTTACATAAACTGACAAACAGTTCAGTTTCTATGACTATGCTAAGTATAACATTCCATTCCTCAATGAGATACATTTGGCGGGAAACAGTATCAAGACCGCTTCGTGTCTGCGGGGCAGTGAATTGCCACAGACTATTCACATTTCGATGTTGATTACGTCACTGATAACACTATTTACGTCACAATGTCTTCGGTTTTCCGGGAAGCATATTTCATAAAAATTCATGCGTAAACAGTAAAAATTTATTTAGATCTTATAATTTAAGATTTAAATTATAAGATCTTGATACATCTTTTGATTGGTGGTATCAGTGACGTAATCAACAATGAAATGTGAACAGTCTGTGGCAATTCACTGCCCCGCAGACACGAAGCGGTCTTGATACTGTTTCCCGCCATATGTATCTCATTTAAATGCATAGTATATCGTCCAGTGCTCTAAAATCATGCATGCTCTAAAGTCGTGCAGGTTGTTTTCTGAGGAATTGTGGCGACGTTTCGCAATGCTGATGAAAAGTAACGACTGAAATTGTCAAACTAATCAGTAACAGGCTCACAGCAGAGGATGATTTCATAAAAAATGTTTATGAAATAGGCAAATGATGCATAAAAAAGTGAAATATTAGCAAAATTCACCATTTTCACTATGTCCGTTTTTTTCTCACTGTTTAAATTGCTTTTAAAATTTATATAATAACAATTCCAATGACCAACAATGTATCATCTGTCACAGTACTTATCGTATGTAGGTCTACACACATCAGAAGTTTCACCAGACCTAAATCATTGAATTTCTGGATCTTTAAAATCGGCAGTCTTTCTTATCAGTTTCATGTACATATGCCAAATTTGCAGAACTTGTTCTTTCTACCTAACAAACATTTTTTGGGCACTTGGTAAGTTGTGATCACTCTTAAATGTGTAGCATGGGGTTATATAACTTGCTATCATTCAGTTAGTTTCTTCCTAAATAACAGGTCTGTCATCTTCAGTTTCCTGTACCTATGGCAACTTCAGATTATATGGCAACAATATGGCATAAGAGGGGAAATAACAGAAAATAGACATTGAAGTTCTTTCCATATATCATTTCTTTTGTATTATAATAAGTTGTTAGTTGGTTGAAGATAGAAGCATAATGTTTAGCGCTCCTGTAGGGATTTTAAAAAAGTGCATGATTTCAGGGCACACTTTTTAGTCCAGCCATCCTGTATGAGCAAATCTTCTAAAGCCCACAACAGATGGATATTAGGCTTATTTAAACAAAACAAGCTTATTTTTGTGGGAAAATAAATTGTTTTTAAGGTAGGAACAATGGTTTTGATATTTATATTATCTTTCATACAATACATTCAATTTTTCCCTTAGCTGCATGAAATTAGATAGTTTCCACCTTGGGAAAAATGACTAAAATTTCCATATTTGACCACCAAAATTCCCAAAACAAAAATGATAAACTAGAATAATAGAATCAATCACCTGTTTGTGACCTATACCGTATGATCTCAGTCCGGGGTGATGTGATGTAACATCACATCAACCGAGACTGAGATCAACCCGTATTGGTCACAAACAGGTTGACAGATTCTATTTCTCTCACCATTAAAATATTTATAACTGTGATACGTACAAACAAAACAGGTACCCTCATGGGGCCTCTTGCATTGTACAAATCCGACCTTCGAAAATAATCCCATCAACAACTCTTCAAAATTTTTAAACATCAAGGGTTCATATTCAATGCAAATATAAAACAACACTGAGAATGAAATATTTTGAATAAAAAGTAAAATAAAAACACATATTTGAAAAATAAATGAAGAAACGCTTTGTTTTGATGATGTCAAGAACAATGATTTGATACGTCAGCCTGATTGTTCAATTGTTGCGCGAGACAGTACCAGACAAACTGGTCAAGACAGAAAAATCTAGCACTGGTGTGCGTGTGAGATTTTTCTGTCCGAGGTACGAGAAAATTATATCTAGATGTCCTTACATAGAAAATGTTAGACAATGTCACCATATAACATCTTTGCAATGAAGATCCTATAAGCTATTGCAAACATGTCATTATACATTCCCTGTATTTCAGAGTTTTCCCAATTTGAAAGGTAGAATGTAGTTTTAAAAAACAAGAAGCCCAATAGGGCCTGTGATCCCTAACTGGCAGGTAATTTACATTTTCGATAAATAACTTGCAAATCTTGTGAAATGGCATTCCAGCTCCTTTTTGCAGTTGCAACTGGAACCAAAGTGGTTGGAAAATAAATCTGCATTGGTCTTTCGTGTTTTTGCTATTTATATAGAAACAGGAGCCACCTTTGATTTTGGCTGATATGCCAGAAACAACTTTTGGATTACTGTTATTTAAGGACTTTTCATGCTGTATTGGGTTAGAATTGACCAATTCAGAGGGGAAAATTTTCAATGATTTGGTTGAAACAAACATCTTATTTGTACACTGCATAATAATTGGGTCAACAATTTTATTTTTTTCAGGACAGGTAAAAAATTAGGTCATAAACTTCACAATTGAACTTGACCTCATTTTGAAGGTAATTACAAGAATATTTCAAAACTGAAAACCCCAGGTCATTATCTTTATTATTATGTCAGTATTTTTTTGCATCCGTGACCTTGACCTTTGAACCCATGACCTTTTCCTATAGTTGTATTAATATCTACAACATTCTAATATACATGTCTATAGTAAATGTTAATAGTTTTCAAAATAATTAACCATTTCAGTATTATTTCATATGTGACCTTGACCTTTGAACCCCTGACCTTAATCTATATATCATAATGATCGTTACATCAATACCAAGAATTTTCTATTATGATATATAGATTACTGTCTTATCTGGTAAAAATATATATATATTCATGTATGTATAGTATATGTCATAAAACATTTTTACTGGTTTCATTTGGTGGCTTTTACAGACATCCACATTTTCAAGATCATTATTTTATTTTCATCTATTTTCAGTTATTGTCAACATTGAAGGGACTTTATCAGTAGAGGCATCGCCATCATGGGGTGATTCTTACCATGTGATGGGAACATTACAACTTCCATATGCAGAGATAGAGGAACCATTTGAAGCTTATTACGATGCAAAGAACAAAAAAAGCAAAGTCAGCTATTATGGAGGTAATTATATACTTTATCTTGTCTTTATAGTGGGGCAACTGCGATAGCTTAGTTGGTAGAGTGCTGGCTCCATTAGTTGGAGGTCGTGGGTTTAAACCCCAATGGAGTCTGACCCAAGACCAGAAAGTAGGTAGTGGCTGTTCTTTTGTTCAGCACTCGGCACTACAAAATGAAAATCACAGGAACTTAAAATAAACGAGGTCCCATTTCACGTTGACATGGCATGATAAAAAACCCTGCTGTATAATGCAATCATGGCAACGCACAGGCAAAATTTTTGCACCTTTGCCTATAGCTGACAACATCTTGATTGATATAAGTGAAATAATTCTTGACTGGGACATTAAACATCATTACTCAATAAACTTTTAATGTTGGATGTGTGAAACTTGAGTACCATGGATAAAATCGGACAAATAATTGAAGAAGTAGAGTAATGGTATTATATGCACCATTCAAGATTCTTTCACTTGTATCAAGGTGCTTAGTTTATGTATGGTGGAGGAAACCAGAGTGCCCAGAGAAAACCATCAATATTCAGCTACCCAGCTGACAAACTTTTACACATTAGGGTCTGCCAGGTTGGATACTAACCCAGGTGGTGATACTGATTGGTGTTGTAATCTATATGCAGGCACTTTGGACCACTCAGCTGCTAAACCCCACCCCCACTCCCATCATTCAAGGGTATTTAGTTCTCACTTTATTGTAGTAATGAAGATTAGTCCTTGTATGTCATGATAATTTTTTTTAACTGTGGTATACCACAGCACGTTTTGTATCTTTTAATTTGCACACCAGTGCTAAAGTATATAGTCAAATCTGTCTATAAAGGCTAGCCAAGTGAACCAGTAAAAGTGGCATTTATGGACAGGTGGCCTTTATATATAGGTTCAAATAGAATGAATAAAGAACAATTGGGATACAATTCTACTGACCTTTATAAACAGGTGGCCCTTATATAAAAGTGGCCTTTAAGGCAGGTTGGACTGTATTTAGAAAAAAAGATCTGCACTTTTTTGGAAGAAAAAGAAGAGGTGCCAGGTCAAATTGACTTAATTTAGGCAACAGATCATATGCGAAATTTTTTATTTGAAGTTACGGTTGTTCCATTTTTCACAGGAATGGTTGATACATATCAAAGAGCAGACATACATAAAAATGGTGTTAGTTTTAAGGTAGCACCTATGACTACTGATAATGTTACTAATGTGAAGACATGTTTTCAAGTCAATGGTACAGCTAATGCCACGGTTACCATACAAGCTGTTTTACCTGACATAAAAGGTTATAAGGTAAGGTTAAACCTTTCAATGAAGGCAGTAATGTAGTTCAGGGGTCCTACCAATCCTATATTTCCATAATTTTTACCCTTTCCTATATTTTCTTATATAATTTGAAAAACCTCCTATATTTCTCCTATATTTTTGTTACTGGTAGCTTCAGGAACTCAGAATGGTGACATTTTCCCTACAGGTAACATATAATCATTTATGTATTTCTAAAGCAATAAGTCTACACTGCAGTTGCCAATATTTTATGCTTGCTATATTAGTAAAAGAAGGAAAGGGAAAAGGCTGAAGGGGATAAAAAGGAGGCCATGCATGGATGTATATCTTATGTGTATACTATTTAAATATATTCCTATAATTTTAATGAAAACTCCTTTAATTTCCTGTAAAACTCCTATAATTTTGACCCTATATTCTTATTTTTCCTATATTTTTGGACCCCAAAACTGGTAGTTGAGTTATGATGATCTATGCTCCAGTCAAGAGTCTTTTACATATATTGAGGAAGCCAGTTCTGCTGTGGTGCAGAAAACCACAGTCCTTAAGTTTTAGTATTCTTTGGAGTAATTCTCAAAAATTGTTTATCAGAAGATTACAAAAATTTGTTTGAAAGTGTCAGTGATAGGAAATTCACTTCCTATTTTGTTTGACATTTTTTATACCCCTCCCCCCTTTTAAAATAAAGATGGGGATCTTTAATTCCATTTTTGTCTGTCAGAAATTCGGTCTGCACTAATTATCCAAAAATATGAATGACTTTTTCACAAAACTTGGTCCAAAGCATCAACATTGATAGAAAATGTGCAAATTATTAACACAAATTGGTTTGCTCATTTTCCTTGGAGTTATGTCCCTTTGAACATATGTGCAAATCAGAAAAAAAAGAACCTGCTGGTGGGGGATTCTAATTCACTGAATTTGCTTATTCTTTTTTCACTCAACGGTGTGTTAAATGTTCAGTTGAAAAATCCACTAAACAGTAGTGTGCAACCATGTGGTCATTGCCTTCATTGTTATTATACATTGGTGAAAACGTTAAGTTAAAATAATAATTATTGTCAATGCTGCACTTTTCAGGAAAAACCTACTGATATTATCTGCCTGCATTTCTATTGTTGTGTCCCCAAACTAAATGGGAGACATGTAGTTTTTAGCTCACCTGGCCTAAAGGCCATGTGAGCTTTTGCCATCACTCGGCGTCCGTCGTCCGTCAGTCCGTACGTCAGTCTGTCAGTCAGTCCGTCTGTAAACTTTTCACATTTTGGCTATCTTCTCTGAAACCCCTGGACCAATTTTAACCAAACTTTACAGGAATGATGTATGGAAGGTCCTTTACTTAGATTGCCAAAATTTTTCTGATCCGTCAAAAAACATGGCCACCAGCGCAGAAGATAGTTTAACATTGGACCCTATGGGAAAAGCATATATTTGCTATCTTCTTTGAAACGGCTGAGCCAATTTGAACCAAACTTTACAGGAATATTGTATGCAAGGTCATTTACTAAGATTGCCCAAATTTTTCTGATCCGCCAAAAAAAAAATGGCCGCCAGGGCCAAACAAAGTTTAACATTGGGCCCTATGGGAAAACGCACATTTTGGCTATCTCCTCTGAAACGACTGAAGCGAATTCAATTAAACTTTACAGGAATAATGTATGGAAGGTCTTTTGCAAAGAGTGCCGAAATTTTTCTGATCCGCCTAAAAATATGGCTGCCAGCAGGGAACATAGATTAACATTGGACCCTATGGGAAAAACACATTTTGGCTATCTCCACTGAAACTATTGAAGCAAACTTAACCAAACTTTAGAGGAATGATGTATTGGAGGTCCTTTACATAGATTGCCAAAATTTTTCTGATTGGCCAAAAAACATGGCTGCCAGAGCAAAAGGTAGTTTAACATGGGACCCTATGGGGAAAACGCATTTTGGCTATCTCCTCAGAAATGACTGAAGCGAATTTAACCAAACTTTACAGAAATGATGTATAGAAGGTCCTTTACTTAAATTGCCAAAATTTTTCTGATCCACCAAAAAAGATGGCTGCCAGCACAGAACATAGTTTAACCCTATGGGAATAGCATATATTTGCTATCTCCTCTAAAGCTACTGAAGCAAATTGAACCAAACTTTATGGGAATGATGTATGGAAGGTCCTTTACTTAGATTGACAAATTCAAATTGCCCGTTTCATTTACAATAAAGGCAAAACACTTTCAAAATCTCGGAAGCTGAAATTTCATTGGACAATAAATGTTACAACAATGGCTCATTCACATATGCCCCTAAACGGTGTTGTTTCAGATCTCCCACTCCGCGCCTATATCAAAAATGGGGGAGCAAGTGAGAGATGTGATTTTAATCAGATTGAAAAAACTGTGAATGGTACATATAGTTCTACAGTGATTTCCTTAGCCATTCTGTCTGATATAAACAGTGCATTTTTTCATCACTGGAATACAAATTTGCTTTAAAAGCATTTTAGTCAGGTGAGCGATACAGGCTCAGCCACACTGAGCCTCTGGTTAATCAGTTATTTTGGCCAACATTATGTCAGCCAATTTTGTCAAAAAACTATTTCATGGAACGTCACAGGAGCAATCTTTGCATGGATATAGATGTGCCATTGGTTATTGGTGTTTTGGTCTTGCATATAGTTTGACAAACATGAATTTCCCCAGTTGGATTTTGTTTGGAGGATATATTTGAAAGAAATGGCATACAATTTTAGTTATAACTTGTTTTTTTTTTGTTTTTTTTTTCATATGATTCATCAATTCTCCTTTGTTTCAAGCATTTTAATTGGTCATATTTTTCTGTTACGTTTGCATGAATGGAATGGATCAGTGGTGTTATCTTATTATAGATGACACACAGAGGCATTTGAATTCCTGTGCCATTAGGAATGCTACTTTTTACTTGCTACAGCTATATTGTTATTTAAATTGTTGATTTGTTGTTGAAAAATTTTTTAACATTGAATTATAAGAAATGAAGTTAATTTTACTTTTTGTTATGGAAGTATGAAAGAATTGGACATTGCACACGTAACATAATTCGCTACACAAATTATTCAGTGTGCAAAATGTCCAATCTTCCATAACAAAAAGAAAAGTTTACTTAATTGCTATATTAAATATGGAAACATTTTATTCAATATACTTATAGATGGTTGGCAAGGAAACTGTCAATAACGTTAAATGTAACAAATGGATCCTGAAATCTGGTGGTGCCACAAAGATGAATGTTTATATTATGTGGGTGTCGCAGAATGGGTCAACACCTGTCCGATATGAGATGCATGGTTACGACTCGCTGCTGGGATCACATTATGACAGATATTACATTGATTATAAGAATTTTAAGAAGATGAAGACATTTCCTAACACTACATTCACAGTCCCTAAAAGTATGTAAAAATATGGCAAAAATTGTTGTTAGGCCATGCCACATTAATTTGTAGTTGGTTGGACCAGTTAGCCTCTCAAATTTACAGGGTTCGTACAGGCCTGGAAAAGTCCTTAAATTTTTAGGTTTGCCCTAAAAAGACCCTAAAAACAAGTCTGACCCTAAAAAGCCCCTGAATTTATCCTGAAGGCCTTAAAAAGCCCCTGAATTTGGACAGTTGGGTGTCTGTATTTGGATATTAAGTGATTGCAAATAGACGGATGTAAATAAATAAATAAATATTAATTAATAAGTTACTTGAAAGGAGCAATTTAAAGGTACCTGGCCCTTCCAAATGCCCAACTTCAACCTTTAGTGGAGCAGATAAAAGCCATTTTTGAGAAGAATCGTGCAAATAATGATACAAGCATCAAATTTGGCACAATTGATCTCCAAGGGCTACTGAATAAATCTACCTGATTGGCCATTTGAAAATCCAAGATGGCGGCCATTTTTCAAGATGGCCGCTCAAATAGTCACCTGAAGATGATGTTTTGCTTAGAAATATTTGTAGATGTCCAATTTGCATGATCTAAGGATGGATTCCTATGTTTTTAGATGGCTACTGATAAAATCTATCCGATTAACCAATTAAACATTCAAGATGGCGACCATTTTTCAAGATGATCGCTATAAAAGTCGTCAAAACTGATGTTTTGCTTGGAAATATTTGTAGTTGTCCAAATTGCATGCTCTAAGTGTGGATTCACTGGGCTACTGATGCAATCTACCAGATTGGACAATTAAAAATCCAAGATTGCAACCATTTTTCAAGATGGCCGAAAAAATAGTCGACTGAAGTTGATGCTTGCTTAGAAATATTTGAAGTTGTCTCGTTTGCATGAACTGAATGTGGATTTTTATGTTTTCAAACTTCCGTCACTATGTTTGTCTGTTTAAAACATGAATAAAGAACTAGGAAACATAATTTTTCAATCTATTTATATATTTATTTAGTGAATTTAGTACGTTTGCATGAATGTGTTGGGTGATGTGTTGGCGACTATACCTAGTTTCAGCAGTCACATCCATTGGATTGACTTCTGACATTTGTCCACATCACAGACCCAACTGTCATCTGCTGCTCAAAGAAGTTGCTAGTGTGCAAAATCGGCCCCAACTATTGGGTTGTGGGCTTAACTAGATGAGGGTAGGGCATCTATGTGAGATTGAATACATATACCAACAAAAGTTTCAAATGCAATTTGATGACCGTCTTGCAGAAGTGATTGTCGGGCAATATCGAGCCTGGTGATATTGCTGCTATAAAAACTCAGCATGGGACTTATTGTCAGCCACTGTTGCACAATATGTAAAATATTAATTGGTCTTTCCCCAGTCTTTACAATATAAAGCATACTTCAACTGCGACTTCAGCTAAAACGTATTTAGATATAAGTGTGTCCATTTCCCAACATCCAAACAGGATAATCCTGGCAATGAACATAGGTCACTCAAACTACAGTAAAAAATGAAGGTTAAAATGTTCCATAGCTTCCAGTAGCATATACGATTACCTATATTCTACATACCTACATCACAAAAAAAACCAATCTTCTTCCAGTAGAAAACCGAATCTTACCAACACCCGAGTTGATCAAATCACATTTGACAGAATTATTGTCTAGGTTGTAAGTTTCAGAATTGAGAATGTGGCTGATGCAGTCAGCATCACATATGGTCAGTCAAGCATTCAACACATAAAGGACCTGATAATTTGAAGTAAGCACACCTACAATGATGCTTATGTGGCAAGACCAGACACACCCTATTGCATCGACCAAGCATGCTAAGGTCTGCGATACAGCATTTTCTTACCCACAGCAGGCACTTGTCATTGCTGCATACAGTTGAATGTTTTGGAAAAGCAAATACAATGGAAGTGGTCAGAATATTGAGAAGTTTGTTCTCATGTTCGGCGGAATTCATTTGTGCATTAGGAGAAGAAGGATTCTACTTGTAATGGGAGCATTTTCAAAACTGGTGTCTTGCTTCCTTCCAAATAAGAATATCCACTATGCCCAGTGTAAACTTGTTCATCTCTGGTATATGTCACTCCAGCAAAAACATTTAGATGTGATTTGAAATTAATCGCAAACTGGTTGGATACTAGGATATGTCTGTTGTCTGGTACAACAGTCCAGACACTTTTGTTTGATAAATAGACAAAACCATTGCAGTAATGCAAGAAATAGGTAATCCGTTCCAAGATAAATCAGCAGACATGATCATATTGGATACAAAGAACATTGCAAAGCCAACTCTAACTGAAATGGTAGCTGCAGGTCACAGGTGAGACAAAGAACAGTTTCTATCATATAAGGGCTAGGAATAGAGCTGAAAGTATTTTCGATCATTAAATCAAGAAAACCAATGATTCATTCTTCAAACAAGAGCAGGCCAAGACAATTTCTAAGAAAAATACCTTAAGGTCGACTATCAGTAATCCTTGCAATCGTTCATCTAATGGTATAACAAAAAAGATTAGTTGCTTCATAATATCCATCATTTACTTGACAATATCCATCATACATCATATTTATTTGACAAAATCTATATTGCACTTGGCAAGATTCATCATGTACTTGGTAGCAATCAACATGGATGCACCCATTGTACAACTGAATTCCACAAGCAGACATACAAAACATGCAACATACCAGGCTGAGATAATCTGAATTCAGGCAACCGACTGTAATGCAATCATTATAAGTGAAGCGGAATGGGAGTGGACACAGAAAGAAGAGCTATGGCATTAGACAGTGATACCGCCGGTTGCAACGCTCTGCAGCTGCATGTGCGAACACTAACAGATCAGGAACAAGAAGCATTGAATGCATTACTTAAAAATGTACAAGCCGGGGTGAGGAGTAGAGAGAAAACAGATAACTCAGTGAAAAATATGGTTCATATAGTTATAGATATTGTTCAGCAGGTCTGAAAACATTGGAAACCACACTTACATCATGAAAATTGGAGAACTAAAATTATTTCTAAGCAAAACACTTTGGGTGATTATGTTGGCGGCCATCTTGAAAATGGCCACCATCTTGGATTTTTAACAGATCAATCGGGTAGACTCGATTAGTAACCCTCTAAAAACATAGAAATCCACACTTAGATAATAAAAATTAGACAACAAATATTTGTAAGCAAAACACTTCAGGCGACTATTTTGGTGGCCATCTTGGATTTTTTATGAACAATCGAGTAGATTTGATAAGTAGTCTTTTTAAAACAAAGGAATCCACACTTAGATCATGAAAATTAGACAACTGCATATATTTTTAAACACTTCAGATGACCATTTTTTGCGGCATCTTGAAAAATGACCGCTACCTTGAATTTTTAATTGACCAATCGGATAAATTTGATCAGTAGCCATCTGAAAACATTGGAATCCACACTTAGATCATATAAATTGGACTACTACACATATATCCAAGCAAAAGGTCATCTGCAGACAACAATTTTGGCGGCCATCTCGAAAAATGGCCGCCATCTTGGATTTTCAAATGGCCAATCGGGTAGATTTGATCAGTAGCGTTTAAAGACCAATTGTGCCAAACTTGATGCTTGTATCATCATTTGCACGATTTTTCTGTTATCTGCTCCGCTACTTATTTACTTCAAGTGTTGTTACTAAATACATGTAAATAATTGTTTTATTGATTTAATTGCCTTTGCACCAATATTTTTTTTGCTACAATTGTACTTCTGATTAGGCCTTAAATTTGCAAATAAGACCCTGAAAAGACCCTAAAAAGTCCTTAAATTTGGAGTCCAAATGTCTGTATGAACACTGATTTAGAATTAAGTTAAAATTAAATCCTGTTTCAAATCATGTCCAAAATTTTAAATAAAATCCCACATGTCAAGTTTGGCTCTTTCCTATGTTTGCATGACATGATTTTACAAACAGGGAAGATACTTCCCTGGAAGTTATTAATTGGCATAGGGCTCAAAAAATCTGAGAGTGATTCACCAAACAACTACCCTGACTTTTATCTGTTCGAGAAATAAATAGTTCATTAGATGCTTTATTGTTTCAGATGTGAAGTGAATTGTGTTAAGTACAATGAGTATTTTAGTGTTCAAGTGGTAAGAGAGGTCCTCATTGATATAAGCTGATGTTATTTTTCAACATTGTAATGTTTGCCAATTTGAGGTCGCCTCAAAAGGCGGCGCACATAAACCATGCTAGTGTTTGTTGTTTCGACAATGTCCACCACTGAAACTGTTATGTAAGGACCCATATACACTGCCCTCCATAAATTATTATAAATGTTTTTAACTGGTCCTAACATAATAGACTCAGTATCTTCACAAAATTTAATTTTTGAAAATATTGAAATTAAGTTACAGCAGGGTGTTTTTCAGCAAAAAATGTGTTTTTAACTAAAAAATTATAATTTTTCCAAATTGTTATGTTTTCCCCCCAAGTTTCAGAAAATTAAAAACAAATATTTGATTATCAAGAAAAACAACTTTATAACATACATTTAGATTGTAAAGCTGAGATATCACTTTGAAATAAAGTAAAAACTTCAATATTTTTTTAATGGGGTTCGCTGCTGTACCACGTGATACCTTTAAAGTTTGTGCGTAAACTTATTTCCAATGGAAATGGAATTGCATGAGATGACATTTTCCCGCAAAAACGACATCATTTCGGGAATCTGTGGCGTTGCTGTTTTCCAAAACGTTTCGCACAAGCGTTAAGAGGTATTGATCACATGGTATGGCAGCAAACCCCATTGTATGAACAAAATTTGATACATGTATGATGATTATAATGTAAACCTATAGAAAATATGGATGGCAGTGTATATATTGCCATTCTCCTTGGTTCAGTGTTACTGTAAATACCATAATTGTCAGCTCTGTAAGTAGGAGGTCGTGGGTTCGATCCCTGACCTGGTCTGACCCAAGACTTGAAAGTGGGTAGTGACTGTTCTATCGCCAAGCACTTGGCATTACGAAATGAAAGTCACGGTTCTTTCAGATGGGAACTTCAAATAAACGAGGTACCCTGTCATGGTGGGCTTGGCACGCAAAAGAACCCTGCTGTATAATGCCATCAGCGCAACGCACAGGTAAAATTTCTGCACCATCGCCTACAGCTGGTGACTTCTTGATATAAGTGAAATATTCTTGACTGGGACGTTAAACACTATTACTCACTCACTCCATAACTGTCAGAATGGGCCAAGGTTCAAGTGTTTTCAATAGACTTAATACCCAGGTGAGCTACATTAGAACCATTTTAACAGGCTGACCAATTTAACAGATTTATCCGTTTCAACGGATTTGTACCATAAAAACGGATAAACATACCCATAAGATGAAAAGTTAAAATTAGACATTTTTTCACCATTTTGACATTTTTTTTTAATTAGAAGTACAAAAAATTGGACTTTTTGTATGAAAATTGTACCAAAAATGAAACACTTAATTATAAAAAAGTACCTAAACGGCAACCTTGTGCACTAAAAATGTACAAATCTGGACATGTAAATAAATCTGATTGGTCAGCCTGTTTTAATTACAGCTTGTTTTAGATTTTTTAACATACTAACGTGTTTGTTCCAGATTTGACATGTAAAGGTTTCCCTGGTCCAGGATTAAAAGAGAGCCAGATTCTTATGAATCCAATGCGAGAATATATGAACACCTTTGACAGCCATATAGATGAGATGTTTGAAGGCTTTAAGTTGAAACATAAACCAAAGTATAACTCTAACAGTGAACATGCACAGAGAAAACACACATTCAGACAGAATGTTAGGTAAAATTTGGTTTCTCCTACAGTCAAACCTGTCTATAAAGGCCACCCTAGGGAAACCAATAAAAGTGGCCTTTAGGGGCAGGTTGCCCTTATTATGCAAGTATAACTCTAACAGAGAACATGCACAGAGAAAACACACATTCAGACAGAATGTTAGGTAACATTTGGATTATACTACAGTCAAACCTGTCTATAAAGGCCACCTAAGGGAATCAATAAAAGTGGCCTTTATGGGCAGGTGGCCCTTATATGCAGGTTCAAATCGCAAAAGGGACAAACATTTATTGACCTTTAAAAGCAAGTGGTCCTTGCATACATAGAGGTGGTCTTTAGTGGTCTTCAAGGCAGGGTTGACTGTATGTGGTGTTTAACAAGTTTGATTCTACATTGGGTTTAGGCAGTATAACATTAGTCCCTGCTCATTTACTCAGAAATTAGGTGATAACCACTTTCTTTTAAAGAGCTCCAAACCTAAACCATAGATTTTACTATCACAAATTGATGTCTACTTGTCAATGCTTGCAGAATCAAGTAACCAGAATTTGTGAAAAGTTTGATCAAGATGTAAAAATCACTTTGTTTTATTGTTGCTCCAGTATCATGGTTAAGTTTGATGTATGACAAAATACATACAATATTAATTAGCATGCCGCAAGCTGATTGGTCAATACTTTCCAGATGCTAATTTCTGTAATATCCTTTGGATGATTTTACTTGGCCAATGTGTAAATTATTTAAGTACCATGATGAAGTACAACTTGTGACAAAATTTATGCATAATTTCTAAGCTTACTGTAAGTCAAGCTGTTCAAGCTCCAACCTCCCATATACAAAGTGAGCACTTTACCATCTTGGCTACCGTTTATCCATTAAACTGTTTAGAAATGGTGTTTATAGTGCTATAACTGCCATTGCCGTGCAAAGCAAATTAATCATAATGCGCTAACGCACATTATTCAGTTTGCTTTGCACGGAAATGGCAGTTATAGCACTATAAACACCATTTCTAGACAGTTCAATGGTTATGTTTACATTTCCCAATTTTTTGAAAATCTTATTTTGGTATTTTAATCCTAAAAATACTTTAAAACACTGTCGTGTACGACATGTATTTCCAATCGCTGAAACAGCCAATCAATGACGTCACGCGTATAACCGCAAGGAAGAGATAAGTGACGTCACATTAGCAATGGCATTTATACTACTATAACTGCCATCTGGTCTTAAACAAAGTTTAATACATTAAAACATCACAAATGTAAATATAGTGGTATATCTAGATCAACATATTTAAGATAGCAATTTAATTTCTTTCTTTAATTCTCTTTTCTCTTAGATTCATACATTCCAAAAATAGAGCAGGTTTGACTTACAGGATGGCTGTTAACCACTTAGCCGATCGATCTGATGAAGAGATCAAACTGATGAGAGGTCTTAGAATTACACATGGTGGTGATGGAGGAATCCCATTCGATAAAAGTCAATACAGCCTTCAGAGTACACCTGAACATCTAGACTGGGCCCTTTATGGTGAGAATGTTTAAAAACTAAATCATTTATATGACCTATTTTGTGTTGATTTGATTAAATTGGATTGGATTAATGGTTTTTTATGCCCCAGTCAAGATTTTTCATGATTATCAAGGCAGTCAGTTCTGGGATGGTGGAGGAAACTGGAGTGCCCAGAAAAGACCCCCAAGCATTGGCAAGCAAACTGTGATTGGTATTTCTTTATGCATTGACAAAGTCTGGAACAGAGTGGCGTAAGGGTGTTTTACACCTCAGTCAAGATCCTTTTACTTATCTCAAGCAGTCAGTTTAGGAATGGTAGAGACTGGGGTGCCCAGAGAAAAATCATTGACCTTCAACAAAATGAAATTTCTCATATGATGATCTGTCCAAGTGAGATTTGAACCCAGGCACTTAGAGGCACTGTGATCCGTAAAAAGTGCCTTTACCTTGATATAAATGAAAAATTGACTTGTAGATTTGAAACTGTTGAACACCACTATTCCACTTGCAAACAGTCTTCTTTTTAGTAGAGAAAATAATAAAAAAAAAAAAATTGAAAAGAGTTATTTCCCTTTTACTGTAGATTTGGTCTCAAAAAAGTTTTAGAGATCAAAAAAAAAATTACAAATGTACTAAGACGGCGATTGTAGGTTGTCTGGATCTGTAAACCAATCAGAATTTAGGAATATCTTTGACTTTATCATGAAGAAAAGATTCTAAATGCCATCATCGCCATCAAATCCTTGAAGAAATTTGCTTAATACCATCTAACCTATACATATTTAAAATTTCTCTCTCAGTCATCCACAAACAGATTTTTTATGCCTTTTCTGTCTATTTTCTGATGTGGGATTTTTGTATCTAGGGTGGAATCATTTTTATAACATCACATTCCATTTATGTTAGAACAACAAAACAATTATTGTCATTTTAAGAAGGCACTGTTTGTAATATTAAAATGGATCATTTAATGTAAATATTTGTTTACAAATCATTTATTTAACATTAGACTAGTTTTTCTACATGACCTGACAAAATACAGATTTTATCCAACCTGTATGATACAGAACCTTGTATCACCACAGGGTGGTACAACATTTGTGGTAAAGTACACATGCACTTTTAGTCAGATCACTCATTGTGACGTCATTGGGGAAACTCCAATTTGTCAAATGTAAATAATGACGTCATTACTACAGAACATATGTCATAACATAGTTCAGTGTTTTTCTGTGGTAAATTTTTTTTTCACATAAAGTGTTGTTTTTATTATTTTAAATAACCTAGTTGGAAATGATAGATAAAAATATTATATACACAGTATGTATGTACAACCCTTCTTATCAGGTCTCGTCCTATTTTAGTAGTCCCATCACTACTTGTTACGCAAGCGTGACTCATACTGATACCTTCTTCTGAAAATAGGACTCGACCTGAGTTGAGTTGAGTAATGGTGTTTAACGTCCCAGTCAAGAATATTTCACTTATATTGAGATGTTGCCAGCTATAGGCAAAGGTGCAGAAATTTTGCCTTTGGGTTGCGCTGATGGCATTATACAGCAGGGTTCTTTAGCGTGCCATGCCCACAGTAACATGGGACCTCGTTTATTTTAAGTTCCCATCTGAAAGAATCATGACTTACTTTAATTTGTAATGCTGAGTGCTTGACGAAAGAACAGTAACTATCCACTTTCAAGTCTTGGGTCATACCCGGCCGGGTATAGAAAGAACCCACGACCTCCCACTTACGGAGCGAGCACTCTACCAACTGAGCTACCGAAGTGGTAGGACTAGACCTGAAACGAAGGGTTGTACATACACACTGTATATATAATATTTATGTTGTCAACGAGTAAGAAAAAGAATCCTACACTGGCGACAGTAAAAGATGTAGATATTGATAAAATTAGCAAAGTTGTATTTCGCTTCCATTTATTTAAGTTTATTAGATGTATATTAGGAGTGGCATGGTATATTAATAATGGATTATAATCGATATTTAGAATTACGATACGCATTTCGATACAAGCTGTGAAAAAAATCAATATATATCGGCAACTCTGAATTCAGTGTTCAATTTTACTTTTATACACTCCAGAAGTGACGACAATGTGACAGTCAAACAACAACCTAGATACTCCTGATCCAGTACTAGAGATTAAAGTTCTTTCGAACTCAAAGTCTGATGTATCATGTATGGGAGTCTTTTCGAATTGTGTAGTTGATGCATGTCATCATACCACATAGTTGACAGGTGGAGAACATTTAAACTAAATTTTGTAAAATGTATTTTAAAGTGCCTTATGCATACACATGTATTTCCCATTTTCCAACTATACTGGTTTCCTTTGTCAACAAAGCTCGTCACCAGTATTACCGATATATCGTGATAGGTATTGTATCGTGAGCAGTGTATCATGATAGGTATTGTATCGTCGCATGTCAGTACTGTCCCAGCCCTAATGTATATACATATTTCAATACAGGTGCTGTAACACCAGTTAAAGATCAAGGTGTTTGTGGTTCGTGCTGGAGTTTTGGTACTACAGGAACAATTGAAGGGGCTTTCTTCTTGAAGGTAAGGCAATGCTTTTGTAAATACATCCTAGACTGTTTATTATATATCACCTAATGGAACCAGAAAAAGTGGCCTTTATGGACAGGTGGCTTTTATGTACAGTTTCAAATAACATGAATAAGGAGCAATGTGGATAAAATGTTACTAAGGGATTTGTTGTGTATATCTGATCATCACCTATAATGCAAGAGAATTTTAGAAGACATTTTGTTGTTCTTAAAACAAATAAAAGATCCTCTGTAGTGAACTTAGCAGATGGATCATAGCAGAAGCCGTCTTGTTGCTTTGTATGAAAATGTTTCATTGGAACACTTTCTGGTTCATAGGGTGCTACAAAATGTACTTTTCATCATGAAAATAGAAAAACATTTCAACAAAATATATAAAAAGGTCCAGCAACTTTTATCAGGAATTAACAAGATTTAAAACACTTTCAAGGAAAAATCTTGCCATCTTCTAGTTCTTTGCACAAATCATATTGTTTCTATGAAAGTTCTTTTTCATATAGAGAAAATGAAGAAAATTTTAAAGTGCAATAAAATCAGTTTATTTCTGGTGCATTTAGTTCAGAACGTTGTTAGATATGATAAAATAGCAAAATATATAATTGCTTGGTCGATAAAATAATAGATTGAAAAAAAAACTGACCCCAAGCGTCTGTGGTCCAAAAAAATGTCCAGCTAATTGCACTCACTATCATAGATGAAAGGCACAATTTGATTCTTTTTTGACAGACCTGTGTTAAGAAATATTTTTTCATTTTTACCTGAAAAAGTAATACATATTATTTTTTAACCAAAACTGTGAGCCTGCCTAAAATGTAGCTCAAGTAATATTCTTACTCATAGCTTATCAAAATTGGCAATGTGATTTGAGAAAGTGGTAGACTGAGAACATTTTAGAAGCTTGTTTTACAATTGTTCTAAGGAACTTAGATAGTTGATTAATCTCTAATATAAAATCAACTATTGTTATCTTATTTTGATATTCCTGTAAATAAAAATCATATAAAAATCATGTCACCTATGATAACTATGAGGTTTGCTGACTTGAACTTGTATTACAAAACAGGTATAAACCGAAACTTTTATCATTTTTTATAACAGAGAAAAACCAATGTGTTGTCTATATACCTAAATGTACCTCAGATAGGTGTTAATCACATCTCGTTGACCTGCATACTAATTATTATCACATGGGTAAAAAGAAGGCTGTGTTTCAGATGTGTGGTTCGGGTTTTACTCATGTACAATAATTACCCTTCATGCAATGCTCTGAATTTTCATAAGAGGCACAGATAAAGGGAAGGTGTGTGTGTAAAGTTTCTAAATAACACCCAATTTTTGGTATGTAGAGCAAAACCAGAGGATTACAGAACATTTATTTTTTTACATTTAATTGGGCTTTTTTATTTTAAATTCAATATGTTTAATATCAAATACAAAACATAAAATATAAAAATTGACAAATAAGCGACTATTTAAGTTCCCTAGAACAATAGTAGTTAGAATGGTCTAAAACAAATCACACTGCCTGAAATCAAGTCAGTTAATACTTACATAATTACTCATGCAAGATCCTCTATTTCTTTGCAGCATGGATATCAAGTAAGGCTTTCACAACAACAGTTAATTGATTGTTCCTGGGGTGAGGGTAACAATGGTTGTGATGGGGGAGAAGACTTCAGATCATATCAATTTATTAAGAAAAATGGTGGACTGACAACAGAAGACCAGTATGGACAATACTTGGCACAGGTATGTTCCCCTTGGCATCCTTAAGATTTTCAGTTAAAATATCATCTCTACTAGTGTTGGGAATTGGTTGCAATTTCATAATCGCTGATTGGTTCAGTGCAACTGATCAATTATCGGTTATATTCAATTAGCAGCATTTTATCCATTTTTTTCAACATTGACCACTATTACATCAGCTGTTTCATTTCCACTAACTAGTGATTGGAATAGCTAGGAAAATGAGGAGACTTTCAAATGTGTATCGGTTACTAGAAATTATAATTTCTTCTGATTATGGTTTTCGATATGGCTATTTGCTCAGATTAAAAATTGTGATTGGGTGCAGAATATTTTATCATAATCATTTGTATTCGATTATGAACCCCTGATCAAAGTCAAGAATATATCATATATCACTTATGCCACCAGCTATGACATTGGACATCAGTTTATAAGGTCTCTTCTGAAGGATCCTATGACCTTAGATTCTAAATGCAAAGTGTGTGGCAAAAGAAGTCACTACCTATTTTCAAATCGTGGCCAGACCTTGACCAGAATTCCAATGCTGACCTTCCACATACAAAGTGAATGATAAAGAACAGAGAAGCACTGTGATCTGTAAGTGTGCGCTTTAGACTACTTGGCCACTGTGGTATGATGGAGAATACTTTTATATTTTCAGGATGGTTATTGTAAGAAAAATGGCACTCAACCAGTTGTGAATATAGCAAATTATGTGAATATAACATCAGGGGATGGAGAAGCATTAAGGATGGCCTTAGCTAATAACGGACCAATATCTATTGGTATTGATGCGTCTCATAAGTCACTTTCATTTTATGCAAATGGTGTTTATTATGAACCAGCTTGTGGTGAGTATAGTTTTAATAATCTTAAAAGTGTAATGGTTGCTTGGTTGAATATTGTTAACACAGTTTAAGATAGCATAAGAAAACAGCATAAAAGAGAGAAGCAATGCCATTTCATATAAGTAATGTCTCGATGGCATGATTAATCATTTGTTGGTGGAATTGGTCCATCTGATTTTGATTATCAACAGAGTTATGGCACATTGTTAGTACACATATGCAGGGCCTCATGACCTTTCAAGATGTTACCCAATTCAATATGATTGACAATCAATGGACAGGCCACATTAGCCTAATGGATAAGACATCCATCTACAAATCCACAGTTTCTCACTGCTTTGAGTTGAGTTCCCTCAGATCACATGTGGGACTCGGTGAGCTAGCATCTTTCAGTGCACGCTGGTACAAAGCAGACCATGAATCACACTCACACTTCACATGCATATAGATTAATCCGTACAGATTAATAAAGTAGTTCTCATTTGGAACAGCTGAAAAGTTGCTGATGTGATGTTAAGTAACATTAAACAACAACTTCAGTGACAATCAAGGGGATTCTATATAAGGGCCAAAGGCTGGTTAACACCAACAATTTGAAATTGCCAAACTGGAAGTGCTTAACCTTCCGGAGTACCTGGAGTCACTACTCTTGTAGAAAGTTGAACTTAATTTGCCAGTTTCGAAGTTTTTACTCTGCCGTTTGATTGATTTGGACATGGATTGGTATGTTTGCTTTAGATATATTGATTGATTGTCAGTTGAAGCCTAATGATTGCAACACCGCAATAGAGTCTTTCACTTTTTTTGAGGGATTTAGTGCAGGGACGGTGCTGGAAACCACAACTGCCTAGAAAAAGCCACCAACCTTGGTAAGAGAACTGACCAACCTTCTCACAATAGGATCTTACCCACCCCAATACCCCTGCCCTACCTTGAGATCGGTTTGAACAAAGCTAGTCTAGTAACAAGCTGCCTGAATTCAGCAATTTTTGTGTTGCCATTGTGTGAAAAGTACATAACATTTATACATACTGCTCCATGTTCAAAACACATTATGAGTAATTTTAGCTTGATATTATAGGCAAACATCATTGACCTGTCAGCTTGACCTTTAATTTAAATATTTATGACTAGTACATTTAAACATAGGGAATACAGGTGTTTATTTTGTCTACATCATAAGAAATGTGTGTTGTTTATGTAGTCAATGTGAAACAAAAACCACCTATATTATATATTGGGTTGATCTTCCTATATGAATATTCCTCATGAAAGTTCAAGTGAACAGGTCAATGGTGTTTGCCTGTAACACCTTATATGATGCATGTATATTTCAAAACTTTATTTTTGTATACAACAGGGAAAACCATGGATGATTTGGACCATAGTGTGCTAGCTGTAGGGTATGGTATAATGAATGGAGAAGCTTACTGGTTGATAAAGAACTCGTGGTCGACATACTGGGGTAACAACGGCTACGTTTTAATGTCTCAGAGAAATAATAATTGTGGAGTAACAACTTCTGCTACTTATGTTATCTTGGAGTAAAAGATACAGACACAACTTTAACAAAAGATTTTCTGAGAAATTAGACTTCTACAAAGATCACCTCACAATATCTAAACTGAAATGAATTGGTTCAAAATTACCCGTGTCGGAGGTCCAGGACCTATTCATTATACCCCCCCCCCCCCCGCAAACTAGTTTAAGGGGGGGGGGGTATATAGGAATCACCATATCTCTGTCCGTCTGTCTGTCTGAAATTGTGTCCGGGCCATATCTCATCAATGCTTTGGACGACTCTCATCAAACTTCACATGAACAAAGTCACAGGAAAACATTAAATGTTGGGGGCTCTCAAGAGACAGTTCTAGTTTTAAATTGGTACCTGGGATATTTATTATATTCTTGAATCCTTTAGAGTTTAGTTTTTCTACCAGAATAACACTGATTTTTCAATATGATAACATAATTCAATATGTACCATTTAGTTTGGATATTGGACTTTCCAAACCTTATGCTGATCTGCTAAAAATTAAGTCAAAAGGTCCTGGCCCTTCCATTAGAAAACATATTTTTGAACTCCTGAATGATGACAGTAAAGAATGAGAGTAAATAGTGTTTTTCCCTGGGTACTATAAAATATAATATTACCCATTTTTTTTGTCAGATCTACTTTGCATTGTAAGATAGAATCTTCCAAACATTATATGTTTATACATTGCTTGTACTGTTATGTAATGCTGCATAATGGCATTTCCATGTGAGGACTTTTTTTTTCGTTTGTCCCTCCGTCGTAATTTTGTCAAGAGCATAACACAAAAATTGTTAGCGATATATAGCAACATGAAACTTCATTGCTAGATAGATTTTGATAGGTAGAAGTGTACAAGAACCATAACTCTATTTTCCAAAATTTAGGAAGTTATTACCCTGTTTCACACAAATTTGTTTGAAAAAAATACATGTTGAAAAAAAGCCCTTTTGCATTTGGCTTTTATTTAGGGAGCATCCATCGGTTCCAACCACTGTGGTAGCTCAGTTGGTAGAGTGCTCACTCCGTAAGTGGGAGGTTATGGGTTTGAATCCCAGCCAGGTCTGACCCAAGACTCAAAAGTTGGTAGTGACTGTTTTTTTCGCCAAGCACTCGGCATTACGAAATAAAAGTCAGGGTTCTTTCGGATGAGAACTTAAACTAAATGAGGTCCCGTGTCACTGTGGGTTTGGCATGATAAAGAACCCTGCTGTATAATGCCATAAGCGCAATGCACATGCAAAATTTCTGCACTTTCACCTATAGCTGGCAATGTCTCGATATAAGTGAATCATTCTTGACTGGGATGAAAACACCATTACTCACTCAACTTGTTATCAGTTTCGTCTCAATTAATGGCTCCACTAGTTATGTGTTATAAGTGCCTTTATATCAGATGTTTATATTTCATGTTTTAATAACTTGTTACAATTGTTTGTTCTTCAAATTGTTTTATTATATGGCCAATGATTTTGCCCTTTTCTGATTGGTTGAGAAGGCGTTTGGTGATAAATCATCATATTCACCACTCAATAACGCACTCGACATTTTTTTATGACATAACAATGGGCAATGTTCACCTCGCAAAAACGCACACGATGTTATGCGACGTAACAATGGGTAATGTTCACTGTGCAAAAATGCTCGTGACGTTATGTGATGTAACATTGAAAAAAGAAACGGACACTTTTTACGTTTTGTGCTATAAAACATAATAATATGGTGATTAAAATCATTGGTCATATAATAAAACAATTATTGACTTTCGATTTGGTAGACATAAGGATTTATCAACCTCAAAAACATAATATTCAACTCGGCCTACGGCCTCCGTAAGTATGTGTTTGAGGTTGAAAAATCCTTATGTGTACCTCATCAAAAGACAATAATTGTATAATATTGTATGTAAAAATGTTTGTGAAATGGGTTTAAAATTCATCATGTTAAATGACCATATGTTTAGATCTGTACATGTATACTATGTTGTTAAATTTAAAAAAAAGAAATCTCAAAATTTTTTTTTAGCTTACATGAGTTGGACTCAAACCGTTATTTAGCACCTGGAAATATTGTAAATATGATGCACAACAAGATATTTTTGTATTTTTGTAAATTTTTATGCTTTTGTAATAATTGTGTTATTTTTGTCGAGTGTCGATTTATATATATATATGACATGCTTTGCAATACAGACTCAGCTTCCCAAAGTTACTGTTTTTGTTAAAGTAAAGGAATTTTTATTTACTAAATAAAAATTCATTTGTATTAGTACATTACAGACCTATCGAAAGTTTTACACTAAGCTGACGAATTATTGCAGAATTAACTTTACATCTCGGTCCCCCATTAGCTATATCTCGATAGATTTTCAGCAACTATTTGTTTCTTGACAGGTTTTCGGTCTCTAGTTATCGGACACTCAGTCACTCGACAGTCGAGCTTTGGATCCTCTTGGTGTAAAACTTTCGACAGGTCTGTAGTGTATGTAATAAGTTGATCCAAATATTATTAGATGGCTATATTGCAAGCTTATCATTGGAGGTTAAACGCAATCAGAAAATTCTTATTTTCATGGCATTTTGATTGTTTGCTTGAAAGAGGTTTTTTTGCTTACAGTAAAACTGAATTGCCACCACAATTTTCTGTCAAATTTTGGTGTTTGAAAGAGGTCTGGTGATAAACTAAGTGAGACTTGTAAAGAAAACATAGTAGAAATTACAATAGTGTTTGGACTGCAGAATAACATGGCAAATTTTTTTAGAGATGTTTAATTAAGGTTTTTTTTTTTTAATACTTATTTTTGAGATTGGGTTTTGATACGAAAATAAAGTTTTTCTGTGATACTGCTTGAACATAAAATCAAAATAATTGATATAAGAGTGTCTGTTTTCATGTCTTTTAAATCCTAGTGACAGTGGAGTTATGATGTTGTAACCCAGGTCAGGATTTTTGTGATGGTTTTGACTCAAAAAAAAAAGCTGAAGACAAGAAAGAACAAACACTGAGACCACTAGCTATAACATTCCAGACTGCCGATGGACACTGTTGTGTCTAACTTGGTTAGATTTTTGGGAAAAATCGGGCTCATATACCCAGTTTTTAGGCCAAAGTTTTTCGGGATGAAACCTCTATGGTACTTAAGTTGATAGAGTGCTTGCATTATTTGTGAGAGATTATGGGTTCAAACCCTAGCCAAGGTCTGAATTAGACTTAAAAATAGGCAGAGATTATTCGTTTGCCAGTCACTCAGCATTTAGAAATGATAGTCATTGGGAACTTCGAAAAATCTTAAGCACTAATGCCCCTTGTTATAGCGGGCCTGGCACATTAAAGAACTCTCCCTTCACATGGCCTTGAGCGCACTATGAAGTTTCTGTAATGTTATTTCTGCCGTTTCACCTATAACTGACGACGTCTTGATATAAGTGAAATATTCTTGACCCCAATCAATCAATTAATCATTATCGGGAAGGAAGAGAATATTGTGGAGTACCCAATGAAAACAGTCGAACTTTGAATAACAAATCAAACAGAAAAACATCGTCCTTACACAAATCACAATCCCTGAATCAAAAGTAAAAACGTTAAAAAACCGGTCCCCGTTTCCATGACGACTATGGATATATTCCACGTCCCGTAGTTCCATGTTGCTTTCACTAAATTTTGATTACACACGATGCGGGTGTAGTTAGCTAAACAGGTGGATCTTACTCTTCCAGAGCACCCGGCCTCACTCCCCTGGTTGAATTTCACGTGTTTAACTGGATTTGTCATTTTAAAGGCTTTAACCTTGCTTCTGAATTTTGATTTGAACATAGATTAGTTTGTATTTATTAAGTTGACCTCTTGCCATCTTGGTGCTCCGGAAATTTAAGTGTCTCCTGTCTAGCTAGGTGCACCTGTCATTTGTTAATCCGAGAGTGAAAGAAATGTAAAATTATAGAATTCCAAATATATTCAGTATAATTTTGGATTCAGAGACATCATACTTATCAATAATATTGTGATGACGACCATAAAACTTTTTGCCGGCCTTGATAAGACCAGGCTTGCAATATTCCTGGCTAAACAATTTATTTTTATAAAAGTGACGCTAACCCTTTTCAAAGCAACCGGCTAACATTACCTTAATTCGACAGTTTTCAAAATTTTTGCTTCACATTTTTGATTGTGATTTGGACATGGACTGGTATTGATTTTGTTTATTTGCAGTATAGGATCATCGGTAAGATCGTATTTAGCCGGTGGTATCTGGGCCTGACCCCTACTTCAGTTATCGATGACAACATTGCGTCCGTTGTATATTCTATATACATTTTAGTTACTTAGTGTTTGTTGGTTGGTTGAATGTTGCTTAACGTCGCATCAGCAATTTTTCAGCTATTCGCGACAAGAATCATTTTATTAATCTCTGGATTTATTTATTAACAAGTTCATGTATGCATGTGAAGTGCGAGTGTGTTGTATAGTCTGCCTTGTACTAGCGCGCACTCTGGGCGACTTTTACGTGCTATCTCACAGAGTCAGTACGCCGCAGACAAGCATACCACTCCACTGATACCAGGTGAACCAGTAAAGGCCAACGGCAAGGAAATTTCACTTTTCCACATGTGGTCTGAGCGGGACTTGAACTCACAGCGGTTAGAGACCCTGGATTTGTAGACTGACGTCTTATTGTTTGTGATTTATTTTTAAACTATCAAATATATGGTAGCTCAGTTGGTAGACTGCTCACTTCGTATTTGGGGGTCTGGGGTTCGACAAAGATTTTAAGATAGGTAGTGGCTTTTCTTATACCAAGCACTTTATTCAGAAAATAACGTTATGAGGTCCTTTAGAATACACCTTAAAACTGAGCTACGGTAAGCGGATCCTCCTACCACATTGCCCTTAGCAGCTTAAAATTTCTGCCACTTCACTTATAGCTGGTGACGTCTTGATATATGTAGAATACTCTTGACTGGAACCCCATTCAATCAACTTC
This sequence comes from Anadara kagoshimensis, assembly GCA_021292105.1. Lineage (NCBI taxonomy): Eukaryota > Metazoa > Mollusca > Bivalvia > Arcoida > Arcidae > Anadara > Anadara kagoshimensis. The sequence continues at coordinate 42,082,436 of CM037860.1, read as the reverse complement.
GATCAATCGTTAACATGCACATTTACAGGTAAAGGTGTAAATCTTCATTTATTTTCAAAATTATTACATGTATATCTAGAAAATATTATATCAAAGGAAAGGGAGGGCTTTGATTAGTTAAAATAAATACATATACACATATTTTGTAAGATATTTTAATAATATATAATAATCTGACTAGATAATTTCACATTTCATAAAAATAATATGCATTCAAGTTGAATGTCGTCCAATTACCGACTAAGTGTAATTTAAATATTATTTTTAACATTGACGATCATTTTCAAAATGTTCTCATTTCATGTTTCGGCGGTCAAAACTCTCAATATGTTACCTCAACACATTGCGTCAAAAAAGTGAATGTACCTTCTTAAGAACATAATTCAAAATTTGTCAAAGTCTGGACACCAAGAAACATACTTGAAGAACATGCCGTTCAAAATTCGGAACATTGTTTAAAGTAATAGCTGATGGATTATTTAGTATTCCATGAGTCGAAATCGTAAGATGAAAACATTAATTAAACCCTTGTTAGGCGAAACGGAATTTTCCATATGTCGATTACATAGTTTGAACACTTTGAAAGTTCAATCTTCAGTTTTAAACAGTTCAAAATGGTTTGTGTATCACCTGTTTTATCCTCAAAACTTTTAAATGTTTCTAAAAGTTTCACAAATGAGTTCTCTATCGTAAGTATGAACTGTTCATAATTAAGGTACAACCCTTAACACGTCGATATCTTGATACGTAAATCCAATTCCAATTGACAGATTATTAGTTTAAGCACTACCATAAATTGCCATGTAATCTTCCATAATCATCACATTGGTACATTGTAGTCCACTAATTTCGACGTTGGCGTTACTGGTAATCTGAAAATATATTAAGATGAAAGAAGTAAGTAACAACGTCCTAATTTGCAAATTAGCGACATGACTAAAAAGCAACAATAAACTTACCTTGACAAAAATATTTTTAACATTTAAAATAAGTATCAAATAGCAATAAACATGCAACATATAATAATGTTGATCTTTTGTTGCAGAAAAATATTTTTTTCTTGTAGTAAAAATGATTGCATTCAAAAGTAAATAAATTCATTCTAGTGTCATATTATCCTTTGTTACTACAGAAAATTAATTTATTTAATTACAAATTTAAAGAAACATATTACACTGTAAACCAATATTATATTTACCTAAAAAGCAATGTGTGATTATCTATCAACTCCTCTGCTTTCCATGGTTCTTTTCTAAAGAGAATATCTGTATTGTCGTATATATCTATTTCTATTACTATGGTTCAGCGTAATAACTTGGTTGCAGTTGTAAAGTAAGGCCAACTTTAGATTTTTTGATAGTCTGCCATCTCTACTGCATTTCATGTATGAATCTTTTTTAACAGGAAATATCTGTTTCGTCATATACGTCTATTCCAATAACTAAAGTTTAGCTTAGTTACTTGGTCGCTGTAAAGAAAACTAAAGATTGTTGTAATTGTCTGTCACCTTTACTGATTCTCATATATAATTCTTTTAAACATCTAAGTATTTTCCAATAGCTAAAAGTCCAGTTTAGTATCTTGGTTTTCGTTGTTTTAGAGACTAGCTCGTAAGACAGCCAATGGTCATTGCTTCTTCTGGAGACCTGCTCCTAGTGCTTAGACGCAAGTATGACTGGTCATTTATGAAGACACGTCCTCTTCACTACTGTTGATTGTATCCAGACTTTCCCCCAGAGAATCTTTAGAAACCCCGTAAAGTCGTCTTGATTTGATTTCTTCTACGGATTCGTTCATTGTTAAAAGTTGTTCCATTAACGACAAGTCTTGATCCATCAGAGATGCCTGCAATAAAAAAATAAGTAAAAATTATTAAATCGTGTGTTCCAAAATCCAATTCATTATACAGATGTAACTTACATACATAATATATTGATCGGAAACCTGGTTAAACGACATTTTTCTCTATACCTATTTAACTATCCCTGTGTTTGTTAATGTGAATTGTTGAAATGCCAAAAAGGACACAACAGTAAACTAGAATCACCATGTCATCGATCGATGTTTCGAAATCGCATGTAAATCAAGTAGACCATACCGGTCCAATTCCTAAAACTGAAAAGTGACAAATTTAGTTGTTTCACAATTATGTTCCAAGCTCTACTGAAGAGGAATTGTATTGCTAAACAGCCGTCTAGTGCTGTAAAATATACACTGGTATACTAATGATATGTAATTGAAAGTTTCATCAGGGAGGAAAGACCGGGTGCTCCGGTTCCAGAGGGATGAACACTTTCTGTCTAGCTAGCTACATCCACTACGTGTAAAATGAGTTTAACTTTACTTACCATTTCAGCTTTAAGTTTCAACAGCGCCTTCTCCATCGATGATGTGCTTTTCTTCTCCTTGTTATCAGAATTATTTAATTTCTCTTTAAAACTTTCTGTAACATGTACTCGGTGAATGTAAAATGATCTGCAAGCATTGGAAAATTCAATGGATGCTTCGTAGTTTTCCATCTTTGTAATGATTAAAATAATTAAAATCTTGAGCTAAAGACGATACGTCTACTCGTGTCGACAGTTGTAAATAATATATGAATCACCAATAGCTTTATATCTTATATACGATACCAGTGTGGTCTACAGTTTATCTTGTCATCTTTTTATATCATATCTATCTATTTATTAGCATTGTATGGGACAACCCATTAATCTATATGCATGTGGTTTGATAAGCAAGTTTACCAACGCAGAAAAATTGTAATGTTAAACAATTACGGCATTGCGGACGCCCTCAAAGGTATATTGCAAGGACAGTTACACAACATATTTCTGATTGCTTGCAAGATCACCCTGTTTGGTTTTTGCTTTTATATTCAAATTGTATTTTTCTGTTTTCTAAAGACTAAAATGCATTTTTTTGTTTTTAATTGTTTATGCTTTTATAATCAAAAACAAACATACTAATCCATACCCGAATCACAATCCAGAAGCAAAGTAAAAACTGTTGAACTGACAAGTTAGGTTTTATACGTGAACTTCCAACAGGGAAGTAAGACCGGGTGCACCGAAAGGGTACATCAGTCTTGTTAAACTCACAGCAGGCTTAAAACGTCTTTAGTTACGTTTTTAATGAGATTTCCCTTTCTTGTAATATGTTCCTATTTCGGCACCAGTTTTAGTGTCAAACTATTTTGTGCTAAACCTGTCCCGAACTCCACAGCACCAGACGGCCGCCACGAAAAAATTACCCAAACATCATCACCCGAACCAAAACCGCGGAAATCAAAATATTTTCAAGATGCTGAAATGAGAAAAACAAAACAGAGCACGGGTATAAAAAGAGTACTTTATAAATAATTATTTTATTAATTTGTAACGCTATATTTTATAAAATGCTTAAAATCCATTCCTGGCACCTGTGAAACAGAGGGATATTTCAAGGGCGGTTACATAAAAACCAAGAAATATATATAGAAATATATATAAATAAACAAATAAACAGCTGAAATATATATGCTGTTAAATTTAATCAACTGTAATATCCGTGCTGGGTAACTATTTTCATTTGGCTAAAATGATTTGCTTGTAATGGCAATTTTATTTTTTGGACACTTAACAATCATGTCTACATTAAACAAGGGATTATTTTTCCCCATACGCGTGTTTCAAGCTAAAATAAACTTAAGTTTAAAGAGACCCCTGTAGTTTTTCTATTCATCGTGTGTCACCATTGTTTTGAACATGTTTCGTCGCTTGGTGTTTTAATAACCTAATTTAAGGATTATCGACAGCACCGTGTCATAGAGAAGGCAATTGGATAAATCATAGATCACATCGATATGGACTCTGGGGTATAATTACTATTTGTTTAAATACAAACTACCTTGCTGGAATAATTCAAACAAAGCTGGTGGTAAATGACAGAGCCAATCTATTAATTTTAGGTTGATGATTGTCGGTATTTAACGCTTACATGTGGTCTGTCGGCAGACCATTCCCGTTGCCAATCCAAGTGATGGCTTCTATAAATAACCTTTTTGTGTTGTAGGGAGCGTATTCTTGATACGGAGATCTATGTGCTGTCATAACGTTGTCTTGTCAATTCAATGTATGTAGATTCTTTGACTAGGTTCTGGGGAAATGTCTTGTATATGTTCTGGGGAATGTTTTGTTATGTAATGATTAATTCCTCCAAACATCTTGCAGCATGCTAAATTATTTTTGTATACATAAACTTTACTAAAAAAACCAGAAAGACCACTCAAGTCAAATTAATGATCCCAAAGCAAAGTAAAAACTTTAAAAAACTGCAAATTAAGGTACACAAGGTGAATTTTTACAGACGGGAAGCCAGATTGTTGCTCCGGAAGGGTCAGGAAGAACTTCTGACTTGGTAGCCGAGTCCGCCAAGTGGAAATTTAAACCGAGAATGAAACAAGATGAATCAATGGGATGTCAAATATATCCATGATAATATATTGTGATAAAAGGCCATACAAATTTTAAGGGCATTGATAATCCCAAGCTTGCAATATCCCTGAATTTATTCAATGGATTTACAACAACCTACTTATAACAGATATGACAAAACCATACTGATTCCATTTGCTTACATAGTATTGGAATCTTCTTTACGCTGCTGGTTTTATCTTCTTATATTATGTTCTATGACTACGTTTTGTGCATCATTTTTAAGAGAACCTCAGCACTTTTTTTGAATTATGATGAAACGAAAAAATAAAAATCACCCGGTCTCACTTCTCTGGTGGAAGTTAACGTGTTCTGAATTTGCTAGTTTTCAAAGTTTTACCTTGTTTTTAGGTTCGCGATTTTAACAGAGATTGGTATGTTAGTTTTTGATTAAAATTTGCCAAGGCAATTATTTTAACGAATTTTTTCACTAATTTGGAATCAATAATTAGGAGCGCAAAAACATCAAAATTGAAACTGTTATTTTATCTCAGACAGCTTAAGTTTTGAAGAAAAGAAACACTTTGCTAATTTATTCTTTCTTTTTCAACTAAATGGTTAGCAAAAAATAATTTGCAAGCATGTGGTTGTATCTTGTTCATATTTTGTCGATAACAATTACAAAGCAAAAAGGTAAAGAATGAATTAATCAAAAATATTAATAAAATTAAAAACAACCCCCACAGTCAGTATTTAATTATATCAATATGACGTAAATAGAATTTGCATTGGTCAATATGAATATTAAACATTTGGATTCATACTAACACTTAATGCCGATTAAGACAATTAATTAAATCATTAATTAATCATCATCGTCTCAATATCCCCCTTGGTGGTTTACCTTATCAAACTCTGTGTAGTTCTGTTTAGCCCCCCAAAAACTGTTTAATCAATTTTAATATCAAATTAATATCAAGACCTTAGTTTAATGACGATTTAATATCTCTCTAAATAATCATATCCCCTGTGTTTTACCCTTGGTGTTAAAATCACCCCAACGTTGTTGAAATGCTTAAAGAAATGTATGAATTGCTGTTTTGTTTCGTATGACAATCATATTGGTATCAACTATTAATGGGAAGACAATACCTTAAATTTTCATTTTAATGTTTGAAAATGAAATAAAGATAAAAATAAACACGTCTTCTTGCATAAACACATAATTGCATGCAAGAAAATATTCAATTGGTCTGAAAATAAAATAATCGCAAAACGCAATGGTCAACACGTGTATAAAATATAATGCAGACGAAATCATAAATGCATGTCACGGATATTTAACCATCGAAACTTAATCTCCAATCAAAACCAGAAACTAAAAATCTTAAAATTACGCTTACTGAGTTTTCTCTTTTAATTCTGCCATGTTGTTATGAAATCAAATCCAATGATTCTAGCTTAACAATGTTGCTGCATATTTTATTCTTCCGACCCGGACTCATTTTTTTTGGTGGAGGCTAACGTGTGTAACTTAATTTGTCAGTTTTCAGAAATTTGGTGATATGGAGATTGACCGGATCTTGTGGCAAAATATTTTCTTTGAAAATATAAGATGCTTTCATAATATCTTTTATTAGGATCAGTAAAAGTACTTAAAATTAACTGGTATATCATCTGCTTTACATACGTTACATGTAGCATTGACTAAAACAAAAACAAACATACTAATCCATGTCCAAATCACAATCCAGAATCAAAATAATAATTTTGAAACTGACAATTTAGGTTAGACACATGGATTTCCAACAGGGAAGTGAGGCCATTTGCTTTCCTTGATTACTTCTACACACAACCCAAAAGGACCAAGAGGTAAAAATTGATTTGTTGTTTAAACACACGAGCTTCTAGATAGATATTTTATAAAAAAAATTCAACTGATTTGCATCTCATCAGTTAGTCAGAGAAACTGACTGATAGCTGAATAAGAATCGTAGCAAGAAGCTTAACTTCAAAGTTATGTTAGAGAATCTTAATTTTCTTATTACGTTAATATTTGGGACTTATACAGCCCAATGCATTAAGAACAAACATACAGGCCCATGTTCAAAAATAAAAAGGCTTGCAATAAAAAAGCAAAGTAAAAACTTTTAAATCTTTTAAATTGGTACTTTGAAATGACCTTAAATCTGTAATACAAAAGATAATAAAGCTAACAAAATTAAATAAATAATATTTTATTTATTTGACATATTTACGTTCAAAGTAAAATCTGATTCTTTCATATACATGTAAGTGGTAAACATATAACTGATCTTTCACTTGTAACACTGTACACAATCAATTGTATCAGATTTACTGTCCGAAAAGAATTCATTCTTATATTGTCTGGTTGTAATATGTTCAACTCTTTGTTTAACTTGCAAAAATGTTGAAGATGGTTAAAGTTTGATGTTTACACCTCAATCTTTACAATATAAACGGTTCCTTTAATTCATACATTGAAGTCTAACACGCATATATATTCTCCAAAAATAACGATACAATATGCTCAAGAAATTGGGAAGTGTTCTTGCCTATTGCTGTTCTTGAAGTCCAATCCTCATATTTTCAAACTGTTTCTGATGCAACGTGCTCAAAATTAATCTGTTGCCGGATATGGAAAAATGTTCATGTTCTTGCCTATTGGCTGCTATTGAAGTCCAACACTCGAATGTTTTCCAATCGTTTCTGATGCAATGTGGTCTTATTCTATTGCCAGATTGGCAAATGTTTTGTCCATGTTCTTATTCATCGACTGCTCTGACAAATCTGAAAATATAAAATGATATAAAACTGTTAACGATCTGACAAAATCAGTGGTGAGACTTTAACAAATAACCTAAAAAATAATACAATAAATTGCTATATCAGAAAATTATATTATATTTATCATATTAATTTAATCCAAGAAGAAATTATATAACCACTGCCTTGGTCGTCATTTAAAAATTGATCATCGAAATTATTTCACTATCATCTTTTATAATTTTTAGTTTATTTAATATGTTATTGGTTGTTATTGTTATTGCCAAGTACTAGTAAATTTTATTTATTTACAAATTTCTGTAATTTAATTTGTTTAAATAATTATTTCAAATCAAAGAACTAAATGAAACTGTAAATAGTAATTACCTGAGATAAACAAGAACTGCTCCATATATCGCAACACTGTGGTGCTTTCTCTTGCTTCTGGACTAAGTTCTATATTAAGAAGTCATTCCTGGAATACATCAGTATTTGGAGTACATCTTATGTAGAGATGGTGGAATCATTGCTTCCAGTGATCATGTCCATACTGTCTTCCAGGGAATCCTTGGAAACTCCATACAGTCTCCTGGTCTTAATTTCCTCTATGGATTCATTCATTGTTAAAAGTTGTTCCATCAAAGACAAGTCTTGATCCATCAAAGAAGCCTAAAATCAAATCAAAATTTGTTTTTAATTTTCATTCTATTCTAAAAGTATTATTAAACTTACTAGGTATACATTTATTAAATATTAGAACAAAATGAAATTAAAATTTTATTTTTCAATTTACTTTTTTTTACCAAACTACAATCTTAAATTCATTATGTTTTTTAATGTTGATATTTTTTGTTATGTTAGTATTTATTTTTTATTTTTTTTAAAAAGTTAAAAATGTTTTTGATAAAAGCTCTTAACTGAAAATAAATTACAAATTCAAGTAGTATAAAAGTGCTTACCATTTCAGATTGCAGTCGTGACAGAGCTGAATCAATAGACGACGGTTGCTTTCTTGGTTTCTGTTCCTTTTCCATCATTTTCTCTTTAAAGCTTTCTGCAGCTTGTACTCTGTCGAAGTACAAGGATCTGCAAGCATTTGACAATTCGATTGAAGCTGTGTGCTTATCCATTATAGCAATCCACTTCGCTGTAGTCTTTCTAACCAGTTGGTGTGTTCTAAAGCTGTATAATTACAGTTGTGATTTTAAAGTGTGTATAGCGGGCCTTTTTATACCCTGAGTCACTCTATCTTGTCACCTCTTATCATATTTGTATCTCATATTCGTTCACAGGAGGCGAACAACGGATTTCTTTGAGTAGGGTAGACCAATTGTGTTTAAAGAATTCAAAACTTGACCTAGAGTCTAAGAAGGGGGTATTGCTCGTGTAACCAAACTGGGCATTATCTTTTGGTATATAACAAATAGTCTGTCAGGCGCACTCTCGCTAGAAACTGACCTAAATTGCAAATAATCATGTTGGTCCAATGACGACACTTCCCTGTAGGAAATCTATACATGCACCCAAGCTTGTTCTGTGAGTAAGCAGGAACGCAAGTTAATCAGTTGTAACGTAATGTGAAAAAAACCTGCAACGACAACAAGGACCTCCTGTAAAACTCCCAGACATCATTTAAAGAATTCGCTATATAGTAACTCAAGCTAAACATGGATATTGGAACCCTGTTGAAAGAATAATTTTATTTTTATGTTGAATATCTTTTACTTGTTTGCGTTGTTGTACCCACAATAGTAATAGTGGTTTACAAACAAGTCAATATTATTTGAGTTCTATTAAGACAGGTGGAGAAAACGAGATTACTCAAGCAAATTGTCAACCTCGACCAGTAAAACAACAAACATTTTACACAAGGATCTACCTCTCACCTATTCAAGTCACTGATTCATCCGCACGGCCACCAAAACCTCACTAAGACTGCTGTAGACGTTAGTCTACAAATCCATGGTCTCTCACCGCTGTGAGTTCGAGCCCCACTCAGGCCACATGTGGGAAAGTGAATTCGCTGGCCTTTACTGCTTCACCTAGTATCAGTATAATGTGACTGGGGGAGTAGTACGCTTGCCTGCGGCGTACGGACTCCATGGACTAGTACGTTAAAGTCGCCCTGAGTGCGCACTAGTACAAGGCAGCCCATAAAACACTTGCACTTCACATGCATAGACGAACTTGTTCATAGATTAATCCATAGAGATTATTAAAATAGTCGTGTCGCGAATAATTGAAAAATTGGTGATGCGAAGTTAAGCAATATTCAACACAGCAACCAAGACCTCACTAATGTAAGATGATTGCCATGAAAAAGGAGTTGAGTTGTGTAACGGTGTTTAACGCCCCAGAGTTGAATAGTTCACTTACATCAAGATCCCAGGTAAAGGCGAAGGGACAGAAATTTTTCCCATGTATTGCGCTGATGGCATTATACAGCAGGGTTCTTTATCGTGCAACGCCTACACTTACACCGAGACGCCAGGTAAAGGCGAAGGGACAGAAATTTCCCCCATGTATTGCGCTGATGGCATTATACAACAGAGTTCTTTATTGTGCAACGCCTACACTTACACCGAGACGCCAGATTAAGGCGAAGGGACAGAAATTTTCTCCATGTATTGCGCTGATGGCATTATACAACAGAGTTCTTTATTGTGCAACGCCTACACTTGCATTCAGACGCCAGGTAAAGGCGAAGGGACAGAAAACTTACCTGTGCATTGTGCTGATGGCATTATACAGCAGGGTTCTTTATCGTGCAACGCCTACACTTACACCGATACGCCAGGTAAAGGCGAAGGGACATAAATTTTCCCCATGCATTGCGCTGATGGCATTATACAACAGGGTTCTTTATTGTGCAACGCCTACACTTGCATCGAGACGCTAGGTAAAGGCGAAGGGACAGAAAACTTACCTGTGCATTGTGATGGCATTATACAGCAGGGTTCTTTATCGTGCAACGCCTATCGTGAAACGGGACCTTGTTTGTTTTAAGAACCGTGACTTTCATTTCGTAATGCCGAGTGGTTGGCGAAAGAAAATCACTACCCACTTTCAAGTCTTCGGTAATAACCGATAGAGGTTTGAACTCACGGCCTCCCAATTACGGAGCGAGCACGCTACCAACTGAGATACCGTAGTGTTTAACCTTGAAAGAGGAAAGCTACTGGCAAGTAAACGGTAGCAACAACAAAGATATATCTGGAATTGCACCAGGCCAAAAGTGGAAAGACTACTAGATTTTAAAGAAACCTCACTTTTTATATCAGACAAATGTTTTGCACTCAGAATTATTTTAAAATACCCATAACCTAGTATTAAACTATGTTTTTTTTATTTTCTTCTGTATTCTAAGCCAGTTTACTGCATGAATAATATTCTACTGTCTGTGACAGTGAAGTTACCATTTTCCCATAGAAAATTATATAAATCTTAATATTATTCACTTACTTGTAGCTAGTCGTAACAGAAACTCTGTATGCACATCCGTGATTAGCGTGGAATATTTCTGCATAGAGCAAAACGTTAGCGCTACGATAAGTTAACATGTTAAAAACCAGACAAATGACGGACCATGTTGCTCATATGACGTAATACGTCAGCAAGGACATTACTTCCGGTGTAAACATCGTCATTTTCGCCATGTATAAAGATCCCATAGCGCCAACATTTTCCTTTCTACAGAAACGCTTTATGACAATCACGGATGCGCATACAGATTTTCAGTTACGACTAGGCACAAGTAAGTGAATAATATCAATTTTATTTAGCTTTATTTGATTTTCTATGAAAAAAGCGTAACTTCACTGTCACAAACAGGCCGACTGTGACAGTAGGTGGTACTGCTACTTTAGAACAAAGTTCGATCTCAAACAATGGGCTTTTGGTTTATTTATATTTAAGGTATAAAACATATTTGTGTAGTTTCATATTCTTTTGGTACAAGGGTATGTATATTGAATATAATCCAAGACATATTGTCACACAATTTTATAGATACTGTAAAAAGAACAATTTTCGCTTGGGTAAAATTATTTCGCGCTAAAGAAATTACTGCGAACATTTTACCCACGCAATTAAGTCTACCATACAGGTTAATAGCTTATATTGGTTACGCGAAAATTTCACAGACGCAAAATGCCAGATTTCAGAAATCACAAAATTTTTTTACACCGCTAAGATAACCCCCTTTCCAGTATTTAAAAGCAAACCCGAAGCTGCCAAGATGCCAAATTTTGTGTAAAGTATTACAAAAACGTAACGAAAACCATTATTAGGTTATGAGTCAGAAGTGGGCTTGGCTTGAACAACTAATAAGTCAAGAAATATGTGTTTAGATTTGAAGCTTTACAAATTATATGTATCGAGGGGCGTTGTATTAAATTAGACATAAAAATGCCGTTGAGTCATAACTATGTTGTAAATGGTAACCTCGAAAAACAAGAGAAATAACAGAGGTTAACGTAAATAATATTGAGTTATGTGGGGGTTATAATCGAAGTGACTTGAAACAAGTTACATTTTAAAAAAAGACAGTATATTCTGGCAGTGAATAAAGCAATAAGCAAAAACCTCATATTTTGCACACCTACACATTGAACATTGAAGAAGTACAATACAGACCTGTCGAAAGTTAAACACCGAGCTAACGAAAACGACTCAAAGCTCTGTCGAATGGCCGAGATTTGGATAGGCAGTGACCGAAAATATTATATAATATTATAATATAGCAGCTATCGCAATTTTGTCGAGATATAGCTAACGAAGGGTCAAGATGAGCTGTCTGACTGGCGCCAATTGTCGAGATATAGCTAACGAGCTGTCTGACTGGCGCCAATTGTCGAGATATAGCTAACGAAGGGTCAAGATGAGCTGTCTGACTGGCGCCAATTGTCGAGATATAGCTAACGAAGGGTCAAGATGAGCTGTCTGACTGGCGCCAATTGTCGAGATATAGCTAACGAAGGGTCAAGATGAGCTGTCTGACTGGCGCCAATTGTCGAGGTATAGCTAACGAAGGGTCAAGATGAGCTTTCTGACTGGCGCCAATTGACGTGTCATTCAAGCATGCCGGGTCTTTGTTGGAACATTGTGGGCATGGCTGGCGAACCGTCAATTCGTTCTTTCGACAGGTCTATATTGTTTATTAAGTATGGCGCTTTATACATAATCATATGTATCATAAGACAGTATTTCGACAAACAATAAACAGTCTAGTCATATCTACGTTTTTTTTCTGCAACGACGGAAAGTACATATGAAAATAAACACACAAAAAAACAACAACATAAACAATGCAGTAAATCATTAGTGAATTTTGTGGGGTTGAACTCCAGAACAAATGATGAACACTCAAAATAGCACACTGTCGTAATGCTCAGAGTATAGGCAAACAACATTGGCCTGTTCGTTTGACCTTTGATTTAAATAATGAACGAGTAAATTTAAGTAATAGTATTTGGTCTATATGATGTGAACACTGATCATGGACAATGTGTATATGTATTAACTGTGAATCCTAACAAGGCCCATGTATTGGGTGGAATCTCCGAAATGAATATTCCTAGAGGTAAAGAATGGTCAAACGGAGAGGTCAATGTTGTTTACCTATAATGTTGAAAGACGGGAGGTACAATATTTCATTGCAAAAATAATATCAACAACTTAATTGATAGCCGATTTATAGGCGATCTGAGGTCATTTTACAAGTTGGATCAACCGTAGAGTTATTTATACAGTACAGACTTGTCGAGAGCTTAACACTGAACGAATGGAAAGGAGTCAAAACTCGGCTTCAGATTGGCCGACATATGGATTGCAAGCAAACAACAGAAAACTGTCGTTTAATAGATAGAAGATACCGATAAGTTGTCGAGATACTAGTCCGACTAATCAGTCCATTAGACCCCAATTTTAACAAGTCAAAAATTAAAATGGGGGTTTAGTGGCTGATTAGTCGGACTATCAAGATCATGTTACGAGTTGAGTTGAGGAATGGTGTTTAACGTCCCAGTCAAGACTATTTCACTTATATCGAGACGTCGTCAGCTATAGGCGAAGGTGAAGAAATTTTGCCTGTGCTGTGCGCTGATGGCATTATACAGCAGGGTTCTTTATCGTGCCAAGCCTACCGTGACACCGGACCTCGTTTATTAAAAGTTCCCATCCGAAAGAACCGTGTTCTTCATTTCGTAATGCCGAATGCTTGGCGAAGGAACAGTCACTTTCAATTCTTGGTTCCGAGACCCGATCGGGGTTCGAACCCACAACCATGCAGAAATGTTGTCAGTGCGTTGCACCGATGGCATTATACAGCAGGGTTCTTTAGCGTGACACGACTACCGTTACACGAACCGTGACTTTCATTTCGGAATACCGAGTGCTTTGCGAAAGAACAGTTACTACCACTTTCAAGTCTTGGGTCAGACCCGATCGTGGTTCGAACCCACAACCTCTCACTTACGGAGCGAGCACTCTACCAACTGCGCTACCGCAGTGGTCCATACATGTTACGAGGGACAGAGATGAGCTTCCGTATGGCACACTTAGGTGTTAAACTTTTGACAGGTCTGTACTGCAGATTAATGAGTATATCTATTATTGACAATTAATAATTATCTGCCTGTGAGGTAAAACAATAACTGTGACTATAGTAGTAATTACTCATTAGTATTGACAAGTCATACCTATACAGGTGTAAAAATTAATCAATCAACGGGCGTTTAACGTCATCAATACCAAATGATCGGTAGAGTTGAAATAAATCTGGAATTAGCCGGTTCTAAGTTTATTTGCATATTTTTTAATGAAAGAAGCAATTATTTCACATTTAACCATTGAACTGCCAAGAAATGGTTTTAACTTCCATTGCCGTGCAAAACCACTGCTGCGGTAGCACAGTTGGTAAAGTGCTCGCTCCGAAAGTGGGAGGTCGTGGGATCGTGTCGGACCCAAGACTTGAAAGTGGTAGTAACTGTTCTTTCGCAAAGCACTCGGTTTTCCGAAATGAAAGTCACGATTCGTGTAACGGTAGTCGTGTCACGCTAAAGAACCCTACTGTATAATGCCATCGGTGCAGTGCATTTCTGCATTTTCGCGTATAGCTCGCGCGTCCCGATGTAAGTGAAATATTCTTGACTGGGACGTCAAACTCCACTACTCAACTCATTATCTTGCAAAGCAAATACAGCGCACTAGCAGAGTTTTAATACAATAAATCACGAATGTAATCAAAATCAAACATACATGTACTAATCCATGTCCGAATCAGAATCCAGAAGCAAAGTAAAAACTTTGAAACTTACACGTGAACTTCCACCAGGGAAGTGACGCCGGGTGTTCTGGAAGGGCAAAAACCTCCTGTTTAGCTAGCTACACCCGCCACGTGTGTATTTAAAATTGTGTGAAGGGAACATGAAACTATGGGACGTCAAATATATCCAGGGCAATCCTGGACCACAGGGGCCAGTTTCAAAAAAAAAAAAATAAAAAAATCCGATAAGTATATAAAAAAGAGTAAAGGTGAACAACGAATGGATCTTTCACTTGTAGGTGCCCCGACAAAACTCTACATTACTTTTTAAATTTGTGTCCGATCATCGTGATCTTGGTGTCATTTTGTTCCCAGATAAATATTCTTTAAGTTGGCATTCAATTTTTGGACATAATTTAAACTCTTATAAAATGTTCAAACGGAAAAAACAGAAAAACACTGTAATTTTGCCCGGTGTACATAGCTAAGCCCGTCCATGTAAAAGTAGCTTAAAATTCGCATAACGATCATGTTTTTCACTACCAGCGTCCGTGTCAACTACAAATGCTGATGTGGATCAATTATTTGCATATTGGGTACTTTTTTGTCGACAAAAGCATTTTCTAATCATATATGCATCCACAATATTTTGGAACACGATTGAATTGCTGTTGCCGTAGCAGTGCTTCCTTTGAATTTTTTTTATTAAATAATGCATTCAAAAGCACATACTTTATTACTACATAATTTTAAAAAATCAAAAATAACACATGGCACTTACTGTAAATAAAACTAGTTTTTATTCAAAATTACGTTTTGCGATAACATCATAGGTACTGGTAGCTTTAAAATGAGCACGGCAAAAACATCTATTACTGAAAGTGAGATGTATTTTTGATGTTTTGCTCGAGTATTCAACAGATCAATTACGATTTTTCAAAACCTACAGTAATTGCGCCGTGTTAATACAAGATTCACTAAAATGCGCCGATTTAACACACGAGTCACTCATTTGGCAATAAAAGCTCATTATTCAATCATTTCAATATAGGTCGTCTCCTTTTTTTTGCAATTCTAATCTTTGTTTTAAAAAATGTAATTTACAGTAGTTTCGGAGTGGATGCTTTATCTAACACATTATATTATAAGGCTTTGCTTTTCTATTCGAACTAAAAAAAAAACACCTTGATCATGAACCGTTCTCCAAGTGCTGAGGTTATTTTCTGAACCGTTCTCCATGTGTTGAGGTTATTTTCCGAACCGTTCTCCATGTGTTGAGGTTATTTTCTGAACCGTTCTCCATGTGTTGAAATTATTTTCTGAACCGTTCGCCAAGTGTTCAGGTTTTTTTAATGAACCGTTCACCAAGTGTTGAGATTATTTTCTTAACCGTTCTCCTTGTGTTGAGGTTATTTCCTGAATCGCATTCCTAGTGTTAAGGTTATTTTCCGAACCGTTCTTCAAGTGTTGAGGTTATTTTCTGAACTGTTCGCTAAGTGTTGAGATTATTTTTGTAACCGTTCTTCAAGTGTTTAGGTTATTTTCTGAACCGTTTTCAAGTGTTGAGGTTATTTTCTAAACCGTTCACTAAGTGTTGAGGTTATTTTCTGACCCGTTCTCCAAGTGTTGATGTTATTTTCTGAATCGTTCTCCAAGTGTTGAGGTTATTTTCTGAACCGTTCACTGAGTGTTGAGATTATTTTCTGAACCGTTCTCTAAGTGTTGAGGTTTATTTTCTGAACCGTTTACTAAGTGTTTAGATTATTTTCTGAACCGTTCTCTAAGTGTTGAGGTTATTATCTGAACCGTTCTCCAAGTGTGAGGTTATTATCTGAACCGTTCTTTAAGTGTTGAGGTTATTTTCTGAACCGTTCACTAAGTGTTTAGATTATTTTCTGAACCGTTCTTTAAGTGTTGAGGTTATTTTCTGAACCGTTCACTAAGTGTTTAGATTATTTTCTGAACCGTTCTTTAAGTGTTGAGGTTATTTTCTGAACCGTTCACTTAGTGTTTAGATTATTTTCTGAACCGTTTTCTAAGTGTTGAGGTTATGATCTGAACCGTTCTCTAAGTGTTGAGGTTATTTTCTGAACCGTTCACTAAGTGTTGAGGTTATTTTCTGACCCGTTCTCCAAGTGTTGATGTTATTTTCTGAATCGTTCTCCAAGTGTTGAAGTTATTTTCTGAACCGTTCACTAAGTGTTTAGATTATTTTCTGAACCGTTCTCTAAGTGTTGAGGTTATTATCTGAACCATTCTCCAAGTGTGAGGTTATTATCTGAACCGTTCTTTAAGTGTTGAGGTTATTTTCTGAACCGTTCACTAAGTGTTTAGATTATTTTCTGAACCGTTCTTTAAGTGTTGAGGTTATTTTCTGAACCGTTCACTAAGTGTTTAGATTATTTTCTGAACCGTTTTCTAAGTGTTGAGGTTATTTTCTGAACCGTTCACTTAGTGTTTAGATTATTTTCTGAACCGTTTTCTAAGTGTTGAGGTTATGATCTGAACCGTTCTCTAAGTGTTGAGGTTATTTTCTGAATCGTTCTCCAAGTGTTGATGTTATTTTCTGAACCGTTCTCCAAGTGTTGATGTTATTTTCTGAATCGTTTTCCAAGTGTTGAGGTTATTATCTGAACCGTTCTCTAAGTGTTGAGGTTATTTTCTAAACCGTTCTCTAAGTGTTGAGGTTATTTTCTGAACCGTTCTTCAAGTGTTGAGGTTATTTTCTGAACCGTTCTCCTAGTGTTGAGGTTATTTTCTGAACCGTTCTTCAAGTGTTTAGTTTATTTTCTGAACCGTTCTCCTAGTGTTGAGGTTATTTTCTGAACCGTTCTTCAAGTGTTAAGGTTATTATCTGAACCGTTCTCCTAGTGTTGAGGTTATTTTTTGAACCGTTCTTCAAGTGTTGAGGCTATTTTCTGAACCGTTCTTCAAGTGTTGAGGTTCTCTGAATCATGTTTAACTTGATGTAGATTGATTTGGATATGGGAAAGACCAGGGTCAAATGTTTGAAGCTTGATTAGTTTAATCAATTGATTATCAAAAGTTGTTTCTTGCATGTTGTTAAATATTTTGTAAACGTTTTTGTTGAAAAGAGAATCTCATTTACATTTAACACATTATGTTAACAAGAACTGTCTATTGAGAGCCAAATACCCCAGCCCCGACATTTAATGTTTTCCTTTGACCTTGACCTTTTCGATATAACCTTGATTAAGGTCATGGCACACCTTTCGACTATGAAGATTATTCATGAGTGGTCCATAGTAATTATGAGATATAACCCGGACACGATTTTACACTGACAGACAGACAGACATTACCCCCCTCCTCAAACTACTTTGCGGGGGTATTAATATGTGTGATGGTCAGAGTTCCCCAAAAAAACTACTTACATCACACCACTGGAAACCACGTTGTCATTAGATCCAGTGCCTACCAAAAGGATTTATGTAATCAGTGGTAACAAATCAAAACCACACCGGTGGTCCATGTTCAAATCACAAGGAAGAAAAATTTTTAAAAATGGCAAAATGAATTAAAAGTGTAAACTTTAACAAGAGAGAAGTGAGTTAAGAAGAAAGGATAAGACAGGCGTTTTGTAAGCAATCAAACACAAACAAAATGGTCCATTTACAAATCACAATTTTAAAATTTGAGAACGGGCACATGAATTTCCACCTGTAAAGTAACTTAGTGAGGACAGTGTCTTAATGTCGAGTGCTTGGCGAAAGAACAGTCACTACCCACTTTCAAGTCTTGGATCAGACCGGTTGAGGTTCGAACCCACGACCACTTACGGAGCCAACTGCCGAGTGGTTAGATGATAATGCAATTTCTCTATTACCCGATATTATGCCATTTATACATAAAGTGTTGTTTATTGATATTAAGAATATATATTTTGTAATCCAAGTATTTTATCCGATTGTCATATACCATTTTTAAAAAGATTTAATCATCAAAATACATTCAAAACTATGCTGGTCATGTGGTTACCTAATATAATTCATGGCGCCCGCCTCGTAGTCGTCATATTGATCACAAATATTTACGGCAAATACGGACACTAGTTAAGATATTGTGATATTAAAACAAAATATTCTATTTCCAAGGAAGAAAGTGCAGTTAATATAACGGAAGTTGCTAGTAAGTCAAATTCATTACTATTTTCAATATTTTGTCAGACAGAATTCCAAATGTCTGAAACGACGGTTTTTCCAACCCGGTCACCAGTCACATGTCGCTGTGTGAATACATTCAAATTGGTTTTGTAAATGATTTATTGATGTGATCGGTATGACATAATCGTTACAGTGTTTTAGTGAGCTAATATGGTGTATAAAGGATTAATTTGGTTTGTCTAAGGGACAGCTATAGGTTACTAAACAAATTAACATACATCAATGTCTCATCCTGAACTTCTCTTCGGTTTCCGTATCCAGAAATGTTTGTTTACAGGTACCCATAGTGGTTCTTCAGGTTGATCGGTGGGATATAATCGTTACATAGTCTCTAGGTGACCAAACAGGTTCGTCCTCCCCCGACATAAAATTTACTGACCCTGTATAGATCGAGTAGGTCACCAAAAGACTGTGTAATATTAGTTACACAGTCTGTTGGTGACTTAATATGGTTTATACAGGGTCAGTAAACTCCATATCGGGCGAGGGCGAAGCCAGAGACCAGATATGGAATTTATTGACCCTGTATAAACCATATTAGGTTACCAACAAACTGTGTAACGATTATATCCTACCAATCACCGTGCAGAACCACCGCGGATATCTGTAACAAACATACACGAATACGGAGATCGGAGTGTAGTTCAACTTTAGGATGAGACACTGCTATATGTTTTAGTAACCTATAGCTGTCCCTAGACAAACCAAAATTATCTCTTTTTGTCACCCTTCAAAGAAATGTGACGCATAGCAATGGTTTTCATTCACGATATTTTCGTCAGTAGTATAGCGATTGGTTAACTTGCCTGGGTACATGGAACGATGTTCGGAAATCTGCCGGGATACATGAGAGCACGCGACGTTTAGCGGTAAAAGGGAAGTAACTCGTACATCTCTGACGTCTAGTTACGGTAAACAAATTTGGCGACAATGCACGCAAGTCACAGAAAATATAAAATTTAATGGAAGTTAAAAAGATTCAACTGGTAACGCTTTGAAGGGTGACAAAAACGTTATACAGGTCTTTGGCAGGTAACTCGGTCCCATGTACCCCGTCAAAGATGAATGTACCCTTCGCCTGCGGCTCAGGGTACATAAATCTTTGACGGGGTACATGGGACCGTGTAACCTGCCAAAGCCCTGTATAACTTATAATATACCATATTATGTCTCTAAAACACGATTATATCATACCGATCACATCAACAAATCATTTACAAAACCAATTTTAATGTATCCACACAGCGACATGTGACTAGTGACTGAGTTAGAAATACCGTCGTTTGGCATTCTGTCTGACAAAATATTGAAAATAATAATGAATTTGACTTACTAGGAACTTCCGTCAAAGAAATCAATTGCACTTTTATTCATGGAAATCAAATATTTGTTTCGATATCACAACATCTTTACTAGTGTCCGTATTTGCCGTAAATATTTGTGATAAATATGACGTGTTTACTACGAGGCGGGCGCCATGGCGTTGATCAAGGGAAATAACTCTCATACTGACTATGACCGACATGGATTATATTAGGTCACCACGCGATAGGCATCGTCAAATGAAATTCACAGAAACTAGTGAGAGGTAGGATATCTAATAATATAAGTTTAATAACAACATTTTAGAATGACTGTAATCACGGAAATATAATACGAACATTTAATTTTGGTAACATTATCATGTAACACCAGTTGACTTACTTCTAAGTCAACCTTGACCTTTGTCTTTATGTTGGTGCTGCATAAACCACATGGAGTACCTCCCTGGAAGTGAATGTTTTGTTTATTATGGGAGAACAAATCGATCAGAAGTTTGACAAAATGTACAAATCAATCGAAAAAATATCATCTTCTGTACAAGAAGTAAGTACTCGGCTCAGTTAAGTCGAAGATGGCATTGAAAAACTAAGTGAAGCGAGACGTGATCCAACGTCAACCTCGCCACCGGAACAGTTTCGATCACAAACAGACTTTATACCTGGTCGTAATTATATACAAACTGACTTTATACGTGATGAAATGCAGTCGCCTAATTTAAGGTTCAGTAACCAACCCGGTCCCTCTCCCGATAGGTAATTTTCAGCAGCCGAGTTAGAAAGGGTTTGTTCAGATAAGATACTCTCTTAGTAAAATATCTTTACCTAATGAACTGAAAGTTTTTGGCGGAAAGCAGGGCATCTCCAAGGAATGCCAGAACAGATTAACAGTAATTTCTAATTGTGCCCGTTTCACCGCCGAAACTGCACTGAAGCAGCTGTCTAAATTTTCCAATTCCGAAGGTGAGGACGATAAATTTGCCAAGCTGTATTCTATCTATTTTGGTGGCTGAAATCAATTTTCTCCAAAGTTAATATGCAGCTCTATTAGTGAAAAGTAAATTTGACGGCGAAACTTCAAATCTATTTAAATGTTTGGAGAAAAACTCATCTGCTATATCTGGACAGTCTTTAGACAATTTGAAAATGGCAGCCGAGATCACAGCGGCAAAACAACGATTTGACGTTGATCAGTCTAGACCCGCGTCATTCCGTGGTGGATATCGCGGAAGATTATGTGGATTGTCACCGAGAAAAGGGTTTTATTCCCGACCTTCAGATACTTTTGATAGTTTCACGTACGGTCATCAGAGGCCTCCAAGATCTCAGGGACCAATTTCTGGAAATATCGAAGGCTCTGATTAATGTGTTTTGGAAATCTACCTAACAGACTTCACATATGGAAATCAATAACAACTAATGAAACAGTATTACGATGGATACAATATGTAATAACTTTGTCGTTTTTACAGAACTGTAGTAATTTTCAACTGCCTAATAGACATTTTACGGCCAAAGAAAAGGCATTTTTGAATTCAGAAATTTCAAATTTACTTCAATTAGGTGTAATTGAGAAATCAGATTCCCCAAAGTGTATATCACCTTTACATGTAGTGCCAAAGCGAAATGATACTTTTAGATTAATTGTCGATCTTCGTCGTTTAAATGATTGTATTGCACCTCCAAGTTTTCGATATTGTGACATTAACACTATTGTAGACAATATTGATGTTGGTGATGAATTAATTACTGTTGACATAAAAAAATGGGTTTTATCACATTCCGGTAAATGTGGATTATCGAGATTATCTTTGTTTTAAATGGAACAATTATGTATATCGTTTTACTGCGCTTCCTTTTGGTTTGAATATAAGTCCTTATTATTTTTGCAAAATTATTAATTGTATTGTTACATATTTCAGAGAACAGGGTCAAAGGTTATCCGCGTATGTTGATGATTTTATTCTTGGTAGTAAAGACACTAACCGTGACAGTAAATGTTTGTTGCACATATTATCAGAGTAAGGTTTTGTTGTCAATTTTGACAAATCGGATTTGGTTCCTAGTTCGTCAAAGGAGTATACTGGTTACATAATTTCCACTGCAAATAATGACGGTAATATTTTGAAAATTATTCCGAAAACACGAATTAGGAAAGTGAAACATGATGTTTCCAGGTGTTATTAGTGCACGCGGACTCGCACGTATAACCGGACAGTGTATATCTATGGACAAATACGAAAGTAGTTAGCATAACCACAGTATATGACTTCTACGGTAACTCTT
This sequence comes from Anadara kagoshimensis, assembly GCA_021292105.1. Classification (NCBI taxonomy): domain Eukaryota; kingdom Metazoa; phylum Mollusca; class Bivalvia; order Arcoida; family Arcidae; genus Anadara; species Anadara kagoshimensis. Next base: position 42,060,181 of record CM037860.1, on the reverse strand, counting down.
TTTCACATATTATTACTTAATTGAAAGGAAATTTTGAGTGCACATGTGACCCTCGCAAAATGTAGTGTAAACAAAAATGTCGTTCGTCAAGACGGGAAAGACGTTTTCACAAACGATCGATTTTAAAAAAATATATGGTAATATGCATTTTTTCAAAATAATTAATGAACAGATTGTCCCAATAAACATTTTTATGAAAGGACATTTAAAATTTATTGACATTTATTCCGAATTGAATGTAAATATTGACAAATCCCCTGTTTGTTTACATGTGACGTGGATATGATCAGCTGATCCAGCTAGGACAGTGTAACACATATCTCCTTCTAGCGGTAAAGGGGTTAAGGTGCTGACTAGAACTGACTTCAACTTCAATGACTGCACTTATCAAAATCCAGCTTGGACATAACTGATGAGGAAACTGTACATGTTGTACAATAAGATGGATCGCTGTCCCAAAAAAGTTGTGATTAAAATAACAAAAATAAAACATTCATGATGAGTTTAGCAGCTGACTGTAGTTGAGATCCACTAGGGTAAGGTCTGGATTGAATCCTTGAAAACCTCCAGGGACGGCGACTGGACTACTGATGCTGGCAGGGGATTCCAATAATTTACAGTTCTCGCTTTCTCGGGAAGAATGAATGGCTGCCTTGGAATATAAAAATTTCAACTGGGATAAAATCAACAATATCCCGCACTTGGTTCTCGAAAAAAAAGTTGATATAAGTGAATAAATGCCCATTTCTACTCCACCATCCACAGAAGTGACCATTTCGATATAATCTTTCCAGTATATCATCCCAGAATGTTCCATTTTAATTTAGGTGAATAATGAATAATCTTGACTGGGGTATTAAAAACTCCATCCCACCAGCCTATAACTAATCGTCTCGGTATCAGTAAAAAAGATATCTTCAACTCTCCAGGGATGGGGGTCCTCATGCAGTAAAACTTAAAAGGGTTGGGCTAAAATTATCATTATTTCGCTACACGCCTGTCAAGTTTTAATCATTTGTTACTAACAATGGTCTGTGCTTTAGAAAATTCTCGTCATGGTCTATCATAGTACTATATGCCTGTGAATGTTAAAGGTGTAAGAGGAGCTTACTCTCATACCACTGTCTTCATATTTAATCCACCTCAACCATGCATTTGTTGCATATTTATCATCCTCTTTAGTCTTCATTGCAGAGTAGGGCCCCCTTTTTCTATAAAATAATTTTGCAGCACAACTAAAATATGTTACAACTACAAACAGGCTGTTGTTGTCAGTAATGATTTCATCGTCGCATCAGCATTATTCGTGACACATTTCCATGCAATGATTACATGTTCATGTATGTTGTATTGTTGTGGGCCTATGTCTTTCAGATGTGCCAGTGTTTTATTGTCTCTTTTGTAGTGTCACACACTCAGGTGGGGGTGATTAATTGTGCTAGCTCACAGAGTCAGTACACCACAGACAAGCATTCCACTCCCCAATATCATTATTCTATAACCAGTCGCTAATCTACCCTCTAAGCCAAATGTGAGGATTACAAAATGAGGAAGCGGTGACTCAAATTTAAAGGTTATAAAGAGATTATACGCCAAGATTTACTAAGTGAAGAATTGTTTTTTACTCTGGAGATGTTACAAAACAACATTCAAATAAATATTCCCGTCACAACTTATGAAGGATTAAAAAGATCAATTTGTAAATCTTATTATCTTACTGATAAAATTGAGCAATTAACTCATAAGAAGACATCTGAAAGGAACAAGACATATTTATATAATTTTCATTAAATATTTTGACTCAGAACCAAAAGTCGAATCCAAATGGGAGAATGAATTTAACTTGCCAGAAACTTTTGATTGGAATATAGTTTATATTAATATGTCACAAAATTAAAATGGCTAAATTTGCGGATTTTAGTTAAAATTTCTGGAACATATAAATTAATAAAAAAGATAAAAATTACTAATAACTCTGACTGCACATTTTGTATCTCATTTGAAGAAAATCTATGTCACCTGTTTTTTGACTTCGAATAAGTAAGGGATATCTGGAATAACATCGAGACTTGGATATTTGAAACTACAGATAAAATTATTACTATTGGTATAAAAGATTAAATATTCAGAATTCTGAGTCAAAATAATTATAATACTAACCTCATTATATCCTTAATAAAACAATATATTAGTTTAAAGCGCTATATAATAAGCAACAGTTTCATTTTCCGGAACTGAAAACATATACAGTCAAACTTGTCTATAAAGGCCACCCAAGGGAACCAGTGAAATTGACCTTGATATACAGGTTCAAAAATATGAATAAAGAGCAATTGGGATATAATTCTACTGGCCTTTATAAGCAGGTGGCCCTTATATATATAGGTGGCCTTTAAGGCAGGTTGGACTGTATTGCAGAATATTTTATCATCAAAAAGAAGAGTTCTACCTCCTATCACAACAAAAACAACTTCAACAAAACTGGAATCTTCTCAAAACTTTTCACTGTACACTGTAGTATGCTGCATGAATTAATCAGAAGTTAATTTCAAGCATTTTTTTCTGTCTGACTATTTGATTATATACAAATATATTTATCTTAGAATCAAGAATATTGTTTGTATATACATCATATTTATGATTAGATTGATATAGATAAACAACTTTGACCCGTCCGCTTGACCTTTGATTAGAATATTAATGCGAACGAGTGTATTTATGTTAAGAATTCAAGTGGGTTTATTTTGTCTGCATGGTGCGAACACTGATCTTGTGCCTTGTGTATACATTTTAACTGCGAATACTACTACTACCCATGTACTGGGTGGATCCTTTTATATTGATATTCCCCATCAAAGGTCAAAATTGTTTGCAGTTACATATCCATATGTGGGTGTATGAGGGATTGAAAGACTGTATGTGCCGTTGTGTTGTTTTTGTCACTTGTATATATTGTAAAATGTAAAAATAAAAAAGTATGAATAAAAAAATCAATTCATGCGCAGATTTCATTGTTAATTTGTTTGATAAACTTTAATTTTTTACATACCACTAAAAGGTTGTTCTTTTAGTCACTATTTATGTAATTTAATTATAAGCATTGCATTTAAATTAAGTTTAATCTATTGAAAATGAACAAAGACTGTAATCACTTTTGTATAAACCAACTACTAGGAATTTTTTCATTCTAGTTATTTCTCATTAGACAAAACTAGAACTAGAAGAGCCATATATCCCCCACCCCAACATTTTATGTTATACTTATTGGAAATACTATTGGTTGGATGATTGCGGTTATACATTGCAGTTAAGATTATATCATTTATATAGAGACGTCACCAGCTTTAGATGACATGTCAGAAGCTTTCACTTTTGCTGTGTACTCAGGCAATGCACAGGGAGAGTTCTTTAATGTACCACGTCTTTTGTGACACATGACATCAGTTTTAAAGGTTTATCCCCCTTGCCCTTCATTTCTGAAGTGATTGGCGAAAAAGAACATTCACTACCTATTTTGAAGTCTTTGTCAGACCTGACCGATGTCGAATCCATGACTTACCTACCTTTTAGATCTCTTATTTGATTATTGCTCTTTGAAAGCAAAATACAAAAACCCAAACATACCATCAAATAAAGCAGAATTATCAAATCTTACAGAATGGTTATATAGAGTTTATTTCTCAAGAAAGCAATTATAACGCGTAACATTTTATGCAAATTATTTTTTCTATAAATGTGTCCAACTAATCACAGTAAAGCCCATGAAATCGTGCTGTGGATTTATTTGGACAAGGTTTGCACGGGTTGTCGAGACTAAGAGGGTCATAATACTTATTATACTCTCCGCCAGTTAACAAGGATCTTCATATGATAAATAACTACAAACGCTGGTCACTGTGCACGTGTGTATATTCAAGGTAAAACAGACGGAAAGAATATATACATAATAATATCTGAAGTGGAAGACGGAACAGTCCGGACATATTATCATACTGGCGTCACCACTTTTCTTTTTTTTTTTCTTTTTTTTTGAATTGTGAATGTCTGTTTGTTAAAGAAAGTAAGAACACTATTTTCAATACAAATAATTACATGCTTAGGAGCACCATCATCAGGTAGACTGCCCTCCGGTGAAAGGGGATTATTCTGCCCCGCACAATAAAATAAAATCAATAACATAAAAAACATAGAACACAAGTTATTTTGTTATTACTGAGTGGGAGTGTGATTAATATTTACAACATAGTCATTAAACCTTTGAGGCATTCTACGCTCTCGTTTAGGTCTTGTTAAGGAATTACTATCAGCAATATCAGAGCTTTTGACACTATCCAACTCTGAATTATTATCATCATTCAAATTGTCAGTTACTGGATGATGGGCGTCAGATTGTACCAAGTCCTCTGGTAGAGTATTTATAACGGGCGGAATGTCAGGTAACTTTATTTGATCCTCATTTTTACGAGTTATTGGTATTGATGATTCCTCATCGTCGTTATCATCCGATAATTCTATGTCAGTTAATGTAGACTGTAGAACAAATCCTGGAACTTTATAGCAATCTGTTTGACGAACACGGTAAGACGAGTTTCTTAATTGTGATCCCACAAACTTTCTAATATTGCACCATTTCCCATCTATTGTAGTGACTAAATAACGATCTCGTGCGTATGATTTGTTGCGATCACAATGGAGGTATACTAAGTCACCAACTTGAAGATTAAGAGGTGTTGGAGTTTTCCAGAGGGATTTTTAGCCTTCTCACTGTATGGATGATTGTTGATTCTATATAAATGTTGTTGTTGAATGATTTGATCGTCATCCATAGGGATCGCAACGTTGGTGAACTGGTCGCGTTTAGTCCACATTTCTCTAGCTGAAAGTCCTCGATTTCTTATGCGACTGTTTAGGCGCGCGACTGCTAAAGATAGCTGTAATTGTGTTATTTGGCGACGGTTAGGTTCCTGTCGTAAAATTTCGTCCTGGATTTCTTGAACAGCTTTTTCTGCAATAGGGTTTTTGTTTTTGTTTTTGACGTTACCAAGTTCAATAGAAATTCGGTACTGAGATAGTAGTTCATCTTTTATGAGTGAAGCGAAACCTGGAGCCGAATCCGTGCGTATTACTGCATATGGTCCATCGAGTGGTCGCATTTCGATACAAAGACGCAACAAAGCATCACGTAGGGTATTATGTTTTTCATCTTCTACCATTATGGCGGACGTATATGAAGTAACATACTCTCTAAGTAGCAAAATAAGCTGTCTTTCACGTTTGATAACATCCGCAGCAAACAGTACTCCTACAGTATCTGGAGGGTCAGACGTGCTTTGTTCAGTTAATGTGAGTGTTGTCTTTTTTAAAGCAGAACATTGTTGACAAGCCTTAGAGATTGATTCAATGCTTTTATCCATATCCAGGGCAAAGAAGTATCTGTGTGTAACAGCTTTCAGTTGGTTCATTGATGGGTGATTTAGTTTTATGTGAAGTGAAGTTAAAAATCCATCAACCACATCTCTTGGAACAACAATACACTCGCGATCCGGTACAAATGGAGCATTCCTGCGAACAATTAATAATCCATCTTTTGCGATGGAAACAACATTTAGGTACCTCTTAATGTCTTTGATATTGGTCAATTTTTTGGACGGACGTGTTCCTTGTTGCAAATGTGCGTGAACGCGACGAAGTTGTGAACATTCAGATTGTATTTGTTTCCAAGTAGATCTGTTGGTATATGGAAGCCGAGAAGAACCATTTACTATATCATCCACAGATAATTGACGAACTATAGACTCCTCAGATTGCTGAATGAACGTGCATATTTGACAATTTGGTTCGGTGCATTCTGGTGCATTGCGACTTGCGAAATCGGATTGAAGTATTGACGAACCAGAGACATGCCTTATTGAAACCTGGTAACGACTAGCAGTTGACAAAAAGGTTGAGACTCGAGGACTTGCAGAGAACTCTCCTCGGCAAAGTTTTTCAAAAGCTTGGACGCAGGGTTTACTGTCTGTGAGGATACATGCTTTGAGATTAGACTGGATGATATATGGGCTAAAATGTTTGACTGCGGCAGCAATAGAAAGAGCTTCCACCTCACAAGGCAACCAGGTAATTTGACCTTTGCGTAATTTTGCACTGAAGAATCCTGATAAGTGAACAACTTCATCACGGGTGATGTACAATGTGGCTCCAAGGCCATTCTTTTTTACAGAACCGTCAGTTACTATCCACAGTTGGTCAGATGCTTTTGGAAGGGTGATTGAACAATTAGATTTGAGTGCTTTCTGAGCTTTGTGCCAAGCAGAAAGGAGATCATCATTCCAGAAGACTTTGTCCTTAGATTCGTGCCCTGCTATTGCATCTTCTAGTGGACCCAACAATGAAGCAGTGCCTTTGACAACTCTTGACAAAACTTTGTAGGCACCAATATATGACCGCAGATTGGTAACCGTAGTAGGAGGTGAGCATGTTGACAAAGTGGAAATCCGATGTGGAATTGCCTGAATTGTTCCTTGACGCCAAATCCAACCTAATATAGTTGTTTGTTTTGGAGTGATAACGGTTTTCGTTGCGGACAAATTTAGGCTGCATCTTTCGAGGCGTTGTAGAACCTGTTTCCAATTTAACAACAATTCATACACAGTGTTCCCACCTATATATAAATCATCAGCCACTTTTGCTACATAACCTTCCTGTACTAAATCGCCCAGCACTCGACAAGTGAGCTCCTCTAAAGCGGTCTCCGATCCCGGCATGCCCATAGCAGATCGCACATACACACGTACACCACGATAAGGTGTGACAACTCCACAGTATTTTTGGGAGTCATCTGACAAGGGTATTTGATAGAAAGCTTTTGTTAAGTCCGTTTTAATCAAGTATGACCACTGCGCAATCTGTCTAAGTGTAGACTCCACATCAGGCATTAAAGATGGTTGGGGTTTACTATAGCGACCCACATCTGCGAAAGCAGTTACTAACCGGAACCCACTATTAGGTTTCTTGATTAAGAATGACGGGTTGAGATATTCAACTGATATGTTCAAATCTTCTGGACGTTTGAAAACACCAAGTGCTTCTAAATTATCAAATTGATGTTGTAATTCACCCAACTGAGTTCTAGAATACTGGGGAACTCTGCCTTTTCTTTGAGGGGGTTGAACAGGACCAATGTTGACTTTTGCCATGATTTGACCAAATGCACCATTGTAACCGTTGAACTTGGGGTTAAAAACGTTGTCATAATCTGATAAGACATTAGTAAATTCTTGTCTTTGACTGGCATCCAGTATGCCATCTGGATCAACTGAGACTTGTTCAGAGAATTTTGCTGAGGGAGATTTGTAGCCCTGGTTTTCACTTTTACTTATATAAGAGTCCACAACACAAGTGTCAGAAGCTATAGTGCATCGAACTTTGCAAAAATGTTCATCACGTTTAACTATTTTAGGGTCCATTGATGAGTTGACAATACGGAGTTTTCCTGCCACACTGGAAACTAAGTTTGGTGTAGGCCAAAGGTCAGAGATAGACGATTTGTTGAAATCGATGTGTGGCTCTATAGCGAAAATTTCATCATTATTAGGCAAGTCCTTAGGGAGCTCAACTTCAATATAATCTCCAGGCCATACTGTTGTGTGGTCTGGTGCTCTAAGAACATGTGTCCTCCGGACAGAATGTTGATCAAGTGGCTTATCAGTTGAACCATATGTATATGAAATGTCATGGCCAATCATAATTTGACGCTTTGCAGGACGGACTGAGATGTCATTTTTCTCCATGAAGGGTATTCCTGCTAGAACCTCTGTGTCTAAATTTTCAACTACTAAACCTTCAAAATATAAGCTGTGACTTGCTCTAGTAAAATAAGGCGTGTCTCACCAACCACATGTAGAGGTGATGACCCATCTGCTTGATGGGCAGATTGGGAACTTTCAGTTATTTTAGCTCCGAGACGTTTAGCTAGTGAAGTGCGTATCATGTTGCCTGTGGCTCCACTGTCAATAGTTAAGCGAACTGTATGGTGTCTATAGAAGGTGTCAATATATGGGGACTGTCTCACTTGAACTCTACTAACAGACATATTACTATTATTTTCGAGAACTATTTCATCTTCAATATCGTCACTGTCACTAAAATCATGATCAGACAATATATTGGCGACTCGTCGGGCCCTGACCATAAATTTCTTATCCTGGGCTGGTAAGTAGTTGCATTTGCTGAGGAAGTGTCTATCTGGGCGCCCAGCCTCTTTACATAGGGGCATACTATACTTGCTCGTGAAGGTGGAGTATTAGCACTTGTTTGATCCTTATGCTGCTTGGATACTTTGAATCTAGAAAATTTTGAAACTACAGACCTCATAGCTTTGGCATCCTCAGAAGTATGCAATTCATCAAGAAGTGAATCAAGCGCCTGGGATATTTCAGGTTTAATAGATGAGAGAGTTCTAGACCGAAGATCAGTTCCATAGCGCTGTTTGACTAATTTAGGTAAATCGGGGTGAATAAGTCTAAGCCATGTAAGTACAACAAAGTTTTCTAAAGTTGGACTGATCTCTTCGTCCTCTGTAATAGGTTCCCCATGATGAGTAATGCCGGAATCACGTCGAAGAAGGTTATCCTCTATGAAGGCCATCAACCTTTGGAATAAATCCTCAGGGCGCTCATCTGGGCTAAGATGTATTGTTGAGAAGTCAATGAAGTGGCCCCCGGTCTTCTGAAACCCATAATGTAATCGTATGGTTTGCCATATATGGTCCATAGAGGTGCAGTTCTTCACAAGAGTACTGCGTGAGATCACAGGACAATAATTAGCTATTTGTCCTAACATGAGCTCAAGTATGTTTACTTTTTGTTCTCGTGTACGACGGCTGGCCTCTGGGATATCTTCACCATCATTATCAAACCCACGGTAGGGGGCCCCTTTTGTCTTTTTACCCCATTGAACACCATCAACTAGGAAGGGGGCAAAGTTCTTGTCTAGGGATAGCGTGTATGTTAAGTTTTGTCGCCAATTTTCGAATGAATTGACAGTTTCTGTTTTACTTAAACACCATTGCTTTGGTGCTCTGTGGGTGTTTGCCATCGTGACCTCGTTCACTGTAAACAATCTTTTACAGAGTAGCTATGACAGGATTGTCAATTACCATTAAAAATCACTAAGACGCAGATTCGAGAACCGCTGCCACCACGCCAGTTAACAAGGATCTTCATATGATAAATAACTACAAACGCTGGTCACTGTGCACGTGTGTATATTCAAGGTAAAACAGACGGAAAGAATATATACATAATAATATCTGAAGTGGAAGACGGAGCAGTCCGGACATATTATCATACTGGCGCTCCACAGCAAACAGGTGATTCATTCTGTTTGTTTAAATAGGCTTTTCTTATTTGTAGGTTTGGAATAAGTGTGTCAGCGATCGTCTGACTTCTTTTGCGCTTCGTTGCTAAAGGTTCTACGATACAAAATGTTACGGATGCTATAAGGTAAAATTTTGTTTTTGGATGTGGTTCCTGTATGTTGCCACTCGTTGTCAGTTTAATTCCAAACTTTGAGTAAATAGACGGATAGACCGATGAATGACTCAATTTTCCTTTAGATGTGACACATATTTTCGGCAGTTTTGGACACGATGGAAGTTCGTAAGGCGTACTTGGCATCATAGGTTCAGCACATTCATAAGTTCCTTGGCTATACTCAAAATTATACTGATATAATTTTGGCGCACTAAAGTAATAATTGTTTCCTCCAGGTTTGATAATATTTTGTGATATAAATCTTTTTGTCGATTTTACAAGGATTTCTGAACTTCTGTTTGCAGGGATATATAATTCAAATTCTTTCAAAACTATCACCTTATCCTTTTTGTCACCGTAAATCCATTTGTGTTCAATCAACCAATCAGAATTTGGAATCTGGAATACAACTTCATCACCCCGATAGAGACGAGTCAAATCGATAGTTCCATTTGGTATTGACGAATTAACGGACTGTTGTTGTGCTGGAATGTAGACAAATTTTCGTATATTTACACCATCACACATATCTCTGTTTAACCTAGAAGAGATAACACTGTCACTGATTCCTCCATTTTCGATAGCGTCTGTACAGTATTTTGGCATAACATTACCGTTTTTATATCTTATCAAAGTACATGCCTCTCGTATTATGAATAACTGATGAATCATTGAGTTAATTAACATCTCAAGTATAGAAAACCTATAATTGGTTTCTGTTTCCTCAAATTGACCATTAGATATCTGGTTTGGTATATTCCGAATTCTCTCAGAATTTAAACGAACAGCCGTTGCCCTTACAGCTGATGCAAATGATTCCATCAGGAAATCTTGTTTTTCATACATATCTCTGTAAAGTCCCATAAGTGTTTGGACATCAATCTTTGTTGCTAAACATGTATTTTTTGATGCAAGAACACCTTGTACAGTAGCAGAGGCTAAAGTTTTACCTTCGTAAATAATTCTACATAACTCATCTACGATTTCACTTAGTATTGTTTCATATTCATCAATTGTGGATGGTTCGAATGCTGGTTTATACAAGTCATATTCTTTTAGAAATACGTCGACGTATTCCGAAAGTTCCTTTTCATTTAACATTTTGTTCATCGCTTTATTGATCAAAGTTTTTAGGTTAGGAAATGCTTTAGATGTTGATATTATTTTAATTTTTAAGTCATCGCCAATTTTTCTTAAACGGGTAAAGTGGACTTTGTTTATCTTATCAAATTTTACACTGTTCACAATTGTTTTTGCTACGGCTGCTAATCCGTCTTGTAGTTGTAACATTTTATTTATACTGCAAAAAAAGGGTTTACATAAGCTGTAGATGCAATGGCTACATTTAATAGTCGACCAACTTTTTCCGCCATATTAGACTCAGTAGCTTGTCGAAGTAATGTACTTAGTTTGTTTTTTATTGTTGATGCAATTTTGTTTTGTTTACTGTTCAAGTCATTATAAAGAGAATAAAAAAGTTCTAGATCTGACTTTGATTTTTTGGAATCAAAATTCACGAACGTAGTGAAATATAATCCTAAACTTGAAAGTAAATCCTGTATTTTCTTTTTTATGTTGATCAAATTTCGATTTGTTAAATTTTGCAAACCCTTTAATTTGCTTGACATTTCATGGAATTGACTTTGCTCCAAAAGTTTAACCATATCAAAATGAACCTGCAATGGTGTTGAAAATGCAGGATCTTTGTACTTTGTGAAGGATTCGAATAATGATCTTATAATATTTAACCTGCAATATAGATCATTTTCAGAGTTGGAATTCTTACACTTTGTGTATGGACATGTTAATAAGATGCTACTTATATTTTTAAGATGTTTATAATTTTTTATTTTAAGGAAACTAGAGATTTTCTTAATAATGTATATATAATGTTCGTGGCTATTCGGATATAAAGACCATAAAAAAGTGGACTGAATAGGTATTTTTTCAAAATCGATATATTTTGGAAATGCATATTTACATGTTTCAATCTCATAAATTTCAGTTTTCCTTGTTTTTCGTTTGCCTACAAATAATTGACCAAGCCTAGGATTATAATGTATCCATTTGTCTGTGCCATTTTCAAATTTTTTTAAAAGCGTTACTTTTCTGGACATTTTATTTTGGGATTATCAGTATCGATTGCTTTAATAATTGATAACTGATCGCCTGATATTGACAGGATATAAAGTTTGTTAGATACAACTATAGCTCTATTATCGCTATTAAAATGCTCAATGCGAACGGTTTTGACTGAAAAGAGGGTTTTGAAATGCAATTGCTCAAGAATTCCATTACTTTTACCATTGTATAATATCCAAATGTTAGCATTGTCAACCATTACTTCTATATCAATTTTAACGAATATACACTTTTTATTTAAAGAAGTACAACTATTTTTAGTTAAAATTCGTCTTTCTGTAATAATTTTGCCCGTGGTCATATCTATTTTTGCCAGCGAAAACGGATATTGGTATGACTCAACAGTTACACATATGATAAAACCATTCACTATTCGCATGGTAGACAAACCACACATTGCATCAATACGTTTATAAGTCCAGCACGCACCACAATTCAGCTTGCATTCAGAAAAAAGCCTTTGGTTATTATTGTTTCTATACAGTGAGGTTTTAGGCATAATATCTTTATTTTGTAACGGACTATAATTATCACGACATCGGTAATAATTACCAATGTTGCATCTTTTAAAATTCGACAGAGTACAACCCTCCTGCCCGCGTTTTTCATCATAAATCTTGTCAGTTTTCAGAGTTACACAATAGTTTTTCCATCTCAATTCTGTGCAATCTTTTAAAATAAATGCTACATAAACATTGTTGTCCGTGGAAGATATCGTTTCGCGAAGAACTATTGGAGTCGTGTCCTCTTCTATCAGATCAGTGTCTAATAATTCATAGTCAAAATTGTAAAAATTGTTAAAAACGGTTTTTCTTCCAAGCGCTGTAAGGTCTTGACTTGAACCGAAATCAAACAGAAACAACGTTTTAAGAATATTAAAATTGTAGATTCAAAATGCATGGCAACACTAATACACCGCATGAGGAATGAACGCTTAAACAATACATTCTTTAGAATTGTACCTTAATTATACGCATACATATATACATATAAGGCTCCATTTGAAGCTGTATGACACGCATGATGACTTCAATTTTTATATTGTCATCTGCCCTTTTCTATGCAACAATATCCATGCTTCTTCTGTTAATGTTGTATTTGTTTAGCATTTATACGATATTGTGGAGCTTGTTTCCAAAAGTGGAACTTTTACAACGATACAAGCTGCTTACAAATAAATTGTTGCCAATGGATATCCCAAGCCCAGACTTATCAAAGCACGCAAACGTTTATGAAATTTATCACAATATTGTTGATAAGTATAATCTCTATTTAACTGAAATTGCCCTGGATATTTTTGACGCCTTATAGTTCATTGTTCTTTTCACTTTTAATTTCGATTTCTCACTATTCTATGTTCTAAACTGTTTAATCAGTTATAATAATTAAAAAACGGAAATACGGAGAATTCAGATAAGAAATAATAAAAACGCGATCCCATTTGTATCCACATCCAATCCAAAGAACCCTGAATTATTTAAAAACATCTACAATAGTCTCCCTATCATACGTAACAATGACAGGATGCATCGGATATTAGGGAGAAAAATAAAAATATTAAAAGTAGAAGACAACCACCGTCATTGAAAAATACTTATAAAAGCGAGATTCTGTTCTAACGAAGTGTATAAGTCTAATTGTATAACTTGTATTTAATTTAAAGAATTTCAATCAAAACGCCTTATTTTCAATGTCAAAGCAAAAATAATCTGTAATTTATAGTCAAATTTATAGACAACAAAATAAATCATCAACAATATGAACAATTCCTCTCAATGGACATATTAGATAATGTGCTCGGTGAAGAAACCCAAACATTTACCATTTTCCACAATCTACAAATTCATGAAAGGAACCATAGAAAGGCAAAGAGAAACCAAAGAGCCCTTTTCGAAACTAAATTGAGTGGTAAATTAAATACAAGATAGGCGAAGAACAATTACAACCCTTTCCCATTATGGCGTCATAATCACGTCATGTGACTTAGGGATTGCAACAACAATCAATTTCATACTCCTGATGTATGTCATTGAAACTAAATGAGTTTTGTAAAATAAAATGATACAAAGTTATTTTAAATTCTTCTGAAGTCTTATCATTAATTTGAATTATATACCACATTATGCAAGACTTTAATATTATTCGAACTACTATATCCTAACTCACTAGTTTCTTTGAATTCCATTCGACAATGTTAGTCACGTGGTGATCTAATAGAATCCATATTAGGTCAGGCCTGCTCCATATCTAGTCAGTCCAAGGATGAAAGCGCAATTATTTATTATGACGGAAGTTGCTACTAAATTTAAATTGATTATTATTATTATTATTACAAATTTTGGACAAAATGCCCAACGATTGTATTTCCAGCCCAGCAATCAGTCATATGTCGCTGTGAGGATGCATTTTAATTCGTTTTTATATGACGTAATGATGTGATCGGTATGATATAATTGTTAAACGGAACGGTGTTTTAGTTGCCTAATATGAAATATAAAGGATTTGCTTTGCTTAACGGAAGTATATGTTACTACATCACCCATCTTCACTTAGGTTCTCATCCAGGACTACTCACTGTTCTTCGTCTCCTTGTATTGATGTGTATAGCTTACGCACCCTTGTGGTTCTTCAGGGTGATCGGTAGGATATGATCGTTACACAGTGTGTTGATAACCGTATATGGTTTTAATATACCGGGTCAGTAAATTCCATATCATGTCTAAGGATTCGCTCTCGATCTGTAATTCAATTACTAACCCTGTTAAACCATATTAGGGCACCATCACACTGTTTAACTGCAGTAGTAATATATATACAGGTCTGTTCAAAATGTAACGTCACCCCTAAATTTCCAAAAAGAAGCGTCATCGTCCTTGCTGCTGTATTTAAGAAAAACTAAAGAATTAACATGTCAATGTCAATTTTTATGAAAAACAGCTTTTATCCTTCAAAAATGCATAATTAAGAGTTAATATTTTAGCTGATACTCCTTTTAGTTTGATGACGGCCATTGTTCGTTTTGGCATACTCTCAAACAGTTCTATGCTTTTGTTATCTTATACCAAGGAATTTGTATGGACTTCCAAAAAATAAACATTTAAACAGTTTGAATTTTATAATCACTTGATGACATGATATGTTTATCAACAAGTGGATAAAACGTTGTTTTACATAATTTTGTGTCTAATTTAAAAGTTTATATTAATTTGTAACACCTACTGCAATAAAATAATGAAAAAATGATTATAGATTCTATACAAGTCGTGAAATTTCTTTTTGGAAATTTAGGGTTGACATTACTTTTTGAACGGGCAAATAGATAGATAGATAGATAGATAGATAGATAGATAGATAGATAGATAGATAGATGCATACCTAATGTAACAAGTAAGCTTATTATGTAAAACCATCGTATAGTATCTGGAAATCGCATATTTGCTATAATCATTTGTTTATGGATGAAATCTGTAAAAGTAAGTCATAATAATACTATTAATATATTAACAACAATTTTGCTAACAAGGAGATATTTACTCCGCAAATCTGAAAACGTCTTCCATCTAATTAAGTAGAATACTTTTTAATTACCAGGGGTATAAAAAACTAGTTTTAATGCAATTTTATCTGGTTTTATAATAACACTGACTTCTAATTCCGATGATAATCTATGGCAGACCCATTTTAAATATGCACAAATGGGTAAGTCCTGATTTCTGTCCTACATGTATACCGATCGAACTTTTTTAATATTTAAATGTTGAAAAACTTTTCAACATTGCTTCATGTTTTTCTCTTGGTCGTATTACTGTATTTACATTTCTTATCGCAAATTCAGAATGTTATTATTTTTTGTTTATACCTTGTATTTATGAGATAAAAGATAATTATTAAAGTGTAGTTGCAATAAATCTAAACGAATGGAATTCGAAAAAAATATAACAATAAATTGAATTTTATGATTGGAATATCGATATAATGATGAAGTGGCATGAGAGGAGTTTGTTCGTTCAAAAAATGAACAACACATTGTTAAAGAGCTATCTAGCTATCTAGTTATCAAAGTTTTGATGTTCTGGAAAAGGTTGTAAAGTGCGACCTGGCCTAGACCTTTAATTTGAAAATTGAATGGATAATGTTGCTTAAAGTTGCATCAGCAATGTATTAGTCAGAAATTGAAATTTTAATTGAATCTTAAATTTGAATCATACCAAAAATAATCAATTAGGATTAGTTTATCGAATTACGCCGTCTGTTGTATAACAATAAACTAACGGAAGGGTTGTTTGTTTTCCTGTTGCCCCATAAAAGGGCTGAAAATTACCAGCACAGGGCACTTTTGATGTCAGGCTGAATTTTTTATCAGTTTTAAAGACATACTACTAATATAAAATAATATTATAAAAAGTAGAATGAAGACATGTTTTATGCATAACTCATCTATAATTTATCAATTTCTGTTCTTGGAATCGCCAGATATATCTTTAATATATATTACATAGAAATAAAACAATTTAATAAATAATAATAATAATAATAATAATAATAATAATAATAATAATAGTAATAATAATCATCTCTTATTTAAATATAGTCGACATTATGACAACACACAAACTAAATGTTATACTAAACCAATAAGTAATTGAAGCTTACACATTGGGTGCTCCCGATATTTGCAGCAACTAATGACAACAGCAAGTTCGGCGTTCAAAATTGGAGGATAGGAAATTTCATTATTGCAAAATGATGCAGCAGAGAATATATTGTTCCAGTAGTGTAGGATATTATGCATGGAGAAAACTTCATACAAATGTTTAGCTTGTTCTGAACTCATACCCAGAAAAAAAATCAAGTTGGACTGGTCAGTATCAGTGATGGTTGTTAGCAGACGACTAATGACTGTATTGGTAGGCAGTGAAGCTGAAGATCAGTAATGGCATAAACATTAAGATAACAATGGTAAGTTGAATCAATCAATACCAAACCAGTGTTTATTACAGTGCATGTGTCAATATTCATAATTTTTTATTCACATTCAGTAAATTTCAAGTTATTTTTGTCATTTTAATAACAACTTTTTGGGACAGTTAACCATCTCATTGCACAGCAAAACATGTAGGCTGTATACAGTTTCCTCATCAATTATATCCAAGCTGGATTTTGATGAGTATAGTCATTGAAAAGGTGTTTTTAGGTTTTGATGGACTTTTATTGTTTATAGGAAAGATGCTCTTTGTTTTCATGGCAATTTTTATGTCTACAAAATACAGGGGCGGGGGGGGGGGTGCCAGTGATTTCACCTAAAGATTACCTTCAAAACAAAAGAAACATAACATAAAAAAACTTTAAAGATTTCAAAAGCACTAATCCCATAAAAATACGAAGTAAATGACAGTCGCGGATTAGTTAATACATTAGCCAAAAAAAAGCTAAAAAATTCACTAATTGCAAAATCTGTAGCAGACTGGAATCAATTACCAGACAGGAACGTCACATTAGACGGCACTTACCGGTTTAAAGCAGCACTACAGGACTTCATGCGCCAGTACTAAGCGTTCTCCCTGCCCATCTCAAATCATACCAGAATTGGTTTCTCGAGATGTAAAGATACAGATGGGGGTATACCCTTCTGGAGCACCCAGTTTCACTTCCCTGGTGGACGCTGATATTGTTAACATAATTTGTCATTTCAAAGTTTTTACATTGCTTCTGGAGTATTAAAAATTCAAAAACTAAATATTTTAGTACAAATATATGATGTTATCTTTAGAGCAAAACGTTGAATTGCATTGAATAATGGTGTTTACGCCCCAGTCAAGAATATTTCACTTATATCGAGACGTTGCCATCTATTGGCAAATATTCAGAAATTTTGCCTATGTGTTGCGCTGATGCCAGTGCATAATACCTCAGGGTTCTTTATTATGTCATGTCAACTGGACATGAGCACGGGTTGACACTAACACTAGCCCACTGGCCTGAGGCTAGTGAAAATTGGTCAGGGCTATTGAATATTGTTTTACCAGTAGTCTGATGGGCTAGTAGTTTATCACAAAACAATTAGATAATATACTTAATTCATAGATTTTAAGACCTAATGAATATATAATTTAAACTTCTCTAGATTGCAAGAGTTTGCTCCATTTTATCATTTTTGTCCCGGGCAAGGGACATACCCTGAACTTATGTCACAAGCAACCTTCCAAATGAGCTACCCAGTGGTATTTTAGGAGCAAAGGGGATAGGTAGATATATATATATATATATATATATATATATATATATATATATATATAAAATTATATTCTACCGGACACTGAGAAACTAACTTTTTCTTTATATATATATATATATATATATATATATATATATATATATATATATATAATATATATATATATGTATGTATATATACATTTAACACAGTTGTAAAATTTATTTACAATTCAAAATTTTATTTTTTTTATTTGCAGATTGAACAACTACGTTCAACAGCTTCGGAACTGGATTGGAGTAGTGTTGTGTATCAAAAGTGATGTTTATGAATAAAGACAATTGTAAATCGGTTTTTCAGTGAATCATTAATTACGTGTTCAACAATATTAATTATCTGACTACAATTATCAAGATAGTGAAATAATTATACTAATGTGTATTACTTAACAGTTTCACAGTGTAGGCACTCACAACAATATGTAAAATGAATTTTATGATTTATTATGAAGTGTGTGATTTATAGTTTGGAAATTAAAGTTGTCTTTATTTGATAAGGAGACATAAGGCAAGATAGTACTTATCAATAATGCACTGGTTATTTCATCTTTGTGGGCCCCGATTTGACAATCATGCCTTAGCTAAGATTTTCCATAACTTAAATCTTTAAAAAATTTAATTCTTTATTATTTTGTTAATTTTTAAAATATTCAAAAATTTAAGACACTTCTATATTAAAACATATGAATTTAGTTTTGACAAAAATATCAAAAAAAAAAAAAAAAAAAAAAAGAAAAGATTACCAAAAGTTAAGCAAAAACTTAGCTAAGCTAAGCAATAATTGTGAAACAGGGCCAGGGCTAATGAAGAATGTAGCAAGAAATCGAAGCAAGTAGTGTACTTATTAGCCATCTAAAGTCAGACGAACTTGACCTATTACTATGAATCGAATTTTGATATGATAGCTCAATTCATTTGAAAGTCATATGAAAATATTCACGTGAACTAACATTTCACATGAAATTAACGTGAATTTCACACATGAAATTAACGTGAATTTTGCATTTGAAATTAAAGTGAATTTCGCACATTAAATTAACGTGAATTTCATATGAAAAATTTAATATGAAATAAACATTAATCGAGCTTATATATGTGATATTCATGTGAATCTCAATTTTGTGTGACATTCATGTGAGTTTCACATATAAGCTCGATTCTCGTGAACAAAATTTGGCTGTGTAATGGGGTTTGCCACTGTACCACATGCTCAATACCTCTTAATGTGTGTGAAAAACTTTAATGATGTTGTTCCGGGAGTTTGTGTTAACGTTTCCAAAACATTCCGCACACACATTAAGAGGAATTGATTACGTGGTACAGTGGCAAACTTCGTTTAATGTCAGCGTTGACAAATAAACACTGTTTGAGTTACATAGATAGTGACTGTTCTTGACTAAAATTCCAGCATTTAAACATAAAAGTCTCACAGTGCTTGGGAAGATACCTAAAATTGATGTCCCAAGAGCCAATTCCCCACAACAGGCGTAACATATTAAAGAAGCCTTCAAGCACATTGCCCTGAATGCACTACAAAGGTCAAAATCTCTGCCATTGCATCTATAGCTGGCGACGTTTCAACAGTCTGACTTGGTTACAACCAAAAATCAACATAGGAACAACGTTGAAGCAAAGTTTAAATCGCCGTTGTAAAAACGTTGAAACAACGTTATTATCCACCTTAAATCAACATGAATACAACGTTGAAACAACGTTGATATCCGACGTTGATTCAATGTTGGTATTTCAGCGTCAAAACAATTTGCAAATACGACCTGTTTTCAATGTTGATTCAACGTCGGAACATACGTTGTATCGACGTTGTTTCAACGTTATTTTCCAAACTGGGTACCTATCTCTATGGATTAAGCTATGAACAAGTTCATATATGCATGTGAAGTGCGAGTGTTTTATGGTCTGCGTTGTACCAGCGCGTACTAAAGGCGACATTAAGGTGCTAGCTGACCAAGTCAGTACACAGCAGACAAGCGTACCTCTCCCTCAGTCACATTAAACTGACACCGAGTGAACAAGTTAAGGCCAACGGCAATGCAAATTCACTTTCCCACCAATGGTCAGAGCGGGACTCTAACTCACAGCTGTGAGAGGTCTTGAATTTGTAGACTGACGTCTTATCCACTTGACTACTACGGCCTCTATTTTTATACATGTAAATCTTTACGAGATGAATCTGAACATGGAAAAGATATAGTGGTCCCTTTTTACTTTTTAGCTATAGGGCGACAAAAAGCTTAGATAATTAAAAAAGGCTAAAAAGAAAACGCAAATACAATTCATTGACATTGTAGTGATTTTTTCTTCGCTGCAGAACTTTGCTATCTGATGTCAAAATATAACACTGAACAACTTGATGCAATGGTTTTAGATTTCAAATTTTAACTTATGGTAGAAAGGGAGTGATGTTATGGTGTTTTACGAACTATGAGAGGTATTAACCTTAGAAGAGGCGCTATGATCGACAATAGGTGCTTAAGAACCTCGCTAATTGTTTCTACCTCAAATCGCTGTATGAAAAGCAAAAATTAATACGATTACTTATTGCAGGTGCTAATTTTTAAATTTTTATTATTATTTGTTAATACAGTTAAGTATTTATTATATGCTTTTATCATAAAGAAATCATACTAAATCAATGGAATTTTTTTTACAATCCACGTAATACATAAACTGATTGCAAAGTACGATACTGATGTTTTAAAATAGTTGATTAGGAAGTGGGAAACCGATGTGTTGCGCCCAATCAAATATATTGTAACAAATTGTGTAGTCCTTCGAGACGGCAAATTTTAGGATGGTGGAGGAAACCGAAGTAAACAGAAAAAACATTTGAGGAAGAACACATTTCACACTAGGATTTGCCCGTTAGGGTTTCGAACGTTGATGGTTACATTTACCAAGATGCGTCAATGCACGCTTTAGACTGGTAAGCTTCCGAGACCCATGTGTTCTTTCTTATACCTCACCGCCAATTAGTGTGAGGGTATAAAAATCACCATGTCTGTCTGACCGTGTAAAACCGTGTTTTGTCCATATATCTTAGCTAGTTTGAACGACTGTCATAAAACATCACTTCAATAACTTTCATGGTCCAAAGGTGTGTCATGACAGACGGACATACATACAAACATGGTGATTTCTATATAGGAATATATCCTCTTAAACTACTTAGCATGGGGTATAACAAGTTTTAGGGGGTATAAAAATTGAAAATCTACAATAGAAATAACTGAATTTTGATACGGTATCTATTAGTCGGCGACAGTACACAGTGATATCCATATTGGTAAATAGGGTAAAGTTTTTGACGTTTTCATTTCATTTTTGTTCATTTATAAAAATATTAATTACAATTCTGAATTAAACCAGTCTTGGAAATTTAAGAAACTTTTTCAGATTAAGAAACCAGCCATGCATATCATTACAGTTTTTAGATACGCTGCCAAATCTAAAAAGGAACATTACACAATCCGTGATTTATAATTACACCAGTACATCCACTACAGAATTAACAAATACCTTTGTTATAAAATAAATTACAAACATGTTTTGTGTCATGTCTATATATCTATATAAAACGGTGTTGAATTCTACATTCTAATTTAATTATATTTTATTTTATTTGTTTTTAAAAACATGGTAATTTTGCATATTAAGAATTATCCCAAGTACAGAAAAACATAATCGAAAAAAGATTCCCTTTTCATAAAGAGCAGGGTTTTTATTATAGTTTTACGATAGTAAATATATTACTATAACTAATCAATTAATGAATTATAAATAATGTAATATAATTAATTGAATCAGCAGTTTTTGGTACTCAACGGAATATCTTGGTCAATCAAAATTTTAAACTGTTTCAAATATAACATTAACCTACGGAATTTCTTTGTTTAGTGTTCATGTTGTGTGCAAGGAAAAGTAAAATAATAAATTAATTAATTATAGGAATGAAATTAATTTTTCTGTTTGTTATTAAAGCATAAAAGAATTCAGCATTTTGCACACTGAATGCTTCGTGTAGCGAGCTCTTTATCAATTGAGCTACTGCAGTAGATAGAAGTATAAATTAAGCCGTACTTACCTTAAAGCATACCGGCAGTTTTCCCTCAAACACATATAACTTATTCTTAGCTTGTCATTTATATAAAGAATGTTTTTAAGGTATAACGTCAATAGATGACCCGAAAACTGGGCGGATACAATGTGAAATAAATGTGATAAATTAGATAATTCGCCATAAATGTCTACGTTGCAAATTATATAGTTTTATCTTACAGTCGTGGATCACTTGAAACTTCAAAAACAGCGGCTGTGAACATAGATCCATTTCTTTTTGTTTCTTAAATGTTTGTTTATTTTGTATCTTCTATTTTTAACTCTGTCTGCGTTGCAATATTGGAGGTATGGAGTCCGTACGATGCCATGTATTAAAACTACTTTGGATTTCCGAAAAAGTAAAACTCTTAATATGAAATGGTATATTCGTAATATATTTCATATGTTTTGTTTCTGTTGCATAATAAATTTGTTTTGTTAACACTCGTCGTCATCTCTAGAAAAGTAGTTTAGACAAACCAATATGATAGATGAGCTTCCTCAATGTTTCCATACCATTTTTTAAGATTTACGCAAGATCAGCAGTCAAAAGGGCAATTTCATAAAACCTTTCTTTTTGTTTATTTTTCAACCAAGTATTTGAAAATATATGTACTGGTGGAATCGATTTTCCTCTTTAAACTTTTTTTGATCTAGACTGATAATTTACATCTCGATCCAATCAAATAAGAAGATAGTCACTGTTGTGCCTCAGGTGGTTTAGTGCTCGCTCGGTAAGTGGGAGGTTGTAGGTTCGATCCAAGACTTGAAAGTAGGTAGTGACTGTTCTTTCACTAAGCACTTGGCATTACGAAAGTCATCGTTCTTTTGGATGGAACTTAAAAAAAACGAGGTCCCGTGTCATGGTAGGCATGGAACGATAAAAAACCCTGCTGTATAATGCCATAAACATAACACACAGACAAAATGTATGCACCTTCGTTTATAGCTGGCGACGTCTCAATATAAGTGAAATATTCTTGACCGGTGTTAAACGCCATTACTTTCTCAAAAAAGAAGGATTGACTTAATATGAATTATGTAATACAATATTACTTCGTACGTCAATTTTGTGAAACACCTGTTTCACTTAGTTTTGTATATATTACACGAAACCAGAGATATTGATATGATTGTTTGTAATTGATACATACGTTACATCCAGTCACCAGACTGATTTATATCACCAGTAAAATGCAACATCAGGATGGGGCGGAGTAATGAAGTTTAACGCCCATTAGTTTAAACAACATTTTATTAATCAGTAAATACCAATATACAATATAGGACAAACTGTCCCCTGGATTTAGAAACAAGTGCAAGCTTATTAAAACAAGTTACTAGAACAACTGTACAGCATCATGCAAACAACCTTTATTGTCAACGTCAACCAAAATCAATTTAATAAGACACTTTCTCGCGATTTACACATTGTGTTAGTGAAACAATAAAAGTTGTTTTGCAATTATTCAAAATATCTTTTTGGAAATCCAAAATATTTTTATTAACACATGTCATCTTACGGGGACTCCATAACTCCAATATTGCAACGCAGACAGAATAGCATAATAGATACAAAATAAACAAAAAATTGAGAAAGAAAAAGAAATGGATCTTTGTTTACAGCTGTTGTTTTTTGGGTTTCAAGTGATACACGACTGTAAAATAAAACTATTTGATGTGCAATGAACAAAATATAAGACGAAGTATCTAATTTATTGATTCCACATTGTATCCGCCCAGTTTTGAGGTCATATATTGTCGTTATACCGTATAAAACCTGCTCTATATATAAATGACAAGCTAAGAATAAGTTGTATATGTTTGAAGGAAAACTGCCGTCATGTTTTAAGGTAAGTACAGCTTAATTTATACTTTTCTTTGCTGTGATTGCACAACTGCGGTAGCTCAGTTGGTAGAGTGCTCGCTACACGAATTATTCAGTGTGCAGAATGCCGAATTCTTTTATGTTAATAATAATCAGAAACAATAATTTAATTTCTATAATTAATTTCTTTATTATTATACTTTTTCTTCCACGGAACATGAACACTAAACAAGTAGGTTTATGTTATATTTGAAAGCAGCTTAAAACTTTGATTGACCAAGATATTCCGTTGAGTATCAGAAACTGCTGATTTCATAAAAACCTAGGTCTCAATGATAAGGGATTTTTTCGCCAAACGTTTTCTCTACTTAGCAAAATTCTGAATATGTAAAATTACAATGTTTTAAAACCAAATAAAATAAATAATAAAATAAAATAAAATAAAATAAGATAAAATAATGAAAATAAAGTAATTAAAATGAAATAAGATAAAGTAATAAAAATAAAATAAAATAATATATATATAAACATGACAGAAAATATGTTTATCAGTTAATTTATAACAAAGGTTTTTGTTAATTCTGTTCCGGAAGTGCTGGTGTAATTATAAATTACAGATGATGTAATGTACCTTTTTCGATATAGGTAGCGTATCGAGTTACTGGATGTAATGCATGATTTGTTGATCCTAAAAAGTTTCTTAAATCTTCAAGCCTGGTTTAATTCAAAATTGTGATTAATATTTTTTAATATGTGAAAAAATAAAAATAAAAACTTCAAAAAATTAACCTTTTTTTACAAATAATGGATTTCTTCTTAGCCTTTTTTAAAACACAAATTTTTTTTATTATTAAACCTTTTTGTCGCTCTACAGCTAAACATAAAACAAGGACTTCTATAGCTTATTCATGTTAAGGTTCATCTCGTGAAGATAAACAAGTATAAAAATAGAGGCCGAAAAAGCCTAATGGATAAGACATCATTCTACATATCCAGGGTCTCTCACCGCTGTGAGTTAGAGTCCAGCTCAGACCATTGTGGGAAAGTGAATTTTCCTTGCCAGTTGGCCGTTGCTGGTTCACCCGGTTTCAGTATAATGTGATGGGAGTGGTATGCTTGTCTACGGTGTACTGGTTCGGTGCGCTAGCACCTTAAAATCGCCCTGAGTTCAAGCCGGTACAAGGCAGACCATAAAACACACTCGCACTTCACATGCTATTGAAAATTAATAGAATAATCCATAGAGATAGATAAAGTAGTTATCGTCGCGAATAAGTGTAACATTGCTGATGCGACGTTAAGCAATATTCAACAATTACAACAAGAAACAAGAATCAAATCCCTACGGAATGCTACCCATTTTATCCTTTTGCGATTACAAATATAAATACAATAATAATAATAATACCACCAAGAACAGTTAGTTAAATGTTGAACAGTTAAACATTGAACGTTTTTGAACATTTAAATCTTGAATAAGTTCGACCGGTATACATGCAGGGCAGAAATCAGAACCTACCCACCTGTACATACTTAAAATGTCATGGATTATCTCCGACATAAGCTGTTAATGTTATTATAAAACCAGAACAAATTTCATTGAAAATGTTTTTCTTGATAATTAAAAAGGCTTGTACTTAATTAAATGGAACATGTATTTCAGGTTTGTGGAGTAAATGTCTCCTTGTTAGCAAAATTGTTGTTGATATATTAATAGTATTATTATGACTTACTTTTACAGGTTTCACCCAAAAACAAAAAATTATAGCAAATATGCGATTTCCAGATACTATACGATGTTTTTTCATAACTGGCTTACTTTTTACATTAGGTATGTACATGATTTATATAAATCTGTGTCATTAACACACACACACACACACACACACACACACACACACACACACACACACACACTAAGGAAATACTTTGCATGAGGGAGTATTCCTTAGTTTTTGAGAAATTTCAAATTTTAACTTGCAGGAAATTTAGACAATTATAGTATATTTCTGACAATAATACGAAATTATTGCCTACTGAGTTGATGATATATAATACTGCATTGTAGGTAGTTAAACAATGCATAAGTGGCCTAATATGGTTTATTAGGGGTCAGTGAATTCCATATCAAGGGCGCTTTCTGACACCTGATATTAAATATGGAAATTATTGACCCGGTTATCAACACACTGTGTAACGAATTACATCCCACTGGCCACCTTGAAAAACCACGATGATGCATAGCCTAGTATACATATCCATAGACGGAGACGGAGACCGGATAGTAGTCTTGAATAAAAAAGTGAAGATGTGTTATAGTAATCAATACTTCCATATGACAAAACAAATTAATCTTTTATATACCATATTAGGCCACTAAAATACCGTGTAACGATTATATCATACTGAGCAAATCAAATAATCATATTAAAACCAATTCTAATGAATCTACACAGCGACATATGACTGACAGCTTGTTTGAAAATGATGGGCATCATGTCTAAAAATATTAAAAATAATAATAATAAATTTAACTTGTCAGCACCTTTCGTCAAAGAAATCAATTGCATGTATTTTGTTTCAGTATCGCCACATTTTTACTAGTGTACGTATTTGCCGCTTATATTTGTGATAAATATGACGTGTTTACTACCAAGCGGGCACGATTGACATTATTCAGGGGAAAACCTTTCATACTGACTAGAAATGGAACAGACCTGACATGATATCGATTATATTAGGTCACCACGTGATAAGCATTGTCGAATTTAATTTACAGAAACTGGTAAACCGCGAGTGAAACGAGTCGTCGCAAAAATAAAAATTTCGCGAAAAATAAGCAGTTTTTTATAAATTTTTTTCATACAAATAAACAACAAAACAGAATGCATTCCACTGACTGAATATCTATGATGTTGTAAATGTACCCACCGTCTATTTTCCCAAAAAGGAATACACAAACACATTAAAAGTAAATATAGAACCATTTTTAACGTGCGATTACAAGTTACTAGTACATGTGTACTAGTCATCCAGGCAGTCTTACAGTATCAAATACTGCACAAACTAGTATCAACTAACCCCAGCCATTGTCCATGAGTTTTTAACTTGATCAGGATTTTTAATTACGTCATCTACAAACTTCACAATCCATTTAGCATACAATGGTTTAATTACAGATAAACGTAAATCAACTTTCACGTCCTTAAGAGCAACTCCATTTTGCAGTTGTTTTCTAACTTCTTCAGTGTAGTAATCTTCAAATTGAGCAAGTATACTTGCTTTAAAGGGTGCATGTATCCCCAAATCTAAAGGCTGCAACTTATCTATTGTCCGATCAGCATACAGTTGAATTACCTTCTCCACAAACCTGAAAATACAAAAAAATCATTCAAGCATGTTAGATTGACAATTCATGTAATCATTTAACAGACGACTTATCGATCGATAATTACTTCTTAACATAACAAATCATGTATGCATATTAGTTGACAGTCACAAAATGACCCAATTAAATGTCATAATTACTTCGCTGGTATTAAGTTCCCTTTTCCTTCGTGATATTAAAGTCTTGCACAAGGTAAAATATAATTTAAACTAATGATAAGACTTCAAAAGTATCACTTTATTGTACTTCATCGACATTTGTCTGGGGATGAAGTGGATTGTTGTTGCAATGCTAAAGTCACATGACTTGATTATGACGCCATACTGTAATAGGGATGTAATTATTCCAATGCATATTTTGCATTTAATTTAGTTTTGTTTTAAAGGGGTCTTTTTAATTTTCTTTGCCCCTCTCTGTTTTTTGCATGAATTTATAGATGAGGAAAAGGTAAATTTTGAGGCTTTTCCACGAGCACATTGTCTAATATGTACACTAAGAGGTATTTGTTTATATTGTTGTTGATTTATTTGTTGTCTATGCATTGTGACTTTAAATTGCTAGCTTGTCCCTGTTTTGCCCACGTGATGTTCTCCACAACCCTAGCATATGTGATGATATTAATCAAATTATCACTTGCATCGTTTATTTTTGCTTTGACATTGAAAATAAGACGTTTTTCTTGACATTTTTGAATTAAATACATGTTATACAATTAGACTTCATACACCTCGTTAGAACAGAATCTCGCTTTTATAAATATTTTACAAGAAGATGGTTTTCTTCTACTTTTAATATTTTTATTTTCTTACCTGATCCGATGCATTCTGTCATTGGTACGTAATATAAGAAGACTGTTGTAGACGTGTTTAAATAATTCAGGGTTCTTTAGATGGAATGTAGATACAAATGTGGTCGCATTTTTATTGTTTCTTATTTGAATTCTCTTATTTGAGTTCCATTTTTTTAATTGCTATAATTGATTAAATGTTCAGAATAGTTTGATAGTTTCTTTCTAATAAAAATCCCTTTAATTTCTGTAATCTAGTGTTAAGTGTATGATTTTCTGATAGTATTGTGCAGAGTCACCTAACTAGATTGTAAGGTATACTACTTTAAATATGTTGCGAATGACATGATTCAAATGTGAAATATTGTTTTGTGTTCGTAGTTTTGTAAAATATATCCGGTTAATATTTTTTCATGATCTATTTTTACTAGAACATCTAAGAACGGTAATTGAATGGGATCAGATCCCATTGTGAAAGTGATTGCAAGATGAAGTTCATTTGAGAAAGAATGGAATGAGTTTAGTGAATCTCCAAAGGATTATACAGTCATCTAGGAATCTTTACAATTTCTTTCAATAAATGTTCCGTCTCCAGGACCGATCATTGATTTTTTCATCCATATTTTATTTTAAATATAAAAGGGAAGATATTTAGACAACAAAGGAAAAAGAAGATCTATGCATTGCCAGGAACAAATACATATTGATCGTATCAGAACACTCGTTCTAACTCATGTTATTGGAATTTTAAAAAATATTTTGATTTGGAATATGATTTAGACACCGATTTCTTTATTATATACAAATATTTGGTATATAAACCTTTATTTTAAGAATAAAAGGTATGGATGATGATTGTTTCGGTAAGTGATAATGACTGTCATTATTATTCGGTTATTTGTTTTTAATACAGTAGAACTTCGATAACTCGAAGTGCACGGGACTTCGATAATGACTTCGAGTTATCGGGGTGTTCGAGTTTTCGAAGTTGAAGGATGACGTCACAATGTAACTTTCATTTCTTTGGGAGAAATGTTGGATGGTGTAAAACTGTTTACCCATACACTGGTGTAATATGTACCGGTATTACATCAAAGAATAAATGAATTAAAATCAAATTATTAATTATGTTTTTATAAGGACTGATGGCGACAACAAACGCATACATGAAGTACACAAAACTTTCATTTCTTTGGGAGAAATGTTGGATGGTGTAAAACTGTTTACCCATACACTGGTGTAATATGTACCGGTATTACATAAAAGAATAAATGAATTAAAATCAAATTATTAATTATGTTTTTATAATGACTGATGGCGACAACAAACGCATACATGAAGTACACAAAATGTGTATTACCAATACATGACCGTAATGCATTAAAAGAACTGAATCAGATAAACATATCCATGTACATTGTAATTTATAATATACAAAACAGGACGCACATTTTATAGAAATTATAAAACTAGTGTGCCTACCACGTGTCAGTCACTAAAATCCAGCTTAAATCACCTAAAAATTTGTTGTTGTCGCCAGCGGCACAAAACTCGGCTTCTACTGAGGGGGTACACGGTTACACTTCATCGTCCATAATTTACATCACAGAGTACTAATCCTTTAATTGATACTAATTAATACAGTAGCAAAACCTTTGATCTGTACCACATCTCAAATTAATAATCGGAGTATACGGAAGTATTATTGCTAATTGTCGATTAATTACCGTGTTCTTACTGAAACGTTCTATTGGTCACCCATTGTTAAAAATATTTCGAGTTTTAAAAGTTTGTTTTTCCTATAATTTTTAATTTTGCACCTTAACATTACTTCGAGTTATCGGGAGTAATTGAGTTACAGAAGTTTGAGTTATCGAAGTTGCATTTATATAGTTTATATAGAAAACCGGTCAGGACAAAATTATTACTTCGAGTTATCCGTGGTATTCGAGATATCGAAGTTCTACTGTATTTTGATATTTTTCCAAAAACAATTGAGGGGATGATTTCAGTTAAATGTTTTTTTCTATCAATTGTGCTTGTTGCGCTTATAATGACTACAGTTTTCGGTTCTGTAAATAATTCCAAATCTAGTGCAATATTTCATGCATCATACACGTAGTTTGGTTTTGCCTTCTTATATTGTTACTGTGGGTGCATCTAATATCTCTTTTGACCAACCTGTCCAGGATATTCCTTCGTATTTCTAAATGACAAACGCATTACGTCTTCTTACTGCTTGCTTGCATTCTTTTTTCGGTTCACCAGTTTTTCTTCGCCTTTCAGTCACCTCTTTCCACCAAACTGGATATACAATTTTCTAGTTATCCGACTACAGAATACTGTGCAATATGTATGCAATTCTCCAAATAATGTCGTGTTACATCTCTTAAAATGGTTGGTAAGGAAATCAGATTTTTAATGTGTCCAGGCATTTATACATGAGCGGTATTTCAAGTGGATTTTATATTTTATCCTGATGCCTCCAGTTAATTCGCCCGGTCATTTAGTTTGCCTTTCCTAAGCATAGATGCTTAAATCAGTCATGTTTCCCATTTTTCATGTTTGTTATATATTTACTTGTTACCGAGTTGAATGATTTAAAGAAGGTAAAAAACTAAAACTGACTCTTTAAAGCCAAAAACTCACCGCCGCCAACATTTATGTTTTCCGTCACTTTGACCTTTCCGATATTACGTTGGTTCAGGTCATGACACACCTTTTGACCATGAAGATTATATATGTGAAGTTTCCTGACAGTCGAAAGAAATTATAATATATTGTCCGGACACTATTTTACACTGACAGATAGACAGAAACGGCCGGACAGACAGGCATGGTGATTCCTTTATACCCTCCGGAAACTAGCCCCCCCCTCGAACTAGTTTGCCGGGGTATATTAATAACGAAATCTTATACTGAAATGTATGTATGTTTATTTACAACAGTTCGATGCAATACGAAGCAATTACCATTAGTACTTATAATAAAAAACATACTAATCCATGTCCAAATAACAATTCCAAAGCAAAATAAAAACACTAAACCCGGCTAATTACGTTAAACACGTGAACCTCAACCAGGAAGTTACAACCGCCGGTTCTGAAATAGAAATTAAGAATGACAGAACAAAGAATATTGACACGTCAAATATATCCAGGGTAATTTCAGTTACATAGAGCTTATACTTGTCAACAATATTGTGATGAAGGCCATAAACGTTTGCGTGCCTTAGAATATCCATGGGCAACAAGTTGTTTGTAAGCAGTTGGCATTTTTGTAAAAGTTTTCATGATTGAAACAAGTTCAACCATAGCCTGCGAATTGCGAAACAAAAACAGCATAAGCAGAAAAAGTATCAATATTGTTGCATAGAATTTGGCAGTTGACAATAGAGAAATTAAAGTCATCAAGCCTGCCATACAGTTTCAAATGGATCCTATTGTATGCGTATAAATGAGGTATAATTCTAAATAATGTATTGTTTAAGCGTTAATTCCTCATGCGGTGCATTAGTGTTGCCATGAACTTAAAATCCACAATTGCAATATTCTCAAGACATTGTATATGTTTCTGTTTCATTTAGGTTCAAGTCAAGACCTTACAGCACTTGGTAAAGAAACTATTTTAAAAGATGACTATATTAACTATGGAATAACGAGCGCTGATATGATAGAAGAGACCACGACTCCAATAATTCTTCGCGAAACGATATCTTCCACGGACAACAATGTTTATGTAGCATTTATTTTAAAAAATTGCACAACACACAGATGGAGAAGTAATTGCGTAGTTCTAAAAACTGACAAGAGTTATGATCAAACACGCAATAACCTTTGTTCGCGGTTGGTTCCTAACACATGCAACATTGCTAATTATTACCGATGTCGTAATAATAATAGTCCATCACAAAATAAAGATATATTGCCTAAAAACCCACTTTATAGTAACAATGAAAACCAAATGCTTTTTCCTGAATGCAAGCTGAATTGTTCTGCTTGCTGGACTTATACACATATTGATTCAATGTGTGGTTTGTCTACCATGCGAATAGTGAATGGTTTTATCATATGTATATCTGTATTAACTGCACATTACCCGTATTCGCTGGCAAAAATAGATATGACCACGGGTAAAACTATTACAGAAAGAGTAGTTAGAATTAAAAATAATTGTGCTCAGTTAAATAAAAAGTGTAAGGTCATTAATATTGATATAGAAGTAATGGTTGACAATGCTAACATTTGGATATTATATAACAAGAATGGAAATGGAATTCTTGAGAAATTGAACCTTAAAACCCTAAAACCCGTCAAAACCGTTCGCATTGGGCCTTTTAATAGAGATAACAGAGCTATAGTTGTATCTAACAAACTTTATATTCTGTCAATTTTAGGTGATCAGCTATCAATTATAAGAGCAATTGATACTAATAATCCTAAAAACACAATGTCCGCAAAAGTAACGCTTTTAAAAAATTTTGAAAATGGCAATTACAGTTGGATGCATTATAATCCTAGACTTGGTCAATTATTTACAGGCAAACGTAAATCAAGTATCACCAAAATTTATGAAGTTGAAACATGTCAATATGCATTTCCAACTTATATCGATTTTGATAAAATACCTGTTCAGTCCACTTTTTTATGGTCTTTATATCCGAATAGCGAAGAACATTATCGATACATCATTCAGAAAATCTCTAGTTTCCTTAAAATAAAACATCATAAACATCTTAAAATAATTAGTGGTATTTTATTAACTTGTCCATACATAAAATGTCAGAATCCCAACTCAGAAAATGAACCATATTGTAGGTTAAAGGTTATAAGATCATTATTTGAATCCTTTGCAACGTACAAAGATCCTTCATTTTCACCACCATTGCAGGTTCATTTTAACATGGATAAACTTTTAGAACAAAGTCAATTCCGTGAAATTTCAAGCAAATTAGACGGTTTGCAAAATGTAATAAATCGAAATTTGATCGAAATAAAACAGGAAATACACGAATTACGTTCACATTTAGGATCATATTTTACTACGTTCGCTAATTTTGATTCCAAAAAATCAAAGTCAAATCTACAACGTTTTTATTATGTGTATAATGACTTGCGTAGTAAACATATCAGAATTGCATCAACAATAAAAAACAAACTATTTATATTATTCCGACAAGCTATTAAGTCTAATATGGCGGAAAACGTTCATCAACTGAAAAATGTAGCAATTGCGTCTGCAGCTTTTGTAAACCCATTCAGTTTTTTTGAAAGAACAAATAAAATGTCATTAATACAAGACAGATTAGCAGCTGCAGCGAAAACAACTGTAGGTAGTGTAAAACTGGATAACATATATAGAATCTACTTTTGCCGTTTAAGAAAACTTCTAGATAAATTAAAACCAAAAATAAGTGTAAAATCGGCTAACAAAACAAAAAACTACTTTTCTCGCTTCTCTATCTATTCTTTTGATCGTTTAACAACATTTACTAATCTAAAAACATTAATCAATAATGAGATGAACAAAATGTTAAATGAAAAGGAACTTTCGGAATACGTCGACGTAGTTTTAAAAGAATACGACTCGTATACACCAACATTCGAACCAATAATAATTTATGAATATGAAGCAATACTAAGAAACGTCGTAACGGAGTTATGTAGAATTATTTACGAAGGTAGATCTCTCGCCGCTGCTATTGCACAAACAGTTGTGGCATCAAAAGGGACATGTTTAGCAACAAAGATTGATCTCCAAACATTGATAGGACTTTACAGAGATATGTATGACAAACAAGATTTACTGATAAAATTATTTGTATCAGTTGTTAGGGCAACGGCTGCTCGTTTAAATTCTGAGAGAATTCGGGATATATCCAACCAGATAAATAATGGTCAATTTGAGGAAACAGAAACCAATTATAAGTTATCTGTACTTGAGATGTTAATTAACTCAATGATTCATCAGTTATTTTTAACACAAGAAGCCTGTACTTTGATAAGATATAAAAACGGTAATGTTATGCCAAACTACTGTACAGACGCTATCGAAAATGGAAGAATCAGTGACAGTGTGATTTCTTTTAGATTAAACAGAGATATGTGTGATGGTGTAAATATACGAAAATTTGTCTACATTCCAGCACAACAACAGTCCGTTAATTCGACAATACCAAATGGAACTATTGATTTGACTCGTCTCTATCGGGGTGATGAAGTTGTATTCCAGATTCCAAATTCTGATTGGTTGATTGAACACAAATGGATTTACGGTGACAAAAAGGATAAAATGATAGTTTTAAAAGAATTTGAGTTATTTATCCCTGCAAACGTAAGTTCTAAAATCCATGTTAAATCGACAAAAAGATTTATATCACAAAATATTATCAAACCCGGAGGGAATCATTATGACTTTAATTCGCCAAAATTATTTCAGTATAATTTTGAGTATAGCCAAGGAGCTTTTCAATGTGCTGAACCTATGTTGCCTAGTACGCCTTACGAACTTACATCGTGTCCAAAACTGCCAAAAATATGTGTCACATCTAAAGGAAAATTGAGTCATCAATCGGTCTATCCATCTATTTACTCAAAGTTTGGGATTAAACTGTCAACAAGTGGCAACATACAGGAACCACATCCAAAAACAAAATTTTACCTTATAGCTTCCGTAACATTTTGTATCGTAGAACCTATAGCGACGAAGCGCAAAAGAAGTCAAAAGGTCGCTAACGCACTTGTTACAAACCGACAAGTAAGAAAAGCCCATTTATACAAACAGAATGGATCACCTGTTTGCTGTGGAATGTATAATAAGTATTATGATCCTCTTAGCCTCAACAAGCCGTGCAAACCTTGTCCAAAGAAATCCACAGCACGATTTCATGGGCTTTACTGTGATTAGTTGGACAAATTAATGAAAAAATTATTTGCAATAAATAATATTTTGCGTGTTATAAACCCATGTTTCTTAAGAAATAAACTCGAAATAATCATTCTTTAAGATTAAGTTATTTTTACCAATGTAATTTACAGCTAAATTTGACGGTATGTTTGTTTTTTATTTTGATTACAAAATGCAATAATGAAATAAGAGATCTTAAAACTAGGGAGGGTTTGTCAAAGACTTCAAAATAGGAAGTGACTGTTCACCAATCACTTAAGAAATAAAGGTCAAGGGTAGTAACCATAAAAACTGATGTCCCGTGTCACGGAAGGCTTGGTATGTAAAAGAACTCTCCCTGTACATTGCCCTGAGCGCACTGAAAAGGTAAAAGCACATAACTCTTCATCTATAGCTGGTGACGTCTCGATATAAATGAAATATTCTTTACTGCGACACAAAACCCCATTCAACCCTCCAACAGTATTGTCAGTAAGTATCGAATCGAACAATCTAAACTTCCTTGGATATAATTGACGTCTCATATTTCCTGTCTCTTTCATTATTATTCTAATTTTTATTCCACACGTGGTGGTTGTAACTGGATAGAAAAGGTGTTATCCGCTCAAGAGCACCCGATCTCGTTCCTCTAATGAAAGTTCAAGTGTGCCGTCTTAAAGCAGAAGTTATGTCACCCCTATCAATATATGAGCAGTGAGGCCATGGTGGCCTAATGGATAAGACGTTAGTCTTCAAATCCAGGGTCTCTCACCGCTGTGAGTCCCGCTCAGACCAAATGTGAGAAAGTGAATTTTCCTTGTCGTTTGTCTTTACTGGTTCACCCGGTGTCGGTATAATGTAGCTGGGGAATGGTATGCTTTGTAACGCTACACAAACGAGTTCGAACACGTGTATGCGAGGAATTTCAACGCATAAAGAGGCATTTTTATTCGGCAAAAAGGCTACCTTTCGCCGCATTAAAACATTTAATGATTTTTCTAACAGACTAGAGAACTGATAAAAGAGAACGGTAACATCACCGTCTCCTTCTCATCTTTCCTGTCCTCAACCTCCACCCCTGGTAACAATGATTATTACCATTATCAACAACATAAATTCTCAATTTTCAACGTCATTGTCATCATTATTGTCACCACCTCCGTTATTGTCAAGCGCCTTTTAAGAGTCATAGTAAGTCTTTAACATAAGTCCTCATTTTGCGTCAGGAAGGCACCCTTACGTCACATATAAGCAACGCCATCTTTATGCGTTGAATGCCACCGCATAAATGCAGCCGACCTCTTTTATGTGTTGAAATTCCTCGAATAGACGTGTCGGTCTTTACAACGCTTGTCTGTGGCATTCGGTAAAATAGCACCCTGAGTGCACGCTGGTACAAGGCAGACCATAAAACACATTCGAACATCACATGCATACACAAACTTGGTCATAGATTAATTGATATAGATTAATAAAATAGTTTTCGACGCGGAAAGCTGAAAAATTGCTGATGCAACGTTAAGCAACATTCAACGACAACAAACAAAATAATGAAAATTTTAACTTGTATAAACCCAAGCGATTTATTGCAGTTAAACCAATAGTCATGCTTATCATTCTACTTTTACTTCTTCTCATTGTCTAACTTTTTATGGCCGTCATCACAGTATTGTTGACAAGTTTGATGTCTCTGTTTCCAGGATTGCCCTGGATATATTTGACGTCTCATAGTTCCATGTTCCTTTCACACAATTTTGATTACACGCGTGGCGGGTGTAGCTAGATAAACAGGCGGTGCTTACCCTTCCGGAGCACCCGGCCTCACTTACCTGGTGGAAGTTCATGTGTATAACCCAACTTGTCAGCTCCAACGATTTTACTTTGCATCTGGATTGTGATTCGGATATGGATTAGTATGTTTGTTTTTGATTTAGACTTTTGGCAATGGACATAAATAAGAATCAAATATAAGAAAAGTCTGAAAAGAAAAGAAACTATAAACGCTTTTAAAACAAAAACATAAAAACAATAAAACTTTATCAAACGAACTTGACAAATACATTTTCTTATTAAGCATTGCGTTTAATCATACACCTTGTAAACTAGTTTGATAGGGGTATATAAGAATCACAATGTAATCTTGTCTGTCGTCTGTCTTTGTTCTTGTAAAATCGTGTTCGGTTCATTTCTCATTGATGCTTTGGAGGGCTATTATAAAAACTTCACATCAATAATCTTCATGGTCCAAAATTATGTCATGACGTTGCTTATAATTAAATTGCATAAATACAAAAGAACAACTTTTGTAATTGGTTAATGAATTTACTATCAGGTAGCCATATTGCACAATAGAAGGTCAATGAGAAAAAAACATAAGTCAATGACAATGCGTGAAAATGCAGTGGGTGGGTTTTAGTAAAAACTGGTCTATGAGGAAATGACTCTAACTTTTAAGTTCATGAAACTGCGTGAAAATGAAGTGGTGTTTACATACTGTATAATGCTTATATTTCGCTATATTTGCAGTCAAGTGTATTCCCGTGAAAATTAAACTACCATAAATAGACACTTGTATTACCAGCCTATTAATCTTGCTAGAGTCGTTTTCCTTGAATCAGATAAGACCGCTAGAATATGACACCGCGAATACACTTGTCATCGTCAAACCGCGAAAATTTGACACAGTGAAAATAAAGCAATATACAGTAACGCAATGTTAAATAAGGAAATGTATTTGTCAAGTTCGTTTGATAAAGTTTTATTTATATTATGTTATTGTTTTTAAAGCGTTTATATTTTCTTTTCTTTTCAGACTTTTCTTATTTTTGCTTTTTATTTATGTCCATTGTCAAATTTATAAAAACGTCACAAAATATTATCAAATAAGTCAATGAGAAGAAGGAAAAGTAGAATGATAAACATAATTGTTAGCTTTACCGCAATAAATCGCTTTGGGTTTATACAAGCTAAATTTTGTATTACTTTGCTTGTTGTTGTTGTTCTTGTTGAATGTTGCTTATCGTCGCATTAGCAATTTTTGAGCTATCTGCGACGAGAACTATTTTATTAGTCTCTATGAATTAATCTATGAACAACTTTGTGTATGCATGTGAGGTGTGAATGTGTTTTATAGTCTACCTTGTACCAGCGTGCACTCAGGGTGCTATTTCACTGAATCAGAATGCCACAGACAAGCGTTGTAACGACTGACACGTCAATCCGAGGAATTTCAACACATAATGAGGTCGGCTGCGTTTATGCTATGGCGTTCAACGCATAAATATGGTGTTGCTTTTATGTGGTGTAAAAGTGCCTTTCTGACGCATAAAGAAGACTCATGTTAGCTTAATATGAATCTTAAAAGCGCTTATATCTCGACAAAAGCGGTGATGGTGACATTTATGATGATAACGACGGTGACATTTGAGAATTTATGTAATTGATAATGGTAAGAATCATTGTTACAAGGGTGGAAGTTGATGACAGTGACGGTGAAAGGGCGACAGCGATGTTACTGTCGCCGACAATAACGGTGCCCACGGCGGTAGAAATGGTGAGTGTAATGTTAATGATTGATAATATGTAATTTTGACAGAATTTCGACGTTTTTTTCAGTTTTCTAGTCTGTTAGGAAGGCCCTTTTTGCCCGATAACAAAGTCCTATTTATGCGTTGAAATTCCTCGCATAGACGTGTTGGAACTTGTTAATGTGGTAAAAAAGAAACAAAGCGTACCATTACACCAGTTACATTATACCGACACCGGGTGAACCAGTAAAGACAAACGACAAGAACAATTAACTTTCCCACATTTGGTCTGAGCGGGACTCACAGCGGTGAGATACCCTGGATTTAAAGACTAACGTCTTATCCATTAGGCCACCATGGCCTTACTGCTCATATATCGATAGGGGTGACATAACTTCTGCTTCGAGACGGTACACTTGCACTTTCAATAGAACGAGATCGGGTGCTCTTGAGCAGATAATACCTCTCCTTTCCAGCTACAACCACCACGTGTGGAATTAAAAATCAGAATGATAATGAAACGGACAAGGAAATATGAGACGTCAAATATATACAGGGAAGTTAAGATATTTCGATGCTACACCTATAGACTATACTGTTGGTTGGTTGAATGGGGTTTTATGTCGTAATTAGGAATATTTCATTTATATCGAGACGTCACCAGCTATAGATGAAGAGTCTTACCTTTTTATTGCGCGCAGAGCAATGCACTGGGACAGCTTTTTATATACCCCGCCTTCCGTGACACGGACATCAGTTTTTAAGGTTTATTCCTTTTGACCTTTATTTCTAAAGTGATTGGTGAAAGAATAGTCACTATCTATTTTAAAGTCTTTGTCAGATCCGTCCGGGATTCGAACCCATGACCTCCTTAGTAAAAAAAATACCATCAAATTAAGCAATAAATTACTTTTTTTAAATTTTATACTTCTTGAACTTCATTCCTAAATGTCAAGTGCTTTGCAAGAGAATAGTCACTGCCTACATGTATTTTAAAGTCTTTGTCAGACCTGGTCGGGGTTATAACCCACGACCTGCCTAGTTTTCATTTCTCTTATTTCATTATTACCTTTTGTATTCAAAATAAAAACAAACATACCATCAAATTAAGCAGTAAATTACTTTGGTAAAAATAACCAGATTTTACAGAATGCTTATAAAGAGTTTATTTCTCAAGAAAACATAGGTTTATAACACGAAAAATGTTTTTTTGCAAATTAGTTTTCCAATAATGTGTCAAACTATTCACAGTAAAGCCCATGAAATCGTGCTGTGGATTTCTTTGAACAATGTTTGCACGGCTTGTTGAGGCAAAGAGGGTCAATAATATGTATTATACATTCGATAGCAAACAGGTGATTCATTCTATTTGTTTAAATCGGCTTTTCTTACTTGTTGCTTTGTAACAAGTGTGTAATTGACCTCCTGACTTCTTTTGCGCTTCGTCGCTATAGGTTCTACGATACAAAATGTTACGGACGCTATAAGGTAAAATTTTGTTTTTGGATGTGGTTCCTGTATGTTTCCACTCGTTGACTCAATTCTCCTTTAAATGTGATACATATTTTCGGCAGTTTCGGACACGATGAATGTTTGTAAGGCATACTAAGCATCGTAGGTTCAGCACAACGAAAAGCTCCTTGACTATACTCAAAATTATACTGATTTAATTTTGGCGTACTTATGTCATAATTGTTTCCTCCAGGTTTGATAACATTTTGTGATATAAATCGTTTTGTCGATTCACATGGATTTCCGAACTTATGTTTGTAGGGATAAATAATTCAAATTCTTTCAAAACTAGCACCTTATCCTTTTTGTCACCGTAAATCCATTTGTGTTCAATCAACCAATCAGAATTTGGAATCTGGAATACAACTTCATCACCCCGATAGAGACGAGTCAAATCGATAGTTGGTATTGACGAATTAACGGACTGTTGTTGTGCTGTTATATAGACAAATTTTCGTATATTTACACCATCACACATATCTCTGTTTAACCTAGAATAGATTACACTGTCACTGATTTCTCTATTTTCGATAGCGTCTGTGCAGTATTTTGGCATAACATTACCGTTTTTATATCCTATCAAAGTGCAGGCCTCTCGTGTTATAAACAATTTATGAATCATTTAGTTAATTAATATCTCAAGTGCAGAAAACCTATAATTGGCTTCTGTTTGCTCACATTGACCATTAAGTATCTGTTTTGGTATATCTCGAATTCTCTCAGAATTTACATGAGCCGCTGTTGTCCTGACAGCTGATGCAAATGATTCCATGAGTAAATCTTGTTTGTCATACATATCTCTGTAAAGTCCCATCAGCGTTTGGATATCAAGCTTTATTGCTAAACATGTCACTTTTGATGTCAGAACTCCTTGAGCAACAACTGCGGCTAAAAATTTACCTTCGTAAATAACCCATTTACGATTTCACTTAGTATTGCTTCATATTAATCAATTGTGGATGGTTCGAATGCTGGTTTATATGAGTCGTATTCTTTTAGAAATACGTCGACGAATTCCAAAATTTGCTTGGCATTTAACATTTTGTCCATCGGTTAATTAATCAATCTTTTTAGGTTAGTGAATATTTTAGACATTCATTTGTTTTTGGTTTTAAGTCATCGCTAAGTTTTCTTAAACGGGGAAAGTAGATTCTATTTATGTTGTCCAGTTTTACACTATCGACAATTGCTTTTGTTACAGCTGCTAATCTGTCTTGTAGTTGTAGCACTTTATCTGGAATCTCAAAAGAAACTGAACGGGTTTACGAAAGCTGCAGATGCAATGGGTACATTTGCCAGTTGACCGACGTTTTTCACAATATTAGACTCAGTAGGTTGTTGAAATAATGTACTTATTTTGTTTTTTATTGTTGATGCAATTTTGTTTTGTTTAATCGTGTATTTCCTTTTTTATGTCAATCAAATTGGGCTTTATCAAATTTTGCAAACCGTTTAATCGGCTTGACAGTTCACGGAATTAACTTTGCTCTAAAAGCTTAACCGTGTCAAAATGAACTGCATTGGTGTAAGAAAGTCCGGATCCTTGTACTTAGCTTTTGATTCAAATAATGATCTTATATCCTCTAACCTAAAATATGGATCATTTTTGGGGTTGAAACGGTGACATTTTTCATATTGACAGGATAGTAAAATACAACTTATAACGTTGAGGTTTTGAGGATTTGTCACTCTAAGAAAACTAGAAATTTTCAGGATAATGTATGTATAATATTCATGGTTGTTTGGGTACACAGACCATATAAATGTGGATTTTATTGAAACTTTATCAAAATCTCTAAATTTGGAATATGCATATCAACATTTTTCAACTTCAAAAATTTGCGTTATTCTTTTTTATCGTGTTTCCCTGTAAATAATTGCTCAAGTTAAGAATTATTATGCATCCAGGTATACATGCCATGTTTAAATTTGTCGTAAAGCGTTACATTTTTGGATATTTTGTTTGTTGGATTATGAGTATCGATTGCTCTAATAATTGATAACTGATCACCTGAAAATGAAAGGATATAAAGTTTGTTAGATACAACTATATCTCTAATGTCGCTACTGAAAACATTAATGCGAACGGTTTTGACGGATAAAAGGGTTTCAAAATTCAATTGCTGAAGAATTCCATTTCTTTTACCATTGTATAATATCCAAATGTTAGTATTGTCAACCATTACGTGAACATTTATGTCATTTTCATTGATAATTAGCATGTTTAATTCTTGATTTTAAACACTTCTTTTTCAATTTTGCATCATTCTATTTTCATTTTATGACAATTTTGCACGTGCTTAAATTTATTTTTGCCAGAAAAGGTGTGTTATCGTTATCAGGTTCAAGCTCACATATGATAAACTCGTGTACTATTCGCATAGTAGGCAATTACGCACCACATATACTACAGTAAGAATGTAATTCTAAAGTCTTTACGAATTTTTCATTGTAAATGCAGTTAAAATAATTTAAAAAATTACATTTTTCAGCAAGTTTTTTCTCACAAGAATTAAGCATTTGACCATAACTGTTGTAAATTCTATTTCTTGTTTTCGTATGCATTCTTTTGTACAGACGCAACGTAAACATTATTATCTGTGGTAGATACAGTTTCGTAAATGGTTATTTGATTCGCGTCGTCTTCCAACTGATAATCGCTTATTGGCCTATAGTCAATATCGCCATGGTTTATACTGGATGGTTTACCAATTCCACAAAGGTATTCACTGGAACCTGTTTTTAAAAGAAATGAATATATATATATATATTTGGTAC
Organism: Anadara kagoshimensis; assembly: GCA_021292105.1. Classification (NCBI taxonomy): domain Eukaryota; kingdom Metazoa; phylum Mollusca; class Bivalvia; order Arcoida; family Arcidae; genus Anadara; species Anadara kagoshimensis. The sequence goes on along the minus strand of CM037860.1, from coordinate 42,017,412 downwards.
ATCACATGTTAATTTGTTGGATAACCATTGGATAACTACATGAATTCTATTTCATGTAGAAATCATCTGTTCTTGACAACGTATAGCAGCGGGACTATACTTAGGTATAGTCCCCCGACATCCAGGTATAGACCCTCGCGTGACCCCCAGCAAAGCAAAAGCGAGTTACTTCCCTTTGTCCAGGTGGCGCTGTTTATTGTTGTCGTCGGATACAAAATGACATTCGATGACGCGCGATTTATGAATGTAATAAGGGTTCGCCGCTGAACAACGTGATATACTAAAACGTTTATGCGGAACACTTATTTCCAATGGATATGGAATAGCATGAGCTGACGTTTTCCCGCGAGAACGACCTCATTTTGGGAACCTGTGACGTTGACTTTTTTCAAAACGTTCCGCGCACACGTTAAGAGGTACTGATCACGTGGTATAGCGGCGAACCCCATTCAGATGTTAACTAGCAAAAAACAAAGGAGACCACAAAGTATTCGGTTAATATTTGAAATAAATTTCTGAGAGCCAGGAAAATTGATTGAGTTTGAATCTATGGAGATCGATCAAATCAGCAATATTTTGTGTGATTTTTATGCAAATGTCCGACTTAAACAGAATGAAATTTATTCCAAAAGTTCGATGGTTGTTTAAAATTGTTTATTCATAATGTTGAATATAGTAAATAGTTTATCTAAAAATTAATTATCTATCCAACTTTTAAAAACACAGACATGTGATTTTCTAAATCTATTATAGACCTCTCCCTCGGGAACAGTTCTCCTATAGTGTTGTCTGGAGACGTATAGTGACCAAGCGCGGTCACTTTACCTCTACACACAACAATATAGGAGAACAGTTTCCTCGAGATAGGTCATTAATATATATATATCCTACCTCACACCAGTTTCTGTGAATTTCATTCGACAATGCTGTTAATTCGGTGACCTAATATAATCCATATCGGATCAAGTATGTATGAAAGTAACGTGATTGGTAGTCAAAACGTCATATTTATCAAAACTATTTACACAAATACGTTCATTATAAAAATCTGGTGACATTGAAGTAAAATACATGCATTGATTTTCAAAGATGAAAGTGCAATTGATTTCTTTGACGAAAGTTGCTGGCAAGTCAAATTTATTATTATTTTCAATATTTTTAGACAGAATGCCCAACGATGTTATTTCCAACGCACCTGTCAGTCATATGTAGCTGTGTGGATGCATTCAAATTGGTTTTTATAGGATTTATTGGTGTGATCGGTAGGATATAATCGTTACACAGTGTGTTATAGACCTAATAATTATGGCTTCGCCCTCGCCCGATATAGAATTTAAATACTGACACTGTATAAAACATATTAGGTCAACAACACACTGTGTAACTGATAATAATAATAATAACAATAATAATAATAATAATAATAATAATAATAATAATAATAATAATATACAATGGGATATGTATATATATTACATACACTTACTTATGTAACAAGTAAGCCAATTATAAAAAAAAGTCGTATAGAATCTGGAAATCTGGAAATCGCATAATGGCTACACTCATGTCTTTATGTGGATGAAATCTGTAAAACTTAGTGATTATAATATTATTGATATATAAACAACAAATACGTTACAAATAGACATTTAATCCGCAAATCTGAAAGACGTGTTTCATTTGATTAAGTAGAAAACTTTTGAAATTATTAAGAAAAGGTTTTTAATAGAATATCTGTCCGGTTTAATAATCACACTAAATGATAATTTTTGATTTAACCAATAGCAGACCCATTTTAAATTTCTACAGGTGGACAGGTCTTGATTTTTGTCCTGCCCGTATACTGGCCGAACTACTAACGTTAGATTGATGTTTTTTCCTTGACCGTGTTATCATTATTATTATTATTATTGCTGTTGTATTTACATTTACAAAGTGGTACAAATGGGTAGTATTCCGTAGTAATTTGATTTTTATATTTGGTGCTATTGTTGAATGCTGCAATATCTGAATATTGCATTCTATTCTAATCCAGATTTATTTTATTTCATTTCATTTATTTTATTTATTTTTATTACTATATCTGATTTTATTTATTTCATTTTATTTCTTTTTAAAACTTTGTAATTTTACATAGTAGGAATTTTGCTAAGTACAGAAAAAAATTTGCGAAAAAATTCCCTTTTCATTAAGACCAGGGTTTCAATTTTATGATAGATAATTTGTTACTTTAATAATTATTCAATAAATCAATAATAAATCAATGAAATATAAAATAATTAAATTAGCAGTTTTAACTTTTAAACTGGTTTTAAATATAACATAAACCTAAGAGATTTCTTTGTTGAGTGTTGATGTTGGGTGCAAGGAAAAGTATAGTAATAAATAAAGGGGTTTTCCATCTATTGGGAAAACCCTGTTATTTAAGTAGGACATATTTTGGCAATGTCCAATGGTTTATAATTAGATCTTATTTGGCGCATGAAACTTTAATAAGATCCGCTTCCGCCCAGCCTCTTTTGCACTGATCAAGGAATCGTGGTTACATGCAATTTTATATGCTACAAAATAATATAATTTATCTACGTGATAAATTCAGTCATCGTTTGTAAAAATCGAGTATAAAGTATTTTTAGTAGAATTTGGGAATTTCGGGGCGAACGTTGGTTATTATTTCCATCCATAACTCAATTTAAATACGATAATTTAATCAGAGACATACCATGGATGCTTCTGCCAGGTCGGGATTGAGGCCAAGAAAGGTGCCGGCCGAGTCATCGCCTCCTGCGCCAAATGGATCCAAATCAAAGCTACATGAAAAAAGAAGAATGCCAAAGGCAGCCAAGAAAGGCCGACACACTAACAAAAAACCCCGCCGTCAGGGTGTGGCTGCTGCAGTGTCATCTGCGTGCAGTATTTCTGAGGGCGAAACGTCCTCGGAAGATGAAGCAGCACTTCCGGGACTTCCGGTCCATGTTAATAGGGCCGAAATGCCTCGTCAGGGAAAACAAACAGGTAATACAGTTCCTATTACCGGGGGACAAAATACAGTTCCTATTTCCGGGGGACAACCTGTTCTGATTAATTTTAATAACCCCGGGGAAATATCAAGACTGTTTCAATTTGACCAGGAACCTCGGATGGAACCAATACCGGAATTTGATGACACGTTGGGTGATCATGTTCCACAGTCAACAAAGCAGAAAATATGGGACAACCAGTTCGTTAACTTGAACTCTCTACTTCCCGATAGGGAGGAAAATACCAATTTTGACATGTCTGAATCCTCGCCACTGGTAATTACTAAAAATGGCCAGATTGGTCTTGGTTCCAGGCAGCAAGCCAATAGGAAAGTGGCCAACATTAATGCCTGGACCGATGCCTTTATTATTTTTGTATCTATATATTTGCAAAAATACCAACAGGTGCAGATTGCTTTAGATTTGTTGAAGTATTTAAACCATATCCGTTGGGCAGCTGCTAAGGTTGGGGGGTTGGCATGGAGACAATATGATGAACAGTTTCGTCTCCGTAAAGCCAAAAAGCCTACAAAATCCTGGGCTACATTAGACCTGGAGTTATGGCTGCTTTTCGTCTCCTCGTCTACTCCCCTCAATCAATTGACATCAAAATCTGGCTTGGGTGACTTTACCTCAAAGCCCAAGGGAATATGCTGGGATTTTAATGGCAAGAAATGTTCCAGGGCCGCTTGCAAATTTAAGCATATCTGTAACAAGTGTTCTGGACCCCATCCCGAGTTAGAGTGTCGATTTTTTCGTGGCCAGCAAAACCGAAATGCCCAAGCAGGAGGTACCAGTACATTTACAAGGAAATATATTCAGTCTAGCGGAAACGCCCATAAACCTCAGTAATCTTAATTTGGCACTCCAGCTCTACCCCAATAAATTTGCAGCAAATACATTATTAAAGGGGTTTACAGAGGGATTTTCTTTGCACTTTAATGGGCCCAGGATTCCTTGTGAAGCAAGGAATCTCAAGTCAGCTAGGGAAAACATTTTTATCTGTAGGGAAAAAATTCAAAAAGAAATTGAAGCAGGTCGTGTTTGTGGTCCTTTTACTATACCTCCTATATCAACCCTCCGGGTTTCTCCTATTGGTTTGGTACCTAAAAAATGCTCAAATGACTTTCGACTGATACATCATTTGTCATACCCTGAAGGCATGTCAGTAAATGATCATATCCCTCAGAATCTTTGTTCCGTAGACTATACCAGATTTGATGAAGCCGTCCAGATGGTACAAGGTTTAGGTAGGGGATGTCTAATGGCGAAAACGGATATTAAATCTGCCTTTCGTTTATTACCGGTACATCCTTCAGATTTTGATTTACTAGGTTTTAAGCTTGGCAATCAATACTTCTTTGATAAATCACTACCATTTGGCTGTAGCATCTCCTGTGCTCATTTTGAGCGATTTTCCACATTTTTAAATTGGTATGCCATACACAATAGTCATAATACCCAAATTTTACATTACTTGGATGACTTCCTAATTTGTGGCCCCCCGGGCTCTATTATATGTTCCCAAACCCTTGCCAAGTTTAAACAGATGTGCGAACACCTTGGCGTTCCAATTGCTGAAGAAAAAACTGAAGGCCCTACCACCAGTCTTTGTTTTTTAGGACTAGACATTGATACAGATAATATGTTAGTCAAATTTCCTTCAGATAAAATTGCCGAGTTAAGGGATAAGTTGAGAACAATGCTTAGCAAACGCAAGGCAACACTTAAAGAGATGCAGTCATTGATCGGGTCTCTCAATTTCGCATGTCGGGCCATAAAACCAGGGAGGGCATTTTGTCGCCGTCTCATTGACAGCACATGCCATGTTTCTAAACCTCATCATTTTATTAAGATCACTGAAGGAATGCAGGAAGACATGCGCATGTGGTTACAATTTTTCGAGTCATACAATGGCATTTCAGTATTTCAGGATTCTGTTTGGGTTCGAGACTCCTATTTAAACCTTTTTACGGATGCAGCTGGCAGCAGGGGTTTTGGGGCCTATTTTAATGGGAGATGGTTTGCAGGCCAATGGCCTAACGCATGGCACATTTTAGGCATCACCAAAGATATTACATTTTTAGAACTTTTTCCAATTGTTGCTGCAATTTTGTTATGGGGCCACATTATTGCTAACAAGAAAATTTTTATTCAAACTGACAATCAAGCAGTAGTTAGTATAATTAATAAACAGTCTGCTAAGTCTCCCAGAGTTATGCGCTTAATAAGATTGTTTGTTCTATATCTACTCAAGTACAATATTTCAGTTAAAGCTTCTCATATTCCGGGTTGTAAAAATCTAATCGCAGACTGTCTTTCACGTTTTCAGTTTGGAAGGTTCCGCAGGCTGGCCCCAAATTCCAGGGTTCACCCAGACCAGGTTCCTCAGGAAATGTGGGACTGCTTTGGCTAGAAGTAAACCGTCTGATAGAGCAGTCATCAGCTCCAAATACTCAGAAAGTTTATCAACAAGCATGGTCGTCATTTTGCTCGTTTCGATATGAATTTGATTTGGAACAGAGCTTTCCTGTGCCTTTGGATCATATTATTCAATACATTGCTTACCTTTCCCTTCATGGTTTTGCTTACTCTACATCTTCAACACGTATTGCTGCCATAAGTTACTACCACAAAGTACACAACTTTCAGGACATTACAAAAAACTTTATTGTTAAGAAATTACTGGAAGGCATACGCAGAAATGCTACACACAAGGATATCAGGGCACCAATTACACTGACCATCCTCAGAAAGTTGCCAAGAGCTTTGAAATGCATTTGCTTTTCCAATTATGAAGCCAAGTTGTTTCATGCTGCTTTCACACTTGCATTTTTTGGTTTCCTACGTATTGGGGAACTTGCTTTATCAAATTCAAAGTCAAATATCAAGACTGTGCTTGGTATAAATGATATAGCTATTACTGAAAATGGTCATCTGCAGGTTATACTTCGTTTTTCCAAAACGGATCAGTTTGGAAAATCTGTAACCTTGTGTATTCAGCCCTTTGATGACCCGATCATTTGCCCAGTTAAAGCAATGAATGAATATCTTTCTGCCAGACCATCGGGTTGTCCTGTTTTATTCTGTCATTATGACCTAAAGCCAATGACACAATACCAATTTTCATCTGTGCTTAAGAAGTCCCTTTCTTTTCTTCAAATACCAACCCAAAAATTTAAATCTCACAGTTTTAGGATAGGTGCTGCCAGTGTGGCAAGTATGCAGAATGTTCCAATGGATATAATTCAGACTTGGGGTAGATGGAAATCAAATGCTTACAAAGGATATATTCGCATTAAATCATCCTTGTTTTCCAATTAAAGGTCCAATCTAGTAGTTAATAATATACCTTAATTTGCATGTTATGTCCTTGGTTAATTGCATGCACTTTTACACTTCATTTATGTGAAGTTTTTTGCATCAGCTTTTACACTTCATTTATTTGAAGTTTAAGTCTTTCAGACATATGGATAATTGGTTCATCAATAGTTTATTGGGCACACAGACGTGCACTGCTTCGCCCAGTTGGACGCCATTTAGGACTGGAGAGATATGGAGGACAAATCAGATGGTGTGGTATCCGTGGAATGAAATGGGAACAGCTGTTGGGCAGAATTTCTCTGGATGTTCGCAATTTTCCCCGTCCTCAATATGTTGTTATACAGTTGGGTTCAAATGACCTGGTTTCTAAACCTAGCGGTGTTTTGCGCTGGGAAATTAAGATGGACCTTTTATCACTTGCAGGTTTACTTCCCCAAGCTACATTAATCTGGTCATGTATGTTACCTCGACTCTTTTGGTACGGAGCACGATCTCAACATGCGATTGATAAGGCCCGTAAGCGTATAAATAGTGATATTAGTAATTATCTCCAGAAACTTAATGGTAAGGTTATAAAACAAACTGATTTTTCTGATAAAGAGGTAGGCCTTTTTCGTTTTGACGGCACTCACTTGTCCGATATAGGCAATGATATATATTTGAACACGTTGCAAGGGGCACTAGAGTCGTTTATGACTAAAGATTTGTCAGTTTTTCAGTAGACCATTTCATTAATTTCCATCATCCCATTTCGGTATTACAGCGAGTGGGGAGTGGTCAATGGTGCTAGTTGGCGGTGGATGCGTATTGACACATCCATATGGCCAGATCTTGCAGGCTCGGTTTGTCAGCTCGTGGTAGCTGGATCGTTGTTTGTCAGCTCATGTGGTAGCTGGACTGGTTTACCCTGCTTATGCTTTCCATGAGCAGCTGGTTTCTACTGGGCTCATCTCCAGTAGTTCGTTTGCCAAGTAGTCGTAGTTGCTTGGCTAGTGGTGACAGATCAGGGCACCCAGATGGGTCGACTGTCGTTTTGTGTACCTGCAGGGTCTGGTCAACATTGCAAATTTGTCTGTAATTTATCAAATAAAGCTGGGGCCAAATTCATCCACAAAAAACTTCAGTGTTGTTGTCATTTTTACCTATCTTAAATAAAGGGGTTTTCCATCTATTGGGAAAACCCTGTTATTTAAGTAGGACATATTTTGGCAATGTCCAATGGTTTATAATTAGATCTTATTTGGCGCATGAAACTTTAATAAGATCCGCTTCCGCCCAGCCTCTTTTGCACTGATCAAGGAATCGTGGTTACATGCAATTTTATATGCTACAAAATAATATCCCACCCACCCTCCCCACTTGCTGTACTCTGTGACTTCAATTCGTTGGTATTTTATTTAACTTGTTTATCTCGTAAATTTGTTTTGTTGCAAACTTGATTTCTACAATGTTGCATGTTTTTAGTTGTTAACAGTCATTTATAATTAGTTTTACTACAATACTGCTGTAGATTTTGTTTATACTTGTAGATTGTTTACTAGTGTATGGCAAATTCATCGGCCACAGCTTCAGTGTTACTATTGTGAATTCTAGACTTTGCGTGAATTGCATGAATGATTGGTACTTCATCGGCCTCTCTCGGTGCGTGCTCATCATTGAGTTTGGCCAGATCTTGCAGGCTCGGTTTGTCAGCTCGTGGTAGCTGGATCGTTGTTTGTCAGCTCATGTGGTAGCTGGACTGGTTTACCCTGCTTATGCTTTCCATGAGCAGCTGGTTTCTACTGGGCTCATCTCCAGTAGTTCGTTTGCCAAGTAGTCGTAGTTGCTTGGCTAGTGGTGACAGATCAGGGCACCCAGATGGGTCGACTGTCGTTTTGTGTACCTGCAGGGTCTGGTCAACATTGCAAATTTGTCTGTAATTTATCAAATAAAGCTGGGGCCAAATTCATCCACAAAAAACTTCAGTGTTGTTGTCATTTTTACCTATCTTAAATAAATCAATTATGAGATTGAAATTTTTCTTTGTTTTATTATAGCATGAAAGAATTGGACAATTTGCACACTGAAAAATTCTTATAGCGAGCACTCTACCAACTGAGCTACCGCAGTGGAACACTCAAAGCAGTGAAAACTATAAATTTAGCTGTACTTACCATAAACATAACGGCAGTCTTTTTTTAAACATATACAACTGATCGCTTATATATAGACTAGGATTTATAATGCATTACGTCAATAGATGTTCCGAAAACTGTGAGGGGGCGGATAGAATGTGAAATCAATAGGATAAATTATATATTTCGTCTTAAATTTTGTACATGGCATATCACATAGTTTTATGTTACAGTCGTGTATCACTTGAAACTCCAAAAACAACTGCCGTGAACATAGATCAATTTCTTTTTGTTTCTTAAGTTTCTGTTTATTTTGCATCTTTTATGCAACTCTGTCTACGTTGCAATATTAAAGGTATAGAGTTCGTAAGATGACATGTACTAAACATATTTTGGATTTCCAAAAAGATAAAATTCTTAATAGGACTTGTATACATGTATTCGTAATATACATGTTATTTTTTAAAACACCTTTTCGCAATATTTATGGCATATTTTGGCAACTATAATGTGAATCTTTATATAGCATTCCGAATATTCAAAATACTATTTCAAAAGTTCGAAAGTACTTTTAAGGTCGACAGCTGACAGGAATCCGCTACAAACAAAGCTAATTTGCGTATAACCTGTGTATAAAGACCACCTAAGGGACTGAGCAAAAGTGGACTTAATAGACAGGTGGACATATAGAGGGTCACCTCTTATGAACAAGAAAACATGTATCGTTGATACCGGTATACTAATGGATGAAAAATATGTAGTACTTTCTTGTTTTTTATTTTCATTATTAATTTTTTAATTAGAATTAATTTTAGAAAATATTAAGGTTAATCTAGATGGACTGTACATGGTAACAGTTTATCTATCAGTATATGCCTGACTAATTGTCTTTGTTTTTAAGAAGCAGGATGTCACTAATTAAGACAATAGGTATAGGAAACATACTACCTGTACCTGTAAATAACAAAGACTATTTATACCTTCTATTCTAATGGCTTCAGCCACTGATTATTACATGAGAATAATGACTTCATATATCATATTTACTGATAGTAACTAAGAACTTATAATGCTCTTTACAACAGAAAGTTTGTATGTTACTAAATACATTTACCAACGATTTGAAATTATAATAATTATATTTATATTGCTAATCTTCATGCATTAGGAATACATGTATAAGACTTACTTGATTACAAAATATACAAATATACAAAATTTTTGCTTGAACTTTAAGAAATTATCAAATTCCAAGAACTAAAAAAGTTTACTGAAATAGTGGACTTTATAGACAGATTGAGGAGACATTTGGGACTAAAAAGGGTGGTCTCTATTCATATTAGACAGGTGGACTTTATATACAGGGTCATTATATAGTAAAATCCATTGGGGATGTTTCAGACCGGTTGCTATAGACAGGTGGACTTGATATGGAGATGGACTTTATAGCAAGTGATATTGTATTTATAAACTACGGTATCCTTGTTTCTGTATTCGTAGGAAGAAGAATTTATGAAAAGCCTTGTTAAATCCAAAGATAAGACTGTCGTCAAATCATTCAACTCCACATACAGATATAAAGATGGTGTTCTATCTATTAATAATCCTAAATTTTGAGATAATGTAGATGTCCTCTTTCTCAGTGAGCTTAAAATAATAGATACGACTGCGTCTTCTTATTCAAGACAAAGAAAACTACAAACAACGGATTAATATTTATAATATTTATGTAACTAGTAAAAGTAAAAACATATACAACTCAAAGTAAAACAACAACTCATTAATTCATATTATTAATTATATTTATATTTATATTGGCGAAAAACATGGTCACGGCTTAATTTTCGGAGCGCCGACCAACATGTAATGGCAGCTCCCAACAAATTCAACAATATACAACATACAACGATTCAACAACAAAACAACATTCTTTTGATTACCAAATTGTTAATTAAATGCACGTGACCCTGGGAACAGAGGTCAAGTGCCAACAAAAAATTTTATTATTTACATATGATTGTGAATTTGGCGCATTATGCCATATGACCTGGAATCGTGACTTTACTATTTCATGTCACGATTGCGGTGACATATTTACACATATAGCTTAATCATGACACCAACGAAATGCTGTCCTTGAAGCCGTATGACAAACGTGATCACTTCAATTCTTCTATAGTCAACATTTCGTTTCTATGTAGCATTATACCTGCTTCGCCTGCTTATAGTGTCATTGTCTCACAATTAAAACGATATGGCACAGGCTGTTCCCCGATAGGAACTTTATACAACAAAGCAATATTGTTGATAAGTATGATGTCTCTGTATCCAAACTTACTCTAGATATATTTTACGTCCCACAGTTTCATGCTGCTTTCATTCCTAAACACAAGTTCCGGGTGTAGCTAGCTGAAAAAAAGCGTTTATCCATCCAGAGTTCCCCAGACTCACTTTTGTGGTGGGATTTCGCGTTTTTAACCGTATTTGCCAGTTCTTTTTACTTTGTTTTTGGGCATATGGTTTGGACATTAATTAAAGAACCATAACTTTGTTTGCTGTATGGGTCTACGGTGGTCGAAGTTTCATTTTCTTCCACTGTTTAATTTCGAATACTTTTTGAGGATATTCCAGTGTGATGATAGATGTTTTTAACCGGACACTCCAGTTTTTAGTCCAAAAGCCAAAAATTGTCGCCTAAAAATATATTGTTTAATCTGGCCTTAATCTTCATTATTTCGCGTCACAATTCTTTACTTTTAAAATTACTACTAGTTCTACTTGAATGATCGCCATCTCTATAGAAATAAATTAAACAAATTAATATTATAAATGAGCTCCCCAATGTTTTCATAATATTTATTCATATTTACAAAAGATATGGGGTCAAAAGAGCGAATGTCAGAAAACCTTTTTTGGGGTTGATCTTGAACCAAATACTTTTCTAATTGAAAATGGTTATATTGTACTTGTCGAAGCGATTTTGCCTTTTAAACTGTTTGATAAAGAGTGAAAATTTACATCTGAATCCTCCCAAACAAGAAGATAGCCACTGCTGTAGCTCGGTTGGTAGAGTGCTCGCTCTGGAAGTGGGAGTTGTTTGATCCCCGACCAGGTCTGACCCAAGACCTGAAAGTGGGTTGTGACTGTACTTTCGCCAAGCACTCGGCATTACTAAATAAAAGTCATCGTTCTTTCAGATGGAACTTAAAATAAACGAGGTCTCGTGTCATGGTAGGCGTGTCATGATAAAGAACTCTGTTGTATAATGTCATCAGCGCAATGCACAGGCAAAATTGCTGCACCTTTCTATAGCTGGCGACTTATCAATATAAGTGAAATATTCTTGACTGGGGCGTTAAACACCATGACTCTCGTACTTCGTACGTCAATTTTGTGAAAACATCTGTTTCACTTGAATTTGTATATATTACAAGAAATCAGAGAAATTGATATGATTGTTTGTAATTTATACCTACGTTACATGCAGTCACCAGACTGATTTATATCACCACTAAAATAAAACATAAGGATAGAGCGGAGTAATGAAGTTTAACGGTCCTTAATTTAAACAACATTTTAAGCAATATAGGACTAATTGTACACTGTATTTTGGAAACAGTGCCAGCTTATTTAAAACCGTCTCCAGAACAACTGTACATAATGTAAAACAACCTTTATTGCGAACTGTAAACCGAAAATCAATTTAATAGGGCACCATCTCGCGATTTATACTTTGGGTCAGTGAAACAATAAAAGTTGGTTGTTTTACAATTGTTCAAAATGAAATGACCGTAACAAATATACAATAATTGATCAATTACTAATGATAATTTTAACGCTCAAATAAAGATTGACGATTTCACGTATATTGAGCCGGTCAGTTCAGGGGTAATGAAGGAATCCTAGAGTTCCCGGAGATATCCATCAACATTCTGTAAGCGAGTTGACGGCTATTTACCAAGACACGCATTAAAAGATTAAAAATAATGTTACAATAGCGTTTAAGGCAGTAAAGATGTAATTGACAATTGCTAATTTACTAACTTAATTTCTTATTGTTTCTAATGTGAATCATCATCAGTGCATCTGACTTAAAACCAAAGGTGGATGGTTATATTTCGAAAGGCAATACTTTGTTCTGTCAGAAACGTACTATGTTCTAAATTTTCTGCTAGTTAATATACTTTGTCAAAAACTAAGGTATACTCCCTCATTTTACGTTTTTCTTTGGCTAAGTTTAATTAAATATATATTGGTCCTTTGGATATATTTTCAACCCCTCGAAGAAATTTTGGTTCTACAATTTTGGTCAAAAGTGCTGGGATGAGGAATGGTATTCCGAAACGGCCGTGTACTGCTGTAAAATTAACACTGGTATAATATGTAATGTATAACGCATGGTGTTTTTTCTTAAAGTCGTGTATAATTTGAAACTCCAAAACAACTGCTTTTGACGTCGATAAATTTCTTCAATGTCTCTTAACTTTTTGTTAAGTACTATAATATAGTTAATATAATATTGTTAATTGTTAATATACTACTAGTATATATATTATGCAACTTTGTCTGCGTTGCAATATTAGAGGTATGGTGTCCGTTAGATGACACGTATTAAAATATATTTTGTATTTCCAAAAAGATAAGATATTAATATGATTTGATATACTCGAGTTTTTTTAAATAACGTTTCGCAATATTTATGGCATATTTCGGCATCTATTTTGTCGCATTTTGGGACTCTTGAAATAGTTTTTGAATTTTCAAAATACTATTTCAAAAGTTTAAAATTTCTTTTTTCGGTCGACAGCTGGCAGGAATCCACTACACACATGGTTAATTTAAATAAATTCATGACACCCTTGTTTGTGTGTTCGTAGGGAGCAGAATATATCAAAATTTTTGTAAAATGCGCAGAGAAGACTGTCGCCAAATCATTCAACTCCACATACAGATATATAAATTACGTTCTATCTATTAATTATTCTAAATTTCGAAATTATGTTATCACTATCCCAGTGAGCTTGAAATAAAATATACGACTGAGTCTTCATATTTAGACTGATACCTGAATTATATATGAAGCCGACGAAAGACTACATTTGAAGCCGTTTGACAAACGTGATGACTTCAATTCTTTTATTGTCAACTTTTTTTTCTATGCAGCATTATACTTGTCTCACCTAGGTTTATCATGGCCCTCAAAACGCTTTTTGGCAGCCAAAAACAATATTGTTAATATGAATGATGTCTCTGTATCCAAAATTACTCTAGAATATATTTGCGTCCTATACTTTCATTCTCGTTTCATTCACAATTTTAATAACTGGCGAGGTGGTGTAACTAGCTAAAAACGAATTGCTTCACATTTTTATTTTTTATTTTCTTTGGGATTGTAGTTTGGATATGGATTGGTATGTTTGTTTTTTTTATTTCAAAGTCTTTACAATGCTTTGAGATTCAAATTTTGTGTTTGATTCAGTGAGTTTGAGTTTAAATCAGAAAATGTTTTACTTTTTCTATCTTAAAATTAAAGAACCATAACTTTGTTTAGATCTACGGTTGTCTTTTTTTTTCTTCCACCATTTAAGTTTGAAGATCTTTGGGGTTCCTTCAGGTGTGACGATAGATGGTTCTTTCTGGACACTTCGGTTTTTAATCCACCAGTCAAAAATTTCTCGTCTAAATATAAGTTAAAAAAGTTAATTATGGCGTTAATATCCTAAATTTGGTGACTATGTGGATGCCCTATATCCTAGTGAGCTTGAAATAAAAGATACGACTCATTCCTTCTGCTTCAGATGTAGACTTATACCTGAATTATAACGCACACAAATGTCTACATTTGAAACTATGACAAACGTAATGACGTTAATTTGTCTATTGTCAACTTTCTATTTTTATGCAGCAATATACCCGCTTCTACTGCTTATGGTGTAATTATTCCCCAATTAATACGCTATGGTAGAGCTGGATCCCATTAATGGAACTTCATAAAACGAAACAAGCTGCTTACAAGTAAATTGAATTGTTGATCTAGGGATATTGAAAGCCTATGGTTTTTAATGCCCTCAAAAAGTTTTATGACCGTCATCACAGTAAATGATGTACATGAAGAGGAGGAGGAGTAAAGGGTGTCATTTCAATTTCTTCATTCATTTACTATGAATTTTTCGGGTATGACTGGATCGGGAAAAACTCATTTAATGCAAGACCTGCTACAGAAAAATATGACTGAACCCAGGCTTGAAAGAATCATCTGGCTTTACAAAAGATGGCAACCATTGTATGACGTCAATAAGTATTTTGGTTCTCTAGAGGTCGAGTTCATACATGTGATAGATTTACAGAAAGACAGTTTTGTCAATCCAAATAAGAAATAAAATAATTATAATAGATGACTTGATGTTCAGTTTGAGACCGGCGTCTTCAAACCGTGACTCAAACCGACGTCTTTAAACAGGGACTCAAATCGGTGTCTTAAAACAGGGACTCAAATCGGTGTCTTTAAACAGGGACTCAAATTGGCGTCTTTAAACAGGGACTCAAATCGGCGTCTTATGCTAGTAGAACTAATACTTGCTTCCGGTCATATTCTCCGGTTGTTTATTACAGAACTGACAGTTTGATTCTTTTACTTATTTTTAGATGTAATTAACTATTAGCAAACATTTTGTCGTTTGTAGTGTGCTCTAAGCAATGAGCCGAGAAGGTTCTATAACGGCTAGGCCTGTCGTGACATGAGACAACGGTTTGACTCTGATTCCTAAATGCCTAGTTCTTGGCGCAAGAACAGCCGCTGCCTAAATATGACCAAAAATATTCACAAAAATAACACTGTTATAATTAAATAACTACACTGGCATCCATAAATGAGAAATTTATACTTGCCATAGGATAACATTATATTCATTATACCAAATTTTGTTCACACAAGTTTTTCATGTATTTGAAAATTACTGATCTAAAAATGATCTAAATGTGTGTAATTTAGTAGTTTTCTTGTCAATTTTCTCGAAATTTTCTGAAATTTCGTTTGAAAAAATACGTATTTTGGATATTATATTTATCAAGATAAAACACTATTTTAGCTGAAAAAACACTAAGCTTTATCATAATGTTTTGCCGCATAAATGTGTCCTCTTTATGCATTGAAATTCCCCGAATAGGCGTGGTGGAATACGTTTATGCGGCGTTACAAAGCGTACCATTTCCCCAGTTACATTTTACTGACACCGGGTAAACCAGTAAAGACCAAAGGCACGGAGAATTTACTTTCCCACAGGTGGTCTAAGGTTGACTCACAACGGATTTGTAGACTGACGTCTTATTCCTTAGGCCACCGCGGCCTCAATGCTCCTATTGGGGTAGGGGTAATATAACTTCTGCTCCGAGACGATACGCTTGAACTTCCATCAGAGGAACTAGGTCGGGTGCTCTTTAGCGGGTAACATCTCTCCTATACAGCCACAAGCACCAAGTGTGAAATTAAAACTCAGAATAATAATGAAAGAGACAAGAGAGTATGAGACGTCAATTATAACCAGGGAAGTTCAGATAAAGCGATGCTATACTGATAGACAATACTGTTAGTTGTTTAAATAGGGTTTTATGTCGCAGTTAAGAATATTTTATAAATATCGAGACGTCACCAGTTATAGATGAAGTTTCAGAAAATTTTACCCTGTAGTGCGGTCATGGCAATGTGAAGTGAGAGTTCTTTAACGTACCATGCCTTCCGTGACATGGGACATTGGTGAATTTAAGGTTTATTCTCCTTTACCTTTATTTCTGAATGACAAGTGATTGGCGAAAGAATAGTCACTGCCAATTTTTAAGTTTTTGTCAGACCCGACCGGGGTACGAACCCACGAACTCCCTAATTTTCAGTTCTCTTATTTCATTTTTATTTTTGTACTCAAAATTTAAAAAAACCCACGTACCATCAAAATAAGCAGTAAATTTCTTTGGTAAAAAATAACCAAATCTTATAAAATGCTGTTAAAGAGTTTATTTCTCAAGAAAACATGATTTTATAACAAGCGAAAATTATTTTTCCAATAATGTGTCCAACTAATCACAGTAAAGCCCATGAAATCTTGCAGTGGATTTATTTGGACAAGATTTGCACGGCTTGTCGAGGCGAAGAAGATCATAATACTTATTATACATTCCACAACAAACAGGTAATCCATTCTGTTTGTTCAAATCTACTTTTCTTTCTTGACTGTTCGGAAAAATTGTTTTACCGGATGCCTGACTTCTTTTGCGCTTCGTTGCGATAGGTTCTACGATACAAAATGTTACGGATGCTATAAGGTAAAATTTTGTTTTTGGATGTGGTTCCTGCATGTTGCCACTCGTTGACAGTTTAATTCCAAACTTTGAGTAAATAGAAGGATAGACCGATGGATGACTCAGTTTTCCTTTAGATGTGACACATATCTTCGGCAGTTTCGGACACGATGGAAGTTCGTAAGGCATACTTGGCATCATAGGTTCAGCACAATGAAAAGCTCCTTGGATATACTCAAAATTATACTGATATAATTTTGGCGCACTAAAGTAATAATTGTTCCCTCCAGGTTTGATAATATTTTGTGAAATAAATCTTTTTGTCGATTTCACATGGATTTCCGAACTTCTATTTGCAGGGATATATAATTCAAATTCTTTCAAAACTATCACCTTATCCTTTTTGTCACCGTAAATCCATTTGTGTTCAATCAACCAATCAGAATTTGGAATCTGGAATACAACTTCATCACCCCGATAGAGACGAGTCAAATCGATAGTTCCATTTGGTATTGACGAATTAACGGACTGTTGTTGTGCTGGGATATAGACAAATTTTCGTATAGTAGCACCATCGCACATATCTCTGTTCAACCTAGAAGAGATTACGCTGTCACTAATTCCTCCATTTTCGATAGCGTCTGTACAGTATTTGGGCATAACATTACCGTTCTTATATTTTATCAGCGTGCAGGCCTCTTGTGTTATAAATAACTGATGAATCATTGAGTTGATTAACATCTCAAGTGCAGATAACTTATAATTGGTGTCTGTTTCTTCGAATTCACCATTATGTATCTGGTTGGGTATATCACGAATTCTCTCAGCATTTACACGAGCAGCCGTAGCCCTTACAGCTGATGCGAATGATTCCATGAGTAAATCTTGTTTGTCATACATATCTCTGTAAAGTCCCATCAGTGTTTGGACATCAAGCTTTGTTGCTAAACATGTCCCTTTTGATGCCAGAACCCCTTGTGCAGTAGCAGCGGCTAAAGATTTACCTTCGTAAATAATTCTACATAACTCGTTTACGATTCCACTTAGTATTGCTTCATATTCATCAATTGTAGATGGTTCGAAAGCTGGTTGATACGAGTCGTATTCTTTAAGAAACACGTCGACGTATTCCGAAATTTGTTTGGCATTTAATATTTTATTCATCGCATTATTGATCAATGTTTTTAGGTTAGGAAATACTTTAGACATTGATATTATTTTAGGTTTTATGTCATGGCCAATTTTTCTTAAACGAGGAAAGTAGACTTTGTTCATCTTATCAAGTTTTACACTATCTACAACTGCTCTTGCTACAGCTGCTAATCTGTCTTGTAGTTGTAAAACTTTATCTGTACTGTCAAAAAAACTGAACGGGTTTACGAAAGCTGCAGATGCAATGGCTACATTTGCCAGTTGACCAACGTTTTCCGCAATATTAGACTCAATAGCTTGTCGGAATAATGTACTTAATTTGTTTTTTGTTGTTGTTGCAATCTTGTTTTGTTTATTGTTCAAGTCATTATAAAGAGAATAAAAAAGTTCTAGATCTGACTTTGATTTTTTAGCATCAAAATTCGCGAATGTTGTGAAATATAATCCTAAACTTGAACGTAAATCGTGTAGTTCCTTTTTTATGTCGATCAAATTTCGATGTATTAAATTTTGCAAACCGTTTAATTTGCTTGACATTTCACGGAATTGACTTTGTTCCAAAAGTTTAACCATGTCAAAATGAACCTGCAATGGTGTTGAAAATGCAGGATCCTTGTACTTTGCGAAGGATTCGAATAATGATCTTATTACCTTTAACCTACAATATGGATCATTTTCAGAGTTGGAATTTTTACATTTTGTGTATGGACAAGTTAATAAGATACCACTTATAATTTTAAGATGTTTATGATTTTTTATTTTAAGGATACTAGAGATTTTCTGAATGATGTATCGATAATGTTCTTCGCTTTTCGGATATAAAGACCATAAAAAAGTGGACTGACCAGGTATTTTATCAAAATTGATATATTTTGGGAATGCATATTGACATGTTTCAACCTCATAAATTTTAGTGATTCTTTTTTCACGTTCGCCTATAAATAATTGACCAAGTCTAGGATTATAATGCATCCAACTGTATGTGCCATTTTCAAAATTTGTTAAAAGAGTTATTTTTCTGGACATTTTATTTTTGGGATTATCAGTATCAATTGCTCTAATAATTGATAACTGATCACCTGATATCGACAGAATATAAAGTTTGTTAGATATAACTATAGCTCTGTTATCGCTATTAAAAGGCTTAATGTGAACGGTTTTGACGGGTTTTAGGGTTTTAAGATTCAATTTCTCAAGAATTCCATTTCCATTCTTGTTATATAATATCCAAATGTTAGCATTGTCAACCATTACTTCCATATCATTATGAATGACTTTGCACTTTGATAAATTAATTATTTTATTATTTAACTGATAGCAGTTTGGAACTAATTTTTTAACCAGAACTGGTCTTTTTGTAATAATTTTACCCGTGGCCATATCTATTTTTGCCAGCAAAAATGGATAATTAGTAGCAACAGATTCAATTACACATATGATAAACCCGTTTACTATTCGCATAGATGACAAACTACAATTGGCATCAATATATGTATAAGTCAAGCATGCAGTACATTTTTGGCATTCTAAACTTTGATCATTATTGCTATAAATTGGGCTTTGAGGTATACCTATAATTTTTGATGGTCTATTATTATTACGACATCTGTAATAATTATGAATGTCGCATCTATCAGTATACAACCACACACAACCGTCATCGCGTGTCTTCTCAGTTTTCAGAACTAAGCAATTGTTTTTCCCCCTGCCTCTGTGTGTAGAGCAATGTTTCGAAATATATGCTACATAAACATTGTTGTCTGTGGAAGATATAGTTTCGCGAAGAATTATTCGAGTCGTTCCCTCTTCTAACACATAAGCGCCCGATATTCCATAGTCAATATAGTTGTCGTTCAAACTGGTTTTCTTTTTTCCAAGCGCTGTAAGGTCTTGACTTGCAACTAAATTAAACAGAAGCATATGCAATGTCTTAAAAATATTAAAATGATCGATTCAAAATTCATGGCAACACTATTGCACCGAATGAGACTTATATCTCAATTATGACGCTTACAAAAGGCCACATTTGAAGCTTGATGACACGCCGCAATATGCAATTTTTATATTGTCAACTGCCCTGTTCTATGTAACAATATAAATCCTTCTGCTTATGTTGTATTTGTTTAACAATTTATGCGCTATGGTGTTGCTTGATTCCATTACGGGAACTTTTACAACGATGCACTCATACCACTCCTGTATAAATAGCTTGTCGCACAAAACTTTTTGATTTTCTAAGCAGCCATTTTGAGAGATATAATACGGCAATTATTTGGAGAATTGCCTACATATGGTAGAACATTCTTTAGTCTGATAATTGAAAGATTGGATATCCAGTTTGGTCCAATTTATTTATTATATGTAAAGGAAGAAAAAGAAAAATTGATGAATCGAAAAAGATTGCGAGCAAGCAGGAAGAAGATGTGCTGGCACAATGCGTTTGCCTATCCAGAAAAACGAAGTAATTTCCGGGTCAGGGTTGTAAAAGTAGTTTTAGACGCACCCACAGTAACAATATAAGAATTCAAAACCAAACTACATGTATGATGCATTAAATATTGCACTAGATTTGAAATTATTCACAGAAGCAGAAACAGGAGATATCATTAGCAGAACAAGCGATGGTTGGACGTTTCTGCACAACTGATGGAAATAACATTTAACTGAAATTATCACCCTCAGTTGATTTGGAAAAATATGAAAATATTGAATAACAAATTATAGAGGAATGTTAACAACCTTTTACACATGACACAGCAACGCAAATATTTATAATTTAAAACATTTTACATAATAATATTTAAACAAATATCATCTCTTACCGAAACAATCATCATCCATACCTATTGTTCTTGAAATAAAGGTTAATAGACCCAACTTTTCCATTCAATTTAAAAACATCCAATCCGTGTCCAAATCATAATCCAAATCAAAATATTTTTTTTAAACTTCCAAAAAGAGAAATGAGAACGCGTGCTCTGATACGGTCAATATATATTCGCCCCTTACTATAAAAAGATTTTCTGTTTCGTTGTCTAAATGTCTTTCTTTAGACTTAGCATATCTAGATTAAAATATTTATGAACAAATACAATATTGGTCCTGGAGTACGAACTTATACTGAAAGAAATCGGAAAAGATTCCTAGATGACTGTTTATCATTTGGTTACAAGGCAGAGATTGACTAAACTCATTCCATTCTTTTTTTAATGAACTACATCTTGCAATCACTTTCACAATGGGATCTGATCCCATTTAATTACCATTCTAAGATGATCTAGTAAAAATAGACCATAGACAAAAAATCCAGAAAGATATCTTCCACAAAACTACGAACAAAAAACAATATCACATTTTAATAATGTCATCCGCGACACATTGTAATAGAATACCTTACAATCTAGCTAGGGGACTGTACAAAAGTATCAGAAAACCATACACTCATCAATATATTACAGGAATTAAAAGGATTCTTATTCGAAAGAAACTTTCCTGAAAATTTAATCAACCATAATACTTCAAATCTACATCTATTGAAAAAAATGAAACTACGTTCTGACGAAGAAGTCTCTGAAGTCAAAGGATGTGGTAGATCAAATTGTGGAACATGTATCCACCTCAAAAAATGTCGATCAAAACACCTTATTTTCAATGTCAAAGCAAAAAATGAATTTTGCGAGTGATGATTTGATTTATATCATCACATATGTCAGGGTTGTGGAAAACAATACGTGAGCCAAACAGGGACAAACTTATTGGATATAGTCACAGTTCATAGACAACAAAATAATCAACAACAATATGAACAAATACCTCTCAGTGGACATATTAAACAAAGACCGCCAACATTTACCATTTTTAACTATCTACAAATTCATAAAACAAAATCTAGAGACAGGTAAAGAGAAATCAGAGTCCTTTTTAAAACAGAATTGAGAGCAAAATTAAATGCAAAATAGGCAGTAATACAATCCCTTTTCCAGTATGGCGTCATAATCATGTAATGTGACTTTAGGATTGCAAGAACAATCAACTTCATACTCCTGATAAATATCAATGAAAGTTTTTTTTAATAAAATTCTTCTAAAGTCTTATCATTAATTTGAATTGAATCATATACTACATTATGCGACTACGACTTTAATATTATTAATATATATTAATGACACTTATTTATAATATTTATAATACATGTTCATACCTAATGTAACAAGTAAGCCAATGATGAAAAACCATCGTATAGCATCTCGATATCGCATACTGGCTATAATCATCTGTTTATAAATAAAGCTGTAAAAGTAAGTCATAATAACTGTTAATATATAAACAACAATTTGCTACCAAAGAGACATTTACGCCGCAGATTTGAGAGAAGTGTTCATCTAATTTGGTAGATGTCTTTTTTAATTCTTAAGAAAAGGTTTTAATGAAATTTTATCCGGTTTATTAATCACACTGACTGCTAATGCCGGATATAAACTATGACAAGCCAATTTTAAATCTCTACAGGTGGGTAGGTTTCTGATTTTTGTCTTGGATGTATACCAGTCGAACTTATTCATGATTTAAATGTTCAAAATCTGTTTGACTGTTCAACATTTTTTAACGTCAGTTTTATGTTTATGCCTTGACTGTATTATAACTATTATTATTATTATTATTATTATTATTATTGTTGTGTTGTTGTTGTTTGTATTTACATTTCTTATCGCAAAGTGATCAAAATGAGCAGGCAGAATTTGAATTTTTCACTTACTGTTATTGTTGAATGTTGCTTACCGTCGTATCAACAATGATTTTCAGCTACGACAACTACTTTATGGTCTGTCTTATACCAGAGCGCACTCAGAGCGACTTTAAGGTGCTAGCTCACCGAGTCAGCTCACCTCAGACAAACATACCAGCGAGCACTCAGAGCGACTTTAAGGTGTTAGCTCATCGAAAAAACGTACAACTACCCTAGTCACATTATACTGACACCGGGTGAACCAGTGAAGGTTAACTAGCAAGAATAATCGACTTTCCCACATGTGGTCTGAGCGGAACTCGAACTCACAGCGTCGAAAAGTAATAGATTTGTAAAATGACGTCATATCTATTTGGCCACTGTGGCCTCTATTTTATGTATCTTATTTTATAAACTTTACGAGATGAATCTGAAAACGCAAAAGATATAGGGATCCCTGTTATACTTTTATAGCTATAGGACGAGAAAAAGGTTGGATAATCAACTAAATCTTAGTGTTTTAAAAAGGCGAAAAAGAAAATGCGAATGCAAATTTTTGAATAACTATAACAATGAAGTGAATTATTCCTCGTTGCAGAACTTCAAAGACGCAATCTGATTCGAAAATATAACACTGAACCACTTTTTGCAATGGCTGAAAACTATTATGGTAGAAAGAGAAGTGTGATGTAATGGTGAGAGGGATTTAGCCTTAGCAAAGACGCTATGATTAAAAACAAACAAAAGAGTATGTGCTAAAAATTCCCGCTAATTGTTCCCACGCTACTTCAAATCCCTGTATGAATAGCGCATGTTATTAAAACGATTTCTTATTGCAGGTGCTAATTTGTTGTTTTAATTTATTCAATTATTTGTGAATATTTAAGGATTCTATTATATGTTTCCATACTAAATCAATGGAATTTGTTTTCAATCAGCGTAATACATAAAGTGATTGTAGAGTACGATACTGTCTTTTTTAATAGTTGAATGGGAAGTAGGACAACGATTCGTTGCGTCCAAATAAATGTTTTGTAACACATTGTGTAGTGCTATGTCAAAACGCCAAGTTTTAGGATGGTGGAGGAAACCAAAGTAAACAAAAAAACAATTATTTTCAACAAGGACACATTTTCAAATTAGGATTGGGATTCGAACCTTGAAGGTAAGATTTACCAAGATCCGTCAAAGCAACTTTAGACTGCTCAGCATCCGAGGATCATGCTTCCTTCTTATACCCCCAAAATTAGTTTGAGGGGGTATATACGAATCACGATGTCTGCTGTCCGTCTGTTTGCCCGTGTAAAATCATGTCCTGGCCACTTATTAAAATATTGAACACAATTCTAAATTAAACCAGTTTTTGGATATTTCAGAAACTTTTTTTGACATCAACAAACTATGCTTTACAACCAGTTACTCGCTATGCTACCTATATCGAAAAAGGTACATTACACCATCTGTGATTTATAATTACACCAGCACTTCCGGTACAGAATTAACAAATACCTTTGTTATAAAATAAATTATAAACATGTTCTGTGTCATGTCTATATATAACATATTTTGCATTCTAATTCAGATTCTTTTTATTTTATTTTATTTTATTTTATTTTTTTCATTTTTATAACTTTATCTGATTTTATTTCATTGCATTAATTTTATTTTTATTACCTTATTTTATTTCATTTCATTTCATTTGTTATTAAAGCGTTGTAATTTTACATTTTAAGAATTTTGCTAAATACAGAAAATAATTTGCGAAATTTTTTTATTAAGACCAGGGTTTTAATTTTACGATAGATAATATATTACTTTAATTAATCAATTAATGAATAATAAATCAATGAAATATAAAATAATTAAATCAGCAGTTTTAACTTTTAAACTGATTTTAAATATACATAAACCTACGAAATTTCTTTGTTGAGTGTTGATGTTGCGTGCAAAGAAAAGTATAATAATACCAAAATCAATTATGAGATTGCAATTTTTCTTTTTGTTATTATAGAATAAAAGAATTGGGCAATTTGCACACTGGATAATTCGTGCAGCAAGCACTCTACCACCTGAGCTACCGCAGTGGTGCAATCACAGCAAAGAAAAGTATAAATTAAGCTGCACTTACCTTAAAACATAACGGCAGTTTTCCTTCAAACATATACAACTTATTCTTAGCTTGTCATTTAATTATGCACGAGGTTTTATAATGCATAACGTCAATAGATGAAACAAAAATGGGCGAATACCATGTGAAATCAATATGATTAATTACATAATTCGTCTTTAATTTCGCACATTGCACATCACATAGTTTTATCATACGGTCGTGTATCACTTGAAACTTCTAAAACAACTGCTGTGAACATAGATCCATTTCTTTTTGTTTCTTAAGTTTCTGTTTATTTTGCGTATATTATACAATTCTGTCTACGTTGCAATATTGAAGGTATGGAGTCCGTAAGATGACATGTATTAAAAATATTTTGGATTTCCGAAAAGATAAAACACTTAATAATATATTCGTAATATATTTCGTATCATATATATATATATATTCCCAAATATGTCGATAAAGTTTATCTTTGTGTGAGGTAAAAACTTAAAAATAAGTTAAAATGTTTTATATTTACATTTTGTCTGTTTTCTGTCTTCTACACAAGGTTTCAGAGCAATTGCGTTCATATCGGCTATGAACTGCAAGATCTACCTTGGTGACGTCACGGGAATTCCATTCACAACAATCGGCGTATGTGACGTTACGGGAATTCCATTCACAACAATCGGCGTATGAATACACAATATGAAATACACAAAACCGGAACTTTTTATTGATTGTTTGCATAATTGTGATTATTTATTACCGAAATAATTGTATTTAATAAAAAATTGAACAATTTAGTAGAAATTTTGTATGCAATTTGTTGTTTTTTCCACGCACTATTTTGTCCTAGAATTTCTGGCGCCAAACTGCACAGCTGATCAGTTGGATCTGCTCTTCCATCAGCTGTTCCGTTAATCAAAATCATTGTTGACAAAGCGCGGAATTAAAATTTTCATAAATGATTTTGAACCAAGAAAAAGAAAAGAAAACAGTTTTAAACGTAAATATAACAATTGAACTGTTTAGAAATGTGGTTCATAGTCGATATGAACGCAATTGATATGCAAGGCAAACTAATCATAACGCGCTAACGCGCGTTATTCAGTTTGCTTGCATATCAATTGCTTTCATATCGACTATGGACCGCATTTCTAATCAGTTCAATTGTTAACTAAAACATAACGGAATTTATTATTTGTAAAATATGTTTCACCGTTGTGCACGATTCTTCTTGTTACATATAAATGAATGGTATAATATAATATAAAATGGCTTTTACATACATAAATATTGTCATGACATACATACTTATCATTAGATAATCCCTAATTCCTGGATAATAGGATTATGTTAATCCCAAATACTTTCAAAGGTATCGGAAGTGTGATAATTCCAGGTGTATACAGATAGAACGGGATCTGCTGTAAATACTCGTAATTACGCTTGATAAGTATGATTATCTATGAACAACTACATTAAATAGGAAGACAAACAAAAGGGTCTCAAATTTACACCAACTCCTGCAAAAACACAGATGAACTTCAACAGGGTGTTAAACAATTTACAAGAAATTAAGATTAAAAGAATTTTTTCATGAAAGGAGCGAAAATGATGATGATGGATCAGCACTACACGGCCGTTTCGGAATACAATTCCTCATCCCAGTACTATTGACCAAAATTGTGGAACCAAAATTTCTTCGAGGGGTTGAAAATATATCCAAAGGACTAAAGTATATTTAACTAAACTTAGCCAAAAAACGTAACATGAGGGAGTATACCTTTGTTTTTGAGATTCATATTTTAACTAGCAAAAAATTTATACAAAAGTACATTTCTGACAGTACCAAAGTATTGCCTATCGAATTAGAACCATCCTCTTTTGGATTTAAGTGAGATACACTAATGCTTGAATAACATTAAAAACAATTAGAAACTAAATTAGTAACTTAGTGATCGTCAATTACTTCTTCACTGTTTAAAACGCAATTGTAACATTACTTCTAATTACCTTAAGACGTGTCTTGGTAAATAGCCGTCAATTCGCTCACCAAAGGTTAGTGGACATGTCCGGGAACTCCAGGATTCCTTCACTATCCCTGAACTGATCGGTTTAATATCAGTGAAATTGTGAATCATTATATGGGCGTTAAATTATCATTAGTAATATATCAATTAAACAACTTACTCATAAACTACTGTTTTATATTTTGAATAACTATAAATAACCTTTATTGTTTCACTGACCCAAAGTGTAAATCGCGAGATAATGTCTTCTTAAATTGGTTTTGGGTTAACGTTGACAATAAAGGTTGTTTTTCATTATGTTGTGTAGTTGTTCTGTAGACTGGTTTAATAAGCTTGCGCTTGTTCCTAAATCCAGGGTACAATTTGTCCTATATTGGATATTTGTATGTACTGATTAATAAAATGTTGTTTAAACAAAGGGGCGTTAAACTTCATTACTCCGCCCAATCCTGATGTTGCATTTTACTGATGATATAAATCAGTCTGGTGACTGCATATAACGTAGGTATAAATTACAAACAATCATATCAATTTCTTGGTTTTGTGTAATATATACAAAACTAAGTGAAACAGGTGTTTCACAAAATTGAAGAAATATTGTATAACACAAATACGATATTAAGTCAATCCTTCTTATTTGAGAGAGTAATGGTGTTTAACGCCGAAGTCAAGAATATTTCACGTATATTGAGACGTCGCCAGCTATAAATAAAGGTGCATACATTTTGTCTGTGTGTTGCGCTGATGGCATTATACAGCAGGATTCTTTATCGTTCCATGCTTACCATTACACAGGACCTCGTTTGTTTTAAGTTCGACCCAAAAGAACGATGATTTTCATTTCGTATTGCCGAGTGGTTGACGAACGTATAGTCACTACTCACATTCAAGTCTTAGGTCATACCCGGTTGGGGATCGAACTAAAAACCTCCAAGTTACCGAAGGACCCCTCTACCAACTGAGCTTACAGCAGTGGTTATCTTATTATTTGAGAGGATTGAGATGTGAATTATGAGTCTAGATTGAAAAAGCTAAATCGGTTCGACAAGTACAATATTATTATTGTCAATTAAAGAAGAACTTGGTACAAGAATAAACAAAATGAAGGTTCTATAAAATTTGCCCTTTTGACACCCTATCTTTCGTAAATCTTAGTAAAAATGGTATGGAAACATTTGAGAGCTCATTTATAATATTGGTTTGTTTCATTTACTTATATAGAATTGATGACGAGTGTTAACGAAACAAATTTTATGTACAAATAGAAACAAAAAATAAATCATTGATTGAGGCCGCGGTGGCCTGATGATTAATACGGCAGTTTACAAATTCAGGGTCTCTCACATCTGTGAATTCGAATCCCGCTCAGACCACATGTGGGAAAGTGAATTTCCCTTGCCGTTGGCCTTTACTGGTTCAACTGGTGTCAGTATAATGTCAATGGGGAATGGTACGCTTGTCTGCAGCGTACTGACTCCGTGAGCTCACAAGTTAACGTCGATCTACTATTGTTCCAGGTAACTTAAATAGTCGATTTATATTTAATTTAAAATAAAGTATTGTAGTATTGGTACTTATATTGGTACTTATTTTGATATTTCTGTGAATAAAATCATATCACCTATCAAACCTATGAGATTTGCTGACTTGAATTTGAATTTTAAAACTGGTATATACCGAAACTTTTGTCGTTTTTCATAACAGAAAAAACCAATGTGTTGTATATACCTTAATGTATATATACCTAAATATACCTCAGATAGGTGTCAACACACCGGGTTGGCCTGCATACTCATTATAATCACGGGTAAAAACAAGATTGTCTTTCAGGTGTGCGGTTCCGGTTTTACTCATACTCATGTATATGTATAATAATTACCCTTCATACAATGCTCTAAATTTGCATACGAGGCACCGATAACGAGAGGGCATATGTGCAGTGTTTGAAAAAAAACTAAAGCGAAACTAGAGGGCTGTAGAACACTTATTTTTCGACATTAAATTGGGCTTTTATATTTTATATTCAATATGTATAACATTGAATATAAATCATTAAACATAAAAGCTTAATTGACAAAAAAGCGACTACTAAGTTCCCTGGAACAATAGTAAATGCTGGTATAAGGCAGACCATAAAACACATTCGCACTTCACATGCATACACAAAATTGTTCATAGGTTAATTCATGGAGATAGTTAAAGTAGTTCTCGTCGCAAATATCTAAAAATTGCTGAGGTGACGTTAAGCAATTATCAATGAATGAATAGGTTTAAGCGTCAAAGCGAGGATAATTTTACAATTATCAAGACGATATAGAGGTGACAGCGAGGAGTGTAACCAAATGTACAAAATTTTGGTGGTATTTTATAGTGCAATGTTATACTAGCGGACAGGAATTAAATTACGATCCTGGTGTTTTATTAAAGACATTCAAACTGCACATATATAACTAGAACTGTCTCTTGAAAGTCAAAAGCCCCTGATCCAACATTTAATGTTTTGCCTTGACTTTGACTTTTCAGATATGACATTGGTTCAAGGTCATGAAACACAATATTACCATTGTAAGTTGATGATATTGAGAACCATATTCGAGTAGAACCAGTGGTAATTTTGAAAGTAATAAGAAGTAACGTGAAATAATGAAGATTAAGGTCACAATAAACATTCTTTCCCTTATATTTAGGCGACAAGTTTTTGATTGTCAGAATAAAAATGGGAATGTCCGTTTAAAACATCTATTATTACACAGGGATATCCTCAAAAGGACCCGGATATAAATAGTGGCAGAAGATTTGACCACCTTAGACCCATGCAGCAAACAAAGTTATACTTTTTTAATTTAAAGATTGGAAGAGTAAAACATTTTCTGACTGAAACTCCATCAACCTGAATCAAACACAAAATTTAAATCTAAAATCAATGAAAAGACTTTAAAATAAAAAAAACCAACATACCAATCCATATCCAAACGACAATCCCAAATCAAAGTAAAAATATCTAGCAAATACGGTCAAACACGCGAGCCACCGCCACCGAAGTGAGGCAGGGAACTCTTTTCAGCTAGCTACAATCGGACTGTGTGTTTAGGAATAAAAGCAGCATGAAACTATTGGACGTCAAATATATCCAGGGTAATTTTAGATACAGAGACATCATACTTATCAACAATATTGCTTAGTATTATAAAGTTTCTATATGGAAACAACCTGTGCCATAGCGTTTTAATTATGAAACAACAATGGAACTTTAAGCAGACGAAGTAGGTATAATGCTGCATAGAAAAGAAAAGTTGACAATAGAAGAATTGAAGTTATCCTGTTTGTCAAACGGCTTCAAATACTGCTTTTCGTTGGTGTCATTATTAAGGTATATGTGTAAATATAACGACTCGGTCATATCTTTCATTTCAAGATTACTAGGATCGATGACATCTGCAAAATCTTAAAATTTAGGATTATTAATAGATAGAACCTCATCAATATATCTGTATATGGAGTTGAATGATTTTACGACGTCTTCACTTCGGATTTAACAAGGCTCTTTATGAATTTTGCTTCCTAGAAATACAGAAACGACGATATCGTAGTTCATGAATATATACAAATTAGCCATGTTTTTGGTAGATGCTTGCCAGCAGTTTTTTAAATAGTATTTCTAACACTTTTTAAAGAGGTCAAAAATGCGACATAATAGTTGCCAAAATACGCCATAAATATTGCAAACTGTTAAATCAAAGCATACGAAACATACCTAAAAAAACTGCAACGCAGACAGAGTTGCATAATAGATACAAAAAAAGAAGAAAGAAAATATGAAACTATGATCACAGCAGTTTTTTTTTTTTTTTTTTTTTTTTTTTTGAAGTTTCAAGTGATACACGACTGTAAGATAAAACTATGTGATGTACAATGCATAAAAATTATCAAATTTATCATGGTATTGATTTCACATTGTATCCAACCAGTTTTCGGGTTATCTAATGACGTTATACCTCATAAAATCTCCTCTCTATATAAATATGACAAGATAAGAATAAGTTGTATGTGTTTGAATGAACACTGCTGTTATGCTTTAAGGTAAGTACAGCTTAATTTATACTTTTCTTTGCTGTGATTGCAACTCTGCGGTAGCTCAGTTGGTAGAGTGCTCGATACATGATTAAGTCAGTGTGCAAAATGTCCAATTCTTTCATGCTTCAATAACGAAAGGAAAAAATAATTTCATTCCTCAAATGAATTTATTTATTATTTTACTTTTCCTTGCACGCAACATGAAAACTGAAGATAGACATTTCATAGGTTTATGCTAAATTTGAAATCAGTTGTAAATTTTAATTGACCAAGATATTCCGTTGAGTACCAGAAACTTTTGATTTAAATAATTATATTTCATTAATTAATTATTCATTAATTGATTATTTTTGGTAATATATTAACTATTGTAAAATTAATACCCTGGTCTTAATAAAAAGGGAATCTATTTTTTCGCCAAATTTTTTTAAATACTGAGCGAAAATTTTAATATGTAAAATTACAATGTTTTTAAAAGAAATTAAATGAAATAAAATAAGATAAGGTAATAAAAATAAAATAAAATGAATTTAAGTCAATCTGAATTGGAATACAACATTCCACACCGTTATATATATAGATATGACACAAATTATGTTTATAATTTATTTTATAACAAAGGTATTTGATCATTCTGTACCAGAAGTGCTGGTGTAATTATTAACCAAAGATGATGTAATGTACCTTTTCCGATATAGGTAGCGTAGCGGGTAACTGGGTGTAATGCGTGGTTTGTTGATCTCAAAAAGGTTCCTAAATCTCCAACACTGATTTAATTCAGAATTGTGATTTATATTTTAGTAAGTCAACAAAAATAAAATGAAAACTTTAAAAAATAAACCCTATTTACAAATATGAATATTATAATTATGGATTGTTGTCAATTAAAAGATGCAGTATCCAAATTCAGTTTTTTATTGTAGATTTTAAATTTTTATACTATTAAATCTAGTTATACCTCGTGCTAAGTAGTTTGAGGGGTATATTTCTATATAGGAATCGCCATGCTTCTTTGTATGTTCGTCCGTCATGTCAAACATTTGGACCATGAAGATAATTCATGTGAAGTTTTATGACAGTCGTTTAAAGCCGCCTTCAGATATAGCCAGAACACGATTTTACACGGAGAGAGAGAGACAGACAGACAGACATGATGATTACTATATATCCCTCTAAAACTAATTTAGGGGTATAAGAAAGAACACATGGGTATCAAAAGCTGAGCGGTCTAAAGCGTGCATTGACGAATTTTAGTAAATCTTACCGTCAAGGTTCTAATTCCAATCGGGCAAATTCTAGTGTGAAAATATGTCCTTGCTGAAATGGTTGTTTTTTCTGTTTACTTCGGTTTCTTTCACCATCCTAAAACTTGGCGTCTTGACACCCTTTTCTAATATATGATAGTTAAAATTTGAAAGCTGAAACTATTGCATCGAGTGGTTGAGTGTTATATTTTATTAGATTGATTCTCTGCAGTTCTAAATAATTTACTATAATGTGAGAGTTATTCAAAAAAATTGTATTTGCGATTACGTATTAGGAGTTTTTAAAACACTAAGATTTGTTCGATTATCCATCCTTTTTCTCGCAATATAGCTACAGAAGTAAAACGGGGACCTATATATCTTTTCCATGTTTAAATTAATCTCGTTAAGATTTACAAGTATAGAAATAGAGGCCGTAGTGGCCTAATGGATAAGACGTCAGTCTACAGATTCAGGGTCTCTCACGGCTGTGAGTTCAAGCCCCGCTCAGACTATATGTGGGAAAGTGAATTTTTCTTGCCAGTTGGCCTTTAATGTCCTGGTTCATTCGGTGTCAGTTTAATGTGACTGAGGGAGTGGTACGCTTGTCTGCGGTGTGCTGACTTGGTGAGCTAAATCTTAACCGCCCTTAGTGCGCGCTGTATAAAGCAAACCATAAAAGACACCCGCACTTCACATGCATACATGAACTTGTTCATAAATTGATCCATAAGGACAGATAAAGTAGTTCTTGTGCCGAATAGCTGTACCATTGCTGACGAGACAGTAAGCAACATTCAACAATAACAGCAAGTAAATAAAATTGGATTTCATATGGAAAACTACTCATTTGTACCTTCTTGTGTGATAAGAATTGTAAATACAATAATAATAATAATACGGTCAAGGAAAAAACACCAAGCTGACATTAGTAAAATGTTAAACATTGAACGTTTTTAAACATTTAAATCTTGAATAAATTCAACCGGTATACAGGCAGGACAGAAATCAGGACCTACCTACCTATAGAGATTTAAAATGGGTCTGCTAAGGGTTATCACCGGCATTAGCAATTAGTATGATTATTAAAACGAATAATATTTCATTAAAGCATTTTCTTAATAATGAAAAAGACTTATATTTAAATAAATGGTACACATTTTAAAATTTGCGGAGTAAATTTCTCTTTGATAGTAGAATTGTTGTTTATATATTAACAGTATTATTATGACTTACTTTTACAGCTTTATTTATAAACAGATGATTATAGCCAGTATGCGATATCGAGATACTATACGATGGTTTTTCATAATTGGCTTACTTGTTACATTAGGTATGTACATGTATTATGCAGTTTTTTTAATTAATAATTAATTTTTCTTTGATTAAATAATTTTATTAAGTTTTTACTTTGCTTTTGGATTGTGATTCGGATATGGATAAGTATGTTTTTCTGAATCTATCTATCTATCTATCTATCTATCTATCTATCTATCTATCTATCTATCTATCTATCTATCTATCTATCTATATCTATCTATCTATCTATCTATCTATCTATCTATCTATCTATCTATCTATCTATCTATCTATCTATCTATCTATCTATCTATCTATCTATCTATCTATCTATCTATCTATCTATCTATCTATCTATCTATCTATCTATCTATCTATCTATCTATCTATCTATCTCTATCTATCTATCTATCTATCTATCTATCTATCTATCTATATCTATCTATCTATCTATCTATCTATCTATCTATCTCATAAAGATTTGGTATGGAACAAATCAAACTTTAATCCAAAGAGAGGTAGGAATTACACATTAGATACTATATGTATCTTAATAATGAGACTTCAGTAGAATAAAAAAAAAACTTTGTATCACTTTCTTTTACTAAACTCAACTTACTTCATTGATATTCAACATTCAACAGGAGGATGAAATTGTTGCAATGCTAAAGTCACAGTGAGAGGTATTAGTCCCTATTGTTGTTGATTTATTTGTTGTCTATGAATTGTGATTATGAGTTGCAAGTTTGTCCTGTTTGGCCCACGAAAGTTCTCCACAAACCTGACATGTAGAATGATATAAATCAAGTTGTCACAGGCACAGTTCATTTTTACTTTGACGTTTTGATTGATATCTTCGAAGTGAAAACATCTTCCACTATTTGAAGTGCCACATCTTTTGATTTTACAGACTTTTTCGTTAGCACAGAATCTCGGTTCTGTAAATATTTTTTTTCAATGACGGCGGTTTTCTTTTATTTTTAATAATTCTGTTTTCTTCCCGGATCCGATTCATCCTGAAATTGTTATGTAATATAGGAAGACTGTTGTAGATGTTTTTAAATAATTCAGGTTTTTTTTTGGATTGAATGTGGATACAAATTTGAATACTCCGTAGTTCCGTTATTGCAATAGATCTAGCTTTACAAGTACTATAATTGATTAAATGTTCAAGGTATTTTCTTTGTAATATATAATCCTTTGATTTCTGTAATCTAATTTTAAGTGTATGGTTTTCTAATAGTATTGTGCAGTCTCTTAGCTAGATTTAAGATATACTACTTTAAATGTGTTGCGGATGACATGATTCAAATGTAAGACATTTATTTGTGTCCGTAGTTTTGTGGAAGACATCTGTTGGGATTTTTGTTCACGATCTCTTTTTATTAGAACATCTAAGAAAAGTAATTGAATGGGATCAGATCCCTGGTCAACAATTTTTGTAATCAGCTCCATCGCTGTAAAAGTTCCCATAATGGAAACAAGTACTACGTTCGCGTATCAATTGTTAAACAAATACAACATAATCAGAAGAAGCATAATTATTGTTGCATAGAATAGGGAAGTTAAAAAAGAAATATTAAAGTCATCTCAGACATCTTTAAATGGAGCCTTTCTTCAGCGTCATAGTTGAGGTATAAGTCTAAATAATGTAGTGTTTAAGTGTTAACTCCTCATGCGGTGCATTAGTGTTGCCATGAAGTTTAAATCCACCATTTTAATATTCTTAAGACATTGTATATGTTTCTGTTTAATTTAGGTTCAGGTCAAGACCTTACAGCGCTTGGAGAAGAAACCAGTTTAAACGATGACTATATTGACTATGGAATAATGAGCGATTATGTGTTAGAAAAGGGAACGACTCGAGTAATTCTTCGCGAAACGATATCTTCCACGGACAATAATGTTTATGTAGCATACATTTCAAAAGATTGTTTTACATACGGACGGAAAAGCAATTGCTTATTTCTGAAAACTGACAAAAGTTATGATCAAACACGCAAACACATTTGTTGGCAAGTGGATTCTGAAACATGCGACATTACTAATTATTTCCGATGTCGTGACAATAATGGTTATTCACAAATGTCTAAAGACTCACTCCATTACATCATTAATAAACCAAGTTTTTTTCCTAAATGCAAGCAATGTGCTGCGTGCTGGACTTATACATATATTGATGCTAATTGTAGTTTGTCTTCTATGCGAATAGTAAACGGGTTTATCATATGTGTAATTGAATCTGTTGCATCTGATTATCCGTTTTCGCTGGCAAAAATAGATATGGCCACGGGTAAAATTATTACAAAAAGACCAGTTCAAGTTAGAAAATTAGCTGCAAACTGTTATCAGTTAAATAATAAGATAGTTAATTTATCAAAGTGCAAGGTGATTGATAATGATATAGAAGTAATGGTTGACAATGCTAACATTTGGGTATTATACAATGGTAAAAGAAATGGAATTCTTGAGCAATTGAATCTTAAAAACCCTAAAACCCGTCAAAACCGTTCACATTGAGTCTTTTAATAGCGATAACAGAGCTATACTTGTATCTAACAAACTTTATATTCTGTCAATATCAGGTGATCAGTTATCAATTATTAGAGCAATCGATACTGATAATCCTAAAAATAAAATGTCTAGAAAAGTAACGCTTTTAAAAAATTTTGAAAATGGCACAAACAGTTGGATGCATTATAATCCTAGACTTGGTCAATTATTTAT
Organism: Anadara kagoshimensis; assembly: GCA_021292105.1. Taxonomy (NCBI): domain Eukaryota; kingdom Metazoa; phylum Mollusca; class Bivalvia; order Arcoida; family Arcidae; genus Anadara; species Anadara kagoshimensis. The sequence goes on along the minus strand of CM037860.1, from coordinate 41,981,309 downwards.
AGGCAAACGTGAAAAAAGAATCACTAAAATTTATGAAGTTAAACAATGTCAATATGCATTTCCAAAATATATTGATTTTGATAAAATACCTGTTCAGTCTACCTTTTTATGATCTTTATATCCGAATAGCCAAGAACATTATCGATACATCATTCAAAAAATCTCTAGTATCCTTAAAATAAAAAATCATAAAAATCTTAAAATTATAAGTGGTATCTTATTAACTTGTCCATACACAAAATGTCACCATTCCAACTCAGAAAATGATCCATATTGTAGGTTAAATGTTATAAGATCATTATTCGAATCCTTCGCAAAGTACAAAAATCCTGCATTTTCAACACCATTGCAGGTTCATTTTGACATGGTAACACTTTTAGAGCAAAATCAATTCCGTGAAATTTCAAGCAAATTAAACGGTTTGCAAAATTTAATTAATCGAAATTTGATCGACTTAAAAAAAGAAATACATGATTTACGTTCAAGTTTAGGATCATATTTCACAACGTTCGCAAATTTTGATTCCAAAAAATCACAGTCAGATCTAGAACTTTTTTATTCTCTTTATAATGACTTGAGCATTAAGCAAAACAAAATTGCATCAACAATAAAAAACAAATTAAGTACATTATTCCGACAAGCCATTGAGTCTAATTTTGCGGAAAACGTTGGTCAACTGGCAAATGTAGCCATTGCATCTGCAGCATTCGTAAACCCGTTCAGTTTTTTTGACAGCACAGATAAAATTCTACAACTACAAGACAGATTAGCAGCTGTAGCAAAAGCAATTGTAGGTACTGTAAAGCTTGATAAGATAAGCAAAGTCTACTTTCCTCGTTTAAGAAAAATTAGCGATGACTTAAAACCTAAAATAATATCAATGTCTAAAATATTCCCTAACCTAAAAACATTGATCAATAAAGCGATGAACAAAATGTTAAATGCCAAACAACTTTTGGAATACGTCGACGTATTTTTAAAAGAATACGACTCGTATAAACCGGCATTTGAACCATCCACAATTGATGAATATGAAGCAATACTAAGTGGAATCGTAAACGAGTTATGTAGAATTATTTACGAAGGTAAATCTTTGGCCGCTGCTACTGCACAAGGAGTTCTGGCATCAAAAGGGACATGTTTAGCAACAAAGTTTGATGTCCAAACATTGATGGGACTTTACAGAGATATGTATGACAAACAATATTTACTGATCGAATCATTTGCATCAGCTGTAAGGGCAACGGCTGCTCGTGTAAATGCTGAGAGAATTCGGAATATACCAAACCAGATATCTAATGGTCAATTTGAGGAAACAGAAACCAATTATAAGTTATCTGCACTTGAGATGTTAATTAACTCAATGATTCATCAGTTATTTATAACACGAGAGGCATGTACTTTGGTAAGATATAAAAATGGTAATGTTATGCCCAAATACTGTACAAACGCTATCGAAAATGGAAGAATCAGTGATAGTGTGATCTTTTCAAGGCTAAACAGGGATATGTGTGGTGGTGTAAATATAAGACAATTGGTCAATATTCCAGCACAACAACAATCTGTTCATTCACCAATACCGGACGGAACTATCGATTTGACCCGTCTCTATCGGGGCGATGAAGTAGTATTCCAAATTCCTACTACTAATTGGCTTACTGAACACGATTGGATTTACGGTGACCAAAAAGACAAGATGATCGTTATAAAACAATTTGAATTATTTGTCCCTGTAAACAGTAGTTCTAAAATCTATATCAAATCGACAAAAAGATTTATTTCACAAAATATAATCAAACCAGGGGGAAATCATACGGTTTAAATGCACCTAAATTATACCAGTACAATTTTGTGTATAGCCAAGGAGCTTTTGAATGTGCTGAACCTATGTTATCAAGCACGCCTTATGAACTTCCATCTTGTCCGAAACTACCTCCAATTTGCGTCCTATCTAAAGGAAAGATAAGTCATCCATCGGTATATCCGTCTATCTACTCAAAGTTTGGGATAACACTATCAACGAGTGGCAACATACAGGAACCACATCCAAAAACAAAGTTTTACCTAAAGGCGTCCGTTACACTTTGTATCGTAGAACCTATCGCGGAAAAACGCAAAAGAAGCCCGAGGTACGACAGACTTCCTTCAAATAGAAAAGTAAGAAAAGCCTATTTAAACAGAACATACAGATCACCTGTTTGCTGTGGGGAATCTAATAAATATTATGATCCTCTAAGCGCTGACAAGCCGTGCAAACCTTGTCCAAAGAAATCCACTGCAAAATTTCATGGGTTATACTGTGATTAGTTGTACATTATAATTGATAAATAATCTGCATCAAGTATCATTTCTTGTGTCGAAAAATCGAACATATTATGTTTTCTTGAAAAATAAACTTCGTATAAGCATTCAGATTTGTTTTTCTATATTAAAGCTCTAATTATCAAACATACGAATTCATTTCCAATCACAATTCCAAAGCCTAGCAAAATCTTTGAAGATAGCAAATTAGGTTAAACACGTGAAGTTCTACCAGATAAGTGTGATTGGGTGCTTCGGAAGGGTAAACACCTCCTGTTTAGTTAGCTACACCGGCCAGTTTTGTAAACAAAAATGCCAATAAAAAAAACATAAAAGTATTGGACATCAAATATACCAAGGGTAATTTTAGATACATCTCTAATTCTAGAGACATCATAACTATCAATTATTTAATGATGACGACCATAAGACTTTTTGAGGGCCTTGATAAGCCTGGGTTGGCAATAACATTGCGTCAACACGTGATGATAAAAACAATTACACCAATCCACGTTCAAATTGTGGCGAAAATGCCTATCTAACGATTTATTATTAAAGTTTTTATAACTGTTGGTGTTATATGGTTATGCTGGACACCCTTGTTACAATAGTCAACAGTATAAACGTGTCAGTTTCCCACGGGTTATAAGTGACGTCACAGGATTTACGTGTCAGGTTCCCACGGGATATGAATGACGCCAAAGGAAAAAATCTTTGATTAGGGTAGTCAATGGATTACGGACTTTGCTTTGTACTATAATATATATTGGACGGTAAAGCAAGGGAATTTTCGCATCAGTTGGTCTGACCCATCTGTCCTTTAAAGATTATCGACCCGTCCAGGGGTATATAAGGCCGGTCAAAATCATAGTTGATGTAGAGTGTGTGTAGTAGAGTTGGTGCAAAGTTGGCAGAAAGTATATAGCAGAGTAAGAAGCAAAGAATAAAGCAGATCTAGAGTGAAATCAAGAAGAAGAGTTCATGGCAAGGAAAACTCTGTAAAAGGAGAATTGACAATAGGAAGAACTAGTAGATTAAAGTTGTTGTGAATTCGGCTACAGAGAAAGCTGTAGATTGGATGTGTCAGTTTGTATACTTGTGAAATTTTCAAGAGTACAGTACAGGCCTTAAAAGTAAAGTTTGAGTACTTTAATTTCACACTAAGATATAGAGTGTAGAATTTGTTGGAATTATCCAAGTTTTATTTGGAGTTTATTAAATTCTTACTATTCTGAGAATTCTTAGATGGTGGAATTCTCATACATATAATAGAGAGTGAGGGCAAACAACATATATATATTTATATATATATATATATATATATATATATATATATTATGTATATATTGTAAAGTTATTATATTGGTTGTGTTTGTGGTTTGCACTTGCGGAATTCATGACTTGTCACTAGACTATATTTTCTTGCCACTGTAAGAGCTGGAACGCACAACCTTCGACACCAACTCGCCTAGCATAAGAATGACCCGAGACCTAACTAATTGCGCCACCGAGACAAGTAAAAAAAACATGCTCACATGACGTTTTTGTCAGGCGCGGGTCATACTATACACAGATGTGAGGTCGATATTATATGTATATATTCGTTGCAGGAGACAACTTATTAACATTCCTGAGTGTAAATACCGAGTGTCACTCTTTTTGAATTTTACACTAGAATAAATACTGCTCGGAAAATTCGAATTCCCTAAGCAGTGTTGCTAAATTAACATAAAAATCAACACAGTACGCTAAGAAAGATAAGTCTACTTACCGATATCGGTATAGAGGAAACGGCGAGTGCAACATCGGCGACTCAACAATAACAAAAAACAGGACTCTGGTGTCGAACTTACCTTGCCGTGACTCATCCCATATATCCCGGCAAAATCGCGAAAAATAAATTTACTCTGGCTTTTGTAATTTATCACTTTGCCTAAATTACATAATGTACCGGTGTTATTTTTCAGCACTTAACTTAATTCTGTTCAGGTAATAAGATACTGGAAGAAACCAGATTGTACATGAAAAATACACAACAGTAGTACATATGGACTTAAATATAAAAACATTATCTACGTGTCAATTATACGAGTATAAACAAAAATGAGAACTTCCGACACTGAGCAAACACCAGTAATATAACCTAGTGATGTGTTTCAATCACATCAAACATATATCTCTTTATGTACTCGTGATTTTTATTATTTTATTACCCGATTTACCGATATAAAATGAAATTAATTCTGCGCGAGTTGTTGGTTTACCGACAATATGTGGTTCTGAAACAAGGTAAATAGACAGTAGTGTGGGAAGACATGTCTTGCTTAAAACATCATATGTAATCGATTACATATGATACCAGTGTTAATTTTTCAGCACTAGACGGCCGTTTCGGACTGCAATTCCTCATCTCAGCACTATCGATCAAAATTGTAAAACCAAACTTTCTTCAAAGGGTTGAAAATATATCCAGAGGACCAAAATATAATTAACCAAGTTTAGCTAAAGAAATACTTAACATCAGGGAGTATGCCTTTTTCAACTAGCAGAATTTCTAAAATAGTATATTTCTGTCAGGACCAAAAGCACTGCCTATCGAATTATAACCATCCATCTTTGGTTTTTGAATAACATTAAAAACAATGAGAAACTGAATTAGTAAATTAGCAACTGTCAATTGCTTCTTCACTCTAAAACGCCAATGTAACATTACTTCTAATCATCTTAAAGTGTGTCTTGGTAAATAGTCGTCAATTCGCTCACCGAAGGTTGGTATATACCTCTAAGAACTCCAGGATTCCTTTACTATCCCGGTTCAATATAAGTGAAATCGTGAATCTTTATACGGGTGTTAAATTGTCATTAATAATTTATCAATTAACCAAGTTAGTTATAAACTACTGTATTTTTCGTAATTACGGCGTTTACATTTTGGATAACTGTAAAACAACGTGTATTGTTTTACTTTTAACCCAAAAGTGTAAATCGCGAGATAGTGCCATTTGATTTTGGGTTGACAGTTGACAATAAAGGTTGTTTTACATAATGTTGTGCAGTTGTTCTTGAGACGGGTTTAAATACTTGCATATTTGTTTTTACTGATTTATAAAATGTTGTTTAAATTTAGGGGCGTTAAACTTCTTTACTCCGCTAAATCTTATGTTTCATTTTACTGGTGTTTTAAATATATACAAAACTTAGTGAAACAGGTGTTTGTTCAAATCCTTTGACGTACGAAGTTATATTGTATAACATTAATACATATTAAGTCAATCCTTTTTATTTGATAGGATTGCAATGAAAATTACCAGTCTTGATTAAGCAGTTTAGAATTGCCCTGGATTTATTTGACGTCCAATAGTTCCTTATTTTTTTAACTCAATTTGCATTACACGCGTGGAGTGTAGCTACCCAAGCAGGAGGTGCTTTCTCAACCGGAGCACCCGTGTGTAACCTAACTACTCAGTTTCAAAGATTTTTACTGTGCTTCTGAATTATGATTCGGCATGGATTAGTATGTTTGTTTTTGATTAGGAAGCGAAATTGGTTAGACGAGTACAATATTACAATTTTCAATTAGACAAGTACTTGGTAAAAGAAAAATCAAAAATAAAGGTTCTATAAAATTTGTCCTTTTGATCTCTTATCTTACGTAAATCTTAATAAAAATGGAATGGAAAATTATGGAAGCTCATCTATCATATAGGGTTGTTTCATCTACTTCTCTACAGATGACAACGATTGTTAACGAAACAAATTTTACTGCGAGCAACAGAAACAAAAATGAATCATTGATTGATTTATTCATTCTTCATTCTTTAATGCAGCGGTCGCCTAATGGATAACACGTCAGTCTAAAAAAAATCCAGGGACTCTCACGGGTCGAGTCCCCCTCAGATCACATGTGGGAAAGTGAATTTTCCTTGCAGTTGGCTTTTACTGGTTCACCCAATGTGTGTATAATGTGAGAAATGGAGTCTGCGGCTTACTAACTCGGCGACCTAGTACCTTAAAGTCGCCCTGAATGGCTGGTACACGACAGATCATAAACCACACTCGCACCCCACACGAATACATGAACTTGTTCATAGCTTTATCCATAGAGATAGGTAAAGTAGTTGTCGTCGCAAATAGCTGAAAAATTACTGACGAGACGTTAATCAACATTCAACAACGACAACATTCCTTGAATGAATAGTTTTAAAAGACAAAGCGGGGGAAAGTTTACCATTGAAATAATAGTTCCAAGTTGTAGGGGTAATCGCAAAGAAGGATTGGTGGCAATAATGTTTTCCTCGTGTATTGCGTAAAATAAACAGTTTTGCATTTTATTTATTAATGCAAAAATTTTTTTTTGCTAAAGTTAATCATTCACGTTATACTAGCAGATAGAAATCAAATTACGATTCTGGTTACTGGTATTATGAATGACATAAAACTGTACACCAACAACTATTGTTATATGACTTAGGGTTTTTTTTTCTGATTGGTCAATTTCAGTGATACATATAGTGATATTAAAAAAAATGCAACAAAAAGTCGATAAATAGTTGGCAGATCACTTTAACGCTGTAAATAGTAACCACTTTTTGATCAAAAATAGAAAGGGTTTTTCTGTCAATTATGACGTCATAATTAAAAGACGTCACTGACACAATTTGGCAATGCACAAGAAATAAAATGTCGGACAACAAGCAGCGTAAACGTTTGCGTTTGTAGAAACCTCGGGATTTGAGGCGATTTTGGCATCATTTACACAAAGAATTCCACAGATAGTGCTGTTTAACTAATAAGAAATTATTTGGGGGCACCAACATAGCTACAGAACACCATACAGAACAACACCCCCAGAGAGGGTGTAGATTGAGAGGCTCAACCAAAAGGATCAACTGGTATCGAACAGGGAACGAACAACGACTACGAGAATTATCCTCCAAAGAACACTGGATGGTGGGGAAGTAGAGGTGAAGTGCGAGGGTGGAAAGATCTGCAAGAATGCCAGAGGGTTGAAGATTCACCAATCTAGACCTAAGTGCGGTGGAGGGGTAATTCAGACATATCGCACTGTAACAATCGGTGAGACGCAGGAAGATCCAAGTCGGGATTTACACCACAGTGCTAGGAATTTCTCAGTTTCCAAATCATCACTCGACAGTATATCTTAACTAGTAGGGGAGAACAGTCAGGAGACATACTAGACGGCACAACTTGGATTGGAGAACAGACCAAAGACAGACCAAACGGCACAGGAAAGCGAGTGAAGATAGCATGACCCAGTATGTACAATACTACAGCTTGACAGCTTGACACAACTTGATCATGATGTCAATGTAATACTCGAAACAACATTACAGGGCAAAGCAGAGAGGAGAGAAACATCCATGGGAAACCTTATTTACAACATCGGAAATGAAAGATTTGGCACCGAGGAATGCAGGACCCCAAGAGCTATCCACAAAAGTTGCAACAGGAGAGAAAACAGGAATGTCGCACAGAATGGAAACACAGCTAAGCAAACAGTTCAAGAGAGCACAAGAAGTAGAGAAAATGGGAATAGCCATCTTAGCAGACGACATAAGAACAGAGTTGGTAAAACGACGACGAGCAGAACAATCGAGGAAGAAAAAGGAGCAAAGAATTAGAGAGAGGGTCAACTTTGTTAAAGACCCATTTAATTTCACCAAAAAGCTGCTAGGGAAAGAACAATCAGGGACCTTGAGATGTTCAACGGAGGAAGTAGAGCAGTACCTTAGGAAAAATAGTCGGACACTCAGAAGAACGAAGAGCTAGGTCCGTGTCCAGGAAATGTTGAAGTAAAACCACCTGAGGAAGAATTAGATTGCAAAGAACGATCTAGAGAGAGATAACAGGATCAGCACCAAGACCGAACGGAATAACATAAAAAGTCTACAAGAGATGCCCAAAACTTGTACAGAGATTATGGGAGTTGTTTAGAGTAATAATGAGGAAGGGGGGTACCACAAGTTTGGCAGCTGGCAGAGGGATCATCATATATGTTGAGGAACAAGTATATTAACACATCTATCCGGAAAGCAAGACTTCAGGGATTTTCTGGTTGTCTAGAGCATACTAGTATCCTTAGTCAATTACTAAAAGAGGCAAAAGAGGGCAGGAAAGACTTAACAGTGGTGTGGCTCGACCTGGCAAACGCATATGAAATAGTCCCGCACATGTTGATAGAAACTGCTGTGGATACATACCATTCGCAATCAAGACTTAAAGGATTAGGGTATAAATACACCTTATTTGCATTTTTCATAAGTATTACGCAAACAAAAAATTTCAGGGAAAATCCGGTTACATATGCTCAATACACACAGTACTATTTTCTTAAGGCTGTCACTACGGTTCACTTATCAGTTTTTGCTATTTATAGTAACAGCGACCATCTTAGATACATTATTATATTTTGCAAACTATTTTTTTTCAGAAAAAAACCTATTCGATATGTTTAATACCCTGAGTTCTATTTACTATGTTGAAAATTTCATTAAAATCGGTACATAAATAAGGCTGCAAATCGCCATTTAAATGTTTTTGCTATTTATCATAACGTTCGTCATTTTAAATACACGTTATTTTATCAACTAAAATCTTTACAGAAAAATCTGTTAACTTTGTTTAATGACCTCAGTTGTATTTTCTATGTTTAAAATTTCAACAAAATCGGTACATATATAAGGTTGTAATGGCCATTTATGTTTTTGCTATTTATAGTAACGAAGCCTATCTTCGATATGCTATAGGATTGTCGAGTCATCCATACCACTCACAACCATAATAAATCAACTAACCGAGTTTCAGCTCAATCGGGAGAACTTTTTTTAATGTACAGAAACCAAATTATCCACGAACACACACATAAACACACTCACACACACAAACACACACAAACGTTCAGCAGTATTACTATATCTTCCCGCCACTAGATATTTGTATTTACTGATTAATAAAATCAAAATATTGTTACAACTAGGGGCGTTAAACTTCATTACTACGCTCTATCCTTATGTTTTATTTTAGTGGTGATATAAATCAGTCTGGTGACTGCATGTAACGTAGGTATAAATTACAAACAATCATATCAATTTCGCTAGTTTCGTGTAATATATACAAAACTAAGTGAAACAGGTGTTTGTTCAAAGTTGACATACGAAGTTATATTGTATAACATAAATATATATTAAGTCAATCCTTCTTATTTGATAGGATTGCAATAAAAATTATCATGTTAAGGATTACCCTGGATATATTTGACGTCCCAAAATTTCGTCTTCTTTTCACTCAATTTGCATTACACGCTAGCCAAGCAGGAGGTGCTTACTCTTCTGGAGCACCCGACTTCATTTCCCTAGTGGAAGTTAACGTGTTTAACATAACTACTTAGCTTAAAAGTTTTTTCATTTGATTTTGGATAGTGTTTCGGGCATAGATTAGTATGTTTGTTTTTTATTAGAGAGCGAAATTGGTTGGACGAGTACAAAAAACCATTTTCAAGTAGAGAAGTACTTAATACAAGACAAATCAAACATAAAGGTTCTATGAAACGAAACGCGTCCTTTTGATCCCTTATCTTGAGTAAATCTTAATAAAAATGGAATGGTATGGAAAACTTGGTTTGTTTCGTCTACTTCTCTACAGATGACAATAATTGTTAACGAAAAAAAATTTACTGCGTGCAACAGAAACAATAATGAATTATTGGTTGATTGATTCATTGTATAAGGCCGCGGTGGCCTAATGGATAATACATCAGTTTAAAAATCCAGGGTCTCTCACCGCTGTCAGTTCGAGTCCCGCTCAGACCACATGTGGGAAAATGAATTTTCCTTGCCGTTGGCTTTTACTGGTTCACCCGGTATGAATATAATGTGACAAGGGGAGTCTGCTACCTACTGACTCGGTGAGCTAGTACCTTAAAGTCGCCCAGAATGGCTGGTACAAGGCAAATCATAAACCACACTCGCACTTCACACGAATATATGAACTAGTTCACATCTTTATCCATAGAGATAGGTAAAGTAGTTCTCGTCGCGATTGGCTGAAAAATTGCTGACGCGACTTTAAGAAACATTCAACAACAACAACATTCATTGAATGAATAAGTTTAAACGTCAAAGCGGGGATAGTTTTACTATTTAAATAATAGTTCTAAGTTGTAAGGGCAATCACAAAGAAAAATTCTTATTAGTTTGGCTAAAACTAATCATTCACCTTAATGCTTATACCAGCACACAACAATCAAATTACGACCCTATCAACAACTAGTATGTAGCTACAACTGTCTTTTAAAAGCCAAATACCCCCCGTCCCCAACATTTAATGTATTGCCGCGGATTTTACCTTACAGATATAACCTTGGTTCAAGGTCATGACATAAAATGTAACCCTTGTAAATTGATGATATTGAAAATTAAATTCAAGTAGAACTAGTGATAATTTTGAAAGTAAGGAGAAGTGTAGTGAAAAATTGGAGATTAAGGCCAAATTACATTTATTCCCTTAAAAAAAAGTGACAGTTTTTTTCTGCTGTCGGAATATACAGCAGAATGTCTGGTTAAAACATCTATCGTCACACTTGAAAATCCTCAACAGTTCTTCTAAATTAAACAGTGGGAGAGAATCAAACCACCGAAAACCCATACAGAAACAAAGTTATTGTTCTTTAATTTTAATATGGGAAGAGTAAAACATTTTCTAAATGAAACTCAAACACAAAATTTGAATGTCAAATTAATGTAAAGACTTTGAAATAAAAAAAATATACATATTCATGTCCATACTATATTCCCAAAACAAAGTAAAAAGAGATGGCAAATATGGTTAAGCACGTACATCTCGATCACAGAAGTGAGGCCGGGACCTCTAGAAGGATAAGCGCTACCTGTTCAGCTAGCTACATGCGGTTCCTGTGATTAAAAATGAAAGCAGCATGAAACAATGGGACGTCAAATATATCCAGAGTAATTTGGTAATTTTGGATACAGAGACATCATGCTTATTAACAATATTGCTTCGTTGTATAAAGTTCCTATCGGGAACAACATGTGCCATAGCGTTTTAATTTTGAAACAATGGCACTATAAGAAGGCGAAGCAGGTATAATGCTGCATAGAAGAAATTGACGTTGTCACGTTTGTGATACGGCTTAAAGTACAGCTTTTCGTTGGCGCCATAATTAACGCATATGTGTTAATATGAAGACTCTTAGTCGTATCTTTTATTTAAAGCTTACTGGGATAGATGAAATCTACATAATCTCAAAATTATTAGGATTATTAATAGATAGAACCTCATCAATATACTGTATATGGAGTTGAATGATTTTACGACAGTCTTCTCTCCGGATTTAACAACGCTCTTCATCAATTCGCTTCCTACGAATACAGAATTAAGGATATTGTAGTTCATGAATATAGTAAATTAGCCATGTTTTTGGCAGATTTTTGCCAGCAGTCGACTAAAGTCATTTCAAATTTTTGAAATAGTATTTTAATATTCGTATTACTATTTAAAAAGGTCAACATGCGACAAATAGTTGCCAAAATACGCCTTAAATATTGCGAAATGTTATTTAAAAATACAAAATATATTACGAGTATATCAAATCCAATTTAGGATTTTATCTTTTCGAAAATTAAAATATTTTAACACCTTTATCTTACGGACTTATACCTCAAATATTACAACGCAGAGTTGCATAATAGATACAAAAAGCAAAAATATATGAAAGAAAAAGAAATAAATCTATGTTCACAGCAGTTGTTTTGGAGTTTCAAGTGAACACGCGGAAGATAAAACTATGATGTGCAACGTACATACGAAATTTAAACGAATTATGTAATTTGTCATATTGATTTTACATTGTATCCGTTTTCGGGTCATCTACTGACGTTATACTTAAAAATATCCTCTATATTAAATGACAAGCTAAGAATAATTTATATGTGTTTGAAAGAAAACTGCCGTTGTGTTTAAGGTAAGTACACTTATGTTTACTTTTCTCTCTGTGTTGTACCACTGCGGTAGCTCAGTTGGTAGAATTATTCAGTGCGCAAAATGCCTATTTTTCATGCTTCAATGATTTCAATAACAAAAAGAAAATATTTCATTCCTATAATTAATTATTTTTTATTTATTTTCCTTGCACGCATATGAACAAAGAAATTCCGTAGGTTTATGTTCTATTTAAAACCCAGTTTAAAACTTTGATTGACCAAGAAATTCTGTTAAGTACAAGAAACTGCTGATTTATATATTTATATTCCATTATGATTTATTTATTCATATTGATTAATTATAGTAACATATTAACTATTGTAAATTAAACTCTGTCTTAATTAAAGAAAATTTTTTGCCAAAAATTTCTGTACTTAGCAAAATTCTTGATATGTAAAATTTCAATGTTTTAAAAACAAAAAAAGGAAATGAAAATAAATAAGATAAAATAATAAAAAATAAAATGAATTAATATTAAATACGACACCGTTATATATATAGACACGACACAAAACATGTTTATAATTTATTGTATTACAAAGGTATTTGTTAATTCTGAAACGGAAGTGTGGTGTAGTTATAGAACATAGATGATTTATGTACCTTTTTCGATATAGCTAGCGTAGCGAGTAACTAAATGATACATTGTTTGTTGATTCCAAAAGTTTCTTAAATCTCCAACACTGATTAATTCAGAATTGTGATTGATGAAATAATAAGTGAACAAACTAAAATGAAAATTAAAAAAATAACCCTATTTACAAATATGGATATTATTGTGAATTATTGTCAATTAAAAGAGGTAGTATCAAAATTCAGTTATTTATATGGAAGATTTTCAATTTTTATACCACTAAAACTAGTTATACCTCCTGCATACAAGTGTATGTCCGTCCGTCATGACAAACCTTTGGACCATGAATATTATTCATATAAGGTTTTATGACAGTCGTTTAAAACAGCATTCAGATATGGTCAAAAAACGACTTTACTCACAGAGAGAGAGAGAGAGAGAGAGAGAGAGAGAGAGAGAGAGAGAGAGAGGGCATACAGACATGATGCTTCCTATATACCCCTCTCAAACTAATTTGGGGGTATAAGAAAGAAGACATACTCCCCAACGTGATTGTTTTTTCTGTTTACTTCGGTTTCCCCAATATCCTAAAATTTGCTGTCTTGACAAAGGACTACACAATTTGTTACAAAATATTTGATTGGGCGCAAACATCGATTTACCATTTTTTACTCGACTTTTTTAAAAAAATCAGTATCGTATTTGCAATCAGTTTATGTATTACGTTGATTGAAAAAAAATCTTTTGATTGAGTATGATTTATTTATGCTAAAAGCATATACAAGTAATAGAATACTTAACTGTATTCACAAATAATAATGAAAATTAAAAAATGGCACCTGCAGTAAGTAATAGTTTTAAATAATTTGCGCTTTTCATACCGGAATTTGAGGTAGCGTGGAACATTTAACCTGCGCGGGTTAAATCCCTCTCATGCTGCGTAAACACCATTACATCACTGCAATTCAACCATAAAAGTTTAAATTTGAAATCTAAAACCATTGCATCGAGTGGTTCAGTGTTATATTTTATCAGATTGCGTCTTTGAAGTTCTGCAGCAAAGAATAATTCACTACATTGTGAAAGTTATTCAAAAATTGTATTTGCGATTTCATTTTAGCCTTTTTAAGATTTGTTCGATTATCCAACCTTTTTGTCGCACTATAGCTGAATAAGTAAAACAGAGATCCCTATACCTTTTCATATCCAGATTCATCTCTTAAAGATTTACAAGTATAAAAATAGAGGCCGGAGTAGCCTAATGGATAAGACATCAGTCTACAGATCCAGGGTCTCTCACTGCTGTGAGTTCGAGTTCCGCTCAGACCATATGTGGGAAAGTGAATTTTTTTTACCAGTTGGCCTTTACTGGTCTGGTTCATCTGGTGTCAGTATAATGTGACTGAGGGACTGGTTCGCTTGAAAATTGTCTGCGGTGTACTGACTCGGAGAGCTAAATCTTAAAGTCGCCCTGAGTGCACGCCGGTACAAGGCAGACCATAAAAAACACTCGCACTTCATTTGCATACACGCACTTATTTATAGATTGATCCATAGAGTTAGATAAAGTTGTTTTTGTGGCGAATAACTGTAACATTGCTGACGCGACGGTAAGGAACATTCAACAATAACAACTGAAAAATTCAAATTCCTACGGAAAACTGCCCATTTGTACCACTTATCGATAAGAAATATCAATATAATAATAATAATAATAATAATAATAATAATATACGGTCAAGGAAAAACATCAAGCTGACGTTAGTAAAATGTTAAACAGTTAAACATTGAACGTTTTTGAACATTCAAATCTCGACCGGTATACAGGGAGGATAAAACAGGACCACCTGTACAGATTTAAAATGAGTCTGCCATGGATTATCTCCAGGATTATCAGTTACTGTGATTATTGCACCGGACATATGTTCTAAAAAACCCTTTCTTAATAAGTTAAAAAGTTTCTACTTAATTAAATAGAACACGTCTTTCAGATTTATGGTGTAAATGTCTCTTTGGTAACAGATTTATTGTCTATATATCAATACTATTATTATCACTTAATTTTACAGTTTTCATCCACATAAACAGATGAGTGTAGCCATTATGCAATTTCCAGATTCTATACGATGTTTTTTCATCATTGGCTTACTTGTTACATTAGGTAAGTATATGTATTATATCTATATGTTACAGCCTCTTGCCAAATCTGAAATTGAATAATGATGTATAAATTGTTTTGATATAATATGTAATTTGATATTATACCCAGTACTTCGCATCTATATAAACCCTTAATTACGAACAATGCCTGTCTCGCTGATATTTTTCTCACGAATACGTATGTACTGGATACGAACACGTTTAATTGAACTGGGGATCATATCACAAAAAATATTTTAAAAAATCAAATTTCAAATATGAAAATAGACTGTGGGGGTTCATTTCAAGTATTATTTCTGATTATTGTAGTTATTTATATACAAAATATCCTTTTTGTAGGGCCACGGAGCATTAAATCCCCGAAATATGTTCTCGTTAGAGCTGTGAATATCATAATTAGATGGTCACAATTGTGTCAATATCGCCATTAATGTTCATTTGACTCTTAATTAATGGGAAATATTTATCATTTTTTTCTATTTTTGAAACTTTGTTACATTGTGGATATAAGGATTTATTTCATTTATCATAATCGATACAATCATACAAATCTACGAGGGGAAGTCAGAAAGTTCATAGAACAGCGTATTCAGCCAAGCGTAATACACATTTTCTTTACTTATTTAGACAACACAACATTCCGCCATTTTAAACATATCAAGTTTATTTTTCACAATGTTTGTGTTATTCTCAAAAGCATTCAAAGTTGGTGACTATCAAGCAATGATAGAAAATCAAAATGTTGAGTTTAGGGAAGTAATAAAGTTCCTCACAGTAGAGGGATTAAATGCCAAAGAAATTCACCGGCGATTGGCCGAGGTGTACGGTGACATTGGTCCTGCCTTGTCCACAGTGGCAAAATGGTCAGCTGAATTTAAACGTGGGCGCACCTCACTGAAGGATGACCCACTGTCAGGTCGGCCAGCTGATGCCATCACAAAGGAAATTGTCACGTCTGTGGAGACTGGAGACCCTCATTATGAATGATCGTCGAATTAGGATTGATGACATAGCTAGGGAGTGTGACATTTCACATGTAAGTGTATACACGGCTATCCACAAGCATCTTTCTATGTCAAAAGTATCCGCAAGATGGGTCTACAGAAACCTTAATGTGCAGGATCGCTTCTTAAGACTCCAGTTAAGTCGGGAGCTTCTTGACAAAAAACAGTCCATGCAATGGAAGAACCCTGGCTCACCCCACCAAAGAAATTGTGTTTTGGATTCTAAGGGTGTTCTGTTAATCAATTATAAACCTGCTGGAATCTCTGTCACTGGGGCTTACTATGCTGATCTAATGAACAGCTGAAAGCTGCAATTAAATTAAAAAGGAGGGGAAAGTTGAGCCGAGGGGGTAGTGCTTTTTCACGACAATGCTTCTGTGCACTATTTAAAGATTGCACAAGCAGCGGTTCGTGAATGCAAGTTCGAACAACTTAATTACCCACCCTACAGTCCCGATTTGGCACCCAGTGATTATTTCCTATTTAGAAATTTGAAATCCATTTACGGGGAATCGGATTTCCTGATGATGATGGACTTAAGGCTGCCACAGAGGCATGGTTTCAGGACCAAACCGAAGACTTCTATTTCAAAGGTACAGACAGTCTAAAAGAAAATGGGTTAAGTACATTGGGGTAAATGGGGACTATATTGAAAAATAGCAATAAAATGTATGGTTTGTTGTGGCAATATATATCCCGTTCTATGAACTTTTTGACCTCCCCTCGTAAATCCAAATGAAAATCTCAAAGGAAAGTAAACAGTTCGAAACTGGCAAAAAGTTATACGCTTGGTTTCCCACCAGGGATGTGAGGGCGGTTGCTGATGAAGGGCATCAGGCATCAAACTATTGTTTAACTACCTACACCCGCAACTTGTAAAATCGAAATCAAGAATTAAAGGAACATAGAAATATTGGTTGTCAAATATATCCAAAATAGTTCTGGACACAGAAACACCATATTTATCATTTGTATTTTGATGAATGCCATAAAACCTCTTGGCTTACAATATCCATGGGTCAACAATTTATTTGTTGTATAAAGTTCCCTTTATGTTAACAAACTACACATAAGCAGTAGCAGCAATTACATTGATGCACAGAAAAGGAAGAGCCATCACGTTTTCATAAAGCGTCAAATGTAGCCTTTCATTGACACGTCATGCGAACAAAGAAACAAATCAGCAAGTAATAGTTACAGTTTGGTTTAAATAGTTTTCTAACATTTGATGTTTGTTAATAGTCAAGATTATTATAAAAAAATTATCTTAATATTATTAACTTTCTCATGTAATATACATTGTTCTTGAAATTTGTTTACATTTGTGGCGACCCGGTCTCGATAGGTGGCCAGGTAGCTTAATTGGTAGAGCGTGTTGCTAGTATTAGGAAGGTCCCGGGTTCGGGTCCCGGTTTGGCCGCTGCATTTTCCATTTGCTGTTACATTTTGAGGCTCGTCCGACCCTGGCAAGTGGTCGACCAACAGCGTGGCCCCAGGTCTGAGCCTTGTGGTTTCCATTCATGGAAGTTGAATCGAAACAAAGAAACGGAGTAATGTGTCGACTGAGCTCGATAGGTGGCTAGGTAGCTAAATCGGTAGAGCGTCTCTCTAGTATTGGAAAAGTCCCCGGTTCGAATTCCGGTTTGGTCGCTTTAACTTTAAATAAAGAAATTTTCATTTCTTTTGAAACAGGTTACACTGAAGACCTTTCTGGGCTTGGTAAACAAACCAGTATAAACCATGGCGATATTGATTATAGGCCAATAACCGATTATCAGCTGGAAGACGACGCGAATCGTATAATTCTTCGTGAAACTGTATCAAACACAGATAATAATGTTTACGTTGCATTTGTTAAAAAAAATGCAGACTAACACGAGGAATAAGTTACAACTGCAGAGTTCTGAGAATTTACAACCGTTATAGTCAAATGCTTAATAATTTTGTGAGGAAAACACTTGTTAAAAAATGTCACAAATTTGATTATTTTGAATGCATTTACGCAAATGATGTTAAAGTTTTTAAATTATATCCTTACTGTAGCATATGTAGTAAGTGCTGGAGGTACCGAGATATTGATGCAAAGTGTAGATTGCCTACTATGCGAATAGTGAACGGGTTTATCATATGTGAGCTGAACCTGATAACAATAAAAACCATTGCTAGCAAAAATAAATTTAACCACGGGCAAAATTGTTATAAAAAGAGAATTAAATGATGCAAAATTTACAAAGAACTGTTTGAAATCAATAAGTAAAAATACTAATGATCAATGCAAAGGAAACGTAATTGACATAAATGTTCACGTAATGGTTGACAATGCTAACATTTGGATATTATACAATGGTAAAAGAAATGGAATTCTTGAGCAATTGAATTTTAAAACCCTTAAACCTGTCAAAACAATTCACGTTAAAATTTTAATAGCGATATAGAGCTATAGTTGTATCTAACAAACTTTATATTCTGTCAATATCAGGTGATCAATTATCAATTATTAGAGCAATCGATATTAATAATCCTAAAAACAAAATGTTCGGAGAAGTAACGCTTTTAAAAAATTTTGAAAATGGCATGTACAGCTGGATCCATTATAATCCTAGATTTGAGCAATTATTTACAGGGAAACGTGGGAAAAGAATGACACAAATTTTTGCAGTCAAAAAATGTAAATATGCATATCCGAAATTTATAGATTTTGATCAAGTTCCTATAAAATCCACATTTATATGGTCTTTTTACCCAAATAACCATGAATATTATAAAAACATTATCCAGAGAATTTCTAGTTTTCTTAGAGTGACAAATCCCAAGAACCTCAAAGTTATAAGTAGCATTTTATTATCCTGTCCATACACAAAATGTCACCATTCCAACTCCACGAATGATCCATACTGTAGGTTAAAAGCTATAAGATCATTATTCGAATCCATCGCGAAGTATAAAGATCCATCCTTTCTAACACCACTGCAGGTTCATTTTGACATGGTTAAACTTTTAGAGCAAAGTCAATTCCGTGTAATGTCAAGCAAATTTAATGACTTAAAAAATGTAATTAATCGAAATTTTATCAATATAAAAAAGGAAATACATGATTTACGTTCAAGTTTAGGATCATATTTCACTACATTCGCGAACTTTGATACCAAAAAATCAAAGTCAGATCTAGAACTTTTTTATTCTCTTTATAATGACTTGAACAGTAAACAAAACAAAATTGCATCAACAATAAAAAACAAACTAAGTACATTATTCCAACAAGCTACTGAGTCTAATATTGCGGAAAACGTTGGTCAACTGGCAAATGTAGCCATTGCATCTGCAGCTTTCGTAAACCCGTTCAGTTTTTTTGACAGTACAGATAAAGTTTTACAACTACAAGACAGATTAGCAGCTGTAGCTAAAGCAATTGTAGATAGTGTAAAACTTGATAAGATATATAAAGTCTACTTTCCCCGTTTAAGAAAACTTGGCGATGATTTAAAACCAAAAATAATATCAATGTCTAAAATATTCCCTAACCTAAAAACATTGATTAATAAAGCGATGAACAAAATATTAAATGCCAAGCAACTTTCGGAATACGTCGGCGTATTTCTAAAAGAATACGACTCGTACAAACCAGCATTCGAACCATCCACAATTGATGAATATGAAGCAATACTAAGCGAAATTGTAAATGAGTTATGTAGAATTATTTACGAAGGTAAATCTTTAGCCGCTGCTACTGTACAAGGAGTTCTGGCATCAAAAGGGACATGTTTAGCAACAAAGCTTGATGTCCAAACACTAATGGGACTTTACAGAGATATGTATGACAAACAAGATTTGCTCATGGGATCATTTGCATCAGCTGTAAGGGCCACGGCTGCTCGTGTAAATGCTGAGAGAATTCGGGATATACCAAACCAGATACAAACTGGACATTTTGTAGAATCGGAGATCAATTATAAATTATCTGCACTTGAGATGTTAATTAACTCAATGATTCATACGTTACTTATTACTCTAGAAGCTTGTACATTGATAAGATATAAAAACGGTAATGTTATGCCCAAATATTGTACAGACGCTATCGAAAATGGAGGAATCAGTGACAGTGTGATCTCTTCGAGGTTAAACAGAGATATGTGTGATGGTGCTACTATACGACAATTGGTCTTTATTCCAGCACAACAACAGTCTATTAATTCACCAATACCAGATGGAACTATCGATTTGACTCGTCTGTATCGGGGCGATGAAGTAGTATTTCAAATTCCTACTACTAATTGGCTTACTAAACACCATTGGATTTACCGTGACCAAAAAGACAAAATGATAGTTTTAAAAGAATTTGAATTATTTGTCCCTGTTAACAGTAGTTCTATAATCTATGTAAAATCGACAAAAAGATTCATATCACAAAATATTATCAAACCGGGGGGAAAATCATACGGTTTAAATGTACCTAAATTATATCAGTACAATTTTATGTATAGCCAAGGAGCTTTTCAATGTGCTGAACCTTTCTTATCAAGTACGCCTTATGAACTTCCATCGTGTCCAAAATTGCCGAAAATTTGTGTCTTATCGAAAGGAAAGATGCGTCACCCAACTGTATATCCGTCTATTTACTCAAAGTTTGGGATAAAGCTGTCAACGAGTGGCAACATACAGGAACCACATCCAAAAACAAAGTTTTACTTAACGGCTTCCGTCACACTTTGTATCGTAGAACCTATCGCGAAAAAACGCAAAAGAAGTCTGACAGTCAACAAACTTCCTTCAAACAGACAAATTAGATCACCTGTTTGCTGTGGGGAATTTAATAAATATTATGATCCTCTAAGCGCTGACAATCCGTGCAAGCTTTGTCCAAAGAAATCCACTGCAAAATTTCATGGGTTATACTGTGATTAGTTGTACAATATTATTCAAAAATAACTTGCATAAAGTAGCATTTCTTGTGTCGAAAAAATATATTATATTTTCTTGACTAATAAACTTCATATAAGCATTCAGATTTGTTTTTTCTCTTTACAAACTATATTGCAGCTTTAATTTTCAAACATAAACATACCAATTTATGTCCAGTCACTATTTCAAAGCCAAGCCTGCAATAACAATTTATTTGTAAGCAGCTTGCTACATTGTATAAAGTCCCCGTAGGGAGGAAACTTTAACGTAGCGTATTAACTGTGAAATAAATACACATATGCATGAAACAGGATATTGCTGCATAGAAGAGGAAAATGGACAATGGAAAAATTGAAGAAGTTATCAATATGAAATATGAATTTGATTATATGAATCTACCTTTGGTGGGTCCGGGAGGGGGCTGATGAGTGATTTACAAAGTAAAAGATAATCAAGTTCCAAAATGTGCGGCATCAATAAATGTATAAGTCACCTAAATGTGATGTCAAAGTTTTTCAAACATGACTAGTAATAGAACCTTTCATTTGAACCTCGTTGGCTAAGTGATGGAGCTTTAAACCTGAGAGCGTGAGGTTGTGGATTCGCACTTTGGTAGGCCATATGCATTTTGTACAAGAGTTTGAAATTAGATGCTGCTTCCTAGTCTTAACCCCGGTTTAAGAGTAAAGAATGTCGTTTAGGTTACCCGACGTCACGATTATTTGACTGGAATAATGGTATGCTTGTCTGCAGCGTACTGACTCTGTGAAGTAACACCTTAAAGTCGCCCTGACTGCGCGCTAGTACAACTCAAATCTATAAACATACTCGGTCATAGTACGTATACATGAACCTTTCTGAAATTGATCACTAGAAATTAGCTAACATTCCCTTGTCGCTAATAGATAAAAATAATGCCGATTCCAGGCAAAAAACATTGCAACCGGCAACCAAACATTGCTGTTTGATTAGATACCGACATTAAACCCCAATATGTCAATTTCCTAGTAACAGACGAGACTTCTGGTTATTTCAAGGAAATTTATTGTATTATAACATCCAAAAACATATGCATTAAAGCATCGAAATCAAAATCATATTACCCTTATGCAATATTGATGATGTGCTATGTGCATAGTTAATGACGCCATACAATTGTGTTTGCCAATTATGATGTCATATTTTATCCGATCAGACTTGTGATCCTGTAATAATTTTTTTGTTGTGTGATAGATAGAAACACGATACAGATATAGGTATATTTTAATTCTATATTATGACCATGGATTGGCATGTCTGTTTGGGTTTGAAAGGATTAATAACATATAACATCGGTTATTATGTAATTAAAACAAAGATACTAATCCATGTCCAAATCACAATCCAGAAGCAAAGTAAAAACTCTAGTACTGACAAGTCAGGTTAGACATGTAAACTTCAACCAGGGAAGTGAGGCCGGGTGTTCCGGAAGCGTAAGCACCTTCCTTCTAGGTAGCTACACCTTGCAAGTGTGTAATCAAAATTGTGTGAAAGGAACATGGAACTTTGGGACGTCAAATAGATCCAGGACAATCCTGGACACAGAGACAACAATACTGTGATGACGACTATCAAACTTTTGAGGGCCATGATAAGCCTAGACTTGCAACATCGCTGAATCAACTATTTTTTTCCAAGCATCCTGCTTCGTTGTACAAAGTCCCCGTAGTGGGAACAAGCTCTACCATAGCGTATTAATTAACAAATACACCAAAAACAGGGAAGCTTGCTTATTGCTGTATAGAAAAGTAAAGTTGACAATAGAAAAATTGAAGTCATCCCGTTTTTCATATAGTTTTAAACGTGGCCTTTCGTGGGCGTCATAATTTAGGTATTAATCTAAATAAAAAAGGAACTTGAGGAATCAGTCGTTTCTATTTTTAAGATCACTAGCATAGTTGACATTCCAAAATTTAAGATTCTTAAGAAACGGCATCTATATATCTGTATTTGTAGTTGAATGATTTGACGACAGTCTTCTCTCCAGATTTAACTAGGTTCTGCATAAATTCTGCCTCATAAGAATAAAGAAAAAAATCAGCAAACAATGGTGAACAGTTTGTACTCATTGGTATATCGATTGTTTGCTGGAAATTATATTATCAACTACAACAAATATGTTATCTATAAAAAATTCCAACATTTTGTTGATGGTATCTTCAGTTTATTTTTGTTTGGAGTTCGTATGATGCCTGATATATCATATATCATATATTTGTATCTTGGCTACCGTTTCTGTACAAGAATGACAGGTAAATAATTTCTTTAAGACGTTCTTTCAATTTATAATGAGGGATAGTGGTGTATAGCGTAGAAAAATCAACTGTTTTTAAACTTTTACATGTGATAAAGTATTAGAAGAAAGATGTAACTCTTTAGAATCTTTAAGAATCCACATTAGGTTCATACGAGATGTAGAATATACTTTTTCTGAATAAAACTGAAGACCATCTTTGACGACTGTCAAAATCTCGTTATAGTTACCGATAATGATTTAGTAGTATATTTAGATGAGCATGCTATACATATTTCCTTATATGGGTTTTTTATGTTATTTAGGAATCCAACACAAGTAAGGAATTTCAAGTTCTTCCTCCTTAAAATTGATTCCGAAAAACTCGAGAACTCCCCTATGGTTGGAAAGAAATTCATCTTTGGTAAAATTAGTTCTCGTATATTCAGGGTTACCTGGTATACCATCTAAACCAAGATCTCTAAAAGACATTCAAGGTAGAATCTCTTACAAACGAGAATATTGTTGTTGGAAGCCTTACCGGCTGGGACAACAACACATCTGTTGTGTATGGCTGCTAGTATTGCCGGAAGACGGTTCAGTACTCATAGACCCTTTAAATTTAAAAAAAATTGTTGAATAAAATGCCTATGTACCTCGCATACCTGGCTCGTTACACAAAAATATTCAACTCCTTTTTAAAAATCATAATTACCTAATTAATCATAAAAGAACATCCATGTATAGATTGAATAGTTTCTTTCACTTAAACATACGTTTGATCAAATTTAAAAAAGTGTTTTCAGTCTTTTTTGTTTCATTTTCTATGTAAAAACTGTAAATTTATAGTTTTTGTAAATTTTTAGCAAAATTAATGACATAACTTTTAAATCAAACTTGTTGATGACGTCATGCATCTAATGAAACGAGTGGCTTTTTATTGAAATGATGGGAGTTGCTTTTCTTGCTAACACGGCCTAGCAATGTTTAATTCTTTTGATGATGATTGTCAGTAAAGACAACAGTATAGTTTATATTTCTGTGACGGCTTTAAGACAACCGTTCTTTCTGGAGTCTTCCTGACATGACACAGTTTTTTTTAAATACCGCGTTTAGTGTGTTAAGTTACTTAGTCAAAGGCATCATTTGCAGAGGTCGCCATCCTACCGGTCCATTAACCTGACCACAGGTAAGTTGCAGGTTGGCTTACACATGGCTATAATGTAATTTGACGGTCTTTTGGCAATTGAACCTTTGATCTAACGCTATCGATTTCATCACATATACCCCCTGTTCCTAGCTGGGAGTATGCTAATCACGACGTTATTTTGAAAACGCTGGTCATTTTTATCAAACAATTACACCGATCCGTGTACAAATCTTTAGCACTCCATGAGTTATTTCAAAGATTGTAAAAAAATCATGATTCTGTTGTGACATATCCCGGCAAAATCGCGAAAAGATAATTTATTATTGCCATTTTACTTTGTTTTTGTAATTTGTTTTCTCTAAATTTCATTTTATACCATTGTTACTTAACAGCATTAGACGGTCGTTTCAGAATACAATTCCTCATTATTAGTGTTTTGAACGAAATTGTGAAACAAATATAATTTAATTATTTTTAATGAATTTTTTTGTGGGTTCAATATTAGTGAAATCGTGAATCTTTTCATGGGCGTCAAAATTATCATTAGTAATTTATCAATAAACCAACAAACTATTTTTCTTACGGTCATTACATTTTGTAAAACAAAAACCGCCATTCTAACTCATTCTATATGTAACGATCGTTTTCATTGGCTGACGTCAATATTTGCTACATTATATTCGTCGATATACTGTCGCGAATTCCGACAGTATAATCACAATATACTGCTTCAAATTTGCAGGGTACCTACACGTACGGATAAATAGAATTTTACACAGGATAAGACTATTAGATTCTTATACCGGAGATATATCTAAACAAGGATGAGCATTTTCTTGTCCAATACGCTTTAGCTATTTTGCGAAGCAACTTTCATCCTTTCCATAAAAAGCGATTCAATGAGGCTTTGTTACATGACGTCATCAACAAAGTTATTTTAAAAGCCACGTCATTAATTTTGCAAAAAAATTACCTCAACTTTAAATAAACGATTTTTTTCATAGAAAACAAAACAAAAAAGAAAAACTTTTACAATTTTGCTGAAACTATGTTTTAATGAAAGAAAAAGAATCAACCTATACATGGATGTTCTTTTATGATTGATTAGGTAATTTTGATTTTTAAATGAATATATTTTCTGCATCTATCCATATGTGAGGTAAATAAACATTTTATTCTACGAGTTTTAATAATACCATTGTAACCAATGTAATATTTAATGTCATAATTTGCTTCAAAAATTTATGACCTCATTAACTATGCACATAGCACAATATCAACATTGCATTAGTGTAATATGATTTTCATTACGATGCTTTAACGCATATGTTTTTCTGACGTGAAATAAATGAAATTCCCTTAAAATAATCAGAAGTCTCGTCTGCTACTGGGAAATTTACAAACTAGGGATTAATAATGGTTTTTCTATGTTTGGTTGATGGTTGCGATGTTGTATTGCCTCGCATCAACAATTTTATCTATAAGCAACAATAGAATGTTTATTAATCTCTTTGGATCAATTTAAGACATGTTCATGTATGCGTAATATATGCGAGTGTGTTTATTAATCCTCCTTGTATTAGCACGCACTTAGGGAGACTTTAAGGTGTTACCACACAGAGTCAGTAAGTTTTACACTAGGATACCATTCATTACACCAGTCACGTTATCGTGACGCTAGTTAAACTAAACGGCATCCTTTACTCTCATATTCAAGCTTAAGATTAGGAAGCAGCATCTCTAATCTTAAAGTCTAATAAATGACCTGTCAAAGTTCGAATTCATAACCTCTTGCTCTCAAGTTGGAAACTCTATCACTGAGCCAAAAGAATTCAAATGAACAGTTCTATTACTAGTAATCTTTTGTAAAATTTTGACATCACATTTGGGTGATTTAAACATTAATTGATGCCGCACGTTTTGGAAATTAATCATCTCTTGCTTTGATACATCACCCACAGGACCAACCATATCTTTTATTTGTTTTACAGTTAATACGCTATTGTATAGCTTCCTCCTACTACGGGGACTTCATACAATAAAGAAAGCTGCTTACAAATAAATTGATTACGCAAGGCCATTGCAAACCAGACGTATCAAGGCCCTCAAGAAGTTTATGGTCGTCGATATTAATATATTGATAATGATGACGTCTCTGTATTTAATATTGCCCTGGGTATATTTGACGTCCAATTGTTCCATGTTTTTCTTATTCCAATTTGGCTTACAAACGTGGCAGATGTAGCTAGCTAAACAGGAGGTGCTTAACCTTCAAGAGTACACGACCACACTTCCCTTTCCCCGGTAGAATTTTACGTGTTTAATCTTAATTACTAGTTTTTGCTTGGCTTTGGAATAGTGACTGGACATGAATTGGTATGTTTCTGATTGATTTTTAAAGCTGTAATATAGTTTATAAAGAAACAACATATCTAAATGCTTATATGAAGTTTATTTTTCAAGAAAAACATAATATATTCGAATTTTTAGACACAAAAAATGCTACTTTATGCACATAATGTTTTAATTATTATGTACAACTAATCACAGTATAACCCATGAAATTTTGCAGTGGATTTCTTTGGACATGGTTTGCACGGTTTTTCAGCGCTTAGAGGATCATAATATTTATTAGATTCCCCACAACAAACAGGTGATCTATATATTTTGTTTAAATCGGGTTTTCTAAATTGCCCGTTTGAAGGAAGTCTGTCGTACCTCGGGCTTCTTTTGCGTTTTTCCGCGATAGGTTCTACGATACAAAGTGTGACGGACGCCATTAAGTAAAACTTTGTTTTCGGATGTGGTTCCTGTATGTTGCCACTCGTTGACAGCTTTATCCCAAACTTTGAGTAAATAGACGGAAAGACCGTTGGGTGATTCATCTTTCCTTTAGATAAGACACAAATTGGAGGCAGTTTTGGACATGATGGAAGTTCATAAGACGTACTTGATAACATAGGTTCAGCACATTGAAAAGCTCCTTGGCTATACATAAAATTGTACTGATATAATTTGGGCGCATTTAAACCGTAAGATTTCCCCCCTGGTTTGATAACATTTTGTGATATGAATCTTTTTGTCGATTTTATATAGATTTTAGAACTACTATTAACAGGGACAAATAATTCAAATTCTTTTAAAACGATCATCTTGTCTTTTTGGTCACGGTAAATCCAATCGTGTTCAGTAAGCCAATTAGCAGTAGGAATTTGGAATACTACTTCATCGCCCCGATACAGACGAGTCAAATCGATAGTTCCATGTGGTATTGGTGAATTAACAGACTGCTGTTGTGCTGGAATATAGACCAATTGTCGTATATTTACACCATCACACATATCTCTGTTAATTATAAGTCTCGAAGAGATCACACTATCACTGGTGCTTATTCCGGCGTGTTTGATAGCGTCTGTACAATATTTGGGCATAACATTACCGTTTTTATATCTGATTAAAGTACATGCTTCTCGAGTAATAAGTAGCGTATGAATCATTGAGTTAATTAGTATCTCAAGTGCAGATAATTTATAATTGATCTCCGATTCTACAAAATGTCCAGTTTGTATCTGGTTAGGAATATCTCGAATTCTCTCGGCATTTACACGAGCAGCCGTTGCCCTTACAGCTGAAGCAAATGAACCCATGAGTAAATCTTGTTTGTCATACATATCTCTGTAAAGTCCCATCAGTGTTTGGACATCAAGCTTTGTTGCTAAACATGTCCCTTCTGATGCCAGCACTCCTTGTACAGCAGCAGATGCTAATGACTTCCCTTCGTAAATAATTCTACATAACTCATTTACGATTTCACTTAGTATGGCCTCATATTCATCAATTGTGGATGGTTCGAATGCCGGTTTGTACGAGTCGTATTCTATCAGAAAGACGTTTACGTATTCCGAAAGTTGCTGGGCATTTAATGTTTTGTTCATTGCTTTATTGATCAATGTTTTTAGGTTAGGAAATACTATAGACATTGATATTATTTTAGGTTTTAAATCATCGCCAAGTTTTTTTAAACGGGGAAAGTAGATTTTGTTCATCTTATCAAGTTTTACACTATCTACAATTGCTTTTGCTACAGCTGCTAATCTGTCTTGTAGCTGTAACACTTTATCTGTACTGTCAAAAAAACTGAACGGGTTGACAAAAGCTGCAGATGCAATGACTACATTTGCCAGTTGACCAACGTTTTCCGCAATATTAGACTCAGTAGCTAGTCGGAATAATGTACTTAGTTTGTTTTTTATTGTAGATGCAATTTTGTTTTGTTTATTGTTCAAGTTATTATAAAGAGAATAAAAAAGTTCTAGATCTGACTTTGATTTTTTGGAATCAAAGTTCGCAAAAGTAGTGAAATATGATCCTAAACTTGAACGTAAATCATGTATTTCCTTTTTTATGTTGATGAAATTTCGATTAATTACGTTTTTTAAATCATTAAGTTTGCTTGACATTTCACGGAATTGATCTTGCTCTAAAAGCTTAACCATGTCAAAATGAACCTGCAGTGGTGTAAGAAAGTCTGGATCCTTGTACTTAGCTATAGATTCGAATAATAATCTTATAGCTTTTAACCTACAATATGGACCATTCGTGGAGTTGGAATGATGACATTTTTCATATGGACAAGATAATAAAATGCTACTTATAACTTTGAGGTTCTGGGGATTTGTGACTCTTAGAAAACTAGAAATTTTCTCGATAATGTATTTATAATATTCATGGTTGTTTGGGTACAAAGACCAAATAAATGTGGATTTTATAGGCACTTCATCAAAATCTATAAATTTCGGATATGCATATTTACATTTTTCAACTGCAAAAATATGTGTCATTCTTTTCTCACGTTTGCCTATAAATAATTGCTCAAATCTAGGATTATAATGCATCCAGGTGTACATGCCATGTTTAAATTTGTCCAAAACCGTTACATTTTTTAACATTTTGTTTGTTGGATTCTGAGTATCGATTGCTCTAATGATTAATAACTGATCACCTGATATTGACAGAATATATAGTTTGTTAGATACAACTATAGCTCTATTTTCGCTATTAAAAGTTTTAACGTGAATTGTTTTGTCAGGTTTAAGAGTTTTAAAATTCAATTGCTCAAGAATTCCATTACTTTTCCCATTGTATAATATCCAAATGTTAGCATTGTCAACCATAATGTGAACATTAATATCAAGTATGTTTCCTTGACATTTATCATAAGCATATCTAATTTTTGATTTCAAACAATTCCTTGTGTATTTTGCATCATTCAATTTTCTTTTTATGATAATTTTACCCGTGGTTAAATTTATTTTTGCTAGCAAAGGTTTGTTATTGTTATCAGGTTCAAGCTCACATATGATAAACCCGTTCACTATTCGCATAGTGGGCAATCTACACTTTGCATCAATATCTTGGTACCTCCAGCACTTCATACATATGCTACAGTAAGGATATAGTTTTACAATCTTTAAGAGCATTTTAGTGTAAATGCATTCAAAATAATGAACAAGGTTACATTTTTCAGCAAGTTTTTTCTCACAAGAATTATTAAGCATTTGATTATAACTGCTATAAATTCTCAACATTCTGCAATTGTTTTCAAATTCTCGTGTTCGTCGACAGCTTTTTGTAACAAATGCAACGTAAACATTATTATCTGTGGTTGATACAGTTTCGCGAAGAATTATACGATTTGCTTCGTCTTCCAGTTGGTAATTGCCTAATTGTCTATAGTCAATATTGCCATGGTTTATACGTGTTTGTTCACCAAGCCCAGAAAATTCGTTACTGGAACCTATTTTGAAAAGAAATGTAAATTGCTATAATATATATAAGAGATTAGTTTTATATTTACGAAGACGTAATTGACGGATCGCCGGTCACGCTATCTATGTTCCGACAAAGGCCTGACATGTTTAAATTACACGCAAAAAGAGTAAACTCTCGGTCTGATTTGTGCCGTTTAATGACGTCACTGACACTAGTACGTCATAAGTTACCCTGATGCTGCTTTGATGTCGTGATGGCCGCCAGTGTCGGAACATTATAGGGATGACTGGCAATACGTCCATTGCAGAATATTTACAATCACATTGTTTTTGCTTCAATGCAGTGTTTGACCTCGATTCTACTTCATGACTCGATGCAGTTGAATGGAGCACGCGAGCAGGGAATTGTACCATTTAATGACGTCACTGATACTAGTACGTCATTAGTTGCCGTGACGCTGCTTTGGTACCGTGATGTCAGCCTTTGTCGGAACATTGTGGGCGTGGCCGGCGATGCGTCAATGATGCCGAGAGTTGGAACAGTCAATTTTTAACGAGGTAGTTATAGTTGTTTTTCTTTTATGAAAAGTGTTAAAATGTCAGTTTATATTTTGTGTATATTTGAAAAAGTTACAAATGATTGTAAATATAAGGAATGACATTTACTTTGACTGTACTGCATGGAGTTATGCAGTAGAATGGACTGTCTCAAATAACCATGAAAGCCTTCGGCTTTCATTTAATTTGAAACAGTCCATTCTACTGCATAACTCCATGCAGTACAGTCAAAGTAAATGTCATTCCTTAAATAAAAGCATTGCTCTTCCACCATTATATATGCACAAACAAAAACAAAGAATTTATATCACAACAGAACGTTCAATAACTATTGAACTATAGGCCATTGTTTTTAATATTCCTGCTTATAAACAGGCATCGAATGCTAGATAAACTATTCAAAATACATATTTTGTAAGTAGAGATAGGTATTCATATGTGTGTTTGATGTTTTATGAGGAATGTTTATATAGGAGAATCAATTCAATATATGGGTAGTGCTAAGACCCAAGTTAATACATACACAGTGCACAGGTTACTCTATGAGGTGCGTATATTTCATGATGTATACATAATAAACACTTGTGTTCCCTCTACATTGATGTACTTGGTCCGTGATAAATATTTAAATAAAAGGTCAAACGAGCTGGTCATACTTGTTTACCTATACATGGATTACTTATGTGTTTATTATTGTTTATAGATGCACATTTATTCACAACATTATAAAATCCTTAGGTTCACCTAATGGAAATATGAAATCTCAATTTAGTAATCACACTTATCTAATCAGCTTTGCACATCTCAAATGGCATGTGTATAACTTGATTATTTTGTTTTAAGAATGATTTACAAGAAAATTTAGAATAAAAAATAAAGATACTAATCAAATAAAAATCCAAAAGCAAAGTAAAAAAAAACAACTTTGAAACTATAAAATCGGGTGAAACAAGCCAAACTATCACCTGGGAAGTGAGACCGGGTGCTTCAGAAGGGTGATATACAGCACATATAAACTTGAAGCATAATTGAATAAAGAGGTCACTGACAAGGAGACAGAACAGTAAGAAGTACTAATGTTCATACATAATGTAAATGGTAACTTTGCTATTGATAGTAAATACAAACATGAAAGAATCAGTTAGATGCAGCTCTATGACATTCGTACGAAATTTTCTTCAGTTTTGTTTTTCATTCTTTTACAAAAATGATAAGCCAAAGTTCAACTGTCTAGAACAACTGCTGAACAGCGCTAGTGCTGGTTATCCTGTCAAGCATGATACGGATTACAAACAAAATATACTGAAGAGACATACAATAAAAGAATGTTAGCATTTTGATAGACAACATAATTGTGTTTGGTACTAGTATAAAAAATTTGCCATTTGTAGTCGATATATCAAGAAGCACAAACTGCGATCATTGATTGCTGATTTGTTTCTTTGTTCGTATGATGTCTCAATGATGACGCAAATGAAAATCTACATTTAAAGCTTTTTGAAAAACGTGATGAGTCTTTCTTTTACTTTTGTGTGCACCCATGTAACTGCTTATTCTGTTTATGGTGTATTTGTGTCTATTGTATAGCTTGTTAGCATTAAGGGAAGTTAATACAACAAATAAATTTTTGACCCAGAGATATTATAAGCTAAAAGGTTTTATGACCGTCATCAAAATAAGGATGATACGTAAAGTGTCTATGGATCTAAATTGATCTTGGATATATTTGACACCCCATATTTCCATGTTCCTATCATTCTCAATTTCGATTTAACAATTGACCAGTGTATGTAGTGAAACAATAGTTTAATAACCTTAATGAGCAACTGGCCCCAGTTTCCTAATTGAAAATCGCGTGTTTAACTATTTTGACAGTTTCAAACGTTTTACTTTTAAACTTTCATTTGGACATACATTTGTATATTTGTATTGGTAATGAAAAATTTAATGAATCCTTATATTCACAATATAATCAAAAACACACATATTAATTCATGTCCGTATTGCAATCTAGCTGTAAAAACTTTGAAACGGACAAGTTAGATTAAACACATGAACTTACAATAGGGAGGAGAGACCTGGTACTTTGAAAGGGAAAGTACCTTCTTTTTAGCTAGCTACACCCGCCAGGTGTGTCATTAAATTAAAATTTAGTGAAAGGAACATTTAACTATGTGACAACAAATATATACAGGGTAATCCTGGACACAAAGACATCAAACTTATCAACAATACTGTAATGACAACCATAAAACTTTTTCAGGGCCCTGATAAGCCCTTAATAATCAAGGTGCACATTATGCAAGTCCGCTTGATTCACAAAATAAAATATGTGGCAAAGGTTTTACTTTGTGTTAGGGTTGTGATTTGGACATTGTTTGGCATATTTCTTTTTGATGGTTAATACAACAGATAAGTATACCATTTTTTCATTATTATCTGTGAGTAATGGTCCTTTGACAACCCAATCAAGAAATTTTTATTCATATTGAGGGGATCAGGTTTGAGTTCTTTGGGGGTAGAAAATGAAACACCTGGAGCATACCATCGGTCTTTTTAAGCTCTGATCTGCTGCTCTCAGGCATACTCCCTGATGCAAAGTATTTTCTTAGCAAAATTTGGTAAACTATATTTTGGTCCTTTGTATAAAATTTTACAATTTTGGTTTCACAATTTAGGCCCAACACTTCTGATGAGAATTGTATTCCGGAACGGCCGTCTAGTGCTGTAAAATTAAAACTAGTATAATTTGTAATATAATAATACATATATTACATATTATACCAGTTTTAATTTTACAGCACTAGACGGCCGTTTCAGAATATAATCCCTCATCAGTAGTGCTTAGACCGAAATTATGAAATCAAAATTATTTTGAAGATGTTGAAAAGCTACCAAAAGGACCAAAATATATTTTACCAAATTGAGCTAAGGAAATACTTTGAATGAGGGAGTATACCTTAGTTTTTGAGAAATTTCAAATTTTAACTTGCAGGAAATTTAGACAATTATAGTATATTTCTGACAATATATGTAAGATATATACATGACATATATGTAAGACATATACATACCTAATGTTACAAGTAAGACGAATGTAAGAAACAATCGTAGAGTATCTGGAAGTCGCATACTGGCTACACACATCTGTTTATGGGTGATTTCTGTAAAAGAAACATGCATTTAGAGCTGATTCTTGATTATATATTGCAGCAGTTTTGATTTTACAGCACTAGACGGCCGTTTAGGAAAGTTGGAGCTTGAACCAAAATTATGAATAAGTTTTGGTTTTAGAACAAAATAAAGGTAATAGACCCGTTTGTCATTTTTAGTGTTAAATATCAAAATTAACCGTTTATTCATGAATACTGATTATAAATCTTCAAATTCGTGAAATTCAGATTGATGTAATAAGTTATGATGTACCTATGTCGTCGAGTCATTAGAAATCCCAAAATCAGCACATGGAAATTGAAGAGTGTATTTCAAGTTCTACAATTTCGATTCATCTTAAACTGTTGATGCATCGATACATTTAGAGTGTGAAACGCTATTCTGTAAAGCACATTTCCAAAAATATTTTTCCAAGTACCATTTAAAAATAACACGATTAGTTCCATAGCGAATCCGCAACAGTGAAATAGTAATCTGTAAGTTAGCAATAGTACGCGTGAACTTCTACTTGGGAAGTAAAATGTTATTCTGTTTGTAAAAATTGCTCAGAAATGGGTGATGCGTTTTGCGTTAAATTTTAACAAAAGTGAAACGTGTCTTGTAATGTCAAAACAAAATTATTTTCTGAAATAATTCTCCAAAACTATATAGCATTATTTCACAAAACAAGGTGCAATGTATCAACATTGGTAGAAGACGCACACATCATGAACCAAGCTTTGTTTGGTCATTTTCCTGGGAGTTATTGTCCTTTGAACAAAAGTGCAAATCACAAAAATCTGGTTGGCGGGAGATCCCAAATCACTAAATTTTCGCTTGTTCTAAAATTTGATTATACAGGACAGGACAGGACGGGCACAACATTTTACTTCCCAAAAAGAAGTTAACGCGTAGTTTACTTACTAAAATTTCCAAATTTCAGTTTTCATTATACTTTTCGAATTGTGATTTAAACATAATTGTTGTGTTTGTGGTTGATTAGAACCACTAGGTCACCTACCCGCTAAATTCAAAGAAATAAAATTCGACGATACTGTTGCTGTCTATTTCCAATGTACATAAATGTTGTTTATTTCACAGCAATTAATAAAGGTTTTTGAAGTATTTAAATAAAACTAGTTTTACAATATTTGAAAGAAGATAATGTTCAATATAAGTCTTGGAATCTCCAATATATTTGGAAATACTATTTTTCGTCAATGTTAAGATGTCATAGCTAACAATCAAAAAACAATAATCGAAAACTTTTAATAAAATTATTTCTAAAATCCGTGACAAAGAAATATATAAACTAAGCTGTACTAACCTGCAAACGTAACAACAGTTTTCATTCCAAGAATTACACCTTGTTCTTAAAATAATTACATTTATATGTGTTGATAGGTAAAATTTCATCTGATAAACTGACAAATACTCAGGCATAGTTTAAAAAGAATGAAATTAATATTTTAAAAAAGTTTTTTCCATGTCATAATATGATAATTTTATCTGAAATATCTACACGGAACCCTAAACAAAACAACTGCTGTTGACATCGATTGATTAATTTATCTTATCTAGGTAAAATTTCATCTGATGAACTTACAAATACTCAGGTATAGCTTTAACGGCAAGCATGCAGATACTGGGGCCCTATTCTATTTACGGCCCGGGTGTCCCCATGGGCCTGAGTATTCTTAGAGATACACGTTGGATGATGTTTGGTATATATACTTAGCATTAATCTTTTATCTAGTCTCTCTTGGAAGTTAGTGCAATCCAGAACAGGACACAAGTCAACAATACAAACAGCCAAATGTCAATCGTATAAGGTGTCATTACTGTCTTTTATAAAAGCAACAGGAATTTGGACTTTCAATATTGCATTTTTGTGATGCAGACCAATAATACATATAATGTACAGTCAAACCTCTCTATAAAGACCACCAGTAAAAGTAGCCTTTATAAGCAGGTGGTCCTTTTTAAGAGGTGGTCTTTAAGGCAGGTTAGACTGTATATGGTTTAGGGGTGTTCATCCTTTCTTCTGAAGTCCTACTTCATTTTAGACTTATACGTCAATTATGACAACCACAAAATGCTATTTGAACTGTATGTCAAACCTGATTACTTCAATTTTCCTATTGTCATTTTCCCTTTTCTATGCAGAAATATACCTGGTTCTCCTGCTTATGGTGTATTTGATTCACAATTAAAACCCTTTTGTCAGAGCTTGTTCCTTTTATTTGAATTTTTTAACAAACTACTTACAAAAGTGGTTGACACTGGGTCATTGCAAGCCTAGGTTTATCAAGGATCACAACCATTTTAATAGCCGTCATCCCAATATTGTTGATAAGTATGATGTCTCTTTAGTCAAAATTACCCTGGATATATTTGACTTCTCATATGTCAATATGTCCCTTTTATTCTCAATTTTGAATAAAAATGTGTAGGGTGTAGCTAGCTAAACAGGAAGTGCTTTCAATTTCAGAGAGTGGAATTTCACATGTTTATCTTAAATTGCCAGTTTTAAAGTATTTTTTTTAATTTTGCTTTTCAATTGTGATTGGGTATGGATAAGTATGTTTATTTAGGATTACATTATAAAGAAAACAATTTCAGTCCAAATTGGACCAAATGGACCTTGTCCAAAATTAAAATGAGTAGCAAATTGCACAACTTTACTCATCCCTTATTATTCCTATAAGGCTTCAAAATACCATGTAATCTATGCAGTTGGAGTTTATGGGTGTGTAAATTACATGAGTAGATCATTTTCTAATAAAAAAAATAATTTGACAAGAAGCCGTCTACAAGAAATGCTCAGACTTGGGTTGAAGCAAAAGAGGTAGAAATGTACCAAACCCAATATGCCTAAAATACAAAACAGAACTCAGTAATTTTGTTACATTTTTAAAAACCATCTTCTGCCTAATAAACTGGGAAAATTTGAAGATCTGAAATACAGCAAACTGCATAATGACATGCTTTGCAAGGGCTTATTACAAAGATGTTATATTGTGACAATATCTAACATTTAGAGTTTAAAGGCAACAAGATTTATTATGCTAGTATATCACTGTTGTTTTGGTCATTTTAGTGGTCAAATTGGGAAATTTTAGTCATTTTTCCCTAAGGGAAACTACCTTTATAGTAATTTTAGGTTTTTTTCCTAGGAGAAACCAATCTTTATAGTAATCTTCATAGTAAAATACAATGTACTTAAAGAAAAACCAGTATATGGTTTTTATATTATAGCTTATAAATTATCCATGTTGCTAAACCTATCTTTTTTTTATTATTCGCAATTAATACCGATAAATAAATAAAGAAAGAAAAATAAGTTCTCATAATACATGTATATATGATACAACATTCCATTGTTATATAACTGTGTACAGTAGTGATGGATATCTGAAAAAAACTTGAAAAAATAAAAATACAAACGTACCTAGTCCTAACAGGAAATCTGTAT
This sequence comes from Anadara kagoshimensis, assembly GCA_021292105.1. Lineage (NCBI taxonomy): Eukaryota > Metazoa > Mollusca > Bivalvia > Arcoida > Arcidae > Anadara > Anadara kagoshimensis. Next base: position 41,943,972 of record CM037860.1, on the reverse strand, counting down.
GCGCATCAGCGATTGTCATAAAGTATGTCTGTGAAAAAGGAAAATGTTGGCGGTATGGGGATTTTACACATGCGAAAATGACGATGTTTACACCGGAAGTGATGTCCTTGGTGACGTTTTACGTCATATGCACAACAGAAGCCGCCATTTGCATGGTTTTTCAACATGTTAAATCCCCATAGCACCAACGTTTTTCCCTATGCAGATATATTTTGGGCTAATCGCGGATGCGCATACAGAATTCCTGTTACGACTAGGTACAAGAAGTTGAAAAATATCAAACTTTATTCAAATTTATTTGATTTTCTATGGATATAAAGAGAATTTCACTGTCACAGTCACAGTGGTTCCTACAGTAGCAAAAAAAATTAACTGACCAGAAAATTTCCCGTTTACAGAAACTACTGTATCAACTTATTAAGGTATTACAGTAGACTTGTACAAAAGTAATAAATATAACAGTACTAATCACATTATACACTAACAATTATCATGTTATAAATATAAATTTTATGTGGCCGTCAGAAAGATGTACCCAAACTAGGTTTATACAGCATGCATAAACTAGAAAATAAAGAAATATATTTCATTCTAAAACCCCAATATTAATCATTTGAAACACATTAAACATTTTTACATTTTAAAAATCAGGTAGCCATTTTCCTGCAAGATGACATTTTGTTCCTGCAAATGGTGACATAATGTCTGCCTCTTGATTATGATATCATACAAGGTCACATGTATCTTATATGATGTGAAACACTATATCACATGTACAGATATTGAAGGCGCGGATCCAGACGGGGGCACACCCGGCCTGTGCCCCCCCCCCTAAAATTTTTGGGTATTCATAATAACAAATATTTTACCAGTCCATAAATGCCTTTTTGTTTTCTAAAAATAAAAAATATACCCTTTGACCTGGATAAAATCGTAGGTGCATATCAGTCCAGGGACTTACTAAATATTGTAATATTACAGTTATCTGTAATATAACAAAGTAATAAGAGTTATCTCTCTTTACTTTGTCATGTTTGTATTACAAAAAACTGTAATTTAACAATTTTCTATAATGGTTATCTCCCTTTCAAATACAAAACACCTATAATTAAATACATTTGTAACAATTCTCTGTAGTGGTTATTTCCCTTTAATTTTTTTTAAATTAACATGAATAAATCAATTATAAGTTGAAAAAAGGTTATTTAAAAAAAAAAGATTTCTAAGATATATTGTAATATGAAAAATTTCTACAGTAGAATATTTGTATATTCGGCAATTAAAACATCAAATATAACACAGTATCATATGAATAATGCCATTTATATTACAGAAATGTTTTTATTGTTTAATTGACAAATATGGGTCATACAGTATATAAAACGAAATCTACATTTTAATTTCAAAAGTCTATGCAGCAGAATATACCATGCAGTCATTCCAAAATAATATCGTAACGTTTAACGTTGACAATGGTTTTTCTTGTCCGTGGAGACAGATTCTGGAAAGAAAATATGACGTTTGAGCATGTTGCAATAGCAATATGTAAACTTTAAGAGCTGATATTATAGTTTTTTAAATGGAACCATTTTACAAATTCTATCAGATTTATTTCTTAACATCAGATAGGGTCTTGAAACAAGTAGATTTTCTAAAAGTGATCATTCATAATTTTGAACCGGTTATTTTACATGTGTCGAAAAAAATTCCTAACCTGTAACAGATATTTCATTACGTGTGGAATTCATAACTAAAAGCAATAAAGATATGAAACTTATTTCAGATTACAATGATGGCCTAAGAGTACAGGGGGAAAACTTTATATTAGATAGGAATTTTTAAATCATGTCTTTAAATCCAATATTGAGATAGAATTTTTCAATGTCTCATATAAGGAACTAACCTCCGTTACACCATTTTCTGAAAAACTACGTTGATATGATAAAATTGTATTTGATTTTAGAAAAACAGTGGCATATGTCTTCTTAGTATTAAAATGATGTAAAATTCTGTTCGGATTTATTCAGTGTTAATAGCACACAGTTGTTAATTTCTAACCTCCATAACGCCTAACCTCCTAACATGGGTCAAGTTCCACAATTTCAGATTGCATATAAGCATTTATCCAGGATATATTATCACTCGACCGGACAAGTTCTTACAAACATTTGCCTTTTCTGTAATTAATGCTAAAACCAGCAAAATAATAGTCACTTAGAACAGTTTTATATGACTTTATTGTTGAAAGTATGAAATTATCATAATTTTTTTATTTCTAATTTGGTGTGTGTATTAATTCATTTTTTAATTCTGTACATATACATCTTTGTTTTTAAGAGACATAAAAGAGTCCGATTTCAAAATTTCATTTTTGACCGTTTAAAGGAATATAAGCAATACGATTATTTTTGGAATGACTGCATGAGGTTGGAGTAAGCCATTCTGTCATATGGGCATGAGGGCAAATTAATATATTACTGGATACATGAAAATGAAATATAGGCTGGTCTTGGTCATTTCAATTATAATTTTTTTTTCAGAGTAACAAATCTTTTAACTGACTTTAATACCCATGAAAAAATGTTATGTTTTAATTAATATATGGAAACAAAGTCAGAATACAGTCACATGTTGACTGACGAAAGAAGTGGAAATGGTTTTAAGATATACAATGGCGTCATTTGTAGCAAAATGACACAATAGAAAAAACATTCATTACTATGTAATAAAACACAATATAGATTTTATTTACATTCACATGTGACTACACAAATTTGAATCTTACATTATAGAAATATAATAGAAATATGTAATATTGATGCATCCGCTAATTCTGATGATACAATGCTACATATTGAAATGACCATGTTTGCTTGAATCTTATATTACAGAAATATGATAAATGGATGAATCAATAATGTCTAATCATACAATGCTATATATTAAACTGGTCATGTTTGATTGAATCTTATATTACAGGAATATGTAATATTGATGAATCAACCAATTCTGATCAAACAATGCTACATATTGAAATGGTCATGTTTGATTGAATCTTATATTACAGGAATATGTAATATTGATGAATCAACCAATTCTGATCGTGCAATGTTACATATTGAAATGGTCATGTTTGATTCAATCTTATATTACAGGAATATGTAATATTGATGAATCAACCAATTCTGATCATACAATGCTACGTATTAAATTAGCCATGTTTGCTTGAATCATATAAGGGAAATATGTAATATTGATGAATTAGCCAATTCTGATCATACAATGCTACATATTGAAATGGTCATGTTTGATTAAATCTTATATTACAGAAATATTTAATATTGATGAATTTGCTTATTCTGATCAAACAATGCTACATATTGAAATGGCCATGTTTGATTAAATCTTATATTACAGGAATATGTAATATTGATGAATCAACCAATTCTGATCATACAATGCTACATATTGAAATGGCCTTGTTCGATTGAATCTTATATTACAGAAATATGTAATATTGATGAATCAAGCAATTCTGATCACACAATGCTACATATTGAAATGGACATGTTTCATTCAATCTTATATTACAGGAATATGTAATATTGATGAATCAACCAATTATGATCATACAATGCTACATATTGAAATGGTCATATTTGATTGAATCTTATATTACAGAAATATGTAATATTGATGAATCAACCAATTCTGATCATACAATGCTACATATTGAAATGGTCATGTTTGATTGAATCTTATATTACAGGAATATGTAATATTGATGAATCAACCAATTCTGATCATGCAATGCTACATATTGAAATGGTCATGTTTGATTCAATCTTATATTACAGGAATATGTAATATTGATGAATCAACCAATTTTGATCATACAATGCTACATATTAAATTAGCCATGTTTGCTTGAATCATATTACAGAAATATGTAATATTGATGAATTAGCCAATTCTGATCATACAATGCTACATAATTAATTAGCCATCTTTGATTAAATCTTATATTACAGAAATATTTAATATGGATGAATTTGCTAATTCTGATCAAACAATGCTACATATTGAAATGGCCATGTTTGATTAAATCTTATATTACAGGAATATGTAATATTGATGAATCAACCAATTCTGATCATACAATGCTACATATTGAAATGGACATGTTTCATTCAATCTTATATTACAGGAATATGTAATATTGATGAATCAACCAATTTTGATCATACAATGCTACATATTGAAATGGTCATATTTGATTAAATCTTATATTACAAAATATGTAATATTGATGAATCAACCAATTCTGATCATACGATGCTACATATTGAAATGGTAATGTTTGATTGAATCTTATATTACAGGTAAATGTATTATTGATAAATCAACCAATTCTGATCACACAATGCTACATATTGAAATGGCCATGTTTGATTCAATCTTATATTACAGAAATTGTAATATTGATGAATCAACCAATTCTGATCACACAATGCTACATATTCAAATGGTCATATTTGATTGAATCTTATATTACAGAAATATGTAATATTAATGAATCAACCAATTCTGATCACACAATGCTACATATTGAAATGGTCATATTTGATTGAATCTTATATTACAGAAATATTTAATATTGATGAATTTGCTAATTCTGATCATACAATGCTACATATTAAATTAGCCATGTTTCATTAAATCTTATATTACAGAAATATGTAATATTGATGAATTTGCTAATTCTGATCATACAATGCCACATATTGAAATGGCCATGTTTGATTAAATCTTATATTACAGAAATATTTAATATTGATGAATTTGCTAATTCTGATCATACAATGCTACATATTGAAATGGCCATGTTTGATTAAATCTTATATTACAGAAATATGTAATATTGATGAATTTGCTAATTCTGATCATACAATACTACATATTAAATTAGCCATGTTTGATTAAATCTGATATTACAGAAATATTTAATATTGATGAATTTGCTAATTCTGATAATACAATGCTACATATTGAAATGGCCATGTTTGATTAAATCTTATATTACAGAAATATTTAATATTGATGAATTCGCTAATTCTGATCATACAATGCTACATATTGAAATGGCCATGTTTGATTACATCTTATATTACAGAAATATGTAATATTGATGAATTTCCTAATTCTGATCATACAATGCTACATATTAAATTAGCCATGTTTGCTTGAATCATATTACAGAAATATGTAATATTGATGAATTAGCCAATTCTGATCATACAATGCTACATATTTAATTAGACATGTTTGATTAAATCTTATATTACAGAATATTTAATATTGATGAATTTGCTACTTCTGATCATACAATGCTACATATTGAAATGGCCATGTTTGATTAATCTTATATTGCAGAAATATTAATATTGATGAATTTGCAATTCTGATCATACAATGCTACTATTGAAATGGTCATATTTGATTGAATCTTATATTACAAAATATGTAATATTGATGATTAGCCAATTCTGATCATACAATGCTACATATTAAATAGCCATGTTTGATTAAATCTTATATTACAGAATATTAATATTGATGAATTTGCTAATTCTGATCATACAATGCTACATATTGAAATGGCCATGTTTGCTTAAATCTTATATTACAGAAATATGTAATATTGATGAATCAACCAATTCTGATCACACAATGCTACATATGAAATGGCCTTGTTCGATTGAGTCTTATATTACAGAATTATGTAATATTGATGAATCAACCAATTCTGATCATACAATGCTACATATTGAAATGGTCATATTTGATTAAATCTTATATTACAGGAATATGTAATATTGATGAATCAACCAATTCTGATCATACAATGCTACATTTTAAAATGGTCATGTTTGCTTGAATCTTATATTAGAGAAATATGTAATATTGATGAATCAACCAATTCTGATCACACAATGCTACATATTGAAATGGCCTTGTTCGATTGAATCTTATATTACAGAAATATGTAATATTGATGAATCAACCAATTCTGATCACACAATGCTACATACTGAAATGGTCATATTTGATTGAATCTTATTTTACAGAAATATGTAATATTGATGAATCAACCAATTCTGATCATACAATGCTACATATTGAAATGGTCATATTTGATTGAATCTTATATTACAGAAATATGTAATATTGATGAATCAACCAATTCTGATCATACAATGCTACATATTGAAATGGTAATATTTGATTGAATCTTATATTACAGGAATATGTAATATTGATGAATCAACCAATTCTGATCATGCAATGCTACATATTGAAATGGTCATGTTTGATTCAATCATATTACAGAAATATGTAATATTGATGAATTTGCTAATTCTGATCACACAATGCTACATATTGAAATGGTAATGTTTGATTGAATCTTATATTACAGAAATATGTAATATTGATGAATCAACCAATTCTGATCATACAATGCTACATATTGAAATGGTAATGTTTGATTGAATCTTATATTACAGAAATATGTAATATTGATGAATCAACCAATTCTGATCACACAATGCTACATATTGAAATGGCCTTGTTCGATTGAATCTTATATTACAGAAATATGTAATATTGATGAATCAACCAACTCTGATCACACAATGCTACATATTGAAATGGTCATGTTTGATTCAATCTTATATTAGAGAAATATGTAATATTTATGAATCAACCAATTCTGATCATACAATGCTACATATTGAAATGGTCATATTTGATTGAATCTTATATTACAGAAATATGTAATATTGATGAATCAACCAATTCTGATCACACAATGCTACATTTTGAAATGGTCATATTTGATTGAATCTTATATTACAGGAATATGTAATATTGATGAATCAACCAATTCTGATCATACAATGCTACATATTGAAATGGTCATATTTGATTGATTCTTATATTACAGGAATATGTAATATTGATGAATCAACCCATTCTGATCACACAATGCTACATATTGAAATGGCCTTGTTCGATTGAATCTTATATTACAGGAATATGTAATATTGATGAATCAACCAATTCTGATCATACAATGCTACATATTGAAATGGTCATTTCTGATTGAGCCTTATATTACATTATGTAAAATTGTTGAATCAACGGACAATGATTTTTCAATATTGCCGAATGAAAAAGAAAAATGTTTTATTTGTAGTTGAAAATCGACATGTAATATAATTAACAAAGAAATTATGTTTATAGCAGAAAACTATTTGTTCAAGATATTGTTTTTAGTTTGTCTAGGATTAATTTGCTGGGAAGATTCAAATTGTCAAAGGGGTATTCATGATAAGGAATCCTTATGTGCTCCAAAATTTTAATTTGTGATAATTAATCTCTACACTCATAATAAATACACACATGTGTAAAATCAAAATAAATTTATTTTTCTTAGTAATATAATTAAAGCAACTTTATAAAGTTAAAATTCATTACATTACATTAGAAATTTAAATTGTAAGGATTATTAGAGACACATTTCCATGATAGAAATTATCACAGATTCAGGAGCACTATCACAATACGTGTATATGGAAAAATTAACCTTTTGGTCTGATCAGTAGAAGTATCGAGTTTTAAATTGATGGACACTTAAAAGTGTACATTCATTGTACTGACATGAGGGTTAAACCTTTTATTGTGTGGCCATTATTTTTTGGTTTTATAGGTTTGCTATTGTGCCATTTGTGTTACTTAAATTGATATTCAACCCACCAAATGAAAGTTGGTTTATTCTAAACTCATAATCATTTGGTTATTCCTCCCACCTATTTAAAGATTTATTCAGGGTGTCAATGATGCATGGGTTTTAAAATACCTAAATGGCTATTAAGCTTTCTCCAATACAATAGAAATGATTGGAAGGGGGGATCTAAAAGGTATAACATATTGTATTATCATAGGAGGCACATTTAGTCCCAGATATACTTGAATGTCTTTCAAAAGTTGGACAATTTAAAAAAACAGTTTTAAAGATACGCAGTGTCAAACTTTTATTAGATATTAATTAGTCCATTGAAACTGGAAGGGGACTATAGGTTTTCTCTCTGGTTGTCCAATTGTCTGTCCCTAAACAGTTTATTCTTTATTTGTTGAGATGTTGGATTCATATTTGGTATGAACTTTTATATAGGTGATCTTCTATGTCATACTGACTCAATTTTGATTAAATTTGACAGCCATTTGAACCTTTTCAAATTTTCACTTTTTTAATTTTTTTCTGGCTGCTAAACCAGAAACTCTGTCCTTTCTATACCAAGTGAAGAGGAGGAAGCAGCATCTCAAACTTTAAAGTCTTATGCATGATCTGTTTAAAGAAAACATCCATGACATCATATTCTCTAACCACAAAGTCACACCAATGCAGTGAACCATGATGGCAAGATTCTCTCAGAAAATTTATTATACAGGGTTTGTACAGGCCTTGAAAAGTCCTTAAATTTTGAGGTTTGCCCTAAAAAGACCCTAATAACAAGTCTGACCCTAAAAAGCCCTTTTATTCTGAAGGCCCTAAAAGGCCCTTGAATTTGGCCAGTTGGGTGTCTTTATTTCAATATTAAGTGGTTGCAAATAGACTGATATCAATAAATAATTAATTGATAAGTTATGTTGAAATGGGCAATTTAAACATAAAGCTACCTGGCTCAACCGAACGCCCTTCTTCAACCTCCACTTCAAGTGTCATTACAATGGACACGTAAATAATTGTTTTATTGATTTAATTGGCTTTGCACCAATATTTTTTTTTCTAAAATTGTCCCTTTGATTAGGCCTTAAATTTGCAAATATGACCCTGAAAAGACCCTAAAAAGTCCTTAAATTTGGAGTCCAAATCTGTACGAACCCTGTTATATATTTGATTTGTACATATTTTTGATATTATAAAAAGACTATTTTTATTTTTCTTGCATGCTAAACAAGCATTTATTAAAAAAAATCCATTTTAATTTTGACTCTGTATATCCCATCTGATTACTACTAACTTATAAAGACTTTCTACTTTTCAGCACACACATGGGATTTTTTGTGAAATTTCTTGTTTATTGTTTGCTTGATATCAAAATAAGTTCAATCTCCCTTCTCAACATTTAGAATAATATAAAAAGTTTGGTTATTGTTATACTCTTGTTAAAACTGGTGACACTAGAATAAAACTACAGGAGGTAGTCAATAATGTCCAACACAGAATTGAGCTCTCCGCCCCAATGATTCTAAATACAAATGATTTTGGAACAGGGATTCCCATTTAAACCAGAAGGAAAGGCATTTATCTTAACAAAGAACAAAACAACATCTTTTACTTTCCTTATCTTATCTTTTAAATTTTAAAATACCTGTTTAGAGAAGCTATATTGTGACATTACAGTGTTGATGAAATTTTATCTTGATTCAGTCATCATCCTTTCTAGTACTATAGCTAGGTTGAAGACATGATAATTTTATATAAAACAATGTGTTCAGAGAACACTATCCCCCACCCCACCTCTGCAATGGCGAACATCAGTGAATTCCATACAAGGTGAAATATGTTTTATGGAACACTGGTTGTTAAATAAGTAGGCTAGTTTGCCCATTTAATAGATTGAAAACCACAACAAATTAAAGTACACCTTATTTGCATATTTTATAAATATTACGCAAACTAAAATTTAATGGAAAAACTTATTACATATGATTAATTCCCACAGTTTTATTTCCTATGTTTAAAATTCTGATGTAATTGTTTCATAAATATGGCTGTAATGGTCATATATATTTTGCAAACTAAATTTTTTACAGAAAATCCAGTTAAATATGTTTAATACCCGAGTTCTATTTTCTATATATATTGAAAACATCAATGAAATCGGTACATAAATAAGGCTCAACAGCCATTTATATGTTTTTGTTATTTATAATAATGGTGGCCATCTTGGATATGCTATAAGGCTGTTGAGCAATCCCACACCAATCACTATCATAACGAATCAAATGACCAAGTTTCAGCTCAATCTGATGTAGGGTTTTCTTTTAAATGCACGGAAACCAACTAGGACGGACCCCCGACACACACACACAAAGCAGTATTTCTATATCCCCCCTCACCACTGATGACGGGGTTGGGGGTTGGGGGGATAATAATATTAATACATAAAGTGCATCAAGTAAAAACCAGGATCATGGTAAAAATGATTTATTCTGAGATAAATATACTTACACGTATTATAAAAATGTGTTTATTGAAATGTTGAAACATCACTTTATGTTTGCATATTAACCCTTTAATGCATCCACGATTTGGTATAAGATAAGGCCATAAATACTACTTTACCCCTGCAATGTTTTGCTGGTGCGGACTACGAAGCATTTTTCAATGCAAAACGTGGTAGTGTGTACACTTGAAGGTCTACACAATGAAGATTTTGCATTCGGTATGTAAAATATCATCTATACTTTCATCTGTACCAAACTTATACCACAAAACCCTCTATTTCTTTCACAATTAGTGTTTTAAATATGTATCAACCGGGGGACATGACATAAGAATCGCCCGGGGGACATGATCAGAGGTAAATTACAGACGATGTTGTTGATTTTCACAAATAATTTCAGAAAACACACCACCAAATGCCACGAACGCTTGATCACATCATAAGTTAACTGTTTGGGCAATGTGCACCAATTTTTACACAGATACGCATTCATATTGCTTTGTGAAAGGTTCGTCAAATCTTTTATATGCGTTTGAGGATACCAATAGGGTACACGTATATAATAATTGATGTTTTTGAATAAATATATGTACACATTAAAAAATTGTGACTGAAATAAAGATGATTAACATAACAATCAAGAATATTTCACTTAAAATTAACTAGATGATGATGATGGTGGTGATTATTATCATTATACATGTATTTGCCGTCAGTTTGGGTGTGAATGCTGTCCCACTCAAAGCTTTAATGACATTTCGCTTGCCGAGGATATGTGGTTTTCTCTGAGAGTACTACGGTTTTCCCCATCATTCCTAAGCTGATTGCCCCAATAGAAGTGAAATAATGTTTAACAGCATTCAACCAACCAAACACCTGTATTGCGATCCTAATGATTTTCTAATATCAGGTATATGGTCGTATATGGTTCATTTACCAATGGTAGGTGCATATAGTTGGACCTTTTGAAAGTTTACCAATGAGTAACGAGAAGAAACAGAAGTTGGCCTGCCGTCTGGCTGAGAAATTCATAGCCCTTGGTCGAAAAGCAAGCGAGATATTGATATCATTTGATGAGATATTTAACCCATTCATTAGCTTTGTGTTAAACTTTCGACAGGTATGTACGGCTGTAGGTCAAGATTCGTGACCAAATTAAATGAAAAAACCTTACATGTTTGCAAGGGGGGATTACAAGCTTCACTGACAGTTCTAGTTGGTATTGGGCATTAGGAGGTAGTAACCAGTGTAATGAAGAATTTTGATCCGGGGTTCATTTTTCAACGTTGAATATTTAGCCAGGGGTGCTTTTTTGACAAAAATTTGTAAAATTTATACCCGGGGTCATTTTTCAACAGGTTGATAATTATTTTTTTCTATAAATATTATCTCAATTCGTTGAAAATTTACCCTGTTTAATATTGCCCCTTCCCACAAACACAGAGTTTTGGTCTGTCTTCCGGACTCGAACGTACGCTGTAGCCATTAACAACATGACACACCGTCGATTTTGCAGCTATACGTAATACATAACAGGACAGTAAAGTTTACAACAATGGCAAAATTCAACTTTACGAAAGTTTATTGGGTTCAATTTGGTAGAACAAAAAGCATTCGCGTAATATCACTTAATTTTTGCGAAATAACACATTTCTTTCTCATAAAAACGTGTACTTTTCGCCAAGGTTACGTAGCGAAAATTGTTAGAAAATGCAATGCACGTGCCATATTATTTTAAAATTGTTAACTATGTTGCTTACTATTGCCATATACCACTTTTTGAATGTATTTTATGCTCAAATTTAAAAAATGGTATATAACACTATTAACCATTATATTGATCCAATGTATCATTAAGTTAATGGTTACTAAATTATCTTACTGACATCAGAATATACAAACTTTTGAACAAACTGAAAAATATGGACACAGCATAAGATAAGCTTATTAGTTGTGTAATCACTAGTTTCAATATACATCTGTTCTATAAGTTTTTGTAATGTATTCTATTCATGGGATATGTGTTCTTAATGTCCATTTCATTAGTTTGTTGTAACTCGTCTTTCGTGTTGCGTGTTATTACGCTTTTTTCAAACTTTAGTACAACTGTATGCATTTAGTAATTATACAATTATCTAATTGTAAAACACAATTGTAAGTTCGGGTATATCAAAGTATTTTACAGTGGTCCTGTTTTCTCTAAATATTTATGCTATTTTTCACACCTGTTTACTGAAAGCTGTCTATTTTAAAATTTTGAGTATGTTGAAGTTGCTGTTTGGTTAGTTTATGAAAAACCAATTGTAATTGACAACCACTATCTTAAATGGTTACGGAACCATAATTTCATAAAAAAAAATTTTATTTTATTTTTTATGAACACTATATGCATTTTAATTGTGCAGAGGGGAAATGTTTTGTACAAAAAGGACAATGTTTAAATGTTCAAGTCCCAAAATCGCTTCTTGTACAGTTAACCACACCATTATTATTATTTATGCATGTCCTATCTATGTCGTGTCGTTTATCTATTGGTCTCGGGCATGCAAGTGTTGTCTTATATATGTAGTGAATTATTGCTTCTACTGGTTCTATTTAACTTCACCAGTTTCAGCCGTCATTTCTCTCGCGTTAGTTTAAAATATACCTCATTCATCTTTACAATGCATGTAACGGTGCTTTTTGTTATCTAATATACCTCATTCATCTTTACAATGCATGTAACGGTGCTTTTTGTTATCTAATATACCTCATTCATCTTTACAATGCATGTAGCGGTGCTTTTTGTTATCTAATATACCTCATTCATCTTTACAATGCATGTAACGGTGCTTTTTGTTATCTAATATACCTCATTCATCTTTACAATGCATGTAACGGTGCTTTTTGTTATCTAATATACCTCATTCATTTTACAATGCATGTAACGGTGCTTTTTGTTATCTAATCTACCTCATTCATCTTTACAATGCATGTAACGGTGCTTTTTGTTATCTAATATACCTCATTCATCTTTACAATGCATGTAACGGTGCTTTTTGTTATCTAATATACCTCATTCATCTTTACAATGCATGTAACGGTGCTTTTTGTTATCTAATATACCTCATTCATCTTTACAATGCATGTAACGGTGCTTTTTGTTATCTAATATACCTCATTCATCTTTACAATGCATGTAGCGGTGCTTTTTGTTATCTAATATACCTCATTTATCTTTACAATGCATGTAGCGGTGCTTTTTGTTATCTAATATACCTCATTCATCTTTACAATGCATGTAACGGTGCTTTTTGTTATCTAATATACCTCATTCATCTTTACAATGCATGTAACGGTGCTTTTTGTTATCTAATATACCTCATTCATCTTTACAATGCATGTAGCGGTGCTTTTTGTTATCTAATCTACCTCATTCATCTTTACAATGCATGTAACGGTGCTTTTTGTTATCTAATCTACCTCATTCATCTTTACAATGCATGTAACGGTGCTTTTTGTTATCTAATCTACCTCATTCATCTTTACAATGCATGTAACGGTGCTTTTTGTTATCTAATATACCTCATTCATCTTTACAATGCATGTAACGGTGCTTTTTGTTATCTAATCTACCTCATTCATCTTTACAATGCATGTAACGGTGCTTTTTGTTATCTAATATACCTCATTCATCTTTACAATGCATGTAACGGTGCTTTTTGTTATCTAATCTACCTCATTCATCTTTACAATGCATGTAACGATGCTTTTTGTTATCTAATCTACCTCATTCATCTTTACAATGCATGTAACGGTGCTTTTTGTTATCTAATATACCTCATTCATCTTTACAATGCATGTAGCGGTGCTTTTTGTTATCTAATATACCTCATTCATCTTTACAATGCATGTAACGGTGCTTTTTGTTATCTAATATACCTCATTCATCTTTACAATGCATGTAACGATGCTTTTTGTTATCTATTCTACCTCATTCATCTTTACAATGCATGTAACGGTGCTTTTTGTTATCTAATATACCTCATTCATCTTTACAATGCATGTAGCGGTGCTTTTTGTTATCTAATATACCTCATTCATCTTTACAATGCATGTAACGGTGCTTTTTGTTATCTAATATACCCCATTCATCTTTACAATGCATGTAGCGGTGCTTTTTGTTATCTAATCTACCTCATTCATCTTTACAATGCATGTAACGGTGCTTTTTGTTATCTAACTTTTTTCAATTTGTATTTAATGTCAATGGGTCACTAATTGAACAAATGACAGGAAAAATTTATTTGTTACTTTTTCAGTTATTCTACTTTTGAGAAAAAAAAATCAAATTTACTTACATAATTCCTAGAAATTATTGAGAATTTTTATGAAAATATTTCGAACACATTGGTATTTCTGGAAATAGTGGACTAACAAAATATTACTTTTTATGTATTCATTGTGATTAATGAATAGTTTAACAAAATCGGTTTCCATCAGAATTCCTCAATATTTTCTAGGAACACTATATATTGGAGTTTAACACCCCAGTCAAGATTCTTTAATTTATATCGAGGCGGTCAGTCAATAAATGGTAGAGAAAGACCAGAGTGCGCAAAGAAAACCACCGACCTTCTGCAAGCTACAAACTTTCTCACACTAGAATCTGTCCCAATTGGGAGTCGAACATTAGCAATTTGAATTGGTCTTCTGATCAAAATTCCACGATACGGTTCAATTTTCAACTGGATAGGGTCTTAATTCAACACAACTGGTCTCAATTTTCAACGTTGAAAAATGAGCCCCCCCCCCCCCCCCAGACAAAAGTATTCATTACCTCGACATCTTTTTAACCGTAGCCGAAGAATTGCTTTGGAAGACAGAAATGTTCATCATGTTATCAAATAATTCAAACCCGAAGATACACATACATGGCGATGCAAGATTTGCAACAAAACCTTTCGTACTCAAGTCATGTGAGTCTTCATACATACGTTGCCACAAAGATGCTTAATCCAAAAGCAAATGTTTAGCATTATCACAAGTTCGTGGCAGTGTCTGAGAATAATGACTTTTTGTAAATGGAGAAACTGTAAATCGACGTCTCTTTGAAGAAGGTTGACATATTTTGGCTTGCGTTTATGGGGTGAAGCAAGAGACTAGTCTTTTTTTGTTTGGCATATTGTCTGAAACACAAAAGTTTTCTTTTTGAACCATATACAGTGATATACATGATATTAGAAAAATCAATAATGAAATTAACTTATTTTAAAATATGACCGCGAAATACTTCTAACAAGGCATATACAAAGAGCTGAATTGCAAACATGTTATATTCACATTCACTGCTGTTAAACATTATTTCGCTTACGTTGAGGCGATTAGCTTAGGAATAATAGAGAAACCGCAGTATTCTATGAAAAAATAACATATCCTCGGCACTCGAAATGTCATTTTTATTCACTAGAAAATGCTTTGCATGGGATTGATAAAAAGGCACTGCATTCGCACCCGAACTAAAATAATAATAATGATAATACATGCAATACTAATCATCATTATTTAGTTTATCTCCATAGATTCCTAATCTGGAAGCTGTCAGTAAAACAGCACCATGCAGAGAGCATATGTATGCTAATACACAGGTGGATATTCTTGATTGTGATGTTATCTTTATTGAAAAATAAACCAATGTCTTTCAGTCACAAATATAAATATATTTATTCAAAAACATCAATTATTATGTAGTGTACTTTATTGGTATCCTCAAACGCATATAAAAGATTTGACTAACCTTTCCCAAAGCAATATGAATGCGTATCTATGCAGACATAGGTGCACATTGCCCAAACAGTTAACTTATGATGTGATCAAGCATTCATGGCATTTGGCGGTGTGTTTTCTTAAATTACATGTATTTGTAAAAATCAACAGCACTGTCTGTAATTTAACTCTGATCATGTCCCGCAGCGATTCCAAAGTCATGTCCCCCGGTTGATACATATTTAAAACACTAATTGTGAAAGAAATAGGGGGTTTTGTGGTATAAGTTTGGTACAGATGAAAGTATAGATGATATTTTACATACCGAATGCAAAATCTGCATTATGTAGATCTTCAAGTGTACACATTACCACGTTTTGCATTGAAAAATGCTTCGTAGTCTGCACCAGCAAAACATTGCAGGGGTAAAGTAGTATGTATGGCCTTATCTTATACCAAATCATGGATGCATTGCCTCACAGACATATCGTAATGTTCCGTGAGGCAATAATTATGACCGAAATATGTTATTTTGGTACAAAACGAAAACATTTTGAACCCACCTGTCTGAATTCCCCGCTTCAAATCATGTCCCCCGATATGACATAATCATGTCCCCTAATGCGAAGCAGTACAGGGTGTATCTGGAGACTTGTACCCTAGAAAAATATGGTTTTGCAGGAAATCAAAGTTAAATATCAATAAAAGATGCCGCAAAAAGATAATTAAAAAATTTTGCATGTTTTTACAAAAGATAAAAAGAACAAATTTAGTAGTTATTAGGTCTAAAATATAAAAATTGGCATACCATTGATGAGAAAAATGTGTTTTATTTTGTTAAAGCTGATCATTATTTTGACATAAATATTTAAGTTTTCGCTGAAATTTTACCATTACTAAACCACGCATAAATAAACTGTTATTCCAAAATTTTTATTTAAAAATATTTTCAATAAAATTATGGTTGCCATGAATACTAAATTGTGTATAATAAGGAATCTCATTGTCTGCTTTCACTAAAATGGTACTTTCAAACAATCCGTTACCATGGTAACCAAAAGTGCGATAACTGCGTTACACAAGTGATGAATTAATTGTGTAATTTGACTTTATTCTCATAATTTCTTCAGCTTGGGTTGATATAAAACTCAAATATGTTATTTATGTTGACTTGAATATTAGAAGAAGATAAATAGATGAGTGGAAAAAATCCAAATTTGCATGTTTCACCCAAAATAGGAACTCTGAAAATAATAGATTTTCGATCAATTATACAAAATAATGCCCACGCAAATGCTTTTATTTTGATATATCTTAAGTTTTAAAAGCTGAAACCGTAACTTTGATTCCGAAACTCTAACCATACAAATGGACTGATCAATTGTTAAACCTTTTTTTTAAAAATTAGCAACCAAAACAGAAAACTGATCACAACTAGTGTAGTTCAAACGGTCACTACATATTCTCAATGCCGGGGTCGAGAAAACCATCACTTACATCATATATAGTATGACCAACTCAACACAGAGTAATGATGTTTACGTCCCAGTCAAGAATATTTCACTTATATTGAGACGTCACCAGCTATATAAGCGAAGGTGCTGATGGCATTATACAGCAGGGTTCTTTATCGTAGCGAGCCTGTCGTGACACGGGACCTTGTCTATTTTAAGTTCCTATCCAAAGGAACCGTTACTTTAATTTCCTAATGCCGAGTGTTTGGTGGAAAAAAATAGTCAATATCCACTTTTTAGTCTTCGGTCGGACCCAGTCGGGATTCAAACCCACGACCTCCCATTTACAGAGCGAGCACTCTATCAACTGTGCTACCGCAGTGGTTGTACAGTTAAGAGTTTTATAATCAGTAGTCTTAATATATTTATGTCTTTTCCTATATTGATTCAATCACCTTTTGTTGTATTGTCGGTTGTGTCCTGTTTTTGGTTACATTGTATGTTGTCAAGCATGTTTTACTACCCGGTCAAAATTCTGTCATTTATTATAACGAGGCCGTCAGATAAGGATGATGGAGGCCACCGGATTGTTTTGAAAAAAAAACCTTCGGCAAGGGAAATGACAAACATTCTCACATTTTCACATTAGGATGTGTTCCAAGTAGGGTTTGAACGTAGCCACGTGATCAAATATAACAAGGTTTAGTCTTTAAGTTAGCTCTCTCTCTCTCTCTCTTTGTCTCTAAATTTACTAAAATATAAGTGTGTTGAAGTTTCATTTTTCTTGATATCCTCTCTCTCTCTCTCTTTCTCTCTCTCTCTATTAAAAATATAAGTGTGTCATGTGCTACTTTTGAATTTTTATAAAATAATATAATTCAAAAGTAGCACAAATTGCCATGTGCTACTTTTGAATTATATTATTTTATAAAAATTCAAAAGTAGCACATGACAGTGTGCTGAAGTTACCAGTCTTAATATTCTTCTCTCTCTTCTCTCTCTCCCTCCCTCTCTCTCAAAGAAGTTTCATTTCTCTCTCTCTCTCTCTCTCTCTCTCTCTCTCTCTCTCTCTCTCTCTCTCTTGACATATAGACTAGGCAGGTTGAATATATTTTTCTAACTGTTCTAGTGGGTAATGACTTTTGAAAATCCCAAATACCGGTATTGTGGTTTTTGCTTTACTTTTATTTTCTATAGCTTCACATTTTATTAAGAAGCTCAATTGGGCCCGATACACTCACCTGATAAATGACTAGCTAAAACGTTTTTTTTTTTTAAAATAAAATCTGAAACTCCAATGTCAAAATCTTCACCTGTAGTGAAATTTTAAAGCTTTTTCAGATAATTATAATTATTTCAGTATTTTTTCGCATCTGCTACCTTCACCTTTGAATCCATGACCTGTATTTAAACTTCGAAATGATCATTACATCAACAGCAACAATATTCTAATACATGTATATACCTTTATAAAAAGTTAATAGTTTTCACCTTGCACCATTTTCAAGATTATTACAAGAATATGTAAAAACTGAATACTCCATGACCTTATCTGTTCAAATAGTCAAGTTACTACAATTTGAAGCTATTTTACAGTTTTTTCAACATTAAATGCAAAAAAAACAACTTAACCCTTTTTTGTCTCAATTTCACAAAATGAATAAACTACAGGCATTAGATTCTAGAGAAGCCAATTCACATCAGATTTTTTCTTCAGATATCAGTTTCGGAGAAGTTTTTTTTCCAGAGTTTTGCAGCCAAGTTCACCTTGACCTAATCTGTAGCCATGGCCATATCCCAATAAATCATATGAATTTCTGACCAAGATCCATTGAAATTTTTCTGGTAGTTATATATTTAATATATATTTTAGAGAGAAACCACAAAAACAAGTAAATTACCCATTTAAAATATGTGTATGTTATCCTCTGCTATGAATAAAAGTTAAAAACAATGTAAAAATTAACATTTACAAATCGAGTCAGTCCAATAATGTTCATACAGTTAGAAAATGCACAAATGTTTGTTTAGTCTCAACCTTTTACATGTTCTTATCAATCAAATTTTCAATTTTAATGCTTGAAAGTTTGAAAAAAATATTTTTGTCATAGAAGCCATATACCCCTATCTGGCTTATGCACTGACTATGTTTAACTGCCTCTAACAGGGTTAGCTCGTTTGAGCCAAAACATAAGTCAATCTTAGAAATTAGGAGCCAATTTTAAAATGTAGGAGCCAATTTATACATTAAAGAGTTAGAAATACTGAGGAACTAAGAGCAACAAAAAAATGTATCAAATATAGTTCTATTCTGCAGTATAGATTGTTTTCAGTTGATAGTTTGTAACTTATGTTTTAGGTTTTCATACTTTTGTATAAAAGAATAGAAAAAATCAGTGATTTTTGTCTGCCTCATTATGAAATTGATAAAAATTTGGAACAAAAATATGTCAAAAGCTATTTTTGGAGCCAGAAATTATAAAAACAAGCAATTGGCTAAATTCACAAATGATCAGAGCTAACACTGCTCTTATATACATTTTTAGGATAAAGTAGAACTTTGATAACTCGGAGTGCATGGGGATTTGTTGGTACTTTTGAATTATTCGGGTGTTTGAGGTTTTGTAGTTGAAGAGTCACCTTGCCAGAAAGAAATGACTTTTATATTCTTGACAGTTAATCTTGCATGATAAACCAGTACTCTGTGCACTAATTCAATTGACACAATTGTTTTCATTAACATTGTAAGTAGTTACACTGTATTGCACATTATGGTAGTGAAAACAGTCTTTTGACTGTAAATAATAACATTGACCACAGGTATAACTCTCTTTTTACTTTATATAGAAAACAGATACAATATTGACTTGAAGATATATGTGGTAATCAAGATATTGAAGTTTGATTGTATTTAGCCTATCATGTATTCAAACATCCTATCAAATATAAATGCTGTAGCTTTCAAACTGAAGTAGAAGAGAGCTTTGCAAGCCATGAAATGCAACCCAGACAGATGAATGGACAGACACATCCAAATCAATACATTTACCCCCAAACCCGCTTTTTGTTGAATATGCATTAGAATGCAGTAGCCAAACTAGGACCCCAATGTGGGACCATTTTATACTAGAAGGCAGCTCTACCTGTCTAAAACATTGAGTACAGCCCACTAGAGAATTTTGAAAAAAATATCAAACTGCAAAGCTAACTATAAAATAACTGTACCATGTACCACCTCACCCCACCCCACCCCACCCCAATTATTGACTTGCTTATTTTAATGAATACATAATGGTGCTTTTTGTACATTTGATTTTCTAACTTTTGACAATTTAAGGGTAAAATATGACGAGTACATACTGTCTATATGAGATGTACATAAAAATATTATGAAACATAAAATACTTGTATGAAACTGTTATTTGATTTCAACGTGTATTGCTTGGCCTTAGGTGGACATGATATGTTGTATCAGGGGGGGGGTTGCAGTGATGGTGCATAAGGCTATGAAATTATATATACTTTAGGATTCTTTATCGTGCCACACCTTCCATGACACTGGCCCTGTTTACTTTAAGTTCCTATCCGAAAAAACTGTGACTTTAATTTTGTAATGCCGAGTGTCATGCATCATGATTTGATGGTGAATCATTATGGTAGACTCACATACCAAATATTAGTTTAATATCTGCAGGTGTTTAGAGTTGAGTTGAGTAATGTTGTTAAATGTCCTAGTCAAAAAGATTTCAATAATATCGAGACATCACCAGCTATAAATGATGGTGCAGAAATTCTGCCTTTGCATTAGGCTGATGACATAATATATACAGTAGGATTCTTTATTGTGCCACACCTTCCATGACACGGGCCATGTTTACTTTAAGTTCCTATCCGGAAGAACTGTGACTTTAATTTTGTAATGCCCAGTGCCTTGTGCCCAGTGCCTTGCAAAAGAACATTCACTACCCACTTTAAATCTTTAATCAGACCCTGTTGGACTTTGATCCCACAACCTCTCACTGAGCTACCGCAGTGGTATCCTGCCAGCCTGCTAACACACATGCCCAACCACATCACCAAATTAATGGTCAAGTTTAACTTTGTTCAACTCAACTAAAAATAGGGAGGAATGTGTCAGAATATGCTTAAGATAGGTGATCAAGTTAAGAACCAAACAGCAATACAAAGTGAGGAGTTTGATTCTTGTTAAGTACATAAGCTATAACCTTAGGTAGTCGCTTCATTCACACATTCTGTTGATAAATTTATCCGCACCAGGATACAAGTGGAAACGGCAACTGCTGAGAGAACTACATATATCACATACAAGCTATGTGATGTGCATATTATAGGTTGACTGATTGAGTGGGGTTTTATGTCCTAGTCAAGAACATTTTACTTATATCAAGACATCACCAGGTATAGGACAAGTGGCTGAAAGTTTTACCTTTGCAGTGCAATAAGATCAATGTGCAGGGAGGGTATTGTAATGTGCCATGCTTGTCCTGAATGGGCATCAGTTTTTAAGGTCTCTTCTGTGGGGATCAGTTTTTATATTGTTGACTATACATGTGTACAGTTATGTAAGACAAAACTTGTCCAAGTTTGTAGAAATTGCCATTGATATTAAACTGGTCAGTTTTAATGTTTACCTACACTACAGGGGGTGACCTTTTTTAAATTGCCTTGATGGTTGGTGAAAGCTATTAATTTAATGTAGCATGAAATGTCATTTCCCATCCTTTGGAGCTTGTACATAGAGAGTATAGAATCTGTAGAACATCAGACCTCTAAATTGAATCACTGTATTGTTAATTTAACTTTGTATTAACAAAAAGACTTTTATCAGGCATCAGTGATTACTTAGTTTGGTCCTACTGACTTTAAAATGAGGATACATCAATATTCCTTAGCTATCACCACTTACACATCCCAATAAATTCAAATTCAATCCAATGTCTCCGTCTATTACCTCTCATAACATAGTATTCTTTGTTATGAAATTGTAAAGTAATTAAAAGAATGCCAGAAGGGTGACAATTTTTCCCTTATGAGTGAAAATGTGAATTATTTATTTTTTAATTTTAAGATGGGAAGAATAAAACATTTTCTGACTGAATCAAACACAAAGTTTGAATGTCAAATCAATGTAAAGACTTTGAAATAAAAATTATACATATTCATGTCCAGACTACATTCCCAAAACAAAGTAAAAAGAGATGGCAATTGCGGTTAAACACCCACACTTTAACCACACACCAGGAACTCTGGTGGGATAAGCGCTTCCTTTTCAGCTAGTTACATCCGGCTCGTGTTTAGAAATGAAAGCAGCATGAAACTATGGAACGTCAAATATATCCAGAGTAATTTGGTAATTTTGGATACAGAGACTTATCATGCATGCTTATCAACAATATTGCTTTGTTATAAAGTTCCTATCGGGGAACAACATGTGCCATAGCGTTTTAATTTTGAAACAATGGCACTATAAGCAGGCGAAGCAGGTATAATGCTGCATAGAAAAAAACTTGACAATAGAAGAATTGAAGTTGTCACGTTTGTCATACGGCTTCAAGTACAGCTTTTCGTTGGCGCCTTAATTAACGCATATGTGTTAATATGAAGACTCTTGAAGACTCTTAGTCGTATCTTTTATTTAAAGCTCACTGGGATAGATGAAATCTACATAATCTCAAAATTATTAGGATTATTAATAGATAGAACCTCATCAATATATCTGTATATGGAGTTGAATGATTTTTCGACAGTCTTCTCTCCGGATTTAACAACGCTCTTCATCAATTCGGCTTCCTACGAATACAGAATTAAGGATATTGTAGTTCATGAATACATGTAAATTAGCCATGTTTTTGGCAGATTTTTGCCAGCAGTCGACTAAAGTCATTTCAAATTTTTGAAATAGTATTTTGAATATTCGTATTACTATTTAAAAAGGTCAACATGCGACATAATAGTTGCCAAAATACGCCTTAAATATTGCGAAATGTTATTTAAAAATACAAAATATATTACGAGTATATCAAATCCAATTTAGGATTTTATCTTTTCGAAAATTGAAAATATTTTAACACCTTTGATCTTACGGACTTTATACCTCAAATATTACAACGCAGACAGAATTGCATAATAGATACAAAACAAGCAAATATTTATGAAAGAAAAAGAAATAAATCTATGTTCACAGCAGTTGTTTTGGAGTTTCAAGTGAAACACGGCGGGAAGATAAAACTATGTAATGTGCAACGTACATACGAAATTTAAAACGAATTATGTAATTTGTCATATTGATTTTACATTGTATCCGTTTTCGGGTCATCTACTGACGTTATACCTTAAAAATATCCTCTATATATAAATGACAAGCTAAGAATAATTTATATGTGTTTGAAAGAAAACTGCCGTTGTGTTTTAAGGTAAGTACAACTTATTGTTTACTTTTCTCTGCTGTGATTGTACCACTGCGGTAGCTCAGTTGGTAGAATTATTCAGTGCGCAAAATGCCTATTTTTCATGCTTCAATGACTTCAATAACAAAAAGAAAATATTTTCATTCCTATAATTAATTTATTTTTTATTTTTATTTTCCTTGCACGCATCATGAACAAAGAAATTCCGTAGGTTTATGTTCTATTTAAAACCCAGTTTAAAACTTTGATTGACCAAGAAATTCTGTTAAGTACAAGAAACTGCTGATTTATATATTTATATTCCATTAATGATTTTATTTTTCATTATTTGATTAATTATAGTAACATATTAACTATTGTAAATTAAACTCTGGTCTTAATTAAAAGGGAATTTTTTGCCAAAAATTTCTGTACTTAGCAAAATTCTTGATATGTAAAATTTCAATGTTTTAAAAACAAAAAAAGGAAATGAAAATAAAATAAATAAGATAAAATAATAAAAAATAAAATGAATTAATATTAAATACGACACCGTTATATATATAGACACGACACAAAACATGTTTATAATTTATTGTATTACAAAGGTATTTGTTAATTCTGAAACGGAAGTGTGTTGTAGTTATAGAACATAGATGATTTTATGTACCTTTTTCGATATAGCTAGCGTAGCGAGTAACTAAATGATTTATATGGTTTGTTGATTCCAAAATGTTTCTTAAATCTCCAACACTGATTTAATTCAGAATTGTGATTGATGAAATAATAAGTGAACAAACTAAAATGAAAATTAAAAAAATCAACCCTATTTACAAATATGGATATTATTGTGAATTATTGTCAATTAAAAGAGGTAGCATAAAAATTCAGTTATTTATATGGAAGATTTTCAATTTTTATACCACTAAAACTAGTTATACCTCCTGCATACAAGTGTATGTCCGTCCGTCATGACAAACCTTTGGACCATGAATATTATTCATGTGAGGTTTTATGACAGTCGTTTAAAACAGCATTCAGATATGGCCAAAAAACGATTTACTCACAGAGAGAGAGAGAGAGAGAGAGAGAGAAAGAAGGGCGTACAGACATGATGCTTCCTATATACCCCTCTCAAACTAATTTGGGGGTATAAGAAAGAAGACATACTCCCCAACGTGGTTGTTTTTTTCTGTTTACTTCGGTTTCCCCAATATCCTAAAATTTGCCGTCTTGACAAAGGACTAAAAATTTGTTACAAAATATTTGATTGGGCGCAAAACATCGATTTACCATTTTTTACTCGACTTTTTTAAAAAAATCAGTATCGTCTTTGCAATCAGTTTATGCATTACGTTTATTGAAAAAAAATCTTTTGATTGAGTATGATTTATTTTTGCTAAAAGCATATACAAGTAATAGAATACTTAACTGTATTCACAAATAATAATGAAAATTAAAAAATGGCACCTGCAGTAAGTAATAGTTTTAAATAATTTGCGCTTTTCATACCGGAATTTGAGGTAGCGTGGAACATTTAACCTGCGCGGGTTAAATCCCTCTCATGCTGCGTAAACACCATTACATCACTGCAATTCAACCATAAAAGTTTAAATTTGAAATCTAAAACCATTGCATCGAGTGGTTCAGTGTTATATTTTATCAGATTGCGTCTTTGAAGTTCTGCAGCAAAGAATAATTCACTACATTGTGAAAGTTATTCAAAAATTGTATTTGCGATTTCATTTTAGCCTTTTTAAGATTTGTTCGATTATCCAACCTTTTTGTCGCACTATAGTGAATAAGTAAAACAGAGATCCCTATACCTTTTCATATCCAGATTCATCTCTTAAAGATTTACAAGTATCAAAATAGAGGCCGGAGTAGCCTAATGGATAAGACATCAGTCTACAGATCGAGGGTCTCTCACTGCTGTGAGTTAGAGTTCCGCTCAGACCATATGTGGGAAAGTGAATTTTTCTTACCAGTTGGCCTTTACTGGTCTGGTTCATCTGGTGTCAGTATAATGTGACTGAGGGACTGGTTCGCATGAAAATTGTCTGCGGTGTGCTGACTCGGAGAGCTAAATCTTAAAGTCGCCCTGAGTGCACGCCGGTACAAGGCAGACCATAAAACACACTCGCACTTCATTTGCATACACGCACTTATTTATAGATTGGTCCATAGAGTTAGATAAAGTTGTTCTTGTGGCGAATAACTGTAACATTGCTGACGCGACGGTAAGGAACATTCAACAATAACAACTGAAAAATTCAAATTCCTACGGAAAACTGCCCATTTGTACCACTTATCGATAAGAAATATCAATATAATAATAATAATAATAATAATAATAATAATACGGTCAAGGAAAAACATCAAGCTGACGTTAGTAAAATGTTAAACAGTTAAACATTGAACGTTTTTGAACATTCAAATCTCGACCGGTATACAGGGAGGATAGAAAACAGGACCACCTGTACAGATTTAAAATGAGTCTGCCATGGATTATCTCCAGGATTATCAGTTACTGTGATTATTGCACCGGACATATGTTCTATAAAAAACCCTTTTCTTAATAAGTTAAAAAGTTTCTACTTAATTAAATAGAACACGTCTTTCAGATTTATGGTGTAAATGTCTCTTTGGTAACAGATTTATTGTCTATATATCAATACTATTATTATCACTTAATTTTACAGTTTTCATCCACATAAACAGATGAGTGTAGCCATTATGCAATTTCCAGATTCTATACGATGTTTTTTCATCATTGGCTTACTTGTTACATTAGGTAAGTATATGTATTATATCTATATGTTACAGCCTCTTGCCAAATCTGAAATTGAATAATGATGTATAAATTGTTTTGATATAATATGTAATTTGATATTATACCCAGTACTTCGCATCTATATAAACCCTTAATTACGAACAATGCCTGTCTCGCTGATATTTTTCTCACGAATACGTATGTACTGGATACGAACACGTTTAATTGAACTGGGGATCATATCACAAAAAATATTTTAAAAAATCAAATTTCAAATATGAAAATAGACTGTGGGGGTTCATTTCAAGTATTATTTCTGATTATTGTAGTTATTTATATACAAAATATCCTTTTTGTAGGGCCACGGAGCATTAAATCCCCGAAATATGTTCTCGTTAGAGCTGTGCATATCATAATTAGATGGTCACAATTGTGTCAATATCGCCATTAATGTTCATTTGACTCTTAATTAATGGGAAATATTTATCACTTTTTTCTATTTTTGAAACTTTGTTACATTGTGGATATAAGGATTTATTTCATTTATCATAATCGATACAATCATACAAATCTACGAGGGGAAGTCAGAAAGTTCATAGAACAGCGTATTCAGCCAAGCGTAATACACATTTTCTTTACTTATTTAGACAACACAACATTCCGCCATTTTAAACATATCAAGTTTATTTGTCACAACATGTTTATGTTATTCTCAAAAGCATTCAAAGTTGGTGACTATCAAGCAATGATAGAAAATCAAAATGTTGAGTTTAGGGAAGTAATAAAATTCCTCACAGTAGAGGGATTAAATGCCAAAGAAATTCACCGGCGAATGGCCGAGGTGTACGGTGACATTGGTCCTGCCTTGTCCACAGTGGCAAAATGGTTAGCTGAATTTAAACGTGGGCGCACCTCACTGAAGGATGACCCACTGTCAGGTCGGCCAGCTGATGCCATCACAAAGGAAATTGTGTGGAGACTGGAGACCCTCATCATGAATGATCGTCGAATTAGGATTGATGACATAGCTAGGGAGTGTGACATTTCACATGTAAGTGTATACACGGCTATCCACAAGCATCTTTCTATGTCAAAAGTATCCGCAAGATGGGTCTACAGAAACCTTAATGTGCAGGATCGCTTCTTAAGACTCCAGTTAAGTCGGGAGCTTCTTGACAAAAAACAGTCCATGCAATGGAAGAACCCTGGCTCACCCCACCAAAGAAATTGTGTTTTGGGATTCTAAGGGTGTTCTGTTAATCAATTATAAACCTGCTGGAATCTCTGTCACTGGGGCTTACTATGCTGATCTAATGAAACAGCTGAAAGCTGCAATTAAATTAAAAAGGAGGGGAAAGTTGAGCCGAGGGGGTAGTGCTTTTTCACGACAATGCTTCTGTGCACTATTTAAAGATTGCACAAGCAGCGGTTCGTGAATGCAAGTTCGAACAACTTAATTACCCACCCTACAGTCCCGATTTGGCACCCAGTGATTATTTCCTATTTAGAAATTTGAAATCGCATTTACGGGGAATCGGATTTCCTGATGATGATGGACTTAAGGCTGCCACAGAGGCATGGTTTCAGGACCAAACCGAAGACTTCTATTTCAAAGGTACAGACAGTCTAAAAGAAAAGTGGGTTAAGTACATTGGGGTAAATGGGGACTATATTGAAAAATAGCAATAAAATGTATGGTTTGTTGTGGCAATATATATCCCGTTCTATGAACTTTTTGACCTCCCCTCGTAAATCCAAATGAAAATCTCAAAGGAAAGTAAACAGTTCGAAACTGGCAAAAAGTTATACGCTTGGTTTCCCACCAGGGATGTGAGGGCGGTTGCTGATGAAGGGCATCAGGCATCAAACTATTGTTTAACTACCTACACCCGCAACTTGTAAAATCGAAATCAAGAATTAAAGGAACATAGAAATATTGGTTGTCAAATATATCCAAAATAGTTCTGGACACAGAAACACCATATTTATCATTTGTATTTTGATGAATGCCATAAAACCTCTTGGCTTACAATATCCATGGGTCAACAATTTATTTGTTGTATAAAGTTCCCTTTATGTTAACAAACTACACCATAAGCAGTAGCAGCAATTACATTGATGCACAGAAAAGGAAGAGCCATCACGTTTTCATAAAGCGTCAAATGTAGCCTTTCATTGACACGTCATGCGAACAAAGAAACAAATCAGCAAGTAATAGTTACAGTTTGGTTTAAATAGTTTTCTAACATTTGATGTTTGTTAATAGTCAAGATTATTATAAAAAAATTATCTTAATATTATTAACTTTCTCATGTAATGTACATTGTTCTTGAAATTTGTTTAATTTGTGGCGACCCGGTCTCGATAGGTGGCCAGGTAGCTTAATTGGTAGAGCGTGTTGCTAGTATTAGGAAGGTCCCGGGTTCGGGTCCCGGTTTGGCCGCTGCATGTTCTCTTTGCTGTTACATTTTGAGGCTCGTCCGACCCTGGCAAGTGGTCGACCAACAGCGTGGCCCCAGGTCTGAGCCTTGTGGTTTCCATTCATGGAAGTTGAATCGAAACAAAGGAACGGAGTAATGTGGTGGACTGAGCTCGATAGGTGGCTAGGTAGCTAAATCGGTAGAGCGTCTCTCTAGTATTGGAAAAGTCCCCGGTTCGAATTCCGGTTTGGTAGCTTTAACTTTAAATAAAGAAATTTTCATTTCTTTTGAAACAGGTTACACTGAAGACCTTTCTGGGCTTGGTAAACAAACCAGTATAAACCATGGCGATATTGATTATAGGCCAATAAGCGATTATCAGCTGGAAGACGACGCGAATCGTATAATTCTTCGTGAAACTGTATCAACCACAGATAATAATGTTTACGTTGCATTTGTTAGAAAAAAATGCAGACTAACACGAGGAATAAGTTACAACTGCAGAGTTCTGAGAATTTACAACCGTTATAGTCAAATGCTTAATAATTTTGTGAGGAAACACTTGTTAAAAAATGTCACAAATTTGATTATTTTGAATGCATTTACGCTAATGCATACTTAAAGTTTTTAAATTATATCCTTACTGTAGCATATGTAGTAAGTGCTGGAGGTACCAGATATTGATGCAAAGTGTAGATTGCCTACTATGCGAATAGTGAACGGGTTTATCATATGTGAGCTAGAACCTGATAACAATAAAAACCTTGCTAGCAAAAATAATTTAACCACGGGCAAAATTGTTATAAAAAGAGAATTAAATGATGCAAAATTTACAAAGAACTGTTTGAAATCAATAAGTAAAAATACTAAGGATCAATGTAAAGGAAACGTAATTGACATAAATGTTCACGTAATGGTTGACAATGCTAACATTTGGATATTATACAATGGTAAAAGAAATGGAATTCTTGAGCAATTGAATTTTAAAACCCTTAAACCTGTCAAAACAATTCACGTTAAAATGTTTAATAGCGATAATAGAGCTATAGTTGTATCTAACAAACTTTATATTCTGTCAATATCAGGTGATCAATTATCAATTATTAGAGCAATCGATATTAATAATCCTAAAAACAAAATGTTCGGAGAAGTAACGCTTTTAAAAAATTTTGAAAATGGCATGTACAGCTGGATCCATTATAATCCTAGATTTGAGCAATTATTTACAGGGAAACGTGGGAAAAGAATGACACAAATTTTTGCAGTCAAAAAATGTAAATATGCATATCCGAAATTTATAGATTTTGATCAAGTTCCTATAAAATCCACATTTATATGGTCTTTTTACCCAAATAACCATGAATATTATAAAAACATTATCCAGAGAATTTCTAGTTTTCTTAGAGTGACAAATCCCAAGAACCTCAAAGTTATAAGTAGCATTTTATTATCCTGTCCATACACAAAATGTCACCATTCCAACTCCACGAATGATCCATACTGTAGGTTAAAAGCTATAAGATCATTATTCGAATCCATCGCGAAGTATAAAGATCCATCCTTTCTAACACCACTGCAGGTTCATTTTGACATGGTTAAACTTTTAGAGCAAAGTCAATTCCGTGTAATGTCAAACAAATTTAATGACTTAAAAAATGTAATTAATCGAAATTTTATCAATATAAAAAAGGAAATACATGATTTACGTTCAAGTTTAGGATCATATTTCACTACATTCGCGAACTTTGATACCAAAAAATCAAAGTCAGATCTAGAACTTTTTTATTCTCTTTATAATGACTTGAACAGTAAACAAAACAAAATTGCATCAACAATAAAAAACAAACTAAGTACATTATTCCAACAAGCTACTGAGTCTAATATTGCGGAAAACGTTGGTCAACTGGCAAATGTAGCCATTGCATCTGCAGCTTTCGTAAACCCGTTCAGTTTTTTTGACAGTACAGATAAAGTTTTACAACTACAAGACAGATTAGCAGCTGTAGCTAAAGCAATTGTAGATAGTGTAAAACTTAATAAGATATATAAAGTCTACTTTCCCCGTTTAAGAAAACTTGGCGATTATTTAAAACCAAAAATAATATCAATGTCTAAAATATTCCCTAACCTAAAAACATTGATCAATAAAGC
Organism: Anadara kagoshimensis; assembly: GCA_021292105.1. Classification (NCBI taxonomy): domain Eukaryota; kingdom Metazoa; phylum Mollusca; class Bivalvia; order Arcoida; family Arcidae; genus Anadara; species Anadara kagoshimensis. Next base: position 41,912,727 of record CM037860.1, on the reverse strand, counting down.
GATGAACAAAATATTAAATGCCAAGCAACTTTCGGAATACGTCGGCGTATTTCTAAAAGAATACGACTCGTACAAACCAGCATTCGAACCATCCACAATTGATGAATATGAAGCAATACTAAGCGAAATTGTAAATGAGTTATGTAGAATTATTTACGAAGGTAAATCTTTAGCCGCTGCTACTGTACAAGGAGTTCTGGCATCAAAAGGGACATGTTTAGCAACAAAACTTGATGTCCAAACACTAATGGGACTTTACAGAGATATGTATGACAAACAAGATTTACTCATGGGATCATTTGCATCAGCTGTAAGGGCCACGGCTGCTCGTGTAAATGCTGAAGAATTCGGGATATACCAAACCAGATACAAACTGGACATTTTGTAGAATCGGAGATCAATTATAAATTATCTGCACTTGAGATGTTAATTAACTCAATGATTCATACGTTACTTATTACTCTAGAAGCTTGTACATTGATAAGATATAAAAACGGTAATGTTATGCCCAAATATTGTACAGACGCTATCGAAAATGGAGGAATCAGTGACAGTGTGATCTCTTCGAGGTTAAACAGAGATATGTGTGATGGTGCTACTATACGACAATTGGTCTTTATTCCAGCACAACAACAGTCTATTAATTCACCAATACCAGGTGGAACTATCGATTTGACTCGTCTGTATCGGGGCGATGAAGTAGTATTTCAAATTCCTACTACTAATTGGCTTACTAAACACCATTGGATTTACCGTGACCAAAAAGACAAAATGATAGTTTTAAAAGAATTTGAATTATTTGTCCCTGTTAACAGTAGTTCTATAATCTATGTAAAATCGACAAAAAGATTCATATCACAAAATATTATCAAACCGGGGGAAAATCATACGGTTTAAATGTACCTAAATTATATCAGTACAATTTTATGTATAGCCAAGGAGCTTTTCAATGTGCTGAACCTTTCTTATCAAGTACGCCTTATGAACTTCCATCGTGTCCAAAATTGCCGAAAATTTGTGTCTTATCGAAAGGAAAGATGCGTCACCCAACTGTATATCCGTCTATTTACTCAAAGTTTGGGATAAAGCTGTCAACGAGTGGCAACATACAGGAACCACATCCAAAAACAAAGTTTTACTTAACGGCTTCCGTCACACTTTGTATCGTAGAACCTATCGCGAAAAAACGCAAAAGAAGTCTGACAGTCAACAAACTTCCTTCAAACAGACAAATTAGATCACCTGTTTGCTGTGGGGAATTTAATAAATATTATGATCCTCTAAGCGCTGACAATCCGTGCAAGCTTTGTCCAAAGAAATCCACTGCAAAATTTCATGGGTTATACTGTGATTAGTTGTACAATATTATTCAAAAATAACTTGCATAAAGTAGCATTTCTTGTGTCGAAAAAATATATTATATTTTCTTGACTAATAAACTTCATATAAGCATTCAGATTTGTTTTTTCTCTTTACAAACTATATTGCAGCTTTAATTTTCAAACATAAACATACCAATTTATGTCCAGTCACTATTTCAAAGCCAAGCCTGCAATAACAATTTATTTGTAAGCAGCTTGCTACATTGTATAAAGTCCCCGTAGTGGAAGGAAACTTTAACGTAGCGTATTAACTGTGAAATAAATACACTATATGCATGATAAGCAGGGATATTGCTGCATAGAAGAGGAAAATGGACAATGGAAAAATTGAAGAAGTCATCAATATGAAATATGAATTTGATTATATGAATCTACCTTTGGTGGGTCCGGGAGGGGGCTGATGAGTGATTTATCAAAGTAAAAGATAATCAAGTTCCAAAATGTGCGGCATCAATAAATGTATAAGTCACCTAAATGTGATGTCAAAGTTTTTCAAACATGACTAGTAATAGAACCTTTCATTTGAACCTCGTTGGCTAAGTGATGGAGCTTTCAACCTGAGAGCGTGAGGTTGTGGATTCGCACTTTGGTAGGCCATATGCATTTTGTACAAGAGTTTGAAATTAGATGCTGCTTCCTAGTCTTAAGCTCGGGATTAAGAGTAAAGAATGTCGTTTAGGTTACCCGACGTCACGATTATTTGACTGGAATAATGGCATGCTTGTCTGTAGCGTACTGACTCTGTGAAGTAACACCTTAAAGTTGCCTTGACTGCGCGATAGTACAACTCAAATCTGTAAACATACTCGGTCATAGTACGTATACATGAACCTTTCTGAAATTGATCACTAAAAATTAGCTAACATTCCCTTGTCGCTAATAGATAAAAATAATGCCGATTCCAGGCAAAAAACATTGCAACCGGCAACCAAACATTGCTGTTTGATGAGATACCGTCATTAAACCCCAATATGTCAATTTCCTAGTAACAGACGAGACTTCTGGTTATTTCAAGGAAATTTATTGTATTATAACATCCAAAAACATATGCATTAAAGCATCGAAATCAAAATCATATTACTCTTATGCAATATTGATGATGTGCTATGTGCATAGTTAATGACGCCATACAATTGTGTTTGCCAATTATGATGTCATATTTTATCCGATCAGACTTGTGATCTTGTAATAATTTTGATTGTTGTTGATAGATAGAAACACGATACAGATATAAGTATATTTTAATTCTATATTATGACCATGGATTGGCATGTCTGTTTGGGTTTGAAAGGATTAATAACATATAACATCGGTTATTATGTAATTAAAACAAAGATACTAATCCATGTCCAAATCACAATCCAGAAGCAAAGTAAAAACTCTAGTACTGACAAGTCAGGTTAGACATGTAAACTTCAACCAGGGAAGTGAGGCCGGGTGTTCCGGAAGCGTAAGCACCTCCCTTTTAGCTAGCTACACCTTGCACGTGTGTAATCAAAATTGTGTGAAAGGAACATGGAACAATGGGACGTGAAATAGATCCAGGACAATCCTGGACACAGAGACATCAAACAGAGACAACAATACTGTGATGACGACTATCAAACTTTTGAGGGCCATGATAAGCCTAGACTTGCAATATCGCTGAATCAACCATTTTTTTGCAAGCATCCTGCTTCGTTGTACAAAGTCCCCGTAGTGGGAACAAGCCCTACCATAGCGTATTAATTAACAAATACACCAAAAACAGGAGAAGCTTGCTTATTGCTGTATAGAAAAGGAAAGTTGACAATAGAAAAATTGAAGTCATGCCGTTTGTAATATAGTTTTAAATGTGGCCTTTCGTGGATGGGTGTCATAATTTAGATATTAATCTAAATAAGAAGAGAACTTGAGGAATCAGTCGTTTCTATTTTTAAGCTCACTAGCATAGCTGACATTTACATAGACTCCAAAATTTAAGATTCTTAAGAAACGGCATCTATATATCTGTTTTGGAGTTGAATGATTTGACGACAGTCTTCTCTCCAGATTTAACTAGGTTCTGCATAAATTCTGCCTCATAAGAATAAAGAAACAAATCAGCAAACAATGGTGAACAGTTTGTACCCATTGGTATATCGATTGTTTGCTGGAAATTGTATTATCAACTACAACAAATATGTTATCTATAAAAAATTCCAACATTTTGTTGATGGTATCTTCAGTATAATTTTGTTTGGAGTTCGTATGATGCCTGAAAAAACAAAATCAAAATCCCTGCTCAGCACCATATATTTATATCTTGGCTGACCGTTTCTGTACAAGAATGGCAGGTAAATAATTTCTTTAAGACGTTCTTTCAATTTATAATGAGAGACAGTGGTGTATAGCGTAGAAAAATCAACTGTTTTTATACTTTTACATGTGATAAAGTATTAGAAGCAAGATGTTCAAGTAACTCTTTAGAATCTTTAAGAATCCACATTAGGTTCATACGAGATGTAGAATATATTTTTTCTGAATAAGACTGAAGACCATCTTTGACGACTGTCAAAATCTCGTTAAAGTTACCGATAATGATTTAGTAGTACATTTAGATGAGCATGATATATATATTTCCTTATATGGGTTTTTATGTTATTTAGGAATCCAACACAAGTAACGATTTCAAGTTCTTCCTCTTTACAATTGATTCCGAAAGACTCGAGAACTCCCCTATGGTTTGAAAGAAATTTATCTTTGGTAAAATTAGTTCTCGTATATGCAGGGTTACCTGGTATACCATCTAAACCAAGATCTCTAAAAAGATTCAAGGTAGAATCTCTTACAAACGAGAATATTGTTGTTGGAAGCCTTACCGGCTGGGACAACAACACATCTGTTGTGTATGGCTGCTAGTATTACCGGAAGACGGTTCAGTACTCATAGACCCTTTAAATTTAAAAAAAATTGTTGAATAAAATGCCTATGCACCTCGCATACCTGGCTCGTTACACAAAAATATTTAACTCGTTTTAAAAATCATAATTACCTAATTAATCATAAAAGAACATCCATGTATAGATTGAAAAGTTTCTTTCACTTAAACATACGTTTGATCAAAATTAAAAAAGTGTTTTCAGTCTTTTTGTTTCATTTTCTATGTAAAAACTGTAAATTTATAGTTTTCGCAAATTTTTAGCAAAATTAATGACATAACTTTTAAATCAAACTTGTTGATGACGTCATGCATCTAATGAAACGAGTGGCTTTTTATTGAAATGATGGGAGTTGCTTTTCTTGCTAACACGGCCTAGCAATGTTTAATTCTTTTGATGATGATTTCAGTAAAGACAACAGTATAGTTTATATTTCTGTGACGGCTTTAAGACAACCGTTCTTTCTGGAGTCTTCCTGACATGACACAGTTTTTTTAAAATACCGCGTTGAGTGTGTTAAGTTACTTAGTCAAAGGCATCATTTGCAGAGGTCGCCATCCTACCGGTCCATTAACCTGACCACGGGTAAGTTGTAGGTTGGCTTACACATGGCTATAATATAATTTGACGGTCTTTTGGCAATTAAACCTTTGATCTAACGCTATCGATTTCATCACATATACCCCCTGTTCCTAGCTGGATATATGCTAATCACGACGTTATTTTGAAAACGCTGGTCATTTTTATCAAACAATTACACCGATCCATGTACAAATCTTTAGCATTCCATGGGTTATTTCAAAGATTGTAACAAAAATCATGATTCTGTTGTGACATATCCAGGCAAAATCGCGAATAGATAATTTATTATTGCCATTTTACTTTGTTTTTGTAATTTGTTTTCTCTAAATTTCATTTTATACCATTGTTAATTAACATTATTAGACGGTCGTTTCGGAATACAATTCCTCATTATTAGTGTTTTAAACGAAATTGTGAAACGAATCTAATTTAATTATTTTTTTATGGATTTTTTTTGTGGGTTCAATATTAGTGAAATCGTGAATCTGTATATGGTCGTCAAAATTATAATAAGTAACTTATCAATAAACCAACAAACTATTTTTCTTACGGTCATTACATTTTGTAAAACAAAAACCGCCATTCTAACTCATTCTATATGTAACGATCGTTTTCATTGGCTGACGTCAATATTTGCTACAGTATATTCGTCGATATACTGTCGCAAATTCCGACAGTATAATCACAATATACTACTTCAAATTTGCAGGGTACCTACACGTACGGATAAATGGAATTTTACACAGGATAAGTCTATTAGATTCTTATACCGGAGATATATCTAAACAAGGATGAACATTTTCTTTCCAATACGCGCTTTTGCTATTTTGCGAAGCAACTTTCATCTTTTCCATAAAAAGCGATTCAATTCATTTAATGAGGCTTTGTTACATGACGTCATCAACAAAGTGATTTTAAAAGTTACGTCATTAATTTTGCAAAAAAAATACCTCAACTTTAAATAAACGATTTTTTTCGTAGAAAACAAAACAAAAAAGAAAAACTTTTTCAATTTTGCTAAAACTATGTTTTAGTGAAAGAAAAAGAATCAATCTATACATGGATGTTCTTTTATGATTGATTAGATAATTTCGATTTTTAAATGAATACATTTCTCTGCACCTATCCATATGCGAGGTAAATAAACATTTTATTCTACGAGTTTTAATAATACCATTGTCACCAATGTAATATTTAATGTCATAATTAGCATTCAAAAATTTTTGACCTCATTAACTATGCACATAGCACAATATCAACATTGCATTAGTGTAATATGATTTTCATTACGATGCTTTAACGCATAGGTTTTTCTGACGTGAAATCAATGAAATTCCCTTAAAATAATCAGAAGTCTCGTCTGCTACTGGGAAATTTACAAACTAGGGATTAATAATGGTTTTTCTATGTTTAGTTGCTGGTTGCGATGTTGTATTGCCTCGCATCAACAATTTTATCTATAAGCAACAATAGAATGTTTATTAATCTCTTTGGATCAATTTAAGACATGTTCATGTATGCGTAATATATGCGAGTGTGTTTATTAATCCTCCTTGTATTAGCACGCACTTAGGGAGACTTTAAGGTGATACCACACAGAGTCAGTAAGTTTTACACTAGGATACCATTCATTACACCAGTCACATTATCGTGACGCTAGTTAAACTAAACGGCATCCTTTACTCTCATATTCAAGCTTAAGATTAGGAAGCAGCATCTCTAATCTTTTTTTTCGCCTGTCTCTATATTTAACATTTTTAACATATTCACTTGTATTTAGTACTGTTTTAAAAGTTCTATATGTTCGTAGCTTATTACCATTATCATTACCATTGTCATTAAAAAGTTCTTTATACCATAAAATATTATCAACTTCATATAATTTTTCTTTTACAATATTAACCTTTTGTTTAATAGATAAAAAATTAAAATTATCATCACACACATTTAGTGAATTAAAAATTCTAAAAACCCTGTTACTCCAAGAGTTTGCTTTGTTATGACAACCAATAAAAACCTTTTTAACAATACGATTATCATCTATATGATGTAACTTAAAAAACATTCTAAAAACTTCAATTTTTTGTTTAGTGTGTACAGAATACCAGCCCATATCACCTCGGGTAGCAATATTCGAAGCATTTCTAGTGACTCCCAGAAAAAATCTACATGCGCGATTCTGAATCACTTCAAGCTCTTTATTTTCATTTACTCCCCATATAGAAGCACCATATAGTAACACTGGTTGCACTAAAGTTTCGTATAGTTTAGTAAAAACATCGTAATCCATACCACCAAAAGAAATAAACTTTGAATAGAGCACAGAGAGTGCCCTACTGGCTGACTTCTTTATTTCTCTTATTGTTAATTTCCAATCGAGGTTATCGCATAACCATAATCCAAGATAACGGTACTTATCGTCATATTTGATTTTATTTGTTCCACAATATAAATCTATATTAGAACGGGGAACACTCGGATTTCTAAAATGTAGAATTTTTGTCTTTGTTGGGTTAATTGATAAACGCCATCTATAACACCAAGAGTTCACAACGTCTAGCATTTTCTGTAAAGACGATTCGTTTGGCGCAATTAACACTATATCATCAGCATATAATAAAATAGATAAAATGTCTTGTTCATTAACATTAACACCAGCATTCAACATATTTATCTCACGAACTAAGTCATTTATATAAATGGAAAATAACGTAGGAGAAAGTTTGCATCCCTGTTTAACTCCTTGACTAACATTGAATGTGTCTGTAAGGCATCCGTTTATATTAATGAAATATTTTACATTTTCGTAAAGTGAGACTATAGATTTGAAAAAGTGACCATTTATTCCAAGCTGTCTTAGTTTAAAGTATAGCATATCTGTGTTTACAGTATCAAACGCCTTTTTAATGTCAATGAAGCACGTGAATGTAGATTTCCTCTCAGTTTTCCGATTTTTTATCAATTCTGTTAGTGTATATAAATGCTCTATACATCCTCGCTGTTTTCGAAATCCATTTTGTTCATCCGCTAAAATATTATTGTCTTCTAACCACTTTGAAAGTCTATTGTTTAAAACATCTGCATAAATCTTGCACGGTACTGAAATAAGAGCAATTCCACGGTATCCCAGTGGGTCCCTGGGATCATTATTTGGTTTTAAAATCGGATTAATAATTGAATGGCACCATTCTTTTGGCACTTTTCCGGTGCTAAAACACTTTGATATAAGTTTATATAAAACATCAATACTACAGTCATTTCTTAAGAATTCGGAACACACTGAATCAATTCCTGCTGCTTTGTTTGATTTTGCATTAAATACTGCATTTTTTACCTCCAAATACGTTATTGGCACATTAAGAATGTCAGTGTTAAGATCGTCTTCTATCTCTATATTCCCAGAATTTAAACTTTGCCTCACATTTTCTAGAAAAACATTATCATAGTTATCATTACTAGAGTTGTAAAGTTCTTCATAAGTATTTTTCCAACAGTCCAAAACTGAACCAGCTTCTGATTCGACAACATGTTTCTATTAAGATAGATATACTGCCAATTATTTTCTAAGATGCCGTGACATAGCATGCCATCAAACTATTACGTATACATGTACACCATATCCTATACCCAATGATACTGTCTGATAACTTTTTTTTAAATTCTATATAAAATTTATTAAAAATTGACAATACTGTAAACATCTTGTGCTTCGACGTTTACATAAGATCACGATTCTTGGAGAGAGAGAGAGCCGAGTAATTGTATTCTTTTACGTCAAAATCAAGATTTTGGTGAGTTCAGGAATGATAGGGGAAATAGGATAACGATTCCATAGCTAACCTACCATCATATACCATTTTTTTAATTATAAAATACATTAAAAATGGTATATATTGTGTCAATTAGGTAACTTTTCTGTTAATTGTAATACGTGGAAGTTAACAGTTTGTATCATTAAAACAAAAGTTGTTGTGTTGAGTACTAAATAATGTGTCTTTTAATAAGTTTGTGCTGTAGATTTAGAAATTATGAAAGAAATAAGTTAGTTGCTTGGTTTTTAGTAGAAATGGATCATTTCATATACAAAGAGTATTTAGCTGAAAGAGAACCAAAAGTCATGAATGGGATAGATAATGTAAACTTGCAGCATTGATTGCAGTGATGAAACTTTGAAATTATAAAATTTGAAATTAAACTGTTTAATAATATTTATTTTATTTGTTCGAATTAAATTATGCAAGTTTATAAAATTATAATAGAAATTATAGGGTTGGTTGGTACTCCATGTTAATGTATTACAATGTATGTAGATCTACTTACTGCATTTTTCTTTTGAATGAAAATAAAAAATTCGGAGATCCACATACTAAGTTTAAAGAACTACTTACATTGATTTTTAGCTCACCTGACCGAAGGTCATATGAGCTTATGAAATAGCGCAGCGTACACGTATGTGTGTGAATGCGTGCGTCTGTGCGTAGTTAATACCTATTTTCGACTTTTTCGCTATAGCTACCGGGCAGATTTCAATTAAACGTGGTCAGAAATATATATGGGCCGGTGCAATTCAGATTTGTTCATGGCGTTGCCATGGCTACCATAACTAGGTCAAGGTGACCTACCGGTGCAAAAATCCTAAAAAATCTCCTCCGAAAGCAACGATCTGATTTGATATTTGGCTTCTTAAGGGTCTTAAGCCTATAATTTGTTTATTTCGTGAAAATCGGACAAAAACAGGTTATGCGTTTTTTGCGTATAATTGTAAAAAGATCGTAAAATAACTTCAAATTGTTATAACTTGACTATTTGATCAGAAATTGACATGGGGTTTTCAGTTTTGTCATATTCTTGTAGTTCCATGAAAATGGGTTCGAGTTCAGTTATAAAGGTCATGACCTAATTTTTTGCCTTTCTGATGGAAAACTATAAACTTGTTGTACAGACATGTATATTAGAATTTTGTTTGAATTGATGTAAGAATCCTTTTCTTGTATAGATTAAGATCATGGGTTCAAATGTCAAGGACACAGGTGCGAAAGAATATAGAAATTGTTAATTATCTTGAAAACTATTAACTTTTTGTATAGGCATGTATATTAGAATGTTGTAGGTATTGATACAACGAACATTTTGGTGTATAGAAAAAGGTCATAGGTTCAAAGGTCAAGGTTACATATGCAAAACAATACCGAAATTGTTAATTATCTCGAAAACTATTAACTTTTTGTATAGGCATGCATATTATAATATTGTAGGTATTGGCCTAACAATAATCTTGATATATTAACAAAGGTCAATTTTACTATTTTAGCCTCAAATCGTTACTTCAAGAAATATTTTGACATTTGGGTTTCAGTATTTATGTTTTCTTGAAATGTTTATGCTAGCCATTTTTATCAGGTGGGCATATCAAGCCCATTGGGCCTCTTGTTACATTGAACAATTGTGCCTCTTCTTACATTGAACAATTGTTTAACTTAAGAACCCCAAATGGCGAGATAAAGCTAAATGTTGGAAGCATCTGTTTATGAAATAACTTGTCCCTTCTCTTTAAAATGCCTTAGAACTTAAATGATTAAATAAAAAAAGTAAATAATTGTGTATCTTATTGACTTTTACTTAGGTATTTGATATCTAGAATCCATTATATAAACTATAAACATGCACTGAGTAAATAAATCCATCCACCCAAAATATGTGAATTATCTCCCCCTATAAATGTTTTTGTACTAGCAAAATCTCTGTGTTTGTTGTCGATATTTATTTTTACGTTCTTGCTGGTCAACTAAATGTGAAAATATAGCATGTGATGCGTCAATAAAAATAACTCAAATTTTCAAAAATGTAATTGTGATATATTATAGGGTAGTGGGGTATGTACTTTTATAGCAGTGATGATTATAATAATTAATAAATACATTTTTGGATATTTACGCGTTTAAGATTTATGCAAAATGGTTACCATGGTAACAAAAACTCAAAATGCTATTTCTTAAACATCACTTGTTTTTGGAAAAATCAAATATTCGGACATGCAGTAATTCTAATTCAGAAGAATATTATCAGTAATTTTATAAATCTTACATGCTACATGTATTTCGTACACAACTTTGCTATTTACACATGAATTCATGTCAGTAAAGTGGTCATACTATGCGTGGTTGCCATGGAAACGTATGATGTATTTTTGACCAAAACAATATGGATTTAGATTCCCCATTTCTCAGACTATATATCTACTTATTTTGAAGATTTTTCGAGATTGGGCCATTTTTGCCCCTTTGTGAACCTACTCTTTTACAAACTGGGGATTAATAGTGGTATCTCTATGTTTGGTTGCTGGTTGCGATGTTGTATTGCCTCGCATCAACAATTTTATCTATAAGCAACAAGGGAATGTTTATTAATCTCTTGGGGTCAATTAAAGACATGTTCATGTATGCGTAATATATGCAAGTGTGTTTATTAATCTGCCTTGTATTAGCACGCACTTTAATACGCTATTGTATAGCCTCCTACTACGGGGACTTCATACAGTAAAGCAAGCTGCTTACAAATAAATTGTTTACGCAAGGCCATTGCAAACCCAGACGTATCAAGGCCCTCAAGAAGTTTATGGTCGTCGATATTAATATATTGATAATGATGACGTCTCTGTATTTAATATTGCCCTGGGTATATTTGACGTCAAATTGTTCCATGTTCTTCCTATTCCAATTTGGCTTACAAACGTGGCAGATGTAGCTAGCTAAACAGGAGGTGCTTAACCTTCAAGAGTACACGACCACACTTCCCTTTCCCCGGTAGAATTTCACGTGTTTAATCTTATTTACTAGTTTTTGCTTGGCTTTGGAATAGTGACTGGACATGAATTGGTATGTTTCTGTTTGTTTTTAAAGCTGTAATATAGTTTATAAAGAAAAAAAATATCTAAATGCTTATATGAAGTTTATTTTTCAAGAAAACATAATATATTCGAATTTTTAGACACAAAAAATGTTACTTTATGCACATAATGTTTTAATTATTATGTACAACTAATCACAGTATAACCCATGAAATTTTGCAGTGGATTTCTTTGGACATGGTTTGCACGGTTTTTCAGCGCTTAGAGGATCATAATATTATTAGATTCCCCACACAAACAGGTGATCTATATATTTTGTTTAAATTGGGTTCTCTAAATTGCCTGTTTGAAGGAAGTCTGTCGTACCTCGGGCTTCTTTTGCGTTTTTCCGCGATAGGTTCTACGATACAAAGTGTGACGGAAGCCATTAAGTAAAACTTTGTTTTTGGATGTGGTTCCTGTATGTTGCCACTCGTTGATAGTGTTATCCCAAACTTTGAGTAAATAGACGGAAAGACCGTTGGGTGATTCATCTTTCCTTTAGATAAGACACAAATTGGGGCAGTTTCGGACATGATGGAAGTTCATAAGGCGTACTTGATAACATAGGTTCAGCACATTGAATAGCTCCTTGGCTATACATAAAATTGTACTGATATAATTTGGGCGCATTTAAACCGTAAGATTTCCCCCTGGTTTGATAACATTTTGTGATATGAATCTTTTTGTCGACTTTATATAGATTTTAGAACTACTGTTTACAGGGACAAATAATTCAAATTCTTTTAAAACTATCATTTGTCTTTTTGGTCACGGTAAATCCAATCGTGTTTAGTAAGCCAATTAGTAGTAGGAATTTGGAATACTACTTCATCGCCCCGATACAGACGAGTCAAATCGATAGTTCCATCTGGTATTGGTGAATTAACAGACTGCTGTTGTGCTGGAATATAGACCAATTGTCGTATATTTACACCATCACACATATCTCTGTTAAGCCTCGAAGAGATCACACTATCACTGGTGCTTATTCCGGCGTGCTTGATAGCGTCTGTACAATAATTGGCATGACATCAGCGTTTTTATATCTGATTAAAGTGCATGCTTCTCGAGTAATAAGTAACGTATGAATCATTGAGTTAATTAGTATCTCAAGTGCAGATAATTTATAATTAATCTCCGATTCTACAAAATGTCCAGTTTCTATCTGGTAAGGAATATCTCGAATTCTCTCGGCATTTAAACGAGCAGCCGTTGCCCTTACAGCTGATGCAAATGAACCCATGAGTAAATCTTGTTTGTCATACATATCTCTGTAAAGTCCCATCAGAGTTTGGACATCAAGCTTTGTTGCTAAACATGTACCTTCTGATGCCAGAACTCCTTGTACAGTAGCAGCGGCTAAAGATTACCTTCGTAAATAATTCTACATAACTCATTTACGATTTCACTTAGTATTGCCTCATATTCATCAATTGTGGATGGTTCGAATGCCGGTTTATACGAGTCGTATTCTATCAGAAAGACGTTTACGTATTCCGAAAGTTGCTTGGCATTTAATGTTTTGTTCATTGCTTTATTGATCAATGTTTTTAGGTTAGGAAATATTTTAGACATTGATATTATTTTTGGTTTTAAATCATCGCCAAGTTTTTTTAGACGGGGAAAGTAGACTTTGTTCATCTTATCAAGTTTTACACTATCTCCAATTGCTTTTGCTACAGCTGCTAATCTGTCTTGTAGCTGTAACACTTTATCTGTACTGTCAAAAAAACTGAACGGGTTTACAAAAGCTGCAGATGCAATGACTACATTTGCCAGTTGACCAACGTTTTCCGCCATATTAGACTCAGTAGCTTGTTGGAATAATGTACTTAGTTTGTTTTTTATTGTTGATGCAATTTTGTTTTGTTTACTGTTCAAGTCATTATAAAGAGAATAAAAAAGTTCTAGATCTGACTTTGATTTTTTGGAATCAAAATTCGCGAACGTAGTGAAATATGATCCTAAACTTGAACGTAAATCATGTATTTCCTTTTTTATGTTGATGAAATTTCGATTAATTACGTTTTTTAAATCATTAAATTTGCTTGACATTTCATGGAATTGATCTTGCTCTAAAAGCTTAACCATGTCAAAATGAACCTGCAGTGGTGTTAGAAAGTCCGGATCCTTGTACTTAGCTATAGATTCGAATAATAATCTTATAGCTTTTAACCTACAATATGGACCGTTCGTGGAGTTGGAATGATGACATTTTTCATATGGACAGGATAATAAGATGCTACTTATAATTTTGAGGTTCTGAGGATTTGTTACTCTTAGAAAACTAGAAATTTTCTGGATAATGTATTTATAATATTCATGGTTGTTTGGGTACAAAGACCAAATAAATGTGGATTTTATAGGCACTTGATCAAAATCTATAAATTTCGGATATGCATATTTACATTTTTCAACTGCAAAAATATGTGTCATTCTTTTCTCACGTTTGCCTATAAATAATTGCTCAAATCTAGGATTATAATGCATCCAGGTGTACATGCCATGTTTAAATTTGTCCAAAACCGTTACATTTTTACATTTTGTTTGTTGGATTTTGAGTATCGATTGCTCTAATAATAGATAACTGATCACCTGATATTGACAGAATATAAAGTTTGTTAGATACAACTATAGCTCTATTTTCGCTTTAAAAGTTTAACGTGAATTGTTTTGTCAGGTTTAAGAGTTTTAAAATTCAATTGCTCAAGAATTCCATTACTTTTCCCATTGTATAATATCCAAATGTTAGCATTGTCAACCATTATGTGAACATTAATATCAAGTATGTTTCCTTGACATTTATCATAAGCATATCTAATTCTTGATTTCAAGCAGTTCCTAGTGTATTTTGCATCATTCAATTTTCTTTTTATGATAATTTTACCCGTGGTTAAATTAATTTTTGCTAGCAAAGGTTTGTTATTGTAACCAGGTTCAAGCTCACATATGATGAACCCGTTCACTATTCGCATAGTAGGCAATCTACACTTAGCATCAATATCTCGGTACCTCCAGCACTTACTACATATGCTACAGTAAGGATATAATTGTAAAATCTTTAAGAATGCATTAACGTACATGCATTCAAAATAATCAATTTTGTCACATTTTTTAACAAGTGTTTTCTCACAAGAATTATTAAGCATTTGATTATAACTGCTATAAATTCTCAACATTCTGCAATTGTTTTCAAATTCTCGTGTTCGTTGACAGCCTTTTGTAACAAATGCAACGTAAACATTATTATCTGTGGTTGATACGGTTTCACGAAGAATTATACGATTTGCTTCGTCTTCCAGTTGATAATCGCTTATTGGCCTATAATCAATATCGCCATGGTTTATACTGGTTTGTTCACCAAGCCCAGAAAGGTCTTCAGTGGAACCTGTTTTTAAAAGAAATGTAAATATAATATATGTAAGAGGTTAGTTTTATATTTACGAAGACGTAATTGACGGATCGCCGGCCACGCCATCTTTGTTCCGACAAAGGCCCGACATGTTTAAATTACACGCAAAAAAGAGTAAAATCGCTGTCTGATTTGTGCCGTTTAATGACGTCACTGACACTAGTACGTCATGTCATAAGTTGCCCTGATGCTGCTTTGGTGTCGTGATGGCCGCCAGTGTCAGAACATTATAGGGATGGCTGGCAATACGTCAATTGCAGAATGAAAGCATTGCTCTTCCACCATTATATATACACAAACAAAAAGAAAAAACTTATATCACAAGAGAACGTTCAATAACTATTGAACTATAGGCCATTGTTTTTAATAATCCTTCTTCTAAACAGGCATCGAATGCTAGATAAACTATTCCAACCATATATTAATACATATTTTGTAAGTAGAGATAGGTATTCATATGTATGTTTGATGTTTTATGAGGAATATTTATATAGGAGAATCAATTCAATATATGGGTAGTGCTAAGATCCAAGGTAATACATACACAGTGCACAGGTTACTCTATGAGGTGAGTATTTCTCATGATGTATACAGAATAAACACCTGCTTCCCTCTACATTCATGTACTTGGTCCGTGATAAATATTTAAATAAAAGGTCAAACGAACTGGTCATACTTGTTTACCTATACATGGATTACTTATGTGTTTATTATTGTTTATAGATGCACATTTATTCACAACATTATAAAATCCCTAGGTTCACCTAATGGAAATATGAAATCTCAATTTAGTAATCACACTTATCTAATCAGCTTTGCACATTTCAAATGGCATGTGTATAACTTGATTATTTTGTTTTTAGAATGATTTACAAGAATATTTAGAATCAAAAATAAAGATACTAATCAAATAAAAATCCAAAAGCAAAGTAAAAAAACAACTTTGAAACTATAAAATCAGGTAAAACAAGCCAAACTATCACCTGGGAAGTGAGACCGGGTGCTTCAGAAGGGTGATATACAGCACATATAAACTTGATGCATAATTGAATAAAGAGGTCACTGACAAGGAGACTACATAATGCACATGGTAACTTTGCTATTGATAGTAAATACAAACATATAAGAATCAGTTAGATGCAGCTCTATGACATTCGTACGAATTTTTCTTCAGTTTTGTTTTACATTCTTTTACAAAAATGATAAGCCAAAGTTCAACTGTCTAGTGCTGAACAGCGCTAGTGCTGGTTATCCTGTCAAGCATGATACGGATTACAAACAAAATATACTGAAGAGACATACAACAAATAGAATGTTAGTATTTTGAAAGACAACATAATTGTGTTTGGTACTATATAAAAATTTGCCATTTGTAGTCGATATATCAAGAAGCACAAACTGCGATCATTGATTGCTGATTTGTTTCTTTGTTCGTATGATGTCTCAATGATGACGCAAATGAAAATCTACATTTAAAGCTTTGTGAAAAACGCGATGAGTCTTTCTTTTACTTTTGTGTGCACCCATGTAACTGCTTATTCTGTTTATGGTGTGTTTGTGTCTATTGTATAGCTTGTTAGCATTAAGGGAACTTAATACAACAAAACAATTTATTATAAGCTAAAAGGTTTTATGACCGTCATCAAAATAAGGATGATTTAGTGTCTATGGATCTAATGTGATCTTGGATATATTTGACACCCCATATTTCCATGTTCCTGTCATTCTCAATTTCGATTTAACAAGTGGCCAGTGCATGTAGTGAAACAATAGTTTAATAACCTTAATGAGCAACTGGCGTCAGTTTCCTATTGGAAAATCGCGTGTTTAACAATTTTGACAGTTTCAAACGTTTTACTTTTAAACTTTCATTTGGACATACATTTGTATATTTCTATTGGTAATAAAAAATTTAATGAATCCTTATATTCACAATATAATCAAAAACACACATATTAATTCATGTCCGTATCGCAATCTAGCTGTAAAAACTTTGAAACGGACAAGTTAGATTAAACACGTGAACTTACAACAGGGAGGAGAGACCTGATGCTTTGAAAGGGAAAGTACCTTCTTTTTAGCTAGCTACACCCGCCAGGTGTGTCATTAAATTAAAATTTAGTGAAAGGAACATAGAACTATGTGACGACAAATATATACAGGGTAATCCTGGACACAAAGACATCAAACTTATCAACAATACTGTGATGACAACCATAAAACTTTTTCAGGGCCCTGATAAGCCCTTAATAATCAAGGTACACATTATACAAGTCCACTTGATTCACAAAATTAAAAGTGGCAAAGGTTTTACTTTGTCTTAGGGTTGTGATTTGGACATTGTTTGGCATATTTCTTTTTGATGGTTAATACAACAGATAAGTATACCATTTTCCCATTATTATCTGTGAGTAATGGTCCTTTGACAACCCAATCAAGAAATTTTTATTGATATTGAGGTGATCAGGTTTGAGTTCTTTGGGGGTAGAAAATGAAACACCTGGAGCATACAATCGGTCTTTTTAAGCTCTGATCTGCTGCTCTCAGGCATACTCCCTCATGCAAAGTATTTTCTTAGCAAAATTTGGTAAACTATATTTTGGTCCTTTGTGTAAAATTTTACAATTTTGGTTTCACAATTTAGGCCCAAACACTACTGATGAGAATTGTATTCCGAAACGGCCGTCTAGTGCTGTAAAATTAAAACTGGTATAATTTGTAATATAATGATACATATATGTAAGACATATACATACCTAATGTTACAAGTAAGACGAATGTAAGAAACAATCGTAGAGTATCTGGAAGTCGCATACTGGCTACACTCATCTGTTTATGGGTGATTTCTGTAAAAGAAACATGCATTTTGAGCTGATTCTTGATTATATATTGCAGCAGTTTTGATTTTACAGCACTAGACGGCCGTTTAGGAAAGTTGGAGCTTGAACCAAAAATATGAATAGGTTTTGGTTTTAGAACAAAATAAAGGTAATAGACCCGTTTGTCATTTTTAGTGTTAAATATCAAAATTAACCGTTCATTCATGAATACTGATTATAAATCTTAAAATTCGTGAAATTCAGAATGATGTAATAAGTTATGATGTACCTATGTCGTCGAGTCATTAGAAATCCCAAAATCAGCACATGGAAATTGAAGAATGTATTTCAAGTTCTACAATTTCGATTCATCTTAAACTGTTGATGCATCGATACATTTAGAGTGTGAAACGCTATTCTGTAAAGCACATTTCCAAAAATATTTTTCCAAGTACCATTTAAAAATAACACGATTAGTTCCATAGCGAACCCGCAAATCTGTAAGTTAGCAATAGTACGCGTGAACTTCTACTTGGGAAGTAAAATGTTTTGCATTAAATTTTAACGAAAGTGAAACGTGCCTTGTAATGTCAAGACAAAATTATTTTCTGAAATAATTCTCCAAAACTATATAGCATTATTTCACAAAACAAGGTGCAATGTATCAACATTGGTAGAAGACGCACACATCATGAACCAAGGTTTGTTTGGTCATTTTCCTGGGAGTTATTGCCCTTTGAACAAAAGTGCAAATCACAAAAATCTGGTTGGCGGGAGATCCCAAATCACTAAATTTTCGCTTGTTCTAAAATTTGATTATACAGGACAGGACAGGACGGGCACAACATTTTACTTCCCAAAAAGAAGTTAACGCGTAGTTTACTTACTAAAATTTCCAAATTTCAGTTTTCATCATACTTTTGGAATTGTGATTTAAACATAATTTTTGTGTTTGTGGTTGATTAGAACCACTAGGTCACCTACCAGCTAAATTCAAAGAAATAAAATTCGACGATACTGTTGCTGTCTATTTTCAATGTACATAAATGTTGTTTATTTCACAGCAATTAATAAAGGTTTTTGAAGTATTTAAATAAAACTAGTTTTACAATATTTGAAAGAAGATAATGTTCAATATAAGTCTTAGAATCTCCAATATATTTGGAAATACTATTTTTCGTCAATGTTAAGATGGCATAGCTAACAATCAAAAAACAATAATCGAAAACTTTTAATAAAATTATTTCTAAAATCCGTGACAAAGAAATATATAAACTAAGCTGTACTAACCTGCAAACGTAACAACAGTTTTCATTCCAAGAATTACACCTTGTTCTTAAAATTATTACATTTATATGTGTTGATAGGTAAAATTTCATCTGATAAACTGACAAATACTCAGGCATAGTTTAAAAAGAATGAAATTAATATTTAAAAAAAGTTTTTTCCATGACATAATATGATAATTTTATCTGAAATATCTACACGGAACCCTAAACAAAACAACTGCTGTTGACATCGATTGATTAATTTATCTTATCTAGGTAAAATTTCATCTGATGAACTTACAAATACTCAGGTATAGCTTTTACGGCAAGCATGCAGATACTGGGGCCCTATTCTATTTACGGCCCGGGTGTCCCATGGGCCTGAGTATTCTTAGAGATACACGTTGGATCCGTTTGTCGACATGGCGGTTTTTGCAACTCTTGCATTAAATAACACGATCAAATTCCAAATTTTTCAGCTGAACTGCAATAGTGCTGATGTTTGGTACATATACTTAGCATTAACCTTTCATCTAGTTTCTCTCTCTCTCTTAATCTTTCATCTAGTTTCTCTCTCTTTCTTTCTCTCTCTGTAGGTTATAAATATGTAAATATGTGTACAATAATTATTTTAATTGCGTTACATGTAATCATTATGTATAAAATTTTGATCGATTTATTTACAAAATCCTATAAAATGTCAATTAATATTATATACTTGGAAGTTAGTGCATTCCAGAATAGGACACAAGTCAACAATACAAACAGCCAAATGTCAATCGTATAAGGTGTCATTACTGTCTTTTATAAAAGCAACAGCAATTTGGACTTTCAATATTGCATTTTTGTGATGCAGACCAATAATACATATAATGTACAGTCAAACCTCTCTGCAAAGACCACCAGTAAAAGTAGCCTTTATAAGCAGGTGGTCCTTTTTAAGAGGTGGCCTTTAAGGCAGGTTAGACTGTATATGGTTTAGGGGTGTTCATCCTTCTGCTGAAGTCCTACTTCATTTTAGACTTATACGTCAATTATGACAATCACAAAATGCTATTTGAACTGTATGTCAAACCTGATTACTTCAATTTTCCTATTGTCATTTTCCCTTTTCTATGCAGAAATATACCTGGTTCTCCTGCTAATGGTGTATTTGATTCACAATTAATACCCTTTTGTCAGAGCTTGTTCCTTTTATTTGCACTTTTTAACAAACTACTTACAAAAAATGTTGACATTGGGTCATTGCAAGCCTAGGTTTATCAAGGATCACAACCATTTTAATAGCCGTCATCACAATATTGTTGATAAGTATAGTGCCTCTTTATTCAAAATTACCCTGGATATATTTGACTTCCCATAGTTCAATATATTCCTTTCATTCTCAATTTTGAAAACACATGTGTAAGGTGTAGCTTGCGAAACAAGAAGTGCTTACAATTCCAGAGAGCCTGGCTTCATCTTCCTAGTGGAATTTCACATGTTTAACTTAAATTGCCAGTTTTAAAGTAGTTTTTTTTATTTTGCTTTTCAATTGTGATTGGGTATGGATTAGTATGTGTATTTAGGATTACATTATAAAGAAGACAATTTCAGTCCAAATTGGCCCAAAAATGGACCAAACAAACCCTTGTCCACAATTAAAATGAGTAGCAAATTGCACAACTTCGCTTATGTCTTATTATTCTTATAAGGTTTGAAAATACCGTAAAAACCCATGTAATTTACAGTTTTTTCAGTGAAAAAAAGGTCAAGTTTAGGGAGTGCCTAAATTACACGAGTAGATCATTTTCCAATAAAAAAAATAATCTGACAAAAAGCCGTCTATAAGAAATGCTCAGACATGGATTGAAGCAGAAGAAGAAGAAAGGTAGCAGACCCAATATGCCTAAAATACAAAACAAAACTAGACCTCTGATTATAGAACTCTTTTAAATGGACAGGCACACTGGGCTAATTTTCTACAATTCTTATGTAAAGATATATTTTTGTAAAGAGCAGATAAATTAATACATTATATAAAAAATAAAAACTACAGAATTTTTTGGTTATTTTATTTAAACTTTGTATTCCTGTTGCTAGGTTACAAAAAACAGGTTTAAAACACTAAAATAAAATTTTAATTATGCGTCTGTAATACTGCTAGAAAAATTGCATTTTGTATACTTTAACAAAAACTTAAACAATAAACATTACATAAATAAAACAAATGTTTAACTTCAAGACTAACTACCAATAAAAGATGAATAAATAAAATAAAAGGATTAAGGGCTATCACAGGTGCATCAAAATCTCTCTATATTGTTGAGTGGAGTATAGTATTGTTGTCATTGCATTTCATTTCCATGAATAAGCATTTTATCTCTGCAAATAAAATCGTTCACCTCTGCGAAGAAAAATATATCATCTCTGCAAGTAAAATGTTCATCTCCCCGAGTAAGTAAATTTCAACACTGAGAATGATAATTAATATACATACTCTTTTTACCTCTTCCCTTAGCCAGGTATAATATTACTGTTGCCACGTCGCTTCTCACTTTTACAATGCTATGCGATTTTGATCAGCAACAATGCCAGCCTTGCATGCTTTTTGCACCTATATATCGCATCACCATTTTTCAAAACAACTGGTCAACAAGTAATTCGCGAAAATGAAGTATAATTAATTTAATTTTATTGCAAAGATGAAGTATACATTTATCACAGAGATGAAGTATTATAATTTTTTTAAAATTCGCAGAAATGAAATGCAGCCATTGGTGTTTTACACCCCAGTCAAGATTATTTCACTTACCGGTATACCGAATTGATCAGTTCTAAGAAATGGCAGTGACCAGAGAAATTCCTCAAATAATGCCATTTTTATGGGAAATGTCATCTATTGCAATTTCATATCCATTGGAAATAAGTGTTTCCCACAAACATTAGAGGGTATCATATGGTACAGCGACGAACCCCATTGTTAAAATACAATGTACTTAAAGAAAAACCAGTATATGGTTTTTATATTATAGCTTATAAATTATCCATCTTGCTAAACCTATCTTTTTTTATTATTCGCAATTAATACCGATAAATAAATAAATAAAGAAAAATAAGTTCTCATAATACATGTATATATGATACAACATTCCATTGTTATATAACTGTGTACAGTAGTGATGGATTTCTGAAAAAATCTTGAAAAAATAAAAATACAAAAACATATATTTTTCAAATTTGTAAAATCCTATATCTAAGGGAGTTAACTCTACATAAGTCATATGATATGACTGATCATATGTTAATTGTGACTATTATATTCTACATCTCTCCTCTATGCTATTGCTGTCACATGATTGATTGATATGTCACATGATTGTCTATTTTTAGAAAACAAATACATACACCAATAAATTGGATCATAAAAGAGATACTTTATGTTCAATAAAAATATAAATTCAGAAAATTATAATATCATAAGCAATTCACAATATAAAAGTTCATGTTACCATGGATACACTATTGTGTACCGTAAATCAGAATTTTCGTGCTAGTTTTAATTTCGTATAAATGCTCAAGAGTTACAAGACTCAAAAATAAACTTTTGGGAAAGTACTGGTCATTACTTAAATTTATAATAAATTTGGTTGCAAATTAGGTTTTGTTTAAATATTTCCTTGCTTGCTATAAGTCGAGCACAATTCTTTCTGCAAAGTATGTTCACACCCATAAATGTTTTGGTGGGCATGAACAAAGAACAGTAGGTTTGCAATAAATAAACTATAGCAACTTCAAAAGGAAAATTTGGTTATATGAATGGACTTTGGTACCACTTGCATTTGTGTTGACCATCATCTGATGACACAGAAATAAATGTATGTGAATATGTAAAATTATGTTTCTACTGTAGGAATCACTGTGACTGTGACAGTGAAATTCTCTTTATATCCATAGAAAATCAAATAAATTTGAATAAAGTTTGATATTTTTCACTTACTTGTACCTAGTCGTAACAGGAAATCTGTATGCGCATCCGCGATTGTCATAAAGTATGTCTGTAAAAAGGAAAATGTTGGCGGTATGGGGATTTTACACATGCGAAAATGACGATGTTTACACCGGAAGTGATGTCCTTGGTGACGTTTTACGTCATATGCGCAACAGAATCCGCCATTTGCCTGGTTTTTCAACATGTTAAATCCCCATAGCACCAACGTTTTTCCCTATGCAGATATATTTTGGGCTACTCGCGGATGCGCATACAGATTTCCTGTTACGACTAGGTACAAGTAAGTGAAAAATATCAAACTTTATTCAAATTTATTTGATTTTCTATGGATATAAAGAAATTTCACTGTCACAGTCACAGTGGTTCCTACAGTAGCAAAAAAAAAACTGACCAGAAAATTTCCCGTTTACAGAAACTACTGTATCAACTTATTAAGGTATTACAGTAGACTTGTACAAAAGTAATAAATATAACAGTACTAATCACATTATACACTAACAATTATCATGTTATAAATATAAATTTTATGTGGCCGTCAGAAAGATGTACCCAAACTAGGTTTATACAGCATGCATAAACTAGAAAATAAAGAAATATTCATTCTAAAACCCCAATATTAAACATTTGAAACACATTAAACATTTTTACATTTTAAAAATCAGGTAGCCATTTTCCTGCAAGATGACATTTTGTTCCCGCAAATGGTGACATAATGTCTGCCTCTTGATTATGATATCATACAAGGTCACATGTATCTTATATGATGTGAAACACTATATCACATGTACAGATATTGAAGGCGCGGATCCAGACAGGGACACACCCGGCCTGTGCCCCCCCCCCTAAAATTTTTGGGTATTCATAATAACAAATATTTTACCAGTCCATAAATGCCTTTTTGTTTTCTAAAAATAAAAAATATACCCTTTGACCTGGATAAAATCGTAGGTGCATATGCCAAAAAGCACCCTAGAAGAATTTTTTTTTAAATCCTTTGAGTGAAACTGACAATTAAAATTTGAAGTCCCCTAATTCCCCACAATGAACGATGTCGCAGCCTCTTCCACCACACTATAACATGGGGTAAGGACTGCTCTATATAGCTTTTGTCCCCAAACACAAATTAAAAATTTGTCAGTGTGCCCCCCCCCCCCCCCAACATAGAATCCTGGATCCACCACTGAAGAATAATGGAATCTATCTACAGTCTGCTTTGTAGTGGAGACACGAGAAATCTCAACCTGAAACATATTATAAAATTTATCCTAAAAGTACACAAAAACTACATTGTTTGCATTTGCAACCAATGACGGTCTCGCAATCTAAATTGTTGATGCCACAATCAAAGTTATATTGTGGCATCATAACATGTGTAGCTTATTTTTACCCTGGGGTAAGACAAAACTAGAACTGTCTCTTGAGAGCCAAATACTCCCCTTCCCGCCACCAACTTTTAATGTTTTCCCATGACCTTGACCTTTCTGTTATGACCTTGGTTCAAGGTCATGACACACCATTGGACTATAAAGATTATTCATGTGAAGTTTAATGACAATTGTCAAAAGCAATTATGAGATATTGCCCAACAATCATCCAAAGCAAACATGTGATGTGGTCCAAACACGACATTACACGGTTTAATAAATCTTACCCTGTTAAAATGCAGGATTTCTGGTCTGATATGGGAGAAATGTGTCAATTGAAGTTCAAATGCTCACAACCTATTTTTACAAAAACTACTATTCTATAGTGTTTCAATTAGTCCACAAGTAGAACAAGAACACAATGATACACAATAAATCCAGTGATATAAAATGAACTGTTCCCATGTTAAAGGAACACTTTGGTTTAATGTTCCATAGTGCTGGACATTTATTCTCTGCTGCTAACGTACTCTGGTACACTGCTTTATCTTCACATGTTCCATTTATTATTCTGTATGCACCAGCATTCACAATACTGTAATAAAAGAACAGAAAATATTATACATTATTACATGTATACCACACAGAAAATTGTTACTATTATTGGTCAAATTCTTATCACATGGTTTCAAACATTATAATATTCCTTGTCAATGTTCCATGTTGCGACTTCAAATTTCTAAGCATGGTTTTAACGAGAAAAAATATGAAGCACTATTTCACGAAACATCAACATTGAAAGAAGATGCGCATATAATTGACCCAAGTTGGTTTGCTCATTTTCCTGGAGTTATAAGCCTTTGAACATAGCTGAAAATCACAAAAAGTACCTATTAGTGGGAATTGTCATTCACTGAATTGGCTTGTTGTTGTATTTTGGAGGCAGCAGAAAAAGGCCCTTATCATACATACTATTTTAATGCCTAGAATCAACAGGAAACAAGTTATTTGCCTGTTTTTTCTGCTTATGGTGTATTTGTTACACAATTTATATGCTATAGCTTGTTACCACTACCGGAACATTATACAACAAAGCAAGCTGCTCACAAATAAATTGTAAATGCGGGGATATTGCAAGCATAGGCTTATCAGGGCCCTCAAAAACTTTTATGGTAATAATCACAATATTGTTGATAAGTATGATGTCATTGTATCCAAAATTATCCTGCATATACTTGACGTTTCATGTTCTTTTTATTTTCAAATTTGATTACACATATGGCGGGTGTAACTAGCTAAATGGGAGGTGCTTACCCTTCTGGAGCAACAGGCTCACTTCCTTGGTGTAAGTTATGTTTAAATTAATTCGCCAATTTTCTTTTTTTTTTTTTACTTTGCTTTGGGTTTGTGATTTGGACATGGATTGATATGGGGTTTTTTTTATTTCATAAATGCAGGCATATTTGACCAGCTCAAAGTCCAAATTGATCGGTTAAAATTTGTAAAATTGAAATAAAAAGGTCAGTTGAACATCTGATGCCCCTGTATTTATTCCAAAAAAGCTTGTTGATTTTACTGGCAAATATATTGTTTTTGAAAAATGCTTCATGCATATGTAAAGCGAAATCACATAATGCACTGGTAAACCCCAATCATCTCACTGAGGACTCAAAAATGCCTTAAAAAAACCTGAAAATCATTTTTGGCAGGGTAACTTCATTCCCCTGGACCTGCAAAGGGGACCTAGGTGACCTCTTTGACCCCCTAACCTGTTTCACTTGTCAACCTAAACTCCTGCTACAAATCTTAGGGAAATCACTGATGTGTATGATAATAAAATAGATAATATGTATGATGATGAAAATTATTATAAAAAACCACTAACCTTTTGGCAATTTTACAGTTGAAGTTATAGAACAATGTAGCTTTGTATGACATCCAGTCCTCTATAACTAACAGATATAGGTTTGTCTTTGGCAGTGATGTGATGTAGTAAAATCCAGACATACATGGTCCTGAGACATTACCAGTAATCATTCCACTAGGACCTACAGATATTGAAAAAATCAATGTTAATGTTAGTAAAATCCAGACATATATGGTCCCGAGACATTACCAGTTATCATATCACTAGGACCTACAGATATTGAACAAATCATTAACAAAAGTAAAATCCAGACATACATGGTCCCGAGACATTACCAGTTATCATTCCACTGGGACCTACAGATATTGAACAAATAATTGTAAACAATTAAAACTAAATAAGAGTGAGGCTGGACAAATAGCACATGGTTCATACAGATTTTTTTTTTAAAAAAAAAAGGACTTTTGAAAACTTTTATCAACTTTTTCAATAGTCTGCTGACATAAACAAAATAAATGCTGGTTTTCCTTGTTTCTTCAATAGTTTCAAGTATCTGTTAAAGGATAATGACATACCTCAATTATTGTAAACAAAGTATGACACATAAAGTTTGTCAATTTGCCTGCCAAAGGTAGGAGGTTTTCTCTGGACACTCAAGATTTCTCTACCATCCCTAAACTGACTGCCTCAATGAGAGTAAAAGAATCTTTACAGTGGCCTAAAACTCATTACTAATCAATGATATACCTAAGACTGAATCTTTGGCACTAAAGCTGACCACATCCTGTATACATCCAAATTCACTGTGGAATTTAGGTATAGGTCCCTTGTTTTTGTAGTATTCATCCTTTTCTTCAGGGTTTTTAGGTATTCCATCCAAAGTAACCTGTATATAAAAATATCATAACGCATCAGTTTGAAATTGAAATACTGTAAAATCATTAATATTCCTGGTGTTGAATTAAAAATTTGTTGTTTTGATAAATTGAAACATTTTCTTGGGAAAAAATTCATAGAATTGTATCTAGTAAAGATTCATCCCATTAGGAACCTTAGTAAGAATTATTTATATCTGTTGCTTTGCTAAAAACCTAAAAATTCTCTATGTACTGACAAATTCATTTTGGTAAAAAGAGATTTTTTTCCTTTAACGTCAGCAAATTTTGTTTTAAGTTTTCATATTTACCATGAGTAAAGTGTGAAAGTAAGAATTTTAAATTTTTTTTCCATGTGCAATGATTTCATGGAAATATGACCACTGTGGTAGCTCAGTTTGTAGAGTGCTTGCTCTAAGTAACAGGTCATGGGTTAGAACCGTGACCAGGTCTGGCCCAAGAACTGAAAGTAGGTAGTTATTATTCTTTCGCCAAGCACTCGACATGACAAAATGAAAATCACGATTCTTTCAGATAGGAACTTAAAATAAATGAGGTCTCATGTCACAGTAGGCATGGCATGATAAAGAACCCTGCTGTATAATGCCATTAGTGCAACGCACAGGCAAAATTTATGCACCTTTGCCTATAGCTGGCATTGTTTTGATATTAGTGAAATATTCTTGACTGGGATGTTAAACACCATAATTCAATTCAACTCATGGAAATACAGTAAAACCTCGTTATAATGCGCCTCGATAACTTTGCCACCTCGCTTATCGCCACACTCTTTTGAAGTCCCAAAATCCATATTGTTTATGTTTTTCTTTATCCGCCTCCCCCGATTTATCGCCAAACCCCTTTATAACGCCAAAATTTGACTGAACAAATGGTGGCGATGAATTGAGGTTTTACTGTACATTAAATGTTTACCTTAGGCTCTTCAGGTGTAATTCTACAGGAACCCTGGAAGTCAATGGACTCCTGTCTTACAAAGAACTTATGTTTATATATCAAATCCTTCATGACTTCTCCCTCTTTAGCACCCAGTTGGACTCGTTCGTAACCGCTCTCATCCAGAGCATTAGCCGTAAGAAAGTCAGGGTCCATTACTAGATAGGCTCCCGTATCAAACAGATAACATCTATATGTATAAAGAAACAAAATATGCAATAGTAAAAGTAGCATATGGCCAGTGATTTTGTTAAATTCTTTAAAAACTATCTTCTGCCTTTTAAATTGGGAAAATTTGAAATTTTGAAATACAGCAGAATATTCAACTAGATTTAATTTGCTAGTATATCACTGTTGTTTTTTCGGAATTTTAATGATCAAATTGGGAAAATTTATTCATTTTTCCCCAGGGAAACTACCTTTATTCGGTAGTTATTTAAGGCATACAAAATCACTGATGGCATATGGTTCTGTCTTTAGACAATAATTATTTTCAGTATGTACTTTAATGTATTTTTTTTTACATGTGGTACAAATTTCTGCAGAAAGTTTCTACCGCATATAATCAGAAATTAGAGCACTGTGAATAACACTAAGTCAGGAATCTCTCTCACCTTTTTGTGAATCGGGATGGGAAATTTGACAATTTTGAAAAAAAAAATCATAATGGCTAAATTGTGAAAAAGAAAACTCCCAATATACTTATTTTAAAGCTAAAATTTCTGAAATTGTGAAAATTGGCAAAGTGATTGTGAAAAAACCTTTAAAATTTTGAATGTGAATGAGGTAGAAAATTGTCCCTAAAAACTACCCAGCGAGAGCCCTACAGGTACAGTATGTGAAGGAGATTGCTACACACCTTGTTTCACAACCTTCCTCTCCATCTGGACATCTGTACTTCTGTCCACATGACTTCTTAAAGTTACTTGCTTCCATTATGCCCATTGTTTTGTTTTGAAAATCATCATATAAAATATCAAGTCCCGTAACTCCTTCCACACGTTCTGTAGCACAACGTCTGTGATCTGAATTAGGACCTGGCTGTTTACTTTGGTAACAAGACTCTGAAATCAAGTAAAAAACAAACAATTCTGTGAATTAGGATCCCCCAACATTAGGCACTTTTCAGTCAAAGGGTCATAACTCACAGGAAAAAATAGAAAACCAACTCTGGTTAAAGATATTCTTATCTATCAATGTTGATGCTTTTCACCAAGTTTCATGAAATACTAGTAGTGCTTCACAGTTTTGAGAATTACTCCGGACAAGAAGTGCCTGGATGGTTGGTACTTTGAAGGATGGAACCTTGAATTTAATATCCCTCTTTTTCTTGAAAATGGATTTGAGTGAAACAATATAATCGGGAACAACAGCTATTATAGTAATTTGAAAAGACAATCTAGGTAGCAGTGAAAAAAAAACACATGTAAATGTACAAAATTGAAAAGTCTCTTTTTGTTACTTATGGCAAAACTGTTGTCTAGTGCAAGCTGGCTAAAGGAATATCTTTCTTCCATATCTGCTCATGTAAGATAGGGTTTTTCCCTATGTGAGATACGCGTATCTCACATGACCACGTGACCTTTAGTGACGTCACAATCAAAAGACAATTACATGACGTCATCATATGGAGAACATGGCGTCATCTTGCGGGAAAATGACATCCAATTCTTCACAATTTAGAAATTTTGAGTGCGTTTCAAATGATAAATATTGGATTTTTTAATGAACCACTTTGTTTTGTAGTTTATACATTTTGTATAAACCAAAATCCGGTACGATCTATCCAATGGTCATATTTATTTTAAAGTAAAAGGTCGAATTACAAAGTTAGATTTTACAAACATGGCGTCGATGTCTATGTTCATTGTACCTGAAGCCAAATATTGGCACTAAAATGGAAGAAAAATAATCCATTATGAGTTGATCCATGTAGGATAGGGAAATCTCACCCGAGGGGTTGAACATTTCAGTCGGAGACGAGGCTTGCCGAGTCTCTGACCAGAAATGTTCAACCCCGATACATGGATACTCATAATGGATTCTTATAATCTCCAATAAAAACAGGCATGGTAAGTTTTGGAAAACAACTATAAAAGAAACAACTAATTTGATTGATTAGATAATTCTATTTAATTTTATTTTGGGACCTTGGTTGCCTAGTGGTCTAAAAAGTGGACATTTATGGATCTTAGCTCATTTAAGCATCCAGGTTTGTTCCCAACATGGCCAGATCCTAGTGTGAGAAAGTTTCAGTTGGCTTTCTGAAGGTCTTGGTTTTTCTTGGACACTCTGGTTTCCTCCAACATCTCAAATTTACTCTCTCAGACATGTGTTAGTGAAATACTCTTGACTGTAGTGTTAAATACCATTCCTCCACTTCCAGTCCACTTTTGTATCCCCTGCCTTCCGAAGAAAGTCCGTCCGAATTATTGTCTGCACAAATTTTCCAAAACCATGAAGCACTATTTCAAGAAACTTGGTGCAAAGCATCAACTCTGATAGGAGATGTGCATATCTTTAAGCTGAGTTGGTTTACTCATTTTCCTGGAAGTTATGCCCCTTTGAAGATGTGCAAATCACAAAAAAAAAGAATCTGCTGGTGAGGAATCCTACTAGTAATTCACTGAATTTGCTTGTTATGTTTTGTACCAATAATCAAAATCTTTCCTCTGTGTAAAAGTGATTATCTTTTATATCAGTTGGTTGGAGTTCTTTAATAATGGCATTATATATGCCACAGCCAAGACCGTTTCACTCATATCTCAGGGATTTATCAAGGGTCTATTTACAGCCGAAATTCGGCCCCTTTCCCAATGGAAAAACATTGATTTTTTGCCCAAAATTGGTTGAGAAAATTCTCAGTTAGAAAATTTTGTTGTTTTTAAATGAAAACGAAAGTAAATTAAACACTTAGCGGCAGAAAAAGATTATTCTGATTCAACAAGTGAACACGAGAATTTTAAATTCCCGGTGGCTGAAAGTAACGATTTCAGTTCTGGGGATGAAGAGGTCTGCAGTCATTTAATCATTGATGGCATCAAAAATGATGTCTAAGTTTTCCCAAAATAACCAAAAAGTTGATAGTTTTTCCCAATTTTTAGTTTAGTGCCTTTTCCCAAAAGACCCTGATAAATCCCTGTATCTAAAATGTCAGTTATGGTATGTCAGAGGAAACCAATGTTAATAGAGAAATACTTTAACTCTTACACAGGGATCTGCCCCAGTGGGAATTGAACCTAACAAAGCACTCTGACATGTACTTGATGTAACCCAATGCTTAGCCCACTCAGTCACTGAACCTCATTCAATCTAGTGCTTTGATTGAACCAAAACTTTTCTTGGTCAATAAAAATATTTGTTATTTGTTTGGTGTTGTAATTAAAACAAATTCCTGGAAGAAAATATCATAAATGAAAATTGTGTTTTGTGAAAAATGCATGTACAGTACATCCCACTGTGGGACATGTAAGGTAAGACATTTAGTTCACCTTAGGGTTAAGTTATGGTATAAACTACAGGGTAATCAAGCAGAAAAGGGGAAAATTAACCCCTCACCAGGGTTTTACAGCCATCTTTTAGTGTGGGGGTCCCAGTGATGCAGGATACAAAAAGGCTCACTGATATTTGTAAATTAACAGTTTTTTTGCACTATCATCCATGTGGACCAAACATATCGATCCGTGTCCAAATCACAATGCAAAAGCAAAGTATATACTGGTAAATTCAGATAAACAAACATGCACTCTTCCACCTGAGGGAACTGAGGTCAGGTGCTCTGTACTCAAACTATTTTGAATTTTAGAATACTTACTACTTAAGCACTCTTCATCTATGTCACAAGTACAACCTCCAGGTTTTGAGCTAGTTATATTAACACAATCTTCATCTGTCCTTGGAGTCATTCCTTCAAACACAGCCTGGGATATAGTCACAATTTTACCGACCCCCGCTGCATCCATATATGGTGTTGATATAGATGTCTTCCACGGAGCACTACTTGTCCTTTTATACCATGGTCTCCTAAAATTGTATAAAAAGTACAGTATATACTGTTATAGATTTAGTGCCTTCTTTAGAGATTAATATGTGGGAGGTCATCGGTTTGAACCCAGACCATGTCTGACCAAGACTTGATAATTGGTAGTGACTGTTCTTTTGCCAAGCATTCAACATTTTATTCAGAAATGAATGTCATGGGGTCCTTTAGAAGAGACCTTAAAAACTGATGCTCCATGTCACAGCAGGTGTGGCATGTAAAAGAACTTTTCTGCAATTGCCCTAAGTGCACTGCATTTAAGGTCAAAATTTCTCTCACTTCACCTATAGCTGGTGAGGTGTTGATGTGAGTGAAATATTCTTAACTGGGACGAAAAACCCAATTCAATCAATCAATCTTCGGAGTTTAATGTTACATGTGGCCTTTAAGCCAATGTGCAGACCATTAATGTCTAATATTTTCACAACTCTGTTGTCAAATTATCCCAAGACCTTGAGTTCATTTACTATAGCCAGTTGATTCCTTGATATCTGGGGGCCTCTCAGTGGCCGAGTGGTCTAAAGCATTTGCTTATAGATTACCAAGCTTCCCACTGACTAGGTTCATATCCCACTCCAGGCAGATCCTCGAATGAGAAAGTTTGTCAGTTTCTTTGCCCAGACTTTAGGTTTCCAGGCACTCTGGTTTTCTTCATCATCCCAAAACTGACTGCCTTGATAGAAGTGAATGTTTTTTTTAAGAATGTCATTGCAATAATGCCAGGTTTCCTCATATTTAAAATTATTAGTAGCCAAATTTTCGAAATTTGTCAAAGTATACTCGAGTTCTTTTTTGTATTTTTTCACAAATTTGCTAAAAAGGTTACATTTTAAAAGAATTTCTTAGAAATTAGTTGCCATGGTGATTTTAAATTTGGCTGCCAGGAATGGAAACATAGAATAATTTGTTACAGATACATTGTACTTACTTTGTTGGATCATATCCTCTTGTTGACCTATGACCTGGGTAGGTTCGGAACACACCACTACGTAAACCTATATTTGTCCATTTAATCTGTGACAGGGATTCAAACTCCCTTTCTCTCCAGATTTTTTCAATTGGTTGTGTTATGAGGACATCAGCTCTGAAATATAAATCACAAGTTAATAACAGTAAAACCTCATTATAATGCCCTCGATAATTTTGCCACTTTCGCAAAGCACAATATCTATTTCTTTTACAGAAATGTGCAAAATGTATTTGGTTACTTTGTAAAATCCTTTTTTATTTCATATAAAACCATATATTTCTGAAACATTCTCAAAAATTTAATTCTTGGTCAACTGTTTTTCACTGTTAAATTTAAAAGTAGTTGAAGTTTTTCTTAAAAATATTTAGAAAAGAGAATTTTGTTGTTGTTTTTTTAATAGATAAACATTTTAAATTCAATGGAATTTTTTTAAATTGAAATCTACTGCATGCATACATTGTATAACCATTGCGTCACTTGGCAGTTAAAAAATTTACCATGCTGTTCACCTTATATTTTCTTGAATGTTAATAGACAGAAAATATTTTGAGAGTTATTGAAAGAATATTTTATAAATATAGTTTTTAGAAAATAAAAGTGACCAAATACTTTTTGCACATCTATGTATATTTTTCTTTTTAAGCCTTACTTACATACAAACAAAGAAACAAACAAATAATGGAAATGAATCAAGGTTTTACTGTGTTCTTGTTTATTATTATTTTTTTAAAAATTGTTTTAGGTACTGACTTACTCAGCTGGTCCACGATTTTTTCGCAGAATTCTGAAAATTCTAGTCACAAAATAAATATTTTAACACATACAGATTGAAATGAAATCAACCCAATATCCAACTAGAACTGTCTCTTCAGGGCCTAATACCCCCCTTCCATACATCTGCAAGGGTTTAATGTTTTCTTGCGACCTTGATCTTTGTTATATGAACTTGGTTCAAGGTCATGACACACATTTGGACCATGAAGATTATTCATGTGAAGTTTTATGACAGTCATCCAAAGCACGATGCCACGGATGGACAGACAGATGGATGGAAAGACAGATGCAAAGACAGACATGGTGATTCCTATATATATACCCTTAAGGGACTAGACTTAAGTGAGGGACTAGATTCACCCTATAGAACTATAAATGTTCTGACCTGACACCCTTATGGAACTTTTGCTTGTGTGATTCACAGCCTAGATCTGGCTCATAGCTATTGATCCAGGTATGAGCATCTATTGTTTTCTGTGCTAGGTTATCATCATACAGGTATCCAGTGGGGTCACAGTATGCCTTGGGGGGTAAGAAGATCGTGGAGTGTTTGGATGTGATTCGTAGTCCAGGATAGTAACTCTCGTTTTCTCTTATATCTAGATAGTCTGCTTCCCCGGGGAACTTCACTTTAAGTAATGGACTCGTGTATTCCTTCAGCAGGTTGAAGTAGCTGGTTGTATATCGTGATCTGTCTACAGGTTCCTGAGATCTTCTAAATACCTGAAAATTTGAAATTTGTAAAGATTGGTTACTTTTTCAATAGCCTACTACATACCACAACAGAAAAGTTATCATTAAGACAAGGACTGCTTGAAAATTTTGATGACTGGTTAAAATTTTGAACTTATTTTGAACACTATCAAAGATCACGTAATGTTCACTGAGAGGTCCAATATAAGACAAGAGGCCCATTGAGCCTGATACGCTCACCTGATAAATAATGGCTGGCTGATACATTTCAAGAAAACATAAATAATGAAACCCCAATGTCAAAATCTTTCCAAACAGTAATGATTTGAGGCTTTTTAAGGTAATTAAACATTTCAGTATTCTTTTGCATCTGTGACCTGACTTTGAACCCATGACTTTCATCATAGGGTGCGATTTGCCATAAGCTCACATGACCTTCGGTCAGGTTAGCTGAAATGGACAAGTCAACTTTTTTCTGTACAAACATTTGGAATACTCCAGTTTTCATTGTATTGATTTGTATAGAGAGTAATTAATAAAGGTATAACAATAGAAAATATCTAAATTATCAGACAAGGGCTGATTGAAAATTTCTACTTGTTTCCAAATACGACAAGCAAATGATCAACCACTGCCAGTTGGTACTATTTAATCATTACTCCAAAGAAAAAGAGCAAACCAACCTGGGTTTATGATTTGAACATCTCCTATCAATGCTGTCAAATAGTGCTTAATGGTACTCTAGACAAGAAGTGTCTTGACAGACGAATGTGATGGCAGAACTTTGAGTAAAATACTTGGTTATCTGTTTATTCACAGTACTTACCAAGTCTGTGTTTGCAAGGCTGTATGCAAAGGAATATTCTGAGTTATTAAGAGCTGCATAATGGTACGTCTGAAATAAAATGAAATATTCAAGAAATAATCAACATCTTCAGAAAGAGTTGACATGTAGAAGAATATTTTAGGACAGCACATAATAAATTGAGTATTCAAGAGAAATTGTCTCATGTTGGTTTACATTTGTATCAACTTTGATCAAAATTTGTACATAGACCAGGAAGATATGGAGTGGACACAATATAGGGATGGATGGACAGAAAGAAAAGTACAGATAGATAGACAGGGAAATTCCCTATATACCCTCTAAACTTTGTTTGTGGGGGTGGGATGGGGTATAAGCTTAAAATTTTTATTCTAGCTGCAAGATGAACCTGAAAAATTAACCACCAGCACTTTTTCAATCCTAAATCCGATATCATTTCCCCCCGCCCCCCCATTACTCCTTTACAGATCACAGCACCTTTCAATATCTCAGTTGAAATCCCACTCCTCCTGATACTTGGGACAGGTCCTAGTGTGAGAATGATTGTCAGTTCACTTGATGAAGGTCAGTGGTTTTCACCGGGCACTCTGGATTCCTTCTCCATGCCTGAAATGACCACCTTGATATAAATCAAAGAATCTTGACTGGAGTGCTTTCGTTTTCATTCCTGGTAGTGAAAATAGCCATTTGCTGTTAATTTCTCAGAAATTCTTTCAAAAAGTAACCACTTTTAATAAATTTTTGAAAAAGTTTTTAAAAGGACTTAATAATATTTTGACAAATGCTAAAAATTTTGCTTCTAATAATTTTGAAATTGTGAAAACATAGCTTGGACATAAAACTTCATTACTCCACTCAACTCCCGAAGTAGTCCTTGATATATTGTTCTTACCCTAGGTTGTCCATCTTTTGCCTTTTCAATCTCTAATCTGCCAGCTTTACCCTCTCTCATATTTTTCATTATAATCTGAAACTCTTCCGGTTTAGCATCCTTATCCTGTTCTAACTGTGATATTGGTATGAAAATTGGGTCTTCTAGTAACTAAATGAAAAATTATAAGTTAAAAGTTAGATACTGCAATTTCGAAAAAAAAAAAACAAAACATTATCTGCATTATCTTTTATCTTCAACCATTGACCGTAAATGTCGGTAAACAGGATGTAGATGTTTAGCAGACTTGAAATCAGTGCTTGGGGCTTGGGACCTCATACTTTACTCGCATACAAAATCTCAAGTGTTTGTGTTAAGTATAGTTGCTGAGAAAACTGTTAAGAAAATTTTTGTTTTGGATTGACATAGGTTAACCAGTATATCCCCCTCCCCTTTTCTTTGAAGTAGGAATATAAAAATGGAATGATGAACACAGTTAAATCATATTATAGCATATATAAGAAAATAGGAAATTGTCCTCTAATTTTGTATGTGTATAACATGTGATTTTCTGAAAGTGAAGAGCATGCAGGCAGAGAAAAACATCGAAATATAACACAAATCTTAAAATATTTCCATTGACATCTTCATCAAAACTCAGAACTACAAATTTAAATACAGAAATGGTAACCAGGTTATGGAATACCACTGCATGAACATGACTGAGAGTGCACACATTTGTGTGTCCATTGTTAAAGTTTTAAATAAAATTGTTCTACTAGAATGTTAAGATGTGGTTGTTTATACTAGTATATAAAAATAGAGAAAGGCAAAACTTACATTAGTACTTGGTTTAAGTTTAGGGTGAAAGATTGTCTCCCCTTCTTTATTGATCAAGAATGAGTATACACTTCCCCATTGATGTTTAGTTAGAAAATTCTCTATTTCATCTAAAGTAGCATCCACACCCACAACTCCAATAGTTCTGAAAATAAGAAAATAAAACTTAACTCCTGTGAACTGCACTGTATTTGTCTAAATGTTATTTGTGGCAGGCTGGACTTGACAGGTGGCTTGATAGCTCAATCGGTGTCCCACTAGTATTGGGAAGATCCTGGGTTTGAGTCCAAGTTTGGTCGCTGCATTTTTTCCCTTTCCTGTTACATATTTATCAGAGTCCCAGGCATATCAAACTGTGTATTTTCCACACAAAAATAGACTTAAATATGGTAATTTTTCAATGCAATACAGTAGACACTCGTGGAAAATGAAAACAGAACAACAATTATTTTGAATCTGGTCTAGATCAGAAATATTGACTCTCCTGCATATTTTATTTCCCTTGCATTTTTTTTCTTATTTTTACATTATTTTCAATGGAAGAAGCCCTAGCACAAGTGAGTCAAATAAGGTCCTAAAGGTGTTTGACTGAGTCAAGGTCCAGTTCAACAGATGTTTGAATAGCTCACAGTTCCATTGAGACAGGTGCATGAATGAACTTGACAGGTTGATTTCAAACAGATGTTTGACTGGGTCAAGGTTCATGCAGATCTGACAGGTATTTGACTACCTCAGGGTTCTATTCAAACAAGTTCCACTTTAACAAACATAATTATACTCACTTTTCTGTAACGGCACTGATGACCGGTATGGCATGTGTAACCATGATTCCTAATCCCCAGGCGTCCAAGTACGGTGACGTCCATAAGGCCTCGGTACTCTTGGCGTTTGACGACAGGAAATCAAAGTAGTTACTCATCTGAGATATGAGGTTTTCACCAGTTATTAATTTTTTCATACTGCCATTGTGATCACATGCCAGTTTACCAGGAAAATGTTCTGCATCATCCTGTATCAGGTAGCTGAAAATTCTAGACTGAAATAAACAAGAAACAAGTTGATAAAATAAGATGACTTTGAGGTTTTTTGTTGTTGTTTTTTTTTTTAATTTTTATATTTCTCTTCATTTTCAACACAATTTAACATATATTCATCATAGTATACATGTACAAACATACGGGTATATGGTTAATTCTAACATGATCTGCGTTTTTCTTCACATGAAACATGAAAACATGAAGAGGGCCAGCCGTGGTATAATAAATGATATACTCATTGCTGTTCCATTTTAATGACGTACTCCTTTGCATATATTATGACGTCATGCTATGTTCCATGAACAATGGTTGTGATGTAATTTTCATTCATAAATCATTTATTTCAATGGAGGCAATCTCAACAGCAAAATTGTTTCAATGGACCTAATAGATAGAAAAATGTATTTCCGAAGAAAGAGTTCGCAATGTTTATTTTCAATTATTTTGATCCAAGTTATGTTAGAATTGAAATGATTAACATTTACCCGTGGTATATCGTCGAATACACGGGCCGTTGTTAACATGCGGCGAATATAACACTCAGTGGCAAGCCACCTCGTGATACATTCTTCCGCATGTGTATTATTCAACGATATACCACGAGTAAATGTTGATTATTTCTTAAATAACATAAAAAGTTGTTAGTCAACACATTAAAACTTATACATTCTCACTGAGGAAATAATTAATACGAAAAAAAGTGTGTCAAGTTTTGCCTGACAGTCTGACAAAAATCAAACAAATTCTATTTGAAAATAGACCAAGCTGCCAGGTCATAGTTGCACTATACGAGACTTCGTCCAAAATTTACTGCCTCAATGCATACTTTTACTTAAAGAATTTATTTTCCAATAATTTCCTGGAAACTATCCCACATTGATCTAATAGATTCTGCTTTTTAGGGGTACATATAAACAGAGAAAAGTTCAATATTTCTATTGAATTTTAGAGCATTCAAAGCTATTGTGAAATTTGGCTTTTGTGTCTTTGAGGTTTAGCAGTCTCCAGCACCAGTTTATGGATCAGAGCACTTCCCATCACTTTGGTTCAAATCACACTTGGGGCTGATCCTGTGCAAGAACGTTTGTCCGTTTGCTTGCGGAAGGTTGTGGTTGTCTTTGGGTACTCAGGTTTTCTACATCATCCCTGAACTGACTGCATCCATATAGGTAAAAGAATCTTGATTGGGAGTTAAAATTCTATCACCCAACTCACTAAAGATTATTTTAAGACGTAACAAGACGTGGCAAGATTGTGGAAAATAACTGGTATACCTTTGTAATATCTCAAGAAATTCTGCTACATGTAATAGTTACCTTAGGTTTCAAGTACTTGTCTGCTATATCTACTGTTGACCACACCTTTGTCCAGTTGTATCTACATACTGGGCCTGGTACATAACCACTTCTTGTATAATACCCTGTAATTAGAATAACAACAAGGAAATTCAGTGAATTACTATCAAACACCATGTTTAGATTTTTTTTAATCAATGGGCAATAACTTCAAGGAAAATGAGCAAACCAACTTTCAAGGAAATTCAGTGCATTACTATCAAACACCATGTTTAGATTTTTTTTAATCAATGGGCAATAACTTCAAGGAAAATGAGCAAACCAACTTTCAAGGAAATTCAGTGCATTACTATCAAACACCAGGTTTAGATTTTTCAATCAACAGGCAATAACTTCAAGGAAAATGAGCAAACAAACTTTGCACCAAGTGCTTCATAGTTTTGGAGAATTACTGAAAAAACAAGAAGTGTCTTGATGGAGAGACGGAAGGTCGTAACTTTGAATTAAATCTCTTTCTCATTTATATATGTTCTTTGATTTAACACAGATCTTTTCAACTAGAGTTTTGTTATTATGTTTACCCAATTTTTGAAAATTTGTCCATTTGTTTTTGTTTTTGGTTTTTTTTTAAATCCTGGGCAAAAAGGACCCCATCCAATAAATTTCTGGATTGAAAACTGAAAATAGTTTATCATACTTAATTTCAATATCTTATTCCAAAATTTCTATCTCACCTATTTTAATGGAGTGAAATGACAAGATTGGTAACAACCAGTAGGAGTATGAAAGAGTTATCTCCCTTATGACTGCATATTCTTTGAGAAAGGCACTATTGTATATTAGTTTTTCACTTACCAGGGCCACATCTAGTATTTTCCCCATCTGTGTCTTTACCGTCTGTAGCAAATATAATTATAGACTGACAACCAGTCCTGGGTACACTCCTCAATAGTTCATAGGCCTTCTCAAAACCCTTTCTGGATTAATAACATCAAAATTTATTTCATTAAAATTGAACCTTTCCAATGTCATGAATGTGCCGAGTACAAAAAAACAATTAACTTTATATTTTAGTCACAATCAATAAGCATAGTCAATTTAAATGAATGAAAACAATTATCAGATATCTAACATATGTCAAAATAGGGAGGGGCCTTGCAATTGGTGGCCCAGTGGTCTAAATGTGTGTTTACTTTACAGTGCTTCTTTCTGCTTTGGTTCAAATCCCAATCTTGCACATTATAGTAGTGTAAGAAAGTTTATAAGTTGACTTGCTAAATGTCAATGGCTTTTTCCAAGTTATATAGCCCCCCCCCCCAACTTATCACCTCAATATGCATAAAAAAATCTTTACTGGGGCATACAATACCATTACTCTACACCATTCTACTTAAATGTGAAGTAGTGAAAATAATGTAAATGGATATGTAGTTTTGATTACAAGTATTCGTATTTTGGAAAGTTCAATTTTCCGTTGATTTTCATTTTTTAAAATTGAATAACCGGTAAATAAACATAACCATTAACCTTCCAGAACAAAAATTAAAAGGGATATATGTACTATTAATCATGAAATTTTCATGTCAGTAAATTTTTTATGAGACATCATTTCAATATGTTGGCATTTTTTTATTTTCAAGTTTTTGGATAATGGTCAGTGAAAATGCAAGTGAATGATATCAACATAATCAAAATAAAATACTCTAAAGACTTTATAGAAAGGTTGAGAAGTCATTTGGGACTGAAAAAGGTGGACTCTATTCACATTAGCCAGGTGGACTTTATATACAGGGTCATTATATAGTAAAATCCATTGGGGATACTTCAGACCAGTTGTTATAGACAGGTGGACTTTATATAGAGGTGGACTCTATAGCAGGTTATACTGTATTCACAAAAGTTAATTTTCGCAAATTTATTGGATGGAGGGTTGGAAGGGCAGAACTTTAATATCCATCATTTTCTTAGATAAAAACTGAAAAGAGATCAAGCACCCTTACATTGTTAGCTATACCTACTCTAATTCACTTGTACCACCAGGTTTTAACTTCTCTATTTTCTCTATTAGATCTTTCCTATGAGCAGTTGTAGCTGGTACCATGTTGTTTTCCTGGCAACTTAAAACTGAGGTCTGGAAATTTTTCCACCTATCAAAATAAAAACATTAATTATGATGCATGTATACGGTATACAGTCAATCTGTCTATAAAGGCCACACCCAAGGGAACCAGTAACCAGAGGCTCAGTGTGGCTGAGCCTGTATCGCTCACCTGACTAAAAGGCTTTTAAAGCAAATTTGTATTCCAGTGATGAACAAATGCACTGTTTATATCAGACAGAATGGCTAAGGAAATCACTGTAGAA
The DNA here is from genome assembly GCA_021292105.1 of Anadara kagoshimensis. NCBI lineage: Eukaryota > Metazoa > Mollusca > Bivalvia > Arcoida > Arcidae > Anadara > Anadara kagoshimensis. The sequence continues at coordinate 41,870,715 of CM037860.1, read as the reverse complement.
CTATATGTACCATTCACAGTTTTTTGAATCTGATTAAAATCACATCTCTCACTTGTTCCCCATATATGCTTTTCCCATAGGGTCCAATGTTAAACTATGTTCTGTATTACGGCCATGTTTTAGGCGGATCTGAAAAATTTCGGCAATCTAAGTAAAGAACCATCCATACATCATTCCTGTAAAGTTTGATTCAATTTGCTTTAGTAGCTTCAAAGCAAATAGCAAATATATGCTTTTCCCATAGGGTCCAATGTGAAACAATGTTCTCCGCTGGCAGCCATGTTTTATGGCAGATCAGAAAAATTTTGGCATTCTATGTAAAGGACCTTCTATACATCATTCCTGTAAAGTTTGGTTCAATTTGCTTCAGTCATTTCTGAGGACATAGTCAAAAATGCGTTTTTCCCATAGGGTCCAATGTTAAACTATCTTTTGCGCTGGCAGCCATGTTTTTTGGCCAATCAGAAAAAATTTGGCAATCTATGTAAAACGACCTTCTATACATCATTTCTGTAAAGTTTGGTTCAATTTGCTTCACTAGCTTCAGAGGAGATAGCATATATATGCTTTTCCCATAGGGTCCAATGTTAAACTATCTTCTGCGCTGGCGGCCATGTTTTTTGGCAGATCAGAAAAATTTTGGCAATCTAAGTAAAGGACCTTCTATACATCATTTCTGTAAAGTTTGGTTAAATTCGCTTCAGTCATTTCTGATGAGATAGCCAAAAATTCGTTTTTCCCATAGGGTCCAATGTTAAACTATCTTCTGCGCTGGCGGCCATGTTTTCAGGCAGATCAGAAAAATTTTGGCAATTAAAGTAAAGGACTTTCCATACATCATTCCTGTAAAGTTTGGTTAAAATTGGTTCAGGGGTTTCAGAGGAGATAGCCAAAATGTGAAAAGTTTACGGACGGACGACGGACGCCAAGTGATGGCAAAAGCTCACATGGCCTTTAGGCCAGGTGAGCTAAAAATGACATTTATTGGCAGGTGGCCTTTATATACAGGTTCAAATACAACATTTAATATGAATAAAGAACAATTGGGATACAATTTTACTGGCCTTTATAAGCAGGTGGCCCTTATATAGAGGTGGCCTTTTAGGCAGGTTGGACTGTATAGTCTCATGTCATAAAAGTATTTTTAACCAAAAAACTCCATACATTGATTTAAAAGTTACCTAACATTTAAAGGTGTTTGTCACTCCATGACCCCATGACAATCAAGAGGGTCTGCAAGTCTCACTTGAAATCTATTATTTTATATCTGGATATGATGAAGTATTCCCTGTAGTCAGAGTAGCTCAGTTGGTAGTGCTTGCTCCGTAAGTGGTAGATCCTGGGTTCGAACCCCAGCCCGGTCTGACCCAAGATTTAAAACATGGGTATTGACTGTTCTTTTGCCAAGCACTGGCCATAACGAAATGAAAGTCACAGTTCTTTCGGATGGGAACTTAAAATAAATGAGGTCCCGTGTCTTGGTAGGCTTGGCATAATGAAGAACCCTGCTGTATAATGCCATCAGTGCAATGCACAGGCAAAATTTCTGCACCTTCGTCTATAGCTGGCAACATCTCGATATAAGTGAAATATTCTTGACTGGGAAGTTAAACACCATTACTCTACTATTCTTAGTCAGAGAACAGATCTTTCCCTCATATTGACAATCTTTTTGGAATGGTGTTTTATGCCTCTGTTTACATTTTTTTGAACTTATATGGAGGCAGTCAGTTAAGTAATGGTGGAAGAACCAGTGTGCTGGGAACATGTTATGGGTTAAACAACAATTAACAAAACTTTACTTACTTTCCAACTTCATCCCAGTGACTGGCTCTGGCACAAATTACATTGACATAATCTTGTTTGGTAAGTGTATTTATCACAGTTTTAGCCACAGCTTGTGCAATTGTAAACTTTTGTCCTTCTAATGACAGACTGAAATAAATAAAACATCAAGTAACAACATAAAGTCAAACCTATCTATAAAGGCCACCCAAGGGAACCAATAAAAGTGAACTTAACGGGCAGGTGGCCTTTATATATAGGTTCAAATAAAATGAATAAAGAACAATTGGGATACAATTCTACTGGTCTTTATAAGCAGGTGACCCTTATATAGAGGTGGCCTTTAAGGCAGATTGGACTGTATCAAGCAAAGGGGAAGTAAAAAGGGAGGGAAATGGTAGTACTCTGATCTATAGCCCAACGTGTAACCCTAGTTGGGTGATATCACTTTGAGATTATCCATTGTAGCTAAAAGTGGTACAGTCAAACCTGTCTATAAGGACCACCCAAGGAAACCAGTAAAAGTGGCCTTTATGGGCAGGTGGCCTTTATATACAGGTTCAAATAATATGAATAAAGACCAATTGGGATACAATTCTACTGGCCTTTATATAGAGGTGGCCTTTAAGCCAGACTGGACTGTAATACAGTATAAATATATTAAATGGCTACTTTTCATTACAGCTCACTGTATAAAGGTGTATTGTCAGCCCCATTGTATTCTAACAGTGGACCAACTTGTTTAGTATCATCCCTTTATTATAAAGAAAAGGGGCCTAAAAAGTTGTCTTAATACACAGGTGGTCTTTATAAAGAGGTGATTACAATAGCAGAGCAGGTTAACTGTATAATATAAAACAAACATACTAATCCATGTCCAAATCACAATACAGAAGGAAAGTAAAAACTGAAACTGACAAGTTAGGTTAGACATGTGAACTTCCACCAGGGAAGTGATGTGGCTTCTTTAAAAAGAAATGGTTATAAGAGATAAACTCAAACAAATTTTGATTTATATATTAACTCACCTACAGTCTAATATTATTACAACATCTTTGGGTCCACTTGTAGCAGCTATATACCAGGGCCGCAATCTGGGATCATAATCATTATAAAATCCTGCAAAATTTGTAGACCATTCTCTTCCGGGATATATCCTCACTATGCCTGATGTAGAGCCAAAATACTGCCATCTAGAGGAGGACAAGAAGTATTAATTACAGTCAAACCTGACAGATGATAATGGGGTTTAGCGACTTTGTAAATAAGATAGCTGTTACATCTTATGGTTCCACTACATAGTTTTTCCTCCATAAGTGGGAGGTCATGGGTTGGAACCACGACCTGGTCTGTCCCAAGACTTGAAAGTGGGTATTGACTGTTCTTTCGCCAAGCACTCGTCATTACGAAATGAAAGTCACTGTTCTTTCGGATGGGAACTTAAAATAAACGAGGTCCCGTGTCACAGTAGGCTTGGCACGAGAAAGAACTCTGCTGTATAATGCCATAAGAACAACATACAGGCAAAATTTCTGCACCTTCACCTATAGCTGGCGACATCTTGATATCAGTGAAATATTCTTGACTGGGGTGTTAAACACATTACTTAACTCAATACAACATAGTTTTTCATAATGTATAAGGCAAGTAATTGTTTAATTGATCAGCGAGCATCTGGTTTATGGCCAATGTTATTATAAATTATAAATACGTGTATTAATCCAGACTGACCAATCAAATTTATTTATTAGTCCAGATTGGTACATTTTTAGTGTGCAAGGTTGTCATCTAGGTAGTTTTTTATTGTTAAGTGTTTGATTTTGGTACAATTTCCATACAAAAAGTCCAAATTTTTAGTAATTTTAATTAAAATCATCAAAACGGGAAAAATCTGTCTAATTTGACCTTTTCATTTTATCCATCCATTCATCCGTTTACAGTACAAATTCATCAAACACGGATAAATTCGTCGAATTGGTCACCCTGCATATCTCAACAGTTCAGTGCTTAAATGTTTGCCAGCTCTACCTCAAAATTGATGATAAGGTTGTGGTCGTTATGAGATTTTGAGGGCTAAATGTAAATCTTCTAAAAGTGCAGGGGCTTTGGTGAATAAGTGGTCAAAAACACATGCTTAGTGATCGCAGCATATCTCACCGTCAAGGTTTGAATCCCAAACGGGACATATCCTAGTGAGAGAAAGTTTGTCAGTTGGCTTGTCAAAGTTTGGTGGTTTCTACTGGGCAAACCAGTTTCCTCCACTATTCTTGAAACTGACCACCTTGATAGATCTATGAGATTTATGCTAATTCAAATCCATGGTTAATCTACGCAAATTATAATGCACATGCTTAAATTTGTACATAATAAAATCAATATGTTTACAAATCATTGTGTTTTTACCTAATTAGTTAACTGACCTTATTAACGGATCCTCTCTTTTGTTTTGTTTAAACACCTCCTCTAGACCAGCAGTAAATATAACACTACTTATAGTTGTATTATCATCTCTCGGCACCTCATCGGCGATCTTTATTGTAGAATGATTCCAGCTTACTTCTTGTTTAAAGTACCTGTAATACAATCAAACATAAATACATGTATAACACTACTAAAAGTTGTATTATCATCTCTCGGCACCTCGTCCGCTATCTTTATTGTAGAATAGTTTCAGCTTACTTCTTGTTTAAAATATCTGTAATATAATTGTACAATGAAAATAATTTCCTTCTCCAGGGAACAAAACACAGGTCACCCACATGTAAAGCAAGCTCTCTCTATGATTTCTCCAAAAAAGTTACCAAATTAAGTACAGACCTGCCGAAAGTTTAACAACTAACTAACAAAAAGGAGTCAAAGCCCGGCTGTCAAGTGGCCAAAGGATAGATAGCCAGTGACCAAAAAGCTGCCGAGAGATGGATAGCGCCTGCCAAAAACCGACGTTAATGGCGGACCGAGATGAACTGCCAATTCTACCCTAATTCGTTAGCACAGTGTTAAAATTTTGACAGTAGTACCGTCTTTTTACCTTTATATAGTACATATTATACCATATTAATAGAATCTGTCACCTGTTTGTGACCGATACTGTATGATCTCAGTCGAGGGTGATGTGATGTAACATATACCAATCGAGGCTGTGCCAAGTTGGGATTGTTACATCACATCATCCGAGACTGAGATCAACCCGTATCGGTCACAAACAGGTGATAGATTCTATTTCTCGTACCATTAAAGTGTTTATAACTGTGATACATACAAAACAAAACATGTACCCTCTTGGGGTCTCTTGCATTCCTTTGGGCACCTAATGCATTGTACAAATTCGCCCTTTGAAAATAATCCTATCGACAACTCTTCAAAATTTAAAAATATCAACGATTTGTATTCAATGCAAACATTTCTGACAATGAAATATTTTGAATGAAAAGTAAAATAAAACACATATTTGAAAAAATCAATAAAGAAACGCTTTGTTTTGATGATGTCAAGCACAATGATCAGATACGTCATCCTGATTGTTCAATTGTCATGCGAGGCTGGACAAGACAGAAAAATCTAGCACTGGTGTGTGCGTGAGATTTTCCTGTTCGAGGTACGAGAAAGCTTTATCACTACATTACACCCCTCCCCTTAAATTTAGTTCAACACAGTGAATTATGCATTAGAAAGGTACTGCCTGTAATTGGTTCTCATTGTTTTGAAAAGAAAAGAATCCAGAGAATAAACAAATACAAATGTTTTTAATATAATAGTTTTTAAGAAAGTATTTTTATTTATAAACAAATTTTTAATATAGGCAAACAACATTGACCTGTCCGCTTGACCTTTTATTAGAAATATTCATATGGGAGGATCTATCTAAAACATAGGTAGTGTTAAGATCCAAGTTAATACAGACACAGTAGTGTACAGGTGTGCTCTATGAGGTGAATATATTTCATGATGTATACAAAATTAACACCTGTGCTCCCTATACATGGATGTACTTGGTCGGTGATAAATATTTAAATGAAAGGTCAAGCGAACAGGTCAAAGTTGTTTACCTATACTAAAACATTTTTATTATGTTATTGTTTAGATGGTAATGTAAATTCTGTAACATACTTACGGAATAAATGTTAGATCATTTGGCAGTCTCTTTGGTATGTCTGAATCATAGTAAACTGAACTGTCTAGTTCAGATATTTTTTCAACACCAAGAGTTTTATTTTGCAGGAAAAATTCATCATAGATTTCCTGAATTCTTTTGGCTAATCTCTGAAAAACATAATCACATTACAAGAAATTTTAACTTCTCAGTTATTCACCATAACAGTTTGTTGCACTTTCTATCTGGACATGCAATAGGTGCAAAATTTGTAACTTTTCTCTATCATAGGTAAAGGGGGAAAATTTCATGTGGGTAAAATTTTCACTTATTTTTTGATAAAGAAATTACCACAAATGTGTCTACCAAACAGGTCAATATATCATAATATGTGACGCGCCACGACAAAAGGTGCAATTCGGCAAATTTTTCGAAAATGAGATTTTTACTGAAATTAAATGTTCCTAATATAAATAATCAAAATCCAAAATTTTTTGTTTGTATGACATTTATAAGTATGGTAATTATGACGTCAAACATGTTGCACAAAAAGCAGTAAAAATCCCAATTACGTCATATTTAATCTTCTATTTGACGTCAAAACTTTATTCTTCATTAGGTCGTGGGCACGTTACGTCTTGGAATTGGGGGCGTACAAACAGTCTAACATATTTATAGAGATAGTTTTGTCTTGTTGTGCTTAACCCTGATGCTTGCATAACGGTTGGCTGGTTATTTCTGTCAAACTGAGCCAGTGGACGTTTGTAGATGACAACGCGGTGTTCATTTGCTCCAACTTCTTTTTTAACATAAACAACTCCTGGATCTTCATCTGTAAATCTGAAGTGTTGATACTGTTGTAAACCCTTGATAGCTTTATAATCGGTGGCAAAAAAAGTTTTCCAGTTAAACCACCGCCACTGATAACTGCCATCTTCATTGCGATATGTCACCGAAGTGTTGGATACACTTGACTTGTTAACTAACTGGGCTACATGCTGAATAGTATCTGCGTCATTCCGTCTATAATGTTTCTTTACATGGGCAAAACCGCTATCAATAAGACACCTGAAACATAAAAAGTTATGACTAGAGTCTGAATTAAAAAATCACCGATTCTATAGTGATTAATGTTTCTTAGACAATTTTAAACTACACATTAATAAACGTACACAAATTAATTCTCCGGATTAATTCTGCTATATTTTGTTGATAAAATAGAATTCTTCAACCTATGAAAAACTATATTCAGATCGCCAGAAGTTTACATGAGACTTTGACAGTTGTTTCCTTTATTTACAATATTGTCATATACCATTTTTTGAATGTATTTTATGATTAAATTCAAAAAATGGTATATGACAATATGGTCATTATTGATATCTGCATCGTACAACATCTTAAATATAAATACTAGTATACCTTGCATGTCCTGCTATTTGCATCATGTACGTGATTTGTTTGTGGAGCCCCATCATCACCCGCCAGCAAAGGTACGCCATTACATATTTGTTTTTATTTTGCCCTGTGTTGAAAGTAAAACAAAGATAATATTTTTCAAAAAATATCTAATTGAACACGGGGTATTGTTGTGTTTATCAACAGATTGAGTGTAGTTTATAAAAAAAAAACTATATCCCTTTCCATGGAAAGGTCTACATGTACCAGCTATCGCTCACTCGCCAGAAAATTACGGAATTTAAAATAACGAAATAAGAAAGATGAGTGCATGTAACAAAATTCATATAATAGATTTTAATATTCAATACCTCCACAGTTGTCAGCATGAATACCACATTCTTTTTCCCCATAGCCAAAGTTGTGAAATGAATGGTGTATCATTGAGATTACTGCATTAGGCCCATGTGAATTCGCTCCATCTTCTCCTGAAATAAGTTAAATTGGGGTACAATATTAAATACTTTGCTACTATTTTGCTTTAAAACGGAATACTTCGCTTTTGTTTCGCTTTTATCCAGAAATTGACCCTAACTGTACATGTTATGATGGCATATAATTTGCCGTTTATATTTATTTATTTATTTCATTATTTTTTTTAAATTGTGGTTCTCATAATTCATTATCAAAATTCAACTAGCTAATTAAACAGATTTGTAACATATTAGTTATTTGGTACTGAAAGCATAATAAATGCATGACATTTGTGTAAATTTCATGGTTGAGAGAGAGAGAGATATATATATACCTATAGTCTGGCTCTCATCAAACAGGTAGTTATATTGCATTGGTACACCATCTAATCGGACTCCAAATAAGAACACTTTTAAAGGTGACACAAAGTAAATAGGACCCATTTGTCTTGAACTGTGAGGAATAGTCAAGTTTTTTGAAAAGTCAAAGGTATAATGCATTTTCTTGTAGCATGTTGAAACAGGTGGTATAACTCCAGGTGGTCTAACAACTCCGTGAAGCTCATCCAGTGACTCTCTTATGCATGTTGCATATACAGTACGCTCTGTCTGACATTTCTCAAGATGTATTTTGAATTCAGAAGTTGAAACGAGCTTGTCTTCGTCAGACGTGGCATCCTGGATACGTCTACGAAAAATCTCACATTTCTGACAAACATCGTCACGGGGTGTACTAATCTTTATATGCGGACAGCATTTTAGCCATATGTCCTTAAAGATGACAGTCCTACAGACCTGTCATTAGAATTTGAACATGCTTCCTCATATATGTGAAAAATATTCAGTTTGGTGTCAGAACACGGAAGAAAAATTGACGGCAAGTTATTCACACCGCGTGGTGCTGCTGGCTGTGGTAGGCCGAAATCGTTACTGTATCCAATAATAAAATCCACAACCCGCTTAGTATCTTCATAATTAAGAGAGTGTTTTGGTTTTCTACCAATGTTACCATGCTGTCTAGGAACTGGTCCATTCTTTTCAAAATGTTTTTTTAATGATCTCAATGTTTTTTCACCAATGTCGTAGATTTGTTTGAAGCAATTTCTACATACACTTTTCCCTTGAAATGTATAATTATTACGGATCATTTTCCGTTTCCCTGTTTTTGTACAACTGCTTTCATTTATTGGTCTCATCACACCCATTATGTACATATCTTTTTTGTGTTTAGACAGTTCTTTTATTGATAACACATGGTCACTCACACTTAATTGGTCAAATTGTTTCATACAATTACACGATTTTTCAGAACCGTTTCCAATATTGAAAACCACCTCGTCATCATCATCATCATCAACCACATCATCATTATCATCATAAGCAGTAGCCCCATCAATTTCAGTATTTCTACCTAAGGGAAAAGAATCCTTGTTGTTTACACACTGGGTGACATTTGATTGTACAACACTAACAGAATTATCGCCATCACCATCACTGTCGGTCTCAGTATCAATATCTTCTGTATAGAGATCTATAGATTTGGAACTTGCATACTGCTGACAGGTACCTTTATCTGTTATTCCAAAATGCTCATTAAACTGTTTGTCAATCTCCTAAAACAGTAAGTGATATATTCACTTTTTTTTAAAGCATAGTTTCTAAAAAAAATCGTCATTATTTTGTAAAATATTTTTAATTTTCAAATGTGTGTTTTATACATCATTTGCTGTAAAAGAAGTCGAACTGTTTGACACCCTCTAATAGTATCTACAATCATACCATTAGATATTCACTTAAGTATCCGTTCAAAGTCGGGAGATTTATAATCAGTGGCCTCAAGATCGGCTTTTCTTTTTGCCCTCTCTTATTGAGCGATCGATCTGTGTTATTGACGTGTTCTTGAATGCGTTGTTCATGTCAAAACGCATATTTTTCAGATACAAAATGAAAAGTTTCTCGCTCTGTGGACAAGTTTTCCAAAGTGCGCTAACGGATCAAAGCGGATATCACAACATAAAGTACTAATCCCATTGCCGCCCAGGCTATCTGATCGAATAATTCGAATCATACTCTATCAATTCCTGTGTGAGAAAGTTTGTCAGTTTATATGCCGTAGACAGACGACTTTTTCCGGACATTCCGGTTTTCTCCACATCGCAAAAGTAATTGGTTATCGATGCAAATGCAATAACCTTGACTGATTCGTACAGCAGCATCAATCTGTTTCACTCAAAAAAATGTTCTTCATAGAAAATATTATCATCAATAAATAAAACAAATATTTTTATTTATTTATTTATTTATTTATTTATTTATTTATTTATTCGATAAATAAATAAATTGATTAATAAATTTATTAGTTTTTGTCCTAAATAAAATTATTGAGTTATTTATATCTTATCGGAGATATCATAATTAAAAAAATTAATTAAGATTAATTATTTTATTTAAAACAGTAATTACAATTAATTTGACCAGATATAACTCATGTCTTTTAAGGCTGGATGTTATTATTTTATGTAATAATTTAATTTATAACATGTGACACGTAAATAAACTATATGAACTGATGAACTGAACTTTAATTAGAATATTCAACAAATATCTCGTCAAATTAATTAATTAATGTTTTAAATAAACAGTTAATTAATTAACCATTATCGGACATTCATGATTCATCCCTTCCAGAGCCCCATAAATATAAACATCGGTGTGAGAAACTGTGACGCTGAGTTCAACCATGACATGATCTAGATATGTGATGAGAATGGTCATTTCCAAATGTTCTGGGGTAATGCATGGTAATAATTTATGTTACATGAAAAATGGGACATAAAAGATCACCCTTCATTGGAATAAGATTATAAATAAAATTGTTTTGGCAATCTTTGGTGTGTTGACAGGTTTGGCATAGCGTAGTATCATTTGTTTACATTGACAACAATGGCAACCAAGTTGCTTGACTTTTCCGGAAGGTTTTACTAGATCTAGATGATTAAATTTTGATACTGTATCATAGGGTTTTGTTTTCATTCCATAAATAAGTTAATTAAACATTAAAACTAGAAATGATCGCTCTTATTTACAATATCTGAGAGGACCGGAAATTTGTGAATGGCCAACCCGAATGTTTGTTTACATCGGCGATATATCCCATTGTGGTGAAATGTTGAGTGATAGCAATCAAGCAAATAAAATATATTTCAGGGAGAAAAATTGTCATGCAAATAAGTATTTTTGTCTTTGATTGTTAATACTTGCCTCCAACAAATCCATCGTTGATTAAAACACCAGAAATACAAACAACGAATGGAAACGTACACGTAACTTGACGTACAGTTGAACCTGTTCAGCAGACAACACGTTGAGGCAACCCGCCAAAAAAAATCGATGTTGTTTTACGTCATTTTCTCGCATTGTGACGTAAAATCTGAATTGTACCTTTTGTCGTGGCGCGTCACATATATAGAATATACACCCACTTATATTGGTTACACAAAAATAACATCTATGTGGTTTACCAGATTTCAGAAATCGTGAAATTTTCACCCTGCAAAAATAATCCCTTTACAGTATGTTACAGTGTTTAGCAGTTTAACATTTCATTCTGGACAAAAAGTGTTAGACCTCTAGTTAGAATTCTCTATCTTGTATCATAGGTACATTAAGGTAGGTCAGTTGGTACAGTGCTGGCTTCATATATGGGAAGTCAAGGTTCAAACCCTAGGTGGGTCCGACCAAGAGTTGAAAATAGGTACCGGTAGTTACTGTTCCTTTGCCAAGCACTCAGCATCTAGGAAATGAAAGTCACATAGTCCTTTAGAAGACACCTTTAAAATTGATGTCCCGTGTCTTCATAAGCATGACACTCTAAAGAACCCTCTCTGCACATTTTAATAAAAATACTGCAAAGGTAAAAAATTCTGGCAATTCACCTATAGCTGGCAATGTCTCAATATAAGTTAAATATTCTTGACTTGGATGTAAAACCCAAGCAACCAACCACCCACCCACCCACCCACCCACCCAATGATAGATTCTATTAGTCTAACTTAGACTCTGGGTCACCTGCCCTTACCATCCCTCGTTTTAAATCGCCATACCTGTGCTGCCTTTTTCTTCCTTTTGAAGTATTCACCTAGATCATCTTTCACCTGATTTACAATATCTTCACCATTTCTTACTTCAAATGTATAATTAGCCTGGTCTAGATATGTCTGTGAATAATCTCTCTTTATTCCATCACTAGCCAACTGTAATTGTTAAAATGTGTAATATAAAATTAAATTTAAACACAAATCTAGGTTTCCAAAAAATTTAAAATTTCAGTAGACAAATTTAAAAAATATAGTATTTTTTTAAGTATCTTTTCACAAATTTGGTAAAATTTGACACAATTTTTCAGACTGGGGATTCTGACAATCAGAAATGGAAACATAGACAAATTTTATGTAGTGTACTGTCCAATATGTCTTAACTAAATAAAAAATTACATACAGTAAAACCTTGTTATAATGCCCCATGATATCTTTGCCAAACCTTTCATCCACACGGTATTCTGAAGTCACTGAGTCTATTTCTTTTACGTTTTTCCTCGAGTCTCCCTAATTTTTTCACCAAATCCCTTTATAACTCCAAAATCTGACTAAACAAATGGTGGCAATGAATCAAGGTTTTACTGTATTGTATTGTTTATCTAGAGTGGTATAATGGTTCTTTTAAGCCTTATTAAGATTCTTTCACTTATGTTGAGACAATCAATTATAGAATGGTGGAGGGAACCTGAGTGCCTGGGGAAAACAATCAATCTTCGTTCAGCAAGCAAACTGACAAGCTTTCTCATACTTAAATGGCAGTAAAATGATCAATGATTTCTTGAAATAGCATAAAGAATTAAGATTATGTGTACATTGTTCATTCAAGGATTTTTCAAAGGGGGACATTTTCAAAAACTTTCCTAAAACACCATAACATCAATATTTTTGCATTCATGTAATGTTGAATATACATGTGCCGCTAAGGCCTTAATTAACAATCGGTTAATTTGGTAAAATAAGGGATCAATGGCCACATGGTCTCTTCTAGAATGAACTATGTACCGATATGTAAATAACTGTAATTCAGTGCACATGGAAAATGCAAGAATAAAGTCATTTTTCCAACAAACTCACAAAAAATTGTCAAAACTTAATACAAAATATACTGACCTAATAGGGAAAAATATTTTTCATTCATGAAAAAGTGAACTTAATTCTGTACATAGAGCAATTTTTTAACTTTTTAACAAAACAACAAATATGACTATGTCAAAATTATCCCTTCTGTACCTTCTTTAACTTAGAACAACTATAAACGTTATGTCATAATTTGAATATTCATGATGATCACACCTGGAAAAAACCCGAGCAACAATGACCTACCTGACCTTAAATGCCCTGATGTAACTTTGAATAAGGCCCAATTGGTGTATAAACTTGGTCAAATTTCCACAATTTTCGCAAAATTTCTCTATGTACAGAAGAACTGAACAATAATGTTTTCAATTAAAAATATAATTTGGTTAGGTCAGTGCATTTTAAATGCATTTTATTGATAGATTAATGGAAACATTTTCAATTAAAAGAAATAAAGAATAAAAACCATGTGCCATCAATTTATGGAAATACAGTACATGTATGTACCGGTATGTAAATTACTCTATGTAATTTGTGTCATCTTTTTGGATTCTTATTCAACCCCGTTATTCCTGATATTACAGAATTTTGTTACTTTCAGATTTTAGTCAAAGTTCAAATTTTGATTGAAAAATAAATTATTTAAACCCCTGTCCCTAAATTACCCCCAGTAAGATTCAGAGGAATGTGTATAAATCCATATCAACTTCATTCACCTGCAAGATATAATTCTGAATTAATATTGCCCAGTTCTGAACATCACCCTCCAGTGTTCCCATCTCATGCTTTTCCTCCCCTGGAAATCTGGCAGACACAACCACCATTATACTCATTGTAATCATAACAGCGATCTTCATTTTGTGACATTTAAATGTGAACTTTCAGTCATCAATACTGCAGGTGCCTGGAGGTTTACTTTCTGTCAAACCACTTACAACATGAGATTTTGTGCATGTACCATTCTGTGGGACTCAATAACAGCATGATATCCCTAGCATGTATGCTGAATTTATGCCTAAAATGTTGAAACAAAAGAAAACATTTCAACATAAATAAATCCAGTTAAACCTGACTCCAATGCAATGTTATTTGAACCTGTATATATAAGGGTCACCTGCCCATAAAGGCAACTTTTTTGGGTTCCCTTGGGTGGCCAATATAGACAGATAAATAAATAAATAAATAAATAAATAAATAAATAAATAAATAAATAAATAAATAAATAAATAAATAAATGGATGGATGGATGGATGGATGGATGGATGGATGGATGGATGAATGAATGAATGAATGAATGAATGAATGAATGAATGAATGAATGAATGAATTTTGAAAGGTACTTAATTTCCTATTTCTCACCCAATAAACCCAATGATTTTAAAATGTTAATGCAAACAGTGAGCATTTGTAGTGAAAATTGTCAAGCTAGAGTCTGGAACAATTTTTAAAAAATACATTATATATTAGTTCTGAAAACTTAAATTGACGACAAGCTATATATATAGAACTGAAAATTCCACCAAAAATTAAAATGAATTTATTTTGAATATATATTATAAACCATGAAAATAATTAAAATATGCCAAATACCCCAATATATCTTTGCAAAGACATGTATAAAATTATGAGAATTTAACACCTGTTCTTATTTGTTAATTTCTTACATGCAATACTATGTAGTTCTAATCCAGTATTCTGACTAAAGGTAGATCTACATCAGCTTTTTGGTTCCCTTACACAGCAGGCCTAGTGATATTATCTGCATACATGCCAAAACAACATATAATTCTCCATCAGCTCCCCCTGCATAAAAAGATACACTGCATCAGAAATGCCTGACTAGTTGGAATGTCAAATGTACTGGAGGAATTGAATACAGGAACAAATCAATAATGAAAAAATCTATATGCATGCAAACAGTGATAAATATTTAGGCCAGCAAAGTGACAATAATTTTTAAAAAATGTGTAATTTATATACTGGTTCTGCATATTTATATACGACTTACACCATTAACGCTTTCTTCTAAATGTAAAAAAAATCATAAAAAATATATAATTTTTATAGAAAATTTGTTCCGAAATACTCGTGACTTTTCGTTAGAGCCGGTACAAATTTATCACGAAGTATTCCGAATGTACTGTAGCAGACAGCCTCATTTGCATACGGTATGTTAAACGAATTTTCATTGGCTGTTTGAAATCTCCGTTTACAAAGAAAATATTTGATTGGTAATCTTATTGTATAGTGCGCACTTTCAATTACGCATATTTCAACAACCACGAGTTCCTGTCAAAACATTGTGAAATTTTGTGAAGCTGACACCTCATTTTTACCAGCTTAAGTCCCATAAATATGTCTGGAATAGTCGAAGGACAGTTTGATGATGCAGATGACGCATGGTAAATGGTTTTAAAACTTATACCACATTTCGATTGAAAAGAATAATTGTGTTGATAATTTTACAAGATACACAGAAGTGTACAAAACAACACGTGGAGATTTCACTGAACAGCTGAATGACAAGCTTACTAATATCTCACAATTTCTTATATATTTGTCTCCTTTTTGGGGTAACAGTTGGCACCTTGCCATAACTTTTTAAGCGTATATTGTTCTCTGTTATTAATAGAAACAAGCGCCTGTGAGTATGATGGTGAATGTTGAAATTAGTCGCAGTCAAACCTTCAATGAGCACATTTTTTAATTTGTCATCTGAAGTCGTTAGTCATTAGTCTTATTACAAACAATTTTCACTGACATCTGTTGTAGTCACTTGCTTATATTGTGGCATTCAGTTCTTAAATGATGGAGGAATCTGTACCAGATGGAAATCTGTGATATATTTGCAAATGTCAAAATGACAAACTTTCTTGCTGTAAGGTATGGTCAGGTAGGATTCAAACCAATGCGATAAGAAGAGCTGCCAGTGTAGTCTGTGAACTGGTGCTTTACAACACTTGTTTTATTGGGCAGATGAGTCCAGAAAATATGCAAAAATATATGCTAATTAAATATGCATATACCTAAGGTCTTTTCAATACAGTATTTTGCCTCAGATTGAATATTATTGTAATGTTTTTGTTTTTACAGGCCAAGCAGTGACACAAAGTCAGAAGACAAAGGCATGCCTCTTGGTGGTAAGTTTAGTTGAATATGTGCAAATGTATATTGTTTAATCTGATAAATGTTAATGATTTCTACCGTTTTATGCAATACAGGATTTCTGGCATATACGATATTTTCCACTTTGATTGTATTGTTCTCTCAACTTCTCTGTCTGCGAATTGTTTGCAAGTCATATATTGACTTGACATGTACTATCAAGCTTTTATGTAATGCTGATGCATAAACAAAATGACATTATTGATTGTGTTGGAGTCGCCAGCCAAAGTTGCTTACAATTCTTGCTGTCCTACCACTACACAAATATAAAATTGATTCTGGGTTGATGCAGAAGTGGTCATTGGTCATGTTGGCCAGTAAGTACCTGCTTAATACAGGCCCATTATATAGAAATATACAATAGGGGATTAGAACTTGTCATTGAAAATGGTGATCGATGAGCCAGGTTTTACTGTATAAACATTAAGAGGTATATTTGTTGATTTCTATTAGATACACCTAGATTAAGTGAGAGAGGATATGCAGAAGTTGATGATTATGATGAGGACTATGATGATGAAGATGAGGATGATGATTACGAGTTTGATTGGGATGGTGGTACTGGAGATTTTACAAAGAAGTATAACTCATTCACATCACAGAAACAACAGGTGAATTATCTGACATTGTGAATATTGTTATACCCCTGTTTAGAAAAAAAGAGGACGGTATACCTATTTACCAGTTTTCTTCCGTCTGTCTGTCGTTCTGAAACAAAAACAGTTTCCTCAGTAACTACTAAACACAGTCACTTGAAATTTTGTAAGATAAGTGACAAGATGTGAAAATAAAACTTAAGTGAATACCCAGTATTTTATTTTTGATAAAATTCACTTTAAGTTATATTGCCAGCCATCTGACAATACTAAAAAAAAGTTTGTGAATATCTTGAAATGATAATTTTTGCGATAATTAATTGGCACAAAAGTTTCACAATTTACAGTGTTTAAGAGTTACCTGTATTACTAGTAGTAAATGATTTGTTGTACATTAGTTGTTCATATCTTTATACATTGAATTTTACAGCCAAATGCCAACATTGCCAAGCAGAGTACCAAGAACATTATGAACCATTTCCAACCTTCTGAGAAGACATTTCATAAATATGTAGAAAAGATTAAAGTTGGTATGACTATTTACTGAATTTATCATGTATGATTACAGTTTGAAGTATTTTATCATCCCTTGAAAGAGGGGGATATTAAATTCAAACTCCAGGGTTCGTACAGGCCTGGAAAAGTCCTTAAATTTTGAGGTTTGCCCTAAAAAGACTAAAAACAAGCCTGACCCTAAAAAGCCCTTGAATTCATCCTGAAGGCCCTAAAAAGCCCTTGAAATTTGCCAATTAGGTGTTGATATTAAGTGGTTGTAATTAGACTGATCAAAATAAATAAATAAATAAGTTACATTGAAATGAGCGATTTAAAGGTACCTGGCCCTCCCAAACACCCAAAATCAACCCCCACTTCAAGTGTTACTATGGACATGTAAGTAACTGTTTTATTGATTTAATTGTCTTTGCACCAATGTTTTTTTTTATAAAATTTTCCCTCTGATTAGGCCTTAAATTCGCAAATTAGGCCCTGAAAAGACCTTAAAAAGTCCTTAAATTTGGAGTCCAAGTGTCTGTACGAACCCTGAACTCCATCCATCCTTCCACCTGTCCGCCCAGATATTTGTCCAGAGTAATTTTCCAAAACTATGAAGCACTTATTTATGAAACATGGTGCAAAAACATCAACATTAATAGGAGATGTGCATTTCACTAACTTGAATTGCTTTGCTCATTTTCCTGAAGAGTTATGGTGATTTGACTGAAAAGTACTGGAGGGGATCCTTGTCCACTGAATTTGCTTGTTCAGACAGGAAATTTCTATTCAGAAGAAATCTGTGTATCCAGCTTATTTCGACAGGTAAATTGAAATTTTGTACTTTTGGCAGTTTTGGGTACCAGTTTGAAATTAAGATTTGGACATGGTTTCAAATTTGGGGCCATATTTTTAACTGCCTCACATGTTTACAAGTGTGAATATTGAATTGTTATTTCAAAGAAATATCTCATTTTTTAGTTTAATATTTTGTAGGATTTTGGTGACTTGTATAATATGTTGTATTGTGAATTGTTTGGTTGAATTGTGAATTATTTGAGAGCCTCTTACTGGTAATATTTCAGAGAAATATGAAGGTCCAAGTTTGCCAGATCATGCAACATCAGCCCTATTTCAGAAAAGCAAGAAGATGGCTAACGAAAGGTGAGTTCATTCCTCTGTGAGATATACAAATTAAATTAAGTATTTTATTGAATTTATAAACTGTCTAATTTTATGCCCCAAAAGGGTAATTGTTTTAGTATGAATGGCAATTTGACAATTACCGTAACTGTGTTTCATTTGTGAAAAGACTGAGGCTGTCTAGTAGAAATACCTCTCATGACAAAAATTTTGAATTTTGTCTGAATTTAGCTAATAATATCTTAATTCATTCTGCATTTTTCATATACCTGAATTTTTCTGAACACTTTTGTTTGCATTTTGAATTTTGTATAAAAAAATCTGAATTCATTTGTAAAACATGTAAAATTGTTGAAAATTTAGAACTTAACATTGACAGTCAAATAAAGCCTTTATATAATATGACAATCCTGTTTATTGATGTATTAGATGGTCATTATACAATAAGATAACATATTAGTCAGTCATAATTCTGATAATTTTTGTATTGATACAGACATAGAGGAAAAGACAAGTCAGATAGAGCTACTGCTGAACAAGTAATGGATCCACGGACAAGGATGATACTGTTTAAACTTCTTAGTCGTGGTGTCATTAATGAAATTAATGGATGTATAAGTACAGGAAAAGAAGCCAATGTTTACCACGCTACTTGTAAAGATGGGGCTGATAAAGCTGTCAAGGTAGGTTGTATTCTGTACTTTTATGTAAGAGTGATCACTTATATTTTCTCATGAAGGTGGTTAGTCTACTGCTACAGTTCTTGTGTAGAATTAAGGTTTAAATTAACTATAACCACTATGTTTTTGTTCCTGGTAGCCAAAATGATTACTAATTTCTGAGAAATTCTTTCAAAAAGTAACATATTTAAGGTAATATGTGAAAAAATACTTTAAGAATGGACTCCATTTGCAGATATTTTTTAAATGTGTGGAAACCTAGTAAAACTGGATCCAATACAGTTAAACCTGTTTGGTTTGCCTTCGGTGGAAATAAAAATGTAACAAAAGGGTCTTGATGACCAGATAGATTACAGATAAAAGTAGATACAAGACCAAACATTTTAGCTCTTTAAGGCAGTTTTGACTTTGGAGCTCAGGCTAACTTTGTGACTGATGTTGCATGGTGGGAAAAATTTTGAAAAATTCTATACCTGTAGTTTTAAATTACATGTTTGTTTACTAAAATGTTAATATTTGTATAGGATGTATAGGAATTTACCTGTCTGTCTTGCTGTTCATCTTAAATTCCAATATCGTGTCTACTCCATATCTTCCATGTCTATGGATGGATGATTGATTAGCTAAAACTTGAACCTCTTTTTTACATTGACTTTAGGTATACAAGACCTCTATATTAATATTCAAGGACAGAGATAAATATGTGTCTGGAGAATTCAGGTTAGTACAAATGTACATACTGGAACGTTATAAAACTGTGATGCAGTTAAATTCATTGTCCCCATATGTTCATTCAAAATTTGTTGTTATAAAGGCTGAGGGGGTTCAAAATTATGTTTTGTACTGGAAGGTCAAGGACCTTTTGCATTTATTGCTGGCAAATCCCACAGAAAAATTTAAAAGTACGATATCAACACTGAAAAGTCCATGCAGTTAGGTTATCAAAAGCAATATTATCCTCTGTTACTGTGGAAATCATAAAATTTTGTGTTACAATGTATTTCATTTTCAAGACCAGTGTGTCCTACATTATTGTTAAAGTATGGTATATACAGAAAAACGTGGTTATAATGCCCTGATTATTTTGCCACCTCGCTTATTGCCACCAGATTTTAAAGTCCTAAAGTTTTTATGTTTTTCTTCATAAATCTACTTTGACTTGTTTCATAGTAAAACACATGAATTTTATGTTATGTGCAATTTTGAAACCAGTATGAAGAGTTGTTTCATATTGCAGATTTCGTCATGGATATTGCAAACACAATCCAAGAAAAATGGTGAAGACATGGGCTGAAAAAGAGATGAGAAATCTTATAAGGTAGAGATAAGCTGTGTTGCCACTAAACATGTACACTTCTAGTGAACAAGATTTCAAAGTGTTTAATCTACACAATTCTATGTTTGAGTGGACTAATCATGTATTTCGCCCCAGTCAGGATTCTTTTACTTCTATTGTGTGATCAATTATGGGATGCTTGAAGAAACAAGAGTACCTGGAGAAAACCACCGATCTTAGGTAAGTAAACTGACAAACTTCTCACTGGTATCTGCCAGAGAGGAATTTTAACCTAGGATATTTAAAAGTGCTGTGATCCGCAAGTGCACACTTTTGACTACATGGTCACAATGGTGAAGTCCCTCACAATTTAATGATGACTGTTTAATCAGTGTTTATTCTAGAAGAGGCCATAGGACCATTGACCCCTTATTTTGCCACATGGCCTATATTGTTTTAGAAGATTTTTTTTTTGAAAATGCCCCTCTGGGATCAATCCCAGATTGAACACTTTATATAATACACCTACATTTATACATTTTGATTTTCAGAATACATCAATCTGGTATCCCTTGCCCATCTCCAGTTTTACTTAGAAGTCATGTTTTAGTCATGGAGTTTATTGGCAAAGAGGGATGGTAAGTTAATATATGCAAGTAAATTTGGAAATTTTGGTGAAATAGATTCATAATAATTTTGATGGCATCATACAAAATACATAAACAGAAAGACAATGAATTAAACATGTTAAGCATCTGGTTCAAGCAGATTGAAAGACAAAGACGTTTCACACAGACTACAGTCAAACCTGTCTATAGAGGCCACCCAAGAGAACCAGTAGAAGTGGTCTTTATATACAGGTTCAAGTAATAAGAATAGGGAACAATTGGGATACAATTCTACTGGCTTTTATAAGCAGATGGTCCTTATATAGAGATGGCCTTTAAGGCAGTTTGAACTGTAGTTTTACGATTTTAAGGACCTCCCCTACATGTTTTAAACATACCTTTAAAAATTTAATTACTTTGACAATACTGTATATAATATGGGCATCATTTAGTATGTATGTGTTAACCTATCTTCAAATAAAGTATGGTAATGTATACCGGTACTTATTGTACACCATAGCACAACTGAAGCACTGGACAGAATGCAAAATTTTATTGAAGATATTTAAAATTCATGGTATATTCATTGAAAATATTTAAAATTTTAATTTTTTTTTCGTTGAAAATATTTAAAATTCAAGGAATTTTCGTTGAAGATATTTGAAATTCAGGGTATATTCATTGAAAATATTTAAAATTCAAATTTTTTCGTTGAAAATATTTAAAATTCAAGGAATGTTCATTGAAGATATTTGAAATTCAGGGAGTTTTCGTGGAAAATATTTAAAATTCAAGGTCGTTTCATTGAAGGTATTTGAAATTCAGGGAGTTTTCGTGGAAAATATTTAAATTCAAGGTCGTTTCATTGAAGATATCTAAAAATCAATGTTTTCAAGCCATAATACATTAGTTTAATGCAGAATATTGCTTTCTTCATTTGATAGGCCAGCACCATTGTTAAAAGATGTAGATTTATCCGAGTCTAAAGCTAGAGAACTATATTTACAGTGTTACAGATTATAAGAACACTTTATCATCAATGTCATCTAATACATGCTGATCTTAGTGAATTTAATCTATTGTAAGTATATATAATACAGCAAAATATGTATTAAAAGTATACCAAAGGGAACTGAGAAATTATATAAACAGGTACCCTTGATAATTATACATGTAGCAAATTTCGGTTGAAATTTGAAGCAATTCTTCACAATAACTGTCATGCCATGCAATTATTACCAGACAAGTACCTTATGTTTCAATATTACCTACCATACAAAACAATATGTGTTTTACTTACCAGACAGGATGTAATTTCTCTCGTGTGTCTCGAACTCACCAGGTGATGGGGAGAGAGGGGGGGGGGGGGGATTGTGGGAATAACCCTGTGAGCCTGTCTGTTTGTCCATCTGACCGTCCATTTCATATATTCCATGTCTATGGACAGATTTTGATCAAAGTTGACACAAATATAAACCATATAAACTAACATGAGACAATGTGTCGCATACCAAATTTAGTGTCTATCTGTCCGTCTGTCCGTATCGGCAATGATTGGGACATGGGGTATTTGTCTTTTAAGAGTCTTTAGTTATACATATATGTATATTTATTATTTAATCAGGTACCATGAAGGTGGAGTATATGTGATAGATGTTTCACAGTCAGTAGAACATGATCATCCTCGTGCTTTAGAATTTTTACGTAAAGATTGTACAAATATAACAGGTAAGTCAAGATATAGTTACTAGGGATGGGTGACTCGAACCAGAGTATATGAGTATTCTTCAACCTATCCATGTTATGTCAAGTCAAATACTGAAATAAATCCTTACCACTGATTTTGCAACACTTATCAAAGTCTACCCAAACATACTTCAAGTCTCGCAAAGGGTAGATATTTATGTGTTATATAGGTGTTAAGTGTTTGTAACAGCTAAAATAGCATTGAGTTACCCAGTTCAGGATTGTAACACAAATTACTTGGCTTGGTATGTACTTGCATTGCATCAGGGGCTTTGGTGGTGGAGTGGTCTAACTCTTGCTAATGGATCAAAGTGCCTCTCACCTCTTTGGTTAGAATTGAACCCTGACAGATCTGTTTTTATTTACTACTGTGTTATAATACATGTGTAAGAGTAAGAACTAAAAATTAATAAAACTTTATTTTCAAAAAGAATTAAAGAATTGCTCCACAGCTTGACAATATCCCATTAGGTGCTATATATTTTAGCCATCTTTCTCTCCAGTGCTCTTTAAATTGACATATTGCCGGCCATGCCTTTTATGCTCTGACACTGGCCGCCATCATGGTACCAAAGCAGCGTCACGGCAACTAATGGCATACTAGTGTCAGTGACGCCATTAAATTAAGTTTTCAGTTGGGTTTTTTTTTTACAGTAATTCAAGCATGCCAGGTCTTTGTCGGAACATTGTGGGTGTGGCCGGTGATCCATCAATTGAGGCTAATGAAAGGAGTTTTCTATTATTGACAATTCAAATTGTTTGTAGAGTACAAAATTTATATACATGTATATTGAAAACATTCATATGTAAACCTTAATTTTTCAGATTTTTTCAGAAAGAAATGTGTATCAACATTAACAGTTAAGGAATTATTTGATTTTGTAACGGATATTACCATAACGTCTGACAATATAGACCAATATTTAGATCAAGCTATGGTGATAACTTCTAATAGAACTATAGATGACATCACACATCAAGAAAAAATTGATGAAGAGGTAAGGTTATATCTATGTGTATTATTCTGCCAAAATTCACCAAAACATTTCATGATTTGGGACAAATCTACATGTAAAGTTGAGTTGAGTAGTGGTGTTTAACGTCCCAGTCAAGAATATTTCACTTATATCAAGATGCCGCCAGTTATAGGTGAAGTTGTGCCGCAAGTTATAGGTGAAGGTGCAAAAATTTTGCCTGTGTGGTTCGCTGATGGCATTATATATTGTGTTGTGCCTCTTGTGAAACAGGACCTCATTTATTTTAAGTTCCCATCTGAAAGAACCGTGACTTTCATTATTGTTATTACGAGTGCTTGGAGAAAAAACAGCCACTACCCACTTCCAATTCTTGGGTCAGACCTGGCCAGGGTTGGAACCTTTCGAGCTTCCTTTTAAGGAGCGAGCACTCTACCAACTAAGCTATGGCAGTGGTTACATGTAAAAGTATTAAGATTCTAAACTTTGCAGTGGGTTCTTTTTTGGTCCCAAATTCAGCTGAATTACAGTTCTGGCATATGTTTGCCATGTGATTGTGCACACGCCGAGTGACTTTTAGGTGCTAGCAGAGTTTGCTGGCTGACAAGTCCATTATGTTGATATTGGGTAATTTAGC
This sequence comes from Anadara kagoshimensis, assembly GCA_021292105.1. NCBI lineage: Eukaryota > Metazoa > Mollusca > Bivalvia > Arcoida > Arcidae > Anadara > Anadara kagoshimensis. The sequence goes on along the minus strand of CM037860.1, from coordinate 41,846,478 downwards.
ATCAGTGTGAAATGAAGTGACTTGCTTAAAGTCAGAACATGGCCCGTATGGTATTGGAACTCATGATTCTTGGATCTGTAGTCTTATGCTCTAACAATTTAGCTACTGTACATGCTTGTGGGTGTTACAGGGTTTTACACAACTTTTCAAAACTGTGGGTTTTTGAAACTCCAATAAAAAAATAAATGGGGTCCAAAACCTACAAATGTGGGTCCCATAGCTGAATGAAATTAAAAGTATTAATTATTTAATTATGATTATGTATATACCGTAGTCCTGGTGTAGAGATAATGTTAAATTTTAAAAATTGTTACAACCGATTGTGAATGCATTGTTTTCTGATGCACGGATGTATGAATCACACGCCATCACATTTGTTTTGCAGTGGATACCGGGATAACCATGCCGTTAAAAACCCTCGGTCTAATGTTGATTACAAGTCAGACGAACCTGACTGCACATGTTCTGAATCAGGTGTCTTTAGTTCTTTTTCATTAGGTGTGTACAGTTAAGTAAATCGCCAATATTACTCCGACCTTTAGCAATTATGACAGTATAATTATGCAAGTTACAGCTGTCAGAAACACCGGCATCACTTGTCTAACCGATTCAATACAAATACAAGTACGAGCCAATCAAAATTTCGCCGGAGTTTTATGAATACTATTTTTACACACCAACGAATTTATAGTACGCTGGGGAATTCCAATATTTAGAAAGTTTTCGAAAAATCATCATCTATTAACAGAATTTTCAAAAATGTTTTCTCAGTTTATTCAAATTGGTTAACAATTTTTTTGCGTTCATCTGGACGCATATGATAATTTTTTTTGCGTCCGACATAATTTATTTTGTTTAGAAAACGCAGAATTGCGCGTCCAGTAAAACCCTGGTGTTATATACATGTATTGTGATCTATTTAAACTTGACTTCATGAATTGATTGACAACTGTAAAAATTGTATTTGGGTAATAGTATTAAAATGACTGTTTTTAATACACACATTTGTTTACTAATTTTTAGGTATTCAAAAACTCCTTTATTCCCAGAACACTTGATGATGTCATACATTTTGAGAGAGATTATATAAAGGCTCAGAAAGGTGACACACAAGAGGTAAGGTTACATTACTTAAGAAATATCATTTTTAGCTCACCTGACCGAAGGTCATGCCATGGCTACCATAACTAGGTCAAGGTGACCTAGGGGTGCAAAAATCTTAAAAAATCTTCTTCTCCGAAAGTACTGATTGGAGAAAAATCTGATGTGATATTTGGCTTCTCTAGGGTCTTAAGCCTATAGTTTGTTCATTTTGTAAAAATCGGATAAAAAATAGGTTACGCGTTTTTGCGTTTAATTTTGAAAAAATCGTAAAATAGCTTCAAATTGTTATAACTTGACTATTTGACCAGATAATGACATGGGGTTTTCAGTTTTGACATCTTCTTGTTAGTATCTTCAAAATGAGGTCAAGGTCAATTGTGAAGGTCGTGACCTAATTTTTTTTACCTCTGATTATAATTATTATCTCGAAAACTATAAACTTTTTGTATAGGCATGTATATTAGAATGTTGTAGGTATTGATACAACAATCATTTTGATGTATAGAAAAAGGTCATGGGTTCAAAGGTCAAGGTCACAGATGTGAAGCAATACCGAAATGATTAATTATCTCGAAAACTATAAACTTTTTGTATAGGCATGTATATTAGAATGTTGTAAGTATTGATACAACGATCATTTTGATGTATAGAAAAAGGTCATGGGTTCAAAGGTCAAGGTCACAGACGCGAAACAATACTGAAATGGTTAATTATCTCGAAAACTATAAACTTTTTGTATAGGCATGTATATTAGAATGTTGTAGGTATTGATACAACGATCATTTTGATGTATAGAAAAAGGTCATGGGTTCAAAGGTCAAGGTCACAGATGCGAAAACAATACCGAAATGGTTAATTATCTCGAAAACTATTAACTTTTTGTATAAGGATGTATATTAGAATGTTGTAGGTATCGATAAAACAATCATTTCGATGTATAGAAAAAGGTCATGGGTTTAAAGGTCAAGGTCACAGATGTAAAACAATACTGAAATGGTTAATTATCTTGAAAACTATAAACGTTTTGTATAGGCATGTATATAAGAATGTTGTAGGTATTGATACAATGATCATTTTGATGTAAAGAAAAAAGTCATTGGGGTTTAGTATTTACGTTTTCTTTAAATCTATCAGCTAGCCATTAGTTATTAGGTGAGCGTATAAGGCCCATAGGCCTCTTGTTAACATTGATTCACAGAAGTTTTTCTTTTGCCAATTTAATTGAGAGAAAGAAGCCAGTTAATTTTGCAAGTTTTTCAATACAGTTGTTGATATTAGAGAGGTAATGCTTAGTATTATGGGTTAAACGTAGTTGGACAACACTGTTTTTCTCATAACCTTTGTAATATTACGTTGTTCTTTATTTATTGCAGTTGCTGTACCAAAAAGTTACAGGTCTAAAACACGACTTGACAGGACCTCAAGAGGTAAATAAACAGGACTACTATATGAACTACATCAAGTTTACTACGTTGATACTGATCAAAATTTATAAGTACTTACTATGATAAATAATGGTATTTATGGTGTGAAAGACTATCAGAATCAAAATTGTGAATCTTTTTATCAAGTAAATGTACATGTATTAACAATCAAGTGCTGGATTTTAAGACTTTTCCTCTTTATTAGTTTTTTTTTTTTTTTTTTGTAAATAGTGAGAAATGAAAATAGAATTTAGTTTTTTATGCCCCTCTGGAATTTTTTATGAAGGAGGGAAAATACCATTTTCTTCACCACTCCTCTGTTGTTTTTTGTTATAAATCTGTTTTGTTTGTATTTATAGAATCCAGTTTTATTAGAGGAAAACAATGCCATAAATGAAAGATTAAAAAACCAATCAGAATCCAGCTCAGATGACGGTAGTGATGAGGAGGGGACAAGTGATGAAGAAGATGATGATGGGGAATCCGAGGGCGGAGATAAAAAACAAAATATTTTTAGACCTAGAAACGAATCGCCTAACAGTCGCAAGGTATTACAATAGCTATATAGACAGTTTAAACTTGGGGGTAAAAGCTAGCTAGACAGGAGGTGCTTACACTTCTAGAGCATCCGTTCTCACTTCCTTAATGAAAGTTCAAGTGTTTAACTTAATTTGCTAGTTTTCAAAGTTTTTACTTTGCTTTTATGATTGTGATTTAAACATTGACCGGTATGTTTGTGTTTGATTGATAACTTTTGCACTGAGAGAATAACATGTTTTGAGTAGGTTTTGCAGTTGGATCTAGCATTAGTATATTGCTGTTATCCCAGGGTTCAAAATTGAAGGCTGGTCCTTAGGTCTTGGGCCTATAACTTTTTAGTCTGACCTTTAATAGTTTGTAAACTCATTATACATTTAAATTTTTAACTTCAGTTTGTTATCCTTATGAAGAAGTCATTGTTGCTTTCACTTAAAGCTCTTGTTAGAATTTGCAGCCTTATTTAGGTCTTTGGGTGATCCACAAGCCATGCACTTTAAACCAAACAGCAGTGTTGTCCCCACATAGAAGCTAAATAAAACTTGAAAGTTATAATCTATAACTCTTTATCAAATTACAAGGAAACGTTTTAAAAATGTTGAAACTTGAAAATCTGCCACATTGTAAGAGACACCTTGTATGTGATTGTTACTTCTGAACATAAGATATATTTTCTAATATTTTTAGGAAAGAAAGAAAGAAATAAAAGAAGCACAAAGAGAAAAAAGGAAAGACAAAATTCCCAAACATGTTAAAAAACGAAAAGTAAAGACTGGTAAAAAAGGAAAATGAAATCAATTTAGCAATATTTAGATGGAAATGTCATTAAAACCAATACAAGTGCCAAAATCGGTTATATCTGCTTCCAGGATGATTAAACTGACCTTTACATTGGTGGAAAACAACAGGGATCCATCCGATGGATGATTGAATGTGATTTTTTTCGAGGATGTATGGATTACAAGCAATTATGTTTTGAGTATTAATGCTACATGTACAAGTACATTGCCAAATAAAAAATTACTTAACAATACTGAATATCACTTGCAGTTTGTGTTGAGCGTAAACTTGTGAATGGAATAAGTTTCTTTTGCTGAACAGGAATCGTGATTTATGTGAATTTTATGTTTTCTAGATTCTACTAGAATCATTTCATAAAATTTTCATATCAATTGGGTGTTTGGTATATTAAACCTCTGAATTGTGTTTGTAAATTGGTATATCAATATGAATATTTATTTTGTGAATAAAACATGGATGCAGTGACTATACATGGTTGTGACCATGCTATCTGATTTCATGACATCATATTGCAGTAAATATACTTATACGGGAAATGTCCCGGCGCAAAGCGCCGGGAATTTCCCGTCTATAGGTAACACGTATGTATTATGACGTCATAGAAAATTGTGGAAAAATTCTATAGACCGTACGTCCAAATCATTTGACGCCGCGCGTGCACCACTTTTCTCACTTTTCTCAAGGCCATTGAAGGGGTCAAATCGACAGGAAGTGAGCTCCATATGGGGAGAAATCTCGCCTGTCTCGTACGTCAGAAATGAAACCAAGAAACGATTATCGTGAAAATAATTCATTGAAACAAGTAATAATTTAAATAGGTTGATCGAATACCAAATATTTACGTTTCTTTCGCCATTCTGGCTGATCTCCAAGTGTAGCGTTTCAAGATTCGCGATGACGTGATTTCTTTTGATCGGGTCAAAGTTCATTCAGATCGATAACCACTGTAAGCCAATCAGCGACCGACTTTCCCACGTGCATCAACCATGATCGCACAGTATACAATGCGGGAAGATACAAAATTTGCCGATTTCAAGTTAGATAAATCGATAACCATAGTTACCTGACACAAAACTATTACGAGGTTAGCCTAACCACAGTATACGACTTCTACGGTAACTCTTTTTCACATATAATTACCCAATTGAATCAAAATTTTGAGTGCATCTGTGACCCTCGCTGAATGCAGTGTAAACAAAAATGGCATTCGTCAGGACGGGAAAGACGTTTTCACAAACGATCGATTTTTAAGAAAAATAATAAAATGCGTTTTTCAAAAGAATTAATTAACAGTTCGTCCCAATAATCATTTTTATGAAAACAGATACAATTTATTGAATTTATTCCGAATTTAATGTAAATAATGACAAATCCTCTTGTTTGTTTACATGTGACGTGGATATCATGATCAGCTGATCGAGCTGGACCAGGTGCTGACTAGAACTGACTTCAACTACAATGACTGCACTCATCAAAAATCTAACTTGGACATAACTGATGAGGAAACTGTACATGTTGTGCAATGAGATGGACCGCTGTCCCAAAAAGTTGTGATGAAAATAACAATAATAAAATATTCATGTTGAATTTAGCAGCTGACTGTAGTTGAGATTTACTTAGGTAAGGTCTGAATTGACTCCTTGAAAACCTCCAGGGATGGCGACTGGACTACTGATGCTGGCAGGGGATTCCAATAATTTAGTTCTCGGAATGAATATAAAAATTTTAACTAGGGTAAAATCAACATTACCTTCTTCAATATCCCAGACTTGGTTCTCGAAAAAAAGTTGGTATAAGTGAATAAATGTCAATTTCCACTCCACCATCCACATAAGCGACCATTTCAATATAAATCTTAAAGCACCATCTTTGTAGTATATCATCCCAGAATGTTTCATTTCAATTTAGGTGAATAATGAATAATCTTGACTGGGGTAAAAAAAAAACTCCAACTCACCATCCTAGAATTAACCGTCTCGATATAAGTGAAAAAAGCATTTTCAACCCTCCGGGGCTGGGGCTCTTCATGCAGTGAAACTTGAAGGGGCTGGGCTAAAATTAACAATATTTCGGTACAAGCCTGTCAAGGTTTAATCATATCATTTGTCAATTACAATGTGCTTTAGAAAATTCTCATCATGGTACTATATGCCTGTGAATGTTGAAGGTGCAAGAGGAGCTTACCCTCATACCACTGTATTAATATCAGGTTGTGGGTTAAAGGTGCTGCCTAACAGAGTCACAGACAAGCATTCCACTCCCAATTAATATAATTCTGTAATCAGTCGATAATCTATCCTTTCGGTCAAATGTGGCTTGCAAAATGAGGAAGCAGTAACTCAAATTTTGAAGTATTGTCATGTATAACACAAGTCAGGTTGGAACCAAAAACCTTCCACTCTCCAAGAGGATGCTATACCGGTGTAGCTAGCTAACAAGGTGCTAACCCTTCCAGAAAACTCGGTCTCACTTCCCTGGTGGAAGTTCGCGTGTTTAACCTAACTTGTAAGTTTCAAAGTTTTTTTTACTTTACTCCCGGATTGTGATTTGGACATGGATAAGTATGTTTGTTTTTCATTGGTATAACTGCTTCATTAATTGAATGGGGCAATCTTGAACTGTGATATGATACACATCTTGTTTTAAGAAACAGGAGTAGTTATTTATGCAATCATAAATCAGTAGATTAAATTATTCACATGGTATGGTAAACTGTGATTTAAGATGAGAAGACATTACAACGTGAGAATGTTGTTGTGGTATGGATTAGTATATTCACTATATTGGGTAATTGAATAGCCTTTTGTGTCCCTGGAAAGATCATACCAAAACTCAGTTCTGTGTGACAGAACATGATTGAAAGAACTCGGCGGTAGTTAACTATAGTCAGTCCCACTAGTATTTGGTGTGGAAGCGCGTGGCCTAGTGGTTAAGGCGTTGAACTCATGATTCGAAGGTCGTGGGTTCGATCCCTGGACCGGGCGATGTGTTATGTCTTTGAGCAAGACACTTAATTTCACGTTGTTCCAGTTCACTCAGCTGAAAAATAAATGAGTTTTATGAGGGTTAACCCTGCGATGGACCGGCGTCCCATTCAGGGGAGAGTCTCGTACTCTCAGTCGCTTAACGCCACCGAAACCGGGATAAGCTCAGGCCTTATGGGCCTAATGGCTCGGGACAGACTTTAACTTTAACTTTAACTAGTATTTGGTGAGACAAAACAATGTGTGCCGTCCCTTTTGTGTGTGTGTGTGTGCACAATAACAATAAATATCAATAAATTTGGACATTTCCCGGGATAGGCAATGCCTATTTTCATATTAAAAGTAAAATCTTGATTCATTGTCACCATTTGTTCAGTCAAATTTTGTCTTTCTAAAGAGCTTTGTTGTTAAATAAAATGAGGCTTATAAATGTATTTTGGGACTTCAAAATGGTGGGCCAATATGTGAGGAGTTATTGAAGGGTATTATAATAGTTTTATATGTGTGTATATATTTATACATTAATATGCCGAAAACTTTAAAACAAAATTCTTTTAATAACTATTAATGAAGTTCTTTCAAACAACTTGTTAATTATATGATTGTTAATGATGTTAAATTTTTACTTGTTTGTTGTAAATGTGCTATCTACAGTATCTGTATGTGGGAAAGAAAATACATATATATATATGAGAATGTGATTATTTATTTTATGAAAATAAACAAAATGAAAAGTTTTGATTTAAATTTATGAAATATGAAATGTTTATGCTAAATAAAAAACACTTGACATTTTCCCAGCGTCACCACAACAAGACACAAGAGAAGAAATAACAGATGAATTTGACTTTAAAATGTAAGGAATTGAGTGGTGTGATGGTGTTTTATGACCCTGTCAAGATTCTTCCACTTACATTTGTATATTAAAGTGATCAGTTCTGGGATGGTGTAGGGAGCTGAAGTACCAGTACCTAGACTAGAGAAAACCACAGACAGTAAACCCACACTTGTACCACTCAGTCTCAAAGGTTCCTTAATATAGAAGGCTATAGGACATGTAGTTACTTCTTATCTTCTTGCGCAGTCTGTTTCAGTCGCTTTTAGTTGTAAGCATTCTGTTACGGCCACAGGTGGCCTACTCTTTTTCTAACTCTACGGAGGTGTTTTTAGTATGCACTGAGACATGGGACCTTTGGTTTGAGTTTCATCCAAAAGACTTCTGGTAATGAGCTTTTTATGGCTCTAGTATGGGCAGGAGATGAAAATTTTCTCAGAAAATTCCCAAGTCTTTAGTGAGGTTTGAACCCACAACCCTTGACTTTGGAAGCCAGTGACAGTACGAATTGGCCACTTACTTTGTGATATCTCCAATAAAACTTGAAATGGTTACAATTTTTAGGATTATATAATTGACTATTGTCTGTCACAGCTTTAGATCTAGATTGTCAGGTTAGTGATAAGGCCTGTGAGCCTATTGTTCAATCTAGATTGATATCACCTGCATCATCTCTTGTGTGCAGTAATAAAGGTATTGTCCAAGTGGCAAAAACTTTTCATTGATATGGGCACATTTGTATGGTGGCTTATTTCTGACATCCAGATATTTACCATGACTAGTCGACATAAGTATCTCGAATCTACATGTGTTATTTATCTCAACTTTTTATTTTACTATCACAACTTTCCATCATATTATCTCTACTTATCATGATATTAATTATAAGTTACCATGTCCAGATAATTTTATGTAGGTGTCGGAAATAAGCCATCATACATTCCCACTAGTTGACTTGATAGATAATGCTAGTATGTGATTAGTTACTGTGAAATCATTTATTTTTGTAGTTTCCAATTTTCATGGCTGTGACTAAAAATACAATTTTTTGTGATTGTATATTCATGGTTTGAGCTAACCAGTTAATGGTACATTTGTTACATAAAATATGTTGCTGACATGTAAACTTGTGGGTCATGATGTCCATGAATACAATGAAAATTGAGACACCCGAAAATTAATGATTCCAAAGTATGTTATTCTGTTACATTGAATATAGCTGAAATTTGCAGATGTGATGTTAACTACTGGTAGCACTAGTATGCAACACCACTGATCTTATGTTCCAGAGTCTAAATCCAGCTGACTAGAGATTTGTATAAAAACTTTAATAAACTCGCAGAATTAGGATGAGCTTTAAGTCATAAAACAAAGTATAACCATCAGTTGTCTGTTCTACATTAATATAAACTTTTTACATTTCTTTCTTCTATGAAACTAGTGGGTCAAATTTGATGATATAGTTTTAACATTGGGGATGTGCAAGTAAAGGATATTCAGATTTTCACAAATCAATGGGGATACAACCCAAAGGCCTTACAAGGGGAACTTGAAGCAAAGTATTAGTGCTATAAACCTTTTATTTTTCATACTAACTTGGTAGAGGCAAACGGATCCAATAAACTTAAAAATAGGGTGCTAGATGGGAAAGCTTGGAAACCTTTCCAGAGTAGTAACTTCACTATTGGAGCAAAAGAGAAAGAATGTAGAAGAAATGATATAATTAAATTATAATTTTGTTGAAGCTCAAGGAGAAAGACAGGCTGACTAATTAGATGGATTTGTACCATAAAAACGGACAGATAAAATGAAAAGGTCAAAATAGACATATTTTTCAATTTGGACAGGTTTCTTATAATTAAAAGTACTAAAAATTCAGAATTTTTGTATGGAAATCGTACCAAAATCGAATGCTTAACAATAAAAAGTACCTAAATGGCAACCTCAGGCACTAAAAATGTACCAATCTGGACAAATAAATAAATTTGATTGGTCAGCCTGGAAAGACCGAGCAGATATATTGAATTAAGCATCTATAGAAGAAGTTGTAGGTAATAATTACAAATCTTAGTTGGACTGCCAAATGAAGAAACTGAAGGCTTAGTCATATAAACATAATGTAAAAAGTCTGGCAAATATATTCAAGACATAGATGAACAACCAGCATAAGTTATATCTTGTGATATTCAGTTCCCAACATCCTAAGAATATGTAGTATATGCCAGTAGATAATTTGCACAAACCTTGGTTGTGGTGGGAGACAAGCTAAAATTTTTATTACAAACTGCAAGGGAATGCTCTTGTGGCCAATAATATTAAATATATTTCAAGTATCCTTTAACATTCTTAAATTTAGAAAAATTGTTTCATGCATGATGAGTTTTTGTTTTTTTTTTTGTTTTTTTTAAGCAAAAAAAGTCTTAAATATCTGAAGGGATATTGGAATTGCCCAGCGTTTTTTTAAACCTGAATATTTATTTATTTATTTATTAATTTATTTATTGTTAAACTGCATTATGCAATTGTTGTATTTTTATGCAACAAAAACGCTAGCTAAAAACGTACGGTAACTTAGAGGGTCGCGTTCGTTACCATTTTAACTTTTAGTTTACGTTTCCATCCTTATCATCAGAGTGTTTATTGGTACAAGCTATTACTATTAGGTAGTCAAGTGTTTTTTACGATAAGAAAGTAAACTTTGGTCAGGTTAAGCAAGTGGATGCACGATGATTGATTAAATGCAGCATTTCAGAAGATAACTATATTTTAAACTGAAAGAACATGTTTGGAAGATTGTGGAATTTTCTGAAGCGACACAGACGGAAGCTGTTTCTAAGTGGCTTTCTCTTTGGAGGTGAAAAACTATGCTTTGCTTTTCAGTTTTTTTCCTGGTGATGCGTCCATTGGATAGAAATTCACACTTCTTTTTTGGCTATGTACAATTTGTTATTGAAATTATATCTCATTACTACAGCTGTCTAGGGTTGAATATTTTATCATTTATTGTCCTAGTGATTTGATTGATTTTTAAATGGTAAGGTTTGATACAGATGTTTGATGGACCAGAACCACTAAAGTGTTGCTTTGATTTCATGTTGTAATAATTGCCTAATGCTGGTTAGGGGCAGGTAAATTATCTAATGGCACCAGTGCCAGATGCATACCTGATCTTCTCAATCATTTCTGACTGCCTTTGGAACTATTCCCATTGGTAAATGGGGGTGCTATCAGGTTTTTCCTATATCAGAGTTATAGCTGGCTGCCTGGAGATACTGAGTAACACAACAAAATTACTGAAATAAGCAAAAAGCTTGCTTCCTCCAGTTTTATTGGAGGCATTCATCTAGTTGATCACTGAAATTTCATTGAAGATTATTGCATTCAATTCCTAGTCAACTGCATAATTGCAACTTCATTAATAAATGCCCACCACCATGTCACAAATTCTCTTTAGCAGTCGTTACAGGCATGTTTAACTACCTTTCATAATCATTAATTTTCAGGTGGTTATGTGATATACAAATACGCTGAGAGAAGGTTCAAGGAGATACAAGAAAGAGAAGCTGCAGAATGTTTAACTCATGCTAGGTATTATTAGAATATACAGTAAAACTTCATTATAATGCCCCTCCATAGTTATGCCACCTTGCTTATCACCACAGTAATTTGAAGTCCCAACATCTATTATCCAATTTTTCTGTGATTTGTTTTGAATAACTTTTAAGCGGTCCACTCAACTTTTTTGCCAAACTCCTGTGTGTAAACATTTGACTGAACAAATGGTGATGATGAATCAATGTTTAATTTTTTTTATCTAAAAGAACAAAATACAATGGAATAGAGTGGAGTTGAGTAATAATATTTCATGCCCAGGTCAAAGATTGTTTCACTTATGTCGAGGAGGAAAGTTCTAGAATAGTGAAGGGGTTGTGTGTGAGATTTCCAAGGTGGGAAATCTCAAGATAACAGGGGAGGAATGTAGCGGGACTGAGCTAGTCGTGGTATTGTTGTGTTGTATATACATGTAGTAGATATAATAGAGTGATTTACTGCCAGACTTTCTGGTCCGGATCTTTTAGCCTTGTGGTAGAACACTCGCTTTTCACCCGGGAGGGCCGGGTTCGATCCTTAGCCGGGGCACTCGGTGAGGAAGTGGTTTTTTTCTGGTGTTTCCTCCCTCCTGTTACACCTGAAGATTGAAGAATAAAACAGGCAAGCAAACTGACAAACAAAATTCTATTTCATGGATCTGTCTGAATGGGTTTTAGAATTTCAGACCTATGCTGTAATAGTTGTGATCCTTTAGTCAGTGGTTTGGATCATTGAGCATCCTTGTTTGAAGGCGACATACAACTAAATGTACTGTATCTTTAACTGATAGAATGTAAAACATGCTGGTAATGGAGTGGAAATTATATTAAATGACTTATATTAAAATAACAGCAATGGTCAATACTTATAGAATATTTTATTTCAAACATGTGCTGCAACTTATGTTAGAGCGTTTTTTTATACACTAACTGTGTTATTCTTTTGACTGCTCTTGCTTGTTTTCTGTTTTTAAAAAATAATGTTTTTAGAATTTAGAAGCATTAATAAAAAGTCATTATAAGAAACACTATTTTCAGGTCTTCATGATCATATTAACATTGTTCTGTAGCTGTCGGGTCAGAATCTAGTGTGAGAAGGTTTGTCATTCGGCTTGCAGGAAGTCAGATCAGTGGTTTTCTCCAGGCACTCCTGTTTCCTCCTCCGTTCCTCCACTGACTGCCTCAATTGAAGTGAAAAATTTTGACCAGGCCATGTGTAAAATACCATTAAAAATTGGTCAGGATTTTATTATTATATATATTATTAGTTACAAACGACAGCACCATGTGTAAAATACCATTAAAAAATTGTTCAGTATTTTATTAAATATATATTTATTTGTTACAAATGACAGCACCATGTGTAAAATACCATTAAAAAATTGGTCAGGATTTTATTATTATATATATATATATGTTATTAGTTACAAATGACAGCACCATGTGTAAAATACCATTAAAAAATTGTTCAGTATTTTATTAAATATATTATTTGTTACAAATGACAGCACCATGTGTAAAATACCATTAAAAAATTGGTCAGGATTTTATTATATATATTATTTGTTACAGACGACAGCATCATTTTGATAGTAACCAGAGGACCTGTAATATGACTGGTAAGTATTTAACGATTTTACATGTTCTCTTTTCCCAGTAGGGAAGAACAGAAACTAAAGAACCCTTTCTACACTTTAATGTGAGTGTACTGCAAATTTAAGGTGAAGGTTACTGCCACTTCACCTATAGCTGGTGACACCTCTTAATATAAGTGAAATAATCTTGACTTTGACATAAAAACCCATTGAAATTGAATAAATCAATGAGTCCAAACCATTTAATTCTTACATTAGACTAGAAGTTTTTTTCTTGTTCATGGACTAATTAGTAAAGCATTGGTATGTGATATCATTGTGGGTCAGTGTCCACCTGTGGACTAGCACAGTAAAAGTCACCATAAGCACACTAGTAGTATAGTTCAGATCAGAAATGCTTCCAAATGAAAAACATGTGAGACTTATAAAAAATTTTATCCTAAAAATAATCTTTTGTTAAACATAGATTAGATTTCCATCTGTAAATGTTGACATTTTTCAAAGTTTGTTTCACTATGTAAATGTAAATTGCAACAAAATGTTTAGAAATATATATATATATATATATATATATATTATATATATATATATATATATATATATATATATATGTAAGTTACTGTAGTAAATTCACATGATTGTTCTATTTCAGTGCTGTCCATGTTACCAAATCTAAGGGAAACACTTATGAAATTGTTTGACACAGAAAAAATAACAGAAGAACTCAAAGATGGGTAGGTTGTCTTGTGTATCTGTCATTTACAGTGAAAACATCATGGCATCCACATGAGGAAATAGAGAATCACTGTCCATGACCAAAACCTTAATAATCTTTAAAATGAATCCTTCACAGTTCTTGTGACTTGTCAAATCAGAAATTTAGTAATGATTATTATGAAATTAAAAAATCTTAATGTTAAAGTCTGTCCAATGCCTTTAGGCTCATTAGGTCAGTGCTTTTGACTGAGATTACTCCACCTTGGATGGCCCATCAGCTGGTGGTACATGTACCCATACATTTGGCAGTTTGATGAGAAATGTGAAATTTCTTATGAACGAACATGCAGTTTGACTCAGACTGGGGCTCAAACCCATTGCTCTTGAATCATGAGTAATATGAAATAAAATTTCTTGCCCAAGGACATGCAATGCATCTCAAACATATGGCACTTGAATCATGAGTCTGCTGCTAACTTAACTACTTTGCCACATGTCGCCACAATGAAATTATCCTCAAGTGAAATATATATGTAAGTAGCCATTACTTATGCACTGAATGAAAACACACAAGTAAGAGAATATTTGTAATCATAGTCAAACAGGACTTTTCTTATTTCAGACCATCAAATAAAATGGATCTTTGGGAAAAATTAAAAGTTATGAGTAAGTATTATAATAATTATTTTTATTGGTGTTAAATGGATTTTTGATCACACATAGGAACCACAAGGATGAATTGATAAAGAAGATGCTTAAAAAATATAGAGATCGACAATAATTTGGCAAAAAAAAAGTGTTTCTGCTTATGTTCTTAGAAAAATTAGGGTCATTTGGTAGGCTGTTTAATTTTTCGTTATACATTGACCAATGCTTGTAAAAATATTGTCATAAAGACTTTAAGGTATGCATAAAAATACAGGGTCTGTTGAGTTAGTGGAAACACAATTAGTTTTTTAGGCCTAATGTACATGACCTAAAATGGGGAGAATTCATATTGTTGACCACAAGGACCTCCTTAGCATAGAGATTTTCACAATCTAGTTAGGCTTATATAAAGATGTTTTGTGTAAGATGTAGGAGGTCCTTCTCATAAATGTTAGATAAAGGGGGATTCTCATTAATTAAACAAGGCAAATCTCAAGTGAATTATTTAGGGACATTACATTTATAATAGATTTTTACTGTAATTTATAAATTGAAATCAACCAAATAGAAATAAACCTGATTATATTTTGATCTAAACTGATCACAACATTTCACAGCCAATCATTACATTACTCTTTAATAACACTACATGTATATTGTTTTTTTAATTTTTCCTTCAGGTTTTACAAGGACGATTTGTGTTTTGTATGGTTGCAGTATTATCTCCCTTGTTTTACGTGTACAGCTTAATATCATTGGTGGATATATGTATTTAGATAATTTATTCACTAAAAATGGCACTGTAAGTATTGGAAAAACAGAAAGTTAAGGATAGCTTATTTATTATGTATGTTTTATAAAAAATTTCCCAATAAGAATGTTTTTGAAAATTTCCTTTCTTTGCACTATTGTAAGAAAGTTTCCTGTAATTCCCAGTTTTACTTCAGTTCAAAATAATGAAACATTTAAAATTCAAACACATAGTAAACTGAACTAGTTTAGAAGAACATAACATTGATATTGGTTTGAAATGTGTTAAGTTTAAAAAGATTCTACTGTAATTTGTTACCATGGTGATTTTGAAATATTTTTTCATGGTCTTATACAAAAGTTTATGTGTGCCCTACAAGTCATTCAAACGTAATTTTTTTCTACATATGAACCACAATAGAAATAAACTTAAATTCTAATAAACAATTTAGTTTAAAATTTATGTTTAATTGAAAAAAAAAAATCATTAGTTTTATAATTTGAATTTAACCTAAATATTTTGAAGTTTATGTATGTCCTACAATTGTGTCAAAGTTTTATGAAGTTTATCACTGCATTGTTGTATATTGTATATTGTAGACAAAAGAATTAGCATCAGCAACACCTCATGTACAGGAACGTTATCTGTCCTCCATTAAGTACTTCTTAGAAACAGGTATACTAGTATAAAACATGTATAACATAAAGGAAAAAGGAAGATAAACTCTTTATCCGCTACTGTTTGATTGGTTGTGTTTCTTTAGTAAGTCATCAGGGCCTCGGTGCATAGTGGTGTAAATCATATGCTAATGCCCTTTTATTGGCTAGCTTTGGGTCCCACTCTGTGCAGATCAAGCACATGCTTTAGGATTTCTCATTTAGGGTTCTTTTGGTGACCGTTGGTATCTTGTTTCCATTATAACTTACATAAAATTAAAAAAAAACTAACAGATATGAATCTTTAGATGTCACACAGTAAAGATACTTTCACAGGTTTGAGATATTTTAATTAAATTTTGATTTTGTAGGTATAAAAGAGCTTTCTGCAATGATCCACACAGCTGTAGAGAGAGAAATTGGCAGGTAAGATGAATCGTACTTCACTTTTATTGTATATTTACAAATTGAACAGTTTTTAATTGATACTTGCAATATTATGTTATTAAATTTTTTGCATTTACATGAATTAAGTTGAGTTGATTAATGTGTTTAATGTTCCAGTCAAGAATATTTCACTTATATTGCAATGTTGCCAGCTAAGGGGGAAGGTGCAGAATTTTTGCCTGTGTATTGAGCTGATGGCATAACTCAGCAGGGTTCTTTATCATGCCATGCCTACTATATCACAAGACCTCACATATTTTAAGTTTCCATCCAAAAGAACTGTGACTTTTGATTTGCATTGCCAGTTGCTTGACAAAATAACTGTCACTACACACTTTCAAGTGTCAGACCAGGTCATGTCTCAAACCCACAACCTCCGACTTACAGAGAGAGCTTTCTACTTTTCTACTAATTGAGTTATTGCAGTGGTTTTCATGTACATAAAAATACACATGAACAATGTAAGTAATATGTTCATGTTTGAAAATTAATTTTGCCAACTATGTACACCTAGATTTTGTTTATCATGTACATTGTAGCTATTCATTGAAGGAGAAACTCTCAGTACACAATATACAGGCTATAACAGAACAGATACGACACAGGATAGAGTCAAGTCCAGAAATATCAGATGTGACGTCACCAACTATTGTCTTATGTAAATATATGTTACCTCCTGAAGTGTCATCTAATGTAAGTATAAAATCATCTAGATCTACCACACATTTTATTATATCTAAAAACATACAGTAAAACACAAATACATGTATAACACTCTTAAACCGAATACATGTATCAGTGAGTGATTTTTTTTTCTTTTGCATTTTTTAAAAACTACCTTTCGCCTTTTAAATTGGGAAAATTTGAAATTCTGAAATACAGCAATCTGCATAATGACATGCTTGCAATAGCTTAGGATCTTCATTGCAAAGATGTTATATTATGACATTATCTGAAGTTTTGTGGGTAAGGACAACTAGACTTAATTTGCTAGTATATCACTGATATTTTGGGAATGTTAGTGATCACATTGGGAAAATTTAGTCATTTTTTCTCAGGGGAAACTACCTTTATTCGTTAGTAATTTAAGGTAAACGAAATCACTGTTGGATTGTACGAAGTCAATATTGGGCCAAATTGTTTCTAATAAAAGTACATAATATATAACAGTATATAGAAGTCGCTTAATCATGAAGTTAAAAATAGAGTCCCTAGGGCTTCATTATAAACATGTTTTACTGTAAATGTATAAGCTGTTTGTGATCTAATAAGTGTGTTACTGTATGTCTATGTTCAGGCTTTTTCGTGCTGTTTTGTTGCAACCTTCCTTACATTAAAATAAACTTGTGTTAAACATTGCTATCAGATTGTGAACAATCTATACTTTTCCTACTATTTGAGCTGTTTATAAATATACTGTATGTATACCTTAGATTTTTTTGTTGTAATATATTTATGACAAGTATTATTGAATTTGTGAATATCTTGGCATTAGGGTCTAAACTGGTACGTACTACTGAACTTCCTCAGGTGAGCGATGAGGACATTGGGCCTCTTGATTCATGATTTGATTTGGCTTACAAAACAGCAATACTCATTGACAGCCCTTAATTTTGTCTACTAAAATGGTGGCCAAAACAACCTGGAATTGATGTGTCTGGCGACTTATAATTTGTAAATGGTGGCCAGCTTTAAATTTGAATTTTTGTGACCAAAGAACAGATATTTTTCATGATACTGCTACCAATTCAGGCAATATAATGGACACTTTACATCATCATTATTGTTATTAATAACACTGATGAATGTAAGTGATTATAAGTCAGTTTTAAAAATGTGCATTTTTGTTCCCCATACCTAAAAGATGCCTTAATTTTCCTTCATTTGGAAGAAAATATTGCCTGGCCACTTGAAATTTCCACTGTCTACCAGAAAGTTTAAATTTGTGTCCAGCTGGCCACTTAGTTTTGAAACCCACTTTGAGAGCTGAATTTGAATTTGGTTTATATAAACTTCCTTCTTTTTGTTTTTAGGTAACTGATACCCCAGCGGAACAGATGTACCAAAAATTATTATCAGAAACACGAGATGTTATAGACAGGTATGTCTCTGTTTTCAATAAAAAGTACATTTTTATTATGCACCCATTACTAGAAAGAAGACATTATGGTGAGGTGTGTCCATCTGCCCATAATAGTTTGTCTGGCCTACTTCTCCCACACTGAAAAATATTTATACAAAACTTGTTGTTCATGATTATCAGTATATGACATTGTGGGTACCATGAGAGGAGAGGAGAAGAGGTAACTTTATGCAAATTTCTAATACATGTAGCAGTGCCTCTTGTAACTCTTGCCTCTGGAAATTTTATGGTTTTTTTTTTGCTGTTTATATAGTCCATATTCCTTAGGTCCCGTAAATGTTCTTTACATATATGTTTTATTGTGGAAGCCTCTATGTAAATAAACCACTGCGTTAGCTCAGTTGGTAGAGTGCTTGCTCTGTAAGTGGGAGGTTGTGGGTTCGAACCCCGTCCAAGTCTGACCCAAGACTTGAAAGTGGGTAGTGACTGCTCTTTCACCAAGCACTCTGCATTACAAAATGAAAGTCACGGTTCTCTCGATGGGAACTTAAAATAAACAAGGTCCCATGCCACGGTGGGCTTGGCATGCTAAAAATCCCTGCTGTATAATGCAATCAGCGCAACACACAGGCAAAATTTCTGCAATTTCGCTTATAGCTGGCAACATCTCGATATAAGTGAAATATTTTTGACTGGGACGTTAAACACCATTCCTCAACTCTGTTTAAATAATAACTCCTGAGTCATTACAATTATCACACAACATTTGGTTTTACATGTACATATCCTAAGATTTGAGGATATTTAGTCCGTCCGTCTGCCTGTCATGCCTCAGTTATAAAATCTTTTAGATAATGAACTGATTTTTGCTATGTGAGTCTACCATGATGAGTTGCAGATCAAGGTAGCATTTCATTCTGGTCCGCAAATTTTTACATGAATTATGGCCATTTGAACTTTGAAAATTCACTGAAATTTCAGTTTTCCGCTCTTTTTTCTAAATGCTTTTAGATAATAAACTGATTTTTGGTATATGAGTTGACCATGATGAGTTACAGATCAAGTTTACGTTTCGTTTCCATCTGCTAATTTTTACCAGAGTTATGACCCTTTGATCTTTGAAAATTCACAGAAATTTTAGTTTTCCACACTTTTTTTCTACATGCTTGCAGAAATGGAACTAATGTTTGGTATGTGACTCTACCATGATGAGTTACAGATCAAGTTTATGTTTCGTTTCCATCTGCTTATTTTTACGGGAGTTATGGCCCTTTGAACTTTGAAAATTCACTGAAATTTCAGTTTTCCGCTCTTTTTGTCTACACGCTTGCAGTTAATAAATTGTTTTTTTGGTATGCAGGTCAACTATGATGAGTTACAGATCAGGTTTACGTTTCGTTTCATTCCACTAGTTATTATGGAAGTTATGGCCCTTTGAACTTTGAAAATTCAATGAAATTTCAGTTTTTTGCACTTTTTTCTACATGCTTGCAGATAATGAATTTTTGAGAACTCCATTGCTGGTTTTTGATTTTACTATGATCAAGTTTTGCTTTACATCTTGAACAACATGTATAATTTATAACTATAAATCTTTGTACCATATAGTAAGGTACATTTTACCTAAAACTTTAGGATTAGTGAAATATGCGACTGGTAGGGGACTATGTATTGTTTTGCAATACTCTCAGAATGCTTGTTAATCATAGCTTTGTTGCTGGCAGTAACATTGGTAAAACTCAGAGTTAACTTACCCTGCTCTGTGACATTCTATCAAATCGTAAATTTAATATAAATATAGAAATATAAATGGATTAACAATTTCTATTTTACAGTGAGGATTTCCATGCAGTTTTAAAAACATGTATTGATAAAGGTTATGCTAAGTTACTGGACAGCTTAGCTGACCATTATAAACATCAACTAACAGACACAAATCAACAGTAAGTCAGTGGATATATATTGCACACACACACACACAGGCATGCATGCACACATGCAGACACACTTACACACACAACATAGATGATATGTTGTACTGGTGTTTTAAATCATGAAAATTACATGATAGTTACTTCTCCATGAAAATTTGCTAGAGTAACAAGATGATGCACTATTCATGAAAATTTCAAGACAGCTACTTTTTAATATAAATTTGGGGGTATCAATGGCGAATGGTCTAAAACTTGCACTTATTGATTCGAGCACCTCTAATCACTTAAGTTTAACTTCACTTAAGTTTAAATCCCACTTGGGACAATCCGTTATGTGAGAAAGTTTGTTATTTCACTTGCTGAAGGCCTGTGGTTTTCTCTGGGCACTCTGGTTTCCTCCAGCATCCCAGAATTGACCTTCTTGATATAAGTAAAAGAATTTTGACTGGGACATAAAACTCCATTACTTGCCCCCACTCCACTACATCCTGAAGCAATTATGGTATTATTATATACAGCGTTTTAATGATTTTAACATTATTTACCAACATAAATCTTCAATGGTGAGTGACAGTTGAATGTTGATTTAGTTTTAAAATTTTATTTGATAAAGTTAATTTTGTATTATTCCAGCTTCCATGAAATAGGTATACCTCTTGCTAAACTTGTTCCAGTTGTGAATGGTCTAATATTTAAACTATGCAGTGATGCTCCAAATCCACTGATACAGGTAAGTTATTCAGTGTACAGGGCGGGAGTGGTGTAGTGGGGGTTTTTATATCATGTTTTATCTGTGATATGTAAAATACAGGTATGTGAGTTGTTCAGTGTACACTGTGGGGAAATGTGAATTGTTAAGTCATGTTTATATCCTATGTGATATATTGCCAGTCTATTGTACATTGTCACCCTTCAAAGAAATTTCTCGTATAGCAATTGGTTAATTTGCCGGGGTACATGGAACAATGTTCAGAAATCTGCCGGGGTACATGAGAGCACGCGACGTTTAGCGGTAAAAGGGAAGTAACTCGTACATCTCTGACGTCTAGTTACGGTAAACAAACATGGCGACAACGCACGCAAGTCACAAAAAATACTAAATTGAAGTTAAAAAGATCCAACTGGTAACACTTTGAAGGGTGACAAAAACGTTATACAGATCTTTGGCAGGTTACACAGTCCCATGTACCCCGTCAAAGATGAATGTACCCTTCGCCTGCGGCTCAGGGTACATAAATCTTTGACGGGGTACATAGGACCGTGTAACCTGCCAAAGCCCTGTATAACTTTTAATATACAAGTTTTTCGAACTGTATTAAGGATAGGGTGTTTTTTCTGTGATAAATTTGTAGTTTATATGCATAAACAGGAGTGGGGCTTGTGTTAAATCGTGTTTATGTCTTTTGTAATATATGCCCAGAAACTTTTTTACTGTGATACTTTAATCATATTTATTTGGCAATAATTTAGTCATTACATCAGTTTAATGTCAAAATGCTTTAATTACTAACCTCCTACTAGGGGCTCCTAGTGAGGTCTGACTTAGTACGCTGCACTAAATGATTTCTTTTATGAGACTTTAAAAATGAATGAATCACTTTGCAAAATGCATTGCATAAGAGACTTCACTGCCCATTGTATAAATCTGTAAACATACAAGTAAATGAATGATGTAACCACCCATTTTTCTGATTATGGAGGAGAATTGTGAATAAAATATAGGACTGTACTAAATATGTTAATATTTTTTATTGTATACAGGAATTACTGTTACTTGAACCAACTAAAACATTAGCTGCCAATGTGTACGAAGCCTTCAGTCAGAAAGAAGAGAATACTGATAATCCTGAAGTGACAGAACAGCTACAGCGATACTGATGATGATGATGTTGTTATATGTGATAGAACAGTTAGAGATATTGGTACTGGTCCCGGTCTTACACTCATTTCTTAACAAAGAATTTCCTTAACTTGATTTTAGGTAATTTTGACAATCTTTTATGGAACTCGAAATAAAAGTTTCAACAATTCCTTAATAGATATGTTATCAGCTTTAAGCTATTTTCAAAATGACACCTAATATTTCTGAATATCTGGGAAAATAATAACGTTATTAAGGTTTAAATTTTGTTAGATTTAAGTTATAAAGAAAATTCTCAGTTAAGGAATGATTGTGAAAATAAGGCCTGTCCCAAGTTTCAAAAAGATTCCTTAACTAAATTTCCCTTACCTTAAATCTGTTAAATTTTGACAATCTTTTATAGTACTAAGAATAAATAGTTACATAGATTTAATAAGCTGGGAATGATCTTCAAAATTACACCATAAATTCATGAATATCTTGAAAACTAAAAAATTATTCAGATTTCAAATTTGTCAGATTAAAGTTTAGGAAAATCTTAGCTAAGAAATGATCATGAAACTGGAACCTGCTACAATAACTGATGTTTTAAGAGTATAGTATATTATGAAAATGGCCTGATCACTGACTTTGTTATAATGTACATACCGGTAATGGTTTTATGAAGCCTTTGATAGAAAGAAGAAGTCAGTGATTACATCAACTGATTGTTTCATGACTTGTTATCATATCTTTATTATTGTTCTTTACAGTACTGTCAAACCTGTGTATAAAGACCAATTAATGGAATATATACACGTATGTACAAATGGCATTAAAAAGTGTGTTATTCAACCAAGCAAGAATCACTTATAGCTGGTGACATCTCAATATGCTTGAAATGTTCTTGACTTTGTTATGCAAATATATTTTCAAATATCTAAGCATTTTGTTACAAACTCGGAAAATTTTAATGGTTCCTGTAATTATTTCTAATTGACTATTGACTTCTGAAGGAGGTACAGGGCGCATCCCCAAGTGAGCATTAAGGCCCATGGGCCTTTTGTTTGTCTTGCATGTTGGTACTAAAACCAGTTAAATGTTTAATACTACATCATGCCATTGTTGGTCTTCTTAGACAGGTTTGACTGTTGTTTTCAATAAGGAATCATGCCTGACATTTTATATATGTTGTTGGTCTTTGCACTAAGAATATTTATATGTGATATATGAATTTGCCTGTCAACACCTTTTAAAGTATTTGTCAATTTTTGTAAAAATTAATTTTTTTCACAAAAAAGCAAATGAATAGGAATTTTAAAACAGTAAAACCTCAAGCCATCTCCAATATTAGTTCAGGTGGTTCTTATGGCTTTTGGCTCTTCAAACTTGTGATAAATGAGGTGGCAAAGCTATCAAGGGGCATTGTAATGAGGTTTTGCTCTACACATGGTACATGTATTGTTAACTTAAGTACAGGTATTTTTTCTTGGATTTAAGTAAGACAGAAACAATTATGATTTTTAATTAGGTGTTTAAGGTGGAATGGAGTTGCTATGCGTGCTTGTGACTGTAAAAATGAGATATATCTGTGCAAAGCTATATGCTACTTATGGCATTGTCTGTTTTTGAAAAAAATGAATTGTTTGTAGAAGACTGAGAGAGGTGTGGTATACTTATATACTTATTGAATTTTACATTCTTATAAATGAATTTGTTTTTATTTTCATTAACTGTTTATTTTGTTATGATATAGAAGAATTCCAAAATAATTGTACTGCTTATGTATAATTTCTTATGCCTTCTCCTAGAATGGGAGGTATAATAGTAGGGTGTTTTCTGTCCATCTCTATGTCTGTATATCCACCTTTTTGTCCTGATTAGATTATCTGGCCTGCTGCTTCAACACTGTTGAAGATATTTTTACTAAACTTGGTATGCATGATAACCATGTTATAAAATTGTGTACAAGAAGAGAAGTTGTGCTCCTTTGAAATTTAATAATGTTTTTTCTTATTCAGTTTCTCAAGCTTGTGCTCCTTTGAAATTTTAATTGTTTTTTTTTCTTTTAATCATTACCAACAGTTCAATGGCAAAAAGTGTAAATGGGTGTGCCTAATGCTGTTCTTTTTAGTGTGTTCATTTTTCATTTCTTATTCAGATAACTTTCCTATTCATTCATTGATTCCTTTTCTGTGCATAGCATGTGGTTGCAAATTGTGTAAGGTCAACAGGCTAATAAGAAAATGAATATGCTATTTGAAAATGAAATGGATTATATAATACCGGTAATATATAAACACAGTAGATGAAAGATAGTTGAGTTTCAGATTGTGTTTGTGTTGTTTCGTTTATGTTTAAACAGGGCTATTTAATAGTCTTAATTTTGTTGTTGTTGTTTCATCAAAGAAAAGACAGAATATTATTGTCTCACATAGTGAGAGCTGGAATATGACAAATTGTTAAGAGGTCTCACTGTTTTGTCATGAGATCAAGTGAATGTGGTAATGGTGTCACTGTAAATTGGAAAATTTTAGTGACAGTTAAGTTTAGCGAGAAGTGACATATCAAATCTGTTGTGTACGGTATATTTCCATAGATACATCGCAACTTTTCTACTAAATTTTAATATTTCAAAAATGCAATGGGACTTAACTAGCCGATATTAAAATATTTTGATAATCTGACTCAAGTTTTCAAGGCATTTTACAAGAACAACAAGTTATGGTATTTTTTTTATTACTAGTAACTTTTATTTACCTGTTGTTGGATTACAATTAGTGCAAATTTTCAGTGCATATTGTTACTTTTGTGACTTCATACAGAAATGAAATGAAAATAAAATGTGTAAATTTCCCAATTTACTTCATTTACATGTTCCGGTATGTTACTGCATTTTAATTTTTTTTACCGTACTTTACTGTAATGTTTTGTCAGAATTTAATTTAAAGTAATTCTTTGATTTATGTAAACTGAATAGATCATTAACTGTCCATTTACATTTTTATTTTGTCAGATTTTTTTTTGTTTTGTGCCATTTTGATTTCATTGCCTCCAAGATAATTCTTATATTATCATTAAGAAATGTAAAAAATGGGAAAAAATTACTGCCTGTTTGTATCACATTTAACAGCAAAAATCCATTTCATTTACTGTTTGTAGCCAGCAAAAAATCACATCATTTAATGCATTTATAAAGTTATGGAGTTCCCAGCATATCATGTGATACCCTCTATATTTACAATCACATTGTTTTTACTTCAATGCAGTGTTTGACCTCGATTCTACTTCATGACTCGATGCAGTTGAATGGAGCACGCGAGCAGGGAATTGTACCATTTAATGACGTCACTGATACTAGTACGTCATTAGTTGCCGTGACGCTGCTTTGTTACCGTGATGTCAGCCTTTGTTGGAACATTGTGGGCGTGGCCGGCGATACGTCAATGATGCCGACAGTTGAAACAGTCAATTTTTAACGAGGTAGTTATAGTTGTTTTTCTTTTATGAAAAGTGTTAAAATGTCAGTTTATATTTTGTGTTTATTTGAAAAAGTTACAAATGATTGTAAATATAAGGAATGACATTTACTTTGACTGTACTGCATGGAGTTATGCAGTAGAATGGACTGTCTCAAATAACCATGAAAGCCTTCGGCTTTCATTTAATTTGAGACAGTCCATTCTACTGCATAACTCCATGCAGTACAGTCAAAGTAAATGTCATTCCTTAAAAAGTGTGTGCAGAAAAATTATATCCATTAGATATGGAATGGTATTAGTCTATATTATCCTGAGAAATTGACATTATTACGGAAATTTGTGACGTTTTTTCAAACAAATGTTTATTGGTATTCATCATGTGGTATACTGGCAAACCCCATTGAGAATCCCTTTATACTAAATACATGTAAAATATTTCATAATAATTTTGACAAATTTAAGCAGTTTAATTGGACAATGCATGCAGATTTTTATTACATAATGTAATGTCATCAAATGATATGTCTGATGTTGTGGGAACTGTCTTTTTTCAAATCAATACACAACATTTTCATATTAATGAACTAAATTATAAGAAATGAAGGAAATTTTGTATCTGTAAACCAAGATGCAAACTTTATAATCTGCTAAGTATGTGTGGTGGTTTTCAGGTTTATTTATTATGAAAATGAAATAAATTTTCTTTTTATTTTGAAAAATGAAGTAATTGGACATTTTGAACACTGCAAAATACACATAGCATATGTTATATTATGTATGCATAATGTACTTTTCTTTTATTTTTTCCATAACAAAAAAAAAAAAAAACAATTTCAATGACTCATAATTCGATTTGTAATTCTTTTCAATAACAAACCAGCACATTTTACACTCTAACTACTCAAAAATGATTAAAAAATCACATCACTACGACACAGGAATATTGATGTTTGCATTTGTTGTCTATTCAAACATGAATTCATCAGCCAATTCTTTCATGCAAAAATAAAAGAAAAGATCTGACCAATCAATATGCTTGAAACAAAGAATGATTGACTGATACATCCAGAGTAAACTTGTCATTCATTTGTTAAATATTCAAGATCAGTAACTCATTGGTAATCATTTTTTGAAATTTGAAATTTTTATCACTTATTGTACTTTTAATCAGAATCCATTGCACAACTTTCTCATATTCATAATATCAAGGCCTTTTTTATATTACATACATAAAATGTACCATTATTTTTCCTTTTTAATCAGTATTAGATTTGAAGAAAAGACTTTATTCACCAGAATTTGAATTTCTGTGTATGCACAGCACCAAACCTTACATGTATGTATTCATGAATTGCGTTTGCTCAATAGGGCATACATGTTTGTATATTTTATTCTTTAATCAGCCTTGTTGTTTTGTGTGTAAAAGGGTAAAAGTTTGAAGACAATGGAGAACAAGATCAGATAAAAGACTAGTCACTGTATTTCGACAGAGTGTTTATAAACATAATACTGTATAAGAAAAAAACGTTGGCGGTACAAAACTTTTGTGGTTTTGACCTTCTATACTTTTTCGCAATGAGAAATTTTCGCGGTTCTAACTGTTGAGAAAGTGTACCAAGGGAAATGAGAAAGTTTATTTTAGAAGATATATTCGCGATAAAAGAGTCACTATGAAAATCACGAATATTTTTTTCACACGAATGTTTCTTCTTATACAGTATACAAATATAGTGTGTCAGGTTTGTCTTGGCTGTTTGACCTTAAATTCAAATATTCAAACAGACATATCCATTGTGTAATTTAGGAGCTATACAAAGTTGGTATATAAGAATAGATGAGTTATACTGGGTACGAGGTCTTTATGGTAATGAAATATGTTGTGTTACCTAAATCACACAGTCTATTTATTAGCCCAATCTAATAGATGTATTCAAATTACCCAGTAACGATCAAGCAGCCAGGTCAAACTTGATGCACTTTTTATATGTAATTTGTGTACATGTGCAGCTAAGGTAAACAGCTCTGCAGCTAAGGTAAACAGGGCAAATACAAAATAACCAGCACAAAAAGAAGAGAAATTTGACTTCATGTATACAAGTCTACATTAAGTGTATGTTCAGAGTGAAAATGCTAAATGCCTGCTGTCACCGTCATTGTGTTTGTGACAGTGAATTATGCAAAAAAATTTAAGAAAAAAAATTAAATTACCATAACTGTAATAAAAGTTGTTTCATGTAATTCTTGCTTACCAGTAGAAAAACTCTACTATGCATCCAGGATTACCATAAACATGATAAATAGAAACTATAGATTTTACATGTTCAAAATAAGGAAAATGGGGTAATCGTTTCACACATGAAATGTAATATGTAACCAAGGACATCACTTACAGCAACATTTTCAAAATTAAAATCCCCATAGCAACAACATTATTTTCTTTATGTTATAAGAAATAGAAATGGGCAGCATGGTTTTCAGTTATGACTTAAGTTAAAATATCAAACCTTATTTAAGTTTATTGAATTTCTATAAATTTTTTTTTTTGCATAATTCACTGTCACAAACACTGTAAATCTGACAGTAATTGAAAAAATAACCGAAAGATCATATTGGAAAAGTATAGCAGTACTAATTGTTTACACTCTACCAAAATATATTGAGTGGTCTATATATGTTATGAATGACTTGCAATAAAAATACATTGTATGGATATTTTAATTGTATTATGTTAAATTTAATTTGATTTTAATTTGAATTATACTGTATACTTTGTTAATTATTTTAATTAATATTATAATTATTATGTCAATTATTTTTCATTATTTAAATTCATTTAAGCTCTGTACATTTATACCTAATGTACAATAATAAACTTTTTTTATCAAATTTTGTGTTTTAATTAATTTTTATAAATGTTTTAGATGTCTAATACATATACCGTACATGTATATGTACAACTTCCTCGTTTTGAAAAACCACACCTGGGCATGGTTGTAGAAAGGGGCCTCAGTAGCAGAAGTGGTCTTAAACATGTACTCATGGATCACAGTGTCTCATTGCCTGGGTTCAAATCCCACTTAGGATAGAGCCTAATTTAAGAAAGTTTGTCAGTTCATAGGCCAAAAGTTGTTCAAAGAGGGCCTTGGTAGCAAAATGGTCTAAAATGTGTGAGCTTACAGATCACCAGTCTTTCAGTTCCTAGGCTTGAATGCAACTCTGAACAGATCCTAATGTAAGAAATTGTGTCAGTTTAAAAGCCAAAGGTTGTTTAAAAGGGGCCCTAGTGACTAAATAGTCAAATGCATCCATTTACGGATCTAGTTTCATTGCCTAGGCACAAATTCAACTCTGGACAGATCTTAATGTGAGGAAGTTTGTTAGTTCACTTGTGGAAAGTCAGTGGTTTTCTCCAGGCACTCCAGTTTCCTCCACCATCCCAGAACTGGCTTCCTTGAAATAGGAAATAATCTTAACTAGTGTGTATAAGTCTTTTACTCCATTCCACTCCAGTCCTACTCGGAAACTGGCCTATCTATGAAACCTTCATATGATCGTGAACATGTCATAACAAATGTGATTTGCCGCCGTACCACGCGACACCCTCTAACCTATGTGTGGAACACTTATTTCAAATGGATATGGGATAGCATAGGATGATGTTTTCCAATAAAGGATGTTAAGGTTTTCCAAAGCATTCCACACAAATGTTAATTGATAATGATCATGTGGTACAGCGGCAAACCCCATTAAAAAAAAAGAAAAAAGTTGAGTTGAGTAATGGTGTTTAACGTCCCAGTCAAGAATATTTCACTTACATTGAGACATTGCCAGCTATAGGCGAAGGTGTAGAAATTTTGCCTGTGGGTTGTGCTGATGGCATTATACAGCAGGGTTCTTTATCGTACCAAGCCTACCGTGACACAGGACCTCGTTTATTTTAAGCCTACTGTGACACAGGACCTCGTTTATTTTAAGTTTCCATCGGAAAGAACCTTGGATTTCATTTCGTTATGCCGAGT
This sequence comes from Anadara kagoshimensis, assembly GCA_021292105.1. Classification (NCBI taxonomy): domain Eukaryota; kingdom Metazoa; phylum Mollusca; class Bivalvia; order Arcoida; family Arcidae; genus Anadara; species Anadara kagoshimensis. The sequence continues at coordinate 41,817,031 of CM037860.1, read as the reverse complement.
GCTTGACGAAAGTCTTGGGTCAGACCCGGTCTGGGTTCGAACCCAGGACCTCCCACTTATGGAGCGAGCACTTTACCGACTGAGCTATCGCAGTGGTTAAAAAAACATAAATAACTAAAAATCAATATTTTTATGACATTTAATGATGTGATAAAACATTCAGTAAAATATGATTGCATTTATGTGTATGAAAGTATTAATAATATTCAACAAATTCAGCAGTTATGAAAAATACAGTTTAACAAATAAAAATAAAATACTTAATAGTGGACACATTCTTAAACTTCTTGTACTGTAAATATCTATTCCAAACAAATATGTAAATAATTTTTCTATCATGTATGTGAAAACATTTATATCCAACAATTTCAACTGTTTCACAAAAAAATTCAAAAAAGTGTATATACTCTCACATTTTTGTTTTGTAAATATCTTAAACAAATATGTAAATAATTTTTCTTTCATTTGTTAATGAAATACACTTAACTTTGTTCCAATTCTCTCAATTATTTTGCCTCTGCATTTCATGCCACAATTCATTTTAATGGAAAATTGTATTTTGTTCCATCTACATTTTTTCCTCCCTTGAATTTTTTCCGAAAATTCTCTAAAATAAAAAAAATCTGTAATAAATTGACCTCAAGACAATAACACAAGGAATTATTGTAGTAACAAACTGTATAACTGCTTATCTCTTCCAAAGCAATTTACATTGAGAGTTGTCTCCCTTTATCAAAATTATCAACATCAAAACTGCCCTTCTTTTCTTTCGTTCAGCTTAAAATGGCATCATGGATGGATAAATACACTTAATACTATAAAAAACTATCAAGACAATGTAGCATTCAAAATTAAAATGTTCAAAATTCATAATACAGGTATAAAAAAATTAAACAATTACATTTACTGTAAATTAGGAAATTTTTGTGTTTGTTGTCTTGTAAATTCTCGAAAGTAACAAGGTGCAAAAACAAAGCTTTTTCAAATATTTAATTTTAATATCCATGGCTGTAAATTGGGTAATTTATGGAATTGAGATACTATATACGGTGGCAGATCCAGGATTCTATGTTAGGTGGGGCACACTGACAAATTTTTAATTTGTGTTTGTGAACAAAAGCTATATAGAGCAGTCCTTACCCCATGTTATAGTGTGGTGAAGAGGCTGCGACATCGTTCAGTGGGAAATTAAGGGACTTCAAATATTTTAGAAACAAAAATGCATTTATTGACTGGTAAAATATTTATTATGAATACCAGAAAATTTGGGGGGGGGGGGGGGAGGGGCACAGGCTGGGTGTGCCCTGTCTGGATCCGTGCCTGATATAATTGCATTTGCACTGAACATCATCTGATGAAGCAAAAGTAAAAGTATGTGAACATCTTGAATTAACTATTCTAACGGAAATGAACTGACATGAAAATTTCCTGATTTACAGTAAAATGATAGATCTGTGTAAGTCAATGTATAAAATAATACAGATTCAATGTGTGAATGAGAAAGTAACCGGATAATAAATTTGTTTCAAACTCACCATTGATGCAAATTGATAAAATAATAGATTCAATGCCTAAGGAAAACCTATTTGGATTAAATTTATTTTAAACTGACCATCAATGCAAACAGACATGAATGTAAGAAAGATCTTGGATACAAGTATGATACATGGAATGTAAGAAAGATAAAAACCTTAACAAACAATATCTTATAAATTAAAAATATAATTTACATATGTACAAAATATTTAATATATATATCTGTTGAATAACTTGAATTGTGTAGGAACTATCTAGGTAATGATTTAGTTTAAACAATATTTATTCATCAGTAAATACAAATAATACAACACAAAACAAACTGTAAAGTGGATTCAGGAACAAGCCCAAGCCGATTTCATGATGTTAGTAAGACACAACATGATTGGATACCTTAAGGTCTTATCTGATTCGTGTACAAACAAATACTGTATAAAAAGAAATATTTGCTGGGGAAAAATATTTGCCATTTTGACATTGACTCTTGTACCGTGAACATATCTTCTCAGTCAAAATTTCTTATTTCTTTTGGTACACGATCCCTACAGCAATCACCGTGAAAATTTCTCACCGCAAAATAGTTTAAAAAGATCACAACCGAAAAAAAGTTTCCTACCGCTAACGTTTCTTCTTATACAGCAAGAGTATTGGCTGAGAATTTCTAAATTTATTATGCAAAGTAAGAGGATGTAGCTTAAGAAGCCTCTTTCAAAACACACACACACACAAACACACCATTAAATATTTGAAAATCAAATGGGCCTGAACTGGTTCTATAGCATTACTGATACTCCATATGTTGTGATCCATGGTCACACATTTTAGACCACCCTGCCACCAACACCCCCTCAGTGGCTGAATGGGCTAAAGAATGTACTTACAGATTTCTGTGCCTCTTACCACCTCAGTTTGTCAGTTTGCAGGTTGGTTGGTTTATCCAGGCACTCTGGTTTCCTCCACCATCCAAGAACTGATCACCTTGATATAAGTGAGAGAATTTTTACTGGGACATAAAACACAACATTTCTGAAAAAGGTTCTATAGCGTACCTGGTACCCCATATGCTGTGAACCATAGGCACACATTTTAGACAACCTGGCCACCAACCCCATCCCCACCCCCCAAGACATAAATAATAATACATGTATGAGTATTATTACCAATGAGTAATGTACAAATGAATGAATTCTGTAAATGTGATAAAAAATAAAAATTAAAAATATATACTCTAAATAAAGAAATTATCAGATCACAGTCTTACTATGTAGTATTTTATAAAGGTGTATTGTGAGTCATCATTGTATAGTAAATCAATTAATTTGAGCATGAATTCTTGTCTAGAATTTTACTTATAAAATTCTTTTTTTTTTTTTTTTACAATTTTGCCTATTCTTACGGTATGTGGCATTTGAAACATCTCTTGTCATCATTTTCATAAAGGGAGATTTTCGCTATTTATTTCAATTTCTAAAAATAGCAAAAATTTCCACCATGAAAACAAAAAAGAAATCTGTGATCTACTGCTCACTTAGTATACCCACATTTTAACTTCAACCACTGACCATAAATGTCGAAAAATAACAAAAATAAGTTGGTAACTTGAAACCAGTACTCACATACAAAATTTTAAGTGGCTGTGTTTAGTAGTTATTGAGAATTTTAGTTCTGGATAGACAGACGGAAGGACAAACCTAAACCAGTATATCCTCTCCTCTTTGAAGGGGGGGGGGGGGTGTATAATAACTATGTTTACAATACTATGTGTCACAATCATTCCTTGACTAAGAATTCCCTCAACTTAATAGGTTAGCGGCAAGATGCTCTAGAAAATGGAGATACCCCTACCGGAGGTATAACAAGTTGCAACTGGTATCAAAATAAAGCTTATGATCTCTAGTTTACTAAAATGATGTTGTACTTTGCAAAATAGGTGCACAACATTGTCATTTTAACCCATTTACTCCCAAAACTCGCACAAAATTATATATTCCCTTAAACTTCATAGTGTGTTATTTTTTATAGGATTCAAAATTAGACCCCCATCTGCTGATTTTTTGTTGAGAAAAATATGTAGAAATAATTTATAGCTGTTTTAGGTGCTAGATGCAGTATTGGGGGGGGGGGCTGCAATAATGTCTTAGTCCGATTGATAGACCTAAGTTATCTGGGTGTATCTCATGGGCAACAACAATTTTCTAGAACCCCGAGAATGAATTAATCATTCTGTTGATTTATCACATACTAAGATCACATCCATGAGGCAATATGTTGACATTTTAGTAGATTTAGATTCCCAAAGAGGGAGTATGGTCAAAACCAGGAAATCGGGAAAACCCAGGTGTGACTGACTGACTACACATCTAGCTGATCTTTATCAAATGTAAGTCTTCGACTTTTAAAGTAAGTATCAAGACAATAAAAAGTCTAACCCAGCCTTTCTTGGCATGCTTATTTACAGAATTTATGTCATCAGCATACTGAAAGAACTTTGGCAACTCTTCCGCTAAGCATGATGCGTAATTCCCCTAAATGTTTCCACTGTTGTTTAAGAGCAATTATGCAAAATAGACATTCAATCAGACCCAACATATGATATTAACAACTGGTAAGGGAAGAGTAGTGGGCAGTTATGATTAAATGGGAGTTTAATCTGTATAAGTCATTGCATGAATTATTCATGTGTACTCTTTCTAAAACAATTAAATTATTATGATTATTTTATATAATATATCTTTTTATTCTTTATATTTTTTTGTATTTTTTTTATTTCAATAAAGTCTAACTGTATAGCCCTATTATATAATTGTCCTATCTTTATTATATAGGGGCTCCAATAACAAAGATGGAAAATTATTTCGAACCACCAATGAAAAAAAGCAAAACAAGTAATTGTGTCATATGTGATCGACCACTTTGTGATGAACCTGCAACAAAGAACCCAACCGAACTCGGTCTCCGCACACTTTTAGATGCTGCACGAGTGCGACAAGATGCTGTTCATGAACGACTTTCCCCTAGGCGCGAGGACATATTAGCTGGGAATATTAAAATAAGTTTTCACAGAAGTTGTAGAGCCTCGTATACAGCTAAACGCAATTTACAACTTGCTACTCGAGGGGAGCCTGAACCCGCTCCGTCAACAAGTCAGACGCAGGATGCTGATTCATGTGATGCCAAATCACGGAAACGACTCCTTCGAACAGACACCTCAAACTTTGATATCAGGAGTCAGTGTTTTGTCTGCACCAAGTCCTACAAGCGGAATGAAAAACTGACGCCAATTTCAACTGGTACAGGGAAATCAACGCATGAAAATATGCTAAGAGCAGCAGCAGAACGACACGATGAAGAGATGAGGCTCAGAATGTTGACACATCCTGATCTTTTCGCATTTGATGCCAGTTATCATCGTTCCTGCTATGCGGCTTATATTAGTAAACGCAATATTCAGGCAGCAAGGACAAGAACTGATAATGAACAATCAGATACACCGTTTGACAAAGGTTTCAAACAATTCTGTGACGAACTTCAAGTTACTATTCATTCTGGTAACAAACCTATATTATTGCTCTCTGAATTGAACTCCAGGTTTATCAATATTTTGCACACTGTAGGTGCAACTAACCCAGACTCGTATAGATCATGGAAACTGAAGGAAAAGTTGAAGGGACAGTTTGGTGATAGGTTAATATTCATATCTCAATCAGGAAAATCCGATCTGGTGTGTTCCAAAGACGTAACATTAGGCGAGGCTCTAAAAAGAGTTAATGACCTACATCTTGAAAATTCTGATGATGGAAGTATTGAATTTGTTGATACTGGAAGTGATCTAAGCGATTCTATGATATTGCACAGAGCTGCAGGTGTAGTGCGCAAGAGTATTGCTAATAAGTCATTCATTTCAGATTTCTATCCCTCCAGTGGGGAAATATGCACCGCGAAGTGTGCTGCATTTGTTCCTACGCCACTGATCGAGTTCATTGCCTGGTGTACATCACAGAAAGCATTTAAAAGTGCCACAAGTTTTACTGATGGTTGTGCAGCAGGTAATCTGTTACAGGTATTAGCAATTTGTCAAAACATCATTGGACTGAGTAATAACATTTCTACCCCTATCAGCTTTGGTCTTGGAATCCAAATGCACCACAAGTTTGGAAGTCGGCGACTTATTGAAGTACTCCATGAACTGGGGTATTCCATTCCCTATGATGAAGTAAGGCGTTTCTTGACATCGGTGGTAGTGGAAGACCAAAAACATGGGGGCACGTACATTCCTCGAGGTATTGCCAAGTACAAAGAAGATAATATCTATTCCATTGTAGATGCTGCCATCGACAACTTCGACCAGAATGAAGAAACACTTGATGGCACATCTACCACACACTCCATGGCAGCCGTCCTATACCAGAGATCATCGATCAAAGACGATATGCCTGGTATCCCGAGGTTACAGAGCAAGACATTGGATGTATCCAAGTACTTGGAGGATTCGCTGACTATCTACGGTAAACCCCGTAAACGACCTGAGCCAAAGCGTGTTGCAGAAAACTGCATCTTTGATGTACAACAAGGAGATTCCCACAGACAAGCAGAGCTGCGCAATTTGGTGTGGAAAATTTGTAGAAACATGGATGATGTAGACACACTGCCAGCCTGGTCAGGGTTCAATGCAATGGTGTCAGAGTCTGAAATTCCTGTTGCCATTGTCAGGTACCTTCCCTTTATCAAAGCCCCTCCAAGTGATTTCTCAACGGTGTATACTATCATATTGAAGTTGATTTCCATTGCTAGATCGCTAGGACAACCTCATATTTTGGTGACTGCTGACCTTGCCATCTACAGTAAAGCACAACAGATAATCTGGAGCGAAGTTGAACTGCAAGACAGTGTAACAATGCGGCTTGGTGGGATGCATCTCATAATGACCTTCCTTGCCAGCATTGGGAAGCTTTATGGTGACGGTGGCTTTCTCGACGTTCTGACTTCATCTGGTGTCTATGCCAGTGGTACAGCCCAGCTAATGTTGCAAGGCAAACATTATGCAAGAGGCATTCGCGGGGTGAAAGTTGCCCATGAAGCAATGACCCACCTGTTTTTGTCTGCAGTAGAAACCTATGCAAAGAAGAATGATTTGCCCTGGATTGACGATGAAGTCCATGAACTAGCCATTAACCTCCAATCAACTATCCAGACGAAGAACCAATCAAGTTGTTCTGAAATTTGCCAATTGCTGGAGAGCAAGATCTCAAATTTGACAGATACAATAAATCAATTTAAGACATTCGGGAATGGATATTCTGGGACCTTCAAGTACTGGAACAGTTTTCTGGAGGCAGGAGATTTGCTGTTGAGACTTATCAGGGCCGATAAAGAGGCAGACTTCCAACTTCACCTAGATTCAGTGATGGATACCATTCCTTACTTTCATTTAGCTGGCAGAATCAACTATGCTAGATACACGCCAATATATGTGTCCGAGATGCGACAACTTGAGACTAAGCAGCCTATAATGTACCAGTTTCTAGCCAAAGGAGGTTTTGTTGTCCGCCGATCAGACAATTCCAAGTTCAATAGTGTCCCAACCGACCAAGCACTCGAGCAGACCATCAACAGGGAGGCAAAGGGTACTGGAGGTATAATCGGTTTCACTATGAGGAAGGCTGCTCTGCTGCGTTGGCTATTGACACGTCATGTCTCTGGAGAGTACTCGGAGGCTTTTGAGAAACTCTTTGAAAACAAAGCAGAAGGGAATCTACATGAGGAGCTTGGTCAAGCAAGGATCACAAGAGACAAGACAGATGTCGCCACCATAAAAGATTATGTCAATGACCATTGCCAGAACCCCTTTGACTTGGAAAATGTCCCAAAAGAGCTTGTCAACATCACGACTGGGCAAATTGCAACCAAGGCTGTTGAGGAATTTTTGACATCAATTCCAGAAAAAGGAAAGACCATCCAGAAAAAGTTTGTCGATGCACGGCTAATGGATGGAGAGACCAAGAGCTTTTGGGATGCTATTCCCAAATCTACACTAGCAACGTTTGCTAGCATGAAGAAGGCCCTGTCATTTGACAAAGAGAGGAAAATGGTCCTTGATCCTGAGGTACTTTTCCGTCGTCTGCTATCTGTTGCAAAGCATCGAGACATTGATATGAGGATGGTTTTGTCATTTGAGTTGACACCAATCCCGCCTGCATTGTTTCATGATGATGGAACGATGAGAAAGACAACAAAGTCAGATCTGGCTGATAAGTTGGAGAAAAACTGTCCCCAAGAAACAGAATTGAAATCCAAGGCCTGTATCCCAACAGCATATATTATTGATGGCATGAGTTTTGTCCAAGGAGTTAATGAATCAATTCAAAACCTTTGATGACCTCGGGGAGATTGTAGTCAAGAGGTTGATCAGACTGTACAACAACCCTGACCTTGGTATAGAAATTCTGACCCTGGTGTTTGATCGGTATGACGTAAGTTCAAGTATCAAAGGCAACGAGCGGCAACGACGTGGCGATATAGGTGCTGATGGACCATCTCAAAATCATAGGAAATAGACAAGTCCCTAACTACAGACAATTTCTCAAGTCAGGACAGAACAAAGCAGCTCTCATCTACTTCTTGAGCGAGTACATTGAGAAAAATGTACCAGACAAAATTTCTCAAGAACATAAACTTGTGATTGCTGGAGGTCATCATAACCGAGAAGCTGTGAGAGAGATAACAAATCTTGGAACAAGAGATCTGGAGGAGCTATCTTCAACCCATGATGAAGCAGATACTAGGATGATATTGCATGCCACCCATTTGTCTACCTTTCCCCGAACTGTTGTCAGATGTGATGATACAGATGTACTGGTCATTTTGTTGTACTATCAAAGTGAAGGTAAATTGAGCAATGATGTATACATGCATGCCGGCCACTCAGGAAAGTTTGTCACCAAGGAGCGGTTCATACCAGTATCAAAAATTGCCAAGGTGATTGGGAAGGAACAGTGTTCTATTTTACCTGCTGTGCATGCCCTTACAGGGTGTGATTCGACTAGTGGCTTCTTCAGGCTTGGAAAGAAAACTGCCTACACCATTCTCCAGAAACACCAGGAGGCTCTAAAGGGACTGACAGAATTCACCTTCCAGATGACGAGGGACTTGATACTGCTAGAGAGCTCCTCCTCTTGATGTATGGCAAGGGTAGCAAGGGAAGATCGTACAACACTCTGGATGAATTGCGCTATATGTTGTCATCCACGACTGACAAACCAGTTTCATCCCTTCCTCCCACTGATGATGCGTTTAGGCAACATGCCCTGAGAGCAAAGTACCAGACAATGGTCTGGTGCAATAGCCATGTTGCAATGCCCAGTATGAGAGTTCCCACTGAATATGGTTGGGTTGAATGTGGAGACAGCTTACAGTGTGTAACAAGCCTTAAGGAATCAGCCCCTAGAGAAATACGGGATTTGACCCATCTATACTGTAGAGATACTGACTGCATCGATGGTAGAAAATGTCCATGTGTATTTGCTGGCTTGAAATGCATAGAAATATGTCGCTGCAATAGCTGCCCAAACACTGTCAATCTACTTCAAGATGATGATGATGGGAATGACGAGGAAGACTGAAATCATGTTATGGTGATGACTGCTCCAAAGACCACTTCAAACCATAAAGGCTAGGGATATACAATTACATAAATACTAAGCTTCTTCAGTGGCATAAGGACAAATGACTAGCACAAAACCTATCGGTGCATGTTTGACCCCTGCTAAATTGAAATTACATGAGCGCACTCATCTGATTCTGTTGGTTCGTAAAATGAGGGGTCACCAACCATTTTTATATTGTGGCATCTTTATTTAAAATAAAGTTTTTTAGACACTGGACACAAATAAAAGTTATTCTAATTATATATCCAAGTGTTTTAGTCTTTATTAGATAATAAGAACGAGTCAGAACTTTGGGAAAAGTCAGAAAGGTAGAAAATAGGACAAAATGTAGTTTTTTGGGGGTGGGGGGGGGTGATAAACCCATCTAATACTTTAGGCAACACCTAAAACAGCTAGAAAATTTTCCTACATATTATTCTCAACAAGAAAACAGCAGTATGTCGGTCTAATTATGAAATTCTATAAAAAATAATCACTCAATATGAAGGTAGTGTATTTTATAATTGTGTGCGAGTTTTAAGAGTAAATGGGTTAAGATGACAGTGTTGTGCACCTATTTTGCAAAGTACAACATCATTTTAGTAAACTAGAGATCATAAGCTTTATTTTGATACCAGTTGCAACTTGTTATACCTCCGGTAGGGGTATCTCCATTTTCTAGAAGTATTTTCTGCTACCTACCCCTGGTCTATAATATGGCAAAATTGAAATATTAATAATTTTATTATTTTTAAGATACCCGGTGACATTGAACAGTATGAGAATAGTGGTACAGTTATACTCTGTGGTGATTTTAACAGCAGGGTTGGTTTGTCTAAAGATTACATTGAGAACGATAATTTAATAAATTATATAGATGGTGAAACATTTAATGCAGATGATAATGTAATCAAAAAATTAAAAAGATCAAATATGGACGGTAAGACAAATAGTGATGGTAGAAGATTGTTAAATTTATGTAAGAAAACAGAATTGTTAATTTGTAATGGGCGGAAAGGTAGAGACAGGGGTATCGGTAGATTAACTTACACATCTGATAATGGTCATAGTGTTGTTGATTATGTAATTATTTCAAAGGATGACTTTGGTTTAATTAATGATTTTGAAATATTAGATTTTAATGAATTGTCGTGTCATGCCCCTATATATTTTTCTATTGATCATTATGATACGGAATTTAAACCTTTTAATAACACAGAAACAAAGCGTGTGTTCTGGGATAATGACAAGATTGATATTTTCCGTAGTCAGTTAGAGTTGTTACTACCTATTTTACATAATACAGTGTCTGGTATGGACGGTAATGACCAACAGAGTATCGATAGAGCTATTGAAAAAGTGTCGTCTGTATTGTATGATACAACATTTGATATATTTGGCAAAGTTGTACGGCCAGTGCGAAATAAGTGTAGTAATACTAACAAGAGGCCCATGGGCCTTATACGCTCACCTGATAACTAATGGCTAGCTGATAGATTTAAAGAAAACATAAATACTAAATCCCAATGAATTTTTTCTTTACATCAAAATAATCATTGTATCAATACCTACAACATTCTAATATACATGCCTATACAAAACTTTTATAGTTTTCAAGATAATTAACCATTTCAGTATTGTTTTCGCATCTGTGACCTTGACCTTTGAACCCATGACCTTTCTCTATACGTCAAAATGATCGTTGTATCAATACCTACAACATTCTAATATACATGCCTATACAAAAAGTTTATAGTTTTCGAGATAATTAACCATTTCTGTATTGATTTGCATCTGTGACCTTGACCTTTGAACCCATGACCCTTTCTATACATCAAAATGATCGTTGTATCAATACCTACAACATTCTAATATACATGCCTATACAAAAAGTTTATAGTTTTCGAGATAATTAAACATTTCCGTATTATTTCGCATCTGTGACCTTGACCTTTGAACCCATGACCTCTTTCTATACATCAAAATGATCGTTGTATCAATACCTACAACATTCTAATATACATAACTATACAAAAAGTTTATAGTTTTCGAGATAATTAACCATTTCGGTATTGTCTCGCATCTGTGACCTTGACCTTTGAACCCATGACCTTTTTCTATCCATCAAAATGATCGTTGTATCAATACCTACAACATTCTAATATACATGCCTATACAAAAAGTTTATAGTTTTCGAGATAATTAACCATTTCGGTATTGTTTTGCATCTGTGACCTTGACCTTTGAACCCATGACCTTTTTCTATACATCAAAATGATCGTTGCATCAATACCTACAACATTCTAATATACAAGCCTATACAAAATGTTTATAGTTTTTGAGATAATTAACCATTTCTGTATTGTTTCACATCTGTAACCTTGACCTTTGAACCCATGACCTTTTTCTAGACATCAAAATGATTGTTGTATCAATACCTACAACATTCTAATATACATGCCTATACAAAAAGTTTATAGTTTTCGAGATAATTAACCATTTCAGTATTGTTTCACATATGTGACCTTGACCTTTGAACCCATGACCTTTTTCTATACATCAAAATGATCGGTGTATCAATACCTACAACATTCTAATATACATGCCTATACAAAAAGTTTATAGTTTTCGAGATAATTAACCATTTCAGTATTGTTTCACATCTGTGACCTTGACCTTTGAACCCATGACCTTTTTCTATACATCAAAATGATCGTTGTATCAATACCTACAACATTCTAATATACATGCCTATACAAAATGTTTATAGTTTTTTAGATAATTAACCATTTCGGTATTGTTTCGCATCTGTGACCTTGACCTTTGAACCCATGACCTTTTTCTATACATCAAAATGATCGTTGTATTAATACCAACAACATTCTAATATACATGCCTATACAAAAAGTTTATAGTTTTCGAGATAATAATTATAATCAGAGGTTAAAAAAAATTAGGTCACGACCTTCACAATCGACCTTGACCTCATTTTGAAGATACTAACAAGAAGATGTCAAAACTGAAAACCCCATGTCATTATCTGGTCAAATAGTCAAGTTATAACAGTTTGAAGCTATTTTACGATTTTTTCAAAATTAAACGCAAAAACGCGTAACCTATTTTTTATCCGAATTTCACAAAATGAACAAACTATAGGCTTAAGACCCTAGAGAAGCCAAATATCACATCAGATTTTTTCTCCAATCATTGGTTTCGGAGAAGAAGATTTTTTAAGATTTTTGCACCCCTAGGTCACCTTGACCTAGTTATGGTAGCCATAGCAACGCCACGAACAAATCTGAATTGCACCGGCCCATATATACTTCTGACAAAGTTTCATTAAAAACTGTCCAGTAGTTTCAGAGGAGAAGTCGAAAATAGGTGTTAACGACGCACACACGCACACACGCACATACACACGCTGCGCTATGCCATAAGCTCACATGACCTTCGGTCAGGTGAGCTAATAAATGGTTTGATTTAGATTGTAAAACGGCAAGGGCTGCCTTTAGTAAAAGTAGAAATAAATATAATAGATATCCTACAGATGAGAATCGTAGTGAATTTTGTAAAAATAGAACATTGTACAATAAAATTAAACACAGGGCAAAATGTAAATATAAACATGAACAAGGTAAACAATTGTGTGATATTGCTAAGTCTAACCCTAAAGATTTTTGGAATTTTGTTAAGGGTAAGAAATTTGTAAATAATAATTGTAAGTTAGAGTTAAACGATTTTGTTTCTTATTTTAATGATGTGTTTTCAGAGGTAAATGTAAATAATAATGATGTTGTCGAAGATGAAGATATTAGTAATACTGTATACAATGATGAGTTAGATAAAAGTATAAGTGAAATGGAAATTGCAGAGGCAATTAGAAAACTTAAAAAAGGTAAAAGTTCTGGTTATGATGGTGTTATTGGTGAAATTTTTATATATGCAGGTGACTTATTGTTATCCCTTTTATGTAAAATATTTAATTTTCTTTTTGATAATTCTGTTTATCCTAATCAGTGGACAAAATGTACTATAATTCCTATTCCAAAGAAAGGTGATTTAAATGATGTCAATAATTATCGTGGTATTTCTTTAATAAGCGTGATTGCTAAGTTGTTTTCTATTGTAATTAATAACAGGTTATTGAAGTGGGCTGAGAACATGGATATATTATCTGATAAACAATTTGGGTTTCGCCCAAACAAATCCACAGTGGATTGTATTTTTGTTTTAAACTCCATTGTGACAGATACTTTGTGTAAAGGCAACAAGTTATTTACAGCATTTATAGATTTTAGAAAGGCCTTTGATGCGATTCCTAGAAATATGTTATTTTTAAAATTAGTCAATACAAATATAAGTAGCAAAATGTGTAACATGATTAGAAGTATGTATTCCACGGTTAAAGCAGCTGTACGTTATAACAATGTTATGTCTGAACCATTTGAATTATTTAGTGGGGTAAAACAAGGCGAGCCATTATCTCCACTTCTATTTTTATTTTTTATAAACGATTTAGTTGATTACGTTTTTACAGAGCAAAAGATGCAGTTATTATAGATAAAGATATGTTGTTCACATTATTATATGCAGATGATACAGTTCTTTTTTCTAAAAGTAAGGAAGGGTTACAATTATTATTAGATAAACTTCAAGTTTTTTTGTGACACATGGGGTATAAATGTAAATGTTGATAAGAGTAAAGTTATGGTTTTCTGTAATGGCAAAAGTCTATGGATATCCAAATATTTTATAATGGTGTGTTACTAGAAGTAGTAGACAAATTTATTTATCTAGGTTTACTTTTACAATATAATGGTTATTGGAATGAATCCCATAATAGAATTTGTGAGCAAGGCTCAAAAGCATTACATAAACTTCTCACTATTTTTAAAAATGTATATTTGCCAATTGATAGGAAATTGTACTTATTTGATGTTATGGTTAGTCCTGTTTTAAATTATGCATCAGAAATATGGGGATTTCATAAAGCCGAAATATAGAACGTTTACATTTTAAATTTTGTAAGAGAGTACTCTGTGTAAACACAAAAACAAATAATATGGCTGTTTTAGGGGAACTGGGTAGATATAGATTTTTAGAATTGCGTTATTGTCAAATTCTCAAGTTTTGGTTGAAAATTATAAGTAGTGATAAAGATGCATTGAGATATAAAGTTTACAAATTATTGTGTATTAATATTAATGTTAGAGAAATTTAAAACATAACTGGGCATTTAATGTTAAAAATTTGTTGTGTACTATGGGAATGTCTGATGTTTGGTATAATCAAAATATGTATATTGTTCCATTTGATGTGCTGAAGCAAGATTACATGATCAATTTTTACAAATGTGGTATAGTAACTTGAATTTATCTACAAAAATGAAAACATATATATCTTTTAAACAAACGTTTGGTTTAGAAATTATTTAATTTTTATCGAAAATAAGAGGCTTAGAGTATTATTAACAAAATTTAGATTAAGTAACCATGACTTAGCTATTGAGCGTGGTAGATATTGGCATAGATAAAAATTTGCGTTTTTGTACATGTTGCAACATGAAAGTTATTGAAAACGAATATTTTTTTGTTTCTGTCCAAAATACATATCATTAAGACATCGTTACCGAAATATTATTGCCATTGGCCAAATCTACAAAAGTTTTATTGTTTAATGGGGGATAAAAGGAAAAAAATTATTACAAACGTTGCAAAATTTATATTTAATGCATTTAAATTAAGATGAAATGTTTTGTAAAATAATGTATTTAGTTGTTTCCTGTGCATAATGATTGTTGTTGTATGGCTATAAACATGATTGTAATATGTTTAATGCTAATAAACTAAATTGAAATTGAAAAATATAAAACCATTGAGCATCATATTAGCAATGATAATAATACTGATAACTAAAGAAAGAGAGAAAAGGAATAAAAGCAGTAAACTGAAAAAATCTATATAAATATCAATTGAATTATATCATTATTTGTATCAAACAAATAATATGATGTGATGTTATATTGCAACAAATTATCATATCAGCATCAAACATCATAATAACGGAAACCAAATATACATGTAATATCAATGGATATATAATGTATATCATCTGGCCTCAGTTTCACAATCATTCCTTGACTAAGAATTCCCTCAACTTAATATGGCAAAATTGAAATATTAATAATTTTATTATTTTTAAGATACCCGGTATTCAGGAATTTTAAAGTGTCATTTTGAAGATCAGTTCAAGCTTATCACATATTATTCTAGTTTTGCTGAAAATTAGAATTTTGAGTTTTATAAAAGATTGCAAAAATTAACAAAATCTAAATTAAGGAAAATCGTAGCTAAGGAATGATTGTTAAAAATGGGGACAAAAATAATACATTCAAAAATGAAAGTGTAAATAAATTTCATATATCCTAAAAATGATGCACATATAGATATATCACATGTAGATGACTGTAGAACACTTTATGATTTGTGGACGGATTGTTAAACTTGATAGCAGGTGCTTACACACAGGTTTTAAAACATTTAACAAAGTAAGTAATACATTTTAAGGTAAACAATAACTGGCATAATATAAAAAGACATTTATGATAATGAAAGGAAACTTGTTTAAACTTTAGAGATTCTCAACAAAAACATTCTGTTCTAATAAGACCGTCGTTTTTTTGGTTTAAACAAGTTTAACAATTAATGTTTTATAAAACTATACATGAGATTTACATGTATTTAAAAATTAGTTTTCTTGCATGGAATAAAAAGAAAAAATACATAAAGTTAAAATTTAAAAAAAAAAAAAAAAAAAAAAAAAAAAAAAATTGAGGTAGCACTAGATTAAAAGACAAATTAATATTGTGTCTTTAAACTTTACAATCACATGAAAACAATATTATATGTTCCACTAAGCTTATTTTTCAAAAAAAATTATTCTCTTTTATATGTCATCTTTTCTTTCAATTATGAATTGACTAAAAAAATTCTGTTGGTTCTGTGAAGCGGGTTATTGAAATAAGATTATACAGGGATTTTTTTTGTCATTCACATGGTCGCGTAAAAGGACCCATTGAGTATACATTTTTCCCAATTTTATAATTAAAATTTCCTAAATAGAGGGGGAAATTTAAGAAATGACAAGCATCCCCATATTTTCAGCTTAGTTGGTAGATCTTTATAACAATCTGCAGTTAAATAAGTTAAATATATGGTGTTGCATACTTAATGTACATCTGGTACAAGGGACATGAGGGATGTAACTCATTAGAAACAAATACTGTACGTTTATTAGTAAAAGATTTCAAAATGGGTAAATCAGAATATCTTTTTTTCATTTTTTCCAAAAGGTGGATTTTCTCAACTGATTTTTCCCGATTTCATTCCCTTTCCCAAAAATGGCTTGAAAAAAATCCCTGTTATATATCCCCAGATCTAGGTATATTCAAATTCAAGTACAAAATCAAAGATTACAAATGAGAATTACTAGTAGAATTCATTATTTTCACAAAAATTTCCTTTAAAGATTTAACAAAAAACAGTCCTTTTTATCGTAAATCATGTACTAGTAAGGGACATTTAATACATGTTAAATGACACTGATCATGTGAATAAAACAACAGTATCTCAAAATGTTAGTGCCAGCACTAATACTAACAAGTTTTGAATTAAATTTTACAAAAACATGAGTAATATCCAAAATAAAACATGTTATTTTTTATACATATCTATATAAAGCCCAACCTACCTCTATATAAGGGCAACCTTCTTATAAAGGCCAGTGGAATTGAATCTCAATTGTTCTTTATTCATATTATTTGAACCTTTATTTAAAGGCCACTTTTACAAGTTCCCATGGGTGACCTTTATGGACAGGTTTGACTGTACTGTATATATACAAAGCACAGAATGTCTAGATTTATTTTAAACTTCAACATTATTTAAATAAATTAACCAAAAACATTTGACCCAAGCTATGGGGTTTGACATTATTATTTGTAGTGTCAAGAGAAAATCATTCTTATTTCTTTCCAGACGTTTTGAGAAAATGGTGTCAGAAAATTGTGACAGAAATGAAAACTGTGTTGCCATTTTATTGTGCAACACTTATCTTGTGAGTTCATATTGCTGCAAATACTTATAGCATGAAAATCTACACCTATATTTCACAATCGATTAACCATTGAGCTGTCTAGAAATATCATTTATAGTGATATAACTTCCAATGATGTGCAAAGCAAGCTAAATAACTTGCATTGCCATCGAGTGGATATGCATGTCGTACACGAAAGTATTTTAAATTTATTACAGGATTAAAAACGAAAAACAGATTTTCAAAAAATGTGAAATGTAAATAAAATGTAAATGTAACCATTGAAGTATCTAGAAATGGTGTTTATAGTGGTATGACACCTATTGTCATGGAAAACCAACTGATCATAACACACTTGCATGCATTATTCAGTTTGTTTTGCAAGGCAATGGAAGTTAAAACAATATAAACGCCATTTCTAGGCAGTTCAATGGCTAAGTGGTGTTCTTGGTGACACATTACATCATATGCGTAAAACCAACTTTTTAAATATAAAGCATCCTATCTGCATCTATACTAGACCATTTACAATTATGTACACAAAATATCACAAACTCGGGCTACTATCACAAAGGGTGCATAATATGTTAAAACTTTGTACAGCTTTAATGGGTTTTTGTTAAACAATGGTTAATGATATGTTTGAGAAGGCAACATGACTAGATTAGTAGAATCTATCCCTGTTTTGTAGTCAAGACATAGGAATTTTACCAAGTAGGTTGAGATTTCTATTTCTTGCACACATACTGTTAAATTACTAATGTTTGTAGGGTTAAAATTTGGTGGCTTTGTTATTTAAAAATACATGCAATTTGTCGGAAGAAAAATTCATGGAATTGTGTTTTGTGAAAATAAATCCTATTGGGGGCTTGGTAATTAAATGTTTTCATTGACATTAAATTTTGTGGTTTTAACTTACTGTGGTACCCACAAAATAGTGAAATTTAATCCCTCTACAAACATTTGTGATTTTATAGTTTCTGTATATTTGTTTACAAATCTACTTTATATTTTGAAAATGAATGAGAAAAAGAATCCTACACTTGTAACAGTCTAAAACAGTGGTATTTCAAACTCTAATAAATATTTTAGAGAACGAGATTCAGAAAATCTTCATTATCCTCCATTGTCAATAGTGTAGGATTCTATTAGTCTTCGCAGATTCAGTTCTCTAATATCCAATATACTAGTATCCTTACTTTGTGGAACCTTTTTCATAACAAATTCCCCAAAAAGTTGAAAACTACGCATCACAGTACAATGTTTGCATTTCAACAAATGATGTCACAACCTAAATTGTTGATGAGGTCACAATCTAAGTTGTTAATGATGTCACAACTGAAGTGATATTGTCATCGTGCTTGTAGCTTGCCTTGATAAATACAGGATATCCTTGTCCAATATGAGAAATAAATATGGTGATATTATTCCTCTGATGCATGTGTAGTAGATAGGCGATTTCGTCAATGTCATGTTTCACGTCTTCATCATTCTCCAGACACAGATACCTAATACCATCTCTATTAACTACAAAAACAATATACAGTTCATAGCATATACAATGTACAGTTTAATTATTAGTTATGCATACAATGTTAGGTATAAAAATCAGAACATACCCAAGATGCAGATGCCCAATTTTTATGGTTTTGAGGACAGAGAATATATTAACATTGAATAACTTTCTTTCTCAGGTGGATTTAAGTATTTTATGAATAAGTCAAGATTCTTTCTCTTATATCAAGGTGGTCAATTTTGGAACCGTGGAGGAAACTAGAATACAGAGAGAAAATAAACAACCTTCGACAAGCAAACTGACAAACTTTCTCCAAAAAGTTGGATTCTAGTAGGATTTGA
The DNA here is from genome assembly GCA_021292105.1 of Anadara kagoshimensis. Lineage (NCBI taxonomy): Eukaryota > Metazoa > Mollusca > Bivalvia > Arcoida > Arcidae > Anadara > Anadara kagoshimensis. Next base: position 41,797,901 of record CM037860.1, on the reverse strand, counting down.
ATCTAGTCAGTGAGAAGTATTTGTAAGACAGCTCTTCTTACAACATGGCCACCAAGTCTCCTTTGAAGACAGGTATCAAGTCAGTAAGATGAGTGTATTTCCCATGTACGTACCATACATCTTGCCCACCATGAAATTTTAACTTAAAATTTTAAAAAGCCACACAAATGATTACACATAGCTTATGGTAGCTAGCATAATTTTTTCAGACAAGCTAATAATCTAAAGAAACGTCATGTATTAATTGACAACTACATGCATGTTAAAGAGAGAGAGAGAGAGAGAGAGAGAGAGAGAGAGAGTGTGTGTGTGTGCGTGTGTGTGTGTGTGTGTGTGTGTGTGTGTGTGTTTGTGTGTGTGTGTGGCCATGACAAACAAAGTTATCTTATATACTGAACATGATTCTTTTGTGTTGTAAATACTGCACATGATTTTTTTGTGTTCTAAATTATCATATGATCTTATTATTCATAATCCGTTTTTCATTGCTACTTGTATAGCTATGATTTTGTTTGGAAATTTTGTTTAACATCATATACTGTAGATTTGGTATTTTTCTTGTGGGGGTTATTTCCAGAAATTTGGTCATTCAAAAAATACCTGCCAATAGTAAAAATTGAAAAATTGTGAAAATATCCACCAAGGAAATGTTCAGATCGATGAAATCACAAAATAAACCATCAGCAAAGTTACTCCCATTTACAATAATTTTTTTGTTTAAGATGATTAAGGTATTGTTGAAAAGTTTGTTGTCTCTGTGTTCAGGATTGCCCTGGATATATTGAGGTATCACAGTTCCATGTTCCTTTCACACAATTTTGATTACACACGTGGCGGATGTAGCTAGCTAAACAGAGGCGCTTACCCTTCTGGAGCACCCAGCCTCACTTCCCTGGTGAAAGTTCACGTGTCTAACCTAACTTGTCAGTTCCAAAGTTTTTACTTTGCTTCTGGATTGTGATTCGTACATGGATTAGTATGTTTGATTTTGATTTTGATACATGATCTGGATGACAAAATCTCAAAATGAAATAAAAACTAAAATTAACCATGTTTACAGTAATTTGTAGTTAGAAGGAATTGTGTTGAGTAATGATATCTAACATACCAGTATAGAATATTTCACTTATATCAAGATGTTGCCAGATGTAGGCAAAGTTGCAAAAATTTTGCCCGTGGGTTGTGCTAATGACATTATACAGCAGGGTTCTTTATCGTGCCACACCTACCATGACATGAAACCTCGTTTATTTTAATTTCCCATCTGAAAGAACCCTGACTTTCATTTCGAGTAATGCAAAGTGCTTGGCGAAAGAACAGTTACTACCCACTTTCAAGTCTTGGGTCAGACCCAGCTGGGTCAAGCACTCTACCAACTGAGCTACCACAGTGGTTACTTAGAAGGGAATACAATTTTAATATTTCAGTTACCATGAATACACCAACAACAATGGCTGCCGTTCCTATCAGTATCCCGTTATCTGTTAAAAAGGAATGAAGTTTATCATAACATCCCTGTAACATAAATAAAAAAATCACATTTAAAACAAAAATCATCGGTCAAGCAGTATACAAAAATTATTCAAACTACCAAAATAAATATTATATCTGCCACATAGTCTATTAAAAGACAAATACTCCATGCCCCCAACATTGTACATGGAGGTTTAATCTATTATCTGACCTTGTGACCTTGAGCTTTGACCTACAAAGCTTGACTTCTGAACTTTAGATAAATGATGGGTCAAAAAGCAAGTCAAGGTGGTTGCCAACAACAACAAATGTCACACTTCAGCTTAGCAACCTAGTCACCACTGCCAAGTTTGATCTTGAAGTGCTTATTCAAGAAGAGCAAAAATTCCAAAGATGGCAATAACGACTGCCCAGCAGTTGACAAGACCCGACTTAACCTACTTAACTTAATGACATTATCCTTACAACAGTAATGTTGGACTATGGTACTTACCGTCATGTATAGAGTATAGTTAGTAGGTTTATGAAGTACTGGTGGTGGAACCGTTGGGGGTCCATTAGAAGCTATGGCACCTGTACATAGTAACTTGTTGTTACCCCAACAACAACTCTCTGGGACATAAGTGCCATCTGCAACCAAGATAAAATCACAAGTTTATTTAAGAATTGAACTTTTGAACTTTGTACTGACTTTATTGGATGATAATTTCAGTTGGTCATGCCTAAATGAATGAATGGCGAAAAATCTTCTAAATTTGATAAAAAGTGACATACTGGTAATCATGAATTAGATTGTTCCAGTAAAGAAAAATATGTCCAAATAGAATCTAATTTTACAATTAGTTACTTACAAAATCAATAATTCTTCAGCATTTGAAAGTAACGGTGTAATACCTTTTCTGAAACAACAAACTGTAAAATGACACTATAAATTTCTTAAGACCACAAATATAGACTCACTTGAGTATTTATCTTTAAACCAGAAACTTTCCCTGTATATTGCCCAAGATGTTGTACTGTTTTCATTTCCATAAGCTCCACAGCATCCAAACTACAATCAGCAAAAATAAAAGGATTTAAAATTTCATAGAAATTCCAATTTTACATATTAAATCTATTCATTTTTTGTCCAATGGATCAAATTCAATTTCTGTGCATATGCATGTTATTCAGGTGATATTCACTACCTCTTGAGAAGATTACAGGCATATTATCATTGTTAACAATTACTCTAGCCATTTTATGGCCTCTCAGGCAAAGATAACAATCAACATAATAACATATTTTTGCACAATTGATGACAAGATTTATAATGCTAAAACTGTCATTAATTTTATTGTTCTCAAATGTTACATTTTTAACACACACACACCATTATAAAGCAGTTCATAGTATTCTATTTTGGACCAGACCTTGAGCCTTTGGTCTATTTTGGGGCCAGTTTGGACCCAGAAGGTAATCGTTTTGGGGGCATCAGTAATGGCATCACACTATCATGAACACTTGTTTGTTTTAGTACTAAATTGTTTCTGAGTTATCTCACCCTTTGTTGTGCTGCGTTCCAGCTTGATGTTATACTACTGAAATCTGTCATGCTATTAATGATTCCATATTTCTTTGTAATGGTGTCCTTCATAGCTTGTTTCACTGTTTGCTCCAACTTTATAAATATATAAATCAATAATCAATAATCATGATATAGGTCATCCACGATCTGATGGCAAAGTATAAAGCGAGTCTATTTTAATATTAGGGTAATTCTAACGAATATAGCATGCAATGGCATGATTACACACTTAGGGAAATACGCTTCTTACACCTATATGTGTATTTTAAACCTGTCCATGTTTATAAACACTCTGCCATCAGATCATTGACGGACTATACTATGGAATTAAATACAGTCATATCCACAGTGTTCCATCTAGAACTTTTCAGAGGTAGCCATTGTCAGAAACATTTGTTTAAAACACTATACTACATCAATATTTTAGCATTCGCATAATGTTAAATATGGTCCATTAAGGCCTTAATAAAGGGGACATGGGGTCATTTGACAAAATAAGGATACAGTTAAGTTTCAGTGGTTTCAGTAAAGCCAGCAAGTCGACAAAAGTTGTCTGCTACTTTTTCGGATTTGAATCAAGTTTGTTGCCTACTTTCACTAAGGTTACATTATAAGTTATACAGGGCTTTGGCAGGTTACACGGCCCCATGTACCCCGTCAAAGATTTATGTACCCTGAGCCACAGGCGAAGGGTACATTTATCTTTGACGGGGTACATGGAGCCGTGTAACCTGCCAAAGCCCTGTATAACGTTTTTGTCACCCTTCAAAGCGTAACCAGTTGGATCTTTTCAACTTCCATTTCGTATTTTGTGTGACTTGCGTACGTTGTCGCCATGTTTGTTTACTGTAACTAGACGTCAGCGATGTACGAGTTACTTCCCTTTTACCGCTAAACTTCATGTGCGTTCATGTACCCCGGCAGATTTCCGAACATAGTTCCATGTACCCTGGCAAGTTAACCAATCGCTATGCGAGAAATTTCTTTGAAGGGTGACAATTTCTGAATATGTTGGGCAATACATATTACTCCATACTTGCTGCCTACTTGAGCACATTTGTCGCCCAGTGTAAAATTTACTGAAAGGGCTGAGTTTTAAGAAAAAGAAAAACACTGGCATGACAAATTACCCACTTGGAATATTATTGGGTCAATGGCCACAAAAGATTTTTTATCATCCTCAAAGGAGGATATTAGCTTTCTATAAGTTTTGAATAGGACTGCATCTTAAACCCAAACAGAATTCCAGTCATTCAATTATGTCCTGGAGTTTGATAATTATTGATTACCATCTTATCAGCTATTAAATATTCATGTATCGCATCAATATAAACAGAAAGTGTTGATACATGGATCCATTTGTATAGGTAAACAACATTGACCTGTTCCTTTGACCTTTCATTAGGAATATTCATATAGGAGGGTCCAACCAATAAATGGGTAGTGTTAAGATCCAAGTTTATACATACACAGTACACAGGTGTACTCTATGAGGTGAGTATATCTCATGATGTATACAGAATAAACACATGTGTTCCCTATACACAGATGTACTTGGTCCGTGATAAATATTTAAATGAAAGGTCAAGTGGACAGGTCAAAGTTTTAACCTATATACCCTCAATAACACAGGTGTAACAATATACAGTCAAACCTGTCTATAAAGGCCACTCAAGGGATCCAGTAAAAATGGCCTTTATGGACAGGTGGCCCTTATATACATGTTCAAATAACATGAATAAAGAGCAATAGGGATAAAAAATTATTGGCCTTTAAAAGCAGGTGGTCTTTATATAGAGGTGACCTTTAAGACAGGTTCAATAAACTGGAAATAGTGGTTAATTTGGATTCTGATCAATTACTGTGGATGTTCTGGCAAAAAAAAAGTCCAACTGGAATCCAATTTTACAATCAGTTACTTCTAATTTGCAGGGTATGTCATGAAGTGGTTTTGATTAGTGTTGGGAATCACTTCTAAAATCATGATTGATCATCACTCTCCACTAAGTGATCGTACATTATTGTATGTTTTTGTTGACAGAAATTTGGAATTTAAACAAATAGATACTTAATAAAACATCAATACTGGTTTTAAACTTTTAGTTGCTGTTTTCTTTTTGTCATCCATCATTTATAGTACCCATTTTGACAAGCATTGTTAGAATTATGTGAAAGGCTTGGTTGCTATCGGCAAATTAAAGTATTATTGAAATTAGTCGGACTATGATCAATCATGAAAAATAAAATCGATTAATCGATTTTGAAGCACTAACGACTAGACATCGACTAAATCGATTAATCGGAACAACACTACTTTTGATAATTTTCATGTTAGTACTAGATTGATGTGACAATTAATGTTTCAGTGCAGTTCACAGTCAACCATGGTTATAATTAAAAACTACCATAATAATCAATGTCCAAATCTCAATCCAGAAGCAAAGTGAAAACTTTGAAACTGACAAGTTAGGTTAAACATGTGAACTTCCACCAGGGAAGTGAGACTGGGTGTCTGGAAGGGGTAAGCACCTCCTATTTAGCTAGCTAACCCACCACATGTCTAATCAAAATTGAGCGAAAGGATCATGTAACTATGGGACGTCAAATATATCCAGGACAATCCTGGACACAAAGACATCAGACTTATCAACAATACTGTGATTCTGTGATGACATAAAGAACTCAATCGCCTCAAATATAACATGTATAAATACATATCCAAATATACCAGCAACCCTTTCCTCTCTCTTTCCCTCTCTGAGTCTCTCTTGCCCCTTTCTCTTTATTTTTAAGTACAAAGTGTAAGATATTTACCTCAGATATAAATACATATCCCAATATACCAGCAACAAATACCATTATAGCCAAAAATGCCAGGATACTTAAATGCTGTCAAAATAATTATATAAAATCATTATAACTCATGTGTACACAATGTTAAATTGTAGTCAAACAAGTCTCTATAGACCACCTAGGGGAATCTGTATCGTATATGGGAGGTCAGGGTTTGAATCCAAGGCTGGGGTCTGACCCCAACCTCCCATATACAGAGTGAGCACTCTAACAATTAAGCAACAATAGTGGTCTTTTTCTTTAATGACTATCTTTATAAGTCACTTGCAATTTATCTCTGAACCTCTTAATAATGCCAAATTTTTGACGGAACAACCCATAACAATGAATCAAGGTTTTACTGTTTAACACTTAGTCAGGATTAAAATCAAGCCACTTGTTCATTTAGACCACTTAATCACAACACACTAAATAGTACTATTAGTTGAAAAATTTCATGTCACTCAATTTCTGTGAGAATTTTAACTTCAATTTAATTTTCCATGGTTGGATGATGGTCAGTGAAATTATAATTAAAATATATATATCAAGATTTATAAATATCAAACAAAAAGAAAGAAAAAAAAAAGAAAAAAAAAGAAAGAAGAAGAAATATTCTTGCATCTTGTTAGTCAGTCTCACAAACTTATAAGGAAATAAAAATTTGAAAATCTTCTGATTGAAGGAAGAGTGGAGTAATGAAGTTTTATGACCCAGTCAAGATTCCATCACTTACATCAAGACTAATAGTTTAGGAATGGTGGAGGAAACTGGAGTACCCAGAGAAATCCTTGACCTTCGACAAGCAAACTGACAAACTATCTCAAACTAGGGGTTGGATTAGAACCTAGGTGACGAGAGGCACTGTGATTTGTAAGCATGCACATCGGTCCACTCGGCCACAAATGATGAATGAATAGCCTCGAGACAATTATCATATGTATAGTTAAACTTGTATCAATTTAAAAGTATGCACATAAATACATGTATGTCATAAACATCTGTGATAAAACAAGCTGTTACCATCCATTCAGTGTTTAGTTAAGTATGTAACTATTCAATTAAATAAGAAATAAATCTAAACAATGTATTAAATATTGATTAACTTGTATTAACTGTTAGTAAGAGCTCATATCACAGACATTATTCCAGCTAGGATTTCAAAAGGGCTAGGTGTTGTTGTTTAAAAAAAATACTTTTTCGCATAAAACCACTCAAATAAGGGCATTAGTTTTTTTATTATTTAAATAAGATTAAAACTAGAACTGTCTCTGAAAGAGGCTAATACCCCCCGCTCCCAACTTTTGATCTGGGGACAAATTGTATGTATGGCCAAATTGTAATGTGAAAAATTCTGTGTATGGAAATGTTAATAATTCGGCAAAATACATGTGATGAAACCAATAATGGCAGGTGCACATGTTCTTATGAGGCTCAATATCTATGCATAGTTTAAAAAAAAATTGGATCATATATAATTAAGTAACTATATAATCCAGCCAAAAAAGGAGGTGCACATGTTCAATATATATAGAAACATCCTGCAAAGTTTCAGACTTGTTTGTTAAAAGCTGTAAGAGGAGTTGATTACACAAAATGGGTATATCCCTCATATGGAATATTGTTGAAAAATGATTAAGTTAAACTACCCATAAAATATGAAAAAAAATAATATAATCCAACCAAAATAGGAAGTGCACATGTTCAATGTATATAGAAACATCCTGCAAAGTTTCAGCCTTGTTTGTTAAAAGCTGTAAGAGGAGTTGATTACACAAAATGGGTATATCCCTCATATGGAATATTGTTGAAAAATGACTATGTTAAACTACCCATAAAATATGAAAAAAAAAAATATAATCCAACCAAAATAGGAAGTGCACATGTTCAATGTATATGGAAACATCCTGTAAAGTTTCAGACTTGTTTGTTAAAAGCTGTAAGAGGAGTTGATTACACAAAATGAGTACCCCTCATATGGAATATTGTTGAAAAATGACTAAGTTCAACTACCCGTAAAATCTGAAAAAAAAATATAATCCAACCAAAATAGGAGTTGCACATGTTCAATGTATATGGAAACATCCTACAAAGTTTCAGACTTCTTGGTTAAAAGCTGTAAGAGGAGTTGATTACACAAAATGGGTACCCCTCATATCATAGAGGTCAAAGGTCAAAGTCAAGGTCACAGTGACCTAAATTTGGTACATGACACATTGCCTTCCCATGATGCATCCACATACCAAGTTTGATAATCCTAGGTGCTACGGTACAAAAGTTCTGTTCCGGACACGAAGATGCACAAGGTTTTACTATCATAGAGGTCAATGGTCAAAGTCAATGTCACAGCGACCTAATTTTTGTACATGACACATTGCCTTCCCATGATGCATCCACATACCAAGTTTGATAATCCTAGGTGCTACGGTACAAAAGTTCTGTTCCGGACATGAAGATGCACAAGGTTTTACTATCATAGAGGTCAAAGGTCAAAGTCAATGTCACAGTGATCTAAATTTGGTACATGACACATCGCCTTCCCATGATGCATCCACAAACCAAATTTGATAATCCTAGGTGCTACGGTACAAAAGTTCTGTTCCGGACACGAAGTGGGACGGACGTACGGACGGACAGGCAGACAGACAGACGGACAAGGTGATTCCTATATACCCCCCCCCCAAACTTCGTATAACAAGGATTCTGATCAGGCCAATGCTTCTTCTGTAGCCTGAATAAGAAACACTGATGGGGTTGGGAGATGGACGATTGCAGTGATTTCTGTTTCAGTATCTTTTTTAAACTTTTGGATTAGAAAATCTAGCAATTTTTTATAAACTAGGAAAACTTAAAAAATCTGGAATTTTTATACAGCAGCTATATGGCATGTATTCAGTGGGACCCTTATTTCAAAGATTTTGTAGGTGTAATCAACTTATTTCAGTTTTGCCAACAGTTTGCTTGTGTATGCCAATATATGTTAAACATCTTTAGATTTCACTGTTGTTCTGGGAATTTTAGTAGCCAAATTTCCAAAATACATATGTGAAAATAAAATTCTTTTTGAACTATTTTTGTATTTACCAATTTACAAAAATTGGTTACTTTTTGAAAGAATTCTGAAATAATTAGTAGCCAAGAATAAAAATGATATACAGTAATAATAACAATGAGTTACTTACCAGTCCCAGAGTGCATCTGTGCCTTAAACATACACCAAACAATCCAAGGGCTGAAACAAAGATGGCTACCGATCCCGAGACCACCATCATTAAGGAATCCACCTGGTACATATCTACACCAAGTAGACCAGAAACCTGTTTACTTCCATACTCCACTTCATGAGTATATATACCAATACCTAATACAGTAATGGCTCCACACTACAAAATAATTAATGAAAATTAAGTGAGTGGTTTGAATGGTGAAATGTCAAGTTTATTTCATATGGAATACAGAGCTGCCAATTGACTCACAACCTGCAGGTCAAACCTGCATTAACATGTGGATTCCAACTGACCCGTCAAGAAAGGGGACTGACCCACAAATGGCAATAGTTTACAGTATTCATTTGTTACCACTCAGATTTACCTGTAATCACGGTGAATTTGGGTGACTACATGGCCATGATGGGTGACTTAAGGGTTTGTGCCAGTAGCGAGTGAAAAATCACAAAATCACCAAGTGTGTACTGTATCCATTTCTTTGTGAAATCACACCACAATGCACCATTTTCTTAATCTGATTTTTAATTTTCTTCCGGGGAATGCACAGAGAGAGAGCCCCCCCTCCCCACTCCCAACCCCAAACCCCTTAGGAGTGTGCAACACATCTCAGTGCATTTTGGTTGTGACACTCAAATTATGCAAATTGGGTTTGCAGATCTGGGAAAAGTGAATGTCAAATTTATTTCATATTCAATGGCGAATGTCAAATTTATTTCATATTCAATGGTGGATGTCAAATTTATTTCATATTCAATGGTAAATGTCAAGTTTATTTCATATTCAATGGTAAATGTCAAATTTATTTCATATTCAATGGTGGATGTCAAATTTATTTCATATTCAATGGTGGATGTCAAATTTATTTCATATTCAATGGTGGATGTCAAATTTATTTCATATTCAATGGTAAATGTCAAATTTATTTCATATTCAATGGTAAATGTCAAATTTATTTCATATTCAATGGTGGATGTCAAATTTATTTCATATTCAATGGTGAATGTCAAATTTATTTCATATTCAATGGTGAATGTCAAGATTATGGGTATTTCATTCATACTGAAGCATATCAGTAATTGATTTGTAGAAGATACAAGTCTGAAAGTACCCAGAGAAACATGCTGTAACTTTTGGTAAGTGAGTTGCCAAACCTTCTCACACTAAAATCCGATAAAATTGGGTTCTGAAACTTTGATTCACAAACTGGTACTTCAACTTGGTGAAAATGGAATGTATCACATAATACCCTGCCACACAAAAGATAAACTCCACCTGGATATACCTATGGGATATAATCAGCAGGTCCCAAGCGTGGATAAAGGAGGAGGGTTGGGCATAGGGTTAACACCCTATCCCGTAAAAAAAAGCTTGTTACAGAAACCGCAACTGCATATGCAGCCCTTTGTTCCCCAGGGAATCAAGAAGAATAAATAAGTAAGTAACACAAAAGATATAAGTAAAGGAGTGAAATGATGTACATTTGTAATTTTGTTTTATGCCCCAATCACTAATATTAAGGGTGAAGGAAACCAGAGTGCCTGGAGAAAACCACCAACATTCAGCAAGCAAACTATCAAACTTCCTCTGAATCTTCACACTAGGATCTGGCTATGTAGGATTCAGACTTAGGTGGTGAGAGACACTGTGTCCTTTTGACCACTTGGCCACCGAGGACCCTTATATCTAAAAAAATTGTGAAAAATATGGATTTATTTTGGAATATACAATAAGAGTTAAGTAATGCTGTTTAATGTCCCAGTCAAGAATATTTCACTTATATCGAGACGTCCCCAGCTATAGGCAAAGGTGCAGAATTTTGCCTGTGCCTTGCGCTAATGGCATTACACAGCAGGGTTCTGCCAAGCCCATTGTGACATGGGACCTTGTTTATTTTAAGTTTCCATCCGAAAGAACTATGACTTTCATTCTGTTATGTAGAGTGCTTGGTGAAAGAACAGTCACTACCCACTTTCAAGTCTTGGGTCAGACCCCGTTAGGGTTCGAACCCACAACCTCCCACTTACGAAGCGAGCACTCTGCCAACTGAGCTACCACAGTGGTGATATATACTATAGGGAAATTGCTACAAAAGATGGATATTGAATGGCCCCAGGTAAAGGTCATATAACTTACTGACAGTGGTTTTCAGATATCAAGTTATGATCCACAGATGTGTTATTATACCGGTATGCCTACTAAGACATTTAATAACTATTTATGATTAATTCCAATAATTAATAGAACTTACCAGAACCGCAATAAGCATAAATATTAAGGCATATCTAATGATGGATCCAAAACTTGGTGAACTGCTCTTATCAACGATCCCAAGTTCCTCCGCAGTTGTGCTGAAGTGTAATCCTTTCATTTTGTGTGTTTTTGTTAATTTTAAAAGTCTCTAAACTCTTTACACTGTATTAAGGATTTATCCAGTTCATCGTCATTACATTTTTACCTACACAAAATTAAAAATAATAAAGTAAATTGTAGGGTGATTATTTTAAATTCCTCTCTTTTATAAAAGTTATTACATTTGTCATGACATATTACCTTAAAACATTGAAATAATTAAAGATTAGTTAAAATTATTTCGTATCTCCTCTAATTGACTGTTCGCCGGCTACGCCCACTATGTTCTGACAAAGGGTCGACATGCTTGAATGACACTCAAAAAGAATGAAAACTCTGCCTGAATTGTGCGGTTTAATGACGTCACTGACACTAGAACGTCATTAGTTGCCGTGACGCTGCTTTGGTACCGTAATGGCGGCCAGTGTCGGAACATTGTCGGCGTGGCCGGCGATACGTCAATTCTCAATATAAAGGCATAGCAGTCTAGGTAGCTCAGTTGGTAGAGCACTCACTTATAGTGTGTGACGTTCCAGGTTTGATCCCTGGTCCAACCCTGCATATTTTCCCAGTGTAGCATTTTCAAAATGCAAAGATGTAAATAAACAATGAATATATGGTATTAAAAACTTCATGTCATTTTTCTAAATCTTGAAATTACTTTTTCCTTCTTTTTAGAAACAAGAACCCCTGTGATATCTAACATTGTTGGTGTTAAGTTCGGAATATTAATTAATGGTTGTAACTGAAAATATAACAGGAAAGGCGAAAAATGCAGAAGCCAAACTAAGATTTAAATTTGGGACCTTAATTCCTGATACCAGCAGTGTGCTCTACCAACTGAGTTATCCAGTCACCCGTAGAGTCTGGACTGCAACATTCCTCCCTTCCTTCTAGCAGATTCAACACCACCATCCGATAGATTGCACCCTGGAATCAACCTGCTAGTCATCCACTGACTTACCAGGGAAAAATGCAGCAGCCACTGGGGTTCAAATTCAGGATCTTCCTGATACCAGCGGAATGCTCTACCATTTGAGCTACCTAGCCACTTATCAAGCCTGGTCTGCCACATCTCTCCTTTTCTTCTAGCCAATTCAACACCATCAAGTAGGTTGCACCCAGGGACGAACCTGCAAGCTGTTAGTTAGTCACTTACCATGATTGGAAGAGCCCCCTCCCCTCCTCACCCCCAAGCAACAACCAGGACTCAAACCCATGACCTTAACAATACTAGTCGATCTAGTGGCAATTGAAACTGTAGTGTACCAACTGAGCTACCTGGCCATCTATCAAGTCTGTTAGCGACAAAAATAAACTCATATATTCATACTTTTTATATTTTGTTTAAACGTACAGCTGAGTACAGTGACTGTCTTACAGTAAGTTCCTTAATTACCAGTCAAAATTTCAGTTCACACAGGTAAATGGTCACTTTGCGTTTCCAACAAAAAGTTTAGTAGAATAATGATTGGGCCTAGTAGGACAACAGCTGTACCTGGGATAACATCACATGATAGCGAGCGAGTGGCACCACTGTCTCTCATTGTTAACACATTTTAATGTCATTTATATGATCGTGATCAGGTACATTATATTGTTTATTTACCTTTTTCTAAAAATAGCAACACTTGTTTTCATTGATTTCAAAGGCAGAAAATCACACATCAGTGTCTGTGACTCGTCAAACTGAAGAATGATCTATACAAAATTAAACTAAATTAAGCTTATCATGTAACATCGACGACGAAAAATGTTTCGATCGACTAGTTGTAATAAATTAACACCTACCTGTATTAAATGGGTGAGATTTATTTACCTGGATGACCTTGCATCCAATGACGCTATTACTACGCCACCTGTAATGGGAGGTAACAGATACAGTCTGATTGTCTCCCCTTTGATCAGTTGGCAGGTGCTTGTTTCAACTTGATTCTGTGTGTGTGTGTGTGAGAGAGAGAGAGAGAGAGAGAGAGAGAGAGCATTTGTAATAACAAGGACAAGATTCATTACATAAAAAATAAAATGAAATATCCATGGTAATATTTTACAAAAAAATAAAAAATATATTAACATTGGAACATTGCCGCATAAAAAAATATCCGAATAATGAATCTGGACCCTGGGAAGTGAAACAAAATGCAACAGCCAAACTTAGTAACTTACAAAATTATGATACTAAATAATAATAATAATAATAATAATAATAATAATAATAAGAATAAGAATATGTAATAATAATAATAAATGCGAAATATAATATAATGTTATAGCCTAAACCTCAGTGCCAATAGTGAAGTGACTTTTACAACCTTCATTCTTTGTAACCCCTTTCCTTTAACCGTTACTGGCTGAAAACGGCGATAAGACTCAATGACCGCCAACCAAATGCTCTGCTCTGATTCTGCTATTTTGGTCATGATATAGTCCACTGAAAATTGTACTAGATTCAGAATTTTGGATACCATTACTTACTTAGTCCTCTTCGTGCCTGGGGCACATAAGGCCTTTACCGAGGACCTCCATCTCTGTCTGTACCATGCCCAACATATAATCAAGAAAAGTTTTAAATTGCTAACCTTTTATCGCGAATTTTACTTTCTACATGTATAACATTATTGATAATTGTAAGATCAATTTCAAGGAGAAACCATGGAAGTTGAGTTCAACGGTTTTCTTTGGCTTATTTATATCAATATTCTCTAGGATACATATTTTGGTTACTGTGATTTTGGTATGTAATACAGTATTGTTCAAATTCAGGTTTATCATACTAGTACCGCTTCAAACTTAAGTTTGTTCAGTCGTAATACTGAAGAACTTTATTAAAGAACCAGTGAAACAGTCCCAATCTCAGAACAAATTAGAGAGAGAAGATGGAGATGGATTGGTCATGTTTTAAGGATGTACCAAAAGTTGCAATTAGATGGACACCACCTGGTAAAAGAAGCAGAGGACGACCGAAGGAGACTTGGAGTAGATCAGTTGAAAAAGGAGATGAAAGAACAAGGATGGATGTGGGACATGATACAGAAAATGTCAGCAGACAGACAGAGATGGAAATCTTCAGTTAAGGGTCATTTAAGTAGGAAAATTCAAGTGAAAACCATTTGGTTGAAAAGCGTGAAAGAGGGTTATAATTATGAAATTACCTACAAAAGTGTGAAGATTTATAAATAAAAATAAATTATCATTGATAATTTAAGCAATTTAAAAATATTTGTTGCATTTTTTAAAGAAAATTGTGCAAAAATACACGTGTTGGGGAAAATAGCTTACACCTTGTATAACGAATTGATTTTAAAAATGAAAAGATATTAAGATAGTCAACGTCATAGAGCAGTGCAAAGGGGGTAGAGTTTGTTAAAGAAATACGAGGTTTTTGAAAACTCGACAATTTACGGTTGAGGTTTTTTATGTTTTGTTTTCCTTTTAAAAATGCGTGTACCAGGCGTGATAGTTCATATTATAAGGCTACCAACGATCCAAGGGAAGATTATAAAAGCTAAGTTTGAATATTACTTGATTATTGCTGAGGCATATTCGGCTTTATATAGTTCAACATTGTTGAAACCAAACAATATTTACCTCAATTTAAATAGAACAGTATTGAGTGACCGTGCACTTTTAGTGACTTGTTGTATTTGGGATTACTAGTGGCCTTAGAATATAAATATCACGCCTGGTACACGCATTTTTAAAAGGAAAATAAATCGTAGATAACCTCAACCGTAAACTGTCGAGTTTTCAAAAACCTCGTATTTCTTTAACAAACTCTGGCCCCTTTGCACTGCTCTATGATGTTGACTATCTTAATATCTTTTCATTTTTTAAAATTAATTCGTTATACAAGGTGTAAGCTATTTTCCCCAACACGTGTATTTTTGCACAATTTTCTTTAAAAAATGCAACAAATATTTTAAAATTTCTTAAATTATCAATTCCTTCTGTATTTTTATTTAAAAATCTCCACACTTGTGTAGGTAACTTCATAATTATACCCCTATTTCACGCTTTTTAACGAAATGGTTTTCACTTGAATTATCCTACTTAGATGACCCTTAAGGCCTTATGTGCTCCCAGCACGAAGAGGACTAAGTAAGTAAGTAAGTAATATTCTCCGTGTAAGATCATGCCCGATCTATAACTTTCACTTCCATGGATGGATTTTAATCAAACCTTGAACAAGTGTCGATGTGTCACGTACCGTATTTAGGTTGCAGATGAAAGGTCAGGGTCAGGTTAAAAGGTCAAATTATAATCGGAGCATGGCCTCAAAAGAAGTTCTTGTTAATATTAAAGATATCATCAAGGTATCCAATTTTACTAGTTTGTCGATGGAGTGTGTTTCTCCGTAGTAACGTAAAAACACTGCACACTGCGCAATTAGTTGTTCCCATTGGAAACCCAACGAATTTTCTGTAGAGAATTTATCAAACTTGGAAAAAATTGCCAGAATAAAAAAAAAGAAATTTAAAAAAGTGGAAGGTCCACACACACTTCATTGCATCACGAACTACGGAAGCACGGAGATGATATGTAAAAAGTCATTATGCGTGCTCATGCGAAAGTTATTGCGTTCACACATAAAACACCCATACTATTGCGTGTTCAGGCGAATGTTGTCTGTTTTGCGTGAGCATACGATAACTTTCACATGCGCACGCTATAGCTTTTGCGTGAACACGCAATATAAGAATATTTTTATGTCACCCCTGTGTCGCCGTAAAAACTTAAACCTTAAATAAAAAAAACCTTCGAGGAGTCTGTTCTGTTGATAGCAAAGAGATACACAATACTTTCGTCAATAACATGCTTATTTCTCCATTTTTGTAGTTATAACAGTCGTTGTGTGATCTTGGCATAAATATGTGTTTAAACTCATTTCAATATGCTAAACTTGATACCAATATTACCATTGCCATGTATTTATTATTGTGTCAACATGTTAACCATTGTCCATTATGTATTTACCATCGTCTCAAAATGCGTTCATTATTGACTCAATATGCTAACCAATGTCTCAATGTGTTAACCGTTCCCTCAATATGCGTTTACTATTGCCTCAATGTGTGTTTACTATTTTTACAATATGCTTTCCATTGTTTCAACGTGTTTACCATTGTCTCACTATGTTTACCATTGTCTCACTATGCTTACCATTGTCTCATTGTATTTACCATTGTCCCATTATATGTTTATTACCATCTCAATGTGTTTACCATTGTCTCAATATGTGTTATATTGTCTCACATTGTTTACCTTTTGCTCAGTATGTTCCAATATATATCCTTGTCTCAATATGTGTTAACAAATGTCTCAATATCTTCACCCTTTTCACAATATATATTTATCCTTGTTTCAGTGTGATTACCTTTATCTCAATATGTGTTTATCTTTTTTTTCAATTTTTACAATGGATTCATAATGTGTTTACGAATGTCTCAATATGTTTTCCCTTTTCTCGGTATGCTTGTTTCAATGTTACTAGTACCACTGTCTCAATATGTAATAACGAATGTCTCAATATAGTTACCCTTGTAATAATGTGTGTTTATTGATATATTTACCATTTTTTCAATACATTTGCTCTTTTCTCAAAATGTGCTTATTCTTGTTCCAATAGTTAGCTTTGCCTTAATATGTATACTACTCTTGTCTATATATGTGTTTAGTAAGTGGAAGGTCGTGGGTTCGATCCCCGACCGGGTCTGATCCAAAACTTGAAAGTGGGTAGCGAATTTTCTTTCGCCAAGCACTCGGCATTACGAAATGAAAGTTACAGTTCTTTCGGATGGGAACTTAAAATTTATTAAACGAGGTCCCGTATCACGGTGGGCTTGGCACGCTAAAGAACCCTGCTTTATAATGCCATCAGCGCAACGTACAGACAAAATTTCTGCACCTTCGCCTATAGCTGGCGACGTCTCGATATAAGTGAAATATTCTTGACTGGGACGTTAAACACCATTACTCACTCACTCACTCACTCAATATGTGTTTACTTTAAGTCTTGTGTACCATTGCACCATTATATGTTTTAATTCCTCTTTCAATATGTTTAATCTTGTCTCAGTATGTTTATTCTTGTCTCAGTTATATGTTTATTTTTGTCTCAGTTATATGTTTATTCTTGTCTCAGTATGTTTATTTTTGTCTCAGTTATATGTTTATTTTTGTCTCAGTTATATGTTTATTCTTGTCACAGTTATATGTTTATTCTTGTCTCAGTTATATGTTTATTTTTGTCTCAGTTATATGTTTATTTTTGTCTCAGTTATATGTTTATTCTTGTCTCAGTTATATGTTTATTTTTGTCTCAGTTATATGTTTATTCTTGTCTCAGTTATATGTTTATTCTTGTCTCAGTTATATGTTTATTTTTGTCTCAGTTATATGTTTATTTTTGTCTCAGTTATATGTTTATTCTTGTCTCAGTTATATGTTTATTCTTGTCTCAGTATGTTTATTTTTGTCTCAGTTATATGTTTATTCTTGTCTCAGTTATATGTTTATTTTTGTCTCAGTTATATGTTTATTTTTGTCTCAGTTATATGTTTATTCTTGTCTCAGTATGTTTATTTTTGTCTCAGTTATATGTTTATTCTTGTCTCAGTTATATGTTTATTTTTGTCTCAGTTATATGTTTATTTTTGTCTCAGTTATATGTTTATTCTTGTCTCAGTTATATGTTTATTTTTGTCTCAGTTATATGTTTATTCTTGTCTCAGTTTGTTTATTCTTGTCTCAGTTATATGTTTATTCTTGTCTCAGTTATATGTTTATTCTTGTCTCAGTATGTTTATTTTTGTCTCAGTTATATGTTTATTCTTGTCTCAGTATGTTTATTTTTGTCTCAGTTATATGTTTATTTTTGTCTCAGTTATATGTTTATTTTTGTCTCAGTATGTTTATTTTTGTCTCAGTTATATGTTTATTTTTGTCTCAGTTATATGTTTATTTTTGTCTCAGTTATATGTTTATTTTTGTCTCAGTTATATGTTTATTCTTGTCTCAGTTATATGTTTATTCTTGTCTCAGTATGTTTATTCTTGTCTCAGTTATATGTTTATTCTTGTCTCAGTTATATGTTTATTCTTGTCTCAGTTATATGTTTATTCTTGTCTCAGTATGTTTATTTTTGTCTCAGTTATATGTTTATTCTTGTCTCAGTTATATGTTTATTTTTGTCTCAGTTATATGTTTATTTTTGTCTCAGTTATATGTTTATTCTTGTCTCAGTATGTTTATTCTTGTCTCAGTTATATGTTTATTTTTGTCTCAGTTATATGTTTATTCTTGTCTCAGTATGTTTATTTGTGTCTCAGTTATATGTTTATTTTTGTCTCAGTTATATGTTTATTTTTGTCTCAGTTATATGTTTATTTTTGTCTCAGTTATATGTTTATTCTTGTCTCAGTATGTTTATTCTTGTCTCAGTTATATGTTTATTTTTGTCTCAGTTATATGTTTATTATTGTCTCAGTATGTTTATTTTTGTCTCAGTTATATGTTTATTCTTGTCACAGTTATATGTTTATTCTTGTCTCAGTTATATGTTTATTTTTGTCTCAGTTATATGTTTATTTTTGTCTCAGTTATATGTTTATTCTTGTCTCAGTTATATGTTTATTTTTGTCTCAGTTATATGTTTATTCTTGTCTCAGTTATATGTTTATTCTTGTCTCAGTTATATGTTTATTTTTGTCTCAGTTATATGTTTATTTTTGTCTCAGTTATATGTTTATTCTTGTCTCAGTTATATGTTTATTCTTGTCTCAGTTATATGTTTATTTTTGTCTCAGTTATATGTTTATTTTTGTCTCAGTTATATGTTTATTTTTGTCTCAGTTATATGTTTATTCTTGTCTCAGTTATATGTTTATTCTTGTCTCAGTATGTTTATTTTTGTCTCAGTATGTTTATTCTTGTCTCAGTTATATGTTTATTCTTGTCTCAGTTATATGTTTATTCTTGTCTCAGTATGTTTATTCTTGTCTCAGTATGTTTATTTTTGTCTCAGTTATATGTTTATTCTTGTCTCAGTTATATGTTTATTTTTGTCTCAGTTATATGTTTTTTCTTGTCTCAGTTATATGTTTATTTTTGTCTCAGTTATATGTTTATTCTTGTCTCAGTATGTTTATTTTTGTCTCAGTTATATGTTTATTTTTGTCTCAGTTATATGTTTATTTTTGTCTCAGTTATATGTTTATTCTTGTCTCAGTATGTTTATTCTTGTCTCAGTTATATGTTTATTTTTGTCTCAGTTATATGTTTATTCTTGTCTCAGTATGTTTATTTGTGTCTCAGTTATATGTTTATTTTTGTCTCAGTTATATGTTTATTTTTGTCTCAGTTATATGTTTATTTTTGTCTCAGTTATATGTTTATTTTTGTCTCAGTATGTTTATTCTTGTCTCAGTTATATGTTTATTCTTGTCTCAGTTATATGTTTATTTTTGTCTCAGTTATATGTTTATTTTTGTCTCAGTTATATGTTTATTTTTGTCTCAGTTATATGTTTATTTTTGTCTCAGTTATATGTTTATTCTTGTCACAGTTATATGTTTATTCTTGTCTCAGTTATATGTTTATTTTTGTCTCAGTTATATGTTTATTTTTGTCTCAGTTATATGTTTATTCTTGTCTCAGTTATATGTTTATTTTTGTCTCAGTTATATGTTTATTCTTGTCTCAGTTATATGTTTATTCTTGTCTCAGTTATATGTTTATTTTTGTCTCAGTTATATGTTTATTTTTGTCTCAGTTATATGTTTATTCTTGTCTCAGTTATATGTTTATTTTTGTCTCAGTTATATGTTTATTCTTGTCTCAGTTATATGTTTATTCTTGTCTCAGTATGTTTATTTTTGTCTCAGTATGTTTATTCTTGTCTCAGTTATATGTTTATTCTTGTCTCAGTTATATGTTTATTCTTGTCTCAGTATGTTTATTCTTGTCTCAGTATGTTTATTTTTGTCTCAGTTATATGTTTATTCTTGTCTCAGTTATATGTTTATTTTTGTCTCAGTTATATGTTTTTTCTTGTCTCAGTTATATGTTTATTTTGTCTCAGTTATATGTTTATTCTTGTCTCAGTATGTTTATTTTTGTCTCAGTTATATGTTTTTTGTCTCAGTTATATGTTTATTTTTGTCTCAGTTATATGTTTATTTTTGTCTCAGTATGTTTATTTTTGTCTCAGTTATATGTTTATTTTTGTCTCAGTTATATGTTTATTTTTGTCTCAGTTATATGTTTATTTTTGTCTCAGTTATATGTTTATTTTTGTCTCAGTTATATGTTTATTTTTGTCTCAGTTATATGTTTATTCTTGTCTCAGTTATATGTTTATTCTTGTCTCAGTATGTTTATTCTTGTCTCAGTATGTTTATTCTTGTCTCAGTTATATGTTTATTCTTGTCTCAGTTATATGTTTATTCTTGTCTCAGTATGTTTATTCTTGTCTCAGTATGTTTATTTTTGTCTCAGTTATATGTTTATTTTTGTCTCAGTTATATGTTTATTTTTGTCTCAGTTATATGTTTAATCTTGTCTCAGTTATATGTTTATTTTTGTCTCAGTTATATGTTTATTTTTGTCTCAGTAATATGTTTATTCTTGTCTCAGTTATATGTTTATTTTTGTCTCAGTTATATGTTTATTCTGTCTCAGTATGTTTATTTTTGTGTCAGTTATATGTTTATTTTTGTCTCAGTTATATGTTTATTTTTGTCTCAGTTATATGTTTATTATTGTCTCAACACTTCTGTTCTTGAGCCAATGTGCTTATCCGTATCTCGTTTGTTATTTTGTCAATTTTGTTGTTGCATGTTCTTGTTTACTATGGCGATTACCAATCACACGTACATGTTATTAATATGTCTAAGTATGACATCATCACGATTACCAATCACACGTACATGTTATTATTATGTCTAAGTATGACATCATCACTCAAAAGGAACGTTAAAACGTTATGCCATTCATCAATATATTTTTCTTATTATTTTGTTCACGTTGATTTATGCTGTTGCTTTATCAATATATTTTTTTTATTATTTTGTTCACGTTGATTTATGCTGTTGCTTTATCAATATATTTTTCTTATTATTTTGTTCACGTTGATTTATACTGTTGCTTTATCAATATATTTTTCTTATTATTTTGTTCACGTTGATTTATGCTGTTGCTTTATCAATATATTTTTCTTATTATTTTGTTCACGTTGATTTATGCTGTTGCTTTATCAATATATTTTTCTTATTATTTTGTTCACGTTGATTTATGCTGTTGCTTTATCAATATATTTTTCTTATTATTTTGTTCACGTTGATTTATGCTGTTGCTTTATCAATATATTTTTCTTATTATTTTGTTCACGTTGATTTATGCTGTTGCTTTCACAAACTGAGGTGGCTAGCAAAAGCAAATTCAATAGATTTGTATCCAGTCTTTCTTGAAAACGAGGACATGCACACAAAATGCAAAAGAAATATCGAAATGTTAGTATTCACTTGAAAACAAGGGACACTTCTTTTTAAACAGTCCCAAACGGTGTGAGTGGAAGACCGAAGGAAACATGGAGGCGGACAGTAGAGAAAGAGCTGAAAGAGATGGGGATGGGATGGAAGGAAGCGGAAAAAGGCTAAGGACAGGCAGTTGTGGAGAGAGCTGGTGGTGGCCTTATGTGCACACACGCACGAAGAGGACTAAGTAAGTAAGTAAACGGTGTGAGTAAGAGAAGGTATTTTTACTTCACGTCCGGGTTAACTCGGTTAAAGAAACAATTCTACCTAACCAAAAACATACATGTAAATCACAATCTTAAAGCAGAGCAAAAGCTTTGAAAACTACCAAATAAATGTAAACACGTGAAATTCTACACAGAAAGTGAAACCGGGTGCTCTGGAAGATTAAGTACCTCCTATTTAGCAACAATATTAACCAATCAAAAGAAGCATACCAGCCCATCCATGTTCATATCGCAATCCAAGAGCAAAGCAAAAAACTGGCAAATTAAGTGAAACACGTGGACTTCCATCAGGGAAGTGAGACCGGATGCTACGGAAGGGTAAGCACCTTCTGTTTAGTTAACTACTCTTTTATAACTTTAACTGGTGTAATCAAACACTACAGAGGACGAACTTTTCAGAAAGTTGCGGGAAATGTGACGGTAGTTGATATAATGATTTAATTTACACATGATAAAAAAGCAATCAACACAATGTGGTTTGCATGATTTCATTTTTATTATATAAAATACACTTTGTTTGCAAATAATTGTATGTACAAGAATGTATACTTATTCATATTTATTTTATTACTTAAAACACAAACATATAAACAAAATTGCAAATATATAAAAACGAAACATAGGTCAAAATTATCTATACATTGTATATAAAAATCTAAAATTTTGAAACTGTTCAAAATTGGGTGGTAAAATATTTAGATAATCTTCCGAGTCTGGACAATACAGAACTGTCATGTGCTACTTTTCAATTTTTATGAAATATACATTCAAAAGTAGCACATAAAAATTGTTACTTTTCAATGTATTATTTCATAAAAATTAAAAGTAGAACATGCCAGTATAGAAAAGTATGTGAAAATAGAAATACAAGTAGTTGGTCAAAGTCATTTCTACTATGGGCCTCAATACTAGTTAACAAATGCATTTTCTTAGTTTTGAAATACAATCACTTGTCATTAATTTTCGGTTATATATTTCCAGGGTGACAATTAAACACAAAAAGAGTGCACAAATAGAAATTTTAGGTGGCTAAAAATGGAAAGAAAATAGAAAATTTGATTGAAATATATTGTTACTCCAACAGAAGTTATAAACAACACTTCCCAGTTGTAATATTGAAAAAGTAAATTGAATAAAGAGAAATATATTGTAAAAATATCAAATTTCTTAAATGGCAGCTGTGGCCATGGAAATGGAAAAAAAGCCGCGGGAAAATCGAAATTTGACAGAAATACAAATATCTTTATTTTTCAATCTGTTTTCAGAATTATAATTATACAATCCTCATCAAAAAATGGCCATCAAAGTGAACTTTTTACAACTTTTTTAAAAGAAAAAAGTGTTGTGTATACAAGTTGATTGTAAATAAAGGTGTAAACTTTAACAAAATATGAAATTAAAAAAAAACATACATATAAACTTTAAACCTTCATAATATTTTAATGAATAGTAACAACAAAAAATCAACAAGACATGGTGAATATAAACAATAAAATCACAATAAAAGCTGAATTGGTCCCATAGGAATATAGAAAATTATCATAACTTTAAATTATGAGCAGTTAATTGATGTGCTAATTTTGAATGTCTCATTTTATAGATATTCAAAATAGCATATGGACTAAGTTTCATGTTGCTGGTTTCATCTAATCGCAGTCTTCAAATTATGCCGGAAAATGGCGCCACATAACTGAATCGCCAGAGGAGTGGAGCCACACCTATGTTTGGTGTGTTACCAAACTGAGCGACACCTTTGTCTAGTGTAGACAAACTGATGCAGTCTAAAATAAGTTGACAAAGTAATACTGACATAGTTGTCGCATAGCACACACACACACACACACACACACACACACACACACACACGAATCAAACTACTACAGGTTGTTCCTGAAGAACCTGTAGTGTTACAATATAAATTCAAATACATTTCCAACATTTTGTCGATACTTGCATCTCTTACATATCGATGTATCGATACATGTATCTCCCACAGTGTATCGATATATGTATCTCTAACAGATCTATGTTTCGATACATGTATCTCTAATATTGCATCGATACATGTTGGAGTTCAACATTATATCGATACGTCTTCAACATTGTATCGATACCTCTCCAAAATGGTATCGATATATTTTAGTGCATATTTGTCCTCCGTGAATTTAATATTTCATTTGTGTACGTAATATTTAAAAATAACATCAATAAATGAATATAAATGGATTTACATGTATGATTACACATTTTAAATATGAAAACACACACACACACACACACACACACACACACACACACCTTAAACCTATTTCTTCACAACTCGACTGGATTGTTTACCTCGGACTCTGCGTTATACAATGCCTATCTAAAAGTTTTGAAATGGGATTTCATGTCAAACACCTTTATTTTCATATTTCATTTTTAAAAAGAAACAACTAATATCAAACAAGTGTGGTTAAATATCCGAATTTTAAAACGAATTTATTTCATATCAACTGATTCCAATTTACAGGAAACTGGGTCTATATACGGATTAAGAGAAAAATTGCGCTAATCTTAAAAGAACAGAATTAAGACAATCACGATGTGCTAAAAGACCTTAGTATTATCATCTTTTGTAAGTAATATTTATTTATGAGGAGTGGGGTAATTGTGAATTACACCCAAGTCTTTCACTTATATCGAAACTGTCCTTTAATGGATGGTGGGGCAAACAGGAGTGCCCGGATAAAACCGCCAACCTTCAGCAAAGGAATGACAAACTTTCTCATACTAGGATGCCCTGAATGAGATGCGGATTGAGGCGATGAAGAAGGGACTGTGAACCATAATCTCGTGCTTTTAGACCAACCGGCCCCTGAGGCATCACCCAACTTGAAACATGATGAAAGGTGGAAGTTCTTGATTTCAAGTCTCAGAGTAATACAATTTTAACAACACTGTTATGTGCTGATTTTGAATTTTTAAATAATTCATTCAGAATCAACACATGACAAATTTGAATGCATTATATTAATAAAAAAAATCAGAATCAGCACATGACAACACTAACGATAGCCAACGTAAAAATCTGTAAATTTCTGTCGGACTGCTGAAATAATTTGGTTGATCATATATATGTGGGACATATGCATTAAATAAGTCTGAGATGCGGACTAAGGTAATGAGAGGGGCTGTGAACCATAAACGGGCGGTTAGACCACCCGATCAGTGACAGAGACCCACTATCATCTGATAGGCTAACGTTATTCATATCAAACCATAGCTTCTAAAACCATTTCAACAACACTACCGATAGCCAGTCTCTCTGCCCGCCGCTGTTGAAATAATTGGGTTGATCATATAAATGTGGGACACATACATTGAATGATGATAGATTCATAAGTCTGCTCACTAATAATGTTGTAAATTATTGATGGTGTAATTTAGAGAGATCCTAAAACAATGATACATTATGAGGGTCATCATTATCTCTAGCTTTGTGTTGAATTATTGATGTTCCTATAACTCTGATTTATAGTGAATATTTATTTTTATTTGATTTTCGGGAAACCAAGTCGTTGACCTCAGATTTAAATATCAATAATTTTTGGTAGGATTCTTTTTGTGGTCTAGACCGTATTTTCTGCCTTACTAATGGTAGGTTATTTTTTGATATTTTTTATAGTGGATATTTTTTAATTTTAATTTTCGGGAAACCAAGTCGTTGACCTCAGATAAAAATATCATGAATTTTTCAAAGGATTCTGATCGTAGTCTAGGCCGTATTATCTGTCTTAACGATGGTAAGTTATTTTATTTTTTGGCAGCAATACCACTGGCCATTTTCAGTGTTGAACTTAATGCGTCCTGAAAGACTTATATTAGTCAATAACTTAATCAAACAATCTAAAACAAAAGACTAAAATACTACTGTATTAGAAACGCCAGTGTTACGCCAACAAATATCCAATGTGAATTTACTGATATAAATTCAGTATCATAAAAAACTTCAACAAAGCGACTAGAAATTTACACAAAAACTGTGAAATCATTTATTTTCGAGGTTTACATTTTCTTGGTTCTGAGAAAAATTCTATTTTGTGGAGTGATAAATTATTGTTATTTGTGGTTTCTGATTAAGGTAAGTTTGTTATACAGTACAGTCCAACCTGCCTTAAAGGCCACCTCTATATAAGGACCACCTGCTTATAAAGGCCAGTAGAATTGTATCCCAATTGTTCCTTATTCTTATTATTTGAACCTGTATATAAAGGTCACCTACCCATAAAGACCACTTTTACTAGTGGCCTTTATAGACAGGTTTGTAATATCTGTATTATACTATTTGATTGACATGTAAATTCGTTTCTCAATGTGTCAGCGAAAATGAGACGCAGTGAAAATCAATGATTTCAGAGTATAGTGCCTCAAGTTTGACCTGACCGTTTGACCTTTATTTTGAATATGCAAACAGGCGTATTCAATCTGCAATTTAGGACGTATATAAAGTTGATGTATAAGAATTGATGATAGTAATACTTGGTACCGAGTGTTAATGGAAATGAAACGTGCTGTCTTACCTAAACCGCACAGTCTATTAGCCCAATCTAATATTCAAATTAAAAGTCAAACGGCCGGGTCAAACTTGACGCACTATATAATAAATTCAACAATGCTCAGAGCAATATAAATCAACAAAAACCTTTAACCACAAAAGAATAGTAAAAATTAAAAAAAAAATAGAGAGAGAGTTGCAAGTACCATGATTTAAGATGTTTTTAGATATTTTACACATCTTTTAACAAAAGAATCCATACCAATTTTCCAGATCAATAATTGGTTATAAAAGGGGAAATGGATTAAAAATATTTCCATAGTAACTGAGCCGATTTTGAGGGATTTCTGTAATTATTTTTAAAACTTGATCCCGTTATTAGATACATATTCATTGTTAAATCATCTAAAATGAAAACATCGCTAGTAAAATGGATCACAACAAGAACAAATAGTGCT
Organism: Anadara kagoshimensis; assembly: GCA_021292105.1. NCBI lineage: Eukaryota > Metazoa > Mollusca > Bivalvia > Arcoida > Arcidae > Anadara > Anadara kagoshimensis. Next base: position 41,770,699 of record CM037860.1, on the reverse strand, counting down.
TGAGAAATGAGAATCTGTAAAACACCTGTGACTAGAGTAAAAGTGTACAAAAATGAATATGATACACAATTACTAAAGAAAAATGTTTTAATACCTTTTCTGAAATGTATGCATGCTTTCAGTTGTTTCCATTTTTTATTTGGACTTGATAAGTAAGTTAAATGTTTTTTTCAGTGTCACGTGACATATGTCACTGTATACAAATATGAAAGACAAGCAAGGTCTAAATTCTCTTTGCAGCTAAAATGTTTACGAGTCTGACATTGTGCTTACTGGTTCATTATTCTTAGCTATGCAGCGTTTTAAACAGTATATCTTCAATACTAAAATGACTAGTATTTTAAAATCTATTTTAAAAAGATGTGCAATTTTCCTTTTATTGAATCAGTAAATCGACCTCATCTTCCACGTGGCGGAAGAGCTTTAAATAGCCAGTGTGGAATTTTTTGTTGGGTTTCAAAATATTTTCCTTCGTAAAATTCTAAAGAAAAAAACTTCACAAAATACGACGTTTCATTGTCAGATGTATTTCTATAGGTTGCTCGCAATATAAGGACACGGTGTACTTTGTCGGGCGGATGGGGGTTATAAAAAACCACACGAACCCTTATTACTCACAAATGACGACACGCCTCATGTGCCCACACGTGTTATAAACACTCTGTTTAGATCACGAACCACCTACATGTATAGATACCCGAGTGGTGTATAGCAAATGAAGCTCATTAGAGCAATTGGTAATTGCCATACTTCTCAAAATGACTTATTCAAAGACATGCAGGATGCATCCATTAGCAATGCCATTTACATTATACTCTTTAACAAAATGAAATGTTCTAATTAATCGTGATTGCAATGGTTAGATTTACCGGTAAATAGTCTGTTTGGTCCCTTAGTTTTATGGCACTAATACACATAATAATAAACAGTACAGGCCTGTCTAAAGTTTAACACTAAGATAACGAATTAGTACCAAGTAGACAGCTTAGATTGGCCCATGGTTCCCAACATCTAGGCAGCTGTTATCTATTTCTTTCGGTAACTATTCGTTCACAAGCTACCAATTTCTCAATCACACAACAGCCCAGTTTCGAATCTTTTTCATTAGCCGAGTGTTAAAATTTCGACATAACTGTACTGTATGGCAGTGTTTATTGTTATATTTCGCCATTATACAATGTACATTTTAGGCCGTATTCTCTATCTTAAAAACGACAAGTTCTTTTTTTTCCTATTGGTACCATTGTAGCATTGTAAAAAGTAACTTGCTATCATCATCTATTTTGGTTTCTATACGCCAGAAATGGTGTAATAACGCATTTCTTATGCAATACTTTTGATTTTTTTAAAATAAAATAATGCTCTTGTCATGTGTTACTTCTGAATGCATTATTTTATAAAAATTCATAAGTAGCACATGACACATTAATTGCATTGTAGCGACCAAATGACGATACCTGACACCGACATAATGCTTAATTTTACCGTATCTACCAGGAAAAAAATGACTTTTTCTTAAATACTGATAACTCACATCTGTATTCGGCCATGACATCTTATAATAATTGTTTAGTAGTCAATCGCTTAAATATTTTGATTTTACTATGAAAACATTAATTTTCGAGGTGTCCAAAATTTCATTGTTGAGTCACGAATTAACATATCAGCGAAATTGTGTACAATGTATATTAGGAACTTACTTTAAAAAGATAACCACAAACCATGAATATATCGCCCCACGAAATGCTATTTTTCTTGGAACAACGAAAATTGGACAACGCGAAAATAAATGATTTCACGTAAGTAGTAGGTAAAGTAGTTCTATTTGGTCTTCGATGTTTCATTTAAGTACCAAAAACAAATTCGGCAGAAATAGTCTGTCTCTTTGTAATTCTTGTGTTTGGAAAGCGAAGAATATTTATTATTCAGTCCTAGAATTTGAGTTTTCACCTACTCACGCAATCTCACAATTATACAGAGCAAACAGATGCAGTGTTCATCTACCTTTGTTCCTATAAATCCCAATAAAATCAGTATCTTTTGCATTGATGTGATGTTAAATATGTCCCACTTAATTCAAACAATTGGGCGATTTGGCAAAATAAGGGACCAATGGCCTTAAAGCTTCTTATAGAATGAACACCGCAGATGTATTTAATACTATTGGTGATGTCTGTTATATCATTAAAATGTAAATCCTTTTAAAGTGCGAGATTTAATAATCGCTTTAATTTCATTTTTCTAGACTGTAAAATAAGCCAAAGGTGTTGAAAATTCTTTAAGACATCCTACAGAATTGCTACTATACACTGAACCTTCTGTTTCCACTACCTTTTGTAGTTTGAATGATGGGTGTTAAACGTAGCATGAAACATCTTTCTAGCTAATAACAAGTTCCATCCATTACCTGTTGTCAATTGCATAATTACCTCGTAATTATTATTAATTATCAATCTAATCCTCTTCTCTTTACAAACTTCGGTTATAACACGCGTGTTATCTTCAAGACAGTCGTACACGCGTGTTATCTACAGGACAGTCGTTGCACATTCAGAATGCATAGAATGTGTTATTGTTTTAGGCACAGTGATTGCATTTTTTTGTATAGAGCACAAGCGCATATTGACATGACGTCATTCTGACGTCATTCATATGAAATTCCTTATATTCGTATAAAATTCCTTTATATAGAATCTATACACTTTTCACTGGAAGACTTGAACGACAGATTTCGAGCTTTTGTCAGTCCATTAACTACCTCTGAATTTGCAAATAGTGAGGACGGAATAAAATACTTTGTTCTAAATTGTCGATAAATGCTATACTTCGACTTCTTCTTCCTCGTCCTCGTCTTCGTCCTCGTCATCAGTTGTAACTTTTGAACACAAATAAAATGCTAGAAACATTCCAATTATCTGTAAATAAAAGAGAGTCTAATTAATAAAAAGTATTCATATAGACGGCAATAATAATCGTTTATTGAAAGACAAAAACAAAATCAAAAATACAAGTCCATCTTCAAATCACATCCCAAAAAACAAAACAAAACATTGAAAGTTCATAAATTTAATTAAACACGTGAACTTCCATTAGGGAAGCACATCCGAGTTTAGTAAATTTGAAGGCTTTTCATATAAACTTGCAATATATATTTTGAAAAAGTTGACTTAATTTAAATAAAAAAGGAGATTTTGGGCTGTTCTGGATAGGGTTAGGGTAAGTTTCATTTTTAGTTTCAGATACTTCTTTATTAGCAAGTCTAGGGACGTCTAATTGCTCACTGCATGTAAAATGTATTTATGTACATTTAAGAATTCATAGTTACCAACGAACCAAGCATCTTCACCTCCCACTTTAATAAAAAACAACATACCAATCCAACTTTCACCAGGAAAGTGAGCATGGGGTACCCCGTAAGGGCAAGTACTTCCTGTTTAGCTAGCTACACCCGGCACGTGTATAATATATATTATAAAGGTTTTTTAAATTGCTGACAGACTTACCAATAAAAATGGTATAACACCCACTGCTATAGCTATAAATAAACTGTTTTGTTTTAAATAACTCATTAATCTGTCGTAACAACCCTGTAAATAAAAAAAAACCCACATAAATCTAGGCATTGTATATATTACATCAAGTGTTCAGCTTTTCTTGTCTTTGTTCATGTTTAATTTTTTAAAAGAGGCCCTGTGTCAAGGTAGGGGTTACACGATAAAGAACCCTGCTATATAATGCCATCAGCGCAACCAACAGCAAAATTTCTGCATCTTTGGCTAAATCTGACGATGTTTCGATATAAGCGAAATATTCTTTACTTGGACGTTAAACACCATTACTCAATTCACCTCCTTTTCGGTAGGTCAGTGTTAAAGTTACCACAGGTCTGGGCTGGTTATAACTCGAAACTATCTTAGGTGTTAGGTATTCGTAACCGTTAGTTTTGAGTTATCCATGCCTAAACTGTATCATCTAAAGCCAGACAATAAACACATTTTAGCAATCCTTTAATATCATATTAAACCATTAAACTTAGCGCGCGTTGCTTTGCACAGCAATGGAAGTTATAGCACCAGTTTTAGACAGTTAAATGGTTAAATTTACATGTTTCTTTTTTCTTTTTTTCTTTTTTTAAATCCTGAAAAAATTAAAAAACATTGTCGTTTACGATATACATTTTCCATCGTTGGAACAGCCAATCTATGACGTCATGCGTAATGGCAAAAGCAAGAAAGGAGTGACGTCATTTCAGTCATTATTGTCCTCTAATTATAATTGGTTTTAAACATAGTAACACATAATAAAACATCACAAATGTAAATATATTTAAATAAACTCACTATTTTATTAAGTGCATCATTTCTATCATTGTTTAATCTGTGTAATGGCGGACCATTTACAGGGAACCCGTTTACACTATCGTCTATACCCTGACACTTATGTTTTGATTTTCCTTCTACACAACAACTTTCTGGTACATAATCTACAAAATATAATACATGTTTGCATAAAGATCATGGCGTAGTAGTTATATAAAATGTCATTCAAGATAATGACGCAATTGTAAAGCCACACGCAATTGTTCCATACAAGATCATGGATTATTCAAGACAATGACGCAATTGTTCCGTAAAATATAATTTTTTTACACTTTTTTAGTATCTACTTTTTCTGCTTTTGTTTCTGGCTATATTGTTGTGATTGTTATAAATATTATTATTTTATTATTATTATTATTATTATTAGTTAGTTAGTTTAGTTAGTTAGCCAATCTATCTTATTTATCTACCTTTTTCATATGAGAGAAAAAATGTATTTACATTAAGTACTTTTTTACACTTTTTTTAGTATCTACTTTTTCTGCTTTTGTTTCCTATATTCTTATATTCACACATCTATCTATCTATCTATTTAATTATCTATTTTTTTATTTATTTATTTATTTACTTATTTATGCAATTATATTAATTACTTACTTACACTTTTTAGTACCTTCATTTTCGGTTTTTGTTTATTATATTCCTATTTTCACACACCTATTTATTTATTTATCTATTTACATTAATTACATATTTACACTTTTTAGTATCTTCTTTTTCTGTTTTTGTTTCTTATATACCTATATTCGCATACCTATTTACTTGCTTATTATTTGTGTATTCACTTACTTATTTATATATTTATTTACTTATTTAATCGCTATTTATTTACATATTAATTAATCATTTATTCTTGACTTTATTAGTAAGTAAGCTCCTTTCATGTTTTGTAATGTATTGTATCCAGGGAGACTGGTTAATATAAGAGTTTCACTCTTGTTCCGGAATCCCCTTTCTGTCTATTTGATGAAATGTTATTGTTCATGTATATATTTATTGAAATAAATATCGTTTAAACTAAATATAATTGTGCATCTAAGATAATTACGTAATTGTTCCTTAAAATATCACTGCGTATTAAAGATAATGAAGCAATTGTTAAAAAAGTCATTGCGTATTCAAGATAATGACGCAACTGTTCCATATAATTTCACGACGTATTCAAGAAAATAACGAAATTGTTCCATGTATTATCAGTGAGTATTAAGGACAAAACGCAATAGTTCCATAAAATGTCATGGAGTATTTGCGATAATGACGCAATTATACCATAAACTGTCATTGCGTATTCCGGATAAAGACGCAATTGTTCTATATAATGTCATAGAATTTTCAAAATAATGACGCTATTTTTCTATAAAATGACAGTGCATATTAAAGACAATGACGCAATTGTTCCATAAAATGTCAAGGTGTTTTCAAAATAATGACGCAATTTTCTCATAAAATATCATGGCGTATTTAAGACAATGGCGCAATTGCTCCTTAAAATATCGTGGAGTATTCAATGCAAGATAATGACGCAATTGTTCAATAAAATTACATGGGGTTTATGGATATCATGGAATATTCGAGGTAATGACGCAATTGTTCCATAAAATGTCATATAATTAACGAATACTTACAAACTTTACCAATATCTTGATGCCATTGACTTTGTAGTTTGTAAAGTCCCCATGAAGTAGAACTATTTTCGTCCCCATATACACCACAACATTCTAACTGTAAAGGGTTACAATGTATATAAATTTAAATGAAGGCGATGATGAATATTGAAAATATTGTAAATCTGGAAATTATCGCGTTCGTTTTTTTTTCGCGTAAAAAATCGCGACAGCAATAACACGCGAAAATAAACAAATAAATAAATATTTTTTTCTATCTATAAATCGAATATTTTATTGTTACACTATAATAAAGGAACTATAATCATTATCATTATTTTATTTTATTAATTATATATTTTTAATATCATAATGAAAATAAAATATCATACCGTTCTTTGCATGGCATCCCAGGCATCTGTAATTAATCTATTTTCAGAATTTTTTTGCACATCGACACCGTAATGTTTGAGTAACGAGTCCTCCATCCGCTGAGTAATATCATTTGCTAACTACAAAACCAAGATAGTTCATAATTAACTCCTATAAAAATAATTATTTTGGCATCTGTTTTTAGTTATTGTATTTTATAAGTAATTCGATAAAATAAACATGATAAAATGAAAAATGGAGAATTTTACATAGTATACATGCATTCAATAATTAGCGACGTCTAGCGGAAGAGTTATCGTTCTTGGAACGGATGTGACATCAGAGGGCTAATTCTTTTCCAGCTTCTACAGCAAGATAAAATCGCAATGAATTTCCATAAAATAATTATCTTGACGTCTGTGTTTCTTTTAAACGAGGGGAAGTCAGAAAGTTCATAGAACAGCGTATTCAGCCAAGCTTAACACACATTTTACTTTACTTATTTAGACAACACAACATTCCGCCATTTTTAACATATCAAGTTTATTTGTCACAACATATTTGTGTAATTCTCAAAAGCATTCGAAGTTGGTGACCATCAAGCAATGATGGACAATCAAAATGTTGAGTTTAGGGCAGTAATAAAGTTCCTCACACGGTAGAGGGATCAAATGCTAAAGAAATTCACCGGCGAATGACCGAGGTGTACGGTGACAGTGGTCCTGCCTATTCCACAGTGGCAAAATGGTCAGCTGAATTTAAACGTGGACGCACCTCACTAAGGATGACCCACGGTCAGGTCGGCCAGCTGATGACATCACAAAGGAAATTGTCACGTTTGTAGAGACCCTCATCATGAATGATCCTCGAATTAGGATTGATGACATAGCTAGGGAGTGTGACATTTCACATGGAAGTGTATACACGGTTATCCACGAGCATCTTGGGATGTCAAAAGTATCCGCAAGATGGGTACCCAGAAACCTTAATGTGCAGGATCGCTTCCAAAGACTCCAGTTAAGTCGCGAGCTTCTTGGCATTTATAATGATAACCCAGAGCTCCCATTTACGTTTAGTGACTGGTGATGAAACATGGATTCATCATTGGGACCCAGAAACCAAAAAAGAGTCCATGTAATGGGAGCACCCTGGCTCATCCCCACCAAAATTCAAAACGCAACCATCAGCTGGTAAAGTCATGGCCACTGTGTTTTGGGATTCTAAGGGTGTTCTGTTAATCAATTATAAACCTGCTGGAATCTCTATCACTGGGGCTTACTATGCTGATCTAATGAAGCAGCTGAAAGCTGCTATTAAATTAAAAAGGAGGGGAAAGTTGAGCCGACGGGTAATGCTTCTTCACGACAATGCTCCTGTCCATAAAGTCAAGGATTGCACAAGCAGCGATTCGTGAATGCAAGTTCGAACAACTTAATCATCCATCCTACAGTCCCGTTCCTATTTAGAAATTTGAAATCCCATTTACGGGGAATCAGATTTCCTGATGATGATGGACTTAAGGCTGCCACAGAGGTATGGTTTCAGGACCAAACCGAAGACTTCTTTTTCAAAGGTATAGACAGTCTGAAAGAAAAGTGGGCTAAGTGCATTGGGGTAAATGGGGACTATAATAAAATGTATGGTTTGTTGCGGCAATATATACCCCGTTCTATGAACTTTTTGACCTCTCCTCGTATAAGTGAATCGATAGAATAAACATGAAATTAAAAAATTAAAATATGGAGAATTTTTACATAAGATATAGAAATAAATTTTTTGTTATGAAAGAAATTAAACATTTTTCACACTGCATAAACTTTTGTTTACTGTGCGAAATGTCTTATTCTTCCATTTTTCTATAAATGTATAACAAAAAAGAATACTTTTTTAAAAACGCAATTTATAGAATTTTTAAAACAAAAACATCAACCATTTAAACAACAATACAGCTATAGCAAGTAAAACAATAGCATCGAGATGGCGTGGAAATTCAAAGTCTTTCTGTGCTTCGTCCCCAATTACATGACGTCACGGGGATCAAATCCATTCATGCAACAATAACAGAAAAGATTCGACCAATCATAATCGGGGAAACAAAGAAGAATTAATGAACACTATCGCGTCTAGGTTCGAATCCCTATCAGACGCTTAGTGAATGTGCTTTTTTTTAGACTCTCTGGTTTCCGCCATCATCCAAAACTGACTGCCTGGGCAAACTGGGGCATAAAACCCCATAACTACAATACTTACCCAACGACTATGCAAACATAAAAAAGAAAAATCACATTTCATTAGCTTCTAATTATTATACTTACATTTTTTCTAAAAATAATTCCTAGTACACAACATCCGCCTAGTAAGAGGAACACTATAGTTAAAACAGCACCATACTGTAAGTAAAACATGATGTACAGTTAAATCTGCCTCTATATTAAGGCCACCTCATTTTAATGGCCAGTAAAATTTTATTTTATCCCTATTGTTCTTTTTTCGCAACCGTTATTTGAGCCTGTATAAAAGGACCACCTATCCATTAAGACCACTTTAACTGGCTCTCTTTGGTCGACTTTATAGACAGGTTTGACTGTTGTAGATAATACAAGTATTTTGTAATAAATTCTTAACAATCATATACCATAATAGGGCTTAAACGGATATTTAAACTTTTGGTTTAAATTTTCAAAAATGCACATAAAATTTACATGAGTATTTCTGCAATAAAAGTGAATTTTGCACTTAAAAAATCTAAATTTTTTGTTTTACTGTCTTTTAATTTAAATATAAACAATTTTTCTGATGAAACAACTAGAAACCATCATCATCATCATGATCAACATGGTATCATCATCATCATCGTTGTCGTCGTCGTCGTCGTCGTCGTATTACATCAAATATCACACAAACACTCAATGGGCTGATTTTAAGTTGTTCAGGTCCGATTATTTCAACTGCATCTGATAAGACAAGATACTTACAAAACCAAGAACAAATTTGTCTTGTCTCATTGTCCCACAACAACCACAGAAGGCAAGTATCGTGACCGATCCGCCACCAGCTATAAGTCCATATGTTAAAAATTCAAACAAACGAGATCCCACTAACGCCGAGATTTCTCGAGAACTGTAATCCTTGACTAAGAGCCATACCCCTAATCCAAGAACTGCGGATCCTAATATCTACAAAATAAAAGACTACAGGTTAATCACCGTGTACAACCATTACTATGTGAGAATCACAAAAACGCCAGTGAAACTCGCATATAAGTCATGTGAGAATCGGAAGGCCTCGCTTCAACTAAAAACACGAGGTATGTTGCTCTCCTTTCGCACACAAATTCATACTTTAATAATAATCATGCAAATAATATGTTAATGAAAGAGGATTTAATAAAAGGTGTAACTGAAAGAAGAATCAAGAACAAGAAACAATACAATAATCAAAGAAGAGACAAAAACACTGGGGCCATTGTGGGTAAATACATTTAAAATTACTGGATTCAAGGGGAGAGAAGAAAAACTTTCACAATAATTTCTTATCTCAGATTTTTCTCAAGATAAATCTGACATCTTTTGACAATATTTCATAGTTTTACAAATACAAAAAATCAAACAAACTTAGAATACAGATGCAATAAGCTAAGAATAGTCTTCAAAATGACATCATAAATTCCTGAATATCTTGAAAACTAACAATTTATTCAGCTTTCAAATTTGCCAAATTTAAGTTCAGGAAATCGTAATTAAGAAATGATTGTGAAACTAGCGCTTGATTTTATTGTATTAAACATTTGAACACAATAAATAATTTTGATTATGTTTTGAGTTGTTCCTCTTACTTCTTTCAGAAAAATGGGCGTGATTAGGGATCAAAATGTGCCTCACAGTCTGGAATCGTGACTCTAGTTAAAATGTTTCTCAGTACTCTTGCACTTATTTATAAATCCTCTATAATTAATGGATTGCAGATTCTAAATAATCTTATTTGCTTACAGATTTACCATCATGTCAGCTCCCATGGGGATCTAATGAGTTTGAATATACTTGCAGACGGATTGCCAGTAAGACATGATTATTTATAGGGTTTAAGTTTGAAAATCATTAGAGAGTAAGTGTTTTTCCGAAAAAAATGTTTATCTTGTTTATGTGCTTTGTGTTGTTCTGTCATTGTCAAAGTTTCAACCTTTTATATCTGTTCATGTGTTCTTTGTGTGTTCTGTCATTGTCAAGGCTGCAAACTTTATTGCAAAGGGGCCAACCTTTTATATCTGTTGATGTGTTCTTTGTGTGTTCTGTCATTATCAAGGCTTCAGACTTTATTGCTGAGAGGCCAACCTTTAATATCTGTTGATGTGTTCTTTGTGTGTTCTCAAGGCTGCAGACTTTATTGCTGAGGGGCCAACCTTTGATATCTGTGTGTTATGTCATTGTCAAGGTTTCAACATTTTATATCTGTTGATTTGTTTCTGTGTGTGAACCGTCATTGTTAAGGGACCAACCTTTTATATCTGTTGATGTGTTCTTTGTGTGTTCTGTCATTGCCAAGGCTTGACGTTTTTATATCTGTAGATATGTTTCTTATGTGTTCTGTCATTGGTAGGTCCTCAATCTTTCATGTCTATTGATCTGTTTCTTGTGTGTTGTCATTTGTAGGACTTCATATTTTTTATATCTGTTGTTGTGTTCTTTGTGTGTTCTGTCATTATCAAGGCTGCAATACATGTATTTGTATCTAATGACGTGTTCTTTGTCTGTTGTCATTGTCAAAGCCTCTTTTGAAGTGTTCTATGGTGTTTTGTCATTGCCAATTCTTGAACCTGTGGTGTATTGTTTGTGTGCTCTCTAATTGCCAATGCCTCTGTTGATGTGTTCTTTGTGTGTTCTTTTATATCTAAGGATGTGTTCTTTGTGTGTTTTGCCAATGTTTCAAACTTTTTTATATTTAACAACGCGTTTTATTTGAGTGTTTTGTCACTGTCAATTTTTCAACCTTTTTTATTTAATAATGTGTTCTTTGTATGTTTTGCCAATGTTTCCACTTTTTTATTTTAATAACGTGTTTTATTTGAGTGTTCTATCACTGTCAATTTTTCAACCTTTTTTTATCTATTAATGTGTTCTTTGTGTGTTCAGTCACTGACAACGTTTCAACCTTTTTATATCTATTGATGCGTTTGTTGTTCTGTCATTATCAAGACTTCAATCTTCTATAACTATCTACTGATATGCTCTGTGTCGTTCTTGCATGACCTGTTTCTCTAAAAAGCGATCGGAACACAATAATGACTCATCAAACTTAGATTTGACACTATCGTTGCCGGAAACAATTTTTTTGATAACACAAATAATCATCCTATAACCTTAAGTGGACACATGGGTATGTCACATACATATGAAAATTGTTATCACGTGAAGCATTTTGAGTTCTTATAACATTATACGCTTCATAAAACATAAATGTTGACCTATAAAAAGGTCATGGCACAAATATCAAATTCAATGCGTATAAATGCATTAATACATTAATTTAAGACATTTCACACAAATTATTTTAGGACATAATTTTTTTCAAAATCCATTGCCCATAATTTCGTCAAATCTCAGTGCAACTCATTTTAGTAGTGTCATGTGGTACTTTCGAATGAATTATCTCATAAAAAAACAGTCGACTCGCATATCAAATATTAGGTCAATATACACAAGTGCATAGAAAAAGTAATTCCCGTCATTTCAAAAAATGATATAAAAACGATATCCTTATTTTTTCATTGCTTCCAAAAATATTTTATACCAAAAAAGAATATAATTGAAATACATTGCGTATAAATCGCTCATTTTGAATCCGATGAATATTCTTCGCTTAAGTTTTAACGTTATGTTAACATTTTAACCCGCTCTCAATTCCGACGCTAAATTAATAAAGTATCTCTGAACACTATAAATCAATCAAGACATTGTCTGAACTGTTTTTTTTTAAATAAGTGTTTGCAAACTTCTGAAAAAAATCAAATCAGTTTTCCTGAAATTGGATTTTGGAGAAACCTTTTGTGTAAATATTATATTTATATAATTAACTGGTCGATATAGAGCAATCACAGTTCATGGCGGATATGGAAATTTTTGACAGTTCGGACGTCATTGGAGACATCCAAGTTTGACATGATAACGCGAGATCACGCGAGAAATTAATCTTTTATTTACAAAGTATTCATTGAGGGACATAGTCAAATTACGTGTTGAAGTTGAGTACGTGAGAAAAGAGAGTAATTCATCTTTTAACATGTAGAAAAGTGAAATAAAGCATTAAGAAGTAAATTGTTGTTTTGTCTGAATAATGTGAATAATGTGTGAGAATCACTTGGGGACCCTATCAAATGATTTTCATATTCGGTTTGATTGAAGATGTCCCTCTAGTCGGTAACTTTAAAATCTTATTGAATTTGCATTCAATACAAGAGATAAGTAGACACCCACTAGCCGTGCAAGTTTTACAGCATAATAAGTGACAATAAATAAATAAATAAATACACAAATAAATAAATAAATAAATAAATAATAAATTTAATAAATAAATACAGAGACTGAAAAAATAATACGAATGAAATAATAAAAAGAAACAAAGAAAATAATATAAAACCATATAGTCCATTTCATTTTTCATTTATCTAATGATTAATTGAATGGGTTTTTATGTGCAATGACAGAAATTTTTACTTTTGCAGTTCGCTTATGGAGATATGCAGGGAGGGTTCTGTAATGTGCCACGCCTAGAAAGAAGGGAAAAATATGCGAATTCAAACTAAAATGTAATAACTTAGACCGTTAGGTTGATGCAAACTCTGTTTCCACATCAGGATATGCAAAATATAGAATAAAATAAATCTAATTTGTCAAAGCCTTACCGCATTGAAACTATTCATAGTAGTTATGTTACAAGAGAAAATTAAATTTGAAAATAATATTCAGGCAAAAATCTTGGATATTCCGTATTATTTACAATAACTAATTTCTCTGTAATTTTAGAATATTATTCGTAAAATAATATGCAGCAGAAAATCTGTTATCTTGGAAACGACAATGTACATGTATCGATTAGCAAATTTGAATGTAATTTTACAGTAAAGATATAATTATCAGAAAAAAGTATTCTTTTTCCACAATTGATGTAAATGTATATGAACTAATAACTGTTTATCGTAGCTTTTTGTACTGTGTAATTAAGGACAAATGCATATTTCACGTTGACTTTATTCCATCGCTCCTGGTGAGGAATTGGGCCAACATATTTCTTTTTATTAAATGATTATTACAGTCCAACCTGCCTTAAAGGCCACCTCTATATAAGGACCACCTGCTTATAAAGGCAAGTAATATTGCATCCCAATTGTTCTTTATTCATATTATTTGAACCTGTATATAAAGGCCACCTGCCCATAAAGGCCACTATTAGTGGTTCCCTTGGGTGGCTTTATAGACAGGGTTGACTGTATTTTGAATTTTTTTTCTCTCCCTCTCTAAAGAAGAAAGAGGATATAACAAATCATGTTTAAGATTATTGTCCATAAAATAAATTACATGTTATACCAATGTTTATTTTACAGCACTAGATGGCCGTTTTAGAATACAATTCCTCATTAATAGTGCTTAGACCAAAATTCTGAAACCAAAATTTCTTCAAGGGGTTGAAAAAATACCCAAAGGATAAAAAATATATATAACCAAATTTAGCTAAGGAAATACTTTGCATGAAGATTTTCAGATTTCAAATTACATGGAATTTAGAAAATTGCATATTGTTATTATGCTCTTCGATAACTTTCCTAGTCATCAAGAACGCATAATTTGATACATTGCACGCATATATTCAGATTATAAACACATTTTCTAATATTTTAAAAATCGCCATTTTCTAAATCACAGTGTATAATTAAATAAAAGAGTGATACATTCTTCAAAACAAATGCTATAGTAAGACACATGTTATGATTATATCAATTTTAGCGGGAAACTTAATAACATTACCAGCAAAATCTAGCTCGCTAAAAGCTATCAGAGGAAAATTTATGAGTAAGAAAGTGAATTTTGTTAGTTATAATATAGATATTGACGCAAATAGCGATGGCTTGTCAACATTGTCTTAGGGACTTTAAATCATTAAACCCATCAATCAACCCTAATCGATATTTTCGGCAGATGTGTGGAATAGAAGATCAATTGCGATACAGAAATGCCACATCACCGATGACGAATTACTGCAATAAGAAAACGTTCTGCAACAAGAAACTTCAATAAGCTATGGTACAGATCTGTCGAAAGTTTAACATTAAGCTTACGAAAATGGGTCGAAAGCTTGGATGCTGAGTGGTCGAGATTTGGGTACATGCAGGTAGTGTCCGAAAATCTGTCGAGAGATAGAAAGCAGGTGCCGAAATCTGTGTCGAAATGTAGCTAACGAGGAGCCGAGAAAACCTGTCAATCGGCTCTTATTTACAAGTTAGCTTAGTGTTAAACTTGGGACGGGCCTTTACTGTATAGATTTAGATTAATTCACTTTTTCTCTTATATTTGATGGGTTTTATACATGGCTGACACAAACCGGACACCGCAATACCAATATGTACAATGCTTTGCCATCGGTTACATTGAAAAGCACACCGACAGACAATTTCTCAATAGTCTTAGAATGTGAGACAACTTTTCATGAAAAAGTTCTTTGATAAATTACTCCTTCTTTGTAACTCTAGCTCTATGACTTCAGCTGTAATGTGGTTTACAGAGACAAAAAGTATATTTAATAAAACGAACCGTTAACGGATTTTTCCCCTTGAAAGACATTAACTTCAAAAGATTAATGACATAGAATAACGGCTTTACAACAAATATATTGCCAGTAATCGGAGTGTTACATATCGTCTCATCCTTGGTTTGTTAAAAGTTTAACACTGGCCTAACGTAAAGAAGTGTTTTGTTATCACGTGTAGAATCAAGGTTCCTGTTGCCTTAATATTCAGGTGGTCTTTATAAAAAAAGTTGTGTGTAATGCCAGACTGTCCTATTTGTTTAATATTAATAATTCAAATGATATTACGACTAACACTGTTTCTTTAAAAGCGAATTGCGTGCTGGTTGATTTCTGTAAAATTGCGGGCTAGCTTCACACCCGTGAAATAGCTAGTGGCCACAAGAACTACAGTAATATACAGTACAGACCTGTCGAAAGTTCAACACTGGGCTTGCGAAAAGGAGTCGAAGCTCGAGGACCAAGATATGAATAGCTATAGATCGAAAGATGTCGAGATATAACCAACGAGGGGCTGAGATGAACTGTCGATTTTGCACTAATTCATTAGCTTCAGTGTTAAACTTTTGACAGACTTGTAATGTTCTTAAATGCAAATATGCACAAGTTATCCTTTAAAAATTAATTTGTGGTTAGTTGTTATGTTGTTTATTGTAGCATTAGCATTTTTCAGCTTTTAGCGACGACAAAATTTCATTAATATCCAAGAGAAAGTTCATGTTTGCGCCTGGAATGTACGCGTGTATTTTATGTCCTGCCTTGTATTAGCGTGTATCCAGGACAATCACTGCCTATTTCAAAATCTTGTTCAGACTTGGCAGGGATTCAAACCCCCAACTTCCCATATTCGTGGAGAATACTCTATCAACAGACTTACTGTAGTGTTTTTATTGTAAAGATGTTTATAATAGTAAAACGTTGACTTACCAATAAAAAGACGTTATAACAATGAAGAAATCCTGCTAAATATGAAACACATTTATCCTTATTTTCACGTTTTAACCGTATTTTCTGATGACTGTGTAAACTATGATTGTCCATATGATGTCGTCTGTTGTTGTGAAACTGTATCTCTCGCTTAACATGTCCTTTCTTAATACTCTGAAACAAAACAAAAACAAGTAAATTCAGTGAATTAGCCACAGGTTCTTTTTTTGATTTGCACTTATTTTCAAAGGGCAATAACTCTCAGAAAAATGAGCAAATCGACTCGTGTTAACGATATGCGCATCTCCTATCTATGTTGATGCTTTGAAACAAGTTTCAATAAATACTGCTTCATAGTTTCATAGACAAAATTTCGGACGGAAGGAAGAATGGACGGACGGAAACTTGAATTTAATACCCCTCTTTCTTCGAAACGCGGGGTATAAAAATGAATAGTACTAGGCCAGCTTTACCACCGAAATCGTGCACAACATTCTCAAAGAGAGTTAGAAAAATACCATTTATCAGAGCCACCTGCTTTAAAATGCCAGTAATAGTTTATCCAATTGCTCTTTATTCGTGTTATTTGAACCTGTATGTAAGGGCCACCTACGTATAACGACCACTTTTACTGGTTCCCTAAGGTGGCCTTTATGTTCATAACAGATACTATTTATGTAATAAACACCAGTCACCAAATCTAAATTCCAATGACACAAAGAGAACAGTTAAAAACCTTTTCAAATCAGAACAACAGGCAATTGGTACACACTACCAGGCATTGTCATCTGTTTGAAAACCCGAGAAGTAATTATATGTTTTGGATTTAAAGTTTTAGCTTGAGCCAGACCAAGAAGTGTGTCCTTTAGATTCTATACAAGTATAATTTTTGAAAAAGTAGTGTTCACAGAAATGTTCAAAATAGCTTGAATCCGTCCTATTGAATTATTTTTTTTCAGAAAAAATAAGAATTTCATTGAAAGATAAAAATTGAAGTCTTTGTTTAATTGTAACAGGAAGGAATAATATGCAAGTGTTTGAGGTCCCGTGTTCGATCTGCGGTCCAACCCTTCCCAGGTACCTTAATGTAATTGTAAATAGAGTGAAATAATGAGACGTACATTTGGCTAGGTGCACGTAGTTAGTTCAATTTATTGACGATGCAATTTCTACTAAGACATTCAATGATTTTCTCCCTATACCATGAGCAAGTGTTGATACAAACGTGGGTTTATAAATATATCATAAAGAGATTCCCTTGACAATAATTAAAGTCCATCGTGTAGACTCGCTAATTACATTAGGGTTATTTCTGTAACGAAACAGAAGCAACTTAAGAAAAATTCTATTGTTTGCTTAAGCACATGGATAGTACATACATGCCTGTCGAAAGTTTAGCAGTAAGTTAATGAAAAAGTGGCAGCTTAGACAATGTCAGCCCCTTGTTAGCTATATGTCGGTAGCTGCCATCTATCTCCTGCCAGCATTTTAGCCACTAGCTACCGATATCTCAGCCACTCGGCTGTCGAACATCTGTCCCGCTCCTTTCGTTACCTCAGTGTTAAACTTTCGACAGGTCTGCATTGTTCTCTACCTCACATCATAAAGTGTAACTCTTGCCAATTGCTTGAGAGGCGAGTATAAACCCTACACCCCTACACACAGACACACTCAGAAAGTGTTAGAATTGTATCTCTTATGAAAATGTAATTAATTATACGCCGGTAATAATTCCTAAATACACATAATGAAAATAATTATTTTATGTCTATAAACGCAAATGTAATAATCTATAAATAAATAAATGTTGACCCAAATAAATGGAGTGCAATAATGGTGTTTTACTTCTTTATTTTTGAACGGTGGAGGAAACCGGAGGGCCGAAAAAAACCATTGACATTTGACAAGCAAGCTGACAATTTTTTCTCAGCACTGTGATTCGTAAAAGTACGTTTTGGACCACTCAGCAACTGCAAACCAAATAAGTGAAATGGAGTAATGATGTTTTACTTCCTAGTCAAGATTCTTTTATTGATATTAAGGGGATCATTGAGTTCTGAAATGGTAGAGGAAACAGGAGTGCTTCGAGAAAAAACCCACTGGTCTTCGGCAAGCAAACTGACAATTTTTTTCAAACTAAGATGGGGAATGAACCTAGATGGCAAGGGGCGCAGTGATTCGTATACGTGCGCCGAGGATAAAAATAAGGCAAATTGGTCAAATAACATCAATTAAAACATTTTAGTATTGGAAGAAAATTATAAAGAAAAATATGTGCGTTGGAAAATATACACATAGGATATGTAACAATTTGTGATCCGAACAGCCTTCTATCTTTATTTTATTGGAGATGTTCATCTAAAGAGTGTTATGAAATTTTCAAAAATAAAAATTCATGTCACAGCACGCAACTTTCTTTGCAAGTTTAGCTGAATTATCAACAAACATTATATAATAAATACATGTAATTATTATTTAAAATTGCAAAACCGTAAATCAATAAATTAATTAATTAATAAAAAAAATAATAAAATACATTATTAATAAACTGAAAGAAAGAGAAAAAGAAAATAAAGAAATACAATTGTAAATAGAGGCCTAAAAACCCGGATATGGACACTTGATCACAAATATCTGCACACTGATAAAGTTGAAATCAGATTATCTAAAATAATCATGTTTAAATAATTTTCACATCCCTAACTAAATGAGTCGCAGTTTCCGGTATATTAAAGAAAGAATAAGACAAATATCCGTGTGAACATATATAGGCGAGGAGTACTAGATAACCACATCTTCTTCCCTACTTTAATCGACATGGGTTCTAATTATTTCTCAAAATGAAAGTATGAAGTGAATACATGTTAAAAAACTTGCGTAAAACAAAATGTATTTGTGTTCAAGGTATACGGTGATTTCATTTTCAAAATTTGAGAATCATCAATTTTAATTTTAACTGTCCGCTAACACTGATCCCTGGTCTACAAATCAACTTGTTTGAAGGACATGCAGTAGTTTTAGGTGTTCAGTAAAAGAGCCAAACCTCTTTAGCCAAGCTTAAGATGGTCCAATGAAACGATGATGTTGAGGATACAAGTTGAAAATTTCTACAATATGGTGCTTAAACCATAAATGGTTGGAGCAACATCAGATCAAAAATATTTTTACACATTGCACGAGTAAATATAAAACTCTGAAAAATTTGACTCTATAAGCATCAGTACTTTAACAGAAACCGATATTTATAGTATCAACCACGGTAATTTTGTACTTATAACATATGTATTGTTGCTTGATCACGTTCCAAATGTTGGGCTAGATGAGGATGCCTGGCTTTCGTCGCCAGTAAAAATCAAAGACGTGTTTGGTTTTGCACTGCCTAAAATTTGGACTGTTTCATTTCAAATTAAAACAAATTGAAATTCCTTTGGCTGTTAGTCAACATACGCTATATTTCAATGTTCTTTCTTTTTAAATAGTAGTGTTTTTTGTATTTCTGTTTCAACTGTTCTCAAACCGCCTCTCTTATATTTAGCAACTAACACTTCCTTCTTATGATGACATACACTTGGACTAAAATTGACATCATACTTAAAATTAAGCATGAACAAAAACAGAACAATAGGTACCCCATTGAATCCTTAACTTTGTTTTGTGCAAGCTTTGTTATTCAAAATGCAACAATACAATCTTGACATGTGGATGAAAACTGAAAAAGTCACATTGCACGTGAAGGTAAAACGAATATTCATGTATTTAGAAAAACGGCTATGTAACAACTCCCATTGAAGTCCAAAGCTTAATGAAATCCAAATCAAAATTGCAACACCTATTGAAGTCCGGACTTCATAATCAGAAATAGCAGATCTTTTTCTATTTATTTTTTTTTTAATTTTTTTTCTCTTTTGCTTTGGCTTTGGATTTGGCTTTGTTGTTATTTAGATTTTATTTCGCTTTACCCTTTTGTGAATAAAATCATCGGTTTGGATTACACCAGAAGATAAATTCGCTTAGTAGTGGTTCAAATATTGTTATTGGGTTTTTTTTACCTTTGTTTGTTTTACTACATTAGGAATTGTTACACGGCTTTAAAATAGTTAAAATATTTTTAGGCATAAAAAGATGAATGCACATGTGTCATACCAGATACATATCAACAGAACATCCAAGTTTATAAGTGCTAAACTTAACAATGTGTACAATATTGATTCTCCTCGATAAAATCAAACTCCTATATTACACCATATCCCGTATATATCTCGAGAATGAGCAAACAACTGACCGGTTGTGTTAATTTTATATTATACATCAATAAGTATAACACATCCTATCATTATAATAATATAAGGATTTATATGAGCTCCAGGTAGTGATGAGCGAAAAATGGTAAATTAGTAAATTGTTTAATTGGACAGTTTTAGTACTGCAACTACGTGTATCCACTTACTTAAATATCTTTTTGTTATTATTCTTTGTTAGAAAAGAATCAAAAACAAACATACTAATCCATGTCCGAATCACAATCCAGAAGCAAAGTTAAAACTTTGGAACTGACAAGTTAGGTTAGACACGTGAACTTCCACCAGGGAAGTGAGGCCGGGTGCCCCGGAAGGGTAAGCACCTCCTGTTTAGCTAGCTACACCCGCCACGTGTGTAATCAAAATTGTGTGAAAGGAACAAATAGTTGGAGAGAATTGAGAGTTCTTTGTATTGTCTATGTTTCCATAGCTGGTTCTGCCATTAATATTTTTTTATTTTTAATTCCTTTCACATTTTTTTTTTCATTTTAGTTTGATCTTGAACAAATTTAACCTCGAAATGAAGGGAGTGTCCAATATGAACAAAATCGTTTTTACGATTTTACGGGTTTTATACCCGGAAATAAACATGCTGATTCCTATACCGTATACCCACCACCCCTCAAAATAAGTTTGCGGAGGTATAATGGAATAACCATATCTGTCCGTCGGTGTGTCTGCTCGTGTAAACTCGTATCCGCTCCATAACTATCACACCAATGAACGGTTTGCTTGCCATAATTACATTACAACATGACAAGATGTGTCGTGTACCTTATCTTAGTATGTAGGTCAAAAGTCAAGGTCACAAGGTCAAATCTTAGTTGTACATGAAGAGTATTTGGCGCTCAAGAAATATGTTCCAGTTCTCTCTCAAATTTAATCTAGATATGGTTAATGTAGGTATGTAGGTCAAAGATCAAAGACACAAGGTCAAATATTAATCTTAGTTATTGAAGAGGGATATTTGGCTCTCAAGTAACATGTTCCAG
This sequence comes from Anadara kagoshimensis, assembly GCA_021292105.1. Taxonomy (NCBI): domain Eukaryota; kingdom Metazoa; phylum Mollusca; class Bivalvia; order Arcoida; family Arcidae; genus Anadara; species Anadara kagoshimensis. Next base: position 41,749,331 of record CM037860.1, on the reverse strand, counting down.
TTCTCTCTCTTTAACCTAGATATGGTTTGTATAGTACGAAAAAGGAAAAAGGCACAAGGTAATATCGTAATCGTACACGGGGGTAGGGGTGGGGTATATGGCTCTCAAGAAATATGTTCTAGTTCTCTTAAATTTAACCTAGATACGGCTGGGTATAATACGAAAAAGGAAAAATTACAAGGTCAATTCTTAGTTGTACATGGGGGGTATTTGGGTCTAAAAAAGCATGTTCTAGTTCTCTAAAATTTAACCTAGATATGGCTTGTATAGTATGAAAAAGGAAACCATGATATATGATGATTGTAAATTTAGATTTACGATAATGTACTTTTGTTTGGACATGTGAACCACATGATGAGATTGATCAATACAATGTATAGGAGAAACATGTACAAACAATACACATGGATGACCCATTGTAGTACGCTAAATATCTGATTTCATGTAATTTAGTATCTTGATTAATTGATTGAATGGAGGTTAACGTCACATTCAAGGATATCTCAATTATATCAAGGCGTCACCAGCACCTCCTGTTTAGCTAGCTACACCCGGACATGTGAACCATATGATGAGATTGATCAATACAATGTATAGGAGAAACATGTACAAACAATTCACATGGATGACCCACTGTAGTACGCTAAATATCTGATTTATTGTAATTAAGTGTAGTGATTAATTGATTCATCGAATGTAGTACGATGACTAATTAATTGATTGAATGGATCCTATTCAAGAATATTTCAATTATATCAAGGCGTCACCAGCTATAGGTGAAGAAACAAATTTTTAACCTTTGCTGTGCAATGTGTAAGGATGGTTCTTTAGCGTACAACGTGACACGAGGCCGATCATTTTTAATGTCTTTTTCCGAAGGACCCTGTGACTTTTATGCGCCTTCTGGTGTAGAGAGCATTAAGGTTACGGTAAGGCTTGAACTACCTGTTGATACACTTTTCAATATATCTTTACCGTGTTGTGTATTTGTGTTGAAGACTGAATTTATATCTATAAATAAAATTATCACCATCCGATTCCTTTCACACATAAACTATAATGAAATTGATTTGATAAAAGGTCAAAAGAGATCAAGTTTTACTCCAATGGAAACATAGAAAATAACGCCTGAGTAGAAACAGGCCTAAGACAGTCGCAATGGAGAAATAAACGCATATCGAAGCCACTCCAAACTTTGGATGGGCACAAAAAGTTACTGAAAAGTTATTGCTTTGAACTGAAAGCAAACACTTTTAAAATCAAATGTAGAGTTGAGCCTTATAATCATAGCCGTAAGATTAAAAAGATAATGATATAAAAGTTATTACTAAAACGGAACGCATTTCAAAAGTGTCATAAAAACTAACCCCAATTGGGAAATCCATGTTTTCCCCAACCATGGTCGTGATCAAAATACAAATAACCAACACCACATCTCTACTGTACCCAACGATTGTTCCTTTGACATTTCATAAAGATCTGTTAAATATTTTTCGATAAAAGTGACGGGCAAAATATTGACGAAAGAAATGCGTTCCCCACTTCGTTTGTGATATATAATAAAGCCTATAGATAAGTATTGAATTCGGACCAAAAATGCTTATAGGCGCAATCAAGTGTTAATTAAAAATTCTATAGTAGTGCCATATACCATTTTTAAAATAATTTTTTTATCATTAAATACATCCAAAAATTGAAAACGACTATTATCATTTTATTTTTTACTGTCGTATTTCGCAATAAAATGAATAAAAAGTACAGAAAATCATCAATGTTGAGTAGAATTTTAAATAAACTAAGACCATTTGATTATTAATTTATCATAACTTAAGTGTACACTTATAAGTATATGAATACAATATACATATGTAAAATAAATCATTTTTTTTAGTAAAAATAAATATATAACAATTACCTTGACAGCGTTCTGCTCCATGATATCAGCCACATTATAAACATTAGATTTTTTCATTTCCGAAAAAATATCATTAAAACCCTAAAAACTCAGCAGAGTAACACGTGGTTATTGTTAATTCCCGCCATCACTTACAGATGTTTATTCATAACTTAAGCTTAACATAAACTCTATACTGATCTCCATCTGAATATCATCACTTCCTCATTGTTATAACTAAAGAGAGAGCCAGATATATCCTATATAGTTTATGTGCATAGAGCAATGTTCAATACACACATATATAGAGTCTATTACATCTAAGAAAAGAAGAAAAAATATAACAGTTACGTCCAATCAATATCCAATACACACTGGTCCTAAAATATGTTTCAGAGGTTACTAACGGACTGTGCTTACATTAGCTTCGTATTGAAAACTCTTTTTTTCAGAGGTTTCTAGCGGAACGCTATCATAGTTTTGTATTGAAAATCCTGGCTACAGAAGGTAACTAGCGATGAGTTACAATTTAGATTTTGCTTTAAAAATTCTTGTAACATAAGTTACTAACAGATTGCTATCATTAGCTTGTATTGACAATTCCTCGGTCCATGGGTGTTTTTTTTTTTTTTTTTTTTTTTTTGCACTGAAAATTCTTCGGTCCTAAAACATGTTTCAGAGTTTACTAAAGATGGCTATTTGATTTTAGTAAACATTTCATTTGTTCTGCATCGCATAATTAGTCTCTATGTTTTAAGAAGTTTTAATGTATAAATGACGTAATAATATCCTAAATCACAATTGTTCTGAAATATATCCCTGAAAATGCCAAAGGATTACTAAAATTTATTCTGCATTAGTCTCTCCAAATATATGTTTTAAGGAGTTTTAATGTATTAGTATCCAAAGTATCAACATCATACACATTTGTCCTAAAATATTCATGAATCCCTCCCGTCATATTGTTTTTAGGACTCTGGCATCTCCAGTTTTCAATGAAAAAGTCAATCAACTAACTCAGCTTCTTAAAATATATTCCTGAACCTTTTAACGGGTTTCTATAATTGCTATCATTTGTGTTTGGTCTCTCCAATCATGTTTTAAGAGGTTTTAACGTATTGATATCCTATTCACGGTTTACCATTAAAATATCAACTAATGCAACTTAAAACGTATTCCTAAACTTGAAAACAGTTATATATATATATAATATATATATTTATTTATTATGGAAAACGGTTCTTCTAGTTCCCCTTTACAATGTAAATAACCCTAATTTTGTGAATTAAATTTGACATTTAGACCAACACACTCTCGTATGATACATATTATACATAATTAAATATATATATTATTATGTTGTCAGTTTGATTTTGGGACAAAATGAATTGCATTTATATTTCAGAAACAAAAACTATATGAAACAGTTCAAATGACTCATAAGTTTCAAAATTTTACAGAATAAATCTGTTGAAAGTTTAACACTAAGCTAACCAATAAGTACCGAATTGACAGCTAAGCTCGTCCCTCGTTTGCTATCTCTTGGCAGATTATCGACAGCTGCCATCTATACCTCGATATCTTTTCTGTCACTAGCTCTCCATATCTCGGCAACTCATCTACCGAGCTTCGACTCCTTGTCGTTAGCTTAGTGTTAAACTTTCGACAGGCCTGTACCGTGTGCTTAAATGTTGTTGAAAATGTACACCTGTTGTACTGTTCATCTTGTCAATTCTTAGTGCTCTCGTCGTGTCTGTCGCAGTCACAACACATCTGTTACACAGAATATATATCACTTAGTTACTTTGCTTAGTTTTTACAATGACGCATACAAAACCTCACGAAAGAACGAAATGTACTAGATGTTTAGTTCTAAAAACTGAAACAAGCTAATTGAAAATAATATTCGATGTCTTGCTCTAAAAAGTGACTGAATACTCAAATTGTAAATCGACCTTCCAAAACGCAAAAGAAAATATTCACAGTATGTTAAAACCTTTTTGTTTGTTGAACCATTTGAAATACAGTTTTTTTCGCAAAATATTAAAATAAATCTTAAAACACTATTATTTGAATAATTTATTTGCCCCAAAACTAAGGAACATAGTAAAGATAGCAATCTTACAAAACACTAGCTTAAACATCTATAAACCGAGAAACTTTAGAAAGGTTCATGTGAATATACTCTATTTATAAGTGCATTTCAAAACAATTATTTCGACAACCTTCAACCGGTTTAAGACAAAACTGTATAATAGCAACAAGTTGGACGACCATGAAGTCCGGGGGCAGCCATTTACATAGATGACACAACGAACTGTCATCTGAGTCAACAGCTTACTTCTCTCAAACTGCCCTTTGACCACGAGTCAATAGCCACTTCTGTATATGGCGTGCCTACATGTGATCATAGGTAATTTCGTATACACAGCACTTAATTCTGAACTATAGAATAGCTAGTTAAACTTAACTGGCCAAATCATTACTTCAATGTAAGGTCTTACGCCCTCTTGATGTATAGAATTGTATTGGATACTACATGTCATGTTTTGCATAATGACCAAACTAAATTAGACTCAAGCTTTAGTAATTATAAATAATCTTTTGGCATAAAGTAAACATACAGGCTTCTAGTCACATAACATTGTTTACCTTTAGGTGACGGCAAACAGGAATCAATGTCATCATAATTGTGTATGCTTTTACAAAGACAACTAGTATAATAAAAATATTCTATTGGAATAAAGATAAGGACAAAATCACTTTTATAAGTTTAAAACAGTTGTAACCATTAAACACAAGCATACCAATCTATGTTCAAACCACAATCCCAAAAGCAAAGTAAAAAGTAAATTAGTTAAACACGCGATCTTCAACCAGGGAAGTGGGACCGGTTGCTCCGGAAGGACTAGCACCCCTGTCTAGCCAGCCACATTTGCCATGTGAAAAACCAAAATTGAGAATGGAAAAACATGGAAACTAGGGGACGTCAAATATATCCTGGATAATTTAGATAGAAAGACATCAAACTTGATTGTCATTTTGATGACGACCATAGAACTTTTTGAGGATCTTGATAAGCCTTTGCTAGCAACTTGTTCGAATTCATATTTGTTTTAATTAAATTGAAAAGACGAAATGTGGTTATGTCGAATTAATTTCGAAAAGTTTCCAATACATATATTTGGAAACTGAAGTTTGTCATTTTTTATACATAAGATAACGGCGATATAAATAAAATGCAAATACGCTTTGAGTGGACATACATGTGTTTTTGAACGATTGTCATAGGCATCTTAAAGTGTAGATTCACATCATAATATTAATATTTGAATTTTTTTAATGAATGTTTTGAATATAAGTTAGAATATTTTTTTTAATATTTCATGCAGAAAATGAAAAAAATTACCTAAATTTATTCGTATCCATACGAGTATACTAGGGTTCATATTGTGGAATTATTGATACGAAACAACAATGATCCAGAGACTAATTTCCATTTATTAAAGACCATGGCTAAAGTATATACATTTATAGTCAATTCATTATACGTTGAAGGGTCAATTTGATGATGAAATTGTCTGACATTCCGTTCTTAAACAACATCCATCTCCCTAATCAAACGTGTTTGGGTCAAAGGGTTCAACAACTCCCCAACATCGCGGTTTTCTCTCTCTCGAAATAGAAAACCAAGTTTTAAGTAATTGCGTACAGTACAGACCTGTCGAAAGTTTAACACTAACTTACTGAATTGCGAGCGAATTGGCAGCTCATCTCGGCCTCTTGTTAGCTACAGTGTATATCCATACAGCTCTTCGGCAACTGCCATATATCTCTTGGCAGTTTTCGGTTATTGTACTAGCTAATAGTTCGGTCACTCGGCAACTGGGCTTCGACCCCCCCCCCCTCTCGAAATCGTTAGCCTAGTGTTAAACGTCCGATTTCTAATGAAAATAATCAGGTTTTAGTATTTTTTAAAACAGACTATATTCTTAATCCTATTGTTCTAATTGTATATCTAAGGGATTATAATTCTATAGGTAATTAAATGTGGGAGAATCGGGAATGAACCGTCTGTACTCTAGTTCAACAACTCTCCACGTCGTCTTCTTTCTCGACACGACAAAGCCTCGTCTTAGGTAATTATGTGGTAGTTATTGTAGAATATTAAAGCTTAATTAAAGAGTTCGTGTATTTGAGTTAATTACATCGATCAAGGAGCGATGTAACTAGTAACCCATGTGAAAGTAAATTACAGTACAGACCTGTCGAAAATTTAACACTTAGCTAACAAATTGGTGCCGAATCGGCAATTCATTACCATCCCTGGAAACCAATATCTCAGCAGTGTGCTATTTTTTTATCATTAGCCATCAACAATATCTCGGTCACTCGGTAGACAAGCTTTGACATCTTTTTTGGTTACCTCGGTGTTAAACTTTCAATGAATTAGTGTCGAATCGGAAGTTTATGTTTACCATGGTAACTAACATATCAGCAGCTGCTATATTCATTCCTGCATGGTCACTAGCTAGTCACCATATATCGGCCAGTCGGTAATCGAGTTTTGACTTTTTGGTTAGCTCGGTGTTAAACTTTAGACGGGGTTGTACGGTAGTTACTATGAATGATGGGATTATATTTATGAGCGATTTGAATGTTCTCAGTTGTTATTTCTATAGAATCAAGCTAAACATGTTGCGCCAAACTTCAATGACATTAGTTGTAATACTTCCTTTCCGTTCCAGTAAAAATAAATGGATTGTTTCAGCCCCGACTCTAACAAATCCTGTAGGCATCATTAGAGCAGGAAAATTACTTCCGTTTTTACTTGTCTTGGATATATGTTATTTGGACACGGTTCGGAACATTTTCCAATAGTAATCTTAAATTGGTGGTGTTGAACTAGAGTTTAATGCGAGCGTTTTGTGATAGCTATCGATCATGGCGTAGTGTAAAAATCTCTGCCATTGTAATGGTATTTTCTTAGTATTTTCCACAGCATGTCGATTATGATTAAGTCGCATTTTAATTAATCCAGGATTAAAATCTAACAATAGTTCTTGATCACATATCATGCCGAGACAATCTATATTGCTTGCTACAAACTTATTACGGATTACAACATTTTAAAGCTTATCATTTAAGGTAATGGAGGAAGAGGCGTGTGCTTATTTGATTGAAATCAGTACAGAGTGTTGAAAATAGTAGAAAAACTTTCATCTGTAACATGTAATAAAATTTTAATTTGTCTGAAAAACCTTAAAAATGAAATCGTCATTTTGAACATTTCTGTGAAAAATAATTAAAAACTTTTACATAGACTTTAATCGGGTGTGGTAAAAAAAGGGACATATCGAAATAAAGGTAGAAACTTAAAAACTATGAAATGAATGGGGAACGTAACAGAAAGTTAAGCTACCCGAAGCGTGTGGAGTGGGGCAATGGAGTTTTGTCCCTCAGTAGAGATTCTTACACTTATATCGAGGCGGCAAGGTCTGAAATGGTGGACAAAATCGGAGAACTCGAAGAACACCAACGTTTGACACTCCAACGAACAAACTGAGACTCTACCAATTAAGGGAGATTACATTTGTAGCAACAATTGTAGAGGCACCATGCTACTATATATTAAGTAAAAGGACAAATTTTGGGTATGTGATTTTCTAAGTTTTGACTTCGTTTTTGGGATTGTGATTAAACAAAGATCGGTATGTTTGTATTTCATTGGATATACACAGTTGGTTAACAAAACATCCAAAAAATGTGACATACATCTGATCAAAAACAAATGGAATAATGAGGAGGGAATTTATCGACTAAATCTCAGACTACAAAACAATTATTTTACATTATTAAGTGACGGTTTTATAAAACATTTATACATCCCAGTAAACAGAAAACATGTGAAAATCTCTTAATGTTATATAATTAGTCATATTTTTATTTATTTAGACTCTCGTTTAAAGAATATTAAGTGCTATTACGAGCGACATTATCTGAAAACTAAACCAAAAGAACCTTTTATCCAACGTAAAAGTGAAAACCCATTAACGCAATTATCTCATAGTTAGGTAGAATAATGTTTCTCTATGGAAACTTAACTATGCATTTGTTAATTTCCGTTACCATGGAGAAATAAGCCATCTTATGATATTGGAAATTAACCGATCTAAACCTGTACACATATTCATTATAACAGGACATTAATGTTATTTAATATTAATACATTTAATATATATTTTGCATTATAAATCTTTGAAATATGCACCAAGGCAGCTTCTAGAAAAGCTTTGATTTGGACTTTGGCCACCCATCTTCAAAATGGGGAAAAGATGTGTCCATTTAAGGAATGTGTGTTGCAGTAATATTGTCATGTGCTGTTTTTGAATTCATTATTTTAATAGAAATTCAATATGATAATTCAATGAATCATGGCCACCTATCTTCAAAATGGTACTAACGAAAATAATATGTCCATTTAAGGAATGGGTGTTGCAAATTACATGATAATTAAATGGATCTTGGCTACCCATCTTCAAAATAGCGCTGACAAAAATGTGTCCATTTAAGGAGTAGGCGTTGCAATAATATGATAATTCAATGGATCTTGACCGCATATCTTCAAAATAGCACTGGCTGCGAAAAAATTTCTCCATTTGAGGAATTAGTGTTGTAATAATATGATAATTAAATTGTGCTTGGCCACATATTTTCAAAATGGCGAAAAAACGTGTCCATTAAGGAAAGGGTGTTGCAATAATATGATACGAGTAATTAAATGGATCTTGGCTACCCATCTTTGGAATGGCGCTTGGCTTTATATCTTCAAAATGGCGCTGGGAAAAAATAACCATTTAACAATAGACGTTACAATAATATGATGATAAAACGGAATTGCCATTTTTCAAAGAAAGTTATTTGCTAAGTCACTGATATTTATTGAGCTCTTCAGCCATAGCGTTAGTGCTGTGAAATTGATAAAAATAATGACCCGTGGCTGGTGATCTTAAAGGAATTAATTACCAAGATAAAATTATGTGATAGTTCAAATATGACCACAAATCATTAATAGAAAAAATAGCTTTGAACTCTGTATTGAACCCAGCTTTCATTTCCTTTACGATAACGTTTATTCGTCAGAACAAACCCGATCATTGCTCGCACATAAATTATAATCTTTCACGTCGCACTTTAAATCAAGATCTGAATTTTTGTCATAAATATTGTAAATATGATTAAAAATGAGTTTTAAAGCTTTCGTCTTAGTAAATGATCTGAAATCAACGAACCGGAACAGGAAATCAGTATGCAAAACCAAACCTCGTGCTGATTATTCCTGTAAAGTTTCAGCAATATCTGATAGACAGTATTGGAGCCGGACAAAACGTGTGACACAAGGACTGACAAAATGCATTACCCTCGCCAATTTCTTATCGGGGACAATAATGTCGTTATTTTAACCATTCTCATTTAGCAAACCTAAAAGCTTACAAAGAACATGTTTAACCATATAGACTTCGGTTTTCTCAAAGATTTTCGTCATAAATGCTTCATTAATCAAACATGTAACATACAAAAAAGTTAAACGTCCCTGGGTGGGCTCGAACCACCAACCTTTCGGTTAACAGCCGAACGCGCTAACCGATTGCGCCACAGAGACGGTAAAGGTATAAGAATTTAAAATTTTTTAATGTGTCGTATTTTAAAATCGGAACATTAAGTATATGACATTTATACTAAATTTTAAAATACTTTTATATGTGTGCTACTCCTGAGTTTCATTATTATTATTATTATTTTCAAATTTATTATTATTATTATTTTTCTTTTTTTTTATTTATTACATGTATTTTGAAAAAATATAAAAAATAAGCAGTTTGGGAATTCGAAAAATTAACACATGAAAATAGAAAGAAGAGATCCAAATTTACTTTTAAAATGACATAATCATCAAGTTATCAAGAACTCCAAACGACACACAAAAGACAGAAGAAACAAATATAGAAAAAACAAAAATAAAACATGGCATTAGGATGTGTCTATCATGACTTGTTTGTTCTGGTAATTTTCAAGAATGTGCTGGACAGCTGCTGTAAAACTGCTGTAATTTAATTCATTTAAGTATAGCATTGCATATTATAAAGTTCAATGACTATCAACCTCCCATAAACACTGTGATATAGCCAGTAATAGTTCATAATGAGATAATAATGATGTATGAACATCCAGTATCAATATCCTTTATTAGAAATTTCTGCTGAATAACATATACATTTGTATAATCAATACAGTATTTGGTTCTAGTTATTCATATGTTTGTCAGTTTCTCTTTCAAAGTTAAGTGGTTTTCTTTGGAAATTTCTTTTTTTTTCAAACATCCCTGAACTAAGATGTGAAAAATCTTGATTGGGGTGTGAAACTTTATCGCCGCTAAACCAAAGCCCCCCCCCCCCCCCCCCAAAAAAAAAAAAAAAAAAAAAAAAAACTAAAAACTACGAAAAACAAGACACAAGAGAGAATACAATGCACACATAACCACTGTACAGTACAGACTTGTCGAAAGTTTAACACTAAGCTAACGAATTAGTGCCGAATTGGCTGTTGATCGCGGTCCCTCGTTAGCTATATCACGACAGCTGTTTAGCAGCTGCTATTTATTACTAGTATTTGGCAGCTTTCCGGTCTATTTAGCTACGCATATCCGTTGGCCACCCGGTAATCGAATATTCAGTGATTTTTTTCTTAAGTTCGGGGGAGAAGGAGATAAACTTTCGACAGGCCTGTACTGTATCTGGGCAGGTTTTAGGTCATTACCTATTAATACTTCGACAATTCGATAAGCCGAGCATCAATCCCTTTTGGTTTATTTGAGGTTAAACTTTCGACAGGCCTGTATACTGTATCTCTCGGCAGCTTTTAGACCGCTACCTATTCATTCTTCGGCCAATCGACAAGCCGAGCATCAACCCTTGTTCGTTATTTCGGTGTAAAAGTTTCGACAGACCTGAACTATCTCTCGTCCACTATTATTCATACTTCGGCCATTCGACAATTCGAGCATCAACCACTTTTCGTTATTTCGATGTTAAACTTTCGACAGGCCTAAACTGTATTACTTGGCAGTTTTGTTTGTTTTGTTTTGTTTTGTTTTGTTTTTGTTTATTTGTATTTTTTTTTTTTTGCCACTACCTATTCACACTTCGGCCATTCGACAATTCGAGCATCGACCCCTTTTCGTTACTTCAGCGTTAAACTTTCGACAGGTCTAGATCTGTACTGTAATTTGGCAGTTTATGGGTCACTACCTATTCATACTTCGGTCATTCGACAATTTGAGCATCAACGCCTTTTCGTTATTTCGATGTTAAACTTTCGACAGGCCTGTACTGTATTTCTCGGCAGTTTTGGGCCAGTAGTATTCATTCTTCGGTCATTCGACAATTCGAGCATCAACCCCTTTTCGTTATTTCGGGGTTAAACTTTCGGCAGGTCTGTACTTTATCTCTGGGCAGTTTTTATGCGACGACCTATTCACACTTCGGTCATTCGACAATTCGAGCATCAACCGCTTTTCGTTATTTCGATGTTAAACTTTCGACGGGTCAGTACTTTATACACTATGTGCCAAAATCATTCTAGTTCAACAATGCGACAACTTTACAATCAGAAAGTGTTAATATTTTACTTGATGCTTACCCACTAAGCTATTGGATTATGGTATTGTCATGACCAGAGACGGATTCAACTTAATTCCGGAGTAACAAAATTGATTACTTGGTCAAAATCTATTTACCGATGTCAACTATGATTGAAGTCTGGAAAATAAGTTTTGTACTTCAGTAAATAGTGGGTGCTTATACAAATGTAGATACTCTTGGACACAGACTTCAATTTTATGCCGATAAAACCGTGAGAGAAGTACCTGCCAAAGTGTCTCATATATAATATATTAAATGCCATTCAATGAGTTTGTCGATATTTTGATATCAGAATAAGTATTTTAGTTAGAATAGGAAAGAAATATTAATCTAGAATTCATTTACATATACGTTATAAAACACAGTAAGGATGCTTGATTAAAGAGTTTTACGCTTATGTTTCACTTATATCGAGATGTCGCAAGTTATAGGTAAAATTGCAGAAATATTTAGTTTTGCAGTCCGCCATAATATTTAATGCCATTCAATGGGTCTGTCGATATTTTGGTATCAGAATAGGGAACAAATTATTAATCTAGAATTCATTGTACATATACGTAATACAACACAGAAAGGTTGTTTGATTGAAGGAGGTTAAACGTCCTAATATTTTACTTATATCGAGATGTCACAATGCCAGAAAATTTCAACTTTACAGTGCGCAATATATTAAATGCTATTCAATAGATTTGTCGATACTTGGATATCGGAGTAGAAATTAAATCATTAATCTAAAATTCATTTATAATAAAACATAGAAAGATTGTTTCATTGATTGAATAGAGTTTTACGCATAAGTCAAGAATATTTCACTTATATCAAGACGTCACCAGCTGAAGATAAATTGGCACGATTTTTCTCTTAGCAGTGCAGAGGGAGGGGTCATTAGCGTTCAACGACTACCATGACAGGGGACAACGGTCTCATCTGAAACACCTTATGACTTCCATTACTAAATGCCGAGTACTTGGCGAAAGAACAGTTGCGACCTATTGCGAGTATTGGGACAGATACATGTGGTCGAGACGCGATTTATTGGTGTTAAACCTTTGACAGGTCTGTACTGTATATATATTCTAAACATTTGTCTTTTTTTACCGAATACGTCCAATAGCCATTTTTTTAAGTTACTCTATCATAATGAGGACATTAAAAATCAATTTTTTTAAAATACTAAAAATAAAACATTTGTTGAACGACCAGAACCAGACTACCGTATTGTCATTTTTTATCAAATACGTCCAATAGCCATTGTTTATCTTAAGTTACTCTATCATAATGAGGAGATTAAATATTAAAATTTTTAAAAATACTAAAATAAAAAATGTGTGGAACCAGAACCAGACTACCGTTTTGTCATTTTTTATCAAATACGTCCTAGCCTTTGTTTATATTAAGTAACTCTATCATAATGAGGACATTGAATATTAAAATTTTTAAAATACTAAAAATAAAAAATTTGTGGAACGACCAGAATCATACAAACAATTATGTTGAACGACCAGAACCAGAATACTGTTTTGTCATTTTTTATCAAACACGTCCTAGCCTTTGTTTATATTAAGTAACTATATCATAACGAGCGGACAAAATTTTTTTTTTAAATTTAAATACTAAAAATAAAAAATGTGTGGAACGACCAGACCTATGTAAAAGAATAAAGGTAACTTCATGACATAACGTAATCATTATTAAATGTTAAATACCCATAATTCCTTTATGTGTTACATGATTAAAATCTGGAGGGAGATCTCGCGTTATGATAAACCAACAATAGACTTGTATAATGTCATAATTTGTAAAGTTTCAAAAGTATTTAAGAAATAAAAAAAATAAACAGGTTAAGAGCTATAAGAGACACAAATAAATTCTCTAGATATAGGAAAAAATAAACAAGATCACGGCTAATACAGTTCACCAAAGATCGGCAAGATTATTTATAAAGCTTTACGGGGGTTATAAGGCTCGCATACAAAAACGGTGCTAAGTCACCCCAACGCAAATAAAATGCTTCGCGGGGTCTATAAGGCCCTCGTTAAATAACGGCGCTATCATCCCAACATAAAAACTTTGCAGGGTTTATTAAGCCTTCCTATAGTAACGATGCTAACTCACCCCAACGCAAATAAAATGCTTTTCACGGTTTTATAAGGCATCCTTTAATAACAGCGATACCACCCCAACATAAAAGGGGTGCAGGGTTTATAAGCCCCTTGTTTCATAACATTGGGATGACTTAATTTATTTTATGCACTTTGTAACGTACATGTAATTTAAACACAAAATAAAAAAGAAGAGTATGGACTCTGCTGCACATGTAACAATTAAGCATATTACATAATATAATTACGTATATTACATAATTGTGGTCTGGCCATATTATTTATCCGAGCTGCATAAAGATACAATCCTACTAAACGTATTATTTAAAGTAGCCCCCCATAACAATGACAATTGAACAAATTGTTCATTCTTTAGTGGAAACATTTGTTTGATGACATGATATGTTTTAGCCTCCTATTGGTGCTTATGCTTACCAACAAGTATGCTTATTGACGCCAAGCATGTTGAATTCTATGCTTATTGGCAACTATTTCTGTTGACACCCATGTATATTGACACCAATGCTTAAAACAGTTTGTTGCCATTGATGCTGACTTTTTAAATTTCTGAGAAACATTAATAAAAATCACCTTATATACCATTTTTGTGTATTTCTAACTGTTTAAAATGTAAATTTCAACAAAATCGGCCTAGGAATACATTCAAGGTATTTATATATTTAACATAGAAAGCATAAAAATCACGAATATTTTTAGACTGCCATAAGCCTAATCCTCTCGCCTTTTCCGTTCATGTCCTCAAAATAAAATGACGTCACAAAAGTGCACAATACGTCAGCTGATCATGTGTTAAATACCTTCTAGAACGTTATTAATGAAGCGCTTATATAAGTGTAATCCTTCCTACTACTTGAGCAACAATAATGCTTTTATTTCAACGTCCTATAACAGTAACATTACTTAACGGAGATTTCCGAGTCTTTCATCTTAAAAGACGGGATCTCCTCATAAAGAATTAAAGAATGTCTCATTCATAAGTACAAGTATCTACTGCATATCTTGATGATGCATCATTATTCATATTTTAAGAATTCGTCTTTATTTTCACTTAAGCACATGGTTTGACGAAAGGCAAGGCTTAAGAGAGTCAACCAAATAATACATGTATGAAGCATTGATGGGTTACGTTGTGAGGGCCTTGTGTCATCAGCTGATAATGATATCAATCAGAGCATTGTGCTTTTTACAATGAAACAAGAAATGACTGCAAGAAAGAAAATAATAAAGAAAGGAAGGGAAAAAGAAAGAAAAATACCACAACCGGATAGAACATCTGCTTTCCATTGTGAGCCATCTCAATTTACAGATTCCTCATTTCACACATTTAACATTATTTTCCAGTTTCAATGCTTTTACTTTGTTTTAAGATTTAGCTTTGGACATGCATTGGTATGTTTGTTTTTGATTGGAAACTAACTATTTAAAAATCAAAAGTATCAATTATCATGCTGAATAATAGCTATAACAAAAAATAAAACAAAAATAAAACAAAAATGTTGAAACATTACACATGACTTAAACATATAAACAGCACTGATTATAAAACTCTCGACTTTGGACGGACATCGATGGCAATAACACAATGGTATCCAATGGCCATATTTCCATTCCTGGTAGCCAAAATCGACAATAGCTACTAATTAAAAACAAAATTAAAAAAAAAGTAATCTTATTTATCAAATTTGTGAAAAATGCATTAAAGAGGACAATATTTCCACAATGTTTGGAAATCTGGCTACTAATACTTTTCAATTTGTGGGAACCGTACAATGGTATGGTCTATGTTAATTTTATTAAATACTATAAAGTCCTATGTAAAAGCTTGTTAAAATGTTGAATACTGTCCATCTTAATACATTCATAAACTAAATGTTCCTTATTTAATTATAAACTCTCCTGATACCCCTAATCATATATGGTTATGACCATAAAGATATTATCATGTGTAAAATTACTTAATTGGTCTATCGATATTAATACATTTGTAATTAAGTTAGATACCAGTATCATATGCCACCATAATACTAACTATAGTAACTGAGGCCTCAGTTTCACAATCATTTCTTAGGTAAGATTTCCCTTGACTTAAATTAAGCAAATTTTGATCATCTCTTTTTGGAACTTTTGACCAAACTAAATGCAAATATTTTAATCTAGAAATTATCTTAAAATGTACACCTTAAATACCTAAACATCTTCAAATTAACAAAATTATAAAGATTTGAAATTTTGCAAGATTCAAGTTAAGGAAAATTTTAGCTGAGGGATGATTGTGAAACCGGGGCCTGAATAAGCCAACAGTCACGCACGTGTACATAAGATCTGGTATCAAACTGCAGAAAGGAGAAATCACAAACCTTCGGTTAGGGAACTGATTGACAAATTGAATGGAGATTTACGTCCTATTCAAGAACATTTCATTTATATCAAGAGTTGAGTAATCCAATCAAGCATGTTTCTACTTATATTGAGACGTTGCAAGCTATAGGCGAAGGTTCGGAAATTTTTCATGTGCGTTGCGCTGATGGCATTATACAGCAGGGTTCTTTAGCGTGTCAAACCTACCGTGACACGGGACCTAGTTTAGTTTACGTTCCATACCGAAAAAACCGTGACTTTCATTTAGTAATGCCGAGTGTTTGGCGAAAGAACAGTCACTACCGACTTTCAAGTCTTGGGTAAGACTCGATCTGGGTTCAAACCCACGACCTCCAACTTATGGAGCGAGCACTCTACCAACAGAACTAGTAGTAGTTCATTTATATCATGATGTCACCCGCTTAAGGTGAATTGGTAGATTTTGACATTTTGATTTTCCAAACACCATTTTATTCAAACAAATTTCAATTACAATTATACAATTGGTACATTCAGCACATCAATTTGGGTTTTGGCAACAGTATAGAGTTATAATCAATATTGTCTTAATGTTAATATCTCAAGCAATCATAACGGAGTTTTTTATTACTATTGACCAATCATCATCCCAATGGTTTCATCTTCCAAAAAAACATTTGGTTAAATCCCAAAATGAAAACATATGGTTTCAGTTACTATATTAATTACAAAACAACATACAAATGTATATATTAATGACGTATGGATGAATTTACAGATACACAGGTGGAATAACTTAAATATCGTTTTTCTAGACACCAACAACTTTTTCTGGTAGTAAGTTTATAACTCTTCAGAGTATTCTCTTTCTAACACAATAAACTCTAACAGAACATTTGGCCATCAAAACGCGTTATGCAATGACGTAAAATCAATAATCAACTATATGTGATAGCCGCTATTTCCAATTAAGAAATCATAAAGTGAAAATATTCGGCAATTCCCAGAAAACATTTGTAAGAACTTGAAACTATACGCCTGGGACCATTTTTGTAGCCGCAGTCTCGTATGTATTGTTAAGTTAAACCTATAACAGGAGTATGTAAAAGAAGTTTAAAACATTCATATTTCCAAGAGAAAAAGTTTGTAATTTTTTCTCTCTGGTGTATTGTCTAAATTTCGCCATTAAAACGCTTAGCCTACTGATGCTGTCAGAATTACAATGTACATTGTAAAGTTCTACGTCCTAATTATTACCATTGTCAGTCTTGCCAAGAACATATCAAACTTTGATGTTTTTACTTTCTTCATACTAAAACAGATTTCAATATTTCAAGCTTTTAACTACATGTAGCTGTGCGGGTAATTAAACAGTTTTTTGTCTCTTTGTGGGTACTGTTAGTATGTAACAATACATTCCTAAAATGGCACATGTTTTATTTCAAACATTACACTTATTCCAAATGTCATATAATAAATCTTTGACTAACATGAATGAATTACTTGAATTAAATACTCAAAAATGTATAATTTGATAATTTTGTTTAAGATTTCAATCAGAAAACTTATAATGTGACACAAAAATGAACATTTTTCAATTTTATTTATTAAAATATCCAAAACAAGTATTATTATGTAGTCATTGAAGATAAGCGTGAGACCGGTTGTTCTGGAAGGGCGAATACCTTTGTTAAAATAGGTTGATGCTTCCTCATGAATGCATCTTACATATAACTAGAGTCCGTAATTACAATCCGATTGGAGAGAATGTTTTAAACTACAGTATCTCTCTCTCTCTCTCTCTCTCTCTCTCTCTCTCTCTCTCTCTCTCTCTCTCTCTCTCTCTCCATTTCATCTATCCATGTCTAACCAGATCAAGCTGAAATCAGCACAGGATTTCTCCATTCAAACCGATGTCTATGGAAATCATATTTAGGTATTGTGTGATCCTAAAACTAGACCTAGAATTGTTTAAGATTTGTCTAGTTATACATACGAATTCTGTGATGGTACTAAGGGTATATAATTTCAATATTTCAATGTCAAATGTCAATGCCTGGTTTTAAGTGTGTCAGTGGAATTGTTACTAATTATGAATACGTTTAATAATTAATTAACTCATTAAGATATATTATATCTGATTGTTTCAGGTGTTTTAAATTCTTTAAATGCTCCATAAAAAACCACAAAACCATAACAATGTGGAATGCTTTTGAAACTATGGTACAGGTCAACCATGAAAAAATGTGTTTGTCAGGTTCAAATAACTTCAATACATACATGTATTCTACCGACTGCTTTTATTAGTATTTCCCATGCCTTAGACGTTTTATAATTTATGTATGCATGACAGAATGTGCTTACATCTGCTACAGGACAGACCTGTCTAAAGTTTAACAGCAAGAACAAACAAATTAGTACCGAATCGTCAGCTAATATCGACCCCATGTTAGCGATATCTTGACAGCTTTCCGGCAGCTACTGTCTATCTCCATCTCTCGACAGCTTTTCGTGCTCTAGCTATCGATATATCGACCGCGGTTTTTCGACTCTTGGCTCAGTGTTACATTTTCGGCAGGTCTGTACTGTATATCAAAGTTTGATAGGGCTATCAAAAGACTCTGGCATAGCTCAGTATGTTATCAGCTGAGTTAGACGACCCAATTTTACTTTCAGCTGAAATTAATTCTAATTACTGTGTCGAAAAACAAGATAAGAGTTGACTAGCTTATTTACAATTTTGTTATTTTGATCTACAAGAGTAATTACAGTGCTTTAATGATTACAGAATATCAAAATAATTTTTTCTTAATCGTAATATAATTTTTGCTGGTCAAACCGTAAGAAAACTTTAAAAAATAAAAAAAATAAACTATCCCTTATGTCATGCTAAAGAACCCTTCATGCACATTGCCCTGAGCGCAATGCAAAGGTAAAATTTTCTGTCACTCCACTATACAAATGTAGCTGGTAATGTCTCAGAATAATTGAAATATTCATGACTGTGACGTTACACTCCACTCAACCTAACAATCTTAATTTTAGTCTAAACTTTTGTGATTGGTTCCACCAGGTGGAATGCGGATGTTTTGTGGTTGAAGCTGTATATTCAAAACACGTCAGCTCAACTGTCAAACCCAGACACTGATTGTGCAATAATGCGGAGAGGTCTAGTGGTTGACACCGGAAAACGCCTTGTTCCAGGTTCATTTTGCAATGAAATATAATTCAGTCTTAAATATATAATATCATAGTAACCATTTCATGTAGGAAGAAATTTCACTTGTACCCTCTCCGCTGAAATTCCTAAACATGATAACATGATGGATTCAAGCCTTCAAACGCTTCTTTAAAATATTTGTGAAAAAAAGAAAAATCTTTACTATGAATTACTTTAATAGGTGGGGTTATATCTTCGTGTTATTGATTTTGTCAATGTTGTCACGATTTTTAAATTAAAAAAAAATTGATTATGTAAATAAATTTAGTGTTCTTAAATTGGGGAGTAGATATATAAATACCAGCTATCCCTTAATAAGAAGGATACCACTTGGACTATCCTACAAGCTTATAGTACGGACCTGTCGAAAATTTAACACTGAAGATTTTACAAAAAGAAGTCAGACCAGAGCTTTTGAGTGAGCAAGGTAGTGGCGGTAGAGCTAAAAAGTTGCCGAAAAGCTGCTGAGATATATCCAACGGAGGACTAGATGAACCGCGGATTCGGGCACTAATTCGTTAGTTTAGTGTTAAACTTTTGACAGGTCTGTACTGGATACACTTAAAGTGCCACACTAGTGAGTGACAGAAAAATACAGAAATGCAGGAAATGGGTGATCATACTAAAATTAACTTATATATTCCTCCTTTACATAATGACATAATCGGTGTCTGTACTACATCACGTGTTGTCAATCATGGCGCTGCTGTTGTAAAAGTACAGCCATACCAATCATACATAATATGAGGTCATAAAATGCATACTAGTCCCGATAACACATGTACACAAACATTGGTTCAGATCGAAGACTGATAATTGTGAAAATCAGTTAATATTACAAATTATACCAGTGCTAATTTTACTGCACTACTTTAGAAAGGAAAAAAATGCAGGGGCCAAACCGGGGCTTGAACACGGGTCCTTCCAAATACTAGCGGATGCTCTATTGACTGACCTACCCGGTCACCAATAGAACCCCGGTCCTACGTTAAAGCACAACACAATGTGTGTAATGTGATTTAATAAATAAATAAATAGGTGGAGATCCTAAACGAAATCCCATTTCTATCACTAGTATACAATGGGTGGGGAAACAAAAAAATCACACCGATAAACATATATGGTTAAAAACCGAAGCCAGTTGGTCATTTTAATATCAAGTAGTAATGCTAATTTCCAACACATCTGATAATGATGAAAGAAGTAGTGATTTTAAATCATACATGCAGTATGACATTTAAAAGTCATTAACATGCTAGTAAACAAGTCACACGCTTTATATTACATCATATATCAAAAGTTACGCAATTTTAAGGACAGTCGTAACACTTCAGCTATTTTAAGTCATTTACTTACACCTAAGAATGTCACAACCTTAAATAACTTATTGCTTGTACTTATATACAATATTAGTTAACCGGTAAAAGTGGCCTTTATGGACAGGTGGCATTTATATACAGATTCAAATAACGCGAATAAAGGTCAATTGGGTTAAAATTTTGCTAGCCTTAAAAAGCAGGTGACTCTTATATAGAGGTCGGTGGTCTTTAAGGCAGGTTCGACTGTATTATCCAAAAAAAAAAAGGAAAAAAGGATGGAAATCCAGATCCGAAAACTGTTTATGAAAAACGTTCAACTGTATCGAGGTGCCTTAATCGCAACACAGCTTGTGGTTAGCATATGGGTGGGGAACTGAATATCAAATATCATGTGATTGCATGGCGTATTTCGTAACTTGTCGCTGTCCTAGCCTAGCTCTTCGTCTAGTATAGTACAGTATACAAAAATAACAGACATTGGAACTTTGTCTATGACAAGATTACAAATTTAGTATATAGTGCAGTATTGATGTTTTATTGTTAATATACGTTTTTTTTGTGAATGAAAATTCAAAGATTTATAAGATGCCATTACGCCGTTGGAAGTGAAGATCTTTTCTTTTTAATGAGGCGGTTCTACCTCCGTCAAGCGAAAAACAAACTTTCTCATACTAAGCTAGGATAAGTCCGAGTGGGATTCGAGCCTGGGCACTGAAAGAGGCGATTTAGACAACTAGCTCGGCCATTGAGCTCCATTCCTCTACTACACCCCCCCCCCCCCCCCCCCCCCCCCCGTTAGAAGGTAAATATATCATCAGTATACATGTAAAAAAATAAACAATGCATATTGAAAATGATTTCTATTTCACAGTTAAAGTAATAATTATTACATTATCACTGGATCATACACAATTTAGAGGCGATTTAGTCTACTCAGCAATTGAGCTCCGCCCCCACCCCCATCCCCCACCCCCGTTACAAGGTACATGTAAATACTAGTAAACTATCATCAGTACATCAATGCATATTGACACTGATTACATTTTCACATTTAAAGTTTTAATTATTATTTATCTGTGCAATCATTGGAACATATATAAGTCATTTGACTCATTTAAAAAAGGAAAGAAAGCGAGACAGAAAGAAAAATGAAAAACAAAACAAAAGTAACACGTGACAAAACCAACAAAGAAAAACCAATGACAGTGATGGAACGTTTTGAAGTATCTTAAGTCTAAAAACAATCCAATGGGGCATAACTTGAGTAAGCATCTAAATAAAAGTGTTAAGAAATTTAAAAATTAAAATTTAACAAAAAGACTATTTAAAAGTAAAAATAAATAAATAAAAATAAAAAAAACCAAAAAAATCATTTTAAATAAATAAATAAATAAATAAATAAATAAATAAAATTTAAAAACATATGTTTACTTACATCTTTATAATCCTGAATGTTGTTGGAAGCCATTATATATATCCTGTATTTACTTCTTACACTTTGTCAAATAAATAAATCTTAAGTTTCCCACCGAGTCTTGAGTTGACCAAAGGTTACTCAGAAACCTTTAAAAACCCGTGGTAGTGGATTACGACACAAAGGGATGGTGGTACACTTATGGTGATGAAATAACACATGACGAATCAACACAAACCACTTTTTCTCAGAAATAAATCCAATTTTTACATAATTGGTAAACTTTTGATTCATAAATGTCTCCCAAAGATATGGCGACGAGGAGGGAGGTGCTTAAATAGTCACTTTTAAAACAATATAAATCCAAAGTTTTACACAAAATAACTCGCAACTTTTGATAATACTGTCTCCTAAAGTTTGTTGTCGAGTATCAACACAAATACTTTTTTCTTAGAAATAAATCCAATTTTTTTTCACATAATTCTTAATGTTTTCATTCATAAATGTCTCCCAAAGTTTGTTGACGAGTGTATATGACGCTGAGGAGGGAGGTATCGTACAAGTAAGTAGTCCATCGAAGTAAGTAAATATATACATACATAAGACGTAGGATCCAGCATCTTAAACATGTGTGTTTAATCTGTATCAAATAACAACGGTCCTTGATAGTTTTACAAGACACATCTCTTAAAGTTTGGGGTCAGTCGGTGGTTGTTGATGATGCTGTGTGAATGATCTGGAGAAGTGAGTTTAAACTTCCAAATTCACAACAGAAGAAAAATTTAGAAATTGACCACCACTTATTTTTAATTACAATCAATTCATCCAGAGTTTGAGAAGACACATATCTTAAGTTTAGGTCAGCTGGTGGTTAATTAACGTTGATGATGATGATGTGTGAATGTACTGGAGAATTGAGTTTAAATTTTCAAATCCCAATACATAAACGTAAAATTGAAGAAATTGATCACCAATTATCAATAAATTTGACCCACTTGTTAATTTTGATCACTTCGTCTAGAGTTTTACCAGTTTAGTTTAGGTGGTGGCTTCTGAATGATGTGAATGATCAGGAGAAATGGTTTTAAATTTCCAAATCCTACTGATTAAATTTTCTTAATTAATATCACAACTGACGAAGAAAAAAGTTTACAAAATTAAGCACTAATTATTTTTAATCACGATCAGACTTGTACAAGACGGTTGTTGATTTTGGATACTGGAACCACTTTGTACACTGAGTAACATAAACAAATCAATTTAAAATTTGAGCATCACTTATTTTTGATTGTAGATTTTCACAAGACAGTTGTTTATTTTTTGGTGTTTAAATACCCTAATTTCCACATATACCAAAGACAACTTTCCTCACTCTTTTACTGATGGAATCAATTAACCGATAACTGCTAATTAATCCAAATTATAATCCCCAACATCCAGACTGATTAACGAATTTATCAGAAACAAATACGCCTTTTTGGTCGATTAAAATCTTGAGACATGACGTTTGGCACTATGCTCCTAATAAAATATTTAAATAACCATCAATTCATATTCAACTAAAAAAAAAATTCTAACATCTTTTTAAAATTCCCACAGGTACATCAGAAATACACTTTTACACTTTCATCTTCTTAAAATAGTCAAATAGCGTACAAATTAAGTGCAATTATAAAACCTTTGTTCTTATATAGTAAACTAATGTTCAGCCTCAAACATGCACAGTGGCAATATAACACAATTATCAGTTTCTTTTTTGCGGTAAAAACGATCTGGTCATAACCAGCCCAGACACAGTAGCAATATTACGAATTTTCAGTGTTCCTTTTAGCGGTAAAAACTACCTGGTCATAACCAAATCAGGTACAGTAGCAATATTACACAATATTCAATGTTTTTAACAGTAAAAAACGACGTGGCCATACATAACTAAATAACTAACTATTTCCTGTTTTGATGATACTTAAATCTGAACAATCCATGTAGACTGTTGATTGTTAAATGGCAGGAGTTTATTAACGCTCTCTTCATGTTCTGCCGTATACTGTAAAGATAATTTAATAATCACATTAGTAAACATCTGTATGTTATTGGTGTACCGCGCCATCATATAAGTCAACAGAACAGAACAAACTCTCCAGAATTCCAGTTTATTACGACCAATTACCGATCAAAGTTATACGTGCATATAACCTTAATTTTTTTCGAGGGGTTAAACTTATTTGGATAAGTACTTTCATGCTAGAGGTTTTGGAGGGGTTACAATCTTTTTGGATTCAGGAATAGCCTTTTAAAATTGTTACCTAAGAGAGAACCAAAACTTTTCGAACAGACCATGAATGCTTATAGGTGCTTTAATTCTAGGAGTTTTAAAGGGGCTGCAGTCATTAGGGGAATCAAACATCGCTAACTTGCCATAAAGAGAAGTTAAAACTCTTTGAACTGATCATAAATGCTTACAAGTACATGTACTTTAATACCCAGTTATGGATGGATTAATAAAAAGATTCAAATTGCTTTAGAATTTTGTTAAATTTTTTGCATCAGCTGAAAAGAGCACGGTTTATGATTAGCTTATTTATCAACACTTTGACAAGATGGAACTATAAGAAATAGTCCGCTTTGGAATTCATCCATTTAGAATGGGTTTACAGTTCAATAGCAGTATTTCTCTAAAGATACGGTACAGACCTGTCGAAAGTTTAACAAACGGTAAGTTAACGAAAAAAGTCGAAGATTGGCTGCCAACCGCGAGTTGCCAATATATGGATAACTGCCGAGAGATACAGTAGATAGCAACTGACTGGATACATATCATCTGGAAACCATAGAAACCCTGTCAACAATATAACGAAACAAGCATGGAACCCACAGGGAAAAAGGAAAAGACTACGTCCTCAAATGCCGGTGAAAGGGATACAGAAATGGAGATGAAACAGAAGGGATACAACTGTAGTCAGACGTAAAAAAACCTGCTCAGAATAGAGATAGATAGAGAGATTTCGTCACTGGCCTAAGCTCCAGTGCGAGTTAAAGGCCAAAGAAAATAAATAAATAAATAAGTAAGTAAGTAAGAACGGGAAAAACAAACAAACATACTAATCCATGTAAAAAAAAGTGAGGTTAAACACGTAAACTTCCACCATGGAAGTAAGGCCGGGTGCTCCGGAAGGGTAAGTACCTCCTGTTTAGCTAGCTACATCCACGTGCACCAAGTAAGTAAGTGACTAAATATAGGTAACGTTGGCCGAAATGAGTTTAGATTTGCCGACAATTTTGTTAGATAAGTGTTTAAAACTCGACAGGCCTATACTGTAGCTAGCAATGCCAAAAATTCGTTAGATCGGTGTTAAATTTTCGACAAACTTGAACTGTAGCTGGAAATGCCAAATGTTGTGTACAAAATAACAACCAGTTTAATTAAGTCTAGCCTCACGTGTTATATAATGTGATTGAACTTTCCCGATTACGTTGTAAACTTCTTGAAAATAAATAAATCCAAGAGTCTAATGGTATAAAACGTGTTATAATTCTAGCAGTAATCAGAATATATGATTTTTTTATGTCGTGCTATATTTGGAGCGCAGTATGAACCAGTGTATCCAGAGTCTATCCCGTGGTGTATTGGTCAATACATATGTAGATATATCTGCTCGTTAAAGCTAACTTTATTCCATTTAAAGAAATGCAGTGATAATAAAGAAAAAGGGAATTTCGATTCTAAAAATCATTTTAAACATTGTCTCCAGAAACTGTTTTCTCTTTGTAAAAACATTTAAGCAGCTGTAGATATAACAGTGTTCTGAAGTCTTGGCTCTTTTTTTGCCCTCCTATAATATTTAATTCTAAAAACACCATCTACCAGTATATCATGGTTCCAAAAGGGGTTGTTTTTCATCATATATCAGTTGCAGTGACATGCATAATAATCCCAAAATTTGAATAAAATTCTTTTTTTCATTAGTGCGTAGTAAATTGAATATGGACCGCTAAGTAAATTAGACTGTTTGTTAAATCACGTTAAATGTAATAAAAAGATATATGAAATTTGACGCTACTTTTGTGTCAAATTTTTTATTTTTAAATTTAACGTGATTTTTTGACAGTCATACACCGTCCGTTTCTGTTAGTAACTTATAGCAACTTTGGCAAAAAAAAGTTCAAAACTACCACCTAAAAATCTCATGACAATTTTGTTAACACCCATCCAAAATGCGTTTTGGTGTATTAAAGGAGTTATAATGCATCGATTAGATTGGAACTGGGTTTTTTAGCAACGGCCCCTATAATGTAAGTAAATGATAATTGGTTTTTGAACGTGCCATTGATAATCTGTGAAATTATTGCGTTGTTCCTTTCTCTGCATTAGAGTGATCGGACAGCAATAGCAACTTTGACAAAAATTGTTCAAAATTATAAACTAACAATCTTATGACAAGTCTGATCTACGCTTGTGACAGCTTGTAAAACTTACCTTTGGTATGTAGATTTTTTAAATAATTTTTTAAAGTGAAAATTATAAAATGATTTATTTTAACTCAGTAATCGATATTTTAGTAACATATGTGGTTTTATTATGTGCAAGAAATAGTGAAATATGTGAACAGATTAAACACAGATATAATATACATATACATTTGTATTTCAATAACCGCGTCATCGGTCCCAAAACTGACATGGCTGACAGTTAGTTACCATCATTCCACAACTTTTGAACACATTGTTAATTATTCCAATGACGTATTAACAAATCGGTAGTCACTTTTGGTTTTCAACAGTATTTCTGTTTATTAAAGAAATGTTGGGTTATTTAAAAAAAAAAAACCTATCGATCCCACTTCTGACATTGCTGACAGTAAGTTCCCATCATTCCACAACTTTTGAACACATATTGTTCATGATTCCAATGACGTATTAACTTATCGGCAGCCAATTTTGGTTTTAAGCTGATGTCTTTACTATTACTGTAAAACCAAAAATTGTGTTACAATGTATGTATAGTATATATCTTCTTCCAAAAAACGGTTTTGCCGAATGCAGAATTAAAATTGAAGCTATATGATAAACTTCTATTATCAATTATTTTTACTATGCAGAAATTTACTCGCTTCTCTTGTTTTTGTTATATTTCTTTCACGGTTAAAACGCCATGGAAGCGCTTGTTCACTCTATGGGAACTTTATGCAACTCAGCTATACAGAAGGTGCTTATCCTTCCAGAGCACCTGGCCTCACTTCCCTGGATTTTACATGGAATTCTATAAGTATCTATTTAATGTTACCCATAAGAGCATCCATACGAAATGAAATAAAGAATTGAATTTGACGGAATTGAAATTAAGTTGTTTGTTTTCACAGTTGATTACATATGGATTGCTAGAGACCGAAAAACTATGAATAAAATAAATAGTTACATATTGTCTGTAACGAGGGACCGACATGAGTTGCAATTTCGTCACAAAATTTGTTAGCTTAGTTAAACTTTCGACAGGTCTGCACTGTAAAATATATGTATGAAACTACGACTGAATAAGTTAAAATAACTATAAATGGAGTAAAATTTGAGACACCATTTACTAATAGCATAAATGCATTAAAACATAAAAACATAAATAAATGATGAACAGACTTGGAAGATACTCTGCTGTTCTTTAAAGCATATAATCATAATTATGACGCATCAAGCAAACACCTCGCGTGCGAGTCATCAAGTTATCGATTTGAGGATTTATATCTACTAAAATAGTATAATTTTCTAATTTAGGTGATTTATGAAACCTACATAAAATATTAAAACTATACTTTTTTCTAATTCAGGTGATTAATGAAATATATACGAAATATTACAACTTCAATTCCTCAAAACGTCAACTAACATTATTCTCCCTCATTCAAAGTAGTTCCTAGGCTAAATTTGGCAAAGTATATTTTGGTCCTTTAGGTTTCTTTTCAACATCTTGAACAAAAATGGTTTCATAATTTTGGTCCAAACACTACTGATTAAGAATTGTATTCCAAAAAGGTCGTCTAGTGCCGTAAAATTAAAACTGGTATAATATGTAATAAAATTAACTGCCACGGTACCAAATGTTCCGATTTTGAAATCGTGTAGACTTCGTGTTGCACCACCCTAAATTCTGAGAACATATCCAGCGATATTTCAATGTCTTGATAATATTTTATACAATTAGTCGTCTTAACTATATTTCATTTTCGTAATGGTTTAATTTTCGTTGTCGCTTTCGTGGACTACTGGTCGACTAATTTACAAGTCTGCAAAATAGTATCAAAAACTTACAACGAAATAGTATACAACTGTATATATAAAACTTACCTTAAACGGAACCACAACCCGCGAATTTACAACCCCACTAAATGGAATTTTCATAAGAACTACGAAATTTGGAGACCACGCAATTTCGCAATTTTGATTTGATTGTATATTATAGACACGAAAGGTAGATATAAAGTAGATCTAGCAATAAAAAGATACATTATAGTAATGACAACAGATGTTTTGATCGATCCATGTGAGCGAACGTCTGCTACTTTCTGACGCCATGCTCTCTAAACGTCGAAAAAAAAACCAACTACATGACGCGTCACATATTACAATTTCACGCATTATATTAGTGACAACAGGTGTTTGGTCCATGAGCGAACGTTTGCAATTTTCTGGCGTCATGCTCTCAAAAACGTTGCAAATACGAATTTGCTTGAATCATCACATAAAGATTCATCATAATAATGGCAACATGTGTTTTGATCCATGAGCAAAGCTCTACGATTTTTTAACGCTATGCTTTTAAAACGTCACATATTTATTATACTTACATCTTGAAACATTCCTATGAATTGTGCTACATACAGCGAACGTACTTTTCTGACCACGCTAGCCTAACGGTAGATGCTAACATATCATCATGACATAGTTGGAAAATCTCAAGCAAAATTCTCTAAACGCAATCACAAACAAAATACACCATCGGACAGTCTCTAAACGCGACGACAAACAAAATACACCATTGGAAAGTCTCTAAACGCAAGCACAAACAAAATACAACATCGGGAATTCCCTAAATGCAATCACAAACAAAATACACCATTGGAAAGTCTCTAAACGCAACCAAAACAAAATACACCACTTATCTCAACTATTACTGATCCATTATCGTTACGTCATCTCCAATTTTGACATTTTAGGATAATTTTCTGGATAATTATCGATAATAAAGATAATTAAGTCCTGATAATTACCAGTCTACAGTAACTGTACATAGACGACCAACTGTTTAAACATTAAAGGACTAACAGTGAGGCTTTACAGTACGTTACGTCTGTTTTAATGTTAGACTTTATCTTCAATCTCTGTTTACTAAGGTCACTTGATGGTTTTTAAAGATTATATAACGGTAATTAATTGGTGACCCGTGTCACATTGTTTAAGTAGCTCCATATATGTCCGAAAATATCAAAATTATCTGTTTAAAGACCCCCCTTATATCGCTATATAATACTCATTTCACAGAATAAAAAGGGGGCGTCTTATCATTACTTCAGAAGATACTATCACATTCCCCATAGTATACATGTACTGCTTTTTTGTTGTTTTATAAATATATTTGGTCTCATTAGAAAGAATTTTAATGAAAAAATGTCAACGTAGAAACTGTGAAGACACACACAAAAACATTTAAAACATATCGTCTTCAAATGCTATGTGCAGATATTTAGATCTCATTGGGATTTTTATAAAAAAAAATGTCAACGTAGAAACTGTGAACACACACACAAAAACATTTAAAACATATCGCTCTTCAAATGCTAGGTGCAGATATTTTGGTCTCATTAGAATTCTTATGAAAAATACGAACACAAAACTAGATACATGTATACAAAAATAGTTAAACATATGATGTCATGTACAGATGGATTGTTATGTGCTGTTTTGTACAGTACAGACCTGTCGAAAATTTAACACTGTGCTAACAAATCAAATAAGCTGAGAAATAGGTCGTTATAATGACCAAAAAAGCTGTCGGTAGACAGATAATAGCTGTCGAAATGCTATCGATATTTAGCTATTGATTGGTCAAGGTGAACTGTCGATTTGGTACTAATTCCTTAAACATTCGACAAAACTATACCGTATGTAAATTCAAATTGAAAAGCAGCTCATGACACGAAGGTATGTTAAACAGCAGCAGCAGCAGTTAACCATTTAATTATAACATGTGCTGCAAAGCGCACTCAACAATACTCATTGTTGTCTATTTTCTCCTTCTAAGATTACCAATCTTTCAAAAGAGTGAGAGAAAGAAAATATCTTGCTTTTTACAAATACATATCTATTCTGCCGAGATGCTCTTCAATTTCAAAACTATGCATTTGAAAAGAGTGAGAGAACGAAAATATCTTGGTTTCTTACAAACACAACCTGAGATGTTCTACAATTTCAAATACAAATCCCACATTATCTATTCTGCCAAGATGCTCTACATAAAAAGAGTGTGTGAGAAAGAAAATATGAAAGAAAATATCTTGCTTTTTACAAACACATCGTTATTTATTCTTCCGAGATGCTCTACAATTTCAAAATATATGCATTTTGCATCGCCATTGCTTCTTGAAAGCATTCACTTTTGCAAAAGCAATATACAATTTACTGATTGATACCAACGGAAATATTGAATAAGCAGTTTATGCATTCATACGAAAAACATCTGCCCTGCTGTCTAAAAGACGGTTTATATTAACCCTCTACTGCACAGATAGGGTTTAAACATTGTGTAGCTATCTTTTCCAGTTGAGTTCTTTTATTATGTTCAGCTAATTGCGCATAAAGATTTGTAGGTGTTGAAATGTTTAAATGACCTCAAAATTAAAACAAATTAATAACTAAACATTTATTTATAGATCTAAGAAGGGTTACATGATATTCCGTTACGGATCTTTCTCGATTTTAATTGCGGGTCAAAGAATTTCTTTAGAATCAGTGTTCTAACCTTGTACCGCATTTTTTGTTAAATGGACGTAATCAAAAGATCATTAAAATGATATTTGATATCATTGGCTCTGTTCTGGTCTATATACAGAATTTATTTATACATATGGGTAACTGCCGAATTGAGTATATTGCCATCACATTTTGGTTAAATTTTTGCTGGGTCAGTGTTAAAACGAAGTTGATAGATTCTGCAACAATCTGGTGTTGTTGAACAGCGAACAAAGAATTTCTAAGCACTCCAAACACCGCTGATGCATTTAAGAATTCAAACTCCAAGTGACTCCTACAACTTATTCCAAATGCGATTGTTCATTGTTCTACATAACGACCATCCTCGCTATGGCGGTGTAGCAACTCGTAATGAAGTCCAACGCATGATGGAGTCAAGACTTACAACGTCTAATGATGCCCGGACTTCATTAGGGGTTGGGCTTCATAAGGGTTACATAACAATAAATATTCAACTAGTTTGATAAATCTAATATTTCATAAATACCCTTACAAAATCCTCTCTTTTTTTACCCTCACGAAGGCGTATTTCCACGGGATTTTCCTGGGTTGCAAAAAGTCAAACGTCATTTCGTCCTAAATTATTTAATAAAGAGAATTCATAACCCATATATCGACTATGTAAGATTAAAGCATATCAGATCAAGCAAATTTTAACAGTACACTTGATGGACGAATTGATAATGAACTAACGTAAAATTAATGTGTCCTTAGCACGCCTCATTTATGTGTAATCCTCGGTGCCAGTGATATTGTTGTTCTGCTTCGGTTGGTGCCATTCAGTAGGAAACAAATGCATGCATAACAAAATACATAGACTGTGATTGATTTTTCATATTTTTCTTTTAGTTTATGGCAGCCAAGAATATGTTATACCAGATCTGGGAAAACAATCCATCATAAACATTGTTCATCATTCACTAATATGGACCACCTTGGTCGAATGGTCAAACTTAGGGGCTACTCAGTGTAGAGTTAATTCGCTTGCCTAAGCACTTTCAGTTTATCTGGGCAATCCTGTTTCCTCAACCATCCCAGAAACAAATCCATCAAAACACTTTTCATTTTTCATTTAAATATGGACCATTTTGGTCGAATGGTCCACTTCAGAAGTTACTTGGTGTAGCGTCAATTCGATTGCCTAAGTACGTTGAGTTTGTCTTGGTACTCAAAGTTTTTAAATTTATCTGTGATAAATCCACTTTGACTTGGGCGCGAAACACTATTAATCCGCGAAATCGGGTCTTTTTTATCTTGGCGTGTAATTTATATCAGGGAACTGTTGCCATCGACAAACTTCAAGTGAAACAAAGAAACAGTCGATCCAACGAATCTATATAAGTGACTTCTCAACTTCGGAAACTTCGAGAAACACATGCTGTTAAAGATACTTTACTAAACATTATTCAAAACATTTCCTAAATAATTAAGAAAATAAATTCTGTTGCACAAAAATGTAAAACTACAACAATGATAATGAGTCGAAAGTCTGTTTCCATTTTGAAGTTATATGCCGTTTTGTACTGTAGTTTACACGGTTCCTCCCTACCATTCACGGGTATATATGGAACACATGGCAAAGAGCAGAAGTAGCAGCAAGTGACAGACAGGGGTGGCGTAGAATGCTCAACGGCCTCACGAGTCTTTGAACACCCAGAGAGGATATGTATGTAGTTATGTCGTCATACAATGAGCAATGAATTGGTTGATTGAGTTGGGTTTTATGTACCAGTGAAGAATATCTTATACTCGTATCGGAACGTCACCAGCTATAGGTAAAGTGGTAGAAATGTTAACCTTTGCAGTGAGCCCAGGGCAATATGAAGGGAGGGTTTTTTACGTGCCACGCCTACCGTGACACGGGGTATCGGTTTTAAGGGTCTCTCCGAAATTGAAATTATTGATTGTTGTACCTAGTGTTCTAGAGTTCATTTTAAGCGATCAGTAAGCATTATTAATATACACATGTATTATTCACATACATGCATGTTAATTTGACATTTTTATTTTTTCCTTGGGAACTCTGTTATATGTTACAAAAAATATAAACTTCATATCGTTTGCATGTATAACAGTTTTTGACCATAAAACACATAATATTCAACACTAAAATATGAACTCTGTTATATGTTACAAAAAATATAAACTTCATATCGTTTGCATGTATAACAGTTTTTGACCATAAAACACATAATATTCAACACTGAAATATGAACTCTGTTATATGTTACAAAAAATATAAACTTCATATCGTTTGCATGTATAACAGTTTTTGACCATAAAACACATAATATTCAACACTGAAATATGAACTCTGTTATATGTTACAAAAAATATAAACTTCATATCGTTTGCATGTATAACAGTTTTTGACCATAAAACACATAATATTCAACACTGAAATATCAGTCATTAAACCAAGAAAACAAGGACATGTACACTAATACTTTTTATTGTTTTAAAGAGGGTTTGAATTGTGAATGTACTTGTTTCGAAAACGGGACGTTTGCAGTAATTTAATTTTCGAATGAATTCGTTTCTTATTTCTTGGATGGTTTTGAAATTGGGATGTATCTAGATATTGGATTTTACACGACGATTAAAATTAATAAAAATAACATTATAACTCAATTTAGTTATTTATCAAATATGTCTAAAGATAACAATCAATTGTTCCTCATCGCACCCAATAAAGTTTGTAAATTATTCCCCGAATGGCATCGGTTAAAGATTTTCTGGTAAAACTACGTAAATGTTTGTCTAAAACTGTACTCACAAACATTAAGGGGTATTGCAATATTATAAAAGTTTGAATTTTCGGAATGATATACAAATGCTGTTTAAAACATGTTATATCACTTTTTTAAAATATTACATTTAGAAAAAGACAGTTTTGATCACGTGGTACAATAGCGACCGCCATTCTATTTTCGGTTTTTAATTATATTAATGTAAATCTCTTATTGAAATATTAAATGATCAAAATATCAAAGTCAGAACTATAACATCATTAATCATGGCGATCCTTCAATAATTTGTCATCAAGATATAGAAACTTTAATACAGTCCTGTCGAATGTTTAACACTAACTAAACGAATGAAAGCCGAATTGACGTTTTATATCTGTCCCTAGATAGTTATATCTGGACAGCTTTTCGGCAGATGCTCTCTCTCTCTCTCTCTCTCTCTCTCTCTCTCTCTCTCTCTCTCTCTCTCTCTCTCAGGTAATTTCTGTCATTAACTACCCATATCTTAGCTGTCGAATTTCGACTTTTTTGTCACCTCAGTGTTAAACTTTCGACAGGTCTATATTGTATTCCAAACTCAATCAGATTCAGTACATCGACAAAAAACACGATATTCCAATATACAGAATGAAAAATTATAGCTTATTCAATGTTGTGTATTATTTTGTTGGATTGTATAGAAAAGAAGTGTTTACACTACGGTACAGGCATGCTGAAAATTTAACACCGAGCTTAAAAAATGTAGCCGAAGGTCGGATGCTTAGTGGTCGAGTAGCTAGTGACTGAAATGCTGTCGATCGAGAGATACAAAGCTGACGAAAATCCGTCTAGATATTGCTTATGAGAGACGAGATGCGCTGTCGATTCGGCTTAATTCGTTATGTAACCACTGAAATATCTCAATTGGTAGATTGGTTGCTCCGCAAGTGGGATGTCGTTGGTTTGAACCCCGACCAACTTGAAAGTGGGTAGTGACCATTCTTTCGCCAAGCACTCAGCATTACGAAATGAAGGTCACGTTTCTTTCGGATGGGGACTTGAAATAAACGAGGTCCCGTGTCACGGTAGGCGCGGCACGATAAAGAACCCTGTTGTTTAATGCCATCAGCGCAACGCATAGGCAAAATTTCAGCACCTTTGCTTATAATTGGAGACGTCTCGATATAAGTGAAATTCTTGCCTGGGACGTTAAATACTATTACTCAGCTAAACTTATTCGTTACTTTGGTGTTTAACTTTCGTCAGGTCCGTACTGTACTTCTTACCATTGTGTTATTCTATCCGGGTAATAATTGATGGAACTCCACTTTTGGCATCAGATTATTTGAAAGACAAATGTCAACATTGTAAACCAATCACTGAGCTGTCTTGAGTTACTTAAGAATTACGATATTTGATTATCAGAAATTCTGTGATAACACTTTTGGGACAAGAGTTATAAATTCTCTAGCTAGCAAAAATGATCGATTGCTATGAAGAGTTAAATGCTTTGATTCACGCAATTGAAGTACAATATTCACATGATATTACTGTTTGTGTTGCTTTTCTCTTAATAATACGACTTGTATGGTGCGCTCTGGGAAAATGAAGAATCAGTTTTACCACGTTTGAAACTTAAACTTGGTGTGAAAATTACTAACTTTATTATGAAAATCAATATTTTTACTCACATGTCTTACACAGGGAGGCACTTATGCACTTGATAAACGAATTTTAGACAAAAATGTTCAATAAATATTCTTATAATTTTTTTATAAGTAAATAAAAAAGTTTACAATATACTTGCGATAGGATAATGAAATTAGTAGCTAAAAAAGGCTTTACTTGGTAAAAAATAATCAACTAAGAAGACGCAACAAAAAGGAAACGAAGTAAGTAAGTAAGTAAGTAAGTAAGTAAGTAAGTAAGTAAGTAAGTGATTGAGTGAGTGAGTGAGTGAGTAAGTAAGTAAGCACAAGTAAGTAAGTATTATTCTACAATTAGTTGCCCTTATATACGGATGTTTAAAAATTAAAGATTATGAATCAATACCCCGTGCTGAACATGCATCAGCGAACCGAACCAAAACATGGACGTCCCAGTAGGAAGTGAAGTCATTGAAAGTTAACACGAACAGACATGCCAGTAGCAGACGATCTCTGGATAATGAATTCCAGGAAAAGCAATCTCTCTGTTTGAGAGTTTCGTAAAGGAGTACAGTCGGTTCTATTGTTAGGTTGTCTTGTTTTCTTACCAGTAGACGATGGAAATTTTGTAACCTAATTTTTGTTTCCGATTGCACATCCACAGATAATAATTTATCCGCACAAACTTTAGGAGCATCAGTTGCTCTGCATTGCTGGTGAATACCATTCTGTTCTGGTGTATGTTAAGTTCATTACTGAGACATTATACATTGTGTACATGTAAATATATTGTTTCTATGCGAATTATGTTACATGGGTAAATGTCCATTTTTTTCATTTTTCCATAACAAAAAGAAAAATTATTTTCTTTTTTTAATAATTCAATTCATAGACTTTTAACAACAAACCAGAGCATACAAAAAGTTTCCGCAGTTGCAAATTAAAAATAGCATCGCTAAATAGCGTAGGAATATTAATTTCTCTGTGCGTGGTCCTTAATATTAACATGGCGTCATTGAGAGCCATTTTTTCATGTAAAAATAACAGAAAATATCTAACCAATCAAAATCTTTGAAACAAAAGAAGCATTAAATTATTCCATGGTAAAAGAATCCTATCATGTTATTAGTCGATATTAGGATGTTTGCTAGTTTATATTACAAAGAAAATGTCTTATTTGTAATCAGTTATTAAGATTACGAAAATTCTGTGTGTTTAAGATAAATATTGGTGATCGAATGAAAGCCATATCGGGAATTTTACAAGCTATAAGATGCTATGTATATAATTAAACCAAGGAGTATTATTCATGTGCTATTTACCTTGTCAATATGACCCAATAATCAATGATTACGGACCTGTTAGAAGACAGTAGTTATTAGCTCATATATAATTACATACTATGTATTCCAATAATCTTACTACATGGGTACATAAAGCAGGTGCGTGCACGTCTAGAAAACTCGATAGTAGCATGTCATGGAAGAATATTACATGTTATTAAATTCTCCATCTCTTATAATTGTTAGTTTTTGTTTCTGGTAAGGATAAAATAACACAAATACCTGTATGATATGTCATATTCTGTTTGATTTAATTTGTTTTCTGCGGTAACAGTTTGCACAATGCTTGTTCGGTATGTGGTCTGTCGGGGTTCGAACGCTGACCTGGACTCGAAATACGCAATGACTTAACTTTCGACAATTACTCCACATTTAGAATATAGAAAGTGATGGTATCCTTCGGAAAAGACTCTCATAACCGATTCCCCGTGTCTTATAGAAGAACCCACCCAGAACATGGCCTTTAGCGCACTGGAATGCAGCTTCACCTATTGCTAGTGATGAGTGAATATATAAGTGAATAAACTCGACTGGGACGTAAAACCACAATCAATCAATCAATGAGCTCATAAAATGGAGTCGAATGTTGGCTTCCAAGTGGCCAAGATAGAAATAGCTATTGACCAAAACGTTGTCACGAGATAGATGGCTGCTTATCTTTGTTTGTTATTGCTTTACGTAGCATCAAGAATTTTCAGCTACTAACGACTTGACAATTTAAAAAAAAACTAAAATAAATGATTAACCTTAACACGGGTTCTTGTTCTGTGTTCGTTTTGTTCAAGTGTCAATGATCTGTTTCGTACTAGTGCGCACTTATAGCGACTTTTAAAATGCTTACACACTTGTCCTAATGTGGTAGACAAACATGACATACCATTCAGTCTACCGTTTTACTGTGCCGAGCAATCTAGTAGTGGCCTTGTAACAACTCCTAATGAAGTCCGACGCCTAATGAAGTCCGGACTTCATTAGGCGTTGACAATTTCGACGCTAATGAAGTCCACAGATTGGGGCTCAAGACGAGGAGACTTTTTGATATTACCAAACAAAGTCTCAAAATTTTACGACTTCAATTTAGAACAACTAACAATAGCAACGTACATTCAGGAACATACATCGTGTGCTTTGTCCAACCGTACCATACCCCGAAAAAATGTTTAGGGGGTATTTATACGAATCACCCTGTCCGTCCGTCGGTCCGTCAAAATATCTTGTCAGCTTTATATATGTAGCTTCCATGTCTATGAATGGATTTTAATCAACCATGGAACCAAAGTTATTGTCCGTCTGTCCGTCCGTTCGTCCGTCTGGATGTTGGGAAAGGGAGGTATTTGTCTCTCCAAAGACCGTTATAGTTTTAACTCTTTTTGGGGAGGCATAAAAGGTACCAATCGAGAACTATTGTTTAAATAATTGTAATCTAAGAATTTTACGGATGCAACTTGATTGACTGATTGATTGATTTGTTAAATTTTTTTTTAGATTTAGTCAAGAATATTTACTTATATCGAGACGTCACCAGCTATAGATGAAATATTTGAGGTTTTTACCATTGAGGTGCGTACAGTGTACAGGGAGGGTCTCCAACGAGCCATACTTTCTGTGATACATTGTTATCATGTGATGCATTGGTTCGTTCATCAGGTCTTTTCCGAAGGACCCCTACATGTAAATGACATAAGCAACATCCTGCTATTGTTTTGCATTTTACAATATTTTAATTTTGCGTGCATTACCGTGCATGTAATAAGGTGCCCAAAAATAATCATATTTATTTATTTATTTATTTATTCTTATTTTTATCTATCTTCTCCGCTAAATTTCTCAACAAGGTTTCTTAGAATCCATCATACGTACATGTATATATGAAATCAAATGTGATTTTTCCCTCAAACTTCCGTGCTTACTTTATCATCTGATGGATTTCATTAAGCTTCGAGGCAACAACACGGCTAACGATGTCCCATACTATTTCATCTTATTAAAAGTCTCCGTTTTAATCATAGCTTTTGTGCAACAGATATATATTTATTTTTATCATGATAAAAAAGTTTTGCAGTGGCCTTTCTATCAACTGTTTTAATAAGTTTAACGCGGAGGATCGTTGATAAAGACAATATCTTGTTAGCAGTATTAGATTAAGTAGAAGTATACCTTTCTGAAGCTGAACTTCATTAGGCGGCGAGGTAACATAACGCCTAATGAATTCCCTTATTATATCTCGTTACATGTACATAGTGGACTTCATTAGGCGTCGGGGTAACATAACGCCTAATGAAGTCCCTTACTTTATCTTATCACATAGTGGACTTCATTAGACGTCGAGGTAACTTAACGCTTAATGAAGTCCCTTACTATATCTTATTACAACGTGAACTTCATTAGACGTCGAGGTAACTTAACGCTTAATGAAGTCCCTTACTATATCTTATTACAACGTGAACTTCATTAGACGTCGAGGTAACTTAACGCCTAATGAACTCCCTTACTATATCTTTATCTATAGTGGATTTCATTAGGCGTCGAGGTAACTTAACGCTTAATGAACTCCCTTACTATATCTTTATCTATAGTGGATTTCATTAGGCGTCGAGGTAACTTAACGCTTAATGAACTCCCTTACTATATCTTTATCTATAGTGGATTTCATTAGGCGTCGAGGTAACTTAACGCTTAATGAAGTCCCTTACTATAT
Organism: Anadara kagoshimensis; assembly: GCA_021292105.1. Lineage (NCBI taxonomy): Eukaryota > Metazoa > Mollusca > Bivalvia > Arcoida > Arcidae > Anadara > Anadara kagoshimensis. The sequence continues at coordinate 41,709,895 of CM037860.1, read as the reverse complement.
CTTATTACAACGTGAACTTCATTAGACGTCGAGGTAACTTAACGCCTAATCAAGTCCCTTACTATATATTGTTACAAAGTGAACTTCATTAGGCGTCGAGGTAACTTAACGCCTAATCAAGTCCATTACTAATCTTTGTACATAGTGGATTTCATTAGGCGTCGAGGTAACTTAACGCCTAATGAAGTCCCTTACTATATCTTATTACAAAATGAATTTCATTAGGCGTTGAGGTAACTTAACGCCTAATGAAGTCCACTATGTACAAAGATATAGTAAGGGACTTCATTAGGCGTTATGTTACCTCGACGCCTAATGAAATCCACTATGTACAAAGATAAAATAAGGGACTTCATTAGGCGTTAAGTTACCTCGACGTCTAATGAAGTCCACTATGTGATAAGATAAAGTAAGGGACTTCATTAGGCGTTATGTTACCCCGACGCCTAATGAAGTCCACTATGTACAAAGATATAGTAATGGACTTCATTAGGCGTTAAGTTACCTCGACGCCTAATGAAGTCCACTATGTGATTAGATAAAGTAATGGACTTCATTAGGCGTTAAGTTACCTCGACGTCTAATGAAGTCCACTATGTAATAAGATAAAGTAAGGGACTTCATTAGGCGTTATGTTACCCCGACGCCTAATGAAGTCCACTATGTACATGTAACGAGATATAATAAGGGAATTCATTAGGCGTTATGTTACCTCGACGCCTAATGAAGTTTAGCTTCATAATGGTATACTACTACTTTATCTAATACTGCTAACAAGATATTGTCTATATCAACGATCCTCCGCGTTTTAACTCATTAAAACACTTGATATCAAGTCCACTGCAAAACTTTTTTTTCATGGTAAAAATAAATATATCTGTTGCACATAAACTATGATTAAAACGGATGAAATATTATGGGACATCGTTAGCCGTGTTGTTGCCTCGAAGCTTAATGAAATCCATCACATGATAAAGTAAGCAGGGGAGTTGGGGGGGGGGGGGGGGGGGGAAATCACATTAATTTTGATTTCATATACATGTACGTATGATGGATTCTAAGAAACCTTGTTGAGAAATTTAGCGGAGAAGATAGATAAAAATAAGAATAAATAAATAAATAAATAAATAAATAAATGAATATTATTATATTTTGGGCACCTTATTACATGCATGGTAATGCACGCAAGATTAAAATATTGTAAAATGCAAAACAATAGCAGAGTGTTGCTAATGTTATTTACATGTGCAGCTCGGCATTTAGCAATGAAAGTCACGGGGTCCTTCAGAAAAGACCTGATAAACCAATGCATCACATGATAACAATGTATCACAGAAAGTATGGCTCGTTGGAGACCCTCCCTGTACACTGTACGCACCTCAAAGGTAAAAACTTCAAATATTCCATCTATAGCTGATGACGTCTCGATATAAGTAAATATTCTTGACTAGATCTAAAAAACCCATTCAACAAACCAATCAATCAATCAGTCAGTCAGTCAATCAATCAATCGATCAACCAATCAATCGATAATTCTCGATTGGTACCTTTTATGCCTCCCCAAAAAGAGCTAAAACTACAACGGTCTTTGGAAAGACAAATACCTCCCTTTCCCAACGTCCAGACGGACGAACGGACGGACAGACGGACAATAACTTTGGTTCCAAGTTTGATCAAAATCCATTCATAGACATGGAAGCTACATATTTAAGCTTACACGATATTTTGACGAACGGGCGGACGAACGGACGGACCGACGGACGGACAGGATGATTCGTATATTTTTGCGGGGGTAGGTACGGTTGGACAAAGCACACGATGTATGTGCCTGAATGTACGTTGCTATTGTTAGTTGGTCTAAATTGAAGTCGTAAAATTTTTAGACTTGTTTTTGGTAATATCAAAAAGTCTCCTCGTCTGGAGCCCCAATCTGTGGACTTCATTAGGCGTCGAAATTGCAACGCCTAATGAAGTCCGGACTTCATTAGGCGTTGCAATTTCGACGCCTAATGAAGTCCGGACTTCATTAGGCGTCGGACTTCATTAGGAGTTGTTACATGGCCTAAAATTAAGGAAAAAACTTCCTCACTTGCGGGATGGAACATAACGGTGACACGCCTTAACTCACTCGGTCACCACGACCATTAAATTTGAGTTTAGTTAAGAAATGGTGTTTAACGTCCCAGTCAAAAATATTTCATTTATATCGAGACGTCTTGAGCTATAGGCGAAGGTGCATAAATTTTGCATAAATTTTGCGTGTTCGTCGTGCTGATGGCATTATACATGTATACAGCAGGGTTCTTTATCGTGCCAAGCCCAATGTGACACGGGACCTCGTGTAATATTCTTACATTCAGCAATTTAGGATTTGGTAAATTTTTATTAAATGTATGATGTGAACTTAGTACTAATTAGTTAGTACTAACGATTCATAAGATGACATCTCGTTGTCAAATCCTGTAAACATTGGTGATAAACAAAATAGGATGAATATGACGTTATTCTGTTGATCATCTCCAGGTTGTTGGTAAACAAGTCAGATATATAAACCCTGGCACTAAACACACACAGACACTAAGACACGACAGATTAACAGTACTAAATACAGTTCTGGGACCCACAGTCCAAGGTTGTTGGAATACCCATCACACACATCACTGTGCACACAACACAACATCAACATCCACTCCAGGTTCTAATAAAGCTGGTATTTTATAACCATTACGATTTGGGTTGTTTCATTACACTCGTTTATGTTAAGTTCTAATTCAAAAGAGCCGTGGCTTTCATTTCGTAATGCCGAGTGTTTGGCGAAAGAACAGTCACTTACCCACTTTCAAGACTTGGGTCAGATCCGACCGGGTATCTGAAGTATAACTACTTTATAATGATAACAACGTGATTAAACACAAGTGTCGTGTACATCTGCTTTAATGGCTGAACCTCGTGTACCACTCTTGACGTCATATAATGATGACGTAGTTATTACATCACATGATACATACATGTACAATAGAGTTATGTGCCCTTTGACCATAATACACTACAGTATCGAACCTCCAATCTTTTTCTTTCGGAGTGAGCACTTTTCCAACACTAAAATTTTATATTTCTGTGACGTAATTAAGGTAACTGGATATATTTAATGATTTATCAACAGTTTTTGAATGATAAAAGACTTACTGATATTACAACTAGTGGTCCGGTTTTGTTTTATATTTTATTTTTTAATTGGAACTTAAATGGCCTACTAAGTACGCTAATAAAATAACTGATACTCACCTCACCTTTATATGACTGTAATAAATAATGACCCTATTTAGGTGTTAATTTATAGGTGTCCCATAAATCTTGACCAGATCCATACAGTACAGACCTGTCCAAAGTTTAACACTAAGTTAACAAATTAGTCCCGATTCGGCAGCTCACACCGTCCCTCGTTAGCCAAATCTCGGCAGCTTTTCGACAGCTTCCATTTTTTGATTGTCAGCTTTTCTCTGTCTCTACCCTGCTATCAATATCAGCCTAGCTTCGATTCCTTTTTGCTAGCTGAGTGGTAAACTTTCGACAGGTCTGCACTGTATATCAAACCACAAATATATATTTACTAAATACTAACAAATCAATGTTTTCATAATTGGTGAGTTTTAAATACATTTAAATAATACGAAACCATCTATTTATCAATATTTCTTTGAAAATTTTTATTGGAATAAGCACAAAAGAAAAATACACGTGTCAAATGTACAACGTTTTAAAATCTAAATTTCATGGAATTTTATAGCTTTTATTGATACTGAGATGAATATCTTTTTTAAATATATTCTTTTCTCTGTGTCATAAATTATTTAATTTGTTGACATCATTGGACTGTAATGTTGTGTTTTTATTTATTCCTCTCCATTAATTGCATTTTAAAAGCTCTGTAAATATTTACAAAGAGCAATATATTACAGCTGCCTTTTGCACTTGTTTTAAATAATTGATCAACTTTCATACAATAACTTTATGGTAATCAAAAACAAACATACAAGTCCATGTTTATATAATCATTGTATTTAAATACATTTGTGTTTGCGAATTCCAAACACTCGGAACGCAAAGTCTGCAATTTTCTGACAAATTGTGTTTCGGCTTTACAATTTTGTAATCTTTCGCCATTTGAAAATTTGGGATAACTTTTTCACAAGTGTCTGTGAGCCGAAAAAGACACCCATCTTCATATATACCTGTAGTAGAACATAATAATTATAAAATATAGTTTTCGCTGTTTCCAAATATTCTGATTTTTTTATTTTCCTGATCAATCTATGACAACCAATGAAACATTTAACACATTTTTTTTTATTTTGCGCCCTTTTAAGGTTTGCAATTTTTTTTAACAATTTTACATCACATTTGCAAGTCCACAAATTTTAACAAATTCCTACTCCAACATCGTTGGTGTTCCTTCTGGAAGCTTTATTTAGGAACAGCAGTGGCCAATTGGTTAGTGTGTTAGTTGTCAAACAAGTGGTTTTATCACTAAGTCTATGTAAATACCACATATCCATTAAGGCAGTTTTAAAATAAATTTGCTTAATATTTTAATAAAAAAAGAACCTCTATACAAAGGTCATCTGTCCCATGGGTGGTCATAGCATTGTAGCAACCCACTTTGAAAAAAATTACGCACTTTGAAAAAAAATTTTCAAATCGCGTTAAATTCGGGACAAGCTCAACGCACTTTGAAAAAAATTTTCAAAGTGCGTTAAAAAATGGTTCAGCTCAACGCACTTTGAAAAATACTTCAAAGTGCGTTAATGAGGTACATATAAAATGTCCCGAATTTAACGCGGTTTGAATTTTTTTTTTTTAAGTGCGTAATTTTTTCAAAGTGGGTTGCTACATAGCATTTGTATAGAAAGAACCAAAATATACCGTGCAGTATACAAACCTCTCGAAAGTTTAACACTAAGCTAACAAAAGGGAGCCGTGGCTCGGCTTTTGAATGACTGAGATATATGGATAGCTAGTAACCAATAAAGGTCCGAGATATACATGTACATTGTACATAGTTAATTAGTGGCCTTAATGCGCTGCCAATTCGACAGGTCTGTAATGTTTATCTATCTTTGACGTCTCATAGTTCCATGTTCCTTTCACACAATTTTGATTACGTGGCGGGTGTAGCTAGCTAAACAGGAAGTGCTTATCCTTCCGGAGCACCCGGCCTCACGTCCCTGGTGGAAGTTCACGTGTCTAACCTAACTTGTCAGTCCCAAAGTTTTTATTTTGCTTCTGGATTGTGATTCGGACATTGATTAGTATGTTTATTTTTGATTATCTTCGTGCTCTGCTTATATCTGTAGCGGTCATAGGTGGCCTACTTTTTTAGAACTCTACATAGGTGTCGTTAGTGTGACACACACCGAGACACGTGACCTCTGTTTTAAGTCTCACCCGAAAAACTATTCCGATAATGAGCTTTATACCGTTCTAGTATGGACAGGAGATAAAAATCATTTCAGAAAATTTCCCGAGCGAGGTTCGAACCCACAACACAACCTCGAAATACAGTGAAAGTACCACTCGGCCATGTCCACCCACTATCTAGAGTGCTATGCTGCGCATTTCTTTAAAAATGACACTTGTTTTTCTTCGGTTCGAGTTTTTCTAGAATTTACAATACTGTAATGCAACCATAAATCAAAAAGATTTGGTTTCATGGTGATTTATTTACCTGTAATCACATTTCATGGTTCTATCCTAGAATTAAAGATTTATCTAAATTACATCACACTACATTACAGACCTGTCAAAAGTTTAATACTGAGCTCACGAAAAAGGAGTCGAAACTACCGAGTGGCTGAGATATAGATAGCAGAAATGCCACAGAAACATAGATTTATAACAACTGTCGAAAAATTGCCGGGATGTATATATTTACCTCCATTTTAAACACAAAACCCAGAAAACTAAATAAATATTTAGTGAGATGTTTCACAAAAAGACGAGAGGCAGTGATAAAAAAACATAACCTGTAAATATTACCGACCAATCCATGTATTTGATGTCCATAGAATGAATAGTGACTTATAGGCCCAATGTGCCGGGTGTAATATAATGTATTATTTTTTATGACACTTGTATTAGATGTTATGCACAAGTCACTTTAATTAAAAACTTACTTACTTACTTACTTATATCTAACGAGTGCTCCGAGGTAAGCTAGCGATTTAGCACCTATTCGTTAGCTTGGTGTTAAACTTTCGACAGGCCTGTACTGTTAGAGAACTGCGTAACTTTACAGAAGACATATTGGTTCAGTGACTTATGTAGCAACATACACTATTTATCAAACGCTAATTTTCAAATTGTTAGATTAATTTTCGTAGTTTAATTGGTTTTAAACTCGTCTCTAATGATTTTCTATTTCATTTAAACAACCAAGAAATAAATATCTCTGAATCTTATTGTAATGTATTTTCTATCGGGACTTCAACTTCATTTTTCAATATTTTACCAGTGGTAATTAGCTACTAGTAGCTGTATCTGTTATACTTTAGTATTACTATAAACCACACCGATTAATTAATTGAATGCAGTTTTACGTCCAAGTCAGAATATTTCACTTATATCGATACACAACCAGGTGAAATGACAGAAACCTTTACCTTTGCAGTACACTCAGTGTAATATGCAGTGAGGATTCTTTGTGAAAATAACAGACATCGATGGAAAATTTATTCAAACCCATTTGCATTGAAATAGTAATTTCGGTTATCATCATCATGGCAAATTTAAAAGCTGGGTTTTACGTTCAAGTCAAGAATATTTTACTTATCGTATCGAGAAATGACCAGCTGTAGGTGAAGTGACAGGAATTTTGACTCCCTTAGCAGTGCGCTCGGTGCAATATGCAGTGAGAATTCTTGATCATTTAACGGAAAAAGAGAAAAAATTATACAAAAATATATTCAAACCCTTTTGCACTGAAAAAGTAAAATTTCTAGATCCATAATCATCATGGCAAATTATAAATCTGGATAATTGTGCAAGTTTTCAAGGTATTCTGGAACTTAAAGTGTCGTTTTTGAGATCACTTGGAGCCCATGATATTCGAATTCTAGATGTCTCGAATGATTTTCTTTGTAGTGCAATACAAAAAATGTCAAATTCAGTTAAAATGAAGGTGGAATAAAAGCCAAGTTACTTGCAGTAATGAATTGTTATCACGTTATGATTTGAAAGAAATATTAAAATCCATAATATCACAATACTGTTTATTAACAGAAACAGATTCTTTTCGGGTTTATTTCTCGGCCTTTGAAAATAGGTTCTTAAATTAACGATATTGTGGCGCTGTATTTCATCTGTTAATTAAGGTAATTCATCGACAACACCTGTAATCAAGGTCTATATACACGTCAGCCAGGTAGATCAAATTTTGCTTTTTAATTTGATACAGATGTTTATCATCCTTCTTAATGAGAAATAATGACAAGCGTCGGATATATGTATAAAGGCATCGGATATATACATATAAAATTACTCTCTTTTGTGATAAAAGATGGATTTGCAACTGAAAAACATGTACATGTACTTATACATCATGATGTTTCTGTATCCAAAAATTATAAAATCAAAACAAACATACTAATCCATGTCCGAATCACAATCCAGAAGCAAAGTAAAAACGTTGGAACTGACAAGTCAGGTTAGACACGTGAACTTCCACCAGGGAAGTGAGGCCGGGTGCTCCGGAAGGGTAAGCACCTCCTGTTTAGCTAGCTACACCCGCCACGTGTGAATTTTGACGTCCCATAGTTCCATTCTGATTATACACGTGGCGGGTGAAGCTGGCTAAACAGGAACGTCTTATCCTCTCAGTCTCACATCCCTGGTGCAAGTTCACGCGTTTTACTTAATTTGTCAGTTTCAAAATTTTTACTTTGCCTTGGGATTGTGATTTGGATATGGACCGCCTGTGTGTTAGGTTTTGATTGGTAACACCCAATGCTAACAAGAACATGCAACAATGCATATTAATGATAAAACAATCAAACAAAGAGAAGAAAAGACAAGTGTATATTGAGTGCCAATATTTGGATGGTAACATGTAAACCATTCAGCTACACTTCATCGATATGTGGAACATAACAATAGCAAACGTAAATTCAAGACAATGGTGCTTTAATATAGAACCGGAAGCATCAACATACACACAATAGTTAAAACGAAAACGGATCAGTGGAGGCCAACTGTGCTATGGAAAGGCACTGGAGTAAATGGCATATGTTGTGTTTATAGTACCATTGGATGTCAATTTTTGAGAACAAGAAAAGAAATCTATATTCAGACTCTGATGTTGCTAAAATACGACTGCCTATGTCGACACATGCCAAAACCTGCAGTAAAAGTGTTTAATAAAATGTGCATATTTATCGGATTCAGTTCAAACCTGTCGAAAGCTTAACACTGAAGTAATGGAACGCATTCAAAGTTTTGCTGCCAAGTGGCAGAGATATGGGTAGCTAATGCCCCAAAAACTGTTGAAATATAGATACCAGCTGCCGAAAAAAATCCGAGATATTGCTAATGAGGGATCGATATGAGCTGTCGATTTAGCACAAATTCAAAAGTTATTAATATTAAATTTTCGACAGGTTTGTACTGTATATGTTCTGAACTGTTATTAGGAAAAAACTATTAAAATGAAAACAGCTGTCTGTCATTAATCGAGACACATGGTTTAATCAAATTTTTATTTTTAATGTATAAAGCCCAATAACTCAATAAATCAGAATAAATAAATATATATAGACCCTATAAAACGTTTATATTTCTAGCCGGATGTGCAAGTTTTCTCCCTGTTCGTGATATGGAATAGTAAAATTGTTAATTCTTTATTCTATCCACACAAGAGACTTGAAAACGTAATGGAGGAAATTGAATAATGCTTCTTATTATCTCTAGAATGAATTATTGGTTGCCATGAGCTATTTTTGAAGACATTGTTTCATTAGAAACAAAAGTATTTAAGGGCAGTGTTTTATTGTTCTGTGACAGCTGATGTCTGAAATATTCCATCAACAATTTAACAACCATTGTTGTGATGTGTTTACAATTTCTGTTAAAGGCGGGGTTTGTTGAACTTTTGGAACTTTGGTGCTTTGATGGTTGCTGTTGAAGTCGGAGGTTTCCATTAACAATTTAACTACCATTACAGCGATATAATATTTACTATTTCTTGAAGGCAAGGTTAATTGAACTTTTGGAACTTTGAAGCTTTGCCGGTTTGTTTTTTTTTTTTTTTTTTTTTTTTTTTTGTTGAAGTCGGGGTTTCTAAACACAAACTTACTACCTTTACAGCGACATGTTTACTATTTGTTGTTGAAGGGTTAGTTGAACTTTAAGAATGTTGATGCTTTGACGATTGCTGTTGAAGGCGGGTTATTTTATCGACAATCTAGTCAAAGGTACTTTGATATGTTGACTGTTTCTATTAAAGGCGGGTTAGTTGAACTTTAGGAACTTTGAACCTTTGGCTAATTGCCGTTGAAGGCGGAGGTTAGATGATGTTTGAATAAATGCTGTTGGTTGATTCGTTAAAACATTTATTTATTTATTTATTTATTTATTTATTTATTTATTTATTTATTTATTTATTTATTTACTTACTTATTTTTTATTAAAAGACGGGGTTATATTGTTTCACCATATTTATGTCATTTCAGAAAATAAAAGAAATGCAACGAAACAAAAATGCAACTCTATTAGATAACAGTTCACAAAATAGCCCAAAAAAATCCAACTTTAAAACTTGAAAGTCACATAAAGCCTGTGGTTTAAAACTTGTTCTACATATGTATTTATATACACACTGAAAAAAAAGATGTCTGCATGTTGCAAACCAATATAACAAAGGACTTATTAGTATGTTAAAAATTAAGGAGACTTATACAAGTTTCTGGTTGACAGGGTTTATTAGCAGAATCATTAGCAATTCATATAAAACAGAATCGTGTGACTCCATTTATCAATTCACGGCTAATTAGAAATAATTCTTTACGTTTCTCAGAATAATGGCGGGTTTCAGACGCTTTTAATCCCAAAGGTATACCACAAAGTTAATTAAGGCGATTTTCAATGCAGAATCTTTTGACAAGAAATATTTATTTCTTTACATCACACCAAGCAAATTTTCAATCACAATTCAAGACGTGCAACACATGAAAGATCACGAAATCTCTTTTTTATTCTGATACAACACGTCGCTTGATCGATCTTAGAAATCTCAGAATATGAATTTCGCCAATTTTATATCTTTCCGTGATCCTCGGCGATCACCCTTGTCAATTTGCACACTACAATAAAATTTTATTCATGGAATCTATTGGTCGGAAATGAAGACTAACACTTCAAGATTGAGAGCCAATCTAGATCTTACAAGCATCACGCATAATTATTTCGTTTTTACGACATACTGAAAATCTCATATCGAGTTATTAGTGTATAATTTCTGTCCAGGATATGTATACAGTTTTGGTTAAGATTGTAACTCAATCTTTAATTGGCGGCGGTAAAAGTCTACTTAACTGGAATTATTTCTGAAACTCGCGCTATAACACTCAAAACTCACACACATGGGGCTCCAAAGGACCCCGTGACTTTTATTTCTAAATGTTGAGTACTTTCTAAAAAAAACTATTATTTTCAAGTTTTGATCACACCCGGCTGACTTAGTAATAAAAATGTCATTATCTACACGACCAAGCTGTTAAAAGCTTCGTTACCTAAAATTTATAATTTATCTTTTAGACAATATTTCTGACATTTTTGTTCTAAAGTCCATCAACATAATTGTTATCATTAAATAGTGATAGTAAGAAGTCAAAATTATATGATTATATCAAATGTTTTTAATTTTAATAACATTTGAATTTTCACTAGCTGGCAGGGATTTTAACAATCATGCTCAGGAAGAGAAGAAAACGGTTTCACAATATCAAAGAGAGGTGCATTGACTTTTGAACAAAAATTTCAGAAATATTGCCTGAATCACAAAATTCAAGCTTTGGCTTACCAGCTGGTTAAGTTAACGGACCTTTGAACCAAACACACCGATCCTGATTGAATCATCCGGATCTTGTTTTATCTGTGTACCAGAACAAGCATACGGTGATATTCATATTGTAACATAATGCAATCTAAATATTTAAATTTTCACCCTTTATACGATATGTTATATAAATATTTATGTTTGGTCAATATATGTCATGTTTATACACTGTCACTAAAGCTCCCGTTATTAGAGGCAATTGATTAGCTAATTATCATCTTAAAGCATCGATGTTGTGATCTGGCTAAGTTTACCAGTTATTGTAATCCGACCAGTTTACCGACTTTTTATTCCACGTTCGAATTATGCATTTAATTTTGCTCGCCTGGTCATATGCATGTTAAGAATCGATGCTGTGATCTGGCTAGCTTACCCGTTCTTGTAATCTGACCAGTTTACCTACTTTTTGTTCAAGGTCTGAATTATGCATTTTGTTTTTTGCTTGTCGTGGCATGTTGAGCATCTGGTTAGCTTACCCGTTCTTGTAATCTGACCAGTTTACCTACTTTTTGTTCAAGGTCTGAATTATGCATTTTGTATTTTGCTTGTCGGGCATGTTGAGCATCTGGTTAGCTTACCCGTACTTGTAATCTGACCAGTTTACCTACTTTTTATCCACGTTTGTATCATATATGTGTTGGATTTTGCTTGTCAGGGCATGTTGAGCATCAAAGCTTTACTAGTTCTTGTAATCTGACAAGTTTACCGACTATTTATTCCAAGTTTGGATTATGTATTTGGTTCTGTTGGCTTGTCAATGCATGCTTTGTAATGTAGTTCTCAGTATCAAAAATTATCCTGAACGTATAAATTTGACACACAATACAGACCTGTCGAAAGTTTAACATCAAGCTAAGGAATTGGTGCTGACTCGACATCTCATACCGGCCCCTATGTCTTGCAAGCGTTTTGGCAACTACTGTATATCTCTCGAAGTTTTTTGTTACTAGCTACTCGCGGTCACTCGTCAGGCGAGCTTCGACTCCTTTTTTCTTAGCTAAGTGTTAAACTTTCGACAGACCTGTACTGTATGATAGTTTCTTATTCCGAAACCCATGGACACAGACGGTATCGTTGACACATACAATAAAATGCAATAATGGCCAGTTAGTCAATAAAATGACTAAACTATGACGGATAATTCTCAGATTTAAAAGTAAAGACAGATGCCTAACATTTACATTAATGCATGCCGATATATAAAGTAGTTGATATGTTTCTGAAACCGAAATATTGCGCCAACAAAAACCATTCAAACGAACAATTTTTGAGAGATAGGGTTAGGTAGTTGGACTGAAAAAAGAGGTCTTGTTGCAAACACACAAAGCATTCATGAACTCGATATATGTGCTTTAAGGTTAAACAAATATGTTTCCATTCCTGGTAGCTAAAATTCGACTGACAACTACATGTATTTCTGAGAAATTCTTTTAAAAATTATTTTTTAGTCATTTTGTTAAAAATAAATCCTCTAAAAAGGACTTTTTCTTTTTACAAAGTTTGGAAATTTTGCTACTTATAAAGTCAAAATTGCTGAATCCTAAAATAATGGTAATTGAAAACAGCAAATTATCCATAAAACTGTAATTTGTTCAAATTTATGTAGATATCTAGCTCATTAAAACAATATGTTTAATTAAAATCAGAAACAACAAGCATTACACTGCAAGGTAATTATGCTCTGAAAATTCAATAAATGCCGAAAATGAGGGTAAATGTTTCTCTTGAATTTTTAAAATACTTTGGAATTACCTCGTAGAAAACAAACTTCCATCATAGAAATATGAACCTGAACATTACATAAATGCCGAAATGATGGTAAATGTTCTTGAATTTTGACAATCTTCGGAATTATCTCTTAGAAAACAACCTTTCATTAGCGCATTATGTGCCTCAACATAAAATAAATGCCGATACTGAGGGCAAATGTTCTCAAAACTCTTCGGGAAATCAGACATTAGTTCGGAGAAAACTACATTCCATCAGCGAATTAAGTGTCAATTTGTAAATGAACTGCTGTATTCAGAATTGGATTTATATACATACAGTATAGACTTGTCGAAAGTTTAACACCGTGGAATCGAATAAGTGCCGAATCGAAAGCGAATCTCGGCCCTCTATCAGCTATATCTCAGCAGCAAATATATATCTTTCGACAGCTGTTTTGAGTCACTATAACTGTTAATCACGGGGACTAGCAGCCGCAGCTTCGACTAATTTTCGTTAGTTCAGTGTTAACTTTCGACAGACCTTTATCGTAAATGAATTTGAACAGATTCCATTTAGATGATGGTGGTAGAAAATATTCTGATAAATAAAATTTGATTATGCAGCTACTTGTGATGGAAGGGAAGCGGAAGTGAGAGAATGCTAGTCTCTTATATTGCAGAGCACGTAAGTAATTAGGGCACCTGTCAGAAGTCGACACAGGGTAACAATACTACTAATTTTATTACTTATGTGATAAAAGCATTGTTAGTTCAACCTTAAGTGCTACTCAAGCATTTTAATAAAGATTTATTGGTATATCTTCCATTTTAGAAATAAGACGGACGTATTTGTGGATAGAATATTTATATGGATGAATGGGTCCGATTTGTTGCAAGTCATTGCGAGACATATTGACCTTGGTGTGTGAAATGCGTTTACCCGCGACCTTTCTTAAGGAATGAAAACATTTAAGGTATTCTTAGACAGTATATAAAAGCAATTCAGTTTCACTTGATAAAAGCTGATTCATTAGTGATAAGCACAAATTCAAAATTGTGAATAACGAAAGAACCGAACAACTCTCTTCATAGCCAATTACCCCGTCAAAAATGAAATTTTACCTTGTAATCTTGACATTGAACTACACAACTAAATAAAGTAAGTGTCATATTGTCTCGTGTTGTTATACATTTATGCCAAGTTAGATCAAAGTTCATCCATAGATCTAGAGTAGGTGTCGAAGAGAGGGCCTTCGAACCCATACATTGGCGACAATATTTTTCCCCCATAAAATGCAATACACCGTTATAATCGATGGTTCATCTAGGAATAATAATAGTATTACTGTCACAGAGACCTTGTGACCTTGACCTTTGGTACGCGAAACATCGATTTGTACTGGTATACATTTGTTCCAATTTTGATAAAACTCCATCCATAGATTTGGTGTCGAAGGGAGTGCCTTCTAGCCTTTACAGAGACAAAAATCACAATCTCTCATAAATTGTAGTAAAATCGAGTTAAACTCGATGTTCTTACTATGAATAATAACAAAAGTAGAACCATTATTAGAGAGATTATTTTGTAAATCAAAATGTATAAATTGAAGTGTTTTGATAAGCAGTGAAGTGATTGTGTATTGAGATGTTGTTTATATCTGTAATTGAATTTGACTTTTACTTGACGATGTGTCTATCATCAAGTTTTGTTGACGTAATCCCAATACACAATTATTTGTACAAAATGTCAAGAATTACAAGAGTCTGGCAAACATTTGTAACCTTTGAGAATATATTTGTTATATTGTGAAATTAAAAGTCAATCTAGATTTCGATTTCCAAATCTATATATTTACAGGAGTTGTTTGATTTTATTTATATAAACTGAAAAAAATAATAAAGTTTAAACTGGACGTCCAACATGGTCTGTATCGCTCAACTGGCTGGACTGACCATTTGCATCTGGATTTCGGACAGCAATGCCAAACATAATTTTAAATAAAGCATAAACCGAGAATTTTTCAAGATGAATACCATTCAATTTGGTTGATTTATTTTAGGAGAGAAGTTTTTGAAGACTTGGGTGAAAAAAACATAATTATCTTACTAGCATAATGACATTATTATGAACCTGTTATATTAAATAGGTATACATTTACTTTCTTTATACTAAATTTGAATTGAATCGGCCGATAAATAAATCTGTAATGGCTATTTATGTTTGGTTTTTTTATTTATTGTGGCGGTTGTTAGCTTGGATTTGGGAGGGCTATTCAAGACACACTTTTTAGTCTCTATCAATGCAATCAAGGATCTACCTCCTTACAAAGTTTGGTTCTGTAAATGACATATCTGAAGCTAAAATGATGACGTGACAGTGGTATCCGATAACATTACCACCAAAAGTTTCCTGCCAACGATTGTCATTGCCACCAGTTCTTTACAGTCTGAGCAATTACTCGATCAAACCATCGAGAAGCGCATTTCTTTGCGAATATGTTGTACATAGATTGATAATGTGAAAACTCACTAAATCAAGTCTACACTTCGCAGTAAAACGCCAACACGTTGTTTTTGTCACACTCCATCATTTATACCCCTATTTGACAAGGACAGCAGATTAGTATCTAACTTACACTTTAATTCAATTTTTGCAAAAAGAAAAAAACTATCACACCTTTTTTTCTGTATGTAAATTTTGTAATCAAATCTGCCTTTTAATTTAATGAAGTGTGTGTTTGGCGTTTACAATTGAATTATGTCATTCTTCATACATTAAAAGTAAGAGAACAAATGTTTTGATATATGAATATAAAAGTCAATCAAAAGAACTTGCTTTTACAGAACTTTTACGTGTCGATCTGCTATTTTCTTCAGACAAGTAAATACCAATCGACATGCTATTTTTATGCATAAATACAACGTCATAATTTTGTCACCTAACACTGAAGCAGCTGCACTACTAGTAGTGTATTATCGTCTTGGATTCTTCTTTCAAAGGAAAAAAGAAAATCCATCACGGTAATAATACTTAGCATTTTAATAGTATAGTTTGTTGTGTCTTTTTAGCCTTGTAAATATCAATAACAGCATGCTTCGAAAAGAAATAAAAACTAAAATTGACTCTTGAGAGCCAAATATTCCGCGCCTCCAATATGTAAGGGGTTTAATGTTTCCCGCGACCTTGACCAATATTACCTTGTTTCAAGGTCATGACAAACTTTTGGACCATGAAGATTATTCATGTAACAATTGTCTAAAGCATTTATGAGATATGGCCCGAACACGATTTTACACGGACAGACAGACATGGTGATTCCTATGTACCCCCTCATACAAGTTTCTGTAGTTTGCGGGTGTATAAATATGTGTTGCTAATATAGCACCCAATTAGATAAGTAAATTGTTCAAATATTTGTTTTAATCTCAAATGAGTAGCATTTACATCACTGTTCTGCATATAAGGGCATCACGTGGTACGCTGGTGATGTTGATGTACTTTTAGCCATCCCCGATTAGCTGCAGCGTATTTATCAGAACACATGGCATCTGTTATGTTTGAATCATTACAGCCGTTTTTGTATTTGTGTTACCCGTGCATTGTAAATGCATTTGCATCAAGCTTGTATAAACTTTGAGTATCTGTTTCTGTTTGCAACATCTCATTAGCAAAACCCGAATCTGCCAAACAGTGGGGTTTTAATCAAACGCAATTTTGTTTCAAAGACGTAAAACTAACATTTTTGTTTCGTTGCACAGATGTAGATGATTTAAACTTTTCGCATAAATATCGCAACTAAATAAAAATGAAGAAAAATAAACATTTTTTTCATTGCACAGAAATGTATAATTTCAAATTTTCTCAAAAATATTGTAAGGTAAACAAAAATGATGCAAAATGATGGAGTGGCGCGGTGCAAATAACCATTACATCACGGGAATAAATAACATGAAAATAAATTGTTTAAACCTGTTGAACCGGGTAAAAATGGTAACTGTTATATACAATGTTATCTGTTTCAATTAGGCTTACATGTGGTACATTTTACATTTTTTTTAAATTTAAAAGTAATCAAACCAGACAGAACTTCCGAAGGGCAATAGACACATCAGCGATACTAAAACAAAGAGGAATATTTGTACCCAATACCATGGTTTTTTTTCAAAAAATTATTTCTTTAAAAATGCTATTTGATTAAAGGCAATGAATGCTGACAGAGCTTCCAGAGAACAATAGTCATAGAAATGATGCTAAAACCAAGAGAGAGATAGCATTAAGTAATGGTGTTTAACGTCCCAGTCAAGAATATTTCACTTATATCAAGAAGTACTAAAAACAAAGAGAAATATACCTTGTTTTATAATTTTGTTATACCTAATGCCATGTTGTAATTTATCTTTTAATTTTCTGAAAGGTTAAAAACATTGTTTTAAAAAATTCAAAACCTTACTTTAGATTCTAGAAATGAAATGCAATTTTAAGAGATTTGTTTCTAAAATGTGAAATAGGGGTAGTTAACTAAGATGAAAAAGGCAGACATTGAAGTTATGGAAATGGCATGTGATACTTTTCAATTTAGATATAAAATGAAGCAATTAAAATTAGTATCAATGACAGAAACCCCCAAAAACTCCTGGTCTTAAATAGCATCACACAAAAGGCATAAGACTTAACCTCCACAGTAATAGGCCATTTTAGCAATAAGCTGGGCCTGGTTGTTCAAAGGATCTTTAGCTTAACCAAATAATTAGCGCAAATATATAAGTACCATTAGATTATTTAAAAAAAAAGATTATAGAGATTTAAGTTAAATTTTTTGTTCTCCTCTATAGCAGTTATTAAATTTTGAATAGACATTTCAGAAAAATTACCTGCTTCTCAAAATATAAAATTTCACTAACTTACTATTAACCCCAACAGCTTTCAACAGCCGGATCCAGATGGCAATGTTAAGACTTAAAATAGTTTCTAAACGTGATTTTAAAAACAGACGCATATATTCTTATTTAAAAAGGACAAACGGTAGAAAAATCCAAACATACCCATTTCGTCCTGAAACATCACCATGCAATAAGCAAGATACCTTGGAAGTAATTAGATTTTAGCTTTCCTCGTTTAAAATGCTACGTAAATTTTTAACCAGTAATTGGACAATATTAAGTTTTCTTTCTAAATGTGATTTTGGAATTCCTTATGGGACATTACCCACATGTAGAAGAAAAGACCTGAGGACATCTACTGCATCTAATGCAGCTTGATAAATGACTCTACATTGTGTAAGTTAATTACTAAAGAGAAAAACAAATTTAATTCTCTAGAAACACGGAAGTCTATCAGGTAGTAAACGTTAGCTGAATACCAGAGAATACAACGCTTTTGAGTCAAGATTCTTTAACTTATATTAAGGCGGTTAGTTCTGGGATGGAGGAAAAGATTGGAGTATTAGTGTTTTATGTCCCAGTCCACATTCTTTCACTTATATTGAGGCGATAAATTCTGGAATGGTGGAGTGAAGTGGGGTGGGAAAATGGTGTTTTGCGTCCTGGTCAAGATTTTTTCACTTATATTAAAGGTTGTCAGAATTCGGATGTTGGAGGAAACTAGATTGCATAGAGCAAACCACTGACCTTCAGTAAGCTTATTGTCAAACTCTATCACGCTAATATTTGTTCCGAGTGAGAATTTTACTCACGCTGTGTAAGCTATATTTCTACAGCTGCTATATATATGTTAGCTACAGTACAGATCTGTCGAAAGTTTAACATTGAGCAAGCAAAAAAGGATTCGAAGTGGCCAAAATATGTATAGCTAATGACCGAAAAGTAACGAGAGATAGATTGTGGCTGCAAAATATATAGGGGCCAAATACGAGAGGCCAAGACGTGTTGCTGATTCGGCACCAATTCGATAGCTTAGTGTTAAGCTTTCGACAGCTCTGTGCTTTATATCTCGACAGGTTCTCGACCATTAGCTATCCATAATTCGGACCCTCGCATTCGCGCTTCGACTCTTTTGCTATCTCAGTGTTAAACTTTCGACAAGTCTGTACTGTATATCTCGACAGCTTTTCGGCTGCTGTAATATATCTGTCTGTAGTTTTTCACCCACTAGCCATCCCTATAGCTATCTCGAACACTCGGACTTTATTGTTATCTCAGTGTATAAACTTTCGACAGGCCTGTACTATGTCTAATATGTATTGTTGTTCAACTTAATAAAACGTTCACACATGATTACTCAGTCTAATGTAATGACATTTTTCTAATTTCTAGAAGAATTCGGCACATATTGTTTCAATCAATTTTACCCATTGCTCAGTATTTTTTCCCAAATTGGTCCCGACATGTTCAATATGGGAACCATCGCCATATGTAGAAATGTTATAACAAAGCACAAGTTTAGCTTAAGTAAAAGTTTGATGGACAGGCTGTCGAAACGTTTGACGTTAAGAAAATATTGCCCTATGTAGGGTTTATCCATACAAAATAAACACATAAGATATTCCATTAATTAAAGTCTGGGCAATAAGGCTGATATTGAAGTCTAGGCCAAAAAAAGTTACACGAGGTCATCGACATCCTCCAAAAGTAGAGCAACCCGCGATGCACTGCATCAGGAAATTGAAAAAATGTAATGTTCTTTATCACAGGTTTATTTCTTTTTAATGAATTCCGTTTGCAGAGATCTTAATTTGAAAAACAAAAAAAAGTAAAATAAATAAATAAATAAATAAATAAATAAATAAATAAATAAGTAAATAAATAAATAAATAAATAAATGAATAAATGAATAAAAATAGAAAGAAATTCCGCCGACATGCAATGAAAGATAAAATATATAAAATTTACAGTACATAGAACATCGGAGAAGGGTATAAGTTTCAAACACAATATCTGTTTGTCAACTAGACAGATACTATAATTTTTTAAACTTTACTCCTAAACTAAGACTCTATAAAACAAGGAAAGGTTACGAGATAAAGATTACAAGTACCACACGCAGCATTCGTTTACATGAAATTTAATTGAAAAACCGTTCCAAAGTGTCAAAAAAGTCTAAACAGAAGCGACATACAATCTATTAAATATCTTTAACTAAGATGAGTGAGTAGAATGATACCAAAAACAAACATACCAGTCCATGTCCAATACAAAGCGAAAAATTTAAAAACTGGAAAATCAAGTTAAACACGCTAACTTCTACCAGGGCAGTGAGACCGGGTGACATCTCCTGTCTAGCTAGACAATATCATATACTTCTTAAACTTAGTGAATTCAGAAACAATATTACAAAACACTTTTTTGTCTTGTTTCTTTGATGTTTGTCCATCTACCGTCTACACTACAAGTATCTTACAGATCCGCAATGTGACAATTAAAACTACAAAGCATTTGAACTTTACATACTCAGTTACAAGGTACTGATAAGGCATTATGCTTTATATAAATGCTTGACAAATAAAACTAACACATGTGTAACTAAGACAACTGATTTAAAATACCATAAAAACGTTATCGTAAAGAGTCGTCACGGGGTTTGCTACATTGACGTAATCACAAAAGAACTGGAAAAGTGAAGTCACTTTAATCATTTTATCAGGATTAACACTCGAGAAATAAAAATAAAATAAAATTCCTTAAATGACATTTAACCTAGTTATCTTTGTTACATTTTTCTAAAAAAAACCTAAAACATTATTATCACTGAAACAACATGACCCTTAAAAATAACAAAACAAACAGTACATACCTGTTGAAAGTTTAATATTCTGGTGAAAAAGTCCCGAAGTGGTTCATTAGCCGAGATATGGATTTCTAATAGTAAGATAGATAGCAGCTGCCGAAAAGCTGTCGAGATACAGTATAGGTCTGTCGATAGTTTAACACTGAGCTAAGGAAGATTTGGTTGGTTGGTTGAATGTTGCTTAACGTCGCATCAGCAATTTTTCAGCTATTCGCGACAGAACTATTTTATTAATCTCTATGGATTAATCTATGAACAATTTTGTGTAAGCATGTGAAGTGCGAGTGTGTTGTGTGGTCTGCCTTGTACTAGCGCGCACTCAGGGCGACTTTAACGTGCTAGCTCACAGAGTCAGTAGGCCGCAGACAAGCGTACCACTCTCCCAGTCCATTATACTGATACCAGGTGAATCAGTAAAGGCCAAGGGCAAGGAAAATTCACTTTTACAAGGAAAATTCACTTTCCCACATGTGGTCCGAGCGGGACTCGAACTCACACCGGTGAGAGACCCTGGATTTGAAGACTGACGTCTTGTCCATTAGGCCACCGCGGCCTCTGAGCTAAGGAAGAGGAGTCGAAGCTCGGCTGCCGAGTGGCTGAGATATAGATAGCTAGTGGCAGATATGCTGTCGAGAGATAAATTGCAGCGGCTGTCGGCATACAGTCAACGAGATGCCGAAATAAGCTGTCGATTCAGCACTTATTTGTTATCTTAGTGTTAAACTTTCGACAGGTCTGTACTGTACATGTAGCTAATGAGGGATCGAGATTAGCTGCTGATTGGGCAATAATCACTCAGCTTAATGTTAAACTTTCGACAGGTCTGTATTGTAAATTTATATGACCTCGTTAACAATGGTTAGACCTGTACGTTTTACAGGTTGTTTTATATCTTGCATTGTTTTACTGTTATCAGAAAAGGAAACTTGATATCTGAAATAAAAACTTTAAAATTTGCTTTGTTTAACATCGTGCTTGTAAAATTTATAACCCGTGATTACAAATCGTATTGTTTTATCAACTATCTACGGTGGTTAGTTTGGACCATTTTACCTTTTCGTATGGCATATTTATGAAACAAAATTTATTTAAAAGAAACCCAAAACAAAATGGGAAAGAAAAACACAAAAACTTGATTCTCAAATAGAATATTGGGCTTGTGAAGAAAAACTTACAAAATATTAGCCAAAACAACCCAGAGAACGCCACATCATCAGTAACTGCAGCAGCAACAACAACAAAAACAATTATATTACATATGTCAGTGGCGGATTTAAGGGGGAGGGGTTACGGGGGTTGCACCCCCCCCCCCCCTTTGAAACATTAAAAAAGAGAGAGAGAGAGAGAGCGCTATTGACTGATTAAAAATTATTTTCTTGGCCCCCATCGGGGCTCTGCCCTAGACCCCTCGTTTCTGGAAGCTCGCGCCTTCGGCGCTCGCACCTAGCATTGATATAATTCTCAACCCCCCTTTCAAAAAATCCTGGATCCGCCCCTGTATGTACATTCAATTATTTCACATACTTTTACAATATTATATGTACATTGTATGTGAAATTGCGGCCATATATTAAAAAGACCTTTCGACTAACATTTTGTATTATAGAAACATGAAAATTAAGCC
Organism: Anadara kagoshimensis; assembly: GCA_021292105.1. Lineage (NCBI taxonomy): Eukaryota > Metazoa > Mollusca > Bivalvia > Arcoida > Arcidae > Anadara > Anadara kagoshimensis. Next base: position 41,687,711 of record CM037860.1, on the reverse strand, counting down.
TACCACCTTTCTATCATGTGCTACTTTTGAATTTTTTATCATATGCGATTTTTGAATCTTTACCATTTAAATGCAGCACACGGATACTTTTGAATGGTATCATTTTTTTGAAAAATAAACAAAGTACGATACTTCGGAAGGACGGACAAAGACGCAAAATGTCACAGATACGCCACCATAATTATCCGACAATATTACAATTAATGACGTGTTAAATTACGGTGATATGAAGATGAAAGTTTAATGGTTCTATAAAAGGCTTATCAGTTGACATTCTTGATTCCAACAGATGTTTTCAATAACAACTGCCAACATGGTAAACCACTTGTTGCTAAAGTCAACAACAATGTCTGATATTTTCACAAAGCTGGAACACACACACACACACACCGTGAACACACACACACAATTCTCTGAGAATATAATAAGGTATTATTTTTTTTAATTTACCATTAATCTTAAGTCAATTTGTTTGTAGGATTTAGATGTGGATTTCCGATAGGTATGTAGCAACACTGAACTCCAAGAGCTGGAAGCTGGAACACACACACACACACACACACACACACACACCACACACACCACACCAGATTATTCTCTGAGAAAATAATAGAGAAAAATTTTGTTTTTAATTTACCATTAATCTTAAATCTATTTGTTTGCAGGATTTAGATGTGGAGTTCCGATAGGTATGTAGCAATACTGAACTCCAAGGTTAATGTTGTATACTTGTATTATTATTGAAAAAAGACGGTTTTCACCCGTGAGCACCCAGTCTCACTTCCTTAGTGGAAGTTCACGCGTCTATCTTACGCTGTGTGTTCCAAAGTTTTTACTTTGCCTCTGGATTGTGATTCGGTGTTGGATTAATATGTTTGTTTTTGATTTCATACATGGAGAAAATGTCTGCAATTATCTGACGCCATTATCACATAATGTTACAACAAAATATGATTCTCGTTTCACGCCTCAGATATATATGTATATAATATGGGGTAGAATAGTTTCTCAGCATCTGGTAAATTATGATAAAATAATGAGGTAGAGCACGGTTTTGTAAAAGAACTATGACATCATTGTTGAGTCATCTCTAGACACGCTTGACATTTTTTTCAAAAATAACCTGTTGTTCGAATGGACTTTCCCGCGTTATTTTTCACCAAAATCCGTTTCGTTCAAGTGGTATATTTTTAAGAGGGTAACTTATTGGGTTGTATAAAGCATATCTTTCTTAAATATGACCAAGCTATCTCTTAGAGTGTATATATCATATTCAAATGTCCATTCTTGGTAATACATATTCAAATTTCCATACTTAGTAAATGCATGCTATAGGGTCGATACCTAAGTTCTGATCGATGATGTTATTATTAACTTGTGATTAACTTGGACATGATCCATGACACAAGAACACCATTGTGTCCAAATATCCCAGTTTACTACAATTGGAAGTAAACTTGTATCAGGATTCGTTTTTGGCAGAGAGAAATAATTAAAATTGTATGAAGGAAGCTGATAAGTTCATTTCAGTATTATTCAGAACAAATAAACAATGACACAACAAAATATAAGGAACAATCTGTAACTGAAATGGGATTCTATTTCAACAGCCCCCCCCCCTAAACTTAACTCCAATTGGAAAATTCATGTTTTCCCAGTCATGTGTTTGATCAAAATATGAATAGCCAATGGTATGTTTGATCAAAATATGAATAGCCAATGGTATAACTACTTCACTCAATGATTGTTCATACGAAATTTCAAAAAAGATTTGTTTAGTGGTTTTCGAGAACATTGGCGGACAAACTGGACTTGCCACTATATGATGAACGTCCTGCTTTGTTTTTGGGACATGTTGATTTAAATACATAAAATCCCCGACTTGGAACAGACACTAATCTTGCTAATGGTAAGACGTATTCCAATGCTATCAAATCTGTCTGGGTAGAAATAGTATTCCTTATTATAATATGAACAACAAATGGCGCAACGAAAGACGTTATTCCATACACCTGAATTTAGTAGTAGTAGCAGTAAATGGTCACGGTTTAATGTCCCAGTCAAAAATATTTTACTTATATCGAGACGTCGCCACCTATAGGCGAAAGTGCAGAAATTTTGCCTGTGCGTTGCGCTGATGGCATTATACAGCAGGGTTCTTTAGCGTGCCAAGCCCACCGTGACACGGGACCTCGTTTATTTTAAGTTCCCATCCGAAAGAACCGTGACTTTCATTTCATAATGCCGAGTGCTTGGCGAAAGAACAGTCACTACCCACTTTCAAGTCTTGGGTCAGACCCGGCCGGGGTTCGAACCCACGACCTCCCACTTACACCTGAATTTAAGAAATGGTATAGAAAAAGATGCAAACGCTCATAAAGATTTAATTCAAATAATATTAATCATTCATGAATGTTTAGAATAATGATAAAATGGACAACTTTGGAGACACTATTTGAATATTACCACATTCCGTTTCAAAAAACAAACTTTGTTAGAGATTGAAGTTTCGCCATATAATTTAAATATGTAGTCATATACCATTTTTGAATGCATTCAACGATAATGTTTTATGAGAGTTTAAATCAAAGCTTTATATGTTCTTCTAAATTCTCATATTTTGAGTTGAAAGAGAGGATTTTAGCTTTCTAAAATAAAGGTATAGCATTCTTAACCAATTACAATTTAAATAAATATATTTAAAAAATTAAATAGTATAAATATCTTACCTTTGTTGTCATTTTTCTCTCTTTTTCCCCACAAATTTTCTAAATTCCTTTGAAAAGAAATGCGTAAGAAAACACTGTCTATTTTGTTGTTAAGGCGTAGTATGAAATTTGCAACTAGCCTAGAATTAAAACCTCAGGTATCAAAGTCAGATAGCATCAGTCTCTATATGATCAGTTGACTTATTATCTTATTTTTGTGCATCTAAAAGACCTCAGATGGCGGTTTGTACTTCAAATCATTTATATACATTGATAGGTTGGCGATATGCATGTGTATACGGGGAAAACGGATCTGCGAATTTCCGATAATTGCTTTTAAGAATCCGATTTAAATAAAACCTTTAACAATCTCCTGATTGATCCGCGGTGATCACGACAGGAATTTCCGTTCCTTTAACTAACATTTAGTTGTAACTTGGATATTTCTATGATTGAATTCAATGAAGACACAATGTATATACTAACACAAAACAAATGGTTTTTGTCAAAGACTATCGTAGTGGTATTGTTATACATGTATAATAATGGTGCTCTTTTATTTACTATCAGATAATGTGCTTCACGGAAAACAAACACTTTAGTGTGTGATATCCAGGCCGATATTATGGATAAGAAGAGGCCGGGAAAGCGGCTTATATCAAACGTAATTTCCTGGATAATTTTTTAAATATTGGAACTCCATTTGGCGATTCTTTGTATTTATATATATCTTTTAGCAATGGAACTCCATTTGTTAATTTTTGTTAATTAGAACTCCGTTTAGCGAAATTTTTTGTTTTGTTTTTATATATTATTAAAAGACATATAAATGTAAGAAAAGAGTTGTTAAATTAAAATGATTTTCTAATAAAATTAATTTAAAAAAAATTGAAATGGATTTAAAAAAATTGTTAAATTTATACATTTAGATTTAGATTTAGATTTAGATTTTTACAATTATTAAATTTAAACGATTTTAAAAAAAAATTAATAAATCTATACAAAATGTTTTGAAAATGAATAAGAAGAAAAACATTGTTAATTTTGAGCAAAGTCATTAAAACATTTTGAAAAAAATAAGAAAAAACAAAACGTTAAATTTGAGCAACTTTAAGATTTTGAGTAAAGTCATTGAAAATATTTTGAAAAAGGAATCCATGAAAAGTAAACAAGTTATTGCATGTATTCCTATATTTCACAGTTACAGTGGTATCGCCAATAGGATGAAGTCATCGCTAATTACAGCCAAGACAAGGAAATGAAATGGAACAATAAAAGGTTAGTTTTTACCTTCTTACATTTTTGTTTCCTTATCAATATTTAATATTGATATTGATTAGATATGAGTTAACCATCAGTACAGACCTGTCGAAAGTTTAACACTCCATAATTAAAAAAGGCGACGTTCAGCTGTCGAATGGCCGAGATGTGAATAGCTAAGTGACCGAAGACACACAAAAGATGGATAGCATCGGCTGAAAGTCTGCAGAGTTATAACTAATGATGCGCTGCCAATTTGGTACTAATTCATTAACTTAGTGTTAAACTTTCGACAGGTTTGTACTGCAGATCGATCGGCTTCTTGTTGGTAATTTATCTCATCAAAGTCATATATATGTAAATCACTATAAACGCCCAAAAGCCGTATTATGAGTCGTAAAGTTCTCCAATGATAATCGAAAAACCGATAGATTTGGGTAACATAACTTCGTGACCTTAACGTATGGTGTTAGTTTGGCCAAAAACTTGTTAAGTATTGACTCACCTAGCCATTATTTCTTAACACGCGGGCACCTGCTAAATATATTTATCACCATCGATTGGTCTCTCTGGCCTCATTTATTATTTATGACATATTGGCAATGTTACATAATTTACACCCATGTTTGCCTCTTTACTCCGATGCACACAAAAAATAAGTCTTGGCTAATTTTGGCAAGTGTTATGCGTTTGGTTATTTCTTGGTTTTATTTCACTCAAAGGGACTTAGTAATTAGTAATTATACGAATTGTTTATGTCTAAGTTGTAACAATGGAATTAGAAAAAATAAGTTCATATGAGCTGACAAAATTAACCCTCGGCTGAATTGCATCAAAACCACTTGAAACATATGGCAAATGCCATGTTTTTCTCTGTTCGAAATTGCTAAGTATGTGGTCAGACCCATGTGTCATCTGTTTTAGCATATTATTTTGCTTTTATCATTCCAAAACTGACTCGGAAAAAGTGGGTCAATATTTTGAAATCGATCCTCGAGAGAAAGTCATGCTTTAAAATAAGACTTTATTTAAATATCATGAGTATCCTTATCATAACCATCAATAATATCATAACTAACAGGACATTCACTTTTCCAGAGCTTAAGATGACTTCATAATCCGTAAGAGTTGCCGTCAATGGCAGTAATGACAAGTTGTGAAAAAGGCCAATGGTACATTACAACCCGTTTCTTTATTCAACTTTGTATTACGCCCTGTCAGGAATACTTCATTTTCATCAAGGCGTTACCAACTACAAGTTAAGTGACAGAAATGTTTACCTTTTCAATGCACTTAAGCCAACATACAGAGAGGGTTCCGTTTTTGGCACGGGGTATCGGTTTAAAGGCCTTTTTCGAAGGATCCCGTGACTTCCATGTCTAGCATGTGCGTTCTTAGCGATAGAACAGTCACTCCCTATTTTCAAATCTTGAGTCTGACTGGATTCGAACCCCCATCTTCCACATACGGAGTGATGTAAGAAAGGCCCAAAATACGATCAGAAATTGAAAACTCAAAAACACATTTAACGCTTAAATTTCAGACTGATTCTATCACAATTTCATTTCATATACGATTTAAATTTTTGATGAGTGTTTACGTAAAATGACGTTAAATATTTTATCAATTTCAGACCAGTTTTTGGCAACATTTACATAGCTTTTTTACTTCATAAAGTATGGTCGCAAACAAGAACAAACTGCGTATACTCTATATTGCACATAATAACATAATTTTCATTGAAAACCTTGCTCGCCTTTAAACCACTCAAGTTGAGTCCAGTACATGTGAACATCCATTAAAGACGGTTTTTGTTTTGCACCCTCGTAGTAATTGTATTAATTATTTAAATAAATCAATATCAAATAATACATTAAGTCAAATTATTTAGGGTGTATTTTATTTATTAAGCCGCTATTTAATAATTTATTATTTGTTATTTGAATGAACTGTCTAGAAACGACGTTTTAATTCTGCAACATCTACTGACGTGCAAAGCATACTGATATGTGCTGATGCGCTTGTTGGTCAATTTGTCTTGTGCGTCAGGGGAAGTTCTAACACTTAAAACGTCCAGTTCAATGATCATATTTACTTTTCGCGCTTTTTGTTGTTATATTTTGCTGTTTTAATCACTTAAGAAATTTGAAATGCTGCCGCCTACGACATGCGTACCAAGTGTATGGAACAGCCAGATAATGACGTCACATGTATATTTACAAGTATTTTTAGCTCATACAATCACAATTTTTCTCAAGCAACATTTTATCGCACAAAATCATTGCAGATGTAGATATTTAAATTTGAAACGAACATATTTTGAACTTAATTATTTCGATGGTATTAAGGGTTAAATTCTAACAATACCGTTTAATTGTAATTGTAAAATATGATAATTTGTAAGATAAAACAATATAAGAATTGACAGTTTGAAAAACAACAACAAAAATCCGGTAAATTATGACAATAACGTTGTTTACTAAAAATTATTTGTGAGACAGTTTCATATTTTTCCCGTTTTAGTTTTAAAAAATCAAAATTGCATAATGATATGTTGGGCATTGGTTTAAGTAACTGTATCGATGCTTCATTTATCAAGGAAAATGTGACAGCATTAGTCAAACCAAATGAAAACTACATCGATTCATTGCAGGGTGTCCTTTATTTCGAATTTTCAAAGATTTTGTTCTTGTTTATTGTTTATACGGTATAAAAATCTTGATTGTTTTTTATTTGATAACATCATATTTTTAGCCAAAAAGAGGACATTTATGAAACAAAAGCTGCTGTTGTATTAAACACATGGTATTTGGTATTTCTATTGACAGTCGGGAATTCTGTCATATTATGAAGGTTTTTTTATAAAATATTCAAAAATTTGTTATTGTAAATTTTCTTAATATATCATAAACAATTAATAATAATAATAATATGACATTAGATGAAAAAATTTGCAAAACAAACAACTTAAGCCCACCATAGACATTCTATGTAAAGCCAAGTGAAAAACGAAAACTACATTAGGTAACATGTACCTTAGTGGAATGGATTTATTTCTTGTTTTTTAACTTCTTTTTGTTTTCAAAAAATCTTAATATTAACAAGATTTTTATACTGTTTACTAGTTTTATCAAATTGGTTTTCTAGTTTCTAGATTCTACCTTATTAAATCACATTAGTAACTTCACGTATTAGCCAAAAAATATGCATATGTGAAACAGAATCTGAAATTGTTTTAACACATGATATTTATTATTTTCATTAAAATTTTTTAATCGCTGTCATATCACTTACATTTATATGTATTTTTATTGATTTCATTAGTTGACATGATTAAATAAGGAAATTCGATACGCGAGCGTGATTGGCTGGTTAAAATCTAATTGGTATTTTTATTGACATGTTATACATCGTTATATGTATTTTGTAAGTATTAATTTCAGACATACGTGGATATTTGGAATGTTTAGTCATTTCAATAGTTATTGTATTTCATCACCATGTCAAAAACTTCAATTTGACATATCGACAAATAAATTCAAAATGCAATATTTTGAAATGGTTTATTTATTTGCGACTAATATTCATTCTATAAGTTTCATGTAAAGAATTTCAATATTACTTTTGCCATCAAGGAGCCTCGATGGCCTTGTGCTCTAAAGCGCTTGCTTATGTATCATAACGCTACTTACCACTTAGGTTCAAATCTTAGTCGAGCAGATTCTAGCATAAGAAAGTTTGTAAGACCGCTTGCCGAAAATCGTGGTTTTCTCTGGACAATCCGGTTTCCTACACAGTCATAGATCTGAACGCATTGATACAAGTTAAAGAATTTTAATTGGAGTGTAAAATACCTGCAAGCCAATCCAACCCTTTGCAATCAAAATTAAGAATCCAATCCAAACTAATCATTCATCAATTTGTAAATAAATTCAAATCTCCAAAAACAGATATTTCAATGTTTTTATTATTTGTTTTTTTTTCTTTTCGTGGTTTTGTGTATGTTTGTGTTTGATTTCATCATTGGTTCATGTTAAAAAATTAAAAATTTTGAAGAATGATTCGTAATTTTTTCTGAATCTTATTGTAAAAATGCATGTAAAAAAATATTACCTGGTTGATAAAAACATAAGTTGTATTACACTTGTACAATTTCTCAATGGTATTTTTTTTCTAACTTATGCTTATATCTCAAGAATATTGCAAGCATAGACTTAAATAAGTTTTTAAAAAGCTTATGTTCATCATCACCATAGTGTTGAAGTATGAAGTCACTGTATCTATATTGCTATTCTAATTTTACTTCGTAGAGTTTCATGTTGCTATCATTCCTAATTTTATTTTCATAAGTGGCGGTTGTAGCAACCAGCCCCACTTATCTTATTGAAACTTCATTCTGCCAGTTTTTACTTTGCTTTGTTATTGTGATTTGTTATGTTTGTGTATGAATAAGATAACCATAATAATAGGGAACGTTTGTCACCAAACATTCCAATTCTTAGAGGTTGTATATTTAAGTTTCACACTGAGTCAATCTTTTACATATACCAATAAATATTGATGCTTATGATATCCAAAACAAACATACCAATCTATGTCTTAGATAAAGACAATTTAGCCTCGGGTTAAAATAAGAAATCTATAGAAATTTCACCAACTCGTGTTACATATAAATTTATCATTTATCAAATTACAATTTGTCGATATTTTCTTGAATCACTGCCTATATCTTTATTACTTCGGTCATGCAATAGGACCATCAATACTAATTGGTCTGGCTTCAACACAATAGTGGGGATCTAATTAATCTGAAACACGTCTGATATGAAGAAATAAAACTTATCGTGTAATATTGAGTTTTATAGAGTCTTTACTATTTCTTTCCATATGTTTCCACATGATAGGCGTGAATTAGAAAGACCAAATGTCCCGGAAAAAATCATATTGCTTTACATCAGCGAGGTAACCTTGATCTAAACATTAATAAACAGTTGCCAAGTCTTTATAACATATATGCGTTACCCTTTATTTCATTCTGGACAATAGTAGTTTTCATTTTCCATGTTTTATATAACATTATAAAAGGTTAGAAGTCCATGCTTCCCTCGTAGTTTTATTATTGAAAAAGAACCTGTTCATTAATTTGATGCAATTGGACATTAGCAAACGCAACCAAACTTGAGTCAAAACCTTCCCAGTTTGAACGCGCACTTATTTCATACGCTATTTTGGTTCAAATTTTAAACAAATGCGATTCTTTTTCAAAGGTTACTTTAAGTAGACATATTCTATTTTTATTATAATAACAATTAATAAATAGTTTTGTATTTGCACATATATAAATTATCCATAATTTGTAAAAACTTATTTGAGATATTTGTTTTACTGAACCTTAATGGAAAAAGCGAAAAAACACTGATTTACAAAATGTTGAAAATTCGCTTAAGCATAAAATCAATAGCTTCTATTCTTGTATTCAAGAGAAATGGTCATTAAACATTGAAAAGAGTTAACAGATTTACATTTTACTAGTGAAATGTTACCAATTCACAATTACATAATTAAATTCAAACCAGTATATACTTCTTTTTAGGTAAAAAATAGACTTAATTCTTTAGTCTCCTGATTTTAATTGATAAATTGCATGTGATAATTAAATTGTTGCATGCACGGGCATCAGCACGTAATTAAAGACGATTGTAATCATTCTAACTGGCAACTATCGGTAATTAGTCACAACTTGAGTCTTGTGCAATTGCAATAACAATCTGTCACTCTATAGGCAAATCATAAATAATTCAGGAATTGGAACGTGATGAATTCGCGCCATTTTGTAACTAATGAACAATGCATGCTGGGATTATCTTCTAAGAAATCAACATCACACTGGTTATATTTCTTTTTTTTTGTTATAAATAATTTGTCTTTCTGTTTTTGAAAATTGGAGAAAATAAAGAAGAACGAACTTTGGATAAAAAAGCTAACGTCGATCTCTTAAATTTCATTTTATGTAATAAACGTCCGACATGCTTGTCTAGAAAATTATTTATTTTTGTTTATCCCCATTAGACAGTATATTTGAGCATACTTTTTAAAGAAGTGATATATACTTGTGACTCGGTCGATTCATCAATCACTTGAAAATCAATTTTAACTCCCCAGATAAAAGTACATGATTCAATAGTCAGATGACAGAATATATTAAGTCATGGGAAATTAATGGCGATTTTCCTCCTCAAGCATTTCTCTTTAATACTTAAGATTCCTATATTTGTCCCAATTTAACTAGACTTGACAGTCACATATCCCTTTTTATACGCATGTTTAACGATACGTTTTTCACTCCTAACATTGTGATCAGTTTTTTATATGATAAAGATGGGGTTGAGTGGAGTAATGGTGTTTTACGTCCCGGTTATGATTCTTTCACTTATATTGAGGTGGTCCGCTCATGGATACTGGAGAAAAGCCCGGATGATTCAATCAAGCTTCGACAGGCGATCTGAAAATCTTTCTTACACTAAGATCGATGGAACTGTGATCTGTAAGCGCAAATTTTATATCAATCGCCTATCGAGCCCCTAATTAAGGTTAAGTCGGTTACCGTCCTTTATTGTATATTTTGACGGCCCTTTATTGTATATTTTGACAAGAAAGTTAGAATAAACCATTATCCATATGGAGGTAATCATTCATCAAATCCACTGTTTTAATGTCTCATTGATTCATTGTTAACCAAAAGAAACTCTATAAAATATCACCTATTCGTCCGAAAGAGTTTGCTATGAGAAGAAAATATTAAAAGTTTCAGCATATGAATTTTTTAATGAACATTGCATTGCAGTATCTCTAAAACGAGTCTAGTTATTTTAAACACAGCAAAAATAACAGTGTCATTTAAGTCTCACAAAGGGATGGTAAAATACATTACTTTTTTCCCTTATAACCTTGTTACCTAAAATGGCTGATGCACCTATCTTACAAAATTGTTAATTGTCAATCCTTGGCATACTTTGTCCCAAAATAATTAACTAACATGTGACTTGATGTATCAGTCATTCGTTAATCAAAATAAACCTTCCCTGAAAAGCAGATGATTTGGTAACACATAATAAATAAGATCACAAGCAGTGAATGATTCACAATTGATGATGTAGTTTCTAGTATATATGACGACCTTAAATTTCCAATTTTTAGCTACAAAAATAATGTGTTTAGAAACCGCGATAAATGAAATCATAAAAAACATTCATGATTTGACGTAACTTGCGGAAAATGTCTATTACCTGATGTAAAATTTCGGCGAACATTTTGATATTCGGGTACGTAAACGAGTATTCTGAGATCCTGTATTCAACAAAATAACCTGAGGGATTACAATAGGTGAAACTTTGGCTTTGTTGTTATTCAGATTTTATTTCTCTCTACCCTATTGTCAATAAAATAACCGTTTTGGATTACACTAGAAGACAGTTTCGGTTAGTAATTTTTTCTATCCCTTACTCCCCTTGTCTATAAAATGACCGATTAGTCGTTAGAGTTTTTGCCTCTGGAATCAATTCAACTTGGTAAATTCACTAAAATAACATATTGTATACAGGAATAGAAAGTTAAGGGCATATAAATATCGTATAACTCTTCTATAAAAAAAACTTTCGTTGATACTGGCCAGACTGGTACATTGTATGAAGTAGAGCCTTGCTTATCTGAAAAATATTACAAATGATGGCTGCCCTATTTCTTACAGAATGTGAATAGTCCTACATTGTAGAAAGTGTATACTTTTGATGTTCCAAATGTCGATCTATCTCATTTACCTTTTCTTTGATAAACAACGTGGAATAATCGGTAATGATACAAATAATGTTTTCAAATATCAAAGACAGTATAATTATAAAGCATAAACTACAAGTCATTTAATTTAACAATTTATACGAGTAATTTTGTGTCTATTCTTTTCATACACTATTACTAAGTATGTGTTGTTTTTAACTTTTTATTGTTGCGATCTTCGATAGTGTTTCATTTGATTTTATATTTCTACTCGGATTGATTGAATATTATATAGATATTATCATTTTTACAAAGTTATGTGGATATATGATGTTATGCTTTTATTTTTACAAAAGTAGACAATATTCTTAGCCGTTGTTCAGATAATGTTTGTTCTATTCTCTATTTTGTGTGTTGTGTGAAATTGAACCTTTAATGTCTGAAGATTAAGATAATTATAGCTGCCAATTATTTCAGATATCTTTCTGAAATGAGAATAGATCTACATGGTAGAAAATTAAAAAAACTAGTATTTATGGTTTACGTACAGTTTTTATTTTAAAGCTTGATCTGTCTTACTTTCTTTCATAAACAATGTTACATTATCGGTTATGACACAGATCATTCAAATATCAAAGGAAGTATGATTATAAAGGATAAAATACAAGTTATTTAATTTAACAATTTATATGTGTAATTTTTATTTTGTCTCTTTGTATCTTCTATATACATGTTTTTATTTCCAACTTTTTAATGTTGCTATCTTGGGTATTGTTTGATTTAATATTTCTGCTCCGTTTGATCGATCAGTAATCATATAGACGTTATCAATTATCTCCAAGTTATGTTGTCTGCCCCAAGACTTAAAAGTAGGTAATGACTGTTCTTTCGGCAAGCACTCGGAATTACGAAATGAGAGTCACGTTTCTTTCGGATGGGAACTTAAAATAAACGAGATACCGTGTCTTGGTAGATTTTGAACGATAAAGAACCATGCTGTATAATGACATCAGCGCAACGCACTGGCAAAATTTCTACACCTTCGCCTTTTGCTGGCGACGTCTTGATATAAGTGAAATATTCTTGACTGGACAGATAACCACCATTACTCAACTCCAAGTTATGTGGACTTTTTATGTTATTTTTTATCGTTGCAAGTTTTTTTTCAGATATTAATATTGATATATCCCTCTCCTATTGTATATTGTCTGAAACCGAGCCTTGCATATCTGAAATTTAAGAACATGATAATTGCCTAATTTCTCTTGCATAAATGTGAATAGTACTGCAGTGTAGAAACTGCATATAAATATACAGATTTTTATGAACAACAGTTATTTAAATGTTCCAAATATCAACAAGTCTTAACTTTTCTTCTATTTGCCTATTACAGACAACTTTTTTTCGATTGTTTGGTCTCTTTGATACACAATGTGTTATTATTGGTAATAATACCAAACATGTTTTCGGATATCAAGGGAAGAATTATTATAAAGCATAAACTACAAGTCATTTAGTGTAACAATTTATGAGTAATTTTGTGTTTTCTCTTTATTTACTAGTTAGTCTACTAAGTATGTGTTTTCTATTTTTAACTTTTTATTGTTGTTATTTCAGATACATGTTGGATTTTATATTGATATTTCTACTCGGTTTGATTGAACAGTTATTGTATAAAAGTTATCATTTATCTGTTTGTTATGCGCCAATATTTGATTTTTTATTATACTGGAAATAAATAAAGATAAAAATTGTTTGAAATCTACAATCACGTGATAGCTGCTAAGGTCCAATCAGTTGATCACTCACCATTTGCTGCATTCGTGTTCAATCTTGATTTGAATCTGTCGAGCATTTATTCGTTTCTGAGACACGTGATATATATAAAAACTGTTTTTGTCAATGAAATGATTGAATTTAAATCGGCATCTTGGGAATTTTTATTTTTAATTGTTAAACAAATTAAATCATTGTCTTCATAATATATTTAAATGTTTTATTTATCAAATTCTGTTTTGTCTCTAGGGATAGTTCGTCGGTGATAAAATATTTGATGAAAACTATTAAACTTCAATAAAAGTGGCAGTTGATATGCTGCATGTCTAGAAATATATAAACATTTTATGAGCAATATATCAAAGCGTTTGTTAATTCACTAATTCAATTTTCAATAAAATTAAATAAGATACTTTGATACACTATGAAAAACTACATGCAGTAGTTTACTGCCTTATATTATTAGTAATAATGGACTGTTGTATTTGTCGCAGGAGCAATGAATTATTTAAATATTCAAACCGAAAATTTGTCTTTAATATCAGTAGATATTACATATATTACATCACTAGACTTCCGTTTCGGTATTAGGAATACTATTCCTCATCAGTAGTGCCTTGACCAAAATTGTGAAACCAATTTTTTTTTTACAAAATATTAAAAGTACTGTACTTAACTGAATATAGCTAAGGAAATACTTTGCTTAAATGACTAACAGAGTGCAGATGCCTTTTTACCGTTTAAACGTCGGTTTCACCACAATTTAAAACGACTTTCATTCGCAAACATGTGTATTATCCAATAGAGTTGGTATTTGTGTTTCCCTTTTTAAAAAAGATCGTTTTATTTATATACAGTCTTTTCAAAGAAATAGTTGGTTGGATGTTTGGTTGTAATATTTTATAACGCCGCATCACTAATTTGTCAGCAATTCGCGACGAGAGCACGCTTATCTATCGCTTAATATTAATGAAAGAACAAATCCATGCATGCGTGAGTTGTGCAAGTGCGTTTAAATTGTCTACTTTGTTTACTGACGCGCACTTAGTGTGGCATTAAGGTTTTAAGTTACTGTGTCAGTATGTTGGAAACAACCACCCCAATCACATTATAACAATACCATGTGACCAGTCGAGCGAAAGGGTTTCTCAAATTTTAATGTCTTATGTATGACCCCGAAGGGGTTCAAATCCACGACCTCCTACTCCTGAGGAAGAGGCAGATATCTCGAGGCAGATATCCTATCGCTGAGCAAACGAGGCGGTCCGTCAAAGTGAGGTGGTTTGAATCCAAAATGAAGCCAAGCATTTTGAAAATAACCATAGGTATATATAGCTTCATGTCATCAACGCAACAAGAACCTATTAGAAGAAAACTCTTAAGTCAGCACTATGTTTGAATAAACTACTCTATAAACCTTCAATACTGGTGTTAAAAATCTGAAGCAAATTGAATCGGTTCCCATGGGAACTTAAAAGATTATTCGATAGTGATTGGTCTTCAGGGGGTCACCTTAACTACTTTTTATTGTGATCTAATTTGATGTCACTGTCTTTACCATGGCTACTTGTCAACAGAATTTACAACATTATAATTATCCAGAAAGTGAAATGATTAAGGTTGATGGATAGTGACATATTCAATTTGGATAGGTACCGGATGACTATAAATTAACACTACGGAGTAATTTATCATTGTTCCGGAATCTAGAATAGAAAGTTTAATTACTTCTGTACAATCACATAAAATAATTATGGAAAAATTCACACTTTGAACAAAAATGAGTTAAGTTCTTAGCGTACTTTATATTGCTAAGGAGAGCAATATGTGTTCTTTAACCAAACACAAAATACCGATCACAATCTCAAAAGCAATATAAAAACTTTGATTAAATCTAAATATACTGACATGGTTTGCAATTTACAATTTGTTGCAATGAAAAATTTCCTAAATTGTCTACTCAACGCAAAAATAACACGAAAAAAAAACGAAATAAGAAAACAAGACGAGATAGATAAAATAAACTCATATCAAAAATATCTTTTTATAATACATTTGAAAGTTATATCCTATAATAAAACACAAGTTACACGTAAAGAGACTCTGGTATCTGAAAATATCAAAATACCTAGAAACTATTGGTTGGTTTTTATTATCAACATATTAGTTATAAACTATGTTTTTTTTTAAAACTCGGGTTCCAATATGTAAGATAAAATTAAAGAAATATTTTATATCTCAACACTTTTGCGTTTTATTTACTATGCATCGCCAATTTAACTAGAATGAGTTTGGTTTGAGTGGAGTTGAGTAATGGTGTTCAACGCTCCAATAAAGATTCTAACACACTGTTAGTTCTTTGTTGGTGAAGGAAACCGGAGTGACTTGATAAAAACCACCCTTCTCCGGAACGCAAACTAATAAACCTGCTAATATTATGATCTAAACTTAAATTAACCTAAGTAGCAAGAGGCACTGTTTTTCGTAGTTGATGTCCTATCATTTTTATCCATATTATGTTGACTGCAGAAAATTGTCCTGTCGAAGAAGAAAGCGAAATCTTTACATAAAATAAGCATGTGTGTGTGTCGATGAATAAAATACCACTGCAAAGTACAATATATTCCATGACATGTTAATACAACTAGCAATGATGTCTCCAAACGAATATGACGGTTCATCTAGTTTATTAATTAAAAAGTATTCCTTTCAAGTGTTATTAATATTCTCTTTATTATCTCTGCTATATTTCTAACACGCATATGTCTCTCTGAGTTTTTACCGCGACCGTGTTAATTACACCATAAAGGCTTTGAGCAAGAAAAACGACTGCAATAAAGAAACAAGATTTAGCAGTGTAATAGAAGCATGTTATTTATTTTATTAAATCAAAGCTTGTTTTGAGATATGAACACAGGCATGATAACCTGACCAACCTTGTCCTGTCACGATAACGCTAAAATATCCGATTATACATGTCAATATAGTCATAATATACTTATCTTTCCAAGCAAATGATCCTGTATTTTATTTGCCTGGCAGAGTCTAAAACATTGGTACGGATATCGCATTAGAGTATAATAATCCGGTATCAAAACCGTTCATTTTTACTATATTTTTATGATTCAATTAATTAGAAAGTCTGCAGATACAGTATATTTTGATCTAGATTATAGCTTTATTAATTAGAATCGTTTTATATGATGGTGTATTAAAATGGATTTTAGAAAGATGAGGAAATGAAGGAATTCTATATGAGTGACAAGCACGAAAGGAGAATTTGATAAATTTAATATGACATTATCAGTAAAACAATAAAATATTTTGTGACAGTTGTCATGCTGCATGATATTTCTGAATGTGGTGTTGATTCCATCATAACTTTAAATGATTGGCAACAGTTTCTTGTGCAAATTTTAATGTCAGATTGACATTACTGGGCTATGTGGCAAACGTGATGATTTCAATTTTTATTTTTCATAATAACTCATGCTTTTCCTACATATAGTATATTTGCTTCATATTTAATACGCTAGGTAGAGCTTGTTCCCATTTAAAAAGCATTATACGACAAAGCAAGGTTCTTGCAAATACATTTTTGCTTGCCTAGGTTTGCTGGTGGCTGGTGCCCCGAGGATATCACAAACTCAGTAGGCAATAATTTCGTATTATTGTCAGAAATATACTATAATTGTCTAAATTTCCTGCAAGTTAAAATTTGAAATTTCTCAAAAACTAAGGTATACTCCCTCATGCAAAGTGTTTCCTTAGCTTAATTTGGTAAAATATATTTTGGTCCTTTGGGTAGCTTTTCAACATCTTCAAAAAAATTTTGGTTTCATAATTTTGGTCCAAGCACTACTGATGAGGAATTGTATTCCGAAACGGCCGTCTAGTGCTGTAAAATTATAGTGGTATAATATGTAGTTTATGAAGGATCTCAAACAGTTTTGGTGTCCCTAAGTTACATGTTATTTTCGTTCTCGGGTTTGTTTACACATATTTCGGGTGTAGCTAACTAGATGCTTACTCTCGTGGAACACATGTCTTCATCTTCCTTGTGGGAATTCATTTATGTAACCTAATCTACCAGCTTTCAACCATTGCTTTGCTTTTTGGATCAAGAATCAAATACGGAACAGCAAATTTTAGATTATTTTGTTTTTTTTAATCATTGCGTTGGTCTTTTTAGGTTCATTAAACAAATTGTAACAAAAATAAAACCTACATGAGATAATTTGACAAGTAGGTTAAAAAGAAATAAAAAAATAACAAAAATATAATACTTATTAACATAAACAGAGTGGCAACACATACACAAATATCTGACAACGCGGGATTTTGAACTAGGCGTTGAAAGCCGTTGTGGTCCATAAGCCGGTGTTTGGCGTCGGAGACCCACATTTAATATAGGCGCTTCCAATGTAATTTTGTGCAAGTAATATAACTTTTGTCAACATGCTATTCCTGTTATTTGCATTTTATTACATCTCATACCGGTGTTACACGGTAACTATGCGGTAACTATGCGTTGAATTGAGACATTGCGACATCCTGTTATCGCATCAGTTTATTTACTTTTGATTGGTTGAGATTGCGGACACATGCATGAACAGCGTAAAACTATTTTGTTTATTTGTGATACCAAGTTTGTATAAACAGTATAATGTGATATCGATTCAGTTTTTTAACCTTGTTGAACCACGCATGTGATATGCATCGTCTCCGAAAATCGAGACATTGATACAGCAAAGAGCCATACAGACAATAGAGATAGTCTGTACCGTCCAGCGAGACACATTTCACTTAAAATAGCAACGTCTCTTATAACTGTGTATTAACAAATAAACAGATGCTAATTTTTAAACACTTTTACTGAACTACAAGATCGTAGTTCTTTGTAGATGTTTTGAAAATGGCAATGGACCATGTATATGTGTCAAATTGTCGATCATTATTTTAGGATGGCAACACTCTACCTCTTTTAGTGCATTTGTTTTAAATTCTAGCCCAAACTACATTTAGTTATACCATTTAAGAGTCTTTTGTTAAATAATTTCTAGAGAGATTTGTAATATACAACGCTAAGAGGATTTCACTCTATTAAAAGATTTCTTAAACACATTAGAGAGTTGTACCAGGAAGGTTAAAGGCAATGGCAACTGGAATTTGCTTTTTGTCTTTATGGAAAAAATAGCCGTCATCCAAGTATTAAACAAACGTTTTACTCATGTGAATAAACTGTACAATAAATACCTTTGTCAAATTAACTGTTTACAATGAATATCTGTTCTTTGCATTAAAATCTTTCGCCCACTGTAAATATGCCAGAAGCCAAACTGTTTCTTATAAAATGGTGGCACAAGCGAAGATTAACGTTCTTGTTCCTTGTTTTGTTATCAAATGTTTTTGGTTTTTTTTATTGTCTCCATTGCTAATTAGCCATATCTATCTAACTAATACATAACACATTACATTGCATTAGCAATTCGTTTTTAATGGAAAAAGAAACCTATTAGTGTTTTCCTTGCAAAAGAAAATATAATAAATAATGGATACTGAGAAGTCATATGCGTGAAAAGGACAAAAATATTTAAAAGATTACGTCCCTGGGTGGGCTCGAACCACCAACCTTTCGGTTAACAGCCGAACGCGCTAACCGATTGCGCCACAGAGACATATGTTCAAATTGTTAAAATTAAATGAAAATTCTCTAAAAGAAATACAAAGTAGGCGTTTTCTCTCGTTCATATTTATATATAATCGACCATATATTGTTTACAAATGAATCTATATGTATATAGGTAAACAACTTTGACCTTTCCGCTTGACCTTTGATTTAAATATTCATTGTGGACAGGTAAATTTAAGTAATAGGGATCACGCGTGTATATTTCGTCTACCTGATGTGAACACTAATCATGGGCAATGTGTATATATATTAACTGCAAATCTTAACGCTACCTGTGTATTGGGTGGACCCTCCGATATGAATATTCCTAATGAAAGGTCAAGCGGACAGGTCAATGTTGTTTACCTATACATGTGGCACGTGTTTGATGCATCTATCATAAAAATCTCAAAATTAACACGTGGCACCTGCATTGAAAGAAAAGTGTTCTTACCTATAAATGTCGTTTTCTTAATACTGTCTCAATAACTTTTGAATCATTTTATGCTAACAATGTGTTATAGTGTTTAATATCATTTTTCTTTAACAAAATTTAAGGCGGAATTAAAGTAGGAAATATTTTCATATATAAAAATATGTTTGAATTTTAGTGTCGCTAGATATGTTACTTAGGAAAATAAAACATTGTTTTCATTTTTTATTATCTTTCAAATTATACATGTTTATAACCATAATCATTTCCTCCGAAGCAAAATATTTTATGTTTATTCATAATTGCAAAATTGCAAAGATTTTTTTTTCAAAAAAGATTACAAAGTTATGTTATCTTATCATTAAATAACTGCTGTTTCCTACTTTGATTCCCCTTAAATGATTTTTGTGCACGAATAAAGATGTCACAATATTACTAATAAGTATGATGTCCCTGTATAAAAATGACCCTGGTTATATTTGACATTTAATCGTCTAAAGTTCCTTTTATTCTCTATTAATTTTGACTGCACACCTTGCGGGTGAAGCTAGCTAAACGGCAGGTGCTTACCCTTCCAAAACACATGATCTCACGTCCCTGGTGGAGGTTCACGTGTTTAACCTTTAAAGTGTCAACTTTCCTTTGGGGTTGTGATTTGGACATGGATGGGTATATTTGTTTTTATTCAAACCGTTTTCATACAGTTGCTATGCGACAAATTGAGACATTTTATCACACTTTGGGTTTTATATTACCAATACCAAGTTGGTATAAACTGTATTTTGTGATATTGATTCATAGTTTTACCTTGTTGAAACATGCATGTGATTTACACCGTCTCCAATAAATCGAGACATTCACACAGGAAAGGAACAATACAGACAACAGCGATAGTCTATACCGTCCACCGAGACTAATTTCATTTAAAATTCCCAACTTCTCTTGTTAACAAAATGAAAATAACCTGATTTCTAACACTTTTTAACTGCATGTTTGTAATTTTCTGTTTTTCTTCTTTGTATTTTTTGGAAATGTCGCTGAAGACTGTAAATCTTGTCTATATATATATAGTTATATAATTATAAATTATATAATTTTAGAGTCTTTTTAATCATTTCTTGAGAAAGTAATAAAATGCGTTAAGACGATTTCGTAGAAGCACTATAATATTAGAAGGAAATTAGAGATTTGTACCAGGACGGTTAAAACCAAATAGCAATAAGAGTTGCTTTTTGTCTTTATGCCAAAAATAGCTGTTGTCAAAGTATTTTGTAATAAATACAAGGATTGCTTTTAAAATAAAGTCCTTTTGCCCTTTGTGGTTTGAGGAAAGAATCGTTTAAATAACGAAAATAAACTACGAGCGTATATAATGAATAGCTGGGTCTATTGACTAAAACATTCATTCAATAATGGAGTCATCCCATATTTGGTAACAGTGAATATAAAGTTCTTTTTTAATTATCCACTCAAAGTCAATGTGCAAAAAACTAATCTGTTTCTTAGATCATAGTGACAAACACAAAGACCACCGTTGCTGGTACTTTTTTTGGGGGGAATGTCCTTTGTTATTGTGGTCAATGCTAATTTGCCATATCTATCTAAATTTGTATATAACTATATAATTCACGCGTTAAAAATTTGTTTCCAATCGACAAAATAAATTGCTCATCCTTGTAATGACAAATTATAAAACAAATAATGGATATGTAGAAGTCATATTCATGGAAAGGACTGTTTTAAGACAAAAGACTAAAAAATTACGTCCCTGGGTGGGCTCGAACCACCAACCTTTCGGTTAACAGCCGAACGCGCTAACCGATTGCGCCACAGAGACATATGTCTATAACTATTCAGATGAAATGAAATTTCTCAGATAGAAATCTAAAGTAGGCTTTTTGTCTCGTTCATATTTAAATATAATCGACCATATATTATTTAGAATAAATTTATATGTATACATATACCACATGTTAATTTTTGAATACATTATTCATAAGAAAATTTAGATTTTAAAATATTACGAAATTTCTTTTCTACTGATTCTTACTTTAACCTCTTTAAATCTTTGCCTCTTTCACGAAAAAAGTTATCGATATTGTTGAAAAGAATGATGCCTCTGTATAAAAAAAACCCTGGATATATTTTGACGTTCCATAGTTCCATGTTCCTTTTATTCTCAATTTATTTGATGCCCAGTTGGCGGATGTAGCTAGCTAAACAGGATATTCTTACCCTTCCAGAACACCAAGCTTCGGGTCCCTGATGGAAATTCAAGTGTTGAACCTAAATTGCCACCTTCAAAGTTTTTGCTTTGCTCTGGGATTGTGATCTTGACATGGTTGGTATGTTTGTTTTTCATTCCAACCAATTATACACGGTTGCTAGAGGACATATTGAGACATTGTATCACATTGTGGCATCTTGTCCACGTATCAGTTAAGTTCAGTTTGATTGGTTGAAACTTTTTACACGTGCATGATTGACAGCGGAGTATATCTGCTGGGGTTTTATATAAGCAATACCAGGTTGGTATAAACGTTATTTTGTGATATTGATTCAGTTTTAAACATTGTTGAAACATGCATGTGATTTACAATGTCTCCGATAAATAGAGACATTCACACAGGAAAAAAAGCAATACAGACAATTGACGTAGTCTGTACCGTCCATCGAGACACATATATGTGATTGTATCAAGTAGAAATCGGTCAAAATCTCCACGTCAACATTTTCAGTATTGTGACGTAACAGTTGAAAGAACGACGTCATCATTATACCGCGATCATTGCCGTGAAAACAGGTACCTGTGCGCCTTTATCAACAACACAGTGCTCAACATGGAGACAGATATTTTATAGAACAAGCAAATGAATGCATTTATACTGCATGTGACTGGAAAATTGTACTTCACTTAAGGTCCCTATATTGTTAGAATTTCCGATATTTTTTGCAAATTCAAGTAGTTTTGCACGCATTTACAATTGGATGATACGTAAATAGCTACGTCATAAATGACATCATAACTTTGGTATTCGTTAGAATTTTTAAGTAAAATTTTGTAAAAAGATAGAGAATGAATTTTTATACATTTTAAAGACAAAAAATATTTTTGTGACAATTTGAGATTTTAACCAATTTCTACTTGATACAATCACATATGTCATTTAAAATATCATCTTCGCTTGTAAAGAAAGTATGCTGATTTTAAACGTTTTTTACTACAAGATTGTAAAGTTTTGAATTGTTTCATATTTGGAAATGCCACCGAATGCTGTAAATCTCTCAAATTGTTCTTGTTGATTTAAGGATGGGTGGATGGTAAATAGACATAGTTCCTCTTTTAGTACAGTTGTTTTAAATTGTATACCTAACTAAACTATTTCACTATATTAAAAAGAAATCAGTTTGCATCTTTTGAACACATCAGAGATTTTTACCAGAAATAAAAAACAAAGACCAATGGGAAGATGTTTTTGTCTTCATGCCAAAAATGGCTGTCATTAAAATATTTTGAAATAGATACTACGTTTGATTTCAAACAAAAAAATTTTTGGTTGAGTATAGAAACGTTTTACTCATGTGAATAAACTTTAAAATGAATACCTTGGTTAATTTAACTATACATTAAATAACAGGGACAATTAACTCAATAATGAAGTCATTCCAGCATTTGTTAACAGTGAACATCTGGGGTTTTTGTCTGAACTTTTTTTTCATTAAAATCTTCAGCGCACAGTGAATGTGCAAAAAGCTAAACTGTTTCTTATAAAATGGTAAGACAATGATTAACTTTCTTGGTCTTTGTTTTGTGATGAAATGTTTTTAGTTTTTTAAATTGTGGTCATTGCTAATTAGCCACATCGATACCTACATTTGATTATAACTAGAAATGTATGTATTAGTAATTCGTTTTCAATGGAAAAAGGTAACTACGTGTTCTTCCTTGCAATGGAAAGTATCAAATAATAATAGATACTGTATAGGCAAACAAACATTGACCTGTCCGCTTGACCTTTCATTAGGAATATTCACATAGAAAGATCCACCCAATACATGGATAGTGTTAAGATCCAAGTTAATACATACACAGTGTACTAGTGTACTCTTTGAGGTGAGTATATTTCGTGATGTATACAGAATAAACACCTGTGTTCCCTATACACAGCTGTACTTGGTCCGTGATAAATATTTAAATGAAAGGTCAAGCGGACAGGTCAAAGTTGTTTGCCTATAAATGAATGTATAAAATATAAAATGTTGTTTTAGGGTAAAAATATTAAAAGATATTACGTCCCTGGGTGGGCTCGAACCACCAACCTTTCGGTTAACAGCCGAACGCGCTAACCGATTGCGCCACAGAGACATATGTTTATAAATGTTAAAATGAAATAAAAATTCTCAGATAAAAATCGAATGTATACCTTTTGTCTCGATAATATTAACAAATAATCGACCATATATTGTTTAGAATAAATTTATATGATTGTATATCAATGTCACATGTTATTGTTAATTTATCATAAAAATCGAAAAAGTAACGCACGACACCTGCATTGAAATAAAAGTGTTTTACCTATGAATGCCTATTTTGTTATACTGTTTTCCATAACTTATAAGTCAAAATTAGAATTTCTTCTGATAACATAGGCCGATTTTGTTTTAAACTTTGCTTGTTTGGATCAATAAAGATAATAGATGATTTGATGGTTTTCCTCTAGACGAAGGTAAAAAATAAAAACTTGCTTATTATAAAATGAATAATAGTAGGGTGCAGCTACAAGAAAAAGTTCCTGTTATTTTTACCCTGTCGTTGATAGCCTTAGAATATGAAATATCACTCCAGAGTAACGCCTTTTAGAAGGCAAATAAATCGTAGAAGACCTCAGCCATCAATTGCCAAATCATCCTAAAACTTCATATTACTTTAGAATTAAAGGTCTCATGCACTAGACTTATCTTGTGCCTATTTATTTTAAATATTGTTTACTTTTTTGTGCAAAAACTGTTTTGCCGTGAAGGACATATTGATTATTAATATGCATAATTTTAAAGATTTTTCAAAAATGATTTCAAAGTTATATTTCCTATCATTAAGTAACATAACCTTAAATCTTTAAATTCAAAAATAGTTTTATATATGAAAACAATACGGAATTTCTTTCTCTGCTGATTCCTGCGTTACCCCACACAACTTCACCACTACATAGCAGTGCGGTTTCAAAACAGTCTTTATTAATTAAAATGGTAATTCTAAAGTACTAGAACACACTTTTACCTTTACATAGCTATGTAGCAAGAAAGTCTTTTTTTGCAAAATTATAGTTCATATCCAAATCACTATCCAAAAAGCAAAGTTAATCTTAGAAAAGTGACAACAATTTTAAACGCGTTAATTTGTTTGAGACTTTAGCCAGTGTTCTACTTCAGACTCAGGATTCGGTTCACTGAATTTTCCGCCACCTAGCTTAAGCAAGATAAATTGTTTATTTTATGAGAAAAATGTTGCTCAAATGTGTATGTTTGAAACTTCCTCGCTCAAACGTCCTTATTTTTCCGCTCTTTTTTCCTATGCTTTCGCTCAAATGTCCAACGCCGGAATTCCCAAGAAAGTAAAACCAGGCTCTTCGGAAGGGTAAGCATCTCCTGTCTAGCTATCTACACCCTCAACATGCGAAATCAAAAACAAAACAAAATCCATGCCTACGTCGATACACGTTGTAAGATAATGTCACTCCCAAATATTATAAAATTTTAACAATTTATTGTATAATAAATACGTTTATATAGATAAAAATATACTTCCTTACGCAACTATTGAATAATAGGAAACGGTTTCAATGATAGATATTAATATGATCAATTACCCTGGATATATTTGACGTCCAAACGTTCCATGTTGCTTTTATTCTCAATTTTGATAACACACTTGGCAGATGTGGTTAGATAAACAAGAGGTGTTAATCCTTCCGTAGCACACGGTTTTAATAGTTTTATACTGTTGGATGTTCATGTGTTAAACTTATTCAGCCTGTTTTCAATTTTTTCCTTTTGGGATTATGATTTGGACATTAATTGGTATGATTGTTTTTATTTTCACAAATTAGAATTATTTGGTATTGGGATCATATAATCCAACCTATTAATCAATTTCATGTAAAAGTTATATATGGGGAAACATAAACTTGAGTTTTTAAATAATATTTTTCCTGAGATTTTAGCACAAGTAGGATTATAATTCACTTTGACCAATTTGACACAAGGGATTCATTTATGCGACTACAATGAATATTCCCAATGTTTTATTGATAATTTTGTTTTCAATTTTTTTACCGTCCACTTTAATTCAAATGCTAAAAATTTTCATTTTTATCTGCTGTTGGATGTTTTTTTTTACAAGCAAAATTGTTAACTTCGTGATGAAGAAGCAATTTGCCTTGTCTCGACTTTTTTTTTGATGTTTCAATTTATACTTGTTTCTGACATTTGGCAAGAAATGTTTTCACCCGTGCAAATCAAGAATTTTCATATTGGCAGATTTTTAAACGTTTACAAAAAAACAGTTAATATGGTAAATAAAAGATTATAAACTCTGCATTAAGATCAAATAATTAAAATGCAAATAGAAAGGACCTTATAAAAACTTTAAAAAATATAGTATATTCTAATCATAAAAGTAGTCGGATACATCTTATAAGCAAAAATGCAATCGTCCCTGGGTGGGCTCGAACCACCAACCTTTCGGTTAACAGCCGAACGCGCTAACCGATTGCGCCACAGAGACATATGTCTATATTTGTTAAGATGAAATGAAATTTCTCAGATAGAAATCTAAAGTAGGCATTTTGTCTCGTTCATATTTAAATATAATCGACCATATGTTATTTAGAATAAATTTATATGTATACATATACCACATGTTAATGTTTGAATACATTATTCATAAGAAATTTTAGATTTTAAAATATTACGGAATTTCTTTTCTACTGATTCTTACTTTAGCCTCTTTAAATCTTTGCTTCTTTGCACAAATAAAGATATCACAATATTGTTGAAAAGAATGATGCCTCTGTATAAAAAAAAAACCCTGGATATATTTTGACGTTCCATAGTTCCATGTTCCTTTTAGTCTCAATTTATTTGATGCCCAGTTGGCGGATGTAGCTAGCTAAACAGGATATTCTTACCCTTCCAGAACACCAAGCTTCGGGTCCCTGATGGAAATTCAAGTGTTGAACCTAAATTGCCACCTTTAAAGTTTTTGCTTTGATCTGGGATTGTGATCTTGACATGGTTGGTATGTTTGTTTTTCATTCCAACCAATTATACACGGTTGCTAGAGGACATATTGAGACATTGTATCACATTGTGGCATCTTGTCCACGTATCAGTTAAGTTCAATTTGATTGGTTGAAACTTTTTACACGTGCATGATTGACAGCGGAGTATATCTGCTGGGGTTTTATATAAGCAATACCAGGTTGGTATAAACGTTATTTTGTGATATTGATTTAGTTTTAAACATTGTTGAAACATGCATGTGATTTACATTGTCTCCGATAAATGGAGACATTCACACAGGAAAAAAAGCAATAGAGACAATTGACGTAGTCTGTACCGTCCATCGAGACACATACATGTCATTTAAAATATCATCTTCGCTTGTAAAGAAAGTATGCTGATTTTAAACGTTTTTTACTACAAGATTGTAAAGTTTTGAATTGTTTCATATTTGGAAATGCCACCGAATGCTGTAAATCTCTCAAATTGTTCTTGTTGATTTAAGGATGGGTGGATGGTAAATAGACATAGTTCCTCTTTTAGTACAGTTGTTTTAAATTGTATACCTAACTAAACTATTTCACTATATTAAAAAGAATTTAGTTTGCATCTTTTGAACACATCAGAGATTTTTACAAGGAAGCTTAAAAGAAAAGAACAATGGGAAGATGTTTTTATCTTCATGCCAAAAATGGCTATCATTAAAATATTTTGAAATAGATACTACGCTTGATTTCAAACAAAAATTTTTTTTTTTTTGGTTAGAGTATAGAAACGTTTTACTCATGTGAATAAACTTTAAAATGAATACCTTGGTTAATTTAACTATACATTAAATAACAGGGACAATTAACTCAATAATGAAGTCATTCCAGCATTTGTTAACAGTGAACATCTGGGGTTTTTGTCTGAACTTTTTTTTCATTAAAATCTTCAGCGCACAGTGAATGTGCAAAAAGCTAAACTGTTTCTTATAAAATGGTAAAACAATGATTAACTTTCTTGGTCCTTGTTTTGTGATGAAATGATTTTGGTTTTTTAAATTGTGGTCATTGCTAATTAGCCACATCGATACCTACATTTGATTATAACTAGAAATGTGTGTATTAGTAATTCGTTTTCAATGGAAAAGGTAACTACGTGTTCTTCCTTGCAATGGAAAGTATCAAATGATAATAGATACTGTATAGGCAAACAAACATTGACCTGTCCGCTTGACCTTTCATTAGGAATATTCACATAGAAAGATCCACCCAATACATGGATAGTGTTAAGATCCAAGTTAATACATACACAGTGTACTAGTGTACTCTTTGAGGTGAGTATATCTCGTGATGTATACAGAATACACAACTGTGTTCCCTATACATAGATGTACTTGGTCCGTGATAAATATTTAAATGAAAGGTCAAGCGGACAGGTCAAAGTTGTTTGCCTATAAATGAATGTATAAAATATAAAGTGTTGTTTTAGGGTAAAAATATTAAAAGATATTACGTCCCTGGGTGGGCTCGAACCACCAACCTTTCGGTTAACAGCCGAACGCGCTAACCGATTGCGCCACAGAGACATATGTTTATAAATGTTAAGATGAAATAAAAATTCTCTGATAAAAATCGAATGTATACCTTTTGTCTCGATAATATTAACAAATAATCGACCATATATTGTTTAGAATAAATTTATATGATTGTATATCAATGTCACATGTTATTGTTAATTTATCATAAAAATCGAAAAAGTAACGCACGACACCTGCATTGAAATAAAAGTGTTTTACCTATGAATGCCTATTTTGTTATACTGTTTTCCATAACTTATAAGTCAAAATTAGAATTTCTTCTGATAACATAGGCCGATTTTGTTTTAGTTTTAAACTTTGCTTGTTTGGATCAATAAAGATAATAGATGATTTGATGGTTTTCCTCTAGACGAAGGTAAAAAATAAAAACTGATTATAAAATGAAAAATAGTAGGGTGCAGCTACAAGAAAAAGTTCCTGTTATTTTTACCCTGTCGTTGATAGTCTTAGAATATGAAATATCACGCCCGAGTAACGCCTTTTAGAAGGCAAATAAATCGTAGAAGACCTCAGTCATCAATTGTCAAATCATCCTAAAACTTCATATTACTTTAGAATTAAAGGTCTCATGCACTAGACTGATCTTGTGCCTATTTATTTTAAATATTGTTTACTTTTCTGTGCAAAAACTGTTTTGCCGTGAAGGACATATTGATTATTAATATGCATAATTTTAAAGATTTTTCAAAAATGATTTCAAAGTTATATGTCCTATCATTAAGTAACATAACCTTAAATCTTTAAATTCAAAAATAGTTTTATATATGAAAACAATACGAAATGTCTTTCTCTGCTGATTCCTACTTAAATATCCTTAACAGCAAACACGTAAAACAACTCTTCAAGGCGTTACCCCACACAACTTCACCACTACATAGCAGTGTGGTTTCAAAACAGTCTTTATAAGTTTAAATGCTAATTGTAAAGTACTAGAACACACTTTTACCTTTACATAGCTATGTAGCATGAAAGTCTTTTTCGCAAAATTATAGTTCATATCCAAATCACAATCCAAAAAGCAAAGTAAATCTTAGAAAAGTGACAACAATTTTAAACATCTTAATTTGTTTGAGACTTTGGCCAGTGTTCTACTTCAGACTCAGGGTTCGGTTTACTGAATTTTCCGCCACCACGCTTGAGCAAGATAAATTGTTTATTTTATGAGAAAAATGTTGCTCAAATGTGTATATTTGGAACTTCCTTACTCAAACGTCCGTATTTTTCCGCTCTTTTTCCTATGTTTTAGCTCAAATGTCCAACGCCGGAATTTACAAGAAAGTAAAACAGGCTCTCGGAAGGGTAAGCATCTCCTGTCTAGCTATCTACACCCTCAACGTGCGAAATCAAAAACAAAACAAAATTCATGCCTACGTCGATACACGTTGTAAGATAATGTTACTCCCAAATATTATGAAATTTTAACAATTTATTGTATAACAAATACGTTTATATAGATAAAAATATATTTCCTTACGTAACTATTGAATAATAGGAAACGATTTCAATGATAGATATTAATATGATCAATTACCCTAGATATATTTGACGTCCAAATGTTCCATGTTGCTTTTATTCTCAATTTTGATAACACACTTGGCAGATGTGGTTAATTAACAGGAGGTGTTAATCCTTCCGTAGCACACGGTTTTAATAGTTTATACTGTTGGATGTTCATGTGTTAAACTTATTCAGTCTGTTTTCAATTTTTTCTTGTTGGGATTATGATTTGGAAATAAATTGGTATGATTGTTTTTATTTTCACAAATTAGAACTATTTGGTATTGGGATCATATAATTCAACCTATTAATCAATTTCATGTAAAAGTTTTATCTGGGGAAACATAAACTTGAGTTTTTAAATAATATTTTTCCTGAGATTTTAGCACAAGTAGGATTATAATTCACTTTGTCAATTGTTGACACAACGGATTCATTTATGCGACTACAATGAATATTCCCAATGTTTTATTGATAATTTTGTTTTCAACTTTTTAACGTCTACTTTAATTCAAATGTTAAAAATTCTCATTTTTATCTGCTGTTGGATGTTTTCAAAAGGATATCACAAATTCAGTAGGCAATAATTGTGTATTATTGTTAGAAACATAGTATTGTCTAAAATCGCTGCTGGTTTAAATTTCTAAATACTCAAAAACTAAGGTATACCCCCTTATACAAAGTATTTCCTAAGCTAAATTTGGTAAGATATATTTTGGTCCTTTTGGTTTTTTTTAACACATAGAAAATGTTTGCTTCACAATTTTGGTCCAAGCACTACTGATAATAAATTGCATACCGAAATGGCTGTCTAGTGCGGTAGATTTAAAACTAGCATAATATGTAATTTGTAAATACATTTTTGTCAAGCAAAATTGTTAATTTCGTGACGAAGAAGCAATTTGCCTTGTCTCAACTTTCTTTTTATGTTTCAATTTATACTTTTTCTGACATTTGGCAAGAAATGTTTTACCCGTGCAAATCAAGCATTTTCATATTGGCAGATTTCTAAAGTTTACAAAAAACCAGTTAATATGGTAAATAAAAGATTATAAACTCTGCATTAAGATCAAATAATTAAAATGCAAATAGAAAGGACCCTATAAAAACTTTAAAAAATATATCTTAATCATAAAAATAATCGGATACATCTTATAAGCAAAAAAGCAATCGTCCCTGGGTGGGCTCGAACCACCAACCTTTCGGTTAACAGCCGAACGCGCTAACCGATTGCGCCACAGAGACATATATACAAAAAACGTTCAAAGTATACAAACTGTTTCTGTTGATAATTTGATATTACAACTGTTACACTATATTTTAATTATCTAGTTCTGTTTTATTTTTCAATATAATAAAACACACCAATGTCTTCCGTCATGCATATCATTTACATGCTATTTTATTTCTTGAGACAAAAATGCAATTATTAAGGATGTTTTCTCCTAGTAACCTTTAACATGGCATTTTTATAAAACTTTATTGTTAAACAATATTTTATCTAAGAAAGCAGTACCATACCCCCGATATTGCTAGAAAGCAGAGAATACAGGTGATAATAAATGATGTACACTAAATATCATCTTATTACGAGAAAATCTCATTAAAAAGGCAATATAATTTTGAAATAAGTAGTTTGTTAAAACGAATAGTCTTAAAACATATATCAAAAAAATGAAAACCTAGGTGTACTTATAATGCTGGTGGTCTAAGTATCCCAAGAATATCATAAACTCGGTAGGCAATACTTTTGCATTGTCAGAAATATACTATTGTCTAAATTTGATGCTGGTTAATTAACTATTCAACTGTCTAGAAATGGCGTTTATAGTGCTATAACTTCCATTGCCGTGTAAAGAAAACTGAATAATGCGACTTGTGACTTATAATCAATTTGCTTTGCATGGCAATGGAAATTATATCACTATAGGCGACATATCTAGACAGTTCAATGGTTATATTTACATTTCGCGATTTCGCGAAAATCTTATTTTTGTGTTATAATCCTGAAATGAATTTAAAACACTGTCGTGTACGACATGCAATTTCAATGGCTTGAACAGCCAATCAATGACGTCACGGGTATAGGCGTAAGGAAGAGATGAATAACGTCACATTAGCAATGTAATTATAGTCCTATAACTTCATTTGGTCGCAAACAGAGTTTAATACAATCAAACATCATAAATGTAAATATTATTTAAAAATCTTCAATAACTAAGATCTATACCTTGTACTCCTTCAAGAAAAGTATTTCCTTAGCTTAATTTGGTAAAATATTTTTAGTCCTTTGAATATTTTTTAAATTGGTTTCATAATTTTCGTCCAAGCACTACTGATGCGTAATTGTATTCGGAAACGGCCGCCTAAAAATAATTGTAGAATATTATTTTTTTGTCAGATACAATTTGATGTTACAACATTTTTCATTGGTTTCCTTCATCGGTTTGCCAAAGTGAGTCTCAAGAATAGCGATTCCAATATGTTCGAAATGTATCCATAAATAAAATACCAATAGGCTCGCAAATCACAGTGATTATTACTATCTCAACTGGTTTTTTGGGTTTGATTTATACATTTTCGATAATTTATTTTTGTAAAACTGGAGAAAGTAGTTCATAGAACGAGGTATATATTGAAGCACCAGACCATGCTATACAATAATTATCATCTTAAAATAAAGTTCCAATTTACCTCAACGCACTTTCCTTTTTCTATTTTTCTTTCGACTGCCTGAACCTATTCAAGTAAAAGTATTATGTTTGCTCTAGGAATTATACCTATGGCAACCTTGAGTCATCATCATCATCATCATCATCTCTGATTCCTCAAAAAATAAATTTGTTCCAACTTTTTATCGCGAATAGCATCTTTCGCTATTATTTATTTTTTTTTTGTTAAGAATTCAAGGCCCATTATCCTAATTTTCCTCTATTTTCTATGTTTATATTAATGCCTAGTTTCTAATTTTTTGACACGGGATTTTGATTCAGTTTTTTTCGGGATGTGGATAATATGTCTTGTAGGTCACTTAAACCGTGTGGTTGTGTACTGATTCTAATGAAATGGTTCCTGTCTCACCAGCAGTTTATTACAATACATTATATGGTGTTTAAAATAAAACAATGATGAGTTCATTATAATCAAATTTCCCGCAATCGGATTTTTTCGAATTACGATATAATTTGGTAACAATCACAAGTTGCAGCAATTATGGTGGTGAAGAGGAAGTGCGCTTTATCTCAACTTTTTTCGTCTTTTTATGTTTACATCTATACCTGGTTTCGGCTCTTTGGCAACAATTCGTATAGAGACCGGTTCAGTGGGCAGTTATTACAAAACAATTATAAGTTGTTGCAGTATTTATTCATAATTATTATAAGTATTCAGCTTCAAAGCATTCCTCAATTTATTTCAATTCTTTGTTGTGATATAAAAACTTAAGCATCTCAAATAGTATTTTTCATATTGTTGGCATATGTAGGATATTAATTCTAATCAATTTCACACAACGAAAGCAGATATGAGCCTTATCGGTATACTTTTTCTATATCTTAAATATACAAGTTTTAAACTGAAAAAAGGAATTTATGAACAAAATTTAAACGTCCCTGGGTGGGCTCGAACCACCAACCTTTCGGTTAACAGCCGAACGCGCTAACCGATTGCGCCACAGAGACATATATACAAAAACGTTCAAAGTATACAAAACATTTTCTGCCGATGATTTGATATTACAACTGTTTTACACTTATTTAAATTTTCTATTTCTTTTTTATGTTTCCAATATAATAAAACACACCAATGACTTCCGTTATGTATATCATTTACATGCTATTTTACTTCCTGATACAAAGAGGTACAAATAATTATGGTGTTTTCCCTTAGTAACCTTTAACATGACAATCTTATAAACTTTTATTGTTGAACAATAATCTTTATGTTCAAATAAAGCGGTACATTGTCCCGTAAGTTGTATTGGGAACGCATAAAATATAGGTAACAATTAGCGATATACTAAATACATGTCATCAAAACAAATTTACCAGTAATCTTAACGAAAAGCTTGAATAGAACTTTCAAGTTGTAAAACTTAATAGTTCTTAAAACCTGTATCTGAAGGAGTTTGTTAACCTAAGTGTAGTACTTTATACGAAATTCAAACCAAGAGAATTTTATTGTCACCTAGAATGTACGTGTTGTTTCCATAATTGGATTTACATAGTCAGGCTTAGAAATAAGTTTGCAGCATTTGTATAATTTAACAATAAATAAAACACCCTTAGAATCCAAAATAGCAGTGCTAGCAGTTTTCAATTGAATATCTGGGGACAAATAGTTCGCATAGGAACATATTGCAACAACAGGTCATACATTGTTATATAATTTTCCCATATACATGAAGTCCCCTTTCGACACAATGTACTTTTTTCAGACTTTCTACACATTTGAAAAAACAAATCTTCTGTTTCCTCCAAAAACAATGCCTCTGTTACAACCTTGAGTTCGAGTTCCTTGCAACTGGATTTCCCACAACTTACAATCACCAATAGCTGTCTCTGCAGTTGTTGCTTGCTGGTGAAGAATCGATGCACCTTGCTCTAGTTTCATTTTTTCCAAATATTCACTTAATACTTGGTGCCCACAATGTGAATGTTCTTATTTCATTTTTATGGCTAAAGTCAATTTAATCAATTGATGAAAATAAGTATAATTAAGTGGTGGGATATTCAACTTCTCAATTGATTTCTGTTTTGGGAAATATAAACTTATCTGAAACAATATTTTCGTGATATTGTTGGCATACGTAGGATTTTAAAAAATAAATCGTGATCAATTTGCCGCGAAGTAAGCATTTGCTGACTTAAACGTATACACCGAATACTTTCTGGTTGGTCTATCAAATGCAAATATTCCAATTAATATCCAAATCATAACTCCAAAGTTACAACTTTGAACCTGTCATATTATGTTACAATACGCGAATTTCCACCATGGGAAGGAGGTCGGGTGCTCCGGGAGGGTACACACTTCCTGATTAGCTAGCTACACACGTCGCCACGTGTGTAATCAAAATTGAGAATGAAAGGAACATGAAACCATGGACCATCAAGTATTTCTTGGATACAGAGACATTAAAGTTATTAACAATATTGTGATGACGGCCATCAACCATTTTGAGGGCTTTGATAAGCCTATCCTTGCAATATGCTTGTATTAACAATTTATTTCTTAACAACTTGCTTCGTTATCTTTGAGTTAAATATAAAATTTTAAATCATCATAACATAAAGAATTTTTTTTATAAAAAAATTACTCGTCCCTGGGTGGGCTCGAATCACACAACCTTTCGGTTAACAGCCTTTTTTTTATCTTGATATAAAATTTATTCACATACAAGTACCAACATGCTGACACACAATATCACATATTTATTACAATTTAATATGTCTTAATATATATTATATCACAGATTTTAAGTACATTGTTCAGTTATAAGTAAAAACAAGAATATCATCTTTCTCTTGCACTACTACATTATATCTCAAAAAATGTTTCATAAAAATGTTTTTGTTTTTTATAATATGACATGTATAATAATACACGTAACGCACATAATGCTTAAGTGTAACTTTGAACAGTTTTATTAAATCAACTTGATGTCCATCACTTGCTACTGTCCGTCTTTTAAAAATACAAATTCTAGCCACTGATAAGACAAAATTTAAAAAGAAAATATTGGCTTTGGGAATATTCATTGCAAGCCCCATGACAAACATTTGGTCAAATTTTAGAGTATTTATAATGTTATTGTCAACATATCTTAGAATATTTTCCGCTAAATCTATAATAAAATCCCTAAAATCGGTAAGTTCTACACATTCCACAAATAAATGCATTAATCTTCGTTCTTTCTGTTACAAACTTGACACAAAGGACTATCTATATATTTTATTTTATGTAGCTTGGTGTTTGTAAATATTGCATTATGCAGAATCTTAAAATCCAATTCAATCATGTCCGGTGGTTTAAGTTTATGATTAACATAATACCAGAGGTCACGAAACGGTATATCGGCCTCTTGACACTGAAACTGTGTACACCAAAACCCGTGCGATATGGGTGAAGTATCTTTAGACCTTGGTAATCTAGAAACCAATAACAAATGTTTTATAACGGTGTCAAATTGTTTAACTTTACAACTTGTGAAATCAACCATGACGTTGTCGACTTTTAAATTAATACATGGTATTTCATTATGATGAATTGGATTTATATTGTTCTGTATAAATAATTTCCAGTCCTCGGGTATACTATCCATAATAATATTATAATAATATTGCACTTTTTCAAAACACAGAATCACTGCCTTCATTAATAAGTTCACAAACAGCTTTCACGGGTAAAAATCCGGGTATACATTCATAACATAAATCTTTTAATAAAACAATGTTAGACTCTGTATAACATTCAACATTTAAAACCTTGTGTTATGCATAATATTGGGATTTTTAAAAATGGGCTGGTTAAAAATTGCAGTATTGTCCACGTCGATTTCAACATTTTCTTGTACAAGTTGCCAAGCTTGAAACATTTCGCGATAAAAATGGGCAAACAAACCAAGTCATTTTTATTTAATTGCATAAACAGCAACGGAATAGATAAACCAAACTTGCCAACTCGTTTGAGAAAATGCAAAAATGTATGTTTCCATAATGTATCACAGCTGTTATCAAGAAATTTGTTTAAAAATTTTAATCTAAAAGCCAACATTTTACTGAACAAGTCTGATATTTGAAGACCACCATTACCCTTTTCTGACACAACAATTTTATAATCTATCAAATGTGCACCACCATTCCATAAAAATTTCAAAAATATACCTTTAAGTTGTTTCATAACATTTTCAGGCATGGTTTGAACAGCTAAAATATACCATAATCTAGACATCATTAATGTTTTAATAACTGTAGCTCTACCTTGAATTGTAAGCTTTCTTTGTTGCCAGTTATATAAACATTTTTGAATCTTAATAACTAATTGTTTCCAATTTAACTCATCACATAATCCCTTTAATTTACCAATATGAACACCAAGTAACTTTATAACATTATGACATTCTTGTACACCAAATTTGTTTATGTCATTATCTGTTAATGTCCCTGCACCAATACATAATATTTCACTTTTTTGTTTATTAATTTTAGCACCACTTGCTTTACCATAATCTTTAAAAACATCTAAGGCCACTTCAATTGATTGTTTGTTTCCAGTGTTAATGTAGTGTCATCTGCATGTTGAAAAATCAAGGCAGAAATATTTGTGTTAGGAATAGCTATACCTGAGATATGTTGATGTTTTTGAAAACTTAAACTTAAAGGTTCAGCTAGCAATGAATATAACAATGCACTTACAGGACATCCTTGGCGAACTGAGTTCTTAATAGGAAAATATTTAGTTAAAAATCCATTACACTTAACAGAACTAAATATTTCAGTGTAAAAAATTTTATCCATTTAATAAACTTGGCACCAAATCCAAATTTCTCTAGCACTTTGAAATATAATTATGATCAACTCTATCAAAAGCTTTATACTGATCAACTTTTAAAATATATCCTTCATATTTTCACTTTCAGCTAAATCAATAATATCTCTTACACTTGCAATTGTGTCTGCAATATCTTTACCTAAAATACAACATGATTGTGAACTTGAAATGATATTAGGTAGTGTAACTTTTAACCTATTTGCAATAACTCTAGCTATAATCTTATAGTCAACATTTAATAGACTAATGGGTCTCCAATTTTCTAGAGACCTCTTATCACCTTTGTTTTTATATATTAAATTTATATGACCCATTCTCATCGATCTTGACAATATTTCATTTTGCTCAATACACTTAAAAACATCAAACAAAACCTGTTTCAAAGTATCATAAAATTTACAATAAAACTCCACAGTCAGACCATCTGGACCAGGACTTTTATTTTTATTCATTTCAAACAAAGCCTTTTTGATTTCCATCTCAGATAAATCATTTTCACACATTGCATAATCATCTTGATTTATCTGCTTATCAACAATATAAGAAAAGAATCAATATCATTGTCTACCTGAACACTTGAATACATATTGCTATAAAAATGATACTCGATATCTAAAATATCTTCAGTTTGACTACACTCAACCCTTCACTATTAATAAGTGCAGTTACACAATTATTACCCTGTTTATACTTTTCTAAATTCAAAAAGAATTTAGTATTTTTATCAGATTCATTTGCCCAAATTGCTTTGGATCTAATATTGCACCCTTACATTTTTCAGTCTCATACACTTCTAATTCTTGTTTTAGATTTAAATATTTAACCATATCTACATCAACATTATTACTTATTTTTTCTGACATCTTTTTCATTTTGTTCTGTAACTGATAATAATCTTTAAATCTAGCTTGGACCTTCTCTGTCCATAACACCTTGCAAACTGTTTTATTTTAAATTTTAAATTATCCCACCATAATAAGATATCATTTTCATACAAAAAATCAGTTTTATTTTCATTAATTATACCTTCAACACCATTAATAAAATCTTCTTCTTCTAACAATTTATTATTTAAAACCCATACTCCTGGTCCCCTTTCAACCACGTCTGTTTTTAACTTCAAAATAACCATACTATGATCACTAAAACTTGTATCATTATAAAAAACATTTTGTACATAAGGGCATAATAATTTATTTATTAAAAAATAATCTATCCTACTTTGTTTTAAAACATTGTTAACAATTTGTTTTCTAGAAAATACTTTTTGAAATTCATTTCTAGACCTCCAAACATCACACAAATTTTGATCATTAATTATACCCATTAATTCATAATATTCAGCATTTTCTACGTGTGACATTTTGCTACTTCTATCAAGTTTTGAGAGGGTTATATTAAAATCTCCAACTAAAACCAAATTGGTTTTATTCTGAACATACCTATATAATTCTTTCAAAAAACACAATTTTTCAGAACCATTATTTGGACAATAAACATTTACAAAATTACACACAAAATCATCTATATTAATTCTACATGCAATAATCTACCTTCAGTGTCCATATAAACTTGTTACACTTGTCCTTGAGTTTATTACTCACTAATATAGCTACACCTTTTCTATTATTATCAGCACAACTATAAAAAATATGTCCACTCCATAAATGTTTATACTGTTCTATAAAATTATCATCCCAAAACGTTTCTTGTAAAAAGCATATATCAAAATTTCTATTTTCAAAATTGGAAAAGATTTTCTTCATTTTATTAACATCCCTTAAACCATTACAGTTTAAAGAAAGTAATGTCAATTGAGTCATTATAATACAAAGTAAAATCAAATATAAACAGTTACTTCTTTGGTTTCTTAATTTTATCTCCATTTTGTTTGATATTTGAAATATTAGGCTTTGTGACCAATCTTCGTCTCCTCTTCATCGGTTTTGCTTTCTTTTTGTTGTCTGTTTCCATTTTCTCATCCTTAGAATCCTCTAATTGATCATGAACACTTTGATTTACTATATCACATTCCACATCCGCTATATCATTAACATTTGCACTTTCACATTTTTCATTACCATTTATTACACTTTTATCACTTTCTGGAATTTCCGTTGTTTCCTCATTTGCACTAGACATAGCCTGATTTTGACTTTCCATACTTGACTCCACACCAACTAAACTTTCATTTTCACTTGTAAGATCCTCTTCATCATCATCTGAGACATCTGAGCTTATACTTTCGTCCTTTTTGCTCATCCCACTTGCCCATAAAATAGCTTCTTCTTCTCTCCTATCTTCAAAACCATCATCATCGGTGTCGTCAGTTTCCTTTGGTTCACCACGTATTGTTTGATTCTCAACTTTATCATTACTAGAAATCTCATCATTGTTAACCAAGTCTTCACATAGACACATTTGTGGGAACTTATGGCATCCAATACATCTTACTGTTTTACAGTCACTTTTCATGTGGCCAAATTCTCTACATCTATAGCATTCAATTTCTGGACAAGTTTTTGTGCCATGATCTGGAGAAAAACACTTCCCGCAAACATATACTTGGTTGTTATGAACAACCCGGAAATATCTCTTCCCTTCAAGGGTGTCAAAAGACATGACATAAGGTAATGACACCATATTTGGTGGAAATTTTACTTTCACAAGCCTCGTTCCATCTGCCACTGATGTTCCTTTATACGTATGCCTTTTTACAGGTGAGCATACCTCAACACCCTTGCTACTTAGAGCGCTTACAATGTCATCGTCTATTATATACACAGGTAAATACATAATTGACACAACAACGTATTCATTAGATATCGGCGTGGCCTGGTATTGTTTACCATTGATCGATATACCCGATGATAAACATTGCAGTATATCCCTATTGTCAAAAGTTATTTCAAATGTATCATTCCCTCTGGGTATAAATGCATTAATTGACATCTTACCAGTTTTACTCTCGATGTCCTGTATAGCATTTCCAACGTCGAACTCCTTAATACTGTCCACAGTTATTCTTACAGTACATTCCTTTAAATCACGCCCTGACACGGACTTTTTATCTGAACCGTGAGCCATTCCTCCCGGTACAGACATGTTGCAAAATATGCAACAATAGCGTCACTATCGCAGAAATAAACTGCTCACAATGTTAATAACACTTCAAACAAAAATATTCATACAAAACAAAAGTCACTTGAAAACTAAATCAAACGATGAACTTGGATTATCCTGGAGCTGACATAAATATAAACCATCTACATCAACACACAAACCGGAAGTCCCCGAAATGGCTGTCTAGTGCGGTAGATTTAAAACTAGCATAATATGTAATTTGTAAATACATTTTTGTACAAGCAAAATTGTTAACTTCGTGACGAAGAAGCAATTTGCCTTGTCTCGACTTTCTTTTTGATGTTTCAATTTATACTTTTTTCTGACATTTGGCAAGAAATGTTTTCACCCGTGCAAATCAAGCATTTTCATATTGGCAGACTTTTAAACGTTTACAAAAAACCAGTTAATATGGTAAATAAAAGATTATAAACTCTGCATTAAGATCAAATAATTAAAATGCAAATAGAAAGGACCCTATAAAAACTTTAAAAAATATATCTTAATAATAAAAATAATCGGATACATCTTATAAGCAAAAAAGCAATCGTCCCTGGGTGGGCTCGAACCACCAACCTTTCGGTTAACAGCCGAACGCGCTAACCGATTGCGCCACAGAGACATATATACAAAAAACGTTCAAAGTATACAGAACTGTTTCTGTTGATAATTTGATATTACAACTGTTACACTATATTTTAATTATCTAGTTCTGTTTTATTTTTTCAATATAATAAAACACATCAATGTCTTCCGTCATGCATATCATTTACATGCTATTTTATTTCTTGAGACAAAAATGCAATTATTAAGGATGTTTTCTCCTAAGTAACCTTTAAAATGGCATTTTTATAAAACTTTATTGTTAAACAATAGCTTTTTATCTAAGAAAGCAGTACCATACCCCCGATATTGCTAGGAAAGCAGAGAATACAGGTGATAATAAATGATGTACACTAAATATCAATCTTATTACGAGTAAAATCTCATTAAAAAGGCAATATAATTTTGAAATAAGTAGTTTGTTAAAACGAATAGTCTTAAAACATATATCAGAAAAAATGTAAAAACCTAGGTGTACTTATAATGCTGGTGGTCTAAGTATTCCCAAGAATATCATAAACTCGGTAGGCAATACTTTTGCATTGTCAGAAATATACTATTGTCTAAATTTGATGCTGGTTAATTAACTATTCAACTGTCTAGAAATGGCGTTTATAGTGCTATAACTTCCATTGCCGTGTAAAGCAAACTGAATAATGCGACTTGTGACTTATAATCAATTTGCTTTGCACGGCAATGGAAATTATATCACTATAGGCGACATATCTAGACAGTTCAATGGTTATATTTACATTTCGCGATTTCGCGAAAATCTTATTTTTGTGTTATAATCCTGAAATGAATTTAAAACACTGTCGTGTACGACATGCAATTTCAATGGCTTGAACAGCCAATCAATGACGTCACGGGTATAGGCGTAAGGAAGAGATGAATAACGTCACATTAGCAATGTAATTATAGTCCTATAACTTCATTTGATCGAAAACAGAGTTTAATACAATCAAACATCATAAATGTAAATATTATTTAAAAATTTTCAATAACTAAGATCTATACCTTGTACTTCTTCAAGAAAAGTATTTCCTTAGCTAAATTTGGTAAGATATTTTTAGTCCTGTGGATATTTTTTAAATTGGTTTCATAATTTTCGTCCAAGCACTACTGATGCGTAATTGTATTCGGAAACGGCCGCCTAAAAATAATTGTAGAATATTATTTTTTGTCAGATACAATTTGATGTTACAACATTTTTCATTGGTTTCCTTCATCGGTTTGCCAAAGTGAGTCTCAAGAATAGCGATTCCAATATGTTCGAAATGTATTCATAAATAAAATACCCATAGGCTCGCAAATCACAGGGGATATTACTATCTCAACTGGTTTTGGGGTTTGATTTATACATTTTCGATAATTTATTTTTGTAAAACTGGAGAAAGTAGTTCATAGAACAAGGTATATATTGAAGCACCAGGCCATGCTATACAATATCATCTTAAAATAAAGTTCCAATTTACCTCAACGCACTAAGTTATTTTTCTTTCGACTGCCTAAACCTATTCAAGTAAAATTATATAGTTTGGTCTAGGAACAATGCCTATGGCAACCTTGAATCATCATCATCATCATCATCATCTCTGATTCCTCAAAAAATGAATTTGTTCCAACTTTTAATCGCGAATAGCTTCTTTCGCTATTATTGAATTTGTCGTTAAGAACTCAATGCACATTATCCTATTTTTCCTCTATTTTCTATGTTTATATTTATGCCTAGTTTCTAGCTTTTTGACAGAGGATTTTGATTCATTTTTTTGGGATGTGGATAATATGTCTTGTAGGTCACTTAAACCCTGTGGTTGTGTACTGATTCTAATGAAATGGTTTCTGTCTCACCAGCAGTTTATTACAATACATTCACCAGCAGTTTATTACAATACATTATATGGTGTTTAAAATAAAACAATGATGAGTTCATTATAATCAAATTTCCCGCAATCGGATTTTTTCGAATTACGATATAATTTGGTAACAATCACAAGTTGCAGCAATTATGGTGTTGAAGAGGTAGTGCGCTTTATCTCAACTTTTTTCGTCTTTTTATGTTCATATCTATACCTGGTTCCGGCTCTTTGGCAACAATTCGTATAGAGACCGGCAGTTATTACAAA
Source organism: Anadara kagoshimensis (assembly GCA_021292105.1). Taxonomy (NCBI): domain Eukaryota; kingdom Metazoa; phylum Mollusca; class Bivalvia; order Arcoida; family Arcidae; genus Anadara; species Anadara kagoshimensis. The sequence continues at coordinate 41,644,327 of CM037860.1, read as the reverse complement.
ACAATTATACGTTGTTGCAGTATTTATTCATAATTATTATAAGTATTCAGCTTCAAAGCATTCCTCAATTTATTTCAATTCTTTGTTGTGATATAAAAACTTAAGCATCTCAAATAATATTTTTCATGATATTGTTGGCATATGTAGGATATTAATTCTATAGTCTGATCACATTTTCAGTGATGAAAAAACATGTTTTGAATGGGTGGTGTGATTCAAACTTAGATATCTCACTTGATATAGCTTCAGTAGACGTGAAATTTCACATGTGTTATTAGAACATATTTTTTCATATTTTGAATATTTTTTTCAAATATTTTCAGCTTTTTCAAATTTTTGCTTTTAATTTATATGAATAAATTTTAATAAACTTTTTCGATAAAAGTTTGTTGAGAAATTAATACTTGTTCGTTTGCAGTCTTGTTTTAAAGATAAGTATTTAAAAATACTATTTTTCTATCTGCATGGTTAAATTTTTAATATTCACTGTAGTTTTTGAGTTTTTGGGAGTCAAAATTTAGCAATTAATTGAAAGGTAGCTGTTGCCCCTCTTAAATGTTGATATGGCATATTCGACAGTTTCATTCATGTAAGTCATTCATAATTGGGTTCTGATTGGCTCATACACATTCACGCGATACGGGTTTATACAGGTATTTCTATTCCTTACTAGTATACGTCACGGACTAACCCATTGCACTTGATTATGAATGGACAACAGGTAAAACAGCACAAACATCAAAATAATGAATAATATTCATATATTACACATGTTTGGCCTAGAACGACACAATATTTTAATTTAATGTTTTAAAACTACAAAACCTTCAAGCTCATCTAACAAAGCCGCGATTTTTGTCTCAAAACATGTAGTTTTTGGCGATAATGCATTTTACTACGTGATACGCATCGTCTGAATTCAGATGTCAGTCTGATAAAAATGGGTTTTATTTGATTTTTAGACTTAATATAAAAAATTTAATCAAATTATTTAAACACATCTTATATAAATAACAGATCTACATATAGCATTAATGAAATTTGAGGTAAGTAATCCACGATCTTTTTAAAACCACGCCGGTTTTCATCACTGAATAAGTGATTGGACTATAATCAATTTCACACAACGAAAGCAGATATGAGCCTTAACGGTATACTTTTTCTATATCTTAAATATACAAGTTTTAAACTGAAAAAAGAAATTTATGCACAAAATTTAAACGTCCCTGGGTGGGCTCGAACCACCAACCTTTCGGTTAACAGCCGAACGCGCTAACCGATTGCGCCACAGAGACATATATACAAAAACGTTCAAAGTATACAAAACATTTTCTGCCGATGATTTGATATTACTTATTTAAATTTTCTATTTCTTTTTTATGTTTCCAATATAATAAAACACACCAATGACTTCCGTTATGTATATCATTTACATGCTATTTTACTTCCTGATACAAAGAGGTACAAATAATTATGGTGTTTTCCCTTAGTAACCTTTAACATGACATTCTTATAAACTTTTATTGTTGAACAATAATCTTTATGATTAAATATAGCAGTACATTGTCCCGTAAGTTGTATTGGGAACGCATAAAATATAGGTAACAATTAGCGATATACTAAATACATGTCATCAAACAAATTTACCAGTAATCTTAACGAAAAACTTGAATAGAACTGTTGTGAAACTTAATAGTTCTTAAAACCTGTATCTGAAAGAGTTTGTTAACCTAAGTGCAGTACTTTATATGAAATTCAAACCAAGGGAATTTTATTGTCACCTAGAATGTGTTGTTTCCATCACTGGATTTACATAGTCAGGCTTAGAAATAAGTTTGCAACATTGGTATAATTTAGCAATAATTAAAACACCCTTAGAATCCAAAATAGCAGTGCTAGCGGTTTTCAATTGAATATCTGGGGACAAAAAGTTGGCATAGGCACATATTGCAACACACGGTCATACATTGTTATATAATTTTCCCATATACATGAAGTCCCCTTTCGACACAATGTACTTTTTTCAGACTTTCTACTCATTTGAAAAAGCAAGTCTTCTCTTTCCTCCAAAAACAATGCCTCTGTTACAACCTTGAGTTTGAGTTCCTTGCAACTGGATTTCCCACAACTTACAATCACGAATAGCTGTCTCTGTTGCTTGCTGATGAAGAAGCGATGCAGCTTGCCTTAGCTTCAATTTTTTTTTAAAATATTCACTTAATTCTTTGTGCCTACAATTGTCAATGTTCTTTGTTCATTTTTTCATTTTTTATGGCTAAAGTCAATTTAATCAATTGATGAAAATAAGTATAATTAAGTGTTGGGATATTCAACTTCTCAATTGATTTCTGTTTTGGGAAATATAAACTTGAGGATCTGAAACAATAATTTCGTGATACTGTTGGCATACGTAGGATTTTAAAAAATAAATCGTGATCAATTTGCCGCGAAGTAAGCATTTGCTGACTTAAACGTATACACCAAATATTTTCTGGTTGGTCTATCAAATAAAAATATTCCAATTAATATCCAAATCATAACTGCAAAGTTACAACTTTAAACCTGTCATATTATGTTAAAATACGCGAACTTCCACCATGGAAAGGAAGTCGGGTGCTCCAGGAGGGTACACACCTCCTGATTAGCTAGCTACACACGCCGCCACGTGTGTAATCAAAATTGAGAATGAAAGGAACATGAAACCATGGACCATCAAGTATTTCTTGGATACAGAGACATTAAAGTTATTAACAATATTGTGATGACGGCCATCAGCCTTTTTGAGGGCTTTGATAAGCCTATCCTTGCAATATCCTTGCGTTAACAATTTATTTGTTGACAACTTGCTTCGTTATCTTTGAGTTAAATATAAAATTTTAAACAATCATTTTATACATAATCAACATAACAAAGACCTTTTATAAAAAAAATAATCGTCCCTGGGTGGGCTCGAACCACCAACCTTTCGGTTAACAGCCGAACGCGCTAACCGATTGCGCCACAGAGACATATATTCAAAAGATGAAAGTATGAAGATTTCTTTCATGATTTGAAATCGAAAGTAGTTAGTACAACTGTCACACTTTTATTTACATTTACATTTGCTTGTCATTTGTATGTTTATAATATAATAAAATACATAAATGTCTTCCGCCATGCATATCATTTACATGTTATTTTCTTTTTTTTAAGTAAAAACATACTATTTAAGAAAAGAAACATTTTGTATCATAATAAAATGTTACAAAAATATTAATAAATTACATAATAAGCCAATGTTAATTTTATAGCACTAGACTGCTGTTTCAGATTACAATTTCACACCTGAAGTGCTTAGACCAAAACTTTGAAACCAATGTTTTTAGGAGGTTGAAAATATATCCAAAGGACTAAAATGTATTTAACCAAACTAACTGAGAAAATGTTTTGCATGAGGGAATATAATAAAGATAAGTGTTGTTTTCAAAATTATAACTCGGATGTTAAACGACAACCACTTAGGCTCCGGGAAAGCCTTCCTTGTCCCTGAAGTTATACTGGAAAACATAGAAAGCATAAGAACGCAGGTTGTGATAACCAAGTCATCTTGCGTATATAATTTCAAAAGGATTATCGTTTTCAAGTTGGATGATTTAGATTAAAAAATGTATCTAAAAGAGGTTGTATAAATAAGTGTTTTTGAAACGGAAAAGACGTCGTAGGAAATGTTTATTGTCCAATAAAGTTTGTTGTTGCAAATATTTTAACTCATTGAGTGTTCACAGTTACCTTTAGTAAAAGAGATTCCAGCATGTTTACGATACCTCAATAAATAAAATACCCTTAAAATCCGAGATCACAGGGAATTCGGCTTTGTCAACTGACGTTCGGAGTTTGGATTTAAGGTAATAATTGATTTTTGGTATAAATGTTGCAAATATTTCAAAAATGAGAAATGTATTGTAGAAGAAGAGCATACATTACAATAAAGAACAAGCATACCAATTCATGTCCAAATCACAATCCCAAAGGAATACGTTTGAAAACTGGTACATAATGACAAACACGTGAACTTTTACAAGGAAAGTGAAAACGAGTGCTTTGGCAGGGTAATCACCTTATGTTTAGCTAGCAATTTCATTTCCCCATATAACCCTTATTATTTTGTAAGCCCTTTTCGTTCAGACTGTTTGTACCTTTGAAAAAACGTCTTCAATTGGCTCATCAAATCATGTTTATACGACAAATGGATTCATAACTCTAAGGTTCTCCGCAATTGGGTCTTCTGCAACTTATAATCACGAAAAACAGTAACCTTTGTCATTTATCTCCTAAGTGGTGAAGAAACAGTGAACCTTGTCTCTTTTTAATATTTAACTTTTACCTGATCCCTACATATATTTTATTCAATTTTATTGATATGGGACAAATAGATTAATTTCTACAAATAAATAAAATTAGGTGATGGATAATTATTGAACTGCAAAGCATACCTTGATAGATTTTTTTTTTTGGAAAATACAAACATAAGTATCTAAAATGATATTTTTCCTGAAATTGTTAGCAATTGTAGGATTAAAAATCTAATTTGATCCCTTAGATACAACTATGCATTTTATATTAAATGGTTTAAATGTAAATAAAAAGTATTTTATATACAAAAAATTCAACCGTCCCTGGGTGGGCTCGAACCACCAACCTTTCGGTTAACAGCCGAACGCGCTAACCGATTGCGCCACAGAGACATATATTTATAGTTTAAAAGTTTGAAGATTTTCTTTTTTAATGATTTGAAATCGAAAGTGGGTTTTACAACTGTCACACTTTTATTTACATTTGCTTGTCATTTTTATGTTTATAATATAATAAAATACATGAATGTCTTCCGCCATGTATATCATTTACATGTTATTTACTTTTTTAAGTAAAAGCATACTAGTAAATAAAACACAATCGTATCCCAATAAATATTTGTAGAAGAAGAGCATGTATTGCAACCAATAACAAACATATAATTCTATGTCTAAATCACAATCCCAAAACAAAGTAATAACTTTGACAAGTTACACATTGTGTTTACCACGTAAACTTATACCAGGGAAGTGAGGACGTGTGCTTTGGAAGGGTCAGCACCTCCTGTTTAGCTACCAAAATCATTTTCTCATATAGTGCCTATTTTTCTTATTGTACTTTTATTTCTGACTCCTGGCTCTTTCTGCCTTTGATAAAAACGCCTTCTATTCGCTCGGCAAACCATACCTATGTGGCAACCTAGGGTTCATAATCATTCGGTTCTCCAGAATTGGGCATTTGCAACTTACAATCACGAATAGCGATAACCTTTTCAATTATCGGCTTTGTTGCGAAGAAGCAGTGCAGTGCACCTTGTTTCTTTTCAATGTTAAACTTTTTACCTAATTCCTATATAAAACAAGTGATTTTTATTTATTTTTATGGATATGGGTTAAATAGATCAATTTCTACAAATAAATAAAATTAGGTGTTAGATAATTATATTGAACTGCAAAGCATACCTGGATTGATTTATAAACTTAAGCACCTAAAAATATCACATGTAGGATTACAAATCTAATTTGATCAATTTAAAACAGCGGAATCATATTCAGTTTGCAGATTTGCAATTGTGTAACGCCAATTTTTTCTGATTTGTTTATATAAAATATAAAACTTTAAGTATTTTATACTAAATGATTAAACTGTAAATAGAAAGTATTTTATAAACAAAACTTGAACCGCCCCTGGGTGGGTTCGAACCACCATCCTTTCGGTTAACAGCCGAACGCGCTAATAATAAGTTTAATGTTTATTGCAATATGCAATAAAAACGTGATAAAAGGTTGCAGATTAATGTAACTCTCACCAAATGTTACTTATTAATCTATATCTTTTATCTATACTTTATATAAAATTATTAATTTTTTATAAAAAAAAAAAAAGTATTTAATATGTATATATGCGTGTATAATCTCATCCAAAACATAAACTAACTTCAAATTGAAATTTACTAGATTATAACTTTGTATCCGAAAAAAGTTTCTATAGCTAAGTGTTATTGAGACGGAAAAGACAACAGGAGAAATGATTTTGTCTAATTTTCTAGTAATTTGTTGTTGCATTTTTGTTGGCTGATTTTATGATTCTTGGACACGTTTTCTGAAATAGCAACGCTCAACTTTTCATTGGATATGCAGCGAAACCGTAGTAATAGAAATGGTTTATATAAAAAACAACATACTGATCATATGTGATTGTATCAAGTAGAAATTGGTTGAAATCTCAAATTGTCACAAAAATATTTTTTGTCTTTAAAAAATATAAAAATTCATTCTCTATCTTTTTACAAAATTTTACTTAAAAATTCTAACAAATACCAAAGTTATGAAGTCATTTATGATGTAGCTATTTACGTATCACCCAATTGTAAATGCGCGCAAAACTACTTGAATTTGCTAAAATTATCGGAAATTCTAACAATATAGGGACCTTAAGTCAAGTACATTTTTTCAGTCACATGCAGTATAAATGTAGTATTCATTTGCTTGTTGTATAAAATATCTGTCTCCATGTTGAGCACTGTGTTGTTGATAAAGGTGCACAGGTACCTGTTTTCACGGCAATGATCGCGGTATAATGATGACGTCGTTCTTCCAACTGTTACAACACAATACTGAAAATGTTGACGTGGAGATTTTGACCGATTTCTACTTGATACAATCACATATATATATAAATGAGTCCTTCGCATGACGCAAGCGCGGCTCGTAGTGATACGCCTACTAAAAAAAGGACTCGACCTGATACGAAGGATTGTACATTCACACTGTGTATATAATATGTATGTATCGTCTGATACTACAATATATATACATATTATATGTATAATATGCTTGCGCGACGAGTAGTGATACGAAAAAAAGATGAGACCTGATACGAAGGGTTGTACATACACACTGTGTATATAATATTTTTATCTAACATTTCCAAAAAGGTTTTTTAAAAATAATAAAAAACAATACTTTATGTGAAAAAAATACATTTTACCACCGGAAATCACTGAACTCTGTTATGATATATGTTCTGTAGTAATCACGTCATTATTTACATTTGACTAATCGGAGATTCCCCAATGACGTCACAATGAGAAGTACACGTGTATTTTACCGCCAATGTTGTCACCACAGTGTGGTGATTCAATATTCTGTATCATACGTGTTCGATAAAACTTGTATTTCGTCAAATCAGATAAAAACAACTAGTCTAATGTTAGATAAATCACACTATCATTTTAATACAGTCTTTATTCTCCTCAATGTCTTCCCCCAACCATACCTCATTGACAACCTTGAGTTTTTTATCTACAGGTTCTCTGCAATTGGATTTTTTTTCGAACTGACAATCACTTTGCCTGTGCAATTATTGACTTGTGTTTGAATAAAAAAAAGTAAACTCGTTCCCAAATGTTTCTTTTTTGTGTTTCAATTTATACCAGGTTCAGACATTTGGTCAGTAAATTTAAGATTTCTGGATAAGGGTCAAATGGATTTCAACAAATAAATAAAATTATGCTTTGAGATAATTATATTCAACTTCAAACAATATCTCTTAACTAATTCTAATGGAAAATAAACCGTTGGGAAATTTTACCGTAGATACAATTTGTTTTTGAAAATAAATCGTCAGACACATGTTCGATTATTGGATATTTTTACAACAAAAACTTCTTTTAAAAACAAATTAGATCTATCTGTGAAATTTCGTTTTCTTCGAATTACACTAAGCTTTAAAGTGCCTTTCAAATACAGTTTTATTGGAATACTATTTGTGATTTGCAAAGCAAACCCCAGTAAAAGAGAGTCAAGCAGGTTTATTTTTTCTTCAATAAAACACTTTTATGGTCCCAAAATCAAAGTGGCCATGACTGTTTCGCCATGCACTATAAATGTGCCACGCGCAACGGAAACACTTTAAGAAGTTTGCTCATCTGCCATGTACTGATTTTGAATTTATATTGAAATAATGCATTCAAAATCAGCACATGACATTTTTGTTTTATGCTGATTTTAATGCATTATTTTAATACAGAATCGAAATCAGCACATGGCATATCTGTTATAGGTAAACAACTTTGGCCTGTCCGTTTGACCTTTCATTAGGAATATTCATATAGGAAGGTCCACCCAATACACGGGTAGTGTTAAGATTCTCAGTCAATGAATATACACATTGCCCATGATGAGTGTTCACGTCGTATAGATGAAGTTTACACGCGTGATCCCTATTCTTAAATCAATTCGTCAATAATGAATATTTAAATCAAAGGTCAAGCGGACAGGTCAATGTTGTTTACCTATATTTTTGAATGTATACGCTGCCTGTTTTTTTTAGTTTATTACTTATTGTTTTGTAATAGGCTATGGATTTCATATAAAATTATTTAAACATAAATTGTAAATAAAAATAATTTTTAAACAAAAGTGAAACCGTCCCTGGGTGGGCTCGAACCACCAACCTTTCGGTTAACAGCCGAACGCGCTAACCGATTGCGCCACAGAGACAAATATATTTATACACGAGTTTATTTAAAAAATCAAATAATGTCATTTTCGTTTCTTTTTCATGTTTAATAAAATCTAACAACGTCTTCAGCCACGTATATCATTTGCATGTTATAATATACTTTTATAGTAAAAAATTTGAATAAATTGATTGAGATCGATATCATTGTTTTTCTTATAAACATTTAACATGACATTTTATACAAATTATTGTTTAGACTGGTCGAATGTTAATCTTTTTGATTCAAGAAAAGATGCTTCTTGCACTTCTATTTAAAACTATTTCCTTTGAAATAGAAATCTTACATTTGCTTTTCAGCAATAACCCGTATGAAACAAGGAAAATCACCCCTTGCCCCTGAGGTTACAATGGAAACCCAGAAAAACGTAGGTATCAAACACAAACATGTCGGTGAATGTTCAAATCCAAATCCCTAAAGCAAAGTTAAAGCTTTAAAACTTGAAAATTCAGTTAACCACGTGAACTTTCACCAGAAAATTGAGGCATGGTATTGTGGAAGGGTAAGCCACGTGTGAAAACAAAAAATAGAATGAAAGTGTCATATGACACTTGACAATATATACCATTTTGAATGTTTTTACATGTTTTTATGATTACATAAACAAAATGGTTTATTACAGAAGGATCATGGAACTATAAGGCGTCACATATATTCTTGATAATTTCAGATACAAAGACATTACACGTATCAACAATATTGTGATGACGGCAATGAAACTTTTAGAGGGTCTTGATAATCCTATGTTTGCAATATGACTGAGTCAGTAATAAAATTGTAGTAGATTGTATGTAAAGTCTACAACCTGTGACTTTAAATTTATCTAAATGTTTAAAGGAGTTCTGCATTGGGCGAACAGGCTATCCTTTGAAGATTCTGACTTCCTTTGTATCGCAACGTGCAATCTTATCCCATTCTTTTCCATGTCCAAACTTTGCGAAATGGCACATTAAGATAAACATAAGATTTCAAGCAGGGAAGTGAGGCAAGGTGCTTCTGAAGGGTAAGCACTTCCTGTTTAGCTAGCTAAACCAACACCATGTGGAGTCAAAATTCAGAATAAAGGAACATTTAGCTATGAACGTCAAATATATTTAGGATCATTTTGAACATCATATTTATAGTCATTATTGTGATGGCGGCTATATAACTTTTATACGTCTAGATAAGCCTAGGCTCACAATATCCTTTTGTTGATATTTATTTGTGAGCAACTCGTTCAAATATTCAAAATTTTCGTAGTGGGAACAATCTGTATACAATGTATTATGACTATTTTCTCTAAATTAAAAACTGTTGTGTTGGCTGAATTTGTTAAAAATCATAACTCCTTTCGTATTGCAACTTTACCCTCCATACCGCTCCATGTATATACCATGTTTGTATGTCTTTATGTTTGAGACTGCGCATTTCATATAAATCGATTCAAATATAACTTGTGAATAAAAATAATTTTTAAACAAAAATTCAACCGTCCCTGGGTGGGCTCGAACCACCAACCTTTCGGTTAACAGCCGAACGCGCTAACCGATTGCGCCACAGAGACATACATACACCAAATGTAAGTTTATAGATCTTTAACTTATCATGATTTAAAATCAAATACTGTCACACTTTCTCAATATTTCCCTTTCTTTTTTATGTTTAACATACATCTGTATAATAAAATCTACCAACATCTTCCGTCACGTATATCATTTGCATGTTATAATTTACTTTTTATATACATAATAAATTGTAAAAATTTCAATAAATTGATTGAGATCATCGTTTGTTTTAGTAACATATATTTTAAACACTTTTAAGTTTGTGTGGTTGAATGATAATCCTAATAATTCAAGAAAAGCCTTCTCTAGCACTATCCTTTTAAATTGTTGCCTTTGAAAAAGAATCTTACATTTGCTTCTAAGCAACAATTCTTATGTAACAAGAAAATTACATTTGGGCCTGTGGTTTTAAATTAAAGGGAATATAGAAAATTGTAGGTATCAAACACAAACATACTGGTCCATGTTCAAATCGCAATCTCCTAAGCAAAGTTTGAAAACTGACAAAATTAGTTAAAACGTTAACTTTTACCAGGAAAGTGAAACCGGTTTCTCTGGAAAGGCAAGCTACGTGTGAAACCAAAAATGAGATTTGAAGTACCATGGAACTATGAGGCGTCACATATACTGGATAATGTTAGATACAACGAAATCATATTTATCATACATTGTGATGACGACCACAAAACTTTTAGAGGATCTTGATAGCCCTAGGCTTTCAATATCTCCGAGTCAATAATTTATTCGTAAGTAGCTTGTATCGTTATAAAAAGTTCTTTTAGTGCAAACAAGCTGTATACGATTTGTGACTAATTTTATCTAAATGTTTTAGGAGTGTTGCTTTATTTGATAAATATTATGACAATTTTAAACCAAAAATCGGAAAATCAAGATAAAACTGGCATATTTAAGTTTAGTACGTGATTTCCAGCATGAAAGCGAGGCAAGGTGCTTCGAAAGAGTAAGCACTTCCTGTTTAGCTATCTATACCGACAAAATGTGAAATCAAAATTCAGAATGAAAGGAACATTTAGCTATGAACGTCATATATATCATTTTGAACATCATATTTATCGTCATTATTGTGATAGCGGCTATATGACTTTTATACGTCTAGATAAGCCTAGGCTCACAATATCCTTTAGTCGATCGACGAGCAACTCGTTTAAATATACAAAATTCTCGAAATGGGAACGATCTGTATGCACTGTATTAGGTCTACTTTCTCTAAATTAGAAAGTATTGTGTTGGCTGGATTTGCTAAACATCATAACTCCTTTTAGTATTGCAACTTGCAACCTTACCCTCCATATCGGTCCATATATATATATATACAATGTTTATATGTCTTTATGTTTGAGGCTGTGCATTTCATATAAATCGATAAAAATATAACTTGCGAATAAAAAGAGTTTTTAAACAAAATTTCAGGCGTCCCTGGGTGGGCTCGAACCACCAACCTTTCGGTTAACAGCCGAACGCGCTAACCGATTGCGCCACAGAGACATACATACATACACCTGTTAAAAGTTAATAGATAAATCGTTTATCGTTACATGTATTTAAAATCGAATACTGTCTCGCTTTCTTAATATTTCCCTTTCTTTTATGTTTAACATACAACGTCTTCCGTCACGTATATCATTTGCATGTTATTACTTACTTTTAATATACCTTAATAAATTGTAAACATTTTTGAGATCATTGTTTTTCTTAGTAACATATAACATGTGGTTATATTGTTCCATTTGAAAAAAGAAATCTCACATTTACTTCTCAGCAATAATCCGTATGAAACAAGGAAAACTATCCTTTGACCCTAAAGTTACAATGTGAACACAGAAAACGTAAGTTTTAAGCACAAACATACTGGTCAATGTCAAATCCCAATCCAGAAGCAAAGGTAAATCTTTTAAAACTGGCAAATTTAGTTAAATTTGAAACTATCGGGCGTCGAATATAAGACCGGATAAATTAAGAAACAAAGAAATCATACTTAATACTAGTAACATTATTGTGATGACGGCACGGAACTTTTAGAGGGTCTTGATAAGCATGGACTTGCAATTTTACTGAGTCAATAATTTATTCGTAAGATGATTGTATCTTTGTGTAAAGTTTTCATAGTGGAAACAAGCTGTATACAATTTGTGACTTTAATTTCATCTAAACATTTGTGTGTTGTGTTGGGCGAATATGGTGTTCTATAATCATTCTGGCTCTCCTTTTATTGCGACTTGCAATCTGACACTCCATACAGTTCCAAACCACAATCCTTAACTTTGAAAACTGTCCAATTAGGTTAAACATGTGATTTAAATCAGGGAAGTGATGCCAGGTGCTCCAGAAGGGTAAGCAAGTCTTGTCTAGCTATCTACACCCTTCACGAGTAACTTATATATCACTTTTACAGATTTTGTGTCTTATCTTTATTTCTTTATTGTTATTATTTTTATATAGAGAAACAACAATATAATTGAATAAAACAAATTATATCAGCTCCGTAAATTCTTTTTGAATTCCTAAAACGCCATGCTTTATCCTTTAAAGTATTGCCTTAGGTGGACTTGGTTGTAAAAATTGTCCTTCTACTTTTTCTTTCATTTCAACATTCTAAAATTATTTTGATTTCCACAATTTTGGTCCAAGTGTTACTGATGAGGAATTTCATTCGGAAACGGTATTCTTATGCTGCAAAACTAAAACAGACTTGGTATTTATAGAACACGTTAAATACGTTTGGAAATAACACTCCTGCAGCTAGACACACATCAAACATTTATTTACCCATAGATGCCAAAGGATCGTCATAAAACATGATGTATAACTTATTATATCGATTGATTATATTTCCTTTTGTTGGGTGTGGAACCGTCTGTATACTTATCATTAAAATTCACGAACATCATATAAAAACCCAATCCAAACCCTACGCGCCATATATAGTTAAAATGAGTTCCATCATCATAGTTCGTTTTAAATGAAAAAAAAACTTCATTTACATCATAAAAAAATAAAAGAAAGCACATCCACAGAATATTGTTATCATCATAATTAGCTTTATATTAAAAATAACTTCGCTAACATTTGAGAAATTAAAATCCAACCCATAGAACATTTAACCACCATATATAGTTAAACTTAGTTTTATCATAATACTAGTAGTTGAGTTCGCAAAATGAAAAATAACTTCAAGAACAGTATAAAAACAATACAACAAAGCACGCCTACTAAACAGAGTTTTCAACATAGTTCGCTTTGTATGAAAATAAACTTCACGAATATTGTTTAGAAAATTAAAATCCAACCCAAAGCATACCTACCATATATAGTTGAAATGAATTCGCTTTTATTGAGCAACATGAACATCATAAAAAAATAAAACAAAGCATACTACATATAACATCATAGTTAGCTTTAAATACAAAAAAAAAATGAAATCCAGCCCAAAACATACCCACTTAATATAGTTATCGTCATTGTTATCTTTAAATGAAAACAAACTTTACGAACATCATAAAAAGTAAAGCAAGGCACTCCCACTAAATATAGTTATCATCATAATTCGCTTTAAATAATAAAATAGACTTCATGTAGTTACAAATTAGTTCCATCATCATAGTTGCTTAAAATGGAAAATAAGCTTCACGAACCGAAAATAAAAAAAATCTAAATCCACCTTAAAACATATTCTGCTATAGTTAAAGCTATTTGTATCATCATATGTATGTCTCCAAATGAAAAGAGAACATGGTTGTTGTCTCTGGGTGACTATCTTTTGTTTGAAATCGAAAAGCACTTGTCGATTGCGCCACTGAGACATACATACATAATAAAAGCAGTTGATTGCAGCCTTCACTTGGATTATTAGAAAGAAGCCATTTTGTATCTTTTTGCTTTGTTAGCTTTGCAATGTCATTGTATCTGACTTTTTAGCAGATTAATAATTATTTATAATTACCAATCCCAGTCCAGTCTTTTATAGCTCTTAAAATCTACATTGATTAACTTCGGTTCAATATAATCTTCTTAGTTCAAAAATAAAATCCAAAAGCTGGTTTTATCCTTCAGCATAAGCTTATGTATCACGAAATATTGAATAGAACCTCAGATACAAAATGGAGCATAGGTAATAACCATAGACACGAAGTAGATATCACAATAAATGAAGGATATAATGTGGTTTGTTTCCTAGGTATCCTGACCTACTGCTTGCAAATAAATTGTTGACTCGGGGATATTGCAAGCCTGGGCTTATCAAGGCCCTCAAAAAGTTTTAAGGCCGTCATCACAGTATTGTTGATAAGTTTAATGTCTCTGTGCCCAGGATTGCCCTGGATATATTTGATGTATCACAGTTCCATGTTCCTTTCACACAATTTTGATTACACACGTGGAGGTTGTAGCTAGCTAAACAGGAGGTGCTTACCCTTCCGGAGCACCCGGCCTCACTTCCCTGGTGGAAGTTCACGTGTCTAACCTGACTTGTCAGTTCCAAAGTTTTTACTTTGCTTCTTTATTATGATTCTGAAATGGATAAGTATGTTTGTTTTTGATTGATTACATATTAACAAATTGGTATATATAACATACCTTAAACGCAAACCACAAACAACAAATTCACAACACCTAAAATGGTAGTGTTCTAAAAAAAGAAAATTATACAGCACTGAAATAAATGATTTCACAATAAATTAAAAAAACACAAGATAAACACATACATTTAGATTACTGCAGTAACACATCGTTGTAATGCCTCTCTATCACTTTGTCACATATTTTGTGGTACCAACGTCTATTTCTTTTATGTTTTCAAAGTTACCGTCGATTTATCTCAAAAGAAAAGTAAAAAGTCGAGAACTGGCAAATTAAGTTAAAATGTAAACTTCCATCAAAGTAGTGACATGGTGCTCCGACACAGGTAACAGTAATTTAAAGGAAAAAATTCAGAATAAAACAAAAAGCATCAACACTTTTCTGATTAAATCAAATACGTGGAAAATGTTTTATAAGAGTGATGTAACCATTGCTAACCTTAAGATAGACAGTATTCAATTTTGTTCGCTTGATTAAGTCAACACTTTCCGTGAAATGGTCACTGAAAGAAAATTTCATGTTTCTATAATGACCGTTTTTGTCAAATTTTACGTTTTAGAAAACATCTGTCAGCATTTTAATTACACATACACATCGGACCATGTTGAAATTACATTCCCAAGACAAAATAAAACTTTTGAAAACTGGCAAATTAGGTTAAACTTCCACCAGGGAAGTAAAAGTCGCTTAAATAAACTGAAGTCAATTTGTGCAATTGGCTAATGCAATACGTACTGTAAAATGAGCAACCATTGATTCTAAAAGAAACTTTAATGCATTTGGATAATGACCGTCTTGTCAAATTATACGTTTTAGAAAACTTCTTTCAGCTCATGTAATGATAGTGGACATTAGTGGTCTTAAGTCTGATATTGTGATCACGGTACATTAGATAACTTAACCCACGAGTCTTAATTTCTGACACAGGCCTGTCGAAAGTTTAACACTTAGCAACGTATCAGCAGTGGCAATTTCCCCATGTTCTTCTTTAACCATATCGCGACAGTCTATCGACAGCTTTTATTATCACTAGCTATCCATATACTGGATATACTGCAACTCGGCAGCCAAGCTTCGACTCTTTTTCATTAGCTCTTTGATGAATTTTCGACAGGTCTGTACTGTATCAGAAATTAAGACTCGTCCATCTATTCCTTTTATATTTTTTAGAAGATTACCTAACTTTCCTTAAAAGATTAACATAACCTTGGTGAAGACCTTGTATTAACAAAAGCTGTTGAAATAAAAGGAAATCTTTGCGGCGTGCAAATCACCATTGAAACCACATGTGTATTTCAAATACAAACCTTCAAAAAGCCTTCAAACTTGGCTTAAAACTATTTAAATGGATGGGAAATTAGTGCTTTATCGACATATGAGTTTTCTTTTCAAAACTACATACTGAAATATAATTTTACTTTTTTGACGATATGCATCTCCTATTGAAAGAAACTTTTATCATTGATTGTGTGTTCATCAACACAATACTGGTGAATTTTTAACTTATAAAAGTGTGAAACCTCAAAGTTTTCTAATATCAACTTCCCTTTTCTAAGCAGCAATACACATGCTTCTTATGTTTTATGATGTATTTGTTTCACAGTTAATACGCTATAGTCGACCTTGTTCCCACTACGGGATATTTATACAACGAAGTAAGCTGCTTTCCAATAAACTGTTGACACACAAGGCTATTGCCATCCAAACTGATCAAGACCCTCAAAATGTAATTTGGCCGTAATCACAATATTAATGATAAGTATGATGATCCTGTTTCCAAAATATTCATACGAATATATTTTACACGTCTATAGTCGCATGTTCTTTTCTATTTCAATTTTTATTTCACACGTGTCGAATGAAGATAGTTAGACAGTACTGTAGAAACCACTGTGGCTGTGACAGTGAAATTCTCTTTATATCCATAGAAAATCAAATAAATTTGAATAAAGATCGATATTTTTCACTTACTTGTACCTAGTCATAATAGGAAATCTGTATGCGCATCCGCGATTAGCCCAAAATATATCTGCATAGGGAAAAACGTTGGTGCTATGGGGATTTAACATGTTGAAAAACCATGAAAATGGCGGCTTCTGTTGCGCATATGACGTAAAACGTCACCAAGGACATCACTTCCGGTGTAAACATCGTCATTTTCGCATGTGTAAAATCCCTTTACCGCCAACATTTTCCTTTTTACAGACATACTTCATGACAGTCGCGGATGCGCATATAGATTTCCTGTTACGACTAGGTACAAGTAAGTGAAAAATATCAAACTTTATTCAAATTTATTTGATTTTCTATGGATATAATGAGAATTTCACTGTCACAGCCACAGTTGTTTCTACAGTAGGTGCTTACTTTTTAGAGCATCCGACCTCATTTAACTTTATTTTTGTCAGTTTTTTAATCTTTTAAATTTGCTTTTGGTATTGAGATTTTAAGCAGTATGTTTCGTATAGACTATAATAGTCAAAACAAAATTATACAGTACAATAATCAGTTTATCCCTGATAATAAATTCAACTTTCAATTGTCTATGTGATTAGATTAGAGAGTGATAATGAAGTTGTCGTATTTAGTTTTGGTTTTTTTTTTTTACTTGCCTTCGCCAGCCACCAAAACTTATCTATTAAAATCGACACTATCTTGGTTCCGCTTGATTGATTAGTGCAACAATTGATCCGAAAAGTGCGAAAAAGTCATCCTGCAATAACAGGTACTTGTAATTAAGTAAAAGGGTAATGGAAATTTATTATTTAAATAATGACAACCTTGTCAAAAGACCATCCTGCAATTTCAGGTAATTTGTAAAAGGGTACGAGAAATTCATTATCTGAAGAATGACAACCTTGTCAAATTATAAGTTTTAGAGTTTGTTTCCAGTTCTTTTCATTTTGTTTTTGTATAATGATAGTGGACATATTCTTAATTCTGATATTGAGAGTTTGGTACATTAGATTAGCTAACCCAGGAGAATTAGAAGTAGTATCCTAATTTCACACATGAAACGAACATGCTTGATCAGTCGTGAAATGGTATTACCAAAAGCAAGCTAAAATGAAATAAGTGAAAGCGAAAACCGCGTTAGCCAGAATCAAATAAACAGGTCTGCTGACGCTGGGCACGGTACAGACCTGTCGAAAGTTTAACACTGAGATAATGAAAAAGAGTTGAAGATCGGCTGCCGAGTGGCTGAGGTATGGATAGCTAGTGACCGAAAAACTGTCGAGAGATAGATAGCGAATTTCGAAAAGCTGTCGATATATTGACAACGAGGCGCCGAGATGAGCTACAACTTCGGCACTAATTTTTTGGCCTTGTGTTAAACTTTCGACAGGTCTGTACTGAATTCAATTTTTATATAGATATCAATAATTAGTTAGATATATAATAAAATATAGAAATTAGATACTTAAATACCACTGGGGAAACTTCTTCTCTGTTTTAGAGTGAACTAGTTTACTAACATAAAGCCAAAATGAAATATTTTATAATGAAAACTGTGTTAAAATCAAATAAACAGTTCTAATAAAGCTAAGACGAGGTGTTAAGGTTACATCCAAATATCAAAAGTTAGATTAAGCATAAAATGGAGTAAATAAAATAAACCATTTTGTTTTTACTTGTTTACAACTTTTGGACCGAGGTTGGCTTACTGTGAACCCTTTAACACATAGTATAGGCAAACAGCATTGACCTGTCAGTTTGACCTTTCATGATAAGTATTCATATAGTATCCATCAAATACCTAGGTAGCGTTGGGATTCGTTGCTGATACATATACGCATTGTCCTAATCAGTGTTCACACCATATAGACGAAATATACATGCGTGGTCCCTACAACTTAAATTTACTTGTCCATTATGAATATTTAAATTAAAGGTCAAACGGACAGGTCAATGTTGTTTACCTATATTTAACATCGAGCTAACTAACTAGCGCAGAATCGAAAGCGCATCATACCCCGCCTTACCTATACCTCTACAGCTTTCCGGCAGCTGCTATCTATCTCCGGATAGCTTTTCGGACTCTAGTTATCCAATAACCTAGCTTCGACTTTATTTGACATTGTTTTGGGGTCACTTCATGCTTGTTCTGGGTACAAAATGCACGAAGAGCAAAGATACCAAAAAGTGACCCCAAAACAATGTCATTTCTTATATTTACAATTCATTTTTTATATCTTATCAGCTATGTGGACTTAAAACTATTACTGCATTTCATTTTTGTTAAATTACTCCCGCCGTTGATTTTAGTGCATCATGGAACCCAGTTTTAAACTTTCGATAAACCTGTACTCTAGTTGGATTCGCAATATTTTATCGGGTTGGCAGACATTGCAAGTATTCATCCCACCGGGCCGATTATTTTACTCTCGTATGAACCATTTTATTTTTACTTAGAGCTCTGTTAGCAGAGTTTGGCTTACAGAATACTATTAAGCACTTTTTGAACATGGTTAGGCTTACAATATTTTATCGGCTATGCAGACATTGCGAGCTTTTATTTGCAATTAAATATCAAATAACCACATTTAAATGGACGATGTGGGTGATAAAATTGCTAACGATTTAATGTGCCTCCATTTCTAGACAATTATTTGGTATGTATATGACCCTCTCGGCTTACGCACGCTAATGGAAATATGCATTTTATAGAAAATAAAACACCGACATTTCTATCAATATTTCTAATAAATACTTCATCTTTTATTACCATATTTTATAACAATATTGATATAGCTCACTTTATTTCAGGTATCCGCTCCAGAAAGGGGCTTGATAACCGAGTGATCTATTTATAGCGCGCGCTTACGGAGCACTAATCCTCTCACTGCCAGGGTTCGAAAATGGTTAAATGTTTGTTAGCTTCCCATAGGTTGGTGGCATTCCATAGACACTCCGGTTTCCTCCACACACATTAACTTACTCGCATTTCGTTCCGGCGCTTTTAACATATTACCACAGTAGCTCAGTTGGTAGAATGTTCGTTCCGTATGTAGAAGGGTGGGGTTCAAATCCTGGTCAGGTTTAACCAAGACTTGAAAAGGTAGCGACTTATTTTGCCAAGGACTTAGTTTTTAGATGAGTCATGGGGACCTCCAGCATGTTAACTGACCATTACGTTAGCTTAGTTGGTAAATAGAGTGTTAGCTCCGTGTGTGAGAGGTCGCAATCTTTAATTTCTTCTACTAAGCTTCCTCCTCAAATTGGATAGATGATTGACACTTTTTTATATTTTAAATATTTTATTATGTTTGATTCACATGACTTGTAAAAGTAAATTAAAATTACAATGATCCTTTTCAGTATAGTTTGGACAACTGCTCAAGTGTCCATCCAAAAACAGGAAACTTTATAATTAGCGGTCCCAACATTTGCTTGTCTTGCCTTGTTTTGTTTGGCTGTTATATTGTGTCTTGTTCTTGGTTGCGTTGGGTGTTGCTAACTATAGCTTACCATCTCCAGTTTGATCGGAGTTATACATCTAGTCGGTCACTATAAAATCTTCGATACGCTTAAGTGCATTTCATAGCAAGCAATTAGAAAGCCCCGTAACAAGTCATTATGAAGTCAAAACCCTAATGAGACCCGGACTTCATTAGGCGTTGACAATTTCGACGCCCGATGAAGCCCAAAGATTGATGTTCCAGACGATAAGTCAAATAGAGTCGTACAATTTTGAGAACATTATTTTGTAATAACAATAAGACTTCGCGTCTGGTGCCACAGTCTTTGGACTTTGTTTGGCTCCCAAATTGTCAACTTTGGACTTCATTAGGAGTTGTTGTACACGGTCCTATCGTTACAGGTTGAGCAATATTGTTAGCAAAAAACCAAACAAAATCTCCAAATCTCCTGAACACCTTTGTATAATAAACTCACGCCTCGGCACGAATTCCTCCTAAGCAGATCTTACTGTAAGAAAGTTCGATGTGGGGTTTTCGGGTATTCCGGTTTCCTCCACCATCCCAAAACTGACTGCTTCAATATAAGTTTTAAAAATCGTGACTTTTATTAAAAAATTACCTGGTAATATTTAAGAGAATTAATCAGCTTATTACATCGAAGATATATGTCAGATAGATTTTTTTTCAAATTGACTATTGGACCAAAAATATTGCTATATTTAATTTGTCAGTCAGGTAAGTTGGAAATTGCTACTAAAAACTCTTGACTACGATTACCTGTGAAATTTACCCGAACCGCTTTCAGAGTCAATAACGTTCAATATACTTAATACAGGAGCAATCTTCTTAATATTTCATTTCATAATTTCACTAATTTAATCAGCCAGCTTAATCTCAGAGAGGATGAAAAACTCATCATCTCATTAAATGCCTGCCTATTAAGTTTTAATAACACATGTCACCAGAGGCTGGTATAGAGCTGGTAAAGCAATACGCTATGATACTCTATGCAGTAAGTGGTGTGTTTGTGTTATACAATCACTATACATGTGCTAGTTTGTGATTCAGGCCTTATTATTAAAACGCAATGTGCAGTATATATGTGACAAACCTTTGTATTGGATAAAGTTTAACTGAATGTCGTGTCTGATGCAGACTGGTGGAATTATCTTGGTCAAGATGTAGGTATATTTTTTTTGTTTGTAAGAGAGAGAAAGAGTTTACTTTTGCTTTTGTCTTTTGAGAGAGAGAGAGAGAGAGAGAGAGAGAGAGAGAGAGGAGAGAGAGCAGTGTTAAAGACAAGCAAGAAACTGCCAACTCTTGCTTTTACTACAGTGTACATTGATTGAATTGGGTTTTCCGTATTCAAATAGAAAATATTGCACTTATATCGGGATGTCACTAGCTAAAGTGGCAGGAATGTTTTTGCTTAGGGTATTGTGTAGATAGAAAGGGTTCTTTAACTTTTCATACCTACCGTGACAGGGGGCATCGTTTTTAATGTCCCTTCCAAAGGACCCCGTGATTTTAATTTCTAGTGCTTGGCGACAGAAATCGCTAACAATTTTAAAGTCTTGGTCAGACACGACCGGATTTTGAACCCGGACCTCCAATATATGAAGCGAGCACTCTACCAACAGAACTACCGTATAGTGGTGCTCTACTAGAGTATACATAAAAAAGAAATAGGTAAAATAAAATGTTGAAATAAAATTATGAAGTTCTTGAAAATAGCCATAAGATACTCAAAACAAATAAAGTAAGGAATCAAGACGGGTACTGCTTGTAAAACTTATGGAGTGGAGTGAAGTTATTGTGTTTTAGATTCAGTCAAGTATATCGAGGCGGTCAGTTCTGGGGTGGTGGGGGAAACCGGAAAGCCAGGAGAAGCCACAGACTTTGGACAAGCGAACTGACAAACTTTCCGAGTCGCACTAGGATTCTAACCTAGCTAAGCGGTGAAAGACGCTGTGATCCGTGTGGGAACTGGAGGTTATAAAAAATTATATCTAGTGGGCTATACGATATACTAAAACATTTTTCATCACCGAGATTTATATATTTATTTAAATATAGGATCAACAACTCTGGAATTCATTCGTTTTGGTAAACTTTAACTACATAATACAAGCTTCTAAGTTTGCTGCTAGATAAAATCTAAAAAAGAATCAAAAATGAAAATATTTTTTTTTTCTTGTTTATGGAAAATATAAATTGAACATTTTGCACATTACATAATTCTCGTAGCAAAAGAAAAGAAAAATTATTTTATTTGTTATTAGTCAATATAAAGCATTTTAAACAACAAATTAACCATTTAAACAACATGGTACGACCATAGCAAGTAAAAAATTATCATTTCTAGATATCTGACTAATCAAAAGTAGAATTGAATTATCAGTTAATGCGATAATTAGAAGATTGCGTTTCTAATTAGTGATTTTGTAAGAACTATTCGCTTAATTTATTTCAATACATTATTCATTTATTTCATAAATCATGCCACTATCCTCCTAGTATAAGGGAGACAACTCTTGGTGCATTGCAGATGCTTCGTATTTCATTTGACACTATTCGTCAACTTATATTGGCGTTAACTTTCGACAGGTCTTCACTGTTAATCTGTAAAAACTGGCAGTGGTTTTAACACCAACCTCCCACATACGGATAAAGCACTCTATTCAGAGAGCTTCCATAGTGGTTAGCTCTACTCCTCTGGAAAACCAAAAAGTCCCAAAGAGAATGTAGATTTGTAATGTGTTTTACTCGTATTTAATGGTCTTCATCACAATATTGTTGATAAGAATGGTGTCTCTGTATTTAGAATTACCCTGGATATATTTGATGTCCCGTACTTGTTCCCAGTTTCAATTTTGATTACACACGTGGCGGGTGTAGCAGGCTAGACAAGAGATGCTTACCCTTCTGGAGCATATGTCCTTCCTTTTACACAATTTTGATTACACACGTGGCGGGTGTAGCAGGCTAGACTGGGGCCTGATATTTAGCTTAAAGGTCAAACAGACGTTACAGATCAGTCTCGTTAGACTAGGTTAGACTATATCTATATCTGCATCATTGATATGTGCTTTAAGCATGATTTGCAAATAGATATCTCAATTACTGAAGAATGACCATCAATACCGAAAAAGGGGGTCATTTAAGTTTAATCCAGATAATGTTTTGCCTCTTTTTAACCATAAATTAACCATTTTGAGGTAACATTTTGCCATGGAAACATATTTTACAAAAATTGAACCAGTATATGTATTTGGATCATAAATTCAATGTACAAAAATCTTTTTCTTTTAATGAATTGAAAGTAGTGAATACCACTTAACGGTGGCTATAATTGACACAGTCGTTCTAAGAGAGATAAATCTTATGTTTCTAAGCAATAAAATAATGGTAGTTACCTCCCTTATGCCACAAAATCTGAGTCTTCCGTTATAATTACTTAAAACTTTTAGTTTAGTTGTCATAAGTTATTTTTACTTATTTGAATCGAAGAAATTTTCATGAGCTAATTCTACATACACAGCTTGTAATTTTCAGATTCGTTTTTCATTTTTTTTCCAGAATACAAGTGGAATGCATGTGTCCAGACATACGGAACGGTTAATCACCATCGTCCATGAATTTGTTGAAATATTTTTGGTGTCTATGGGTTTTAAGTAATATGGATACAACCCAAACCCCCATGGATCTTAAGGACTACGGATAACAACAAGACCATTCAGGTAATCTTTATTTTCTTACTTTATGTTATTTATATCCATCTATATAAAAACTTGAAAATTAGTGGCGTATATACATTTAAAGAAGCACATAAGGGCTGCATTTTTAAATTCATTTATTATATATATTTTTTAAGAAACGTAAATTTTACAGATTAAAGTATGTGTCAACTGAAATCCCGCATTTGAGGAAGGCATTGGGTTAAAAAGGCGATACTTTATTAACCATCAGATTCATATAGTGGTTCAACTTGGGCCAAGTGCTTATTTTTATATATTCGCATAAATGATATAAACGAAAAAGTAGCACAGAATGAACTCTAAAAGACAAGCTATCTGTACCATTCAAGAGCAGAACCACTGAGCGTTATTAGAAGTTAGGATAGAATAGTGTCTAAGAACATAATTGGAGAGAGAGAGAGAGAGAGAGAGAGAGAGAGAGAGAGAGAGAGAGAGAGAGAGAATTATTAGCTCACCGTCTTTGTAGCGATCTGGGGGCAAATCTCGCGTATCAAAATCATTAGTTGGTCAAGTAATACACTTCCACTTTACATTATGGATGGAATAGCCTTTATGCACAGTAGTTGGTTAAGAAATATGCTGTAAAAACTATTTTAATGGAGTATGATTCGGTTATATTGACATTTGACACTTCCAACAACAGATTGTCCCTACAATGCAGATAAACAACTACTATGTTTATCTCTTGTTTCCCCCATGCACTATATTTCTTACATTGCCTCCGACTTTACATTATAAACTTCCAAGGAGGATAGAATATTTGTCAGAGTTGTTCTCCTTTGTATACGTCTTGTATGCAGACTAATTTAGTGTTGTGATTATTTCTGTCGAATTTTTAACGCATTTAAAAGTAAATATTATAATATTTAATGATTTTTGGTGTGTGGGTAAATTCACGGAATAGATTTATTATATAATATCATGTAATCGATTGGAAATATTTAAACAATACTAAGTAATCATTAAACAGTGGTGAATAACACAAAAATACGTATTGAAAGATGGTGTCAGTGGTAGCAATAGTGGTAGCATGATCGCACAATTGTGCTGATAGGGTGATAGTGGTGATAACGACTGCATGACGTTGGTATTGGTAGAGTTGGTGGTGATGGTCGCCGTGGTATGGTGTTATTATGAATGTGGTGGTGGTTGTGGTGCTGTCTGATGATGATGCTGATGATAGTTGTGGTGGTGGTGATGATGGTAGTAGAGGTGGCGGTGACGGTTGTCGTGGTATGATGATTTTGGTGGTAACGATCGTATGGTGGTGGTGGTGGTCATCGTCGCGGTATGGTGAAAGTGGTTGTGTCGATTGTATAATGGTGGTGACAGTGTCAGTCGCGGCGAGTTGTGGTTCTATTATGATGATGGTGGCCGTGGTAGTAAGGATGGTGATAATGGGGATCGTGGTATGATGAAATTGATGGTGACAGTAGCGATTGTGGTTTGATGATGATGATGATGATGATGATGATGACGATGATGATATTGGTGGTGCTGGTGGTGAAGGAGTGGTGAAAGTTGTTATGATGACAACGACGACGACGATGCTGATGATAATAAAGAACACTTAACAGTATTTCCGGTACATGTTAAACATACAATATATAATTCAATTTCTGGGACATCCTTATAGAAAACACAAACTGTTTTGAATTGCATGTTGTACAAAAAAGTAATATTTTCCATGTGTAATTTAATCACAATTCTCAATAATTCCATAAGTCTGACGGATTGAAAATTCCCCATTGTGCCATTATAAAATATTGAATATAGGAATCCATAGAAACGGACAAATGAAATGTAATTAGTAAATAAATCATGGATAACAATTTTCTAGTCCATTTCAGATAAAATTTACAAGGAGTGCAAAATAAACAAAATATGACGTCGAAAAAAACAACGAAAAACCGCCATACTGTATACCAGATTTGCCCCTGGGAAAACTTTTAATTCCAAAACAAATTCAATTTGTATTGAGATTGTTGTGTTGATCGGTCTGGTATGAATGCCATTATGATGTAAATATTGTGCATGTGTTATATAAACCATATTTTATTTCTTCCTATCAGCTTTTGTATAATCTGTCACGCAATACTGGGCTTTTCCCGATATCTTTTCCTCCAGTTGAAGTATAATGTCGACACAAATTGCCCCCATTCAACTCTTAGGGCCACGGTGTAAAAGTGGTCTACGCGTCCTTATGGATCATAGTGCCTCTCCGACCGCCTAAGTTGGAATCTCACTCGGGGCAGTTCCTAGTGTTAGAAAGTTGTCAGTTCGTTTGCCGAACGTCTGTGGTTTTCTTCTGGAACTCTGGTCTCCTCCACTATCCCAGAACTGACGACCTCGATATAAATTAAAGAATATTGACTAAGACGTGAAACAATTTTACTGTACTCTATTCTGATAGATATCTCTGTATTCCTTCTTCTACGTTTCGCGTATGTAGGAGGTCTTGAGGTCAAAACTTAAAAATATGCGGTGACGATGCCCCGCTAAAGAATCCTCCCTGCATTGACATGAGCTCATTGCTACTTCACAATTAGCTGATGATGTCTCGATATAAGCGAATATTCTTGACTACCACGTAAAATCCCATTCAATCAATCAGAAAATCTTCTTTTTGGCATGTGAATCCAATATCATAAAATTAATAAAACAGTCAACAAGCGGATTTCTTTCTCTGTATGCTTTACTTGTGGTACCTGTTCAATTCAGTCATTGTTTCTGATATCCAGTTACATGTATGTCACGTATTGGACGCCGTGGATATACGCTGTGTCCATAAAACTACCCATTTTGTTTCGCACATTGGACGCTGCAAATAAGTATGTTGTCCATTAAGTACTTCATCGTTCATGTATTGAACGCTGTAAATCAATTGTTTCATCTTCTGTCGCGCTGACAATTTGCGTGATTATCTTCTATTATGTCATATATTATGGTTTGTCTGTCAAATATTTCATCTTCAGTTGCGTATTGGTCGCTGTAAAAGTATGTATTTTTCCATCAAATGTTTCACTAACTTCTGTTGCGTATTGGACGCGGAAGAAATGTGTTTTTCTTCATCAAATATTTCAACATACTAGTATTCAACCGGGTATTGTCCATCAGTTTTTTCTTCTTCTTTCGCACATTGGACGCGATAAATATGTGTTTTATCCATTAAAAGTTTCATCTTCTCTCCCGTATTGGACGCCATAAAAATATGTGTTCAGTTGATTAGACGATTCAACTTCTGTCGCGTATTAGACGCCGTAAATATGCGCTCTCAATTGTATACCGTATTTTGATTATCTATATCTGGAACTTGAATTATGTATTTTTTATATCAGAAATTTAATTCATGATTGTGTGTATAATCTGTGTTTAGTTAGCCTTTGGGGTTTTCTCTAAAGGAAAAAAATAATGATTTCTTCAATATAATTCCATTCACCATGAACCAGCTTTTATCATGAAAATATGGCTTTAGGTGTTGAAATCTGCCATATACCTTATCTCACTCGCTCAAATAAACCACATGACAGGGAAAGGCATGTGATGACAAAATGTGTCATGTGATGCCGAACTATATGTACTTTACTTTTATACAATGATGTTTCGTGGATCAATACATGTTACATAAAGTAAATTGAGAAAAGACTGAGATTAGAATAGTTTGATATATTTTTCAGGAATTTCCGATACCTAAATTTACGTCATCACCGTACATCACTAATGTCTTCATTAAAGACAAAATTTAGGAAATTCGTAAAAACAATAGATATCGATTCGATGGTTATCATCATTATTTATTTCAATTTAGAATTTAGAACTATTTTGAGAATTTTGTTCTTTTTTACTGAAACAATGTTACATTCATCATGTTCTGATTTATTTGTTTGATCGATAAGAACGGTAGAGAATTGATTTCACGTCATTGTTTCTTAGTAATTTCGTTTCTAAATTTAATCATACCTGTTAATTCTGGCTTTAAAGGTGGGAGTATTTGTTTTAAAGACGTATATATTTAATGGATTTATTGGGAACCGTTTTACAAGGGTACGCCCATCCTAACTTCCAGCCGACACAGTAAATTTCCCGCTAAAACAATCGATTGTCGTCTGCTAATTACATATTTCGATTTTGATTCTATACGGTAAGTAAATGAGACAAATCTTGGTTACTAATAATGTATAACCACCTGCGCATTCAGATAATGCAAACACGCAAACGATTCACTGATAAGAGTTTTATTGATCCAGAAGACATGCCACCGGTTAGCTCACCTGAATGGAAGCGCCATTTATGGAGCTATCCAATAAACCTTAAGATTGATTGATTGATTGATTGATTGATTGATTGATTGATTGGGATGCTATGTCCCAGTTAAGACTATTTCACTTATATCGAGACGTCACCAGCTATATGTGAACCGGATATCAATGGATCAACATTGGGTATTGAATATGAACACCGGGGTATGACATGACCTCTTTCAAGTTTCTATTTTATGCAACCTAATAATGGACCATGTATTCAATAAAGACATCTGGCTCCCATCAATGGTTTTTTACAAACATTCTTTTCCCTGAATTTAAACCTGGAAAACGTATAATTTTTCAAAACATATATGAATGATTTGGTATTACAAATTGAGGTTTTTTAACTTTTACAGTAGATCCTTAAATTGCTAAAACTAAGTGAAACAACTATTGCAGTGGCGGATTTGAAAAATTAAAAGAGAGAGAGAGCTATTGACTGATGTGACCCCCATATGTTAATTTAACAACCCATAAGCCCCATCGGGGCTCTGCCCTAGACCCCTTGTCTCTGGAACCTCGCGCCTTCGGCGCTCGCACCTACCATTGATATAATTCTCAACCCCCCTTTCAAAAAATCCTGGATCCGCCCCTGTATTGTCATATTTGACATCTAGGTGTACATGTATGTGTCAACTCAGGATTAAGAGTTTTAAAACAGATGAGTTATTCTCTTTTTCGCCGGGGTTTATAAACCTGCTAGATCAAAAGCCGAAGATCGATAAGATTATGTCTGTCCGTTCCATAACTCGCATCCAAGCTCCGAACAGCGGCCAACATTCGTATCTCTTTCACGATCTACCTCGCGACATGTATACGGAGCTAGGAGGTGGGCGCTGTTTCGTAGCTTGACTCACGTCTATGAATGAATTTTGATCAAACTTGGAACACTGGACTTTATGACAAGATTGTTTGTGGAGGTGGTGTGGTTATAGTACTATATATAGCGGGTGTTTTATTTTCCCGTAAACTCGAAAGACACGAAAATAAATCTTTTGTGAATATTTGCATTTGCACTTTCAACTGTCAACGTTAAAATAATGATAAATAAATAAATTATTAAAAAGTACGCGAATATCAGAAATGACAATTCTCGCGAAAATTACCTAACGCAAAAAATTACCGATTTTTATCATTTTGCATGGTCGACGTCTTTTCTTTAGCTTAGTGTTAAACTTTCGACAGGCCTGTGCGGTCTATTCCTGGTATTTTCCCATCATTAAGCACATTCTTTCAGTAAATGATTTCTTCAAATAAGCATATGAAAAAATAAAGATTCTTTTTTGATACTGCGTCCATCCAATCAATTTGTCCATCTTATACAGCCTCGTTCTGATAATCTCTTGATTTGAAGTTATTGAATTAATGGCAGGCGATGCTTGTCCATAATTAGCTATTTCCAATCATCGTCCTGTTCTTTATCAAACAATCTGATAGAACGTGTCTGTTTCTATAAATCCCTTGATGGATCGAGAGTTTTAACCCATCGATCAGGATGAAAGCCAAATACTTATATATTAAAACCCCGGAAACAGTTTAGGAATGTTTACTCACACGCGATCTTCAGTAATTGATAGATAATTTTAAAGACGTGGACATTATTTCTGTTAATCGACTGAAAAAAATATGCTGTTGTTGTTGTTGTTGTTGTTGTTGTTGTTGTTGTTGTTGTTGTTGTTGAATGTTGTTTAACGTCGCATCAGCAATTTTCAGCTATTCGAGACGATAAATATTTAATCATCTCCATGGATTAATCCATGAACAAGTTTGTGTATTCATGTGAAGTGCGAGTGTTTCGCGGTCTGTCTTGTACCAGTAGGCACTCGGTGCGAGTTTAAAGGTGCTAGCTCACCAAGTCAGTACGCCACAGACAAGCCGAGTGTACCACTCCACAAATCAAATTATACATCAATATAGGCCAACGGCAAAGAAAATTCTCTTTCCGACATGTGTTCTGAGCGGGATTGGAACTCACAGCGGTTAGAGACCCTGGATTTGTAGACTAACGTCTTATCCATAAGGCCACCGCGGGCTCAACTGAAAGAATAGAAGTTGAGTTATGAAGTTTTACGCTACTGTCGAGATTATTTCACTTATATCGAGACGGTCAGTTCTGGAATAATGGGGTTGAGTAATGGTGCTTTACGCACTTGTCAAGACTCTTTCGCTTATAATTATATCGAAGCGGTTAGTTCATGGATGATGGAGGAAACCGAGTACCCCGAGAAAACCACCGACTTTCGGAAAGCGAACTGGCAAACTTTCTCACACGAGTTTTCCCCGAGTTGGATTCGAACCAATGCGGTGAGCGCATGCTTTAAATCACTTGGTCACCGTAGTCCCTTATTTAAAAGACTTTTATAGACAGTTTGGAACCAGTAAATTATCTAAAAATCCATTAAAAAGGGCTTAAGAAAAAATGTCATAATAAGTTTATAAGTTACCATAACTACTGACCTTGACATTTGGATTAAAAATGCTACGTCCTTTAAAATTGTGTCATTAATATTTTGAGTTACCATAACATTAGACGGTTTAAACAAAAAGTGTCACTCCCACTTGAAAATTATAACATGACTTAAAAATTTGTCATTTATATTTATTTTGGGTTACCATAACCACTAGAAGTTTTGATTGAATAACAAGTATTAATTGAAAAGTTTTGCAAATCCTTTAGCATACGGGTCTGTCACTGAACTATTAGACTGAACTACAAAAAATCATTTTAATCAGATTTACTAGTGTCTCTGTCGTCATAGAAACCGCGTTAAAACTAAAGATTTTACGAGATATAGCTATTTCTTTACATCTGGAAATTTCCCCTCATTAGCATCACAGGAAGATATTATACCATATTTACATCATCTCTTTATGCCGTGCTAACACTTTTATTTAGTATGTTCTCAGTGGCTTTGTTGTGGCATCCAGAGTGTGAGCAGCTAGTGTGTGTGTGTGGTGTGTGTGTGTGTGTGTGTGTGTGTGTGTGATTCACTAAATCATTTGTCCTAGTTTTGGTGGTTTTTATTTTTAGTGGATCTAGTTAACCGTTCTGTTTTTCGGTGGTTCTAGTCAAGTATACCTTCTGTGTTGTGTAATATGCATTATATTTAAATAGGAATTCAAAATCATCACATCACAGTTGTAACAATGATTTGTTGTATTTTCTTCTGTGTGATTGCGCCTTTTTAGCACTTTGTTGATAGCGTCATACATTTTCTTCAACTGAAAAAAAATCGTGAAACTTCATACATCTAAAGTTAGCGCGTTGAAGAATAATTTACGTTTAAAGTTTAAATTATGTGGCAAGATCCTTGTCTAAAAATATTGAACGAATATTTTTATCCGTCAAATAATGGAAAAATAATGAAAACTAAGAACAGCATGATTTATCCTTTAATGATTTATAAGACAAATAGCAATATAATCTCCATTTATCATTCAGTTCTATCTCGTCGACTTAAGGACTCTCGATACACATGGAACTTTTTATCCCTTAACAAGACTGATTTTTTTTGTTTAAAATATAGAATTTTCAGCTCTGGAATCCATTCATTTTGGTAAAAAGTAGCTAATATTTTTTTTAATTATAAACTTTTAAATGATTACCGACTGTGACACTAGTCTAACGTAAATTCATAAGTTAAAAATTATCAAGTGTCCCTACTGACCTTAAAAAATAACCGATAATCCCATCTGATAGTATTACAGAAATCAATAATAACATTCTAACACGATGTTTTCTTCATTATTAATGTCTTTGATCTTATTTTGATCTTATTCATTATATTCCTAGACCTTTTCAAATAGACAAAAATAAAACAGGTATATATAGACTACAGAAGGACCTAAAAATACGACTTCATAGAACAGGTTGTTTTAAATACAAGTTATTTTGGTTGCGGGCCCTCTGAGGTCATCTCTGCGGTGGCTCGGTTTGTAGAGTGCTCGCTCCAACCAGGTTTGACCCAAGACTTGAAAGTGGGTAGTAATTGTTAATTTCTTTCGCCAAGAACTCGGCATTACAAAATTATTTTTAAAAAGTCAGGGTTCTTTTGAATGGGAACTTAAAATAAACGAGGTTCCATGTCATGGTAGGCTTTGCGCGATAAAAAGTCCCTTCTGTATAATGTCATCAGCGCAACGCACAGGCAAAATTTATGCAACTTCGCCTATAGCTGGCGCCATCTCGATATAATTTAAATATTCTTGACTGGGACGTTAAACACCATTACTCAACTCTGAGTAATTATTCTAAAACGCGCGCTTTTGAATCTTACCACCTCTCTACACCCTGGGTCGAAACTTCTATATTAAGACCACATCATGATCTTCTCAAAACAGGTCGTCTTAAAATACAATTTATTTTTGGTTGAAGGTCCTCTGATGCGGATTCTTCTAAAACACGCGCTTTTGGGTCACGGCGCCTCTCTACACCTCGGGTAGAATCTTACTTGGAGTAGATCCTGTGTCAGAAAGTTTATCAAGTCGCCTGCCGAGGATCGTTAGTCACGGGTTTCTCCAGCATCGCCATTTTCCTCCACCATCCCTGAACTAACCACTTTTTGGTTAAAATATGAAGCAAATTTACTTTCAATCAGTGGTTTTTATATAAAGGTGGTTGTTGCAATAGGTTTTAATGTATGATAAACTAAACAATCCAAAATCACTTAAAACCAAGATACAGTACAGGCATTTCAAAAGGTTAATGAAGAGTGGTCGAAATTATAGCAATTGTGTTACAGTGACCTACTTTTGGCTTTTGTATTGCACCTGTCTATACACGCTCCTGGACAAGTTTCATTAAAATATGCCTAATAGTTTCAGAGGATAAGTCAAAAATTGCTATTAACAACACACACACACAGAGAGACTGTGCTATTGCGTTATGTCATAAGCTCAAAACTATTGATATTCGGCCAGTCGTTCAGGTGAGCTAAAACGTCATCAATAATATAATAATAAATAAATTAATTAATTAATTAATTAATTAATTTTATTGTACTGTTCCTGGTTCTTGTTTATAGTCGCTTTGGCAACTGCAAGATACGTATTTTTCATCTGGTTTTTATATCCCAACACATATAGCCCAAATAAAAAATAAGAGGAAAGGTACAATTGATTTATTCTTTTGGAATTATTATATCTCAGAAAATGTGAGAAAGTATTCAGATCGGACCCAAAGGAGATGTTTGTAGTAAAGTGATAAAGTAGCGTGTCATTATACAAAGACAAAATAATGAATTCTGTGCCACTCTCAGCTGTTTATAAACATAATTATCAACACCATATATACAACTATAGATTGTTTTATGAGGAAAACAATTCCCATTATATTGATTTGTAAATGGTTACCGTATATCCAACGCATGCTACCACTACGGTAGCTCAGTTGGTAGAGTGCTTGCTTGGTATGTGAGAGGTCGTGGGTTCGAACTCCTGCGGGGTCTTACCAATGCTTGAAAATAAGTAGTTACTGTTCTTTCGCCAAGCACTCGGCATTTAGAAATGAAAGTCACGGGATCCTTCGGAGGAGACCTTAAAAACCGATTCCCCGTGTCACAACAGGTGTGGTACATTACATAACCCTAACTGCACATTGCGCCAGTCCATGTCCAAATCACAATTCTAAAGACTAGTAAAAACTTTGAAAACTGGAAAATTAAATATTAAGATAATCACGTGATCTCCCATTAGGTAAGTATGACCAGGTGCTCCGGAAGGGTAAGCACCTGTTTAGCTTGCTTAACCTGCCACGTGAGAAATCAAAATTGAGAATGAAAGGAACATGGAACTATGAGACGTCAAATATATACCCTGGATACAAGGACAACATACTTATCAATGATATTGTGATGGCCAACATGAAACTCGTTGAAGGCCTTGATAAGCCTAGACATGCAATATTCCTGAGTCATCAATTTATTTGCTTCGTGGTATCAAGTTCCTGTTGGAACAAACTCATGCAAAACACGATCAATGGAGACCAGTACATACAAGTCTCAAACGTGAAAATGGCATTGTGGCAGGTCAACAAAAATAATTAGTTCGCGTAGGATGTAGTAAAGTTGATACGGTGTATTTTTCTCTCCTGTCACTGCATCATCAGTAGTCCGACTAATCAGCCCACTAAACCCCCATTTTAATTTTTTGACTTTTTGGAGGTTTGTGGTCTGACAGCTTCCATTATTGAATTCTTGAAATTTCTGGCGAAAACGGCAGAAACGAAAACACGCGTCGATAATTTCCAGTATTTCCTTACCTCGCTCTTGTTGACAACATGGGACACTTCCTAAAACATTATTCTATCGATCCATGCTTAATTTTTAATTAAAATCTATCGATATCGGTAGAAATACAAGGTTTTCTGATGTCTCTTTTCACATCGTGAAGACATTACTTATTTGCATTGACCAATCAGATCGCGCGTTGCATTTGGATGGTGAAACTCAAACTCGCACGGTTCTATCTTTAGAAAGCACATGGTGATGTTTATTTACATTGGTAATTCGCGTTATTGATGATGTTTTACATGGTGTTTAATACATGTACTTACAAAAGGTAACATTGAAATGTATTCAAAATATTTAGAAATATATTGTCAGATTTATATGTAGACTTACAAATAGAGTAGTCGCGATCTTCTTTCTATATTTTTATATTCTTGACCCCTCTCATTTTTTCTGAACTAGTATCCTAGAAATATTATTCTAGTAATTTTGGAGAGAAAAAATTAAGCACCTCACTGTATATATGTGTGTTCACGCAAAATACAGTTAAAAATTGAACCCTATTACAAAATTTACAGTGTGGTCGGGATGAATATAAGAGAATTAATTTTAATGACCTTGCGGACAAGTACTCTTGTGTTGAACTTTATATATTACAATTGGTTTAAAAACTTATAATTCTGCGATCTACTAAATATTGGACAAAACTTGACAGCATTTCAGGAGAACATGCAAGTCCAAGATATGATAGAATATTACCCAATTTGAAAGAAAAAATAATTTAGATCAGAGACATATAAATTTTATATGTCTCTGTTTAGATCATAGGCGTAGGAGGGTTTTTAATTGGGGGGGGGGGGGGGGCAAACCGAAGCTATGTCTATGTCGTGCCTATGGCACGAGGCGGGGAGAGTATGACAGGGGTGATAAAACCCTCGCATAGGTTGGGGTCCAGGGGCCTTCCCCGGAAAATTTTCAAAACTAACCTCTATCTAGACGCATCTTCAATGTATTTTGCAGCGTTTTGATAGGTTAAAATACTATGATATCAAGGCAAGATTAAAAAAAAATAACCGTATGACACAAGTTCCATAATCAACCCTCTCATTCGAGATGGATATGTGGGGTACCCCAGAAAATTTTGCAGCGTTCTGAGTGAGAGACTGAAAAGCAGTGAAATATTAAGACAAAATTGTACAAATAACTGCATGACATAATTAAGTCCAATGATTAATTTTCAAACGTACGGTACTCAACTCACGACTTCTGGCTACGTGGAGATTAAGAAGGTTTGGTGCCATATAAATAAATTAACTAACCACACCAATCTACATTTACCTTTGATGTACATCATTAAGTTGGCCATGGGCCTAGAATTGATATAATTCCCACCCCCTTTCAAAAAATCCTAGATCCGCCCCTGCTATTGGAGATGCTGTGAGCCGTTTCTAAGGGTGAATTTCAAGACGCCCTTTTACAAGTATAATGATGAAATTGATAATTGATTGGTTACCAGATGGACATTTCCTGTTAAAGCTCTTGGTTTTTTTGTCTTTTTCTTCTTTTAGCACTTACACTATAAACATAAACTATGATACAAAATTTCACACAAGATATTGCGGGGGCCTGCCCCCCGCTCCTACGCCTATGTATAAGATATAAACGAGAAAAAACATGATAAATCTTCACTGCAATTAGTACACATGTCTTCACATGGTATTGATGAAAATAAAATAACTAAAATAATATGTTATACGCGTGAAAACACCATTAATAATGCGAATCGTTAATGTAAATAAACATCGCCATGTGCTTTCTAAAGATAGAACTGCGAGTTTCACCATCCAAATGCAACGCGCGATCTGATTGGTCAATGCAAATAAGTAATGTCTTCACGATGTGAACGTGACAGAGAGCTGAAGAGACATCAGAAAACCTTGTATTTCTACCGATATCGATGGATTTTAATTAAAAATTAAGCATGGATCGGTAGAATAATGTTTTAGTAAGTGTCCCATTTTGTCAACAAGAGCGAGGTAAGGAAATACTGGAAATTATCGACACGTGTTTTCGTTTCTGCCGTTTTCGCCAGAAATTTCAAGAATTCAATAATGGAAGCTGTCAGACCACAAATCTCCAAAAAGTCAAAAAATTAAAATGGGGGTTTAGTGGGCTGATTAGTCGGACTACATCATCAGCCAAAAATAGAAAAATAGTCTACAAACGTCTATACATGCCGGTAACTATTGATTCCAGTCAGTAGCGATGTGACGTAATCAATCAATGTTACCTGTTGTTTATTTCATTGATGACCTACCTGGATAGCACGAGCAGTCGATATACAGTACAGACCTGTCAAAAGTTTAACAATCAGCTAAAGAAAAGGGAATGGATGTTGGATGTCGAGTGGCTTAATACGGATTACTAGTGACCGAAAAGACTTCTATTGGTATCCTCCACTTCAATTTTAATTTCGACCTAAAAATGACAGTATCAAAGTCATTTTTAACAGTTGAACATATCTATAAACACATTTTTCATTTTTTTTACATAGAACATTACGGGTAATGGTCGGCGTTACAAAAGAAAGTGTTGCACAAAAAGCTGACGAAACATAGATAGCAGCTGTCGAGATACAGTTAACGAGATGCCAATTCGGCAGTAATTCGTTAGCTGTGTGTTTAACTTTCGACGGGTCTGTACTGTAAAACTCGACTGTAAATCCAGCATGTAGGCGTGCTATAAATACATACACAAATTCAATCAATATAAACGCGGCATTCGAATTAAAATAAAGCAAATACAAATAGTTTTTATTAATTTATAACAGTTATAATGTTTGACTCAATTTTTGGAGTACGGCTTTTGTGGTCTTAATGTGTCCTTAATTTTTATTTCACCCTGCATCCTACGCTGTAAAAACCTGTATAAGATTTGTCAATTAATATGAACCAAATTTTGAAAACATAGTGCTTTTAATTTGATGTAAAACAGGTTATGTCTCCGATTCATTGTAAACACTATATACATTGTTCAAATGAAATGGAAATGGACCAAAGCAACAAGCTTACCATCTTGAGTTAGGTTGTCCGTTCAGTCTTCAATGTACGTAATAACATTTCATTGTAAGTAACAAGTAAGGGATCAGGGTCAGCAACTAAGACACAGTTTGTATTCTAAGAGGTTTAGATACGCATAAATGCTGTTTTGTTTCTCGTAAATGGTCATATGGTATTATGCTTCTCAAACGAAGTGGAAAACATTGTTCGTTGTTTCTCCTTCTACTTCAACCCTTGTCCGGAGCGTTTCTTGGGAATGGCTTGTGGGATACTTTGTCCCGACGTTTCTTGGAGATGGCTTGTGGGAAACCTTGTCCGGAGCGTTTCTTGGAGATGGCTTGTGGGATACCTTGTCCGGACGTTTCTTGGGGATGGCTTTTGGGATACCTTGTCCGGACGTTTCTTGGGGATGGCTTGTGGGATATCTGTCCGGACGTTTCTTGGAGATGCCTTTTGGGATACCTTGTCCGGAGCGTTTCTTGGAAATGGCTTGTGAGTTACCTTGTCCGGAGCGTTTCTTGGAGATGGCTTGTGGGTTACCTTGTCCGGACGTTTCTTGGAGATGACTTGTGGGAAACCTTGTCCGGAGCGTTTCTTGGAGATGGCTTTTGGGATACCTTGTCCGGACGTTTCTTGGAGCTGGCTTGTGGGATATTTGTCTGGACGTTTCTTGGAGATGGCTTGTGGGATACCTTGTCCGAACGTTTCTTGGGGATGGCTTTTTGGATACCTTGTCCGGACGTTTCTTGGGGATGGCTTGTGGGATACCTTGTCCGGAGCGTTTCTTGGGGATGGCTTGTGGGATACCTTGTCCGGAGCGTTTCTTAGGGATGGCTTGTGGGATACCTTGTCCGGACGTTTCTTTGAGATGGCTTGTGGGATACCTTGTCCGGACGTTTTTTGGAGATGGCTTTTGGAATACCTTGTCCGAACGCTTCTTAGAGACCTTGTCTGGAGCGTTTCTTGGGGATGGCTTGTTGGATACCTTGTCCAGAAAGTTTCTTGGTGATGGCTTGTTAGATTCATTGTCCGGAGTGTTTCTTAGAGATGGCTTGTCGGATATTGTCAAGGCTTCAGGATTTTCGAATTACCCGATATTATTGTTTGATCTGGTCAATTTGATTCATTGTTGGCCCAATCAAGACATAAATGGAATTCGCTTGGTGAATCGTAATGGCATTATATTACAATTGATATACAAAGGTATATTTTAGCCAAGTTAATCCAGGATCTAAGTTACGACCCAAAAACCAAAGTAAAAACTATGAAAAAGACGAACCAAATTAAACGCAAAAATCCTCACCAAAGAAGTGAGTCCAGGTGAAGAAGGGTAATCATCTCCTGTCTAGCTAGCTACACGTCACACCTGAAATCAAAATTAGGAACGTGCAACTATTAAATATCAAATATATCCATCATAATTTTTTATCCTTTATAACATGCAGGGGCGTAGCTGGGGTGTTTATGATGTGGACGCCTAAATAGGGCAGGGGTTTGGGGGCCGCCCTGATACGAATTTCCGGGCGGCCCTTCAGGGCGCTATTTATCAGAATTTTTCTTCTAATTTTATGCTATGCTGTGGTAGTTTTTGTCGTTCTTTTGAGGACTGGTTCATTCTTAGACCTGAAGACGAGGTACAAGGGGATCTGATGTTGTATGGCATAAGCACTACGAAAACAACAAACTCAATAATTGAGAAAGTCAAGTTAAAATGGGAGTTCAATTAATGTAGCGGTGAGGTTAAACGGAGGAGAGGAAATATATTTGTAAATATATTGCGTTTATACATAATGAAACGTGACAAATGGCTAGTAGAAGTTCTTTAATGCAATTGTTAACAGGCATTCGTATCTAGGCATAAGAGTTAGTAAGATTATGTGCGAGAACAACCAGATAAAGTCATTCGTTGTTTCCTTCAAGCAAATTCCTCAATGATTTTGTTTATGTCGATGTCGGTGTCCCTGTAAGAATGAATGAAGGCCAGTGAGGAAAACCTCTCGCCGGTCATAGTGGACCTCAAGTAAGTCTTGAGACGCCGCATAACGCTGAATGATCTTTTAGCAGACGCGGATGACACTGGCATAGATAGGAGAATTTCAATAATTTGGTATATGCATGGATACAGCTCGGGCCTTCGTATTGCACATAACGTGTTGACCAGCGTTGACGGTTTGTCGTCGATATCAGCCCACCTGGCTTTCCATCGCTAAACCTCCCGATTGAATTCCTGGTTATCAATCGCTGGTATGTCGTCTGCGAATGCAACGTACAAACTAACGGTCTTCTCATATGTAAGAGCATGTCGCCCAGACGGCAACAAGTACTGGTTCATTGAGTATCAGCCGGTCTGTTAGTTCGGTGATCAAATGGTCATTTCCGGTGAAAACCAACGGTTTGGTATAAGAAATACATTATACTCTCTCTCTCTCTCTCTCTCTCTGGTTTTTTTTATTATTTTATTTATTTTTTTTTTTTTTGCGAAAACGATGTGGACGTTTTTGCGTACAAACGTACGCCTGGCTACGCCCCTGACATGTATGCAATAGTACCAGACACGTGCAATCATTAATACAACCACTAACACTATGAATAATATATAGTACAGTCGTGTCGAAAGTTTGACGTTAGACTAACAAACGAGAGAGAAAAAGTCAGCCCATCTCGGTTCATTGTTAGCTATACAGCCAAACCTGTTTATAAAGGTCATCCGAGGGAACTAGTAAAAGTGGCCTTTACAATCAAGTGGTCTTTATATACAGGTTCAAATAATATGAATAAAGAACTATTGGGATAACATTCTACTGACTTTTATAAGCAGGTGGCTGTTATATAGAGGTGACCTTTAAGGCAGGTTGGGCTGTATATATCGACAGCTGCTATCTATTTTAGAAGCATTTCTGGCATAACCTATCACGACAGCCGAGCTACGACTCCTTTTTCGTTTGCCCAAATTGTCGAGAAAGGAATATAAATTGGTATTGTTTTTGTGAATGTATGTGTTAAATGGCCAAATATATTACATGTTTTAAATTTGAACTAAATCGGACAATAAATAAGACTAAAACGGCCGATTATGAATTTACAGTAACGACGGGTATCTTGGATATGGCGCGGGAACGCCCTACACAACTTTTAAATTTTACAAACCATTGGCCTTCCAGGGGCGTAGCTGGGGTGTTTATGATGTGGACGCCTAAATAGGGCAGGGGGTTTGGGGGCCGCCCTGATACGAATTTCCGGGCGGCCCTTCAGGGCGCTATTTATCAGAATTTTTCTTCTAATTTTATGCTATGCTGTGGTAGTTTTTGTCGTTCTTTTGAGGACTGGTTCATTCTTAGACCTGAAGACGAGGTACAAGGGGATCTGATGTTGTATGGCATAAGCACTACGAAAACAACAAACTCAATAATTGAGAAAGTCAAGTTAAAATGGGAGTTCAATTAATGTAGCGGTGAGGTTAAACGGAGGAGAGGAAATATATTTGTAAATATATTGCGTTTATACATAATGAAACGTGACAAATGGCTAGTAGAAGTTCTTTAATGCAATTGTTAACAGGCATTCGTATCTAGGCATAAGAGTTAGTAAGATTATGTGCGAGAACAACCAGATAAAGTCATTCGTTGTTTCCTTCAAGCAAATTCCTCAATGATTTTGTTTATGTCGATGTCGGTGTCCCTGTAAGAATGAATGAAGGCCAGTGAGGAAAACCTCTCGCCGGTCATAGTGGACCTCAAGTAAGTCTTGAGACGCCGCATAACGCTGAATGATCTTTTAGCAGACGCGGATGACACTGGCATAGATAGGAGAATTTCAATAATTTGGTATATGCATGGATACAGCTCGGGCCTTCGTATTGCACATAACGTGTTGACCAGCGTTGACGGTTTGTCGTCGATATCAGCCCACCTGGCTTTCCATCGCTAAACCTCCCGATTGAATTCCTGGTTATCAATCGCTGGTATGTCGTCTGCGAATGCAACGTACAAACTAACGGTCTTCTCATATGTAAGAGCATGTCGCCCAGACGGCAACAAGTACTGGTTCATTGAGTATCAGCCGGTCTGTTAGTTCGGTGATCAAATGGTCATTTCCGGTGAAAACCAACGGTTTGGTATAAGAAATACATTATACTCTCTCTCTCTCTCTCTCTCTCTCTGGTTTTTTTTATTATTTTTTATTTATTTTTTTTTTTTTGCGAAAACGATGTGGACGTTTTTGCGTACAAACGTACGCCTGGCTACGCCCCTGCCAATGTTTAATTTTCGACATGTCTGTGCTAAACGTGCATTATTGGTCACATTCTTGCGGATTCATTAATCATCAGGAACTTCCGAGTTGTATTATACTACAAAGTTGATGCTCCAAACAAGCCTGGTAATATCAGTTCTAACTGACAGCTCTGATCAGAATCAACACAATATGTTTTTATCCAGCTACCATTGTCTGCCAACACAAGTCTTCAATGGTCCAGCGTGGCAATAATAAGGTTAATTCATTTATCCTAGCCAAGAACATTATTATCTGCTAAAGTAAGACGAATTAAGCGATAATGATAACCCTAGATCCATGCAGTTAAATGGACGTCAGTTAGATTCATTTTATAGAACAGCTGAGCTATTGTAGATGGACAAACGACTTAGCAATCACTTTCTATAAATGATAAAAGCCATTTAATAAAGTAACTATTTCCCGTCAATATAGAGTTTTGTCTGCAAGGAAGATCTATAAAAGCAGCGCTTTTAGGACTTCAATAAATTAAACAGTGTTATATTCGTTGATATGACTATGACACACCATCTTGTACAGACGGCAACTTATACAATACGTTTTAATGAGATTTTTTTTTGCTTAAAACTACACAATAACCACTTGTGATTTTTTTATGAAATACCACTCCTCTTCATACTGTGAAAATCAAAAACAACATACTAATCAATGTCCTAATCACAATCCTGAGGCAAAGTAAAAACTTTGGAACTGACAGGTCAGATTAGACACGTGAACTTCCACCATGAAAGTGAGTCCGGGTGTTCGGGAAGGGTCTGCACTTCCTGTTTAGCTAGCTACATCCGCCACGTGTGTAACCAAAATTGTGTAAAAAAGGAACATGGGATGTCAAATATATCCAGGGCAATTCTGGACACAGAGATCAAATTTATCAACAATACTGTGATGACGTCAAATTTATCAACAATACTGTGATGACGTCAAATTTATCAACAATACTGTGATGACGTCAAATTTATCAACAATACTGTGATGACGTCAAATTTACGTCAAATTTATCAACAATACTGTGATGACGTCAAATTTATCAACAATACTGTGA
Source organism: Anadara kagoshimensis (assembly GCA_021292105.1). Taxonomy (NCBI): domain Eukaryota; kingdom Metazoa; phylum Mollusca; class Bivalvia; order Arcoida; family Arcidae; genus Anadara; species Anadara kagoshimensis. The sequence continues at coordinate 41,601,509 of CM037860.1, read as the reverse complement.
TGACGTCAAATTTATCAACAATACTGTGATGACGTCAAATTTATCAACAATACTGTGATGACGTCAAATTTATCAACAATACTGTGATGACGGCTACATGCGTTCTTGGTTGCCACGTCTACAAGTTAACGCTATTACATATTGCTCTTAGCTTCTAGACACCAATTTTACATTATTCGGGGGTTGGGTTGGTCTGGTCTGGAGTATACCCGTGTCTGTAACCCTAAAGTTAAAGCGATGTAATGATTTGAATAATACAACATTGTCTTTGGCTTTGGCTTTGGCTTAGACACGTTTGTTCGCTAAAAATATGCATTTTGGTGGTTGCCATGATCATAAATTACGCCAATTTATGGACATCAATTCGTTTTTGTTTTCAGTCATAATGTAGAAACGCAATATGAGCGTATACAGTATGTTGGTTTCCTTAAGATTGAATTCTTGTGAACTATGTAATACTAGTATACAACCCGATTGGGTGAACGAAGTAAAAAGTACAATATGATTAAGTGAGGTGAAAATACGAAAAGAGTATGTACAATCCGACTGGGTCAGCAAAATGTTATTATGAAAAATATGATTGGGTGAAAGTAAAATATACAATCCGATTGGGTGAGCGAACTGTATTTATGAAATGTGAAATGTACAATCGGATTGGCTAGGCAAAATGTAACTGAAAAAGCGATTGGATGAGTGAAATGTTACCATAGAAATGAAATATACATGTATAATATAATTGGAAGAGTGAGATTTAACTAGGAACTGTACAATTGTTTGGGTAAGCGAAATGTATGTATGAAAAATATGATTGGGTGAGCGAAATGCAACTATGAAAGCGAAATGCAGTGTGGTTTATGATTGGGGGCGAATGTGATGTGTAACTACTGCATTGCCAGCTTGTATCAGTGATAACACTAAAACAAATGAACATAACATTTACAGCTGTCAATATAGTGAACAGTGAAAAAACAAAACAAAAAATAATAACTATGAAAATATCTTTATTTTGTTGAAAAAAATTGTGATCCATATGTAAAATGATAGTAAAATCATCCAATCATTGTTCATTATCAGTTAGAAACTTAATCATCTCTTTCAAAAACTTTACAACAAAATATTTACAAATGATGAACTATACTAGTGTGTAGCTAAAGTCAAATATGAAATAAATATATTTCCAGATATTCTTTAATCCTTCTTGTGTCATGTTTACAAGATGTCCCGTGTATGAAATATTATGTTCCATTTCTTATTAATAGGTAAACCTTAAAAAGAATGACATATATTTCTGAATGTGTGGGCAGGGACTATTCCACCAATTGTAGGAGAAAATATTCCCTTCCAGTTGAAGGGGAAAATATTCTTCCAATCTGGAGCAATTGTTTAGATATGCAATCAATAGGGAAAAAACTAACCATAGTTTTTTATATTGGAGAGAAAAAAGACTAACTATTGTTTTAGAGAGTTATTTCTCTCCAACTTGCAATGGCATTAAGGGAAATGTTAAGTGTAATTCCTATATGTTACCTAAAATGTAATCATTCCAGGGTGAACTATTATATGAATGTAACTACTTAAGGTTACACTTTACATTTGGTAAATTATACAAGTTTTTAACAAATTCTGCATCAATAATGTAGATGTTGAATTTTTCTGTAATGGATGTACATTTCTACATCAATTGGAGCAGTCTCTTGAGGACAAATACTCACTGTCTCAAACACTGCAGAGATCTGACCTTGTGACACATCATCTCATAATGATTTATATTTGTGCCAAGTTTGATCAAAATCCATCTTTAGACGTTGAAGATATAGAACAGACATGATATTGGGACAGGTGGTCAGATAAATAGACAGACAGGGTGGGTGACTCCTATCTACCCCTTAAACTCCATTTGTGGGGGTGGGTGGGTTTGGTGGATATAATAAGGAAGATGTTGAATTAATTTGCAATTATCTGGCCAGATGGACAGACAGACAGAGTGGTTTTAATATACCCCCTAAACTTGCATGGAGGTTGGGTTTGGGTATATATAATAATGAAGATGATGAATTAATATACAATAGACAGGTGATTATATGACTACTGTACTGTCATACATTATTTAGTGGAATGTATACCTCATGTGCATAATTATGTTAACTATATTATTTATGTACAATATGGTATGTATAGGCCAACAACATTGACCTGTCTGCTTGACCTTTAATTAGGAATATTCATATATGATGATTCACAGTCAATGCATGGTTCTTTATGATGCAGAGGAAATAAACACCTGTAAAACATAAATGAACTGATACATGATAAATATTTAATTTAAAGGTCAAGCGGACAGGTCAATTTTGTTTCTCTATATTATCAGATCTATAATATGTAATTGTCACAATATCCCATACTTAAGACATACAAGTATCTATATATACACTGCTATCCATAAATTATTATACAGGTTTAAAACTGATCATAACATTACAGACTGAAAATCTGAAAATAAACTTGCAAATCTGAAAATTGTTTAAATCTGAAAATTAACTTGTTGAGACATCATTCTGCTAAACCTGAGTGTTTTCAGCAAAAAGAATGGGGTTTTTTTAATTGTGAGAATATATTTTTCACAATTCACATTTTCCCCCCAAAATTTTCAAAAAACTTTCAAGAAAATTATTTTTCAAGGAAAAATATTTCAATTCTAAATAAAATTTGACATGACGAGTAAAAATATAAAACTATGGCAAACATAAAATTTGTATATTTATGTATGAATGGCAGTGTATGTCATTATCAGTTTAAATTTTTAAACAAAGAAATAACAAATTTAATTGTAAATTAAGTAGTTATCATAAAATGAAATGTATTTATAAACAGATATTGATATTTTTTAAAAATTTAAGTGAATATGTGTATGATATGTTCAACCGAAATTCCTTTTTAACTTCGGCATTTTAATGGAAAAAAATTTCAAAAAAAATGTTGATTTATTCATCTTGTACTTACCTTTTAAATTGGGCAATTTATTGAAACTTTTCAGTAAATGTTGACCGAGTTGCAGCATGCATTTAATTTTAGGTTTTTCTACATAACTCACTTTCTACTTTTACTGGATTTATTGTCTTAATACTTGATGAAAAGTCATTTAAATGATTGTCAAAATTACAGTAATGAATAAAAGATGATCACATGTACAGTACAGACCTGTTGAAAGTTTAACAAATGCATTCCTGAATCAGTCACCTCAGCACAGCCCTCCATTTGCTATGCCACCAACTCTTTTTTGCAACTGATCAGCTGATATATACATCTATCACTCGGCAGTCAAACTTTGACTCCTTTTCCAAAGCTCAGTGTTAAACTTGTGACAGGCCTATACTGTACATTCATTATTATGTGAAAAACTTTTTGGGATAAGTTAATACTAATATGTAAACTTTAAAAAAAAAACTTTTAAAAAAACAAAACAAAAAAAAAACAAATACTTTTCCCTTAGGTTGCTTGATTTCCATTTATGTTTTAAGAAGAGCATTTAAGTTATCATCTTTCCATACACTATCTTTCTAAATTCAATTTAAGGAGAAAGAATAAATGGGGCAAGATCTGTCAAGAAGAACAGGACAGTTTGCCTGCACATTAGAAAATCCAACTTGCATAGATTGCCTAGAGAATAATTGTGGCAAAAGCTGTCAAAATGAACATGACAGGTTGCCTGCACATTAGACAATCCAAACTTGCTCATGTGTATAAGGTCGCTTGCCTGTACATCAGGCCACTGGATGTTAAGACGTTCCATGAATTATGAATGCAAAGGCCCATGCTCTTGGTTATCACACAAGCTTGCATTTTTAGCAGGCAAACTAACAAACTTCATCTATAATACTTAATCAATAACACATACTTGACAGAGCATAAATAAAGCGGCATTAAACCGAATTTTCTTATACGTCAAACATTTTTGAAAATAAACATACTATCACTTTTTTTAACATTTGCCTGTTTGGCAGATATGGTAAATCTATATGATATAACAATGCAACAACTCTCTGTGTCTAAAAAGCAACAACTTTACAAAAATAACAAAGAAAAAACCTTGCATACTTCTATTCAAACTATGCCTATAAATAGATTTGATTGACCTTGAACTTTTGTCAAGGTCAACCTAACATTGACCTTTTACAATCACATTGTAAAAAACTCTCCTACCATTAAATGTAGTTGAAATTGAATTTATTTTATCTTATTCTACTCATGTTACGAATGTCAAATGAGGAAAACTGAAAAGCATTGATAATACAAAATATGTAAAAAAAAAATCAAACTAACTTTTAAAATCATCAAAAAATTATGGATAAAAAACTATATGCATTTCCTGTAACAGAAAAATTTAGAATGGTTGGGTAGTTATATATACAATATGAGCGAGCTAAATTAGGACCTTTATACGAGTGAGCTAAATTATGATTACAATGTATATGAAAGGATAAAAATAAGAGAAACTCTGGTTAAAAATGTTTTCTATCTCTATTAACATAATTACAGGTCATGATATAAGTGTGTATGAACAATGGGGTTCAATTGTGTACCACATGATCAATCCCCCCCAAAAAAAACTTTGTGCGAAAACATGAAAAATTTAGGACACAAATTCCCAAATCAACATAGTTTTTTAGCCACACTAATTCCCAGAATAGGATAGCTTTTTATGACACAAATGGCCAGGTAAGTTACATTTTATGGGAAAATGATAAAATATTTGATTCAATATCCAATGGAAACCATTATTCCTCACAAAGGTCATTGGGTGTCATGTATGAATACCATTATTCTGCACAAAAGTCATGGGGTATCACGTATGGAAACCATTATTCTGACAAAGGTCATGGGGTATCACATGGTACAACAGTGAACCAAATTGGGAATCACAATCTGATGTGGGATATGCATCAAAACAAATATGCATGTTCTAATGATGAAGGTGATAGATGAAACATTTTCCATGCCATCATTTACATCAAGATTCACAAGCATCCTAGTGAAAAGTGCTTAGTTTTTTTCATATAACTGAAATTATTATTGTTTTTACGAAATTCAAAATTAATCTAATTAGGAGAAAATAATATAAATGTCTAGCTTCCAAACATATTTTGCATTTTTTTTTAATATTATAAATACATAATTATAAAGAAAAACATAAAAGAAATGGAATTTGGAAAGAGTGAAAGAGTGTGGCAATAAGCGAGGTGGCAAAAATATGAAAAAGCATTGTATCAATTTTTTCACAGTCTATAATTAACATGCCAAATTATTAACAAAACAACCTCTTAACTAAATAAATTATATACATAGTACAGTAACAGATCACCAAGTTATCACAGAAACGTAAATTACCTGAAAAGTGCTTAAGTAAGGCTCAAGCCGACAAGAAAATTTCAAGATTTACAGAAATTTGAAACCGAGTTAAGATCTTGTTGCCAACAGTGTTTAACCTAGGATCTTTCAGAAGGGTCTATTTTCAAAAACTTTCCTCTAAAACACTATATAACATAAGTAATTTTGTATTCATGTAATGTTAAACAATATGGCCCACTAACGCCTTAATAGGGTCATTTTGGCAATATAAGGAATCAATCGCTCCTTGGCCCTTTCTAGAATGAACAGTGCTCCAAGTCTATTAGTGTACTATTTGTGTAATTTCAAAAATAACCTGGAAACATGGCCCACTAAGGCCTTAACAATGGGTTCATTTGGCAAAAAGGGATCAATGGCCCTTTTTACAATGAACACTGATCCAAGACTATCTTGGTGCTTTCAAAACGAATCTTGAAAAACAATTGAATATCTTTCGTTCATGTAACCATACTTTCTCATACATCGTATTTGATATGCGAACCAGAGTCTCAAAATGTCTTTCAAAACCCTTTTGATCTATGAAATGTCTGGCAATTATCACTGACAATGGATGACTTTTATATTCATGTTTGACAGACTAAAATGTACATATTCAAATGTATGGCAATATATACTGTGGATAGAATGAATCTATTACACAAACCCAGATTTCTGCTAAATAAAGCATTGTTTCCATGGAAACGATTCTTATTTTCTTACGATATATGAAACTTTTACATTAATCTTAAGGCAAATATGTTGTATATATTATGAGGATGATAATAAAGACATTGAAATAAAAACTTTAAAAAAATCAAATCTTGGTTTTAAAAAAATTAGAGAATATTTTGAGAAAAAAATCAATACTGAAAATCAAATCTGATAGCATTTTTAATATGAAAACACTTTTAGTTGACCAAAAACAGCATTTTCTAAGAATTTAGGTTGAATTTTTTCATGCAACCAGATTCCTTACAGTTGGGTCTTACAACTAAATTTTAGATGGTATGATTCATTTTTTAAGTTTTTAAACAAATTGAACAAATTTTTGAGGGTTCAGTTTTTTAGAATTATGCAAGAGGCTGCCACCCCACAATCAACTAATTTCTGATTTAAAATTCTAGTGAAAATTACATTTTCATCTTTTGAAAATCTAAAGAGGAAATAATTATACAAACAAAGCAAGCTGTTTTCACTGAAAACATTTAAAAGCAGAATTATTGAATATTTTAGTTATCAATGTTTATTATATTTGTTCACAAGTTATAAATTTATGATACTTAAACAACATAATTTTATAATATAGTTCTGATGATTGGAATGTAAACATAACATATGTTTTATGACATCATAATTAATATTTTATGATGTCATAATCAATTATGACATCATAATGTAAATATGGAATGAATTATATCTTTGTTGATATCAGTAATCAATGATGACTTGCGAGATCCTTAATTATTTGTGATGTAATAATAGTGTGACATTTTCTATATGTAAACTGAATCATAAAAATTAAGAAAAAACATAAATGTTTGAAAAAATGTACACAATACGGTAAATAAGTGATATAATGAAAATAATACGAACAAAAATTATTTTACAAAATTTACATAAAATTACAATGTACATCATTGATATTTATTAAAAAAAAGCTTGAATTCACAAAAAAGTTTCATTTGTGACTTGCTTTTCACAATATTGCATTTATTAAGTATTCGATGAAAAAAAAAGAAAATGAACCGATACACATCACTGAAGACAATGCTAGAGCAGCTCTGCTACTTAGTGTAAATTATGTTAGGCCTAAAAGAAATAACAAGTCTGTCTTTACCCAACTCGTCCGACCCTAAATTTTTATGCCTACCCTAAAGTTTTTATGACAATATTTTGACAAGCACTGTTAAGGTTGCCATCCCTGCCTCGTATGGTCAATTCATTAAAAAATTAGAAATAAAAAAAATTCCTACCTACCGACCCCAATTTTTCTAAGAGCATTAGCAGAAACACATATTTTTTTTCTTTGGCCTTTGCAACTAGCATACTTAGTTACTTAGTTATAATTGGATATTTCGCAAGTTGTTCATAAATTTTCAGGAGATAATGAATACAAGTAGCTTCAGAAAACTTTATCACTTGCAAAATTTGAATCATGTTAATTTCAGTAAAATTTTAACAAAAACCTAAAGCAAACATAACAAAATGACCCTTAGTTTGAAAGTTATTTCCAAAAATATGTTTAAAATCATATTTATTCCAAAACATGTCATGGCCAAGTTTCCTCTTTCCCTAAATACTTTCAAAATGATTGGATTTGAAAAATAAAGGCACTTTCTAGTGAGTAGATTTTTTGCATGGTGACAAATCATGCCCATTAAATATTTGGTGCCCAACATTGAATTTTCAGTCACAAGAAATCCAGCATTAAATACACAATTATTAACAATTAAAATTGATAGTTCAATTGTCAACTTACTTTTTAAAAAAACACAAAAAACAAAATCTGTTTTAATACATCATATAGTCACAGACCAGCGACTATTTTTCTTCATGTTCGGCCACAAACTGGTATAGCAGATGCTACTATTTCAGGATGACCTATCACCATATGTACATCTTGTTTGTTGCACACGGTTTGAAATTCTCAGGTCATCATCATGATCATCTTTATTTGAATTTCACTCTTCATGGCACAGTTCCAGTATAAATATACTGTCAACAAATTTGCATAATTTGTGTATTTATTTTATTATATAGGCAAATTCCTGGTATGAAATGAACAGCTACTCCAATGTCCATCCATTTTTTTAAATGATTTCTGAAAGAAATGCCAGCTACTCCGATATTCATCCAGAAATGCCTGTGAAATAAAGACAGGTAGCTACATGCTTGAAGCTCCCTCTGGTGGCAGTAGAGTGCATTATCAAATTTTCCACATCCTGCATCAAACAACTTGTATAACTGCTGATTTATTAATCCATGAATGGTAACAATATCCACTTCCATTTTACATAAATACATGAAGTTTTTCATTTCTTCATTTATGTTTGTTCATCTTCTCAACACATACAAATATTTGACACAATAGACACACAAATGGCTTATCCAATTGTAAACTATACACCCTCCAATTTTAACTTCTGCTATACACATTTCAAATAATTGGTCGTCTGCTGCATATATATATACACACTCAATTCTTTGTACATTCAAACTTTTTGGTAGTCTGCATTAGCATTTTCATTTTCTTTGTCTGTTTGTTCATATTTTGCTGCCGTCTGCTTCACATATTCAAATATTTTGTTACTGTTTTCATATTCATTGAACATGTCACTTATTGTGCTGATGTTATTATTCAGTCCTGCACACAACTCAATATTTGGCAATGTTCATTTCTAAGTATATAAACCTCTTGAATGATCTAGGCAGGACGGATAAATAGTCTTTACCTATTTTATTTGGTGTCACAATTTCTATAAATCTTCTTCATCTAAATTGTCCGATTTTGTTACTCTAGCACAGAGGCAGAAAGCTATTACAATTCCAATGATCTGAAAAATAATGCACATTAAAATTAACTCACATATGATATACAATCAAGTTCATATCAATAGTTGCAATTTTTTCAGTCATATTTTGGTGTTTTAAAGGGGTTTGGTGATGAGGCTTATGTCCGATAAAGATATACCAGTGCAATATGTAGTCAATATGTATTCCAATACAGTTGAGCATTTCTGTAATATAATGCAATGCAATTTTTGGTGTACCGTTATTATTATTATCTCATGAATGTCAATCTGATTAATTTGGGGCCAAAAATAGACCCTATTCCCAATGTTCAAAAATTATATTTTTCACAAAAATTTGGTAAATTTTCCCAATTTGAATAAAATTAGCACAAAATGGTAACTTTTACACTTCTACATATTTTACTCCATTAGATTTTTCTCCAAAACTGCATGAAAAGATGCTTATTTTTCCAATTCCAAGGGCTCCGGAGCCAGTACCAAAAAGGCCCTGTTATCTTTTATCAATAGATAATACTTGATGCCTATTATCAATCCAAAGTAAAACAACTAAGGTATACTCAGTCATGCCAAGTTATTTCTAGGCTGATTTAAGTTGAATATTTTGGTCCTTTTGACCTTGAAGGAAGTATTGTTTCACAATTTTGGCCCAACCACTGATGAGGAATTGTATTCTGAAACGGCTGTCTAGTGTTTTAAAATAACATTTGTATACCCCTAATATGGAATTACATTATACTTACCAAAAATATCGGCACAGATAAACCCACTGCACCTAGTATAAATGCATGTTGTACTAAATGTCCTTTCACTTTTTCATAACATCCCTAAAACATGAAAAAAAATTAATTTGTTTAATTTTCTTTCTCTACATAGAACTGAGTAGTATATATTTCAAAAGTTCTATTTTATTAACATTTATAATGAGTAAGAAGTGAGTAATGGTATTTAACATTCCAGTCAAGAATTTGTCACTTATATTGAAAATATGAGATGTTGCCAGCTATAGGCAAAGGTGCTGAAATTTTGCCTGTGTGTTGCACTGATGGCATAATACAGCAATGTTCTTTATTGTGCCACACCTACTGTGATATGGGACTTGGTTTATTTGAACTTCCAATCCGAAAGAACCATGACTTTCATTTGGTAATGCTGAATGCTTGGCAAAGAACAGTCACTACCCACTTTCAAGTCTTAAGTCAGACTTGGGGTTTAAACCCACGACCTACCACTTACTAAGCAAGCACATTCATCAACTGAGCTACCGCAGAGGTCACATTTATGAATAAGATAAGACATATCTGAATTTAGGATATGCTTTAGGCCAGGCCAACCTCCAACCCCAGTATGTAATTGAGCCTGACACTGACATACAGAGATTCAAACATTTTCAACTCACATCAGTATACAAATGTTCATTCATTTTATAAGTGGGCTTCATCGGTGGTCCCCATGCTGGTGGTCCCTTTAAGGGTTTACTTCCTACACATAATGCCTTGTCACCATCAGGTTTACAGCAACTTTCTGGTACTAACGGATACTCTGAAAATACAAATAAACCAACACTATCAGTTTATGAACAGGATTTTAAGGCCTAAAAATACACGTTTTTCCGACAACTTAACTGATCTTGAAATTGGTATACCTGTACCTACCCTAAAGTTTCTATGACAATATTTTGACAAGGCATTCTTGCCCAATATGGTTGGTGTAGAATTTATATACCCTAATTTTTGTAGGAGTGATAGCGGAAAGACATATTTTTTGTCGTAACACACAACTTTTATTACAGAGACACATGCTTGCCAAATACATGTATTTGCAAGAAGTGGGGGCGAATTTGAAAGGGGCAATTTTGACATGGGGGTGAAGTTGTTGAAAGTGGGGGCGAATTTACCATGGGGCGAATTGACTTGAATTCACCACAATATATTTAAGTATTTTTTATATTTCAGTGTTATTTCAGTCAATTCAGACTTACTATACTGTAGCATATTTATTTGAGTGTTGTACTAATTTTAGTGATTTTTGCAACGATACAGTGGTGCTAATTAAATCCATCTCTCAATAAAATATGATCATAGCAAACAAGCTGCAGGTCCATGAGATTGATTGATTGAATGGGATTTATGTCCCTCAAGAATATTTCACTTACGGTATATCAATACATCACCAGCTTTAGGTGAAGTGGCAGAAATTTTTAACTTTTTAGTACATTCAGGGCAATGTGCACGAACAAGGGTTCTTTAATGTGCCATGCCTGCCATGATCCATAAGAATTATGCTAATCTATGTGAATTTACGCATTTTATAATTCGAGCTAAAATTTGTACATGCTAAAATCAATACATTTGTAGTAACGTTAAAAGAAACAGTGCAGTTTATATGATCTTAATATTGTTTAGTACATATATACTTTATATATATCTATGTATGGACTGTCATTTACAGAAGGTAATAATTCAATGACTTTAATATACCAGTACAAAGCTTTAAGATGACTCATGCTGGTTGTGACGTCAGATATCGGGTAATACGGGCCTACTGGGACTGAAGTCATGGAGAAACTTAAAACAAAATCCCAAGAGGATTTAGTTGCTTCATTCAAGTTTATCTCCATCAGCTAGTTGTGATTTCTTTTACGTATTATAATCTAGGTTCATGTACTAGTATTTCTAAGCTGATTCAGATACTGAAAACGTGGTTGTTTTGACGTGGTAGAATTTTTTCGCTATTTTCATGAATTGTAAAAAATCGTGACAATTTCCCCTTGTAAAAAGTTGTGACAATTCCCCCCTCACAAATTAAGATGAGAGACCTTGTTATCGACACAAAATTGGGTAAAATCGGAAAATATGTGACAATTTCCACTGTATGATCCGCTCAAGTGTGATTTAAACTTAGGTTGACCCTTAGGCCCCAACTTAGACCATTCGGCCACCAAGAAATATGAAATTTAGGTACATTGCAATTGTAAAACGACAACCAATTTTACCAGAAAACATCAAATTATATAACTCCATATCCAGTACGAATCAGAAGGGGGGAGGGATCACCATGGAAACCTTGAATTAATTAGAACAGATAAACATTTTAGTTATTGTGAAATGTCTGAATTTGACATAAAACACTTAAAAACCATAACCAAGTACATAAATATTGAAGGGGAAAAATCATCAGATTAAACTAAATCCTACCAGTAGAATGTGGTGAACCAAAACGTGATCTTGGGACTGCAAACAGACGGACACATAGATATTTTATATATACATGTATAAACAATAAGCATACAGACATATATCCTATCACCACATCCCAATGCCATTAAACTGTGTTAGTATAGAGGAGAAAAATTGCAGGGCTGGACCGGGGATTGAACTCTTGACCTTCTGAAATATAGGCAAGCTCTCTACAAACTGGGCTACCCCAAATGCTAGGTTCCTCTCCCTCATTTTGAACGGTAGTTTCCTAGGGTCCCATGTGGGAAATCTTACTCATATTCCATCAAATGGATCTGGCTAGTAATTGCCAGTCAAACACTTACAAGGGCCACAAAAAGGTAACAGATAGGACTGGGGAAAAGGGCCTGGACCTCCTGCACTATAGACAACTGCCCTACCAACTGTGCTACAGTATGATGAACAATAATAATTTCCCTTTTTCACAAGTGCCTATCGTTCAAATGTGCTACATACAACTTTCTCCAACAGTTCAACTGTATTATAATTCCGTATACCTATACAATATTATGTAGATCTTGGTAGATAAATGTTAATATATGACTATGAATATGATATGTTAGTTAACCTGTTAGTTTATTAGATCATGAAATGAACATGCAATAAGCATTTTTTGAGATACCAGCTCTTTCATTTTAGAGGTAGTTTTGTTACTGACGTGTGGGTACACTTTGGCATATATCCCAAATATATACTCTTTAAACTTTTTTCTGGTTTTGTATATTTTACAACTTAATCAAGCAAGTAAAAATAACTGTTCTCTGTGACACCTAAAGTGTACCCACTTTATCTTACTAACATTGTGTCTTAAAAACAAAAGAGTTCCAAAGGGGAGTAACTGATAACTCAAAAATTGCATATTTATACAAGTATGTAACAATTTTTATTATGTGTAACAATTGAAATAAAAGATGATGAGCATTGCTGAAATCAAACTTAATAGATGAACAGATGACATTCTTTATAATATCTGAGCATGAAAAACATTTACATTTTTAACCGGCTTCATCACAGTACTATATTGTAGAATCATGATACATGTATGGAGAGAGAGAGAGAGATCTATAAATTTATTAATTTCATCTTTACCAGGAATACATTGTAATTTTAAATATATGTTTTACAATGGAATATACACAATACCATAATACTTATAAAGGTGGAGTTTTCAGAAAATTCTGCAATTTGTGCAAAAAATTTATTTCTACTGGCTTAAAGATTACTACAGGTGTGTACCAGGTAGTCAGGTGATAATAGCATAATACAACATGGCTCCCGTTATGGCCTCTTTAACTGTTTTAATTCTTGAAAATTGTTTTTGACTCTCGACTCTCAAAAAGAAGCAGTTGTGTTTTTCATGGTTTTAGAAGTGAATTTGACCCTTGAAAGTCAAAGTCAAAGGGAAGCCCCAATAATACATAGTAATTGCTATGTATGGGATCTTAGAAAAGAAATTTGACCCTTGAAAGTCAAGGGCAAATGGAAGCCCTAATCACACATAGTAATTGCTGTGTAGGGGATCTTAGAATAGGAATTTGACCCTTGAAAGTCAAGGGCAAATGGCAGCCCCAATCACACATAGTAAAAAATTATTGCTGTGTGGGGATCTTAGAATAGGAATTTGACCCTTGAAAGTCAAGGTCAAATGGCAGCCCCAATCACACATAGTAATTGCTGTGTAGGGGATCTTAGAATAGGAATTTGACCCTTGAAAGTCAAGGGCAAATGGAAGCCCTAATCACACATAGTAATTGCTGTGTAGGGGATCTTAGAATAGGAATTTGACCCTTGAAAGTCAAGGGCAAATGGAAGCCCTAATCACACATAGTAATTGCTGTGTAGGGAATCTTAGAATAGGAATTTGACCCTTGAAAGTCAAGGGCAAATGGCAGCCCCAATCACACATAGTAATTGCTGTGTGGGGGATCTTAGAATAGGAATTTGACCCTTGAAAGTCAAGGGCAAATGGAAGCCCTAATCACACATAGTAATTGCTGTGTAGGGGATCTTAGAATAGGAATTTGACCCTTGAAAGTCAAGGGCAAATGGAAGCCCTAATCACACATAGTAATTGCTGTGTAGGGAATCTTAGAATAGGAATTTGACCCTTGAAAGTCAAGGGCAAATGGCAGCCCCAATCACACATAGTAATTGCTGTGTGGGGGATCTTAGAATAGGAATTTGACCCTTGAAAGTCAAGGTCAAATGGAAGCCCTAATCACACATAGTAATTGCTGTGTAGGGAATCTTAGAATAGGAATTTGACCCTTGAAAGTCAAGGGCAAATGGCAGCCCCAATCACACATAGTAATTGCTGTGTGGGGGATCTTAGAATAGGAATTTGACCCTTGAAAGTCAAGGGCAAATGGAAGCCCCAATCACACATAGTAATTGCTGTGCAAGGAATCTTAGAAAAGGAATTTGACCCTTGAAAGTCAAGGTCAAATGGAAGCCCAAATAATACATAGAAATTGCTGTGTAGGGGATCATAGAAAGTAATTTTAACCTGGAAAGTCAAGGTCAAATGGAAGCCCAAATAATACATAGAAATTGCTGTGTAGGGGATCATAGAAAGTGAATTTGACCCTGAAAGTCAAGGTCAAATGGAATCATAGTAATTGCTATGCAGGGTATCAAGGAAGGATGAAGTTTAGAAAAAAGCTTAACTATACTGTGAAAATTCAATAAAATTGTCTATCAGAAGGCATGAACATCTCCTAATAAAATGTAACTGAATTATTCAACTTATTCCAATATAAATCTAAAACATTTGGTCACAAAAGAGATTTCACTGAACACAATATAAAAAAAGTTATAATTATACAATATATTTTAATGCCATATATATATGTAATAAAAAATATTTCTTATATAAACAGAGTCATTTTGATAAAATATCATACAATTCTCTGTTAAATTTTTTCTCTATTTATAGTAAGTAGTCTGTTCATGCACCTCCACCTTCCAAATTAAACACAAATATATCTACTAGAAGCTAGCTGTAACTATCTTAAATTTTTTTTGGACTGGCATACCACAGGCAAACCGTCCAAAAATATCATGAGTACACAGCCAAATTTTGTTCACATGAATTTCACGTCAAATTAATGTGAATTTCACATGAAAAATTTCACATAAAATTAACATGAACTCATATGTGAATATATTTGGCTGTATTTGTGTATATAATAACATAATATTTACATTCTGATACTACCGTAGTTCAAATTTCTTTTTACCAAAACTTTAAAAAATATGACTAATTTTGAATTTCTGCATCAACAAATTTGGATTTCAAAATTTTAAATTGATTATTCAATTTAAATACTGCTAGAATAATTTCAGATTGTCAAGTAACAGTATCAATTGATTCAACAGCTGTAACAAATGTTAAACTTGCTAGTAATAAAGTCAAATATTCCGATGATGACCATTTTTTTTTTTTACAATTTTCCTCAAGAAAACTATAAAATATGTTGCAAGTAATTGCATTTTGTCTAAGTTTTGATCAGAATGTAAAAGTTATTTCTGCACAGACTGATCAGAAGCGTGGAACGGGGTTTGCCACTGTTCCATGGGATATCTTCTGAAGATAGAGCAGAGCAATAATTTCCACTGGATATGTTTTCCCATAAAAGCAACTTAATTTTGGGAATTCCAACATACCATAAATGTTTTCCAAAACTTTGAGAGGTGTTTATCACATGGCAAAGTGGCAAACCCCACTGATTGGATGACCAAGGCCAGAACTTGCAGTAAAACTTGTCAAACATTTCACGTTCATTTCCAGGTGACACTATATCGGATGCACACTTCTTCCAAAATCTAAGTGACAGCAATGTAATGTAAAGGTGAGGTTACACTGTACAATAGCTTCACTAATATGATTTCCAGAGGTGAAAACTCTTTTATTTAAACAATATTCTTGTTGCTGAAAACTGTTTAAGTGTATCAACTGTACTTAAATAACATTGTAACTTTGGTTAAGATTAATTTTTTGCTCTTTTCCTGGGAAAAACACATAAAGAAGTGATCAGTCTGCATTTTACAACTCATGGCTTCAACCTTTCCACCCCTGTATACATAATGGCAAGATCCAATTTGTTGAAAAAGGACCATCTCACTATGGAATGTAAAGGTGGAAATGCTTATATCAACATTTTTAGAGTAACTTAAACATCAAAACACCTTGTCAAGCCTGACTGAAAAAAATGTAACAAAATATCTACTACTGAACCATTGAACTATCTAGAAATGACATTTACAGTGTTATAACCTCCTCTGGCATGTAAACCAAACTGAAATGCATGCTAACATGTTATGACTAGTTTACTTTACACAGCAGTGGAAGTTACAGCACTATAAACACATTTTGTAGACAGTTCAATGGGTATATTTACATTTCATAGGTTTTTTTTCAAAATCTTGTTTTATTTTTTATGACATCATTTAAAATGTTGCTGCTTTCCACATGTATGCCCAGTCACTGGAACAGCCATATAAAGGACACCCCAGATATATGGCATACATACCAGTAATAAAGTCATTAGTGTTCATTCTAGAAGTGACCATTTGGACCATCAACTGCTTATTTTGCCAAATGACCTCATTTTTTAGGCCTTAGTAGGCCAAATTTAACATTACATGAAAGTGAAAATATTGATGTTTTGGTGTTTTAGAGGAAAGTTTTTGAAAATGGTCCCATTTGTAAAACCCCTCGGTTGAACACAAAAGTTTTTCAAAATGGTCTCTCTGAAAAACCCTAGGTTGAACACAAAAAAAATTGAAAATGGTCATTCTGAATGACCCTAGATTAAACTCTAAAGTCATGTGATTTTTATCTGGTATAAATGCCAATGGTCTCAAAAAGGGACAAAACCATTTGAAATGTAAATATATAGATTTATTAGCCAGTACAGGGAGACAGATAAGCAATATTCCTTTTAATTTTTTTGCTTTACTTACGGCTAGTTGAAACTCCTAAAATATCATGCAGGTAAACAAAAATTAACTCAAATGATCGACAAAAAACAATTAAATAAATCAATGAAATGAAATTAAAACAACAGAAAAATCAGAAATAGCAATGCAACAAAATGATAATTGCATGAAAGAAAGCATTATACATAAAAATAAATTTTAAGATAAAGAAATGCAAAGTAGAAGTTACAAAATGGAACAAGCGCTGTATAATTATAAATGAATGGCAAGAAATGAAATATTGTATAGTTGTTTAATTCTGCGGGGATAAAATTTTGCAGTTTAGACACTTGAACTTATTCATGGGTGAGGTATAAAATTCAAGGCGAAGTGGACAGTGTTAACAATTTTCTGTATGGATTATCTCAGTCTACCTTTAATGAATGCTACAAGGAAATATTCACATGGTACTTAATTTTTCGTTATAAAGTCAAATCGCAAATATAGTGAAATTAAATCCCCAGTGAATGACAGCAACTATACAGTAAGTAAAATGCGTGAATTGATTTTTTTTAAATGATGAGAACACAGCATTAGTGTGATTAATCTCAAGATTAATGTGAAATATGGTAAATAAAGAAGGTCTCACCACTCAGATTTTATTTTAATTTTAATTTTTTTTTTTTTTGTTAGAATGATGAACAACATTGGGAAAAAAAGGACTTAGGACAAACGAAAAATATTATGTTTCAGGTTTCCCTCTCTCTCTAAAAAAAAAAGGGGGGGGATTGATGGATATATATCTTTTTGTCCTGAAAATTTTTTGGCTTTTTTCCTGAAAACCTGAAAATTATCTTTTCATTGTTGGTGCATATTATTTTTTTTTTTAGAAAAAAGTTAAACCTTCAAAATCTGGATAAAAAACTCTGTGGTGGGCTATTCTAAAATAGAGTCTATAAGAAAACCTGAAACATATACTTTTTTGTTTGGCCTAACACATAATTTATAAATCATATAAATCTTTTGAAATTCAACCAATAAGCTCCATTTTCATCTATTGAATCCATGGAATTTTCTCATCACAAGAACAAACACATGCATCAGTATCTTATGGCATATTCAAGAAAAACAAAATCAGCCAAGTTCTAAAATAGTCTTTTTAAAAAATCTGTGAAAAGCTAAAAATAAAGATAAACTTACTTGATGATCGTTTGTTATTATACCATGCACTATGATCTTGATAAATTGCCCATGAATAACTACTGTTGACATTACCATCAGAACCACAACACTCCAACTGAAAAATAACATAGGCAATAAAATAAAACACACAAATTCAGCAAGTTAGAATCCCCAGCCAGCAGGATCTTTTTTTAGTGATTTGCACCTATGTTCAAAGGGCCATAGCTCTGAAGAAAATGAGAAAACTAACTCTGGTTAACAATACGCGCATCTCCTATCTATGTTGCTTTATACTTTTGGAGAATTAGCGCAGACAAGAATTTCTTTCGGAAATTTAATGTTCCCCTCTTTCTTTGAAAGGTGGGGAATAATATGGGCATACTTATAATAAATGTTGTAACATGCTTCAGAAATCTTTATAAAGCTAGAACTGTCAGTGAAGCTGACTTATACCCATCCTACATCATGATAGGTTTGTCATTGGTTTGTGGTCACTGATGTTAGGTGAGCACCTAAATTTGGTATTTGACACATTGTTTCTTGTTGGTTTACAGTTGCGCTAAGTTTGATCAAAATACATCCATAGGCATGGAAGATATGAAGGGGATACCATGTTGAGACAGATAGATAGGGTGATTTCTATAACCCTCCCTAAACTTTGTTAGTGGGGGTGTTTGGGTGAGATTGGAACCTAGGTGGCAAGAGCCACTGTGTTGCAGAAGCATGCATTTGAGACGAATCGGCCATCAAGCTCCCCAGCTCAAGACAAAACAAAACCCTGTTTTCTTCATTCTATCAATCTTACCTTTCGTTGCAATGAATCCCAGGCATCAGTTACCAGCCTGTTATAACTATTTCCTCTCATATCATTACCATAATGATATTCTATAGTATTACGTAAATGTGTCGTTATTTTACTAGTTATCTGTAAATAAAAATAAAACAAGTAATTAAAAACAAGCAAATTCAGTGAATTAGGATCCCCGCCAGCTGTTTTCTTTTTACTTATGTTCAAAGGGCATTAACTCCAAGGAAAATGAGCAAATCGGATAAATGATTTGCGCATCTCCTATTAATGTATGTTGATGCTTTGCACCAAGTTTCATGAAAAAGTGCTTCATAGTTTTGGAGAATTTGCACATACAAGAATTTCGGACGGACAGAAGAAAGGATGTACAGATAGGCAGAAACTTGAATTTAATAACCCCTTCTTTCTTTGAAAGGCAGGGGATAATACATAAAAATAAAAGTTATAAGGATTGCAATGTTTCAAGAATTTTTCATAAGATCCAATGATTTTGTTTACCTAAAATTACTACAAAATTAAAGTGGATTCCCCTGTCACAGTTACGCGAAAGCATGCATTTTACACAACGCGGTCATCAAGCCCCCCAACTCAAGACAAAACACAACCATTTGTTCTTCATTCTATTAAATCCATCCATAAATATGGATGATCCATAAATATGGATGATATGAAGCAGACCCCATATTTGAAGAGACAACTAGGCCAATGATTGTGCTATTTATTATTTTTTTCTAAATATTTTTTTTATTTCACATAATCCAATTTATTTGGTTCACTCTTGCACTTCCGGGAATACATAACAAAATCAATTAAAATGGCTCTATATAAACTAAGGCCCATTGACAAGAAGAGGACAAATAGAATTTAATCATATAACAAAGCTCGTCTCCAAAGAGATATTCCTTACTTCTTGACAAATTAAATTAACCTATGGTGGCATGGTACTAAAATCAATAATTTCGAAATGAGAAAAAAAAATTGACGTTGTAGAGAAAAAATGTGATGTAGTACAGAGAAAAAAAAAGGGATTAAACCTTTAAAACACATTCTTTTCATAATTGAAGTTACATGTACGTCACATTAAAAGCAGCGTATTATGAAAGAAAAATTTCAATTAAATCTTTATAAGGCGTTCTTGATAATATAATTGCATTTGTACTGCTTTCAAGTTAGAAGCCGTATGTATTTTTAAAAATATATCAAGAACAAAGGATAAAATAGGAAGATACTCTTGTAATTGTGGATTAAAAATCTTTAAAAGACATTTTTCATAATTTCATTTGCATCGTAGTAGTCAGGTTGGAAGCGTTGTTTTCCTGGCGGTATTAAGCCTGTTATCTCAACTCCCTCTTGACTACAAATCATGTGTAATAACAGCTCTTAAAATGTATCTTAAGACAAAATCCAAATCAATAAACAGCTAATTAAGTCATTCTTAGCATTCTGATAAATGGTTTTGTATATGTTTGTGATTGTACTTGTGAGATGTTACCGAGTTAACCGAGTCAACTGACAAGATTGTACTTGTGAGATGTTACCGAGTTAACTGAGTCAACTGACACAATTGTTTTTGAGTTGTAACCGAGTTAACTGACACGATTGTTTGTGAGATGTTACCGAGCTCATCGAGTCAACTGACAAGATTGTACTTGTGAGATATTACTGAGTCAACTGACATGATTGTACTTGTGAGATGTTACCGAGTTAACTGAGTCAACTGACAAGATTGTCCTTGTGAGATGTTACTGAGTCAACTAATACGATTGTACTTGTGAGATGTTACTGAGTCAACTGACACGATTGTTTGTGAGATCTTACCGAGTTAACTGAGTCAACTGACAAGATTGTACTTGTGAGATGTTACTGAGTCAAGTGACACGATTGTACTTGTGAGATGTTACTCAGTCAACTAACGAGATTGTTTGTGAAATGTTACTGAGTCAACTGACACAATTGTTTGTGAGATGTTACCGAGTTAACTGAGTCAACTGACACAATTGTCCTTGTGAGATGTTACTGAGTCAACTGATACAATTGTACTTGTGAGATGTTACTGAGTCAACTGACACGATTGTTTGCGAAATGTTACCGAGTTAACTGAGTCAACTGACAAGATTGTACTTGTGAGATGTTACTGAGTTAACTAACGAGATTGTTTGTGAAATGTTACTGAGTCAACTGACACAATTGTTTGTGAGATGTTACCGAGTTAACTGAGTCAACTGACACAATTGTCCTTGTGAGATGTTACTGAGTCAACTGATACAATTGTACTTGTGAGATGTTACTGAGTCAACTGACACGATTGTTTGCGAGATGTTACCGAGTTAACCGAGTCAACTGACAAGATTGTACTTGTGAGATGTTACTGAGTCAACTGACACAATTGTTTGTGAGATGTTACCAAGTTAACTGTGTCAATTGACAAGATTGTACTTGTGAGATGCTACAGAGTCAACTGACAGAATGGTACATGTGAGATATTACTGAGTCAATTGACACGATTGTTTGTGAGATGTTACCGAGTTAACTGAGTCAACTGACACGATTGTACTTGTGAGATGTTACTGAGTCAACTGACACAATTGTTTGTGAGATGTTACCAAGTTAACTGTGTCAATTGACAAGATTGTACTTGTGAGATGCTACAGAGTCAACTGACAGAATGGTACATGTGAGATATTACTGAGTCAATTGACACGATTGTTTGTGAGATGTTACTTTGTCAGCTGACACCATAGTACTGTTTGATTCTAAATTGAAGACTTGATTTACATTAAAGGATATGATGGTATAAAAGTCCTACAGTGACATTTTCACCCCTACAATTAAATTATGGCTGGACAAACAGAATAAAGAAGTAGGATCCTGGAACAGTTGATAACAAGAATTTATGGGATAAGGGAGAAAGAGAAATCAAGTTCAGAATTAATACAGACATTTGGAGTCCAAATTTAAGGACTTTTTAGGGTCTTTTCATGATCTTATTTGAACATTGAAGGCCTAATCAGAGGGATAATTTTAGCAAAAAAAAATAGTAACGACACTTGAAATTGGAGGTTGAAGTTGGGTGCTCGGAAGGGCCTGGTATCTTTAAACTGCTCATTTCAAACCTCAGAAAACTTATTTCTTTCTTTCTTTCTTTTTTTAATTATTAATTTTCATCAATCTGTTTGCATCCAAATACAGACACCCAACTGGCCAAAAATTTAAGAGCTTTTTAGGGCCTTCGGCATAAATTTAAGGGCTTTTTAGGGTCAGATATGTTTTAGGGTCTTTTTAGGGCAAACCTCAAAATTTAAGGACTTTCCAAGGCCTGTACGAACCCTGGAGCGTTATGTCCCAGTCAAGATTCTTTAATTTATATCAAGGGGGTCAACTCCTAAATGGTGGACGAAACTAGAGTGCCCCTAGAAAACCATCAAACTTCAGCAAGCTAACTAACAAACTTTCTCACATTAGGATCTTTACCGAGTAAAATTCGAACCTAGGTGGTGATAGATGCTGTGATCTATAAAGCTAGGTTTCCATAAATTTAAAATTATTAGTAGCCAAATTTTCGAAATTTGTGAAAAAATAGTCCTTTTTAAAGTATTTTTCCACAAATTTGTTCAAATAGGTTACTTTTTGAAAGAATTCTCTAGAAATTAGTAGCCAATGACAATTTTGGCTACCAGGAATGGAAACATAGATAAAGATACCCTTTAGACCACTTGGCCACCGAACTCCTGATCAGAATCTTTCATACTAGAGTAGAGTGAGACCACTTGGCCACCGAACCCCTGATCAGAATCTTTCATACTAGAGTAGAGTGAGACCACTTGGCCATCGAACCCCTGATCAGAATCTTTCATACTAGAGTAGAGTTAGACCACTTGGCCACCGAACCCCTGATCAGAATCTTTCATACTAGAGTAGAGTGAAACCACTTGGCCACCGAACCCCTGATCAGAATCTTTCATACTAGAGTAGAGTGGAGAGGAGTAATGATGTTGTACACCCAAGTCAAGATTCTATCATTTATATTAAAGCAGTCAATTTTTGGCGGAGGAAACCCAGGAAAACCACTGACTTTTGGCCCGTACTATCTGAATTACTGTGTTTGTGACAGTGACTTAAGCACAGTTTTCATCCAAAATCCAATATAGAAAATTTGAGATTTCCGTGTTCAAAACAACCAGACATGTTTTGGATAAATAGAACAACTCATTCTGGACTTTTAAAAAATTGACTCGTCTGGAAATTCGAAATTTTGATGTTCGAAATAACCAGATTTGGATAAATAGAGTCTCTTATTCCAGACTTTAAAAAAATCCACTTATCTTGAAATTTAAGACAATCATGTTCAAAAGAACCAGACTTGTTTTGCAAAAAATAAGGTAGCTCCTTTCGAGCATTTTAAAAATTTCAAATTATCCTAAACTTTGGGATATCTATGTTCGAGATGATGAGAATCAAATGTATTTTTTTAAGTTTACTCACCTCATCTCTGAATAATAATGA
The DNA here is from genome assembly GCA_021292105.1 of Anadara kagoshimensis. Taxonomy (NCBI): domain Eukaryota; kingdom Metazoa; phylum Mollusca; class Bivalvia; order Arcoida; family Arcidae; genus Anadara; species Anadara kagoshimensis. The sequence continues at coordinate 41,577,942 of CM037860.1, read as the reverse complement.
CAACGCTCCTCCAGTACACAAAGCAAAGAATACTATTGCTAAGACAACCCCATACTGAAATAGACAGGACAAAAATTATAATATTGTTAGTATAAAAAATTAGATATTTTTTTACGGAATTCAAAAAAGTGCAACAAACAGTAACTCTTTGTTATATTAGTAGGTAGAGTGCTAGCTCCGTAAGTAGGAGGTGGTGGATTCAAACCCAGACTGGGTCTGACTCAAGATTTGAAAGTGGGTAGTGACCGTTCTTTCGCCAAGCACTTTGCATTACCAAATGAAAGTCGTGGTTCTTTCGGAGGGGAACTTAAAATAAATGTGGTCCCGTTTCAAGGTAGGCATAGCACGATAAAGAACCCTGCTGTATAATGCCATCAGTGCAACACACAGGCAGAATTTCTGGACTTTCATCTATAGCTGGCAACATATCGTTATAAGTGAAATATTCTTGACTGAGATGTTAAACACCATTATTCAATTCAATATTGTATTTATAATTTCAGGATAGAACATGTATAACCATTGTGTTTACACATTGTGAGCCTGTTTACCCATGGGATCAGGAAACCAGGTAAAATTTACATTTGTATTTAAATAAATTACATAATCAGCAAACACATTAGGAAATATCCCAGCCATAATATAATGGCAGCCAGGGAAAAACAAAAAAGAAAGAATTGAATATTCAGCCAGGGGAAAAAACAAAACAAAAAATAAAAGAAATTGAATCAGAAGCCAGGGATTAAAACAAACAAAAAAATTTAATCAATATAATAATTATTATGGTATTAAATATGTCCCGAGTACAAAATTTAATTTTCTGCCAAGTGCTGACAACCTACTCCGCCGCCATCGCAAATTATTGATCCCCTCATTTATATGAAAATCAAGGGAGAAGAATTAATGGAATCTTAAATCATACAAAGATACAACTAACATCTTTCTGATTGATTGAACGAGTGATGCTCAATAATTAAGTGTACACTGATCTTCACAATCTGACATGAATTAAATTCTGATCCATCATGTCCATTAGATAAATATATAAACCCGTTGTTCCATTGTCTCTGATGATGACGAGCCATTGACGACGATGATGGTATCGGAGTTATACAAAGTAATACCAAATGATGCTCTTAAATAAAGGTGATTACGGCTTCAGAAGTATTAGCCAAATTGGTCTCATTTTCTAATATCTTGTAAACCAGACAGTTTAGTGATAAGGAAGTTGTCCGACGTAATCGCTAATACTTTACGTTAAAGAGGATCCAATCAATCTCAAAGTCATATCAAACCAATTGCTCTCTGATCGTTGAAGAAATTTTAAATATTTAGAGTTTAACGCAATTTAAATGTTGAGTAATAGTGTTTTACGCCAAGTCAAGATTAAGGCAGTCAGTTCTTAGAAGGTTGAGGAAACCAGAGTGCCCAGTAGAAAAAAGCACATCTTTGACAAGAGAACCAACCAACTTTCTCACATTATGATATGCCCAAGTGGGATTCAAACCTATGCAGTGAGAGGTGAGAGGCATCTGTGATCTGTAAGCGAGTGCTTCTGGCCACTTAGTTATTTAGATATTCAGAAATCCATTTTGACTTGGGGGGGGGGGGGGGGGGCACAATAACTATAACTACCGTATTCAGAATTTTGACTGAAAAAACAGCATTTCTCAAAATTTTGGGTTGTCAATATTGTTTATAAGTATCAATCTCAATGGCATTAAGAAAGTTACAAGTATAACATGCCATCACCTGTGACATTTTAATTTTAAAAAAGCATCTTTAAATTTTCTGTTTCAAGTTTTAAACTTAAAGTTTAAAGTTTTAAGAAAAAAAAAAAGATATCAGTTACTAAATAAGTTTTAAATTATCACCAGACAAGTACGTTAGATAGACAAGAAAATACCAAATAAGGACAGATACTAAAATGTATTTAAAACTATTTACCGGAACTACATGTACAAAGTTTTTATCTTGATGATATATGATATATAAGGTATATGCTAAAGTACAGGTAAATACAACTACTCTGTATGTTGTTTTTTAAAGTTTTTTGTTTGATCAGTCTCTATAAGTGCGTGTTCAGCCTATCCTTTGAAGGCATTTTCTTCCTTATCTGCTTATGAGCACATAGGGTTTTATGTCAAGTAAAATACACATGTTAAAGATAAGCCATAGACAATATTCTTTTCTTTTTTTTGGGGGGGGGGGGGGGGAGGGGAGTGGGTGTTGTGGGCCCTATTTTTTTCCTTTGGGGCCTAAAAAGCGCAAGGGTCATTTTTAGATTGAATACTAGAGTTATAGTATGTATGTATATACACAGTGAATACAGGATTTCGAAAATTCCTGAAACTCGTATTCGGTATAAAAAACCCATCATGTGATTACCTAGATTGGATTAATGGTGTTATACATCCCAGTCTTTCACTTATATCAAGGCAGGTCAGTTCTAGAACATGGAGGGAACAAAAGTGCTTACAGAAAACCAATGACCTTCACCAAGCAAACTGAGAAACTTTTTCAAACTACAGTAGGATCTGCCTGAGTGGGATTTCAACTTAGGCAGCGAGAGGCACTGTGGTCCATAAGCATGTGATTGGTGTTTTAGACCACTTGGCCACTGAGGCCCATTGTACTAGATGAGGACATCATACACTATTAAACGATGTCATCAATATACAGGCCCATGGTACTAGATGAGGACATCATACACTATTAAACGATGTCATCAATATACAGGCCCATGGTACTAGATGAGGACATCATACACTATTAAACGATGTCATCAATATACAGGCCCATGGTACTAGATGGGGACATCATACACTATTAAATGATGTCATCAATATACTTGTAAGTTTTAAGAAAAAAATATGGATTTTTGACTGAAAAAAATTATGAGACAGGTGTTGCACAAATTATCTTCAGGCAATACCACAAAATGGTAATGGCCAAAAACGGCTGTCAATGGTAATGGCCAAAAAACTGCTGTCGAGTTTAATTTACGAACGATGCAATAACTATTTGGAAAAGATGGACAAAATAACTAAACGCTTTACAATAAAGTAAATATCTGGTCAAAAATCAATGGACATGTCAACAGTTAAATGTTATTTATGATAATGGAAGACTCATTTTTCCTAAGCTTTATGACCACCCTGTATAAGGTACATTTCCTTATTTGACCATAAAATGGACATTTGTTACTTTAACAGTCATCATTAAATGCGGAGTACAATTTATCACTAAAAATCTTTTGTTTTTACTTGGTACTAACAGAATCTATCACTACTTGTAGTACCAGATAGGGAAATCTTAATCCAGAGTTCCAATATATTTGGTTCAGAATGAAGCTTGGTGGGGACAAAAATGTGTGTGCAAGATGGAAATATATTTCACAGTGCTTTTTATGGATGTTTCAATCTGGGGTGTGAGTAATGTAGATCAAAGACTTGCAAATCTTCCAAATAAAGCTGACAAGTTTATGCTTTGTATATTGGATTTGGTCAGGTTTTTATATTTAAGAAATGACATTCTGACCATGGTATTTCGCCCTTCATCGAATTTGGCACGCACCACACTATCTTTCATTACCCCTTGAAATACCATGAGCAGAAATATCATTTCATATATTCACAATTCCTTCTTTTAATAAATATTTTGTACCTTAGCGCTATTTTTTCCATATCTGCTGGTGTGATATAGGGTTTTTAGCCATGAGAGATCGGGGTATCTCACATGATCATGTGACCCCCTGTGCGGGATATGACGTAATATTGCGGGAAAATTGATACACATCAAGGTTCATGACCCCTATTATCTTTCAACAATTGCTTCTGTATGTTTTATCGAAGAGAGATACAGTCATATTGTAAATATATACCCGTAAAATACAAACATTATGTCAGAGTTTAATTCTGTCTAGAAAACTGCTCATAGCATTGCAGACTGAAAATCTTTAAAATGTTTAATTGTTGAAAACATCATTCTGCTAAAGCTGGGTGTTTATCAGTTAAAATAGCGTTTTTATCTTGGAAAAATATATATTTTCCCCAAAATTTCAGAAAATCCATGAAAATTGATTTTTTAAGGAAAACAACTTTATTGCATACATTTAGATCATTAATTTAAGATATAACTTTCAAATACAAGGGGAACTTCAATATTTCAACTGTAAGAACAAAATTTGATATGATGATTATAATGTAAACCTATGACAAATATAAATTTGTATAGTTATTTATGGATGACAGTTTGTTTTCATGTATTTCACTGACAAAGTTGTATGGACAGACAGACAGATGGACAGGGAGATTCTTATATATCCACCTAAACTTTGTTACCGGGGTTATAATGAGTAGCTAGCTAGTTAAACCATATTGATTTTTTTTACCAGATCATGATCAAACTATTTCAAATTCATACCAGGAAATATTTTGTCTTTGACAACCTAGAAATGCAATCTATATAATCCAATGTTACAATTATCATTCAGGTTCTCTATCATATATTTTTATCTATTTAAATAAAAATTTAGTTTTGTTTACTCTTTAGTTTTATAAATTTCTATTGACCGGGTATCCACTTGAAATCAGCCATTTTAACAGTCATCAAAATAGTTCAACTTCCCTATCATAAATTTTTATCTAAACACAAGTAACAATTTGTTTTTCACTTCTTTCTTTCTCTCTTTAATTTTATAAAGTTCTTTTATCCACTGGGAGTCAGCCATTTTCACAGTCAAGTTTCTGCCTTCAAATTAATTCTCTAAATGTCATATTTCTTTTAAAATATAATTATTCATTCTATTTGTAACACTTTCCCTTCAAGGGTTAGACATGGTCTATTTAAAAGTCGGCAGAATATGAAATTATTAACTGTCGAGACAGAAATAGAGTGAAATTGACATATAGACTCTTAACGAGAAATGGTTCTTAGCATTTATATTCATAGTTATTTAAATATCTGTATTTTAGCCTCTTTTCTATATTATGCAGGCCTGGGGTTCAAAATTATGTTTTGTAATAAAGGTCCAGGACCTTTTGCCTTCATTTTTGGCAGGTACAACATAACATTTTGTCCAAGTCCAATATCATCATTTAAAGTGTAATTTTGGTATGAAATCAAAATTAATTATGGTATGAAATAACAAGAGGCCCATGGGCCTTAACGCTCACCTGTGACCTTTGAACCCATGAGCTTCATTCAAATATCAAAATAATAATTAGGCCAATATTCTAATATGCATCCCTATACAAAAAGTTTATAGTTTTTGAGATAAATAATCATTTCAGAACTTGTACATCTGTGACCTTGACCTTTGAACCCATAACCTTCATTCATATATCAAAATGGTTGTAAGGCTAATACCTACAATATTCTAATATACATGCCTATACAAAAAGTCTATAGTTTTTGAGATAAATAATCATTTCAGTACTTGTTTACATATGTGACCTTGACCTTTGAACTCATGGCCTTTATTTATATATCAAAATGACCATTGGGCCATTACCTACAATATTCTAATATACATGCCTATACAAAAAGTTCATAGTTTTGCAGATAATTAACTATTTTGGTAAACTTGTACATCTGTGACCTTGACCTTTGAACCCATGACCTTAATTGATATATCAAAATGATGGTCATGTCAATACCTACAATTAACCAAAAATCCTACATCATTATCACCAGAAATGTTTAAAAAATAGCATTTTTTATCAAAGGTCAAAAACTGGGACATGACCTTGACCTTTGACCTTGACATCAATCGGAAGAAAATCGCAAGACAAGATCAACAGTGAAAACTCCATACAATTATCTTCAGCCATTATGAAGTTATAACAATAAATGTCTCATTTTAAAAATTACATAATTTTACGCAAAAAACGCGTAACCTATTTTTCGTCCAATTTTCATGAAAAACACAATTTTAGTGTATCTTGGTATCCTGAATCCAAAAATCTAATCAAAATTTGCCTGCACCCTTTGGTTTCAGAGAAGAAGATTTTTTTGTCTTTTGGCTATTTATAGTAATGGCAGCCATATTGTTGGGCGTGGTCAAACCCCGAACACAATTTTAAAAGGCTGTTACCCAGGCATAATAATCACCAAGTTTCATCAAATTTGGCTCAGTAGTTTTGGAGGAGAAGATTAAAATGTAAAGTTTACGCACGACGGACGACGGACGACGCACGACGGACGACGGACGGTGATAGATAGCAATAGCTCATCTGAGCCTTTCGGCTCAGGTGAGCTAAAAATGTAGTGTTTTCCTGGAAAACAATGACAGGTCCACTGGACTTTCATATTTTAAGATTCAATCTAATGTAAACCCAATAGGTCTTGGACCTTGGACCCAGGGAATTGGAACCCCTGATCATGGTATTACAGGACCTCTGTAGCTGAGTGGTCTAAAGACTAAAGTGTCAACATACAAATCACAGTGCCTCTCACTGCCTAGGTTTGAAACTCACTCAGAGTAGATCATGGTGTAAGAGGGTTTGTCAGCTTGCTTAACAAAGTTCAATGGTTTCTCTGGACACTCTGGTTTCCTCCACCATCTTGATCTGACCATCTCAATATTTGAGAAAGAATCTTGGGGTAAACTCTTGTTGCTCTTCTCCACTATATCATGGTATGATTTGGAGAAACAGGCAGCATTTCTTTGGCAAGAATGGAATTAAATTTTATAAAAAATATAATATTTTTAATTGGGGGTCCTTCAGACGAGACATTAAATACCAATGCTTTGTGTCTAGGTAAGCATGGCACACTAAACATCTTCTTGAGCACACTGCAAAGGGAAATATTTTGCCACTTCACCAATTGCTGGTGAAGTCCCAATATAAGAGAAATATTCTAAATAAGAAAATAAAACACCTTTCAATAAAATTAAAATTGAAGACTTTAAGGTAGGATTTTCTTGTAGAAATTTTCATTTTTAAATTTTCTTTGCCATGGTAAACTAAAATACAGATCCATGCTTTCATATTATTTATCAATTTTAAATTTTCATGGTAAATTGTAATGCAGATCTGTGCCTCACATTTATTAATTATTAATCATTCATTTCACTTTCAAAAAATTCAATTAATTTAATTGAAATTAAAAAGTTATGCTCTAGGTAAATATTTAAATTTAGAAGATAATCAATTATGATAAACTAAATCGATTAGTACCGTAGTTTTGGACCACTACTTTAGTACACAATCATGATTACAGTTTCTGCAATTTAATTAAGCGAAATTTACTGCTCTGAAAACTGTTTATTTAATCAATATAAAACAGCACTATTTAACAACCAACTGAATTGAATTACAAAGACAATGTACACGAGTTAAGGGCAGACAATTCAATTTAGCTGCAGATGCAGACAGGTACACACTATAGACATGTTTAAGAATGATTGTCTAGCAAGAATCTTTGAACACTTTTTTTTTTGGTATTAAGAACTTATCCCCTCCTCCCTCTCATCTACCAAACTCAAAATTAATCTCATTGTAAATCATTTTGAACACTGTTTTAGTTTAAAATTACAAGTTTATTTTTTCTCTCAAGACCATGAGGCTGCCAAACCAAATATGATAATATTCTAATAATGCACTCATTTTTCTCACATTTGTCTCTTTAAAAGACAAGAAACTTCATTTACCATGGTTAAATTGTATCTCAAAGGGTTTGTGTGAATCTTACCATTGAAGTGCACTTAGGGCAATGTGCAGAGGCCTTTAGCGTGTTATACCTAACATGAAATGGGGCATTGGTTTTTGAGGTATTTTGTCAAAGGATTTCTAAACGCTGAGCTTGACACAAGAAATTGCATTTGCTATATTCAAGTTTTGGTCAGACCTTGCCGGGGTTTGAACACTGAACCCCAAACCTCCCACATACCAAAGTAATATTCATAATGCAGTCCTGTCAAAAGTTTAACACTGAGCTAACAAAAAGGAGTCAAAGTTTGACTGTGCAGTGACCGAATCATAGCTATTTAAAGGCCAAAAAGCTGCCAAGAGATAGATAGCAGCTGACAAGATATTGCTAACGAGGGATGAGCTAGCACTAATTTGTTGGCTTAAGTGTTAAACTTTCCACAGGCCTGCACTGTATGTTGAGCAATTTTAATACTGAATACTTACAAAACCTAAAATACATTTATCTTCTCTCATAGTTCCACAACATCCACAGAATGCCAACAGGGCTATTAGTCCTCCACCTGCCAGCACTAAATATGTCCCTATTTCAAAGAAATCTGAATTCACCAACACTGTCACTTCTCTTGCACTTAAATCTGTCACTAACAACCAAACACCTACTGCTAATGCTCCTACTCCCATGATCTGAAATTAATATTGTAATTATTAAAATAAGCACTTGTAACTACTGGAAGTATATGGTGTAACAGTTATTGTAATTAACAAAACAAGGTGTTCAGAGAACACTATCCCCCGCAAAGGTGAACATCAGTGAATTCCATACAAGGTGAAATATGTTTTATGGAACACTGGTTGTTAAATAAGTGAGGCAGTTTGGCCATTGAACAGAGTGAAAACCACAGCAAAGAATTAGAGAATTAGGCTAGAAATACACCTTATTTGCATATTTTATAAATATTACGCAAACTTAAATTTAACAGAAAAACCTATAACATATGATTAATACCCAGTTTTATTTCCTATGTTTAAAATTCTGACGAAATTGGTACATAAATAATTATATGTTACTATTTATAGTAACGGTGGCCATCTTGAATATGCTATAAGGCTGTCGAGCAATCCCACACCAATCACTATCATAACAAATCAACTGACTAAGTTTCAGCTCAATCAGATGTATGGTTTTCTTTTAAATGCACAGAAACCATGAATTAGGTGAAAAAGTCTATTTTTAATAACAGCGGCCATCTTGTATGCACAATTTTGCTGTCCAGCAATCCCACACCAATCACTATCATAACGAATCAACTAACCAAGTTTTGGCTCAATCGGATGTACGGTTTTCTTTTCAATGCACAGATGAACCCACGCACACACAAACACACATACAGCGTTATTACTATATCCCCCCTCACCACTGGTGGCGGGGGTATAATTAGCACCTGTTACTACTATAGGGTGTAGCAATTGATTTAAAATTCATTAAAACCTTCTATACAGTGTGGCAAATAAAATTTCAATCTTATTAACACCCCCCCCCCCCATTTCATTTCTTATGACAACATTTTGTCTAACACTTTTGTTGAAACCTTTAGCAGATCTTTTTGAAACTTCACAGGAACAATTTTGGGGAGTAGATGTACCACTGTATATTCATATTTTGATCATGCACATTCAATTTATTTCACTTTTGGGGGTCAAAAAGGGTCTTTATCATATCTATTAATCATATCTTTTAAATATTTTCACACAATCTATTTGATATTGTTTACACATCCTTGAGCACTGTCATGTATATATCTGTTACTATTTATGGTGGGAAGATGTGACAATGTTTTCATCAGTGACTGACTACAATTACACGTTTATTTTCTCTTTAATATTCAAAATATATATTTTACATGAATTAAAAGGGCTCTTGCTGGGCAATGAGTCCAATTCCCAAATAAAAATCTTAGGGTTTTTTGTTCACAAAATTAAATGTGCCAAAAATCAATCTTGAAACAAATAAAACTAATACATATGCAATTAATCACAAATATTAAGTTTTTATATAACTTTTTTAGAGTTATGTAACAAAAATTAAATTTTTTCACATATACAATTTTGGCCATTATAATGCTAATTTTTACACACACTATGGGTCCTAGATCCATTCACAAAAGATTGTGACCCAGCTCGGATTTATTATTATGATGTAAACTTTATACACTGGTCCGGAAGACACTTTTAATGTTAAATGATATAAACCGGCAAGACTTGTTCATTAATCAAATTCATAATCCTGAGTGGTTGGTTAACCTTGCTTCTGAACTTTAAGACATAGTTCACAGAGTTTTCTCTCTCTTACTCTATTTCAGCGTCACTGAAGCGTTGAAATTGCTCAAACAAGTAGAAAAGATGTATAACTGACTCATAATATCCTCTATTCAGCAGTTAGGGACAAGCTGCTTTTATAAATATTACTATTACAGTACAGGAAGCCTTCAAGATTGCCTGTCATCAATAAGAATTATTGAAAATAGTCATTTATTATCGGAGATATGATAAAAGAATTGCAGCCAATAACTTCTATAACATGGCTAAAAAGGATAAAAGTGTTTCAATTTCTGTATACAGAAGAAGTAATGAAAATAGCTATTTATTTATAGATATGAGGAAAGAATTGCAGTCAAACATAACACACCCAAAAAGGATAATTTTTTTCAATTTATGTATAGATGTACATGTAATGTGTAATTTTAATCTCATAACAATGCAGGGGCCAGAGTAAATTGAATACTTTTATAGTGTTTATTCTAGATAGGGCAATGGGGCCATAGATCCCTTATTTTGCTAAACGCCCCATTGTTGAGACATTATTGGGCCATATTTAACATTACATGAATAAAAAATAATGTTTTGGAGTTTTAGACGAAAGCGTTTGAAAATCACCTCCCCCCTAAAAAAATAAATCCTAGGTTTAACAGTAGTCATACATTAGTGACTGGGTGACTCCTACTTAGAAAAACTTAGAGAAGCCTTGCCTTATGGGGGAGGGGGGGGGGGGGGGGTTAAACATTTGTTGATTTCAGTTTGTATGTGAAAAAACTGTATTTACAACTGTTTTTTTTATAATTGTCCAAATAAGAAGATCCTTATAAGGTGGTGGAGGGAGGCTAAATATTTGTTCCATTACAATTTTGTATGTAAAATTAAGATAGTTTTGTATGGTTGGTTTTAAAATCCTCACCAGAACAACTATGTTGTAACAATGCAATGCATTCCTTAAGCAATTAAAACATGCACTTCTTTCTGGCTGGCTTTGTTGTCTTCGTATTCGATGGTCTCTATGCTTGTTTAACAAACCATCTTCCACATGGTTGTCCAGGGACATGCCACGCCCACTGCCTTTTCTAAGTGGCTGGAAAATACAAATTAAATGAATTACTAAAGGATACAAAATCACAATACATTGTGGTTTATAAACTCTGCCAACATAATGGCTATAAAATATGAATCAAGAATTGGTATTAAAAACAAATAAGGTATTATAAATTATTGCTGACTTAAGATATCAAAAATATCAATAATTTCATGTAATAATCTCAGATGACTATATAGAATATGAACCATGAGCTTCAAAATGTTATAAAAACAAGTAAATGCTGTTTTAGATATCAAAAAGATGAAAATTCATGTCATAAAGAGATATGTTAGTTTTAAAGCTCTCTCAAGCTCTGCGTGGTTGTGTGTGTGTGCTGGTAAATTAAAAGTAAGTGTGTGTGTGTGTGTGTGTGTGGTGTGTGTTAACAAAACTGGTAAATTAAGTGTGTGTGTGTGTGTTAACAAAACTGGTAAATCAACACAAATTTTCATCAGTGGTGTATCAGTGTTCCAAATAAGTCAAAATTGTCAACCCAGTCCTGGTCTTAATAATTTCAACATTTTCTATTGTGTTTATATAGGAGACTATTGAAAAAGTAACCAGTCCTTCCCAAAAGTTACCAGTCCCAAACTTTCTGACTGTGGGACTGGCTGTTGATTAATCACTGACAATATAACTGTCATGTGCTACTTTTTGATTCTTTTGAAATAATATACAGTAAAACCTCGATTCATCCCCACCATTTGTTCAGTCAAATTTTGGCGTTATAAAGGGGTTTGGCGATAAATCAGGGGAAGCGGATAAAAAAAAAATAAACAAAATAGATTTTTGGGACTTTAAAATAGTGTGGCGATAAGCGAGGTGGCAAAGTTATCGAGGGGCATTATAACGAGGTTTTACTGTAATTCAAAAGTAGCACATGACACAACTATAACCATGTATATAATAATAATTATATAAGCTTGACAGTTAAAAAATCATGTATTTTCCTGTACAATTAAAATTTAAAATCTAGCTGCATCATGTGCATTGTGCATCTATAAAATCTATAAAAGTCAGGAGAAAAACAAGTACGGCTATTAAATAAATGATAAAGTAAAACTTGATGCCAATTCTAATTATTTTTTCATGAATTCTCCAAGCTGAATCATTTAGGCCATGCCAAATTATTTTTAGTTCATTCAACCTGCACACCTCTAAAATTCAGAAGGGAAAAAATCAGTTTAAAAATCTTTTCTGCCCTTCCAAAATTTCTGATAAAATCCCACACGTCTAGTTTGGTCCATTTTTGGTTTCCTTGCTATAGATTTTCAACATTGTCAATACATTTTAATATACTGCAATAGGACCCAAAGACTAATTGAGAAATGGGTCATTAATCAGTTTAATGGAATTTTGTATGGTAGGGAAAATGTGTCACTTGACACAATAAAATTAATTCAAATCCCGGTTAATAACAAAAAAATTACATTGAAGTTTTAACTACTCACTGGCAAAAAAAATCTGTAAAACTAAAACTTAATTTAGTGTGGCCTTAAGCTAAATCAAGGTGAATTCATACAGTCAAAGCGAGCTATGTACTTATGGATAAGCTTAGATTCTGCTGCAAGTGAAAGGTAGATTTCAATGTTGTGTTGCAGGAGTCTAAAGGGCTTGAGTGGATCAATATTCTAAATCAGCAATTTGAACACTTTTTATATAATATCCAATGAAAATAAAGAGAGGAAAAATGTCACCGATTCTTAATAAAAATATAAATCCAATACACTCTTTAAAGACAGATGATTACAATGCAAAAAGACAAAAGAACCAACATTATCAGCATTGCATCATGAAATGAAACCCATTACACACAATCAAACTGTTAATAAAAAAGAGGATCCATTTATATTCTCATTAAAATTTATACATTTATCAAATATATATATTATGAATGCACAACAACTATAACACCAATACAACAATGAAAATATATAAAATTTCATATTATTTTAATATTATTAAGATTAAAAAATACAAAAGCAAAATCACAATAAAACAGGTATTTGGTTATGAATATCATTATAATCAACTGCATTATCGTAACATCTATTTCAAAATCGGTAAAATTTTTACCTTTTTCTCATCCCTACTTGGTGATTTGTGAATTTCCTTATTATTGAAATTCCATTGGCTACCACTACTACGGCTTTTCTTAACACTGATATCATTATACGTTTTGTACATTGTCCGTAATTCCCAATATAACAAAACAGTCCTCCGCTGTTTTTACCTTTCCCATATACGCAAGCTGCATTTAACAATTCTGATTCATTTAACACAAAACCGTCAACATCATCATAGCTCTACTCTACTCTACAATAAGATGTGCTGTCACTATACTGCAAGCTTGCGTGCAATCGGTACCGACAGTGTAGCATCAACGTAAACTGTCTTTAATCTAACGATCTGTTAAAACCAATTTCATAGCTTCGTTTATCGATTTCATTTTCGCGCCTAGCAAAAATATTTTGAAACACTCTACTACCGACATTAATATAATACGATTTTTTTCCTCTTTTGTTCAATACAATCATTGTCTAATATTATTTTAATACAAGTGGTCGAAGAAACGCAACGCTAGATAGATAGGCTGTCGGCACGTGGAATTTTTACACAGCTTTGAGAAAAAACAGATAACATTGGTAATACATCGTCCCGTATATATTAATAATAATTATATATTTCCGTAATTTATAAGGTGTCCCGATTTTCAAGGAAAATTTACATAATATTTTGATGAAATAAACAAGGAATCAATCACACATGGTGAAATAAATCATCAATTACGAATGTATATTTTATTAAATAAACAAGGAAGCAATCACATCTGATGAAATAAACAACGGATTCCATCTCAGAATAAAATCTAGTGTTGTGGAATCATTAGGTTTCGCGATGTAACAGTTTTCGTTGTTTTTGCTGACATCATGACCACCGAATTTACATGTTAATCTAAATAGCAATGTTACTTCCCTGGTGAAAGTTTGGGAGTGGTACCAAATTTGCCAGCTTCAAAGTTTTTACTTTGCTTTTGGATTGTGGTTTGGTCATGGATTGGTATGTTTGTTTTGGATTACGTTTTTACTTTGCTTTGGGATTGTGGTTTTGACATGGATTGGTATTTGTTTTGGATTACAACCTTACCTTAAATAATATCAAGCACAAATCGCGAATTTATCACTCCACGAAATAGTATACTTTCTCAAATTCACAAAAATTAGACACCGCGAAAATAAATGATTTCGCAGTATCTAACCTGATCTAAACACTTTGAAATTGAGGGACCTTCTTCAAACGACTAGTAAGTGTTAACTGGATACCTCTTCCGGGTTGAAATTAATTTGACAATTTCGTGTAGACATTCGTAAAACTTATTCAGCAGTTATTGATAATGTATTTTTATATTATATTACTAGAGATAATATGTTTTATGATAAAGTTGATGAGAACAAAACAAACTAATGTATAGTTAGAAGAGTCTTGCTTGATGGCCTTGGAGTGTTCTGTGTCCGTGACCAAACACATTGGCTGTTTCTCGGTATTTCTTAGAAAACTTCAAAACAGGAAATGCATTGACCAAACCAATACATTGCTGAGTCAATTTGTAAAGAGTTTGTCCGCAAGGTCCGGGTTCTTTTCTTATTAGTTGTTAACCACTTATGTTGTTTGTTTTTGTTTGTTTAGCCAAACCAATGCAAGATCATCCATTCCTAAAAAATCTCTTTTTCCCCTAAAATCCTTCGAGACTTTGAGAGGGAAATTTTACGTTTTTCTATGGAGTGTACTTAGGCTCTAAGGGTTTTTTTTAATTTAAAAAGTATCCCCTTTTTGCTCCCATAAAATGTCTAATAACACGTCTCTGAATAATGAAAACAGCGAAACATGTAGTACATGTCATTGGTTGAAGGCAAAAAAGTGAGTCGTTATCTCATAAATGTCTTGTTATGCACCTAAAAACCTCGTGTGATTTATTGTTTAACTCTTTAGTTAATACATGCCATGATTAAATTTTATTGCATTTTAAAATTGAATACTTTTATATACAATAAGAATTCAGATACAAAAGACCCGAGTCACCTGCCTATGTGTAGGTCAGACAGGTAAATATCCAACATGGACACTTAACCACGTGATCAGGAAATCCGATAGACTATCACTTGCAATCTTACGACATTTTACGCTTTTTTACATCACGTCGATAAAACTTGGTCTAAGTACATTGCGTTTAAGAATAAATTTGACAAGAGAAACAACGGTGGTGGTGGCACCTGTACCGCTCGATGGATACTTCAATCACTGCCTTAAAAACAAGTAACAACACAGAAAAGTAACACTAGTCAGTGGGTTACTTGTCACTGGACAGACAACAGATAAGAAATGTCAACTTAAGGACATCTGCATAAACCGACACACACAAGGACAAAAAATGTAAACAAAGCCTCAAATGGGTTCTTGTGACCAAAATCGCCAAAAAAGTCACACTGATCTACCCAGATATTCACTATATATCATCTACGTGACTGAAAGCCTGTAACCCCCCTCCATTTTTACCTATTATTATTCAAAATCAAGTGTTTTCACACAAAAAGTGAACTTACCGGATAAAAATTTGAAGCCATTTTGAAAAATAAAAATATATCCTTTTCAGTCCAAAATTATTTCAAAATGAAACGTCTAGTCGATCAACTTTCGGTCATAGTAAAAATAGATTTCGAAACATCCGGAAGATTCAATCCTTGTTTTTAAAATGATAAATATAGGTCACATAATGCAATGTCGAGTGTGTTTACCCCTCACAGGTAAACCAGAAATACACCTTTTACAGGTGTATACAAGTATAAAGTATATAGACATATTTATCACACTACGTCACATGTCGTTTTATCAATTCGTCAAATCTTTTACCGTAAGTCAACTATGAACTTTCGGTTTACCTTTGCCTAATATTATACCTGTTGAATTCTATTGTAATTAATAATTTCAAAAACCTAAAGCAGATTGACTTCTATGGGTTTTGATTGGGGGTGTTAATATTAACGGTTCAAGTACTATTAATTTAAAAGCATTTACCTAGAGGTCGGTCATACCTGCTGATTATTCATATTTAAAGTTGCAATCGGAATAAGTTAGGTGTTTGGGTGATTCATTCATCCGTTTATATTTTGGAATTTTAACGTAGGCTTTTCCATTGTATCCCAAATATCGGTTTCATAAATCACAAATTATTCAGGCAAAGATTAGATGACTTAATAATTGTGTGATCTATTGGAATTGCATTGTGTCACATAACATTTTTAAACTTTACCAAAAAGAGGTAAACACTGCACTAAGAAAGGGTCTGTTTCTGTAGGTAAACACTTCACTAAGGGTAAGTTTTTGTAACTTATGTTCGAATAACACTTTCCTTCAAATGATTAGACAATCGGGATTTAAGACAATCATTAGACTTATGTGATTTAAGTTACAGGGGAGCTCACGATCGGTGATCAGGTGATCTTAAGCACGCATCCATGTATCAGTGTCTCTCACTGCCTTGGTTCGAACCCCCCGGGACCGATTCTTCTGTGGAAAAGTTTTTCAGTCCGCTTGCTGAAGGTCTGGGGTTTTCTCTAGGTACTTCCAATCCCTCCAACACCCTAAAACCGACTGCATCGATTAAAGTGAAAGCATCTTTACTGAAGCTTAAAACACCATCTCTCACTCCATTTGGAAATGAAATGAATATGATAACAAGCAATGTTTGTCGGCGAGATATGAAACTCATTTTATATTCCATCATAAATAGCGTTTACCAGTAAAGATGTGATAAAACAATAAACCTGTCATTTTAGTAATGTATTTCCAGTGCTTAAGGACAAATTTAATATGTTATGAATGCTGTATATAATACAGGTAAACTGCAAAGTTATGGCAATGATAATGCAAATGAAAAAGTTTTTTTTCCTCTGAGATGCGCATGTCGACCCCTTTAAGAAAATTTGGTTTCACAATTTTGGTCCAAGCACAACTGATGAGGAATTGACCGAAAGGGATTCTAACCTATGAATTAAGAGGCACTGTGGTTCGTAATTTCCAAGAATAACCATGCCAAAACTAAGTCTAGTTCATAAAGAATATAATCAACACCTCAGAGAGTCATATGCAAAAGCCAAACACAAACTATATTCAAACACTTAAGCCCAAATCCTTATCACAATTCCAAAACGAGCAAAGTAAAATCTAGAAAATCTGACAAATTAAGTTGAAAGCGTGAATTTTCACCAAAAAGGCGAGACCGGATGCTTCGGAAGGTAAGCGCCTACAACGAATTTAGAAAAAGTCCCGTAACCATCAACATATAATGTCTCATTTCCCTTGACCCCTTGAGCTTCGTGCATTTTGCACGATCTTTGCACTCGTTTGAATGTTTTATTTATAGACGTCTCGATTTGACATTTGTGCTTGCTGTTTTAGTAACATACATGTACATTTGTTCGTTAAAAATGCAACTTTTCCTCTCGGAGAGAAATACCATCTTCTTGGTTTAAGATGATACAAGACAAAAAACCATAATAAGCATTATCGTCTTTATATAACATGCATGTACATGTACTTGTATTTAATTTATCATTATTAGTGTAACGTGTTATTTTCTATTACAGCCACAGACAGCATCAAGCCGGATCACCCACACAAAGCACCGAACTATATACAAATACAAATTAACATCGAATAGCTGCATAAAATATGATATGCAGTGGTTCAAATAAATTGGGCGAATTTATTGAAGAAACGCTATTTAAGAATTTGCGCAAAAAGAATTGTTGTGAAAAATTAAAAGTATAAACTAAACGAAACAAAGTCGAAATACTGAAAAGACCAAAACATTCTGCAACCAACACAACAGCAAAAATGGTTATGGTTATAGTTTCCGAAAATTCCGAAGCTTTACGGGTAGGATACAACTGAAAATTCAACATATATACCAATGAGAACAAAATCCATTAAATATATCTTACAGAATATCTTACAGAAAGGGTCCAGAATGGGTATTTTACAAAGTCTAGAAAGAAAACATTAAAGGAATAGACCAAGTCGAATACTAGCAGTGGTAAGACATTTTTGCAATCCCCATCCCAGCCATTAAATTTAATGTATTTTTTTTTCACAATGTTCGATATTTCTCGGTTCCGTCATTTATTATTAAATGAAATTCAAGTGATGGGTATACAAATAGTAGAAGGTTCTTTTTTCATATCAGTCGGCAATCAACAACAAACGGATAATACTAGTAAATGGAAAACTGGATTAATAGTACAAAAAAGTCAAAGAATATGAACAGATAATGACATCGACGAAAGATAGTACAGAAAATCAACCAACCTGATTGTTTTGTCAGTAGCAACCAGCGGTCACTGTCAGAGAACAGAGAGGTGTCATTACAGGAATCAATAAACACTGAGAGCAGACGACAGCTGATTATCAATAAGTGTACATTGTGCAATGATCGGACTCAGGACAAGATGACACTTAATTACTCTAATGTACAAAGATTGACAGGTCTCATTCAACAATGACCTTTTAAACAATTACAGCATCTCTTAGTCAGAACGCCATCAATGACAGCATCTTAAAGAGTCCTTCAGAAGAGACCTAAAAATCCAATGGTGTCCCGGATTGGGTGGCACACCAATGAAGAACGCAACGCAAAGGTCCAAATGTCTGCCACAATAGCTACAGCTGGTGATATCTGAATACAAGTGGAATGTTTTAACTGTAAAACTCCATTTAATCAGGTTAAAAGAAAAGTTTTGTTGCATGTGTAAAACGCCAAGCCGTTTTTTATTCAATGCAAAGAGAAACGTTGATCTAATTGCATTTCTAGCTAGGTTGAACACCGCATACCCACATGCAGAAAAATGTGTAACAATGCGTAGGGGAAATTTCCTAGTCTTTACCTTAATAACAATCATTTCTGTTCAAAATTTTATTATTATCTACATGATCTTATGCGCTATAAATAAATGAGATCGTATAAATGAAATTTGATTAAAAACTTGGAAATAAGCATTCAAAAACATTGGCAACACGATCATAACTGTTTCTTAATAATGTTATGACATTTAGACTCTTAGGCTTAAAGCCGTATAACAGACTGTTATTAGGAACGAATCTCGGCTTCAAACAGTGTCAAAATGTCAATTTCATTTTTCCTTTAGTAACGTTTTCGGTTTTTAAGTTTGTATTATTTTTTTTTATCTCCGCGTCAAATTGTGTCATATCAATTTCCTTTTCCCTACAGAAATATTTCAGAATTAAAATGAAATGTATTCCATAATGTGTATTAAGTTTAGCCAACATGCGCGTTATATCACTTACCCTGGGGTACGAATGTGACGAGTTAAATTTTCTAGCAATAAGGTTGAACATGAAATCTTGCCTATCCATCTAAGTGAATGTACCAAACGAAAGCATGAAACCATAAAACATACTCTACGGACAATATCGGATCATTATCAAATCCATTAAATTACTTAAACTTAAACAGAAATTATTTTTCCTTCCGAAAAAAAAACCCAGAAGCACTCAAGTGGTTGAATTTCGAAAACACCGGCATCAGTATCATATCCATTAAATTTACTTGAACATTGAACAGAATTACATTTTTCCTTCCTAAAAAACAGAAATTAAATTAATTTAGGAATCAATTGATCGAATTTCGAAAAAAGAGTTTTGTAATTCTACTTTTTGATTCTGAAGTGCAAACTTATGCCAAAAATTTTCCACTTCAAAGACCAATTACCAAGCTTGTCCAATTTCCAAATGAATTAGATTTATTCAAAATCCACCAACCATCCGAATGTCTATTTTCAATTTAAAGTTAACATTTGAAAACAGAAGTTAATTGGAATCAATCAAATCGTGGCGTAATATAGCAGTGATGTTTGGTCATAGTTTACCATGTTTTGTTTCCACTTGAGAGGAAATTTAAACTCACTAATTACACCAAGCTACACCAGAAATGAAATTTATCCCGAAATGTGGTGTTGCAGTTGTTTTGCAGTAATTTTATTAATCTAGTAAATTGGGAACGTTTAAAGAAGCTGTTGTACGTTTGTGGATTAATCGATCGCAAAAACAGATTGTATCAATATCATATTTGACTAGTTACAAACTATACAGGAAGCGAATTAAGTTCAAAACACTTATTCTTAATACATTCAATATTAGACCAATATCGTTTTCCCCAATATACCTGATTAAAATCATATAAGCCACTAATACGAAAATAACGTTTCTTAAAAAGTTTTGAAAATTGAAATAAAGTAGTGAAAATATGTGTTACTTAATCATTTCTGATGTGCTAAAGATCTATGATATTTTGGGTTAAGAAAAATGTTATTACCATTTTGGCAACTTATATCCAATTTAACAAAGTGTAGGTTAAATATTAAATGCGTTGATGATGTTTGAAAACAAATGGTTTTTTTCCAAAAGGGCATTGTAGGAATGTCAGCATACATTTCGAAAATTACTCAAAACAACATAAAATTGTTCCTTTAATGCCTCCGTCATTGAGGCTAAAAACTTAAAATGAATACTATATGTGAACACCATCGCCGCATGTCCTTTTATTCCACTTTTCCAAAAATTGTTCAACAACAACAAAAAGAACCAATTAAATTGTCAATTTGTTGATGTCTTCATTGAAGCTAAGAACATGAAATGGATTCTTTATTAGGCATGTGCAATTTTGTTCGTTCCATACTTAAAAGAAACGGTGTCAATTTGATTTTTGATATTTTAATTCAAGCTGCACGCCAATAAATTAAAATTGTAATGCACCACAGATTGTAATGGATTTTAATTTTGTTATAACTAACATTTTACAAAGACCAGACCCGGCCTTATACTATCAGTCTTGTCAACATGTTATTTTTGTTTCTAGCATTGCTCATATTTCATAGAATGCAAACTTGTATTGTTGGTGAAAGACAATTAAATCAAACGAATTTAATAGGAATTCAACACATCAGTTTCGACCGTTAACGAGCTCGTGGTAATTTGCATGTGTGGGACATTAAATGAATCCATATTCATTAGCTTCATTACAGTTTGGAATATGCAACTTCATTAACAGAAAGGTGTAGGCATTTCGGTTACTGGTGTAAAATGAGCTAACCGCAATGAAACACATTTTCAGTTCTCTAAAGCAACTATACTATATGATAATACAAAAGTTCAGGACAAAGTTCAAACTGATTTATGCCAACTTGTGTCCCGATATTCCACTTCAACTGAAGCATGCATAAAGAGGTTCAAAATCTGATCATTATCATCGCATGGGTTATTTTTGTATGTCCCATTACCTGATGATATCAGTCTGACTGGTCAGCAAATCTAACCCTAGAACCCTCCAGCAAAACGCTCCAAAAACGATCTTATCTCAGTATATACATATACGATCATTTATCATATTCGACATAAACCAATATCTACTGTGTTACAAGGTTTTAAATTTTCCGTTTTGGCTTTCCTATTGTCGGAGTGTCCAGGTAAATGTACTTTTCGCATATATGTGCTAATGTTAATTTTTACTAAGGGGTGGTTTGTCATTTGCTAACTTTTTAATTTTTATTCAATTAAACATATTACACTAGTATTTACGATTTTTTCAAATTATTAATGTATTCTTAATGAAGATTCTAGTTGTTTCAAGACCTACATTTTCTTTACTAATTCCTATAAAGACTAAAACCATAGATTGACTCCAAGAACATTCTTTTCTCGTTTGTTTTCAAACGACACTGTTCATGTGTTCTCAAACGGCATTCTTCGTTTGTTCTAAAACGACACGGTCTATGTGTTCTTAAAAGACACTTCATGTGTTCTCCAACGACACTGTTCATGTGTTAAATAATATTGTTCACGTGTTCTCAAACAGAAACTTCATGTGTTCTAAAACGACACTGTCCATGTTATTTTGAAATCTTGAATCGGTAATTAAAACCAAAATCATGTCGCAGCAGCAACTAAATACAATGAAGGCACTATATAAAGCACAAAATAGACAACAAATATACAAACAACGTAAATAAATGGTGCAACAATTAGCGGTGACTACATTCATAACAACAATTACATATCGTATACTAGTTATGTTATTCATTGCTTGTGCACAAATTTTGCATTCAAATTATTGAACTTTTTCTGTAAGAGAGAAATTATTATTATCCAGATTATTGCAATACGTCAAAACTTGAATATAACGACCACACCTGTGATCGAAGTATGAACTTAATAGACGGGTGGCTTTTCAAATAATATCTTACGGTTGATGGACATATTCTGGTCAATTAAGCATATTTTACTGTAGGTTGTATATTAATTTCAAAAGGCAACTTGAAAAACACAGAAATCCAGGCATATTTTGAGGGGAAAAAACACTTGTTTTCAGTGACATATAAATAAGGAACGACATCACAAGTTAAGCGAGGCTAACGATTGTTCCTGTGACTACTATTTGTAAAGCGTTCCATGATTCTGTTTTAATGAAGTTAACGGTTTACCAAAGTCTCTGATTGATAACGATATCTGTATGTAGAATAAGTCCCTTGGTTAATTATACTCTGTTCTTTTAGTAGTAAATAAACACACAAAACTGACATCTAAAAGTTCTTTATAACGAACGACAAAACTGTTATTCTAAACAACAAATCGAATTATGTAACCATTAGGTTTCCACAAACATCGGTTGGGAACAAGTCAATGGTTCTTTAAAACAGTTTTACCAATTTCGAATTTTGCTTTTTCAATTTGTTTTTGCTTTTACCGTTTAACAAAACTAAGCAAACGTGCTGATAAAATACAGGTTGAGTTTGAAATTGAAATTGAATATTTTGGCGCTGTGGTTCTGGTTATTGGCATTATCAGTTCGATAATCCCACGATGGGGGGAAGATAGGAATATTTTGGATTATTCGTGATGTTCTTGTTTTAACCGACTTGTACCCAACCTGCTAAAATACAAGTAACTATTGGACACCAAACTTTACCTAAAACGTAACTACAAGCCATTAAAACACATATAGTTATTATAAGCTGAAAACTATACAACAAATATTGTCCTATATTAGTAGTACACTGAAGTACAAAAGGCTTCAAACATCAAATGTATTTTCAAAATCATTTAATGAGATAAATACATTGTATTTACATATTAATAATGCAACACCTAAGCAAAATTTCTGTATTCAATCGATATGCTATTGGAAGTGCTGCACTTTGGCAGCAATGATACTGAAACATTTAGCACGTTTCGTCAGAAAAGTTGCATCCCTATTCCAGAGTTAAATGCTTGAAAAGGTTGGCTTTTTAAAATAAGTTAGAGCCAAATTTGATCAAATTTCGTATTACCCAATCTCACATCTAATACAAATTCATGTGGAAACGCCGAGCTGTGTTTGGTAACATTTTGTTATTATTTTTGAGATGTTCTCTAATTTTTAACATATTGTCTCAAATTTGTAATATATATTGTCTCAATTTAAATGCTTAAAAGGGATTGAAACACAGCACTTGTCTGGATCATTACGCAAAATAGTACGTTGTATCTCAATGTATGCTGATTCGAAAATATTTAATCGCCCTCTGGATACTGAGTTTTATAAAATTAATATTTCATCAGATGATGAGCCAGCGTCGGTAGTTGTATCCCAGGGCATTTCTATGATATAGAAACACATTTGTCATGATTTAAAAACTGCAGCAACGTTTGATTTGATTTTGTTTTAACTACAATAGACAGACTTTGAAACGGGTAAAAATGCCTTGCAGCATGTTTACAAATTGCAAGGTGGAACAGGACAATCTATTATCTATTTTGGAGCTTTCAACATTGTAATTAATTACCATTGTGGAATTGTGTGATGCACGTTCGCATCAACAAGGCCAACCAGATCGCAAAAAAAAAAAAATCAAAACCCTTCTTCAAAAATTTTGATTGAATCATTTGATGTCAAAATTTTCTGAAACATGTTTACAAACTGGAAAATAAACTAGCAAAAAAATCGCAGACCTATCATCTTTAAACATTTGATGTTCGAATCTTTTTACGCCAACTACTTTGATTAGAAGATTTGTGCAAATATTAAAAAGACAAGAACGAGTGTTTTTGTTGTCTTGACATCCATGTATAATAAAGAATTATATAAAGAGCTTACGCAACAACAGCCCGTACTGTCCTGGTCCTCAATCTACAAGCAAACAGACATTAGCTTATACAAGTCACATGTAAAGTTGAGCAATCTATTCTATCTACAATATGTTTGTTTGTAGGTGTGATATATGACTACATCTGGTGTCTGACTAGACAAAGCTTATTGAATCAAAGGCTTTTGTTAGATCCATTAATATAAATATTCTGGTGCTATCTATGAAGTTAGAATACATAAGTCTGGTACCTGAAATTGCTCTTAAATACAATTTTCTTACTAGGTTAAATCCGTTGGTTAGATTTCAGAATATTCTTAAACTATTTCAAGTAGCCAATACAATTTGACGAACTTAACCACTGTACCCATGTGTATCTGTGTACACATATGTGCTCAGAATAGCCATGTGTATCTGTTATTGTCATACTCATGTGCATCCTTAAGTCTAGTGCTTCAAATGCCAGGTGCAAACATTCTTTAGTTTAACGAACTGTACATTTTGTTAGATTCAATATAATATTGTTAGCAAACTTCAATATTGTGTTAAGATTATACCACGCCTGATATTGTTCTAAATAACCTTTTTGTTAATTGAGTCAAATGCTTTTGTTAAATCAATTAGCATGATTACAGATGTGGCTGTATATCAAGTTATTCGATAGTTATGTACCGATTGGCAATACTATATACAGTGCAGTACTCGACAACAAACGGCACATCTGTCATCGCCATGCATGATCATTGCAATCGGTCAGCTATTTTGAAAGCAACAAAGTAACTCAATTCATCTCATTACAGAAATACCATCACTACGGCGATGAAAGATTTGGCGTTAACTTTCCATCACTGTATATATATATAAACACATATAATTCGAACAGAAAAAAAGAAAGACACAAAAAAAACTTTAATGAACCTTGTTGTTGCTATCTAATTGATGAAATGTTCGTTCAATAACTACAGTACAGACCTGTCGAAAGTTTAACACTTAGCTAACGTTTAAGCTGTTCATCTCGCCCCCTCGTTAGCTATATGTTTGCATATCTCAACAGCTATATCTGTGCCTCGATATCTTTTTAAAAACTAGCTATATGTATCCAAATCACTGGGCTACTCGGCAGCCAAGTTTTGACGCCGTTTCGCTGGCTCAATGTTAAACTTTCGACAGGTCTGTACTGTATTTAATAACAATTACAAAAAAGTTTAACGATCAAGAGAATTGGGTTACTACTACAAAGAAACAACTAACTTATCATATTACAACATTGACGATATTTGCAAGTTTATATTATACATACAGTACAGGCCTGTCGAAAATTTAACACTAAGTTAACGAATTACTGCATAATCGACAGCTTACCCCATGCCCCTCGTTAGCAATATCTTGACAGCTTTTCGGCAGATGCTATTTATCTCTCGACGGCTCTTTGGCTACAAGCTATCAATACTTCAGTCACTTGGTAGACTCCCTTTTTCGTTAGTTCAATGTTAAACTTTCGACAGGCCTGTACCGTATTTACCATAATTAATCAAACAGTGCATATTTAAGCTGATAAGAAAGCTAACCTTTCACAATGACATAAAATGCTGCCACAAGGTTATTACTGTATAGAGTGGAGCTAATGCAAATCTAAACAACACCAAGTGCTCTAAGGCGGTTACTTAAATACCAAGGATCGTTTAAGCCACACTTAAGCTCTAAATAAAAGTTGTATTAACTGTTAAGTTGTTATTAAGTCAAAGTTAAGCTCATTAGCATGAGAATCACTATTTATGAGAAATTCTATTCTGAAACAGCTGTCTAGTGCTGCAAAATTAAAACATGTTTAGTAATAATTTTATCATAACTAGAAGACTGTTTTAAATCGTATACGTGTTAATTTACAATATACAATTTAATTGCTTAATTACTTAACGTTTACTTTTAAAACTGTTGCGATTTATTGACGATAATTTTGTGCTCCTGTCACGCTACTACAAGTGTTTAATCTGTTGCCCTGTTGCTGAATTTGTTGGTTGGTGTCAACTGCCACAAAAATCTCGATTCGTACCCATCATTTGTCCTGTCAGATTTTTGGCATTATAAAGGGGTTTGGAGATTAATCGATACTTAAAAAGAACTATAAAGAAACAAAAATTTGGTACTAGGAATTCAAAATACTTTGACGATTAGTGAGGTAGCAAAGTTATCGACGGTAATATTACTGTATGTCCGTTCATGCATTGCAATTTTATTGAGCGATTCCAAAGTACATTATTGTATTTGCTGTATGCATTCATACATGTTTGTGTATATACTGTTCAACGTTTTTTTTTTTTTCTTTTTTCAGTGATGGGCCTACACTACGGATAACTATGAAGTATTTTCTTCACGTACACGTACGCTCTTCCAGGAACCAGATGGCGTCAGATGATTTTCCGTTCACATTCATTAAATATTCTATGGAGAATATTGTCTTCCATCGGCCAACCGTTTGCATAAATAGTACATTGTCATGATATAATCTTCAGACAGCGATTAAGCTTTCAGGAATGACAATCTACAGCTATTTTTGTACCATGAATGTTTAAAAGGATGACAATTTACAGCTATCTTGGCCCCGTGAAGGCTTACAAAAGGTTATCAGATGGTTGTAATCTTTTCATGGTGTTTGACATCATTAGTGTATCTACTACTGATTCAGTCGTGAACGAGATACAAATAGGTCTTATTTTGCTTGATTTAAGCGGAAATTTTAAGTTTATGTGTAGAAAATGGGATTAAAATGTGTGTTATTTTTCATGATTTTAGTGAAAATTTCCAAGTTTTTCGAATCATCCACAAGGTTTCCCTCAATTCATATATGTAATTGCCATCTAATGTAAATCACAAACCATGCAGATTTGATGTTCGAAAGTGAAAAATAAAATTTCTAAGACAGTACCCATCTAAATCTAAAAATTTCATCTCATGCTTATGTGAAGTAGTATTTTGTACTTAGAACATAACCATGACCTTGCAAGTTCAGCGTCCATTACTTCGGTTGACCAAAGGCATTGACAAGAAATAATTGTGAGCTATTTTGTTCAGGATGCAATCTGTTGCCCGTTATATGCATTTCGTTGCAGCACATTGCTATATGAGGTTGCTATGGACACGGCATGTGCTCAACTGGTGTACTTATTACAGTTATATCAACATATTTTGCCATTTCAATTACTAAACGTCCATCAAGTTTTAAATCTGTTATTATTTTTTTTTTAGCTTTTCATTTTTAAAGTTTAAAGGGTACATATAGTTTAATATATTATGACGAAGCTGTCATCACATAAACACATGTTATTTTTAATTAGTCTGTGTTCTGTTACCATATGTCAACTCCTAAAACAGTCAATGCAACGTACGATCAAGTGAATTTAAATTTTCCTCTGAAAGTAGGTCCGGAGCCATAATCATTTGTGTTTTCAGTGTTCATTCTAGAAGGGACCATCAATCCCTTATTTTGTCAAATGATCCCCATCGTGTTAAAGCCTTAATGGACCATATTTAACATTACATGGCCGCAAAAATATTAATGTTATGGTGTGTTAAAAGAAAAGGTTGTTGTAGCCCTATCTCTCTCTCTCTGAAAAAATCACTGTAGCTTTGATTTCAAAACGGACAGTTTGCATTAATTGTCTGCAACTAAAAATGACACAATTTCACCATTACATGGACAATAAACCGAACTCTGAAGCGTTGATGTAGCGTTTCTTTCTGGACTTGGTAATATTTCAGCGTCACTCAGTGGGGTATGCTGTTAGCACAGACTTTATTATTCAAACCAAACTCTTGGGTGTCTTTTTCGTTTTATTTTACTATATAATATTATGCCACTTATGATCAGTGGAGTATATTGTTAACACCAATATAACTTGACTTTTGAATGCTGAAACCCAAACTAGTGATGTCTTTTTTTCGTTTAATTTTACTATATATATAATATTGTGTGGCTCAGAGGAGTATATTGTTAACACCAATATAATTTGACTTTTGAATACTGAAACTCTACTGCTGAGGGTCTTTCTATTTTGTTTCACCAACTTTCTTATTTCACATCCTGTTAATCATTGTTCACACCTTCAGACTCCAGAAATCGATAAATATACAATATTCTGAAGTGGCAGTGATGGACACATACAACATATGGTCAAAATAACAACTTTATAAAACGCTTCCCCACACCTATAACACTATACTAAACATGAGTGGCCCACGCAAGTTATCGAAGATTACGTCAAGAATTACGTCATTCACAGCAATAAGGTGAAAGTTAAAAGGCGTTAAGTTGTGACCATCTGGAGTTCTGTGTTAGCATTACTCCACAGTCATACTGACACAACTCAGTGAGGCAACCGTTTTCAACATTATGTTGTATGTATGTTACAATGGTATACCACATAAAGTGCGTTATTAGTCATTACTATGATATTAGTAATTTTATTTCACTTCACTCAGTCAAAGTTTAACAACCACAATACATGTATTACACTTACTGAAACTTAAATCTCAATGAGAAATGTTGCTTTTTACTATTATAGTATGCTAATATGTGCGTATTTGTTTGCCTATGTGCCGGAAGGAACACGGCTTATAAAGAATTGAAATTGTAAATGTTTTGAGCGTGGTACTTGGTAAGGAGTCATATGAACACCAATGACGATTTTAGTATTACCACCAAGCTACCATATACACAGATCCAGTGTCTATATTCTAGCAAATTAAAGACTTCCTTGTACTAGAATATGGCATTTTAATTCAAAAATATTGTCAAGGTTCGTTTCAAACATCACGTTTTAGTTATTTCTGATGCTTAAAAAACATTACTCTAGGGCAAAGAGTCTTAATTGGCTGGAATGTGATTTCGTTTGAGCTGTATATACGATAACTGGATGGTCAATGACTCAAATTGCCGTCCATTTGGGTTCATATGACTCTTTACTAACACTACTTAAGGATTAATTACTATTACTAAATGACTACAGAAATAATAACATTAAGACTACACTAGTGTCACAGCTATTCGATACAACATCTATATATACATGTACAAAGAGGAGAGAGTAAAGATTTCTACTATGTACTATGTGAGACTGGGTGTGATAGAGAGATCACCCAGCGGTACCTTACCTTAGCTCCCCTTCCAGCGCCCCCTAGTAAGCTGACTGAAGCATGCTTATCCTTATCCTTCTTCTTTTTCTTTTTATCTTTTTGCTTTTATCATTTTCTTTGCCTGCTGATGTTAGTGCCATATTGTCCGTATTTATTTGTCCGAAGGTTTCCGACTGGAATTGGTTCCGAAGTTTCTTACCTATATAAGGAGGGAGGCATATAATATTATGATTTTAAATACAATACAGCCATGTCCAAAGTTTAACACGGCTCACGAATTGGAGCCGAAACGACAGCTCATTTCGGCCTTTTGTTAGCAATATTTCGACACTTTTTCGATACCTGCTATCTATCTTCGACAGTTTTTGGCCACCAGCTATCCATATTTCGATACTCGGCAGGGCAGTCGAGCTTCGACTCCATTCGTTTCAGTGTTAATCTTTCGACAGGTCTGTAGTACTCTGAATTGTTGTACGCATACTTCTGTATGTGTAATATAATTAAATTACTCATATATAATGTAATCAATTCTATGGGACTACGATAAAATATTATAATAAAATAATGTCATAAAATATGTTAAACAATGGTACATATTGATCAACAAGCCAGGGTTAATGTGATAGTAATGTAGATACAATTGTATCATTAAATATCAATAATCCTAGACAAATTCTGCTCAATTTAAACCATTCTACACAGAATATTCACAATTAAAATAGAGTGAAACCAGAAACTGACTACATCAAAATTACTACTTTGTGTTCAAAAGTATAACAGTACAATAAATTCTCTCTCTCTCTCTCTCTCTCATATGGCAAAATATTTCCTTGTACCCCGACCCTTCTTAAACTTTGAAGTATATGTATTCAAAGGCTTCATTCTGTAGTAATATTATATCTTTGTGTGTAATCTCTCTCTCTCTCTCTCTCCGAGTCTCTCTGGGTACAGTATTCACTTCCTTGTTGTAAATTTATTCCATTTTCCAACTTAAAATATTGAAGTATTCTTTACTCTGTCATCATTGTTCATACCTCAGCACACATGTGACATTCGGTATCATTTGCAATGTTAAAAAAGTAATTATTATTCTTAATTATGCAAGACTTTTCTATTTTTATTATAAATTTAACCCCTATGGAAATACAGTATTTGACTTAGGGATTCTATATCTATAAATAATTTCTGGTCAATCTTTTATCTCTGTCGGTCAGTGAGGCATAACCTATAACTAGCCAGTGGTCATTTTATTATTACCTACATGATGCCTCCAGGTGGTCAAGATCAAATGGTCACTTATGTGCCTGTCTGTAACAGGTGACATAAAACTAAGTAAACATTGTCACCAAGGTTTTTATTTGGCATTTTTATCCCTTCCACTTCAAAACAGTGTCCCTTCTATTGGACAATTTGTAGATGTTCGTCACCTTGAAATTTTTACTGGAAAACTTTGAAAATGACCTATCAGTTGAATAAATCCTAAAATGCCTTTACAGTTGAATGAAGTTAATTCTGAAATTTAAATTTTAATTAAATTGGAATTTCAAGGGTGGGGATTAAAAAAATAAAAAATCAAACCAGGAAATAACTAGGCAAATATATGTCCTGTATTTGTTTTTAATCCACCCTTATTTGGATATGTGTATCATGTCCAACTAATCGGTCTACTAAACCCTAACAAATCCACTATAACCTGATAACCCTCAACAAGACAATAATTAAAATGGGGGTTTACTGGGTCGATTAGTCTGGACTAATTTATATGACTAATTTATAAGTGCAGTAAAAATGCAAGAATACGAGTACTAATACCACAACACAGGAATGTAAATATTTCATTACTGACATACCTGTGTTTGTATTCGGTCTATATAACCAGCGTGCAATCAACACACTAGTTTTGTCACGCATATATAAACAAGACGGATAATAGCTTACCTGAGTTCAATATACAGAGATATCAGTAAATTACGGCTTTCACAAAAATCACATCAAACAAAAGTCAGGTCGATAATACCAGAAAACAATTTCGAATCCTTGAACCGATTGGTCCAAAATAGCTACGATTGTAATACCTTAGAGATTCTACACAACACACAGCTTCGATTTATACATCAACAATACAACTGTCCCACTTTTGTGACGTCGTCGCTAGATCGAAACGAGGGTGTTTTAATAAACTGCTAGCTTTACCCGCAGTGGTTCGACGTTTACCTGTACTACACCTGAGGTCGTGTTGTTGGACATTCCAAGTGCACATAATAACACCGAGAGCGTATTGAGACGCGAATGATGAAGAAAAGGTTCTAATTGAGGCAAGATATTTAACATCAAGGAAAAGAAATATCCAACCTTTTCATTTCTGCTTACATTAAAAAGAAAATCTTTACTACGAAATGTCACGATTCACGTGGAGTTTCTGGAGTAAATCGATACATTCAATGTAGTGTGTGTATTAATGAATTTAAAATGATGGACATTTTACTTAACTAGACAGCAAGCAGGTATAAAAATGGATCGATAGATTTGTCATATAATTCCCAATACACTGAATACACATAAAATAAACTTGTCATTTATTGGCACAAAAAGTGCACAGTATTACAAGATGATTACGTATAAAAATTATAGATTAAATTTCAATGGGTAAATGGGATTAGCACATGCTAATCAAGTCATTATCACAGTAAAATGGCGAGAAGTATTTATACAGCTAAATATGTAAAGATTTCCATTTATACCCTCCACTAAAATTTTAATTTCGACTGAAAAAAATCTTAAAGATTACAGATTCAAGCCATTTTAAACATTTCTGTGAAAGAAGATTTTTCAAAAAAAAAATTACATAGAATATAATGGGGGGTTACAAAAGAAAGTCAGTTTACCATAAAAATAATAATAGGTACTGGAACCAAACGTAAAAAATGAAACACAATGCATGCAGAAATTATAAAAGCATTAGGACTTCTTCTTTGTACCCCTCTAATATCGAAGGATATTTTACCAGTTTACAGAAAAGTATTCCGTCCATGGGGGCCAGTTAAATGATACTTTAACAAAAATACCCAGAGTATATAAAAATGAATCTGGCACATGTGATTATTTTTTTAAGAAGGCTTTCCCAGTCAGTATAAAAAAATGTTAGTGAAGGGTACAAATGGAAGTCCTTCTAATTTAATTATTACAATGCAAATCAAATCAAAAGGCTATCAGTGGCTATGTAAGTATGGGTTGACCATCCGCACTGTGATTCAAAATGTAATCATTTTAAAAACGATTTAATGATAATGAAATAATTACCTGAATCGTCTTGTCATCATAAGCGTCATAATAATCCATTGGAATACACTAACGGTTCTATAAACTAACCAAAAATAGAGCAAAAACTAGAAAAAAAATCAATCCATGTTGCCACTACTAAAATAACTCTAACTCTCTATATATGGTTTCTAGTCTCTAACAAAGCCAGGCATTTAAATTATAACTCTATCAAGAAATGGCTCACCACTAGATTGTTATCACGTCACAAACATTTAATTTTCTGAATTATACTGGTAAACTTCCGTCAGATTGCCAATATAGTTACGTTAAAATAATGCTTTACTGATGAGTTAACTTTAAAAATAATGTTTTAACGATGATATAACTTTATATGAATTGTTCTAATCCAGACCTTGTCTTTATATTGAATGGATTATAACAATATTATTATTTCCTCAAAAGGATCGACTTTTATATCCATTACAACAGACAGTGGAAAAGGAAACAATGGGTTCCGAGGAATGCTAGTCAGCCACAGTAAAAATGGAAACTTGATTTAGTCAGGCTGTAGAAATGGAAACAATGAATTTCGAGACATTCCAGTCACAATGGAAATTGTATTTTTAGACCACCTTAGCGTTTTAACTAGTTTAAAAGACACACGATGGAGAGGGTCATACTGAAATAGCTCGCCAAATCTATTACATCAGGCAAATATTTTGACTTTTCACATTAATTTATTTATTTAATGCATGAAATAGTACATTTACATTGTGTAACTCTGCAGCAAATACATGCATCATAGCACTAAGCAGGAGTAGAGAGGGGCGTCCCTGATTTTTTTTTAAAGTAGGTTTATTTTTAATTAATTCATTAATCAACATTTATTTATTTATTTATTGTTATTTTAATGATTATTTACAATATTTTCAAGCACACATTCTTGTGTCAAACATTAATGGATGAACAGTAGCTAATTTTGGAGTAGTTTTTTCTATTGGTTCAAATTATTTTCACATTGCCAAATGGATTTGTTTTTGAGAAAAAATACTGCATGGAATACACATTGTGCTAAAGTTATACATACAGGTGTACTAAAATCTATTCATTAATATTTTTGTTTTCCATGACTAGCTACATATTTACAGGATGATAAATAAGTTAATTAATACATTTTAATTAAATAATTAAATCCTTTTCCTCTAGAACTTGCATTAACGCATACTTAACAATATCAAGTTCACATTGTTTTCCTGACAGAAGCCACAACTGAAATAACAATTGGAAAAGGGGGGGGGGGTAAAAGAATTATTCAGTTGGGATATGAATATAAGTTGTGCGACATTATACTAGCAGATCCCACGGAGAGATACGAGGGCCTTTGTTATAATAAGTGGACCGGTTACCATTGCCGGGCATGAAAAATTAAATGGCTGTGGGGTGCTGCAGAGTCACTGGCGATTTAGGACATAGGGAATCTTGTCTTGGGGTTTGAATATCTTGAGTAATTATAAACAATAAATAATAACTATGTTCAGTAATAAGTCACAACTAGTTTCTTAATTATTTACCACAAGAGAAAATAGACGAGTTTTGAAGTTTGTATACAAACGAAATGGTTGTTGAAAAGATTTCAAATTCCCGTGTTCCACTGAATTTCAATTTTCTCAAGGTACAAGGACAGTCAGGAATGTGCCTACTATCTGCATGGTCAACACTTAAACACGGCTATTTGAGACAGAGTGAGATATTTTGTCAACAAGACCAACTTTGCCTTTCCCCTGCAATGGCCTTGACCCGGTTAAGCTTTGTTCGGAACCGTAATAGGTATTTCAATGGCTCCTAAAGGCAACCTTTGGTTTGATCGGAGATCATGTATAATCAGACAAGGGCTTTTAAAAATATTTATTTTACATCAAATATACTATCAACACCAATTACTACAAGTATCAAAATATTATGAAATCCTTTCTCTTCTAAAGCGATTAAGTAGACCGGAAGAAACGAAAAATGAAAATCCGAACACGCAGAATTTAAACAAGTGTTCGAAGAGGGAAAATTCGAAATAAAAGATACTGAAAGATTCCCTTCTTCCATCGTTAGTATAATTTGAGCGATTTTCGTTTTGTGTTAATGCAATAAATACAAATTAAAACTATCTTCTGAAATCAACGAACTTGGTGATTTAAACAAATGTTTTGTTGTATGGAAATATCAATGTTTATTTCCCTAAATAGGCCCAATACAATCAAAGGGAGGCAATCCCTAGAACAAGTTTTACCCTGTTATCCTAAAGGTTATGCCAAACTACTCATATTCACCCGTATAAAACTTACGAATTAAAACATTATGTAACTTTTTAATACATGTATTTAAATGGAGTCAAGATTTTTCACTTATATCGAGACGGTCAGTTCTCAGAGAAAATCCGAGGAAAACCATCTACCTTCAGCAAACAATTTGACAAACTTTCTCACACTAGGACCTGCCCGATCGGATTCGAACCTTGGCGATGAGATAATGTGATCCGTAAGCCGGCACTTTTGAACACTAGACCACGAGCCCCAATTTGAGTCTTAGTGGAAAATTAACAACAGAACATTGCTTTCCCCCGCTTTTCTACCATACTGGAATGGTACTCCCTCAAATACGGGGATATGCCTACTAATCGGTTTATAGTTAGTCATCTTAGCAAATAATTGTACACTTATTGAATTTATAATTTAGCAGCGAATTATGTCGGTCTTACCTTTTCAATTTGTCTTTGGAACCACCAGGTATAATGAAAGTAGGACCTGGTTTAGTAGATGTGTAAAGTGTGGTCAAATAAGAAAATTGCACCATTATTACCGGCATTTTCTCACAAGTGTTGTTAATTTGCCAAAATTTTCCGCCTAATACATGGCAGATAGTAATTCAGATACAACTCAACATCATTAATTACACGTAAACAAAAGCTCTATATATTCACACTTTGTTATCCTACACATGGCTTTGTTTCAGAATTACGCAAAATAATAGAACATTTATAAATGCCACGGATGATTACGTGAAAACGCGTATGGCTTCGGGTTCCTAAACAGTCTGACTTCCAGTCGGACGGTGGCATTTTAATATACACGAGTTCGGTCAGAGTCCCACCCATCCCGAGTGTCCTAAACATGTGGGAAAGTGAATTTTCCTTACCGTTGGCCTTTACTGATTCACCTGGTATCAGTATAATGAACTGGGGGAGTGGTACGCTTGTCTGCGGCGTACTGACTCTGTGAGCTAGCACGGTAAAGTCGCCCTGAGTGCGCGCTAGTACAAGGCAGACCATACAACACACTCGCACTTCACATGCATACACAAAATTGTTCATAGATTAATCCATAGAGATTAATTAAATAGTTCTCGTCGCGAATAGCTGAAAAATTGCTGATGCGACGTTATGCAACATTCAACCAATCAACCAACCGAGTGTCCTAAAGCGCGCTCGTACGGACCACAGCGTGTCACCGACTAGGTTTGAATCCCACTCGAGGCAGATGTTATTGTGAGAAAGTTTGTCAGTTTACTTCTCCAGAAATTCCGGTTTTCTCCACTATTCCTGAACTGATCGCCTTGATATTAGTGAAAAATTTATGACTAGGGCGTAAAACTCCAATACTGGCAAATACGAGGACTATTAGATCTGGATTTTTTAATTCTCACACTATTACAGTAATATCTCGGGTTTTATCGGGGCGTTTATTCAGTAAGTCACAGTAAAGTCTTCAATGAGGCACATGTTTTCTTAACTACAAACAACTTATAAATTATTCTCTTTGCAAGCGATTCTGTAGTGGTTTCCAAGACAATTGATGCAGTGTAATAATTCTAACACGATTACAACACAGAATTTTCTGTCGAGTTCATGATACTTGGTCGTAAATATATATTAATTTCAAAAGACCATGTAATCTGCAGTCGTGTATCAATAGGCTGTATTTTACAAATTGGTTGTATTAAAAACGATACGCTAGAGACGTAAAACCAGGTTAAAAATTCCGATAATAGAATTCCCTGGAGAACCTATTCCAATCGTTTCCGAGATGAAAAGATCTCAACTTATAACATTCTTATATTTATTGTAGAAATCGAGCTGCTCTCTGAATCAACCCCTAGAGATCACACGTGGAACAGCGATTGCTACTAACATGTATATGGTATTCCAGTGCTTGCTTGCAGTTAAAATTGCTTTATAAACCTCTACATTTTAAGACAACTTTAAACGCTCTGAAAATCTCTTGGCGATTACATGCCAACTAGTTTCCAATTTTTCTAATTTTCTTTATCTCTTTTATATTCGTCAATAGTACTTTAAGTGTTTATCACTTTCTTAATTTAACAAAGCGTTTATTTTATCTTCTAAGCACGCAAATAACACACAGTTTAAAAGGTTTATATGAATTTCGAGATTCCGTGATGCTGTCTTATAAGCTACTTCTTTAACTAAGCACAGAGGAAATGACGTGTTATTAATACAAGTGTTATACAATACCACATGCTTTGCCTATTGATCTGTTTAACAAGTGCAACCTGAGGCGTGTAAATCTCAGAATATATCTTCTGTCGGAAGAAGTTGCTATTTTTGTAATCGTGTGTACAGTGGATATTGGTTGTTATTTTTGTCATTGTCGAAGCCACGAGGCGTATAAATGTAGAATACAACAGCAACATCTTCTGTCATTACCTATGCGTACAATGGAAGACAGTTGCTAATTTTGTCATTGTCTGTGCGTATAGTGGCAGTGGCCCTAGGCGTATAAACGTTATACGTACAGCGGAAGTTGCCTTTTCTGTCATTGTGTTTATATTGGACGTGAACTGCTTTTTTGTCATTGTGCTTACCAGCGTAAGTTGCTATTTTTGTCATTGATTGTCTATACAGCGTAAATTAGTTGGCTTGCTGTTACTGTCATTGCCTGTGCGTTAAGTGGAAGAGAGTTGCTAATTTTTTCTTGTGCGTACAATGGAAGATAGTTGCTATTAGTTGCTATCGCCTATGCGAACAGCAGAAGTTAATTGCTATTTTTTTGTCATTAAGCGTACATTGGAAGTTTTTTTCTCATTGTCCGTACAGGAGAGGTAAGTTGTAATTTCTGTCATTGTGTGATTGCATATGAGAGCAAGTTGCTATTTCTGTCATTTTTAATGCGTACAATGGAAATTGCCATTTCTGTCATTGCCTATGCGTACAGTGGAAGTTGATATTTTTGGTCATTATGCGTACAACAGAAGGTAGTTGCTATTTTTGTCATTGTCTGTGCGTACAGTAGACGGTAGTTGTCATTTTTATCGTTGTCTATGCGTACAGTGGAAGGTAATTGCTATTTTTGGCCATTATGTGTATAGTAGAAAGTAGTTGCTATTTTTGCCAATGTCTATGCGTACAACGGGAGTGTGTTGCTTTTTATCACTTCTAAGCGTACAGTGAACGTGGGTTGCCATATATGCATACATTTCTGTCAATGTATGTGCGTAAAGTGGAAGGTAGTTCTATTTTTGTCATTGTCTATGCGTACAGTGGAAGTTCATATTTTTGGCCATTATGTGTATAGTAGAAGGTAGCTGCTATTTTTGCCAATGTCTATGCGTACAACGGGAGTATGTTGCTTTTTATCACTTCTATGTGTACAGTGAACGTGAGTTGCCATATATGCATACATTTCTGTCAATGTATGTGCGTAAAGTGGAAGTGAGATGCTATGTTTCTCAATGTGCATATGTAGTTGAAGTGAGTTGCTATTTCTTTCATTATCTGTGCATCAAGAGGAAGTTACCTGTTTTTTGACATGTCTGTGCTGAGATCGTAAGTTGTTTGTTATTTCTTTCATCGTTAATTATTACAATGAAAACGAGTTGATACTTATGTTGTTTAGTATGTGTACCTAGGAGAAGTCGATTGTTCTAAATTTCCGTCATGTGTGGTGGGTACAATAGAAAGGAGTTGCTACCTCTTTCATTAGATGTCCTTGCAATGATATATGATTGTCATTTTTGCGCGTTAGGTAGACTACACAGCTCGAATCCCTAGAATGAAAGGTTCGCTTACTGAAGGTCGATGCTTTCTTCCTACATTCTGAGTTTCCTTCACCCTGCAAGAACTGACCGCCTGGACACAAGTGAAAAAAACCCGTTACTTGCGCTTAAAACACCACTACCCCACTATCAAGTTTTTGAAGTCTGACAGTAAATGTAATACTATTAGTTTGTCCAATGGGTTTTTATCGTTTGTAAAACACGTACAGTCCAACCTGCCTTAAAGACCACCTCTATATAAGGACCACCTGCTTATAAAGG
Source organism: Anadara kagoshimensis (assembly GCA_021292105.1). Classification (NCBI taxonomy): domain Eukaryota; kingdom Metazoa; phylum Mollusca; class Bivalvia; order Arcoida; family Arcidae; genus Anadara; species Anadara kagoshimensis. The sequence continues at coordinate 41,538,967 of CM037860.1, read as the reverse complement.
CCAGTGGAATTGTACCCCAATTGTTCTTTATTCCTATTATTTGAACCTGTATATAAATACTACCTGCCCACAAGGTCACGTTTACTGGTTCCCTTTGGTGGCCTTTAAAGACAGGGTTGACTTTACTTATGTATTTAATTCATTTTTGTGTTGCTCAACCTATAAAGGTACAAATGCAATAAAGTTGCTCATTATTAATCAGACTCGGTGTATTAGTGCATCACAATAAAAACTCTATGTTAATGGCCGCTGTGTAACACCAGTTAATGGGACAAAATGATAAACAAATGTTGGATACCAAAATAACAACGATGTACTCTTGTAATGCAAGACATGTCTGTCTGTCGTGAAAACACATGTGGTTTATAAATCAGAAATAATTTCCGCGTATATGCACGTGCAGCGATCAACAAGTAGACGATAATGAATATGAATAGTTGTTGCAGCAATACACCACGCCGCAGCCTTGGAGTCACCAAATGTTAATGTTTATAAATAAGTATAGGCCTTATTAATAGGATCTCAGTCTGCACACAACTGTTCTTATATACTTTTTTATACAACGAAGCAAACTGCTTACAAATAAATTGTTGAGTCGGGGTATTGCATGCCTAGACTTATCAAGCCCTTCAAAAATTTAATGGCCGTCATCACAATATTCTAGATAAGCAAGATATCTCTGTATTCCAAATGAAGAGGTGCTTACCCTTCCGGAGCACCCGGCCTCACTTCCCTGGTGGAAGTTCACGTGTCTAACCTAACTTGTCAGTTCCAAAGTTTTTACTTTGCTTCTGGATTGTGATTCGGAAATGGATAAGTATGTTTGTTTTTGATATATTTGACATCTCATAGTTTCATCTCATTTAACACGTGAAAGTGAGACCCAGTGCTCCGATAGGATAAGCATCCCTATCTAGCTACCCACTGAAGTCTAGGCGTCAAAATTGTTCATGTAGAATGAAATCTGGACTTCATTAGGTGCTGTACTTAATTCAAGATGGTGGTGCTGAAATTAACCCTTCTCCGACCCTTTCTCAGTTGATTTGTTCAAAAAGTTTACAACCCATCTGTCAAAATAAGTCAGTCGTGTGTTACTTTTGAGATTTCTAATTCAAAAGCGGAATTTCTGATTCAAAAGCGCAGAATGACTGAAGGTCAAAGCAAGCCACGAGGAGCGAATGCCAGAAGGTCATAATGGAATTAATTAGCAGATTTCCAAGATGTCAAGTCAGATAATAAACTCATTTGCATACCACACAATGTGCTAAACGATAAAACTTGTATAAAATATTAATATCCGATAAGTGTTTAGTATTAAATGTCAGGTTTTGTCACATAAATTGACACCAGAGGGCATTAACAATGGTTCGAACATTAATTAAATATTTTCTGAGATACACATCTTGTTCATCAAGCAATCTTTTACAGATTTAAGTGCTAAGTTACGTATTTACTATCAAGTCACATGATCTAAACTATAACGTTTATTTCTGTACTACACTGAGGCTTTGGCTCAAACGTCAGAAGCATATCTTTAAACTCGTAAACAACATGTCTGTTTGTACAAAATGTGACAAAGCATGTCAACAAGAGCCTCCAACAATGGGTGCAAGAGCAAGTGTTTTTGATAGGCAAATTCATTCTACTTCACAGATACATGTACAATGATTCTGACAAAAGATACTGGTCTGGACCCCGAATACATGAACTGTGACGTTAGATGTTCCATACTGTCACATTTTTACACCCCAGTCAAGATCCTTTCACTTATATAGAGGTGGCTCATTCTTTCTTATGATGGAAAGCAGAGTGTCTGGAGAAAAACCATTGATCCTCAGAAAACGAACTGACAAACATTTTCACAAGAGGATCTTCTTAAATAGAACTCAAACGGCAGGCGCTGTAATCCGTTAGCACCTGCTATTTAATGAAGCCAGAGACAGGGCTGTTAAAATCATGGTGTTTTGAAAAGAATTCTGTATTCGGTACACTATATAAAAGTATATTTAGCAATGATTGGTTTGAAACTACGGTTTATGTCATCATGACCGTGCTTGTTTTAAACATTGTAATTTATAGTCATGATGTCTGGATGACATTTGATGATGAAGACATATAAATGAATGCTTTGTACTTCTATCACTCCAATTTTGATTTCTCACATTAATTGTCTTTTAGAATTATACGTACGGTAGCTAATTAAAGAAACCCACCCAAAATTAAAACTAAAATCAGAACTTTCCTTAGTTAATTACCACCAATCAGATGGCTTAATCACTCTCAGAAACTAGCAGTATACTGTACAGACCTGATGACAGTTTAACTCTTAAGTTAATGAATTTGTGACGAATCGGCAGCTCATCTCGGCCCCTTGGTACTTATATCGCGACAGCTTTTCGGCAGCTGTTTTCTATCTCTCAACAGCTATTTGGTCACTAGCTATCTGTATCAAGGTCACTCGGCAGTCGAGATTTGACTCCTTTTCGTTAGTTCAGTATTAAACTTTCGACAGGTCTGTAATGTCGACTGATAAAGCTTCCTTATGGAGATGAGGACGGAATCAACCGTATCTGATAAAAACTAAATTGCCACAAATATAGTGTTCATGACAAAATTAAACGATCTGTATGCGTGGAAGATAATTAAAGTGTCAGTTTAGATTTAAATTTTGGGTTATAAAATGTTACTAAGGAAACCGATTTTTGTGACAAATAAACATGTCGAGTTTTAATGCCGCAGTCGAACGCAATCAGAGCTAATTCGTTGATAGACAGCTGACTTCCGGCAATGAAATGAGATTACGGAGAGTTCGAATTGGTGTCATTGGCAGTGTCTCTGAGGATGTTACCAGAATACACAATAGACTATTTTAATCACCATTATTTGATTTCATAATTTTGTATATCAATTAGCATCCGTCAGCTGCTCAGCACATAAATATTTATTTGTTCGATATTAGAACTGGGCGTTTTGGAAGTCCTGGACTCAAACAAATCTTGGTGTTGCCTCGAGTATAAAGGTTAACTACTTACACCTGTCAACTGGGATTTCAGGCATTGGCGTTCAAAACATTCAGTTTCAACATACACGTCTTGCAATAAAAACCGAATCGCGTATTTAATTGATTGATGATGCTTCCGAATACATAAACTAGTGATGTGGAAATGGAATGTTTAATTTGATATTCAATAAATACTAATTCATTATACCTGCACATCATTAAGCCAAGTTTGGTACTGAAATTCCATGTGTTATTTTAAAGATATCTTATGACATCTATTTCTACTTTAAGACAAAATGTTTTAATTTCGTAACTCTGTTTCAAAGTCTTAGGGTATCACATTTATTTTAATGTATTTCTTTAATATTGTTGAATATTATAATTAACTAGTTAGTTACTTACTTACATGCACTTTCTATATTTGATAAAATTTGTGTTACTTTGAAATGCCAACAAGAAAATTTTGGTCAACGTATCGGTATCTCAATGACCAAAGTCAAATCAAGATTGCCCAACACGCTATCACGATGAAGTTCATATTAACTCTGGTCAAGGTAGCTCAATGTCCGAAGTCAAGTCTAGATTTTCCAATATAAGAGACACTCGAAAAGTAGTTCATATAAATTCTGGTCAAGTAATCTTAATGTCCGAAGTCAAGTCCAGAATGTCCACTGCAATATCACAATTAGTGGCATTTAAACATCAGTTCATATTAACTTCAATGTCAAAAGTCATATTCAAAATTTCCAATATTAGTGACACTCGAATAGTAGTTCATATAAATTCTGGTAAAGGTATTTCAATGTCCGAAGAGGTCAAGTCCAGAATGTCCAATATGCTATCACAATTAGTGACTTTCGAATAGTAGTTCATATCAACTCTGGTCAAGGTAGCTCAATGTCCGAAGTCAAGTCCAGAACGTGCACTACGCTATCACAATTAGTGACTTTCGAATAGTAGTTCATATCAACTCTGGTCAAGGTAGCCCAATGTCCGAAGTCAAGTCCAGATTGTCCAGCATGCTATCACAATTAGTGACAATTGAATAGTAGTTCATATATAATTGAAATGTAAGCTAGTATCAGTGGACTATCTGTAATTAATATATGATTAGCATCTCCACATCTCAGCAGGTTATATCAATAATGACACAAGAGTCCATTTATATTGATAACTTACTTATTGAAATGGCAAATATGAAGCTACTAGTGAGAATAATTAATATTGTTGTCATGGCAACTCTTTGTTATTACATTTAGATTTTATCAATATTTGTTAATATTGCTCAGATTTTATTGTAAGCATGTTTGTTTGTAATAAAAGAATTGAAAAAAGGAATAGATGGCACATGTATATTAACTGTAACATATATTTACATTATTTACATATGTTTTTGATGATATTAATTTACAGTACAGGTTTGTCGAAAGTTTAACTCCGAGCTTACGGAAAAGAGTCGAGACTCGGTTGCCAAGTGAACGAGTCATGGATTGCTAGTGACCAGAACAGCTGAGAGAGAGAGAGAGAGTGAGAGAGTATCTACCGAACAGCAGCCGGTATATCAAAGGACAAAGGCTGCTGACACCTTTTAAACTTTGAATGGAACCCATAGTAAAAAGGGTCGGGTTTGTCATAAGAGGTGGAGTCAAAAACTTAGATGTTTTTTCAGGTTGAACATTTTTGACAAAAATTTATACTGTACAGGGGCAAAGTCCAAAGCGATGAAAAACTCAAACCATCATGGTATATTAGGCCGGATATTGTTATATACAAAGCCAAATGTCAACTGGTTTTTGAGAAAAATTCATAAAACTGAGTGTAATCCATTTCTGATTATACTTTAGTGATAAATTATCGACAGGTTTGTACTGTATATATTCACCTCAACCAGAGTGAAACACAACACAGTTATTACAAGTTCATTACTTTATTACATTACTGTCGATTTCTGAACAAGAAAAACTTTTGTCAAGGGTATCAAATTCCAAATGGTCAGTGTTTTCGTTTGAGTCTGGAGCCAGTTTCACAATAATTCAAATTTTCTTTTCATTAACTTGTTACATCTTACATATGCCATATAGGCTACCATTTTTTTAATTTAATCATAAAATACATTCAAAAATGGTATACGACACTTATGATAGATCTTTTATGGTTAAACAAATAAAATGTTTGCACAAAACAAGAAAATAGATACCATAATCCTAAAATGTCTTCTAAATGGCACCTTAATTCAATAGATATCTTGAAAACTAAGAAAAGTATTTAAAGTTCAAAATTTGAATTGAATTAAGGAAAACCTTAGTTAAGGAACAATGGTGAAACTGAGGTCGTGTAAATCAAAACTTCTCTTCACAGAACCCTTTTATACTTCAATACTCAAGCCTGAAATGTATTGATTATTGCTCAAAGTTTGAAGGTGGCGGTGTTCAGAGAAGATTTTTCTGAAAGATAGTGCTGTATTTTTGTACCGATATCTGACCATCACTGACGTGAACATACGAGATTTGATACAGATAATAGGATTCCGATGCTTCTTTACTGATTAATTCCTGTCTTTCAGTTTGACAAGATGACATCAACAGTGGGTATTTTCACTTATATTAATCACACAAACTAGTCTTAGTCAGCTAAAATACGTGTAAAATGCGGAAATCTTGATGGAATATTCATTATGTTTTTATCATTTGACAGAAGAACTGTTATTGTCTTAATTACGAACCGCGTGTGAAAAATAAAAAAAATCTTCCTGTCTTACGGAAATAGATACAACACGTGTTGATTTCCGAAACACCGAGGATTGTTTTGATGGAAAGACAGGCAATGTACATGTATGTTAAGTTAGAAAGCAGACAACGAGAGAGAAAGAGAGAGATTCCAGTTGACCATATACATGTAACTGATAATTTTACTTTGAGAGAGAGAGCATGTAACGATTTTTTCTATATTTTACATTGAGAGATAATCCAGTTGACCATACAACTGATTATCTTATTTTGAGAGAGAGAGAGAGCATGTAACTATTTTTTTATATACAGTATTACACTGAGAGAGAGAGAGAGAGAGAGAGCATGTAACATTTTTTTGTATCATGATTACATCGAGAGAGAGAGAGAGAGAGAGAGAGAGGAGAGAATTCAATTGAGCATGTAGATATTTCAATTGAGCATGTAACTGATTTTTTCTTACTATTATTATTTTACATTGCTTAACGAGAAAGACATTGCAAATACTACAACTTGATAACAATTTGACGGTCCGGAACGATACACCATATTATGTAACACCAAACAACTTATTCTTGTCTTTCAGAAAGCTTATAATCAGATGTTCATCCTGGTCTTTCATTGCAAAATCGTCAATGCACACAATTAAAAATCACAACTTTTATTTCTTATGAACAAGATAAAGTAAAACCTTGACACCTTCCTCGGTTCCTTTGAGAATTTTTTTTTTTTTTTTTTTTTTTTTTAATAAATGCATACCGGTATACGATTGCATATGCAAAAGATTTTGTGAGCAAACAGATACCTTGTTACCATTAAAATAACTTGTACAGCAATTTTATCTCAAAGTTCAGAAAATATTTGTGACAAATTTGGAAGTTTTCACGTGACACCCTAGTAGAATTCTTTAACTTATGTATAGGCGGGTCAGTTCATAGATGATGAAGAAACCGGCGGAGGGCCCAGAGAAAAATGACCAGAATTCGGCAAGCAAACTGGCAAACTTTCTCTGTTTGGAGTGGGCTTCGATCCCAGACAGTGAGAGGCGTTGTAATCCGTTGTAGACCAATTGGACACCTTGGAAGAAGTGATGTATATATTAAAGCGTTTTATGAAATGTCAGTGGAAGTGTTTATACATAATCTTTGTGTATTTACATGTGTATTCAGTACCAAATCTTGTAATTTCCTGTATAGAAACCGGGCGGGCCCATTTTGATGTCATAAATTAATAAATGCACATATTTTTATTACTAGAAGTTCGCTTAAAATTGTCACATTTATATCTGAATGAATTAATATATTATACTTCAGCAGTAAAAAGGAAACACCCGACATTTGCACCATAAAACAAACCTATTAACCAAATGTTACTTCCAGCACGCAATAAAAAAAAACATGTTGTATATGTCAAATATGATACAACAGCATACAACCTGAATCTTAGTAGCTGTCTTCACAGAGTAAACAAGACACAAAATACCTTTTCGCTCACCTGTAGGATGTGTTTGATATATAGTTTTGCAGTATTGTAGAGACTGCTTTCATAAATTACACGTATAAAGGACATCTATAGTTTTTCCAAAAGTTAAGATGGTGTCTTCGTGAAGTAAAGAAAAATGCATGCAGAAAAAGAAGCTTACATGATGGGTGTGTTGCTACTAGTATCTTATTTAATATTAAAGAGGTGACTTCCATCCACTAAAGATTCCCCTTATAGCCTTATAGAGTCCTATACAATAAAGAATTGTACAGATGGAATGCCACTTCTCATAACAATGATACATCTAAAACAAATTAGGTTTGAATTCAGTATTGAATATTTTTTCGCCAAGCACTTTACCGGGCATTTAGAAATGGAAGTCGCCAAATCCTTTGGAATCGACCCTAAAATTCCGATGCATCGCGTCACGATAGGCGTAGCACACTTAAGTGACCTCCCTGCAAATTGAACTTCATCTATAGACGGTGGCCTCTCAATATAAGAAACTATTCTTGACTAGGAAATACAGTCCGATTCAAACAAATAAGATGGTTTTTTCAGTCACAGTTATCAAATGTTTCCAGAATTCAAAAATACGGCTTGCAATTAACGTACAAATTCAATTTTGTATTCAAATTTCACAATAAATCTTGCATTGTTGCAGTTGTTATAACAAAAAATACAATTACAACCGATTTCGTTAAACGTTTTCAAAACTCTCTACAAGTACTTTCGACACCAAATGATCGTTTAACCCTCAAATACTCTCGACACCAAATGATATTAAACAGTCAACAAGAAGTTACATCTTGGCGCGAAAATTGATTCCATCTCAAGTCATCTGAATATAATTATTTGACGCGACTAAAACGATATTTTACAGACAATTAATTGAAGATATCAGATGGTCTATCTATGACACGTTGTATTACCGCAGACTTTCTAACCACTGTTAACATTCACAAATCCACCGTGATCAATAAATAACGCCATACAATGATAATTTAAACGAGTTTTCCTCTTTATATACATCAAGCTTTTAATAGAAATTGTCAATTTAATTCAATTATACAGTAAGAACGGACAATAGATATATATTTATGTATTATATATAATAGTGATAGCCCCAATCAATAAAACAATCCAACAGTCTTTTGTTATAGACATACAAAACCTTTTGATAAATTTGATTGCCTCAAGTTGTGTATTATATATTTCTGTAGATTTGTTCGTATTGGCGTTTTTGTTTGTCCAGTGTCTTTTGTAATGGAATTTTGTACTTGACAAGTCAACGTTAATTCGACGAGGTGTAATGTTTTTGTAAATCGCCAAACAACCAGGGGCCATAGAAAATAATAAAAATTTGTAATTCTTAATTCTTAATTCTTACAACGTGTATTTTTCTTTTGTTGTTTGTTGTTATTTTTCAATTGCTTGTTGTAATGTGCGTTCTTGGTCTCTTATAAAGTGCATCAATCTAGAAATCCCTGTTGTGATGGACGAGTCAGGAAAAACAATACCTATGGGCCATTAAATCGGATCAAACACAAACATACCGGTCCATGTTCAAATTATAATCCTAAAGGCAAAGTAAAATTTTGAAAACTGGTAAATTAAGCTTAACGTGAACTTCCACAGGGAAGGGAGGCCGGGTGCTCCGGAAGGGCAAGAACCTCCTGCTTAGCTAGCTACACCCGCCACGTATGTAATCAAAATTGTGTGAAAGGAACATGGAACTATGAAACACTTCCTGTCTTATTTGGCTACATCCGTCACGTGTAAAATCAAAAGTGAGAATGAAAGGAACATGGAACTGTGGGGCATCAAACTTACATGTGAACTTCCACAGGGAAGTGACGCCGGGTGCTACGGAAGGGCAAGAACCTCCTGTTTAGCTAACTACACCCGCCACGTGTGTAATCAAAATTGTGTGAAAGGAACATGGAACTATGGGACGTCAGATATATCCAGGATTATTTTGGATACAGAGACATCATACTTATCAACAATATTGTGATGACGATCATAAAACTGTGTGGGTCTCGATAAGCATAGGCTTGAAATATCCCTTGGTCAACAATTTATTTGTATGCAGTGTTTCGTTTTCTATAGTTCCTGTAGTGGGAACAAGTTCTGTCATAGAAATTAACTGTGAAAAATACACCATAAGCAGAAGTTGCAGGTATATTGCTGCCGCATATGATATAAAAGGAAAATTGATTATACATGCATCAAAGGACCAGGAGTTGGCTGAGGACTCGAGATGTACTTTCTGACCTCTTCAAACAATGTGAACTACAGCACAGATTGCTACACGAACGCTTGTATAGATGTTTATCGACAGATTATAACATAACATATAACTTTATCACAGGACTGGAAATGTTAAAACATGCTCCAAAATATCAAAGGTGTAACAGAACAGTAAATATAAAACAAAGCCGCAAAACTGACTAACTGTGATTAAACACACATTGTTCCGTGCATCATATATCTACAAAAACCCTTATAATACGGATAACAATTAAAACGATATTGAGATGTAACCATCTGGGACGGATAAAAACCAAAACAAAAATCTGTACAGACATGCGTACTGATGTTACTCCAATCTGATAAAAGCTTGAAATCATGTTCTGATGTTTGATATTACTCATTGAATATTGATGTATTGTCTATTTATGGCAAGCGTTTTTGTGACGTCGGTAGTCTCAGAGTCCCAAGACAATGGCAAACCATTCAGTGATCGATGGTGCGATAATTTGATTCTCTTCTTTACCGATAATTATCATTCGAGTTAGTTTGATGTTCAGTAGAAAATCACTCCATCAAATAATAATACTGAGTGTTTTTATATTGTTTCAATTTAGTACCGATACCTTATTAGCCGGATTGGAGGGAAGAATTTCAACATCCCCATCAGTTTGATCAAATCAGCTTACACCAGACTTGTTCGGCGTAAATATGATAGATTTGAAAGGTTTCATCAATTACACCGCTGTCAACTATAATACGGTTTACGTACCAACTATCCCACTTATCGTTAACCATCAATAAATCGATACGTCCACCATATAAACTTGTCAAACGGAGGAAAAGAAAAAAATGGAGGGGACTGAAACCTTTTTTATAAAGTAAATTTACTCTGAATTTTCTTTTTGCCCAGTTACTTTGTTATATTGATAAAAGGTCACGTGATCATTACAAAAACGGCATTTACAAATACACTCTAAAAGCACGGGATTGGATTCATTGTTTACCCAAAATTGATTATTGATCGAAGCAGACGATAATTTTGTTTACTATAACTATTTAAGTTCATTTAATGTTTTCACCATTTTTGGCAATTTTATCTTTTAATTAAAATACAATTTTGGATACGTTGGTGTTTGTTTTTTCTGACAAAGGGACCAGCGGTAATAAGATTGAAGAGACAGTTATGTCCAAACGGAAGAACTTGAATTAAACGACATACAATTTTGTATACGTTGACTTTTTTTTATAAAGGGACCACTGAGAGGTAATAAAATATGAGGGACAGTTATGTCAAAATGGAAGAACTTAAACAACACCACCAAAAACCATTTTGCTATTTTTTGTTACATTCCGGCGTTAACGGACGCCCGTCCATTACGTACCTACTGGATAACTAACTGAATACCGAAAAAAGGAAAGCCTAGTGCATGCCACTGGATGAATTATGATCAGTCCGCATGTTGAAAGTCGAGTTTTCTCAGGAAACTCAGGTTTCCTCCACCAATACCAGAAATGAACACATCCGTATATGTGAAAGATTTATTACTGGGGTGTAAAATTTTAGTGAGAAAGTGAGAGGTGTAGTAATCAGTGCTCTTTCTATTTCACCATACATTGGGCTGAAGCTCAAGAAACAGTTTGTATAATATTTCAAAAAATAAAATAACAAAATAAATTAAGTTTGTAATAAATTGATGCAGTGTATTTAAATTTGAAAATATAAAATAAATGTCATTAGGTTAAATGGCTTTAAAACGTGTCTGTTCCTATAATATATTATTAATATAAAATCAATTTTATTACTTAACTAACAGTTTCTATACATTGCACCCACTCTGCATGAAACATGCTCTTTATCAGAAAATCTTCAGGTTTCATTAATATGTTAGGAAACTCGTGTTGTTTAATGATACATGACGCTTTTAAATTTTAAATAATTTTAATGTGCCTGTGTTCTTTACATATATAAAGTTATATGACAGGTTAAATATACGTCTTAAGAATAAAATATGTGTTAAGACATTTTAAACGCGCAAACACATGCACAAACTAATGCAAGGTGTGAACTTGCAAAAAAAAAAGGGGGGGGGTGCAATATCTGATTTTAATTATGATGACCATCTAGTCAGCTGCCTTTAAACTTGTATATCGGGCTGGGTTGTCCGTTTGATTAATCAAAAGCATATAGTGCAGACGGTCCTGTGGTCGAGCCTTTATTTGTTCTCCTGTTACAGGTCGGTGGCCAGTGTAACCATTGCCATTAGTGGACATTATCACCATATAACTTGAAGTCTATCTGACCAAAATCGGAAGTGGGATTACTCATTTGTAAGAAACTCACGAAAACTAAAGGAAAACAGATAATATGCTACAGCGAAATCTTGTTTTTGTGGTGCTCCATTTTTTTTTTTTTTTGACGGGCTCACAAATTTACATGTCAACGAAACAGTATAAGTTAGAAACTTAGCTTCAACAGTAAACAAACATCACGAATTAAACGCCTTACAAAAAGGTATCGGTTCTTAAAACCACGAAAATTGGACACCGCTGAAATAAATTATATTACAGTATCGAGAAATATGCTTTGTCACAGGTCGTGTAACGATTTAAAATATTTGTCTTATTCCAAAATTTGTTGGAAATATTTCCTTTAATCAATTCAAAATAGATCTTTCAATTATTCTTGCCCTTACATAAAAAGGTCAGAATGTTACGACATTGCTGGAATCCGAAGTGTTGTAAGTTTACGACATAGACATGTGATCTCGTAACATGTCCCCCTCCGAGGTTTTTAACTTTAGTAATAGGATTTTACAAAACAATAGATAATACTTATCAAATTCCAAATTATTTATAAATATTGATAAACATGATACGTGTTGATGCTTATACAATTTTTTCAAGCTGAGATATCGAGATAAAATGGGTAATTAAGGTCACAATTTGTCACGTGTCGTAACAGGGATTAAAATACCTGTCCTTTTTGTTAAATATTTCTATCATCGATAACAATGTTTGATATTTATGCAGGTGGTATTTACGGAGGGCGTGAAGTGACTATGTGAAAAAATGGCTTTTTTCGTGTACTCACAAAAGTTGTTTCCGTATATTCGAAATAATTACACTGTATGTTCGTAGGGGTTATTTCCTATTTTAAAAATAGTTGTTTGTATTTTCGCAAAAGTTATTTCGTAATTTCGAAATACTATAAACCAATTTTATTCGCGGATATTAACCTTCACGATTCTCTAACCAAAACCAAATCTGCGACTAATGACTTTCGCGATATGGACTATAGCTGAATATTTGGTATTTATAAAACCATTTTCGGCAACTGGCAAGTTTGCCACGTTTATTTTTCAGAGCGAGTATTTTGTACTCGCGAAACACGTGCATGCGAAAGTTAATCACACGCAAATAAAAGTTGGTTTACAGTGTTATTTCGTCATTCGAAATAATAATTCGATAATTCGAAATACTATTTTAAGAAAACGAAATAACTAAAGCTAAAATACGAAATAAATTTAATATTGCGAAAATACGAAATAACTATCCCGAAAATACGCGTGAATTTTTTGCGAATATACGAATTAACTACTAGTATTTCAAAATTATGAAGTTACGAAATATTTTTACACGTGTCACTTTACGGACTCCGTAGATGTATCTCTCCTTATATAGAATACTAAAGTCTGACCATTGTTTGATATGGAAGAACATTCGTGCTTAAGTATCTATAACGTAACGGTATCGAATACCAGATTATTTAAAAATATCTTAGATTGTAGGATTTGAAATTCAATTAAACATAAAATTGTCTCTGAATAAAAATCAGCAATTTTGAAAGAAAAAACATTCAATGGTCATTGTATAGTCAAACTTGCCTATAAAGGCCACCTAAATAGACTTATGGACAGGTGTCATTTATATACAAGGTTCAAATAATATGAATAAAGAACAATTGGGTTAAAATTCTACTGGCCTTTATAAGCAGGTGGTCCTTTTATACAGGTGGCCTGTAAGACATATTGGACTGTATGTCTACTAAATTGTTCATGATTCTAAGCACAAAATTGTTTAATGTCCCAGTTAAGTTTCTTCACTTACATAGATATAGATGCGATCAGTTCTTGAAAGAACAACATGCGTGACCATAAAAGTTATTATCTAACTTTTATGGTCACGCACGTTGTTCTTATACACTGCCATTTGCAATAGGTTAATGGTATAATCATCATGTCATTTCATTCATAGAATTAAAAATACATGTATTGGTGTTTTTTTACAATTTAAAAGTGAAATATTAACTTAATTATCAAATTGCATGTCAATGAAAACTATCTTTTCTCAGTGAAAAACAATTGTTTTTGGCATATTTCTTTAATTTTAGGGAAAATCAAATAAATACTATGGAATTACTAGAAAATATATATTAGATAAAATACTATTTAAGCTGAAAAAAATATTCAGTTTTGGCAGAATGATGTTTAAAAAATTCAATTTTGTAAAGTTTTCATTCTGTAATTATATGATCAGTCTTTTAACATGCGTCATTATACATTGTTTAAATTTTATCTTTCAATACATTGAAACATTTGATATTAGTTATCGTATTGCGCATGCGTAAGTGTTAATAATGTCAGCCTACTACCTGTGTTATTCTACCGTAAGTGTAAGTAATCACTCCGTAAAATATATAGATGTCAGTTTATAAAATGAAAGTTTCTGTACTCGATTAGGTGAATATTTATGGGAAAAAAATCGTTAAAATATCATAAAACTAAATATTCCAATATTTAGAGTACCACTAGTACCAAAAACTGATAAAACATTAGATTTTAAACCCTTTCTGTCAATAAAGATTCATAAAGTTCATCTGATAAAGAGACATGGAGTTTATCAGATAAAACCAGAAACGTTGTAAAGATCGACCACCGATATTTTTACAATTGATTTAACGGCAAAAAATAACAACTTAAAACAGTACATTAAAGCAGTGTTTTTAGGAGCTGGCATCTTCATAACATTACGCCGTCTGCACTACGTCTTAACAACTACGGTTGTTCGGTTGGTAGAGTGCGTGTTACGAATGTGGGAGGTTGTGGGTTCGAACCGTTGTCAGGGTCTGACCAAGTTGAAAAAGGAAGTGGTTGCTCTTTCGCCAAGTACAGTAATCGGAATTTGGAAATGAAAGTCACGGGATCACTGGAGACAGACTTTAAAACCCGTGTCAAGACAGGCGTAGCATTTTGAAGAACCCTCTATGCACATTGTTCTGAGCGCACTGCAAAGGTCAAAATTTGTGCCACTTCACCTATAGCTGGTGAGTCTCTATACAAGAGAAATTTTTGACTGGGACTCAATCAATCTTAATAACATTTCACAGACTGCTCTACTTCTTAAAATGTCGTTAAGTAGCGTGGACTTACAAAACCAAATTAGTTAAACCGCTTACAGACCTATTTGTAAGAACTGCTAACATAAATCAATTATATCATTGAAATCTGGTAAACTATGTAGAACATCGTGTTTATAAATATGTTCAGATAACGAAAAACTTAGTAAATCCCCATGTTGTGCTGATGAAATACGATAGAAGAGATCGAATCAACATTCATATTATTTGTTATGACATTTCGAGACATGAGCATGGTTAGCAGAGTTTTCTTATTTGCCAAAGTCTCCAAAATTTATATTTTTTTTAAATGCTTTGCTTTTTTGGAATTTAATTTGAACATGGATCGGTAACCTTGTTTTTTATTAATTTTGCTTTGCTGTACGCCTTTGTTTTCTTTTTCAATTAGGAACAGAAACAAGCTTAAAGTATTCAAAATACTGATAACTACCACAAATTATATCTTATTACCAAAATACAATGCTCTGGGCGATGTCTGAATCGGATTTCAAAAACAAACAAGCTCCCTGGATTTAAAAGTAATCATTTGTTCACTTGCATATAATGGATACACTAGATTCCAAAAAAAGGTAAAAGTAATAATTTGATAAATTCCAGAAACACGCAAAATTTTAGTTGCATACAATGTGACTGATATTCAAGAAAAAATAAATCAGAAAATTTAAGTCAAACAGGCTGAATTGTAAACAAACTTTAGAGAGTTTCCTATTCATGTTACATGCAATGCGATTCTAGAAAAAGTCAAACAGTTCAGTTGTATAAAAATGTTTCAACTATCAAACATGTTAATCGGATACAATGCTTCAGGAGGTTCCATATATGCCAAATTGTCAAACAACCCAATAGTATATTATGCTTCGAGAGATTCTACAAAAAGACCAAACAGGTAAATCGTATACAATGCTTTGAGAGCTTCCAGATATGCCAAAGAGTACAACTGTAGCATGTTGAAAGAGATTCCATAGACTGAAATCAAATATATCCATATCACAATCATAGCAGCAACATGTACATGTTAAAACGTCAAAAACTGGCAAGTTAAACACGCGAATTTTCACCAAGGAAAATGGACTTGGTGCTCAAGGTCGGAAAGCGCCTTTTATTAGTCAATCAATTGTATACTAGTAAAATAATTTAGATAGATTCGAGATATATGCCAAAAAAATTGATCACGACATGTCGTATTGGGTTAAAAGGCTTTAGAAGTTTGTAGCAGTTTGATCGAGTTACAGTCAATGTCAGAAACAATGGATTAATGGATTTTTATTACTTACAGGACTTGTAATAAACTCCGCCAATTGAAATGAACAGAAAATTGAAAAATGGACCAACACAAATGAGTTTTCCAAAGTTCTATTGAAACATAATTCCATTATTGTTTTGTACCTAAGAGTCCCGCGGTATTTGGTACATTTTTTGTGTAAATGTTATTATTTCAAATACATGTATGTTGTATTATATACTAGTAATTACATATACATTGTATTTCCGTTATTTGATGAATATTGATTGACATTTATGATTCAAACTTACTAGAATGTTAGTTAAAACTCCATACGTATTGCCATGTGCTACTTTTGAATTTTCATTTGAAAAATGCATTCAAAAGTAGATAAAAATTCACACATAACAGTATGAAAGTGATACAATAAGCTAATACAATCTGAAAATGATAACAGAATTACCATGTAAGCATTGTTCAGAAAATAAAAATCTTTCATAAATGTATTAGACATTAGTATCTAAAATTATCCTGGATATATTTTAAGCTTCATAGTTCAATTTTTCTTTCTTTCTCAATTTCAATTTACACGTGGTGCGTTTGGCTGTAGTACACCATTCCGGAGAACCCGGCCTCACTTTCCTAGTGAAAGTTCACGTGTTTCCCTTAGTTTGCCAATTTCATAGTTTTTATTTTGCTTTTGGATAGTTGACAAATACGCAAACTTAACAAATAAAATGATGACAGATACTTTTCTCGTACTAAAGCAGCTCTCTCTCTCTCTCTCTCTCTCTCTCTCTCTCTCTCTCTCTCTCTCTCTCTCTCTCTCTCTCTCTCTCTCTCATCACATGCACAGATGGTTTGGTATGGATAATAATTGAAGAAGATGCAGCTCCCCCGTTATCTTGGTTGCGTTCGTTATCTCACCAGTGTGTCCAGTAAACTTATTAAGCTTATATTTAGTTTATATACAAAATAACAATATATTTGCTATCTCCTGGAGATAAACCATCACTCCGGCTTCTTATTAAATCGTCTCTAATGGGATAGTACCGGGAAATGGCACGCGCCTTCACTCAAAATTTCCTCGATGGTATCAGACGACACAGCAGATATGGATCGTAAAATGGCAGCGGAGTGGTAAAATCCCATAAAGGTTAATGAAACACTGATGTTATTTGATCTTTATTTGATCTTTGCTGATCTGGTAAAAGGTTGTAGGTTTATACAATATACACATTGCAATTAGCTCAAAAACATCGCCTACCTTACATCTCGGTGGCCGAGTGGTCTAAAGCGTTGGCATGCGAGCCACCGTGTGTTCGAATAAAACTCTGGACTGATCTTAGTGCGAGGAGATTTGTCAGTTCGCTTGCCGAAGGTTGGTGGTTTTTCTTCACTATTTTAAAACTAACCGCTAAGTGAAAGAATCTTGACTGTTATGTGTGGCATCATTACTCTTGCCTCTTATCTTTGTATATACAATGACAGTCGCTGTTCGGAGCAAAGATGCAAAGATTAGTCGAGGCACATACAAACAAGGGCATGGACAAAACAATGCAAATAGATCTACACATTGTTGATGATAACAAGATGGAAGTCGCGGTTAGGAGCTTGACATTATATTACACATATGCAGATTCTCCCTTGAAAACACAAACAAACAATGCATGTCAAGTGTCATGTGCTAATCATGAGTGTTTCTTCATTGGCTAATTTTGAATGTCTTGTTGTAAATAGAAATTCAAAATAAGCACACGGTGCAAGTAGCAAATGCTGGACAAACAATGTAAAAATACAAAAAAGGCATAGTTGGTAAAAAACAAACAAACAAAAACTCCCAGCTTTGGACGAGCACTGGGTAGTCCTTGGTTCTAAATTTGTCATTTAGACAAACAATACAAGGTGATATTAAAAGTCATAGCTTTGAACAAGCACTAGACATAGTCCTTGGTTCTGAGTTTGCCAATACCAAAATGCTATTTAGACGAACCATACAAAAACATATTGTCGATAATAATAAAAAGTCCTGGCTTTGGACGAGCACCTTGAGACTTCTTAATTCGTTTTTACCAACTACTATTTACATCATCGTATATTTTAAAGTAATACAAAAACTATCAACAGTACTTTGCCAATAAGGTATGTTTGGGTTTTTTTACATACCAATTAGCAAGTGGTAACAACATGGTTTCTCGTATTGACGACAAACTTCGAAATATATGAAATAATGACATACAGCATGAAAAAAATGTAAATAAAAACTCCAGCATCACCTTCAGTACAGACCTGTCAGATACATGTACTCAATTTGATACTGAGCAGACGAAAATAAATCAAAGCTTGTCTGTCGTTTGGCAGAGTTACGGATAGCTAATGGCCGAAAAACTGCCGAGAGATAGATAGCAGCTGTTGAGATATGGCCTATAACGAGGGGTCGAAGTAATCTACGGATTCGGCGCCAATTCATTGGCTTAGTGTTAAACTTTGGGCAGGCCTGTACTGTAGATCGGCCAGGTGGAAATCATATATACCGACTTGATAAACAGATAGCAACATTAATGAGTTAAATGTGTATCTATTTGTCTGAGCAACACAGTGACCTCTGTTAACCCCGATTCACACAATTTACCAGTAAAAGACGTTCTATCTGTTTAATTGGCTTTCACTAAATAAACTGTTTTTGCTTCTGTTTCCGTATTATAAACGATATCTGCCACCGGGTTCCATTTCTAGATCTTATTTACCGAGATGCCAAAACTTGAAAAATTACATTTTTTTCATGTATTAAAGAATTAATTTTCTGTGGATGAATGCTTAAGTCTTTGATATTCGCTGTGTCGAATACTACTTTTTTAATGTTATCATAAAATACATTCAAAACACGGTACATGACAATATTGAAATGTATTGAATGATGATGAATTCAAATATACAGTATGTGGCAGTATTTTTAATAAAATGGTCAATTGTTTGGGTATTTATTAATTATTGCATTTTCATAAAATGCGTTTATGTAAAGTCTATAGATATCTTCGCCTGTAAATTGTAAAGATCTCTCTCTCTCTCTCCTCTCTCTCTCTCTCTCTCTCTCTCTCTCTCTCTCTCTGTGTGTGTGGTGTGTGTGTGTGTGTGTGTGTGTGTGTGTGTGAAGTTTATAGTCTAATTCAGCTTTGCCACATATTGTCGTCTAAAACATTTTTTCAGTCTCTCTCTCTCTCTCTCTCTCTCTCTCTCTCTCTCAAGTTTATAGTCCCCTGTTTTAGTCTCTCTCTCTCTCTCTCTCTCTCTCTCTCTCTCTCTCAACCAACAGACCAGCCAACCAGAAATGAAAGGTTTTCTTATCCCGAATTAAAATTAAGTAATAGATTAGAACCAACCACCGTTATTTCAAAACTTTTATTATATATATCGACTTTAAAAGGTTTATTTTTAAAAAGGATTGAAAACACAAATAGTACCAGATTAAATATTAAAAATAAATAATAATTGTACGTATTTTATAGTACAATCCGTTGGTATAAAATTACATTGTCCTGATAATTGACAAAACATGTTATAGTTTTTCGTTCATTAGTTTCATATTTTTGGTTTGTTTTTCACATTTTATTCCTTCCTTATTATACATACATTTTTCTCACTATCGGTCATCGTCTTTTCTAAGTTTATTCTAACATAAATTTACAAATTCACATTGTTCTGATTATTGACAAAACATGTTAGGTTTTCGTTCATTAGTTTGGTGTTTTTTGGTTTGTTTTCCACATTTTATACCAGTTTCTTTCCGTTTGCTAAGTATCGGCCATTGTATTTTGTACATTTTGTCTTTCTTTTTAAGTTTCTTTGTTCTAAAATGAATTCCCAAATTCACATTGTCTTGTAAATTGACAAAACATGTTAGGTTTTCGTTCATTAGTTTGGTGTTTTTTGGTTTTCACATTTTATACAAGTTTTCTTCTTTATTATATATACAGTTTGATAAGTATTGGACATTGTCTTTTGTAAAAAAAAAATCACTTCTCTTTCACTATAATTATTTGTGTTTACTTGTGTTTTTTAATTGCTTTCGTCTAATTTTCATTATCCTATTATATATGTTTTATATCCTTTCGTTTTTATTCAGTAGGACTGAAGTGGAAAACTTATTTCCTCATTATTTTTATTCACGATTTTGTTTGGTTTTTTAATGCAACCACGTTGCATTATACTCTGACATAGGCGATTTCACTACCCTATTACTGTATTTTTTTTACATATCCTTCCGCATTTTTTCAATTGCGTATATTTAATATGACTTTTTATTTTGGTTTATTACCATTTCCAGGTGGAAAAATTTTTTCCTTATTAGTCTTGTCTTTTATTCACGATTTTGTTTGTTTGTTTTAATGCAATTGCGTTGCTATGTTGCTTACATAGGTGAGGACGGAAAAGGGCAATGCCTGCTGTCCTATCCTATTCAAGTACATGTAAATGTTTATAAAATATTATTCAAATTAAACGTTTCCTTCATATTAGTCACTTTTACTTCTCAAAAAGGAAACACTACTTAAAAATCTACAGACGTACTGAATTTATTATTGCCATGGGCAACTTCTGATTTTTTAAAACATCTTGTAATTTGAAAGTAGCATATAGCAGTTCATTGGCTATTTTTTTTTTATTAAAAAAACGTCTACCAATAAAGACCATGACATTACTACAAAACCTCGTCTGTCATTCACTCTTTTGAACTTTTTCAATGAAGAGTCACTGACGTAAATCCCTATTTCAAAAAAGCCGCCACCTCACCCAGCCACCCCCCCCCCCCCCCACACACACACACCTTCCTCAAGTGGCTTTGGACATCAGTATTAATCGTTAACGTATAGAGATTCTGTATCATTCACATTAATCAAATCTCTCATCTAATTACGGTTTTCACACTTCACTGGAATTTGGTTTATGCCTTCATGTGTCATTCCGTTAACATTTCACTCAACCACTAATTTAGATATGTCTACTCGCCTATCATTTAGTTCGACGCACTCTTTTGGTTCCATCGTATTTTTGTACTATGCAAAAAATACTACGCAAAAATACGTTTCACTTAGTTTAGTTCTTGGATTAACTCTCTGGTTACATATTTTTATTTTCTAATAAGGAGTGGGCGTAGCAATGCCATAATACGAAATTACTAAAGTTTCATTAACTTACATCGAGACGGTGGTGGTTAGTTCAGGGAAGATGG
This sequence comes from Anadara kagoshimensis, assembly GCA_021292105.1. Taxonomy (NCBI): domain Eukaryota; kingdom Metazoa; phylum Mollusca; class Bivalvia; order Arcoida; family Arcidae; genus Anadara; species Anadara kagoshimensis. The sequence goes on along the minus strand of CM037860.1, from coordinate 41,517,637 downwards.
AGGAAACTGGAGTACCATCAACCTTGGGCAAGCGAATTGACGAACTAAATCACAACGGGATCTGCCCCGGGTGGGGTTCGAACCTTATTTTTATCATATTTGAAATCGTTGAAATATTTAAAACAGTCATTATATTGATAAAAAAAAACTTTTCGTAATATAAATATCAACAATTAGTTTAAATTTATAAAATTATTACCTTTGAGTTTTTTAAATTGACCTTCATATTAATATCTTACAATATCCACTATGCTTTATTTTAGCTATCTTATATCAAATTAAATTTGTCGATGATTTGTGTTATCAATACGTTTAAACTGATCTGTGTACCCAGTACGGATTGAATCGTAAAAATCCACCATAAGATAAAATTATTACCCTATTGAAGTTAATGTGATACTTTTGAAATGGTCCTAGATTGGATACAAGACCCACATTGTATCAAATATCATTCAAATAAAATATTTTAATTTAAATATAAGCTTTTTGTTAAAACGATATGTTTATAAAGATCGTTTGTGAAACAGGACCGCTCTAATGTCGCGTGTCCAGATGGCCAGTCAATAGAGATTGGTTTGTTGCTTTGAATGTTATTTGACGTCGCATCAGTAATTTTTCAGCTATTCGTGAGGAAATTATTTTTATATTAATAGCAGAGATTATGTGGCGGGTGAGGTTTGTGCAAATGTTTTATAAACATTGAAGTTAATGTGATACTGTTAAAATTACTCCTAGATGGTATACAAGACCTATATTGTATCAAATATCATTCACATAAAATGTTTTTAATTTAAATATAAGTTTTTTTGTTAAAACGATACGTGTATTATAAAAATCGTTTTGAAACAGGACCGCTCCAATGTCGTGTGTCCAGATGGCCAGTCAATAGAGATTGGTTGGTTGCTTTGAATGTTATTTGACGTCGCATCAGTAATTTTTCAGCTATTCGTGAGGAAATTATTTTATATTAATAGCAGAGATTATGTGGCGGGTGAGGTTTGTGCAAATGTTTTATATGAGATACTATTGAAATAGTCCTAGCTGGTATACAAAATCTATTAATATTAATTTCTGGGATAAATCGAAATACAAGTTTATGTGGCGGGTGAGGTTTGTGCAAATGTTTTATAAACATTTAAGTTAATGTGATACTGTTAAAATTACTCCTAGATTGTATACAAGATCTATATTGTATCAAATATCAAGTTCAAATAAAATGTTTTTAATATAAATATAAATTTTCTGTTAAATCGATACGTGTATTATAAAAATCGTTTGTGAAACAAGACCGCTCCAATGTCGTGTGTCCCGATGGCCAGTCAACAGAGATTGGTTGGGTGATTCCGCGATTTACGTCTCATCGGGAATTTTTCAGCTATTCGTGACGGAATCATTTATATATGAATTACAGGGATTAATCTAAACAAGTTTATGTGGTGGGTGAGGTTTGTACAAATGTTTTTCGTTTCGATCTGTTCTGTTCTAGTGAACACTAGTGACAAGCCTTAGAGTGCTAGTCCACTTGTCCGCAATGTCGCAGCTAAACATCGCAGACCTACCAGTCCATTATACTGGTACCGAGCCAAGCAGTAAAGGCCAACGATAAGGAAAATTCTTTCTTACTTGTGTTTGACCATAGCCAAGCTTGAATAAATTAAGAAACCAAATTGTTGGTAATGTATCTAAATTTTCTATCAGGTCATGTGATGAAACGTGTTTGTACCTGTATATTTATTTATTCAGCCGCTATCTTTATCACTGTATTTTATGTTTTTGCTATAAGCTTTATATGGCTTTACATAAGCTATTGCAAATAAAGTTATTATTATGTTCTGAAAGCTAACGCATTAACCACTCGACCCCAGTCAAAAGAGATTATTATTATTATTATTATATAACAATAAATTATTTCAAAATTACTATCAGCCATATGGTAATTTTGGAATTACTTCTTTCATAAAAATTCAAAATTCAAATATTATCACATATCAGTTGGGTTCTCTAATTTAAACGCCTTCGAATAATTGAAACTCTTAAATCTTGCATGTCATTGCAAATTTTTTCATGTATACATTAAGTTTTAAACAGAAAGCAGTTGAGTACGTTTCAGTGTCTCAACTTTGTATTGAACTGAATTGAATATCATATTCAGAACTTTATTTACATACTGAGTTCCAGTTTTTATATTATTAATGTACACTTCCTTTGTATTAAGTAGACTTAAAATTTTACATTATGTCTCAATATAAATAAGTTTAATACTATTGATCGTAACTTTGTAAACCGTAAGTCGTTACTCTCTCTCTCTCTCTCTCTCTCTCTCTCTCTCTCTCTCTCTCTCTCTCTGTGTGTGTGTGTGTGTGTGTGTGTGTGTGTGTGTGTGTGTGTGTGTGTGTGTAAACCGTGATTCTTTGTGTGTATGAAGTCGTTACTCTTCTCTCTCTCTCTCTCTGTGTGTGTGTGTGTGTGTGTGTGTGTGTGTGTGTGTGTGTGTGTGTGTGTAAACCGTGATTCTCTGTGTGTATGAAGTCTCTCTCTCTCTCTCTCTCTCTCTCTCTCTCTCTGTAAACCGTAATTCTTTGTGTGTGAAGTCGTTATCTCTCTCTCTCTCTCTCTCTCTCTCTCTCTCTCTCTCTCTCTCTCTCTCTCTCTCTGTGTGTAAACCGTAATTCATTGTGTGTGAAGTTGTTACTCTCTCTCTATCTATCTATCTCTCTCTTGGAAATTTGGTTTTAAAGACACCAGATATTCTTTGTGAGTTCAAAAGTTCAAGTGCACTAAGTTCTCAAAGTTCTCAAAAACATAGTTTCTTCTAAACTGTCGCTCCCAAAGATCTTGAGTTACCAGGTTTAAGAAATGAGAGAGCGTATCAACCACAAGGCAAAAACTGAACAGTAAATGCAACAGAAAGACTAAAAAAATTGCTACGTTTGACGTACATTTAACAAATTGCCCCAATTAAGAAACCAAAAAATCAATGTTTTTGCATTGAACTTGTCAATTTGACACAAAATTCTGAGAATAGAAAAATTACTCCACACAAAAAGCAACTTATTAAAATAAAACATGCATATAGACAAAAATAACGATTATTGAAATATGTAACACGTGTTTGTTTGGATAATGAACTGTAAAACAAATATTCTACTCCTCCGTTTTTTATAATTCTTTTTTGAAAAAATATATAGTCTATATTAAATAGATCTTAAACACCGTGTAATATGTAAAAACAAACACTAGATATGGATTTTCTATAATCAATTTAATAATCCACGTGAAAATAAACTAGTGTATATACAGTAAAACCTCGATTCACTGCCATCATTTTTTCAGCTAGTCAAGTTTTGACGTAATGAGGGGATTTGAAGATAATCGAAGGAGGGTTATAAAAACAAAACATAGAGGAAAAATTGATTTTGGTACCTCAAAATTGTGGTAAGACTTCCTTTAGTGTTCCCACCATTTACAATCTTTCTAAAAGCTGTGAAAAATCATTTTTCAAAAAAATTATCAAAATGGCTTGAATATGTCTTTTTTAGACTTTTTCGGTCAAAATAAAAAAATTAGAGGGTACAAATGGAAGACTTTCCAAAACTTATTGAAAACCTGACAATTATGTCCAAATACTACATTTTCTTAGTTTCATTTTATGAAAAAATTAAGTGTATTGTTCAGTGACGGCGATTGTTCTTGCCAAATTCAAACTGCTTACATGACGAGATTTAATAGCACCATCTGGTTTCCAAGAAAAGACAATAAGCTGCTGCGCTTCAAACAATATCTATTCCATAAAATATTGTTAAAAGTTTCTGAACTTTGCCAGAACATGTCTCATATATATGAATCTTTCATACATTGTAATGTTGAAATACATGCATTTTGCGTCGGAATAATACAGTTCATGCGCACTATTCTAGCAGGGGCCATTAGGCCATCAACCTCTTATTTTGCCAAATTGTAGAAGCTTAGTTGACCATATTTAACCTTACTAAATGCAAAAATGTTGATGGGTTTTTTTGCGTTTTAGAGAGGGATTTTTTTTTTAAAAAAAGACCCTCTTTGAAAAATCCTATATTGAACACTGCGCGTTATCTGCAAAAAGCGAGTAACAAAGTAACATGTGTTCTTTAATGAATAGACAATGGGGATGTCATCACCCCAGGGGTAACCACATCAGTCGGGGGATCAGGTATTATCACGTAACCAGATTACCGTCATGTTTGTCTTAATTAGATCAGCGTCTACTAATTATGTCACACCGGATGTTATGCATCAACATACAAGTGTTTAGTAAATAAAATAAATAATAAAGATTTAGACATCAATAACATCACGCACACACAAATAGTTTACTATCCTAAAACGGAAATGTATCCGAATAACAATGTTAACTCTCTCTCCCCTCTCTCTCTAGTCTCTCTCTCTCTCTCTCTCTCTCTCTCTCTCTCTCTCTCGTGAATGCAAGTATATTGGGATGGGATTTAAGCACAGAACTTACATGAACAAAATTAACTCTCTTAAAACGTTTATTTTATCAATCAATAGATCAATATCACTACTTTCATCAATTTCATTAATGAAATAAACTAACGCAGCATCTATAGGTTGACCCTATTTTATTTCCCAATATTGGACCTATAAGATTTACACCTGGACGAATTCTTGAAGGAAAAACACCTGGACCGATATCTTGAAAAAGAAAAAAAAAACCTAAAGAACTATTAGTAATCTAAAATTGCTCTCATCATGCTACATTGGAATAAATTTGACACAGCATCCATAGGTTGACCGTGTTATTGCATCCCAATATTGGACCTATATCATTTACACCTGAGCAAATTCTTGAAAGAAAAAACACCTGGAAAGAATTTTTCTATCAATAGAATTTATTTGCCTCAGCATCTATAGGTTGACCTCTTTTTTCTTTCCAAAATATGACTCAAAACATTTACACCTGGTACGAATTTTTTTGGGGAAAAAACAACACCTGGACCGAAATCTTGAAAAACCAACAACATTGAAACGATATCTTGCTATTAGTAACTTATTAGCACTCTAACCATGCCACATTGTGTATTATCGGACTAAATTCTAGGTCAATTCGTATCTTGTCCTATGTAGAAAAAATTATCGATATACCTGTCCAATCCTGGACGCAGTTTTATAAAATCTAATAATCTTACCTGTCCGTCCATAGCTGGTTGTATTTCGTCTTCAAATGAATCAGGAGGGTTTTCTTTAGCCCCCATTTAATTAAAAACTATAATGTTTTAAAACCATAATTTAAATCCGATGATTTGCGAATAATACAAGTATTAATCCCAATACGGCCGGTCATTCTTAAAATCCTAATTGAACATCACACAATAGGATATATATATTTATATATTGTAAACATAAATTGACACAATATCAGGTGTAAAAATAGACATTACACACCAATATATCTAAATTAAATTGAATAAACTTTTTTGCACAATTAAAAACTACAAAAATAAATTGATTAATATTTTCCAGGCGATTGGTATCCCACCACAACAGTACGGTAACTATCCACTTGAATGCGCCTGTCTACACACGGCGATCCATTATCGATATAGAAATAGTAACTGGATACCGGTCTATGTATTGTACAATTTATGTTATTGTTCCGTTTGCCAACTAAGGGAGATAACTCTGACCACACATACACGACAAAGCGAAAGTACCTTATTTCATGTATGTTATCTGGACCAGGGATTAAGATTAACAGGGGCTCAGTAGCCCTTGATTCCTAAATATATCTCTGGGCTCCTAACTTTTTACACCTTTTAATAATTATTTAGTACTATCACAACGCTGGGCCTCCAACTCCAAGTAGTTAAGCTTCATCCCGTTAGCCAATGGACATATCATTATATGTTAAAACAAATGTATTATATATGAAATAGCAGCCAATATGGCAAATACAAAGTAAATCAAGTACGCGGACAAGCACAAGTGGCAGAACGATATCGTAAAACCATTACACATAAATAATACATGACTTTTTATACTTCAGTCGAGATTAGGGAGTTTTTATTTTATTTATGACAGGAGAGTGATTCTGGGCGAACTGGCAGTTAATTAATATATGATTATATACGGTTCATAAAAGTGATATCCGTGGATAATCATTAAGGGAGACTTAATTGCATCTTGAGACGATGTTAAATCTTCAAACAGTGAGGAAGAAAAGGTATAATCTCCACGTGGTTTTTATCAATAGCATCTGCCATATTGTAAACATTTCTCTTCTAAGCGTTCTAGCTGCAGAATATTTATCAATAAATCAATTCAGAATGCATGCTCGTTTTGTTTGTTGACTTTTCGACCATGTATAGAAATGACGCACGTGTTGAGCAAGATCAATCTAGCTTCAAGGAGATATACCATGATCGACATACTTAATGAAATTGAAAACACGTTTTAATTCGTTGACAAAACAATGTTTCTGGTTTTTCAAAGTTTGGTTTTCGGATTTCGACAGACTGATGACTGATAGAAATTATGCACGAGTTTAGATAAACAATCTAAATTGGTCAATGCTTCAACGGCAATATACCATAACATATTTTAAATCATTCCGTCATCAAAACAATTTTTTTTTTGAAGGACCAGATTTCGGATTTCAACGATATTTCGATTTTGAGACACTCATGGCTACCGTTACTTTTTCAAAAAAATTTCTCGACTTTCGACAATTGTTTGGGTTTAATTTTTGCCCCATGTGCAAAATGTTCATGACTTTTAAACAATCGTGTTACATTGTGGTCTCAGGTATCGTGTTCATTTGTTCAAGTCGTTAAAATTTCATTTTCATGGGTGTTCGAAATTAAAAGTTTTGCAGATCCTTACAAGACAATTATGAAACTCTGTGCATAATACTGTTCATAGTCGTACATATCGTAAGTGGATAGCTTTATCGAGAAAACCTGTAATGGCATTGGTGGAAATTCACGTGTTTAACTTTATTTTGACTTCCTAAGTTTTTTTACTTTGCTTTTGAGATTGTTATTTGAACATGGACTGGTATGTTTGTGTGAGATGTAATTATGTTTTCAGTCCTGTTTTTAACGACTTGGCATATACATTTAACGCCTTAAACCTTCCGCAAAAACTTAAAATACCAATAAAAATTATTTGGACTATGCCTAAGATCAACTAAATAATGGACTGTAAAAAACCTGTCATGACACTGTGGTTGAAATATATTGCAACATTCTGCCAATCATGCAATTCCAAGGGGACGTCAGATGATGTTCGAAAATTAAGTTTAGATATGAGTTTACGAAGAAATCAAGGCATTTACACACCTTCATGGTACCCTGCCGAGATAATGTGCTTGTGACGTAATGCACATGTTATCTGGTACCCTGCCGTGTTAATGTGTCGATGACGTAATGCACATGTTATCTTTGCGTAATTAAATTATCATTTCATTACTAATCTACACTTGAAGAGCTGTTGTCCAACCTCTTGCTTCTATTTATAAGATCAATTATATTTTATACCAGATACTCGCAATCTGGGACCATCACGTTTATGAATGAATCACTTGTACTGTTTACTGGTGCAACTACGTGTTATTTGATGCGATTCAAGAGTCTAAATGCGCATACAAGTTACTTGTAGCAAAATGTTAAAGGTCTTTATGCTAATTCTAAATTTCGAAGAACCGTTTGCTTCTCTCTTTTTGCAATACATGTACAAAATTGAGAGACAACCGAATTACCATCATTTTAAAAAAGTCTTAGGATGTAAATCTTCCAAGAGGAATGGATAGTTGCATTTGGAATGTACAGGGCATTACTTTTCCAAGAAAAACTGGGGAAAAGATTGTTCTGGTTATTGCAATGTATTTTAGAAGATGCAAGCAACAATTCTATTCTGACACATTTAATAAAAAAAACTAACATACTTATCCATGTCCGAATCACAATCCATAAGCAAAGTAAAAATTTTGGAACTGATAAGTTAGGTTAGACACGTGAACCTCCACCGGGGAAGGCCAGTCTTTTTCAATTGAATAAAATATAACAATGACAAAGCAGCCATAAAAAAAATAAATAAAAATTAAAAAAAACTTACATATTAAAACTATGGCGTAGTTGCTATTACACTCTTCGTGCTGTGATAATTCAATTTTTCTTTATTTCAAGCATTTTGATTGGTCATATCTTTTGCGTTATTTTTGCATGAAAGGATTGGTATTAAATGGCATTATGTTGTTGTGACGACGCAAAGAGGTACAAGGTACTTATTTAATATTCCTACGCTTTTTTAAACTTGCTAAGACTGTATTATTGTTTAAATTGTTGATTTGTTGTTTAGAAATTCTATAAATTGAATTTTAAGAAATGAAAATAAATTGTGTTTTGTTATGACAAAATGGGGATAATGGTCATTTTTGCACATAATTCGCGTAAATTATACAGTGTTCAAATTGTCCATTTTTTTCATATTTTTCCATATTTTCATACCTTAAAGAAAAACTAATTTCATTTCAATAATATAAGGCAAAGAGTTGATTTCTATAATACAAGACAAAAAGACTGTCTAGATTTGTCCATAAAGCAAGTTATATGTGTAGAAATCCCCTACAAGATTTAATTAGTTAGTACCGTTGTTACTCTTTTAGTAAGTCATCCATTTCGTAAACTAATGGTTAATAGTGTATTATTATCAGTAATTCCTTCATAAATCAGGATCTTCTTTACAGAATGCTAACTAGCAATGTCCATTACATGACCATTTTATACAGACCTGTTGAAAATTTAACACTGGGTCAACGGAAAGGATTCCAGGCTCGGCTACCGATTGGCCGAGATATAGATTAATAGTGAGTTGAGTAATTGTGTTTCACGTCCCAGTCAATAATATTTCACTTATATCGAGACGTCGCCAGCTATAGACGAAGGTGCAGAAAGTTTGCCTGTGCGTTGCGCTGATGGCATTAAATACAGCAGGGTTCTTTAGCGTGCCAAGCCCGCTGTGACACGGGATCTCGTTTATTTTAAGTTCCCATCCGAAAGAACCGTGACTTTCATTCGTAATTCCGAGTGCTTGGCGAAAGAACAGTCACTACCCACTTTCAAGTCTTGGGTCAGACCCGGTCGGGGATGGAACCCACGGCCTCCCACTTACGGAGCGAGCACTCTACCAACTGAGTTACCGCAGTGGTAGATTAATAGTGACCAGAGATATATATCATATGCCGAGATACAGGTGACGAGGGGTCGAGATGAATTGCCGATTCGGCAAAATGTATTGGCTTATTGTTAAACTTTCGGCAGGTCTGAAGTGTAGGTACAAGTCAGAGGGTTTACGAGGTTCAAGATGGATGATGAAATTACTAATGTACTAAGCATATGTTGGACTAGATGATATCACATGGTGATACTGCACAGTGTATGAACGGAACTGTACGCAAAAAGGTAGCTACTGTTCGGCGAAGCGAGAGACAATGAGGTCAACGAGTAAATTGTTTCTTATTTTCTTGTTGCGTAAATCGCAACTCGAAATCAAATACGGTAAATAAGCAGTTGTTCTCTATCTTCCTCTTGGGCGTATTTGTATGTTTCAGAATCTCAAAATAAATTAAATATTCCATTAAAAACAGTCATGAACACGTATTTGAGCAACGCTGGACCTATCTAAACTGTAGATTTATGCTCATTTAATCGAAAATATCCGAGAATTTTTAAATACATGATGAAAACAAACCTTTTTTTCAATCAGTCTATATAGTTACAAAATCTACTTTAGCACAGAAACATTCAAAATATTGATTCAAACGACATGACTGACAAGATGTTACTGTACCGGTAGTTTATATTTTGTCTGTACCGGTAGTGAAGTTTTAGTAAAAGAAACACTGTACCGGTAGTTTTTATTGTGATACTTTAACTGCAGTCTTTCTGGGATACTGGGGAAATTTCTCTTTTTCCAGTCAGAGATATTTAATACTTTTATGCTTATTATGCTACCATATGATTTTATCTAATTAGTTGTATAAGTATTATGGTAATACAGCCACTACTTCCTTTTAAACATAACCCCTGCAGTAGCTTAGTTGGTAGAGTGCTCGCTCCGTAAGTGGGAGGTCGTTACTTCGAACCCCGACCAGGTCTGACCAAAAAATTGGAAGTGGGAAGTGACTGGGTTTTTTTTTTCGCCAAGCACTCGGCATTACGAAATGAAAGTCACGGTTCTTTCGGATGGGAACTTAAAATAAACGAGGTCCCGTGTCATGGTAGGCTTGGCGCGATAAAGAACCCTGCTGTAAATTGCCATCAGTGCAACGCACAGACAAAATTTATGCACCTTCACCTATAGCTAGAGATTTCTTGATATAAGTGAAATATTCATGACTGGGACGTAGAACACATTTACTCAACTCAACTCCTCTTAGCTTGTGATATTGCTTTGGCCAAAAAAGAGTGTCGTAAAATAAATACTTTTATACGTTTCTTTCCTTTTTCGTTGTTCTCCTCCATGTGGACTTAGGTCTTTCCTTTTTTCCCTCTGGCTGCCACCCTAGTGTTGTCTTTCAGTCATTTGTTCCCTCTTTCGTTAGTATGTGTCCGAGTCAGTTCCATTTCTTCTCCTGATCTCATAGCTTATGTTGTTAAGTCTAGCTGTTTTCAATATTTGTTCACTAGGTATTTTCTGTTGCCATCCTATTCTTAGAATCCTTTGAGGTAATATGTTCGGAAGCCGTTTGTAAGAGGTGTTAATCTTTCTCCGTTATTTCCCACGTTTTACTTTCATAAAACAATACTGGTTCTACTAAGGTCTTAAATAGGTGCGTCTTTGTATTTTTTCTAATATTTTTGGTGTTCCAAATCCTTCTAAGTCTATTTCTTTGAATTTAATTTAAGCCATATCCTTGATGCCTCTTCAGTCGTTTTCCTAGTCTTATCATTCAGGTCTTAGAATTTGGAGGATAAAAGTGCTATATCTTCCGCAAACCCAAAACCTAACAATAATGTTATAAAGTCACTTCTTATTTCTCTTCTTACTCCATTTGTTGTTTTCTTTATCATCCAATTTATAACTAGTAGAAAGAAACCCTGACATTACACATCCCTGTTTTACACCACTTTTAATAGCGAACCACTCTAATGTTTCATTTTCTTCAATGACAGAACATTCAAATCACTCATACATCCCTCTTATAGCATTAGTGATTTTGGTTGGAATCCCATAGCTCTTTGTTACCGTCCAAAGGCTCTTCCTGTGCACCGAGTCGAATGCCTTTCCAAAGTCCACAAAGTATGTGTATATTGGAGTTCTGAATTCATTTGCTTGTTCCAGTATTTTTCTCAGGATACTCTGTTGTTACTCTCCCTGGTCTAAATTCCTTCCTGAGTCTCTTGTCCACGCCTGTCTTAATCCTTGCAATGACCATACAGCTAAATTCCTTGCTAATGACTGATAGTAAACACACTAGCAAATCTCACGCACATAGATTAATCCTCAGAGGGTTATAATCTTTTTCTCGTTGCGAATAGTAGCTTACGTTTAATAATATTTCTATATGATAGCTATCATCCCCTCAGTTCTTGCAATATGGAAATTTGAGTAATAAATTGGCAAAAACATGCTACAGTATGTACGATATATTTTAATGCAATTGCAAAATGTACTATAATTAAGGGGCTATTGGTCTTTAATATTGTCCATAGCATATTTTGCTTCAATAGAAAAGCATGATTTATAATTAAGGCGCCCAAACAAAGTTTGGCGACTTATTGTTTTTGCACCGTTTCTTATTATTAAGGCGCCCAAACAAAGTTTGGCGACTTATTGTTTTTGCACCGTTTCTTATTATTATTAAGGCGCCCAAACGAAGTTTGGCGACTTATTGTTTTTGCACCGTTTCTTATTATTAAGGCGCCCAAACAAAGTTTGGCGACTTATTGTTTTTGCACCGTTTCTTATTATTATTATTATTATTAAGGCGCCCAAACGAAGTTTGGCGACTTATTGTTTTTGCACCGTTTCTTATTATTATTATTATTATTATTATTATTATTTTTATTATTCTTCCTCTTCTTCTTCTTCCGGCCATGAACTTGTCCAACCAATTTCTCGAAGACCGTTGGTCCAATCTTAACCAAACTTCACAGGAAGGTTGATCCCCATCTTCTTCCCCAGAGGCCGAGGTAAAATGCCCATAGGGTCATTAGGGGAGGGGCAGGAGGGCGGGGTCTTAAAAACAATAATGCTCAATTTTGCTATTTATACTATATTTTGTACTATAAAACCATATATATTCATGATCAGTGTCTCAAGATGTACAAGTCTGTATCACAAGATTTTCCCGGGGGTATCAGGGAGGGTGGGGATGGGCGGGGCAGTGTGCTAACTTTTAAACGGTTAGGATCCCCACCCATAAATTATATATTTTCTGGTTCTGCATGAAAAGTTGAATTGAGTGATACTAAAGAAAGTCCTATTGGGCCATTCCTGATGGAGGGTGGGGAATGGGGGGGGGGGCTTGGTACTAACTTTTAATGGTTGTTATTCCCATCCTGAAACTATATATTTTCCAGTTCTGTTTTAAAAGTTGAATAGAGTGATACTGAAGAAATGCCCATGGCGTTTTTTAGAGGAGGGCGGGGACAGGCGGGGCTGGGTACTAACTTTTGATCAGTTGAGATCCCCACCCCTAACATTTATATTCTCTTATTCTTTATGAAAAGTTGAACAGATTGATACTTAAGTAAACTCATATGGTCATTCAATAGGAGGGTGGGGACAGGTAGGTCTAGGTACTAAATTTGAGATCCCCACCCTCAAACTATAGTTTTCTTCGTGGGATGGTTGCTATCATTTTGTTTAAGAATTAAAACCATAAGCATGAATTTTCATTGTCAAGGATACTTAAGTAATCACTGATCCATGTCTAAAAGCTCTCGAGCTAAATCTGTTTTTATAAGCAGCACCAATGGTCAGTTATCCTTGGGGCATGATTTATGATTCAATTCGATAGAGTAGCTGCATTTAGTTATCAATATGACATTACGTGGGTAAATGCTTGTATTAATTTAAAATCAACACATCATTGGCTAATCAAAACAATAGGTTGTGATATTGAGTAAAGGCGATGTCAATCAACTTTGCCTATTGTTTGAATTTCAACCAATTGGATTCATTTACTACTTCTATATATAAAATCAAATCTTAAAATGAAAAGAATAATACAAGTTTAAAATTTCTAATAATGCATGTTGGGATTAAAATAAGTGTTACTATTTCATTAGGGATTTTTAAGTTTGGAAATCTGGTATTTGATAAAAAAAGTTCACTAAGTACATGTTTACAATAATGTAATACCATGTAAATGAAAAAATGATATATTTTGTAATTGTGCAAAGTGATCATATTTTTGTTGTCCTTTTAAAAATGGCAAAAAGTAATTTGGTTTCCCTGCAGTTTTTTAGTGATGTAGATCATAATTAAAGGTTTAAAATTTTCAAAATGGCAGCCGTTGCCATGGATATGGAAAAAAGCGGCAAAAGTACAAGTCCTCCTAATATGAGTTCTAAGTAGAGGGTTTGATTTTTATTCGTTTGGGCGCCTTATTTGTAATGGTGCATCCATCATTACATTAATACTCTTATTCTTCCTCTTCTTCTTCTTCTTCCGGCCATGAACTTGTCCAACCAATTTCTCGAAGACCGTTGGTCCAATCTTAACCAAACTTCACATGAAGGTTGATCCCCATCTCCTTCCCCAGAGGCCGAGGTAAAATGCCCATGGGGTCATTAGGGGAGGGGCAGGAGGGCGGGGTCTTAAAATCAATAATAATCAATTTTGCCATTTATACTTTATTTTGTACTATAAAACCATATATATTCATGATCAGTATCTCAAGATGCACAAGTCTGCATCAGTAGATTTTCCCTGCGGTATCAGGGAGGGGTGGGGATGGGCGGGGCAGTGTGCTAACTTTTAAACGGTTGAGATCCCCACCCATAAACTATATATTTTCTGGTTCTACATAAAAGTTGAATAGAGTGATGCTAAAGAAAATCCCATGGGGTCATTCCTGATGGAGGGTGGGGACGGGCGGGGCTTGGTACTAACTTTTAAATGGTTAATATCCCCATCCTGAAACTATATATTTTCCGGTTCTGTTGTAAAAGTTGAATAGAGTGATACTGAAGAAATGCCCATGGCGTTTTCCAGAGGAGGGCAGGGACAGGCGGGGCTGGGTACTAACTTTTGATCAGTTGAGATCCCCACCCCTAACATATATATTTTCTTATTCTTTATGAAAAGTTGAATAGATTGATACTAAAGTAAACCCATGGGCATTCCAATAGGAGGGTGGAGACAGGTAGGTCTAGGTACTAACTTTGAGATCCCCACCCTCAAACTACAGTTTTCTTCATGGGCTGGTTGCTATCATTTTGTTTAAGAATGAAAACAATAAGCATGAATTTTCATTGTCAAGGATACTTAAGTAATCACTGATCCATGTCTAAAAGCTCTCAAGCTAAAACTTTTTATAAGCAACACTAATGGTCAGTTATCCCTGGGGCATAATTTATTATTCAATTCGATAGAGTAGCTGCATTTAGTTATCAGTATGACATTATATGGGTAAATGCTTGGATTTATTTAAAATCAACACATCATTAGCTCATCAAAACAATGGTTTGTGATATTGGGTATAGGTGATGTCAATCAACTTTGCCTATTGTTTGAATTTCAACCAATTGGATTCATGTACTACTTCTCTATATAAAATTAAATCTTAAAATGAAAAGAATATTACAAGTTTAAAATTTCTCAACAGTTTTTCTATTGTGTGTAGAACTTATTTAAAGGTTTTATATTTTCAGCCGTTGCCATGGAAATGGAAAAAAGCAACAAAAGTACAAGTCCTAATATGTGTTTTGAATACAGGGTTTGATTTTTATTCGTTTGGGCGCCTTATTTGTAATGATGCATCCATCATTACATTAGTACTCGTTATTATTATTATTATTATTGTTATTATTCTTCCTCTTCTTCTTCTTCCGGCCATGAACTTGTCCAACCAATTTCTCAAAGACCGTTGGTCCAATCTTAACCAAACTTCACATGAAGGTTGATACCCATCTCCTTCCCCAGAGGCCGAGCCAAAATGCCCATGGGGTTATTAGGGGAGGGGCAGGAGGGCGGGGTCTTAAAAACAATAATTGTCAATTTTGCCATTTATACTTTGTTTTGTACTATAAAACCATATATTTTCATGATCAGTGTCTCAAGATGTACAAGTCTGTATTACAATATTTTCCCGGGGGGTATCGGGAGGGGTAAGGATGGGCGGGGCAGTGTGCTAACTTTTAAACGATTGAGATCCCAACCCATAAACTATATATTTTCTGGTTCTACATGAAAAGCTGAATAGAATGATACTAAAGCAAATCTCAAGGGGTCATTCCTGATGGAGGGTGGGGACAGGGGGACTTGGTACTAACTTTTAAATGGTTGACATTCCCACCCTAAAACTATATATTTTCCGGTTCTATTTTAAAAGTTGAATAGTGATACTAAAGTAAACCCAAATGGTCATTCCAATAGGAGGGTGGGGGCAGGTAGTTTTAGGTACTAACTTTGAGATCCCCACCCTCAAACTATAGTTTTCCTCATGGGCTGGTTGCTATCATTTTGTTTAAGAATTAAAACAATAAGCGTGAATTTTCATTGTCAAGGATACTTAAGTAATCACTGATCCATATCCAAAAGCTCTCAAGTTAAATATTTTTTATAAGCAACACTAATGGTCAGTTATCCCTGGGGCATGATTTATTATTCAATTCAATAGAGTAGCTGCATTTAGTTATCAATATGACATTACATGGGTAAATGCTTGGATTGATTTAAAATCAACACATCATTAGCTCATCAAAACAACAGGTTGTGATATTGGGTATAGGTGATGTCAATCAACTTTGCCTATTGTTTGAATTTCAATCAATTGGATTCATGTACTACTTCTATATATAAAATTAAATCTCAAAATGAAAAGAATATTACAAGTTTAAAATTTTGGGCGCCTTATTTGTAATGATGCATCCATCATTACATTAGTACTCGTTATTATTATTATTATTATTATTATTATTATTATTATTATTATTATTATTATTTTTTTATTATTCTTCCTCTTCTTCTTCTTCCGGCTATGAACTTGTCCAACCAATTTCTCGAAGACCGTTGGTCCAATCTTAACCAAACTTCACAGGAAGGTTGATCCCCATCTTCTTCCCTGGAGGCCGAGGTAAAATCCCCATGGGGTCATTAGGGGAGGGGCAGGAGGGCGGGGTCTTAAAAACAATAATGCTCAATTTTGCTATTTATACTATATTTTGTACTATAAAACCATATATATTCATGATCAGTGTCTCAAGATGTATAAGTCTGTATCACAAGATTTTACCGGGGGTATCAGGGAGGGTGGGGATGGGCGGGACAGTGTGCTAACTTTTAAACGGTCGAGATCCCCACCCATAAACTATATATTTTCTAGTTCTACATAAAAAGTTGAATAGAGTGATGCTGAAGAAAATCCCATGGGGTCATTCCTGATGGAGGGTGGGGACGGGCGGGGCTTGGTTCTAACTTTTAAATGGTTGATATCCCACCCTGAAACTATATATTTTTCGGTTCTGTTTTAAAAGTTGAATAGAGTGATACTGAAGAAATGCCCATGGCGTTTTCCAGAAGAGGGCAGGGACAGGCGGGGCTGGGTACTAACTTTTGATCAGTTGAGATCCCCACCCTTAACATATATATTTTCTTATTCTTTATGAAAAGTTGAATAGATTGATACTAAAGTAAACCCATATGGACATTCCAATAGGAGGTTGGGGACAGGTAGGTCTAGGTACTAACTTTGAGATCCCCACCCTCAAACTACAGTTTTCTTCATGGGCTGGTTGCTATCATTTTGTTTAAAAATTAAAACAATAAGCATGAATTTTCATTGTCAAGGATACTTTAGTAATCACTGATCCATGTCTAAAAGCTTTTAAGCTAAATCTTTTTATAAGCAACACTAATGGTCATTTGTCCCTGGGGCATGATTTATTATTCAATTCGATAGAGTAGCTGCGTTTAGTTATCAGTATGACATTATATGGGTAAATGCCTGGATTAATTTAAAATCAACACATCATTAGCTCATCAAAACAATGGTTTGTGATATTGGTATAGGTGATGTCAATCAACTTTGCCTATTGTTTGAATTTCAACCAATTGGATTCATGTACTACTTCTCTATATAAAATTAAATCTTAAAATGAAAAAAATATTACAAGTTTAAAATTTCTCAACAGTTTTTCTATTGTGTGTAGAACTTATTTAAAGGTTTAACATTTTCAGCTGTTGCCATGGAAATGGAAAAAAGCAACAAAAGTACAAGTTCTAATATGTGTTTTGAATACAGGGTTTGATTTTTATTTATTTGGGCGCCTTATTTGTAATGATGCATCCATCATTACATTAGTACTCGTTATTATTATTATTTTTATTATTCTTCCTCTTCTTCTTCTTCTTCCGGCCATGAACTTGTCCAACCAATTTCTCGAAGACCGTTGGTCCAATCTTAACCAAACTTCACATGAAGGTTGATCCCCATCTCCTTCCCCAGAGGCCGAAGTAAAATGCCCATGGGGTCATTAGGGGAGGGGCAGGAGGGCGGGGTCTTAAAAACAATAATACTCAGTTTTGCTATTTATACTATATTTTGTACTATAAAACCATATATATTCATGATCAGTGTCTCGAGATGTACAAGTCTGTATCGCAAGATTTTCCCGGGGGTATCAGGGAGGGTGGGGATGGGTGGGGCAGTGTGCTAACTTTTAAACGGTTAAGATCCCCACCCATAAACTATATATTTTCTGGTTCTACATGAAAAGTTGAATAGAGTGATACTAAAGAAAGTCCCATGGGGTCATTCTTGATGGAGAGTGGGGATGGGCGGGGCTTGGTACTAACTTTTAAATGGTTGATATCCCCATCCTGAAACTATATATTTTCCAGTTCGGCTTTTAAAGTTGAATAGAATGATACAGCAGAAATACAAATGATGTTATTCCAGAGGAGGGTGGGGACAGGCGGGACTGGGTACTAACTTTTGATCAGTTGAGATCCCCACCCCTAACATATATATTTTCTTATTCTTTATAAAAAGTTGAATAGATTGATACTTAAGTAAACCCATATGGTCATTTAATAGGAGGGTGGGGACAGGTAGGTCTAGGTACTAACTTTGAGATCCCCACCCTCAGACTATAGTTTTCTTCATTGGATGGTTGCTATCATTTTGTTTAAGAATTAAAACAATAAGCATGAATTTTCATTGTTTAGGATACTTAAGTAATCACTGATCCATGTCCAAAAGCTCTCAAGCTAACTCTGTTTTTATAAGCAATACTAATGGTCAGTTATCCCTGGGGCATGATTCATTCAATTCGATAGAGTAGCTGCATTTAGTTGTCAATATGACATTACATTGGTAAATGCTTGGATTTATTTAAAATCAACACATCATTAGCTCATCAAAACAACAGGTTGTGATATTGGTTATAGGTGATGTCAATCAACTTTGCCTATTGTTTGAATTTCAACCAATTGGATTCATGTACTACTTCTATTTATAAAATTAAATCTCAATATTACAAGTTTAAAATTCTTCATTTTTATTCGTTTGGGCGCCTTATTTGTAATGATGCATCCATCATTACATTAGTACTCGTTTATAATTGAATTACAAAAATTTCTAGTATCAAACTGAAAATTCCATCTAACTCGCATGGATGACGTGAAAGAGAACAGTAGCTACCGGTACAGAAACAATACAGATGTTGAAAACTACCGGTACAGATCTAACTTTCGACGACGGAAGGAAAACTTGCTTTTTCAGTGTAAATACGAGTTTGTAACATTCTGTACATGGTTTAGGGAATCTAAGAATATTTTCCTACATATAGGTACTGATAATGGAACTTACAATGTGAAATAATACGTATTTTACATCATTTAACTAGAAGTGAGAAGCCCACGGCTCGGCGTTTGATGATGTTCATCATCATATTTACTATATAAGTTGACACTTTTCTGAGAGCATATGGCTACCACTAAAGCTTTATATAGTGAAGATGGATTAAATAAAAGGGATAAACTAAATCTATTAAAATTGAGCTAGGAAGATAGATAATCAACAACCTCGTGCCTCCCGATACACCTTCTTCTCGCTTCGACGAACAGTAGCTACCTTTTTGCGTACAGTTCCGTTCATACACTGTGTACTGAATCAATGCCAAAACTGTGTCTTCCAAACTAGACCGTGTATTGCCATAGCCTGGTTGTCCAACGCTACATTAGCTGTAGCTTAATCAAGAGGTCAGTGAACTTAGAAAATGTAATTAAAATTTATAATATTTGTGAAAGACGTGAAGTTTTGACTTTAATCACTTCCTTTGAAAATAGCAATTTTATGCACTCATTTTTCAATATAAATTCAAAAACTATTACTCAGTACGCAAGATACAAATTTTTGGTAAACAATTGTTTTTGCATACATACAGACTACTAGAATGATATCACACCTTTGGTTTGACCTTTATCATTAATTTGCTTTAATCATTATTTGCATACCGGTATTTTCTTAAACACTGCTTGACATATGCCTTTAAATCCTGGTTGACAAAAGGGCCTTAGCAACACGCCTTCATCTAACTCGATTCTGAGTTCCCTTCAAATGTCACATCAGGTAACTTTACTTCATATAGATCGTCTTTGAAGGTGGTTCTCCATGTTTGGTTGTCCCTTGCAATTGTCAGTCTAGAAAGGGTCCTTGTGCCATTGACCATTGGACCAAAACCTATAATTTTGTTCCACAAAAACTTTTGAGCAACCCTGGTCATCGTTTTAGTCTAAGTTGACTTTTGCATAAACACCATTACTCCACTGTATTATGCAACAAGATTCAATCTATGTCATTTAAATATCCATACAAAATGGTCTCACTGACAACATTTTTTGACAATGTTCTTTTTCAATGATTTTAGCCAGCACTTCACGTCATGCCCCTAAACGTGTGTGGATCAATTATTTGTATTGGAAATGGGATTGTATGATCAGTTTACACTTCTCCGTAAAATCGACGTTATCACGTTTTCCAAAACGGTCAGTGCAAACGTTAAGGGTATTGATCAGATGGTTCACCGGCAAACCCCATTGATCCTCTGTTTATTAATTTCCCAGATATAGCATACAAATCGAAATGTTATGTGTATTGGAGTGTATAAAATGTCAAAAGATGACAGATAGCATAATCTTTGATACTCAGTATCATATTCAATATATACATTGATTATTTCTGAAACGACAAATCTATACAGTCTGACCTTTGACCTAAAACGACAATCTTTACAGACATTGGTCTATTTGACCTTTGATCTAAAATGGCAATCTTCACAGACATTGGTTAAATCTGACCTTTGACCTAAGATGGCAATCATCACAGACATTAGTTATATCTGACCTTTAACCCCACCCCCATTAATCTATGGCGTGTGCGTGAGTCGATTACTTTATAGTCTCTTAACTTTCTACACCGAGAATGTAATGACCAGTTTAAAGAGAATGGTATAAATTGTTTATAAATCTGGAGACATAAACGTCGCCACTTGGTCATAATTACCACAAGATGATGTTGTTTATAATCCTCATGTATATATATCAGAGGAATGTTATTGCATTTATGAGAATATAAATACATGTAGACGAAATGGTTTGATTGAGGTACGGAATGGAGTGATGGCGTGCAAAGCTCCGGTTTTCATTCATATATATTTGCCGGTCAGTTTCTGGGATTGTGGAGGTAACCGGAATGTCCAAATAAAAATAATCACAAGGAAATATAATTAGACAAAATGGGTTGATTGAGGAATGCAATAGTGGAGCAGATAAAAGCCATTTTTGAGGAGAATCGTGCAAATGATGATACAAGCATCAAATTTGGCACAATTGATCTCCAAGGGCTACTGATTAAATCTACTTGATTGGCCATTTGAAAATCCAAGATGGCCGCCAAAATAGTCGCCTGAAGATGATGTTTTGCTTAGAAATATTTGTAGATGTCCAATTTGCATGATCTAAATGTGGATTCTTATGTTTTCAGGGGGCTACTAATCAAATCTATTCGATTAACCAATTGAAAATTCGAGATGGCGACTATTGTTCAAGATGGCCGCCATAAAAGTCGTCCGAACTGATGTTTTGCTAGGAAATATTTGTAGTTGTCCAAATTACATGATCTAAGTGTGGATTCCTGTTTCACTGGGCTACTGATGCAATCTACCAGATTGGCCAATTAAAAATCCAAGATAGCTACCATTTTGAAGATGGCCGCCAAAATAGTCGGTGTTAGATCGGTTTGGTACCGTTTTTTAGGTGAACTAAACACAAAATGTAACATAAAAGTTAATAAGAATGCAGAACATTTTGTTTTTGGTATACACAACCATGAACAAAAAGACATAATTAATCTCTGTTTTTTTATTATTAAAAGTTATATTTACTTGTGTAAAATAAAAAAAAGGCTAGCAAACTATGATGATGCAGTGCAAAAGATAAAGGTATAACGGAACTTAGAATTGTTTTCGCTTCATAATTAAAGCCCCAAGAAAATAAACAAAATTAAAAAGAATTGGGACGATATAAAACTCTTGTTTTGAAGACATATGTAATTATTTTGACATTCTCTTATTTTTAATATGTGTATTTGTATGTCATAAACAATACTATGATGAAGATACAATAAAGATGCAATAAAAGTACCAATACCAAAAAATAGTCGCTTGAAGTTGATGCTTGCTTAGAAATATTTGAAGTTGTCCAATTTGCATGAAGTGAATGTGGATTACTATGTTTTCAAACCTGCGTAACTATATTTGTCTGTTTAAAACATGATTAAAGAACTAGGAAACATAATTTTTCAATTCATTTATATGTTTATTTAGTGAGTTTAGTATGTTTGCATGACTTTGTTGGATGAAGTGTTGGCGACTATACCTAGTTTCAGCAGTCAGCACATCCATTGGATTAACTTCTGACACTAGTCCTCATCACAGACTCAACTAACTCAAGAAGTTGCTAGTGTGCAGAATCAGTCACAACTATTGAATGTGGACTAAACTAGATGAGGGTAGAAAAAAGGCTTCTATGTTAGAGTGAATACATATACCCCTGTTTTCAGGGGGCTACTAATCAAATCTATTCGATTAACCAATTGAAAATTCGAGATGGCGACTATTGTTTAAGATGGCCGCCATAAAAGTCGTCCGAACTGATGTTTTGCTAGGAAATATTTGTAGTTGTCCAAATTACATGATCTAAGTGTGGATTCCTGTTTCACTGGGCTACTGATGCAATCTACCAGATTGGCCAATTAAAAATCCAAGATAGCTACCATTTTTGAAGATGGCCGCCAAAATAGTCGCTGTTAGATCGGTTTGGTATCGTTTTTTAGGTGAACTAAACACAAAATGTAACATAAAAGTTAATAAGAATGCAGAACATTTTGTTTTTGGTATACACAACCATGAACAAAAAGACATAATTAATCTCTGTTTTTTTATTATTAAAAGTTATATTTACTTGTGTAAAATAAAAAAGGCTAGCAAACTATGATGATGCAGTGCAAAAGATAAAGGTATAACGGAACTTAGAATTGTTTTCGCTTCATAATTATAGCCCCAAGAAAATAAACAAAATTAAAAAGAATTGGGACGATATAAAACTCTTGTTTTGAAGACATATGTAATTATTTTGACATTCTCTTATTTTTAATATGTGTATTTGTATGTCATAAACAATACTATGATGAAGATACAATAAAGATGCAATAAAAGTACCAATACCAAAAAATAGTCGCTTGAAGTTGATGCTTGCTTAGAAATATTTGAAGTTGTCCAATTTGCATGAAGTGAATGTGGATTACTATGTTTTCAAACCTGCGTAACTATATTTGTCTGTTTAAAACATGATTAAAGAACTAGGAAACATAATTTTTCAATTCATTTATATGTTTATTTAGTGAGTTTAGTATGTTTGCATGACTTTGTTGGATGAAGTGTTGGCGACTATACCTAGTTTCAGCAGTCAGCACATCCATTGGATTGACTTCTGACACTAGTCCTCATCACAGACTCAACTAACTCAAGAAGTTGCTAGTGTGCAGAATCAGTCACAACTATTGAATGTGGGCTAAACTAGATGAGGGTAGAAAAAAAGGCTTCTATGTTAGAGTGAATACATATACCTACAAACGTTTCAAGTGAAATTTAATGACCGTCTTGTAGGAGTGATTGTCAGGCAATATCGAGCCTTGTGATATTGCTACTGTAAAACTCCGCATAAGGCTCAGTGTCAGCCACTGTTGCACAATATGTAGAAAATCAATTAGTCTGTCCACAGTCTTTACAACATAAAGCATACTACGACGGCGACTTCAGCTCAAAAGTATTAGATATAAGTGTGTCCATTTCCCCACATACAAACAGGATAATCCTGGCAATGAAACATTGGTCAATCTCAAATACAGTCAAAAATGAAGTTTCAAATGTTCCATAGCTTCCAGTAGCATATACGGTTACCTGTATTCTACATGCCTACATCACAAAAAACTCAATCTCCTTCCAGAAGAAAACTGAATCTTACCAGCATCCGAGTCGATCAAATCACACTTGACAATTTTGTCTAGGTTGTAAGTTTTAGAATTGGATATAGATAATCGTTTCAAGATAAATCAGCAGACATGATCATACTGGATACAAAGAACATTGCAAAACCACTCTTACTGAAATGGTAGCTGCAGATCACAGGTGAGACAAAGAACAGTTTCCATTAATAAGGGCTAGAGGATCGAGCTGAAAATATTTTCGATCATCAAATCAAGAAAACCATGATTTATTCTTCAAACAAGAGCAGGCCAAGAGAATTTCTAAGGAGAAACACCTTAAGGTCGACTATCAGTTGTCCTTGCAATTGCATTTGTTCATCTAATGGCATAACAAAAAGGATTAGTTGCTTCACAATATCCATCATTTACTTGACAATATACTTGATCATACTCATCAAATACTTTACAAAAGCCATATTGCATTTGGCAAGATTCACCATGCACATGGCAGTAATCAACATCTTCTTGACACTGCCATCATTTACCTAGCAATACCTATCATATACTTGGCAATAATTATCATGCACTCGACAAAACCATTATTTATTTGACAATACATCTTGCACTTCACAATATCCATCATGTAGTTGACAATATTATTAAGACTTTCACCTCATCTCAACCAGCATCCAACATTGATTTGTGGTTTTGACATGCAGAGAATGGAAAAGTTCTTTGTTCTCATGTCAGAACAGATTAGCAAAGTAACACTTTTTTCCAGTTCCTGGATAAACCCGTTGTACAACTGAATTCCACAAGCAGGCAGCCGTAAGAGGACATACAAAACATGCAGCATACCAGGCTGAGATAATCTCAGTTCAGGCAACCGACTGTAATGCAATCATTATTGGTCCAGCTGAATGGAAGTGGACACAGAAAAAAAGTTATGGCACTGAACAGCACTACCACGCCGGTTGCAGCGCTTTGCAGCTGCATATGCGAACAGTAGCAGATCAGGACCAAGCAGCACTGAATGCATTACTTTGGAAATGTACATGCCAGAATGAGGAGAAGAAAAACAGACAACTCAGTGACAAATATGTCTCAAAGTGCTTTATAAACACGAACATATAGTTCAGCAGGTCTGAAAACATTGGAAACCACACTTACATCATCAAATTTGAAGAACTAAAATTGTTTCTAAGCAAAATACTTTCGGCGACTATGTTGGCGGCCATCTTGAAAATGGCCGCCATCTTGGATTTTCACTTGAACAATCAAGTAGATTTGATCAGTAGTCTTTTTAAAACAAAGGAATCCACACTTAGATCATGAAATATAGACAACTACAAATATCTCTAAGCAAAACATTTCAGGCGACTATGTTGGTGGCCATCTTGAAAAATGACAGCCATCTTCGATTCCTAACTGGCCAATCGGGTAGACTCGATTAGTAACCCTCTAAAAACATAGAAATCCACACTTAGATCATAAAAATTGGACAACTACAAATATTTCTAGGGAAAACACTTCAGGCGACTATGTTGGCGGCCATCTTGAAAAATAGCCGCCATATTGGATTTTAAATTGAACAATCAAGTAGATATTATCAGTAGCCTTTTGCAAATAAAGGAATCCACTCATAAATCATGAAAATAAGACAACTACAAATATTATTAAGCAAAACACTTCAGGCGACTATTTTGGCAGCCATCTTGAAAAATGGCCGTCATCATGGATTTTAAATTAACCAATCGGGTAGATTTGATCAGTAGCCCTCTGAAAACATAATATCCACACTAAGATCATATAAATTGGACTACAACAAATATTTCTAAGCAAAACATCATCTGCAGGCAGCTATTTTGGCGGCCATCTTGAATATGACCGCAATCTTGGATTTTCAAATGGCCAATCGGGTAGATTTGATCAGTAGCCCTTAAAGATCAATTGTGCCAAATATGATGCTTGTATCATCATTTGCACGATTTTTCTGTTATCTGCTCCGCTACAATGGAGTAACGGCGTGTAAAGCCCCAGTCTTCTTTCATTAATATTTGATTTTGTCGGTCAGTTCCGGCGATTGTGGAGGAAACCGCACTGTCCTTATATTTAAACAATCGCCGGCGTTTTGACAAAAATAAAATTGACGAAATGGTTTGATTGGTAGATGGAATGGAATGGAATGGAGTAATGGCGTGTCAAACCCCCAGTATATATTTCTTCACTTATAATAATTCGGTCAGTTCGAAGATTGTAGAGGAAACCGGAATGTCCTGAAAAAATAATCACCAGCATTTCGGCAAGGAAATAAAAATAGATGAAATAGTTTGATTTAGGAAAGGAATGGAATAATGGCATGTCAAGCCCAGTCAAGATTTTTTCATTTATACCGATTCGGTCAGTTCCGGGATTGTGTAGGAAACCGGAATGTCCTGATAAAAACAACCACCGGCGTTTTGGCAAAAAAATTAAAAAAGACGAAATGGTTTGATTGAATAATGGAATAGAGTAATGGCATGTAAAGCGTCAGTCAAGATTCCTGCACTTATACTAATTCGGTCAGTTCGGGGATTGTGGAGGAAACCGGAATGTCCTTATAAAGCAATCACCGGTGGTTTGGCAAGAAACCGGAATGTCCTGTTAAAAATAATCACCGGCTTTTCGACACGGGAATTTGAATACATAATATAATTTGATTGAGAAAGGGAATGGAGTAATGACGTGTCAAGCCCCAGTCAAGATTTCTTTACTTATACAGATTCTGTCAGTTCGGAGATTGTAGCGGAAACCGGAATGTCCGGATAAAACTGATTAATCACCGGTTTTTCGACAAGAAAATATAAAATGATTAAAGAATGGAATTGAGTAATGGCGTGTCAAGCCCTATTCAAGATTCCTTGACTATACTAATTCGGTCAGTTCAGGCACTGTGGAGAAAATCGGAATGTCCTAAAAAATAATCACTGGCGGTACGACAAGAAAATATAAATAGACGAACTGGTTTGATTGAGAAATGGAATAGATTAATGGCGTGCCAAGCCCCAGTCTACTTTCAGTCAGTTCCGGGGATTATGAAGAAAACCGAAATGTCTTAATAAAAACAATCACAGATATATATATATATATATATATAAACAGACGAAATAGTGTTTGATAGAGTAATAGCGTCACAAGCCCCAGTCTTCTTTCATTTATATTTGTCGGTTAGTTCCGGAATAATGGAGGACACCGATGTAGCTTGATAACAACCACCGACTTTTCGTCAAGCGAATAGAAAACTTTCTCAACTAGAATCTATCCGAGTGGAATTAGAATCTGGATGGCGAGAAGCACTGTAATCCTTCAGCTGTTTAAATGTCCTACAAGACGATTTAGACTTGAAGAGAGTTCAATGCAGTGTTTCTTTAAATATTAAATATGTTATTTGAAAACATTGCTTTACTGCAATCTAGTTACTTTTGAATTTAGTATTTTCATACATTGTACCTACGGAAAGACGGCAATGGCAACAGGAGAAAACAATAAAGAACGTATGCAACACACATGAAGAAGAGCCTTGTTTCCATTAGTAGTGATCGGCCAGTCAAACCATTCTCGTGACGTCCCATAATTCCACGTTCCTTTGTTTTTACACATGGTTGGTGTAAAACGAGGTGCTTACCCTTCCGGAGCATCCGGTCATACTTCTCTGGTGGAAGTTCACACGTTTAATTGTATTTGCCAGTATTCAAAATTTGATCTTTGCTTTGCTGATTGTGTTTTTGGACATGGAATGTTAGGTTTGTGTTCGGTTATAACAGCAATAGGAATGTTGTCTGACCGACCCCATTTAACTAATAGAAACAAGTGCCCATGACTGCAACACCATTTCGCAACATGCTCGAAACTCATCTGAAACACATATATATAAACACCGTCCATCTAGAGACAACATGAAGCCAATAAATATCTGTATATACTAAAATATTCTGGTATTTATTCACTCGGATGAACAATTTATATGTTTCAGAGGGTTTTGTCTTTAATATATCTTGTCATGTTTATTTAATAACAATTACAAAGTAATAAAAGTAATTTGGCGTCATTGGTTACAAATGATTTTAAGATAAATAATTGAGTTTGGCGCCGCCTGTATACCTACCGCAAGACTAGAAAATGGCGACAATTCTGTTGTATCGTGGTTTGGAAATTATAAACATGTTGTTAATTTATTAAGTTGGATCTCGATGAAATATGCCAAGTAAAAGAAAGTATTATTAGATTATTATTATTATTATTACATGTATTATTATTATTATTATAACATGTCAATCAATGAAAAGGAGGGTATCGCGCAATATCTAGCAACGTATAAAAAGGTCAGCCCACGCGATGTTGTAAAATACATCCATGTTGCAATAGGCAAACAACATTGACCTGTCCGTTTGACCTTTTATTTCAGTATTTAAAATGAACCAGTATATTTATTTATAGGGAACATAGGTTTTTATTTCTTCTACATAATGAGAAGCGCTAAACACGAGCACTATTCATGTATTAACTGCGAATCTTAATACTGCCCATGTAATTCTCCTTTATGAATATCCCTAATTAAAGGTCAAGAGAACAGGTAGGTCAATGTTGTTTGCCTATACGTATGTATAATCCTAGTTGGTAAAGCATTAAAAAACCCATTTTCCATGTGCACGACTCATGTTCATGTGCGTTTTATCCGCACGTGTAATATGTCTTTTAATCAATTTACTAAAATGCACGAACTTTGTTGATATTAAGCACAAAATTAGAAATATATAATTACATTCCTGACTTTTTTATCAACAATTTCGAGGAGAGATGTTAAACACCCTGTCTTTTAGGCTTAAATTCAGGATAAACATTCAATCATTGTAGTATTGTAAACTTTAGTTTTTATATACACGTAATTTATATACATGTCAATACTAATTTTGGTTGTTTTTATGGTACCAAGGAATCGTCCATCTAATAATTTAGGGGTGTAATAAAATACCTTATGACGCCTAATGATTCAGTGCACAAGTAAAATTAGTTATGAAAAAGGTTTTTATATTTACCATACTTGCAAGCCTAGGCTTATTAAGTCCCAAAAAGGGATTTTTGTCCGTTGTGTTGTCCTGGATATATTGAACGTAGCACATTATTTTCATTTCACACATGGCGGGTGTAGCTACCTAATCAGGAGGTGCTTACTTTTTGGGATTGTCTGACCTCTCTGGTGGGTAACTAAAGTTTCTAGTTTTCAAAGTTGCTACTTTGCTTTCAATATGATTATGGACCAGGAAGTAATGATACCTGCCACGGAAATACACATTTAACTTTATTTCAATTCTTTCCTTTTCTATGCATGCAAAAATATACCTGCTTCTCCTGCTTATGGTGTATTTGTTTCACAATTAATACGCTATGGTAAAGCTTAATGCCTTTAACGGGAACTTTATACAACGAAGCAGGCTACTCACAGATAAATTGTTGACGGGGGGGGGGGGGGGGGCTTAACAAGGCCGTTAAAAAAATTATGGCCGTCATCACAATATTGTGATTTGAGCATGGATCAGTATGTTTGTGTTTCATAGGATATTGTAATTTATAAAAATGTTGACCATTTGAATGATGTTTATTGTATTTTTTCTATACGTGCGTACGTGCGAGCTGTGTACGTACCTGTGTGTGTTGGATAAAGTTATTATGTTCAGTCATTTTGTACAAAATAATGGATAAGAAGACATACTTATAACACTTATGAATTGGCAAGTACTTCTATAGTACAGCACCAACAATTGCCAAAAACTTGGTACTAATGTTGACTGATGTGACCTCAATCTACACCATATAATAAATGAATTCTTACAAAGGGAGAAAAACAAGAAACACGTGTAGTGACGTGGCAATACATTATCACATTTTATATAAAAGACAATTGTATTTACATCGTAAATACACAAGATGTAAATACACAATCCTTACATTAATTACATCTCATTTCAGCTCGTAGACATGAGGCGCTCATCCGGTATTACTTCCCTGGTGGACGTATACGCTTTGAACTAAATGATTTGCCAGTTTTAAAAGTTTTAACTTTGCTCTTTTTTGGATTGTGATATTTGCATGGACTGGTATGTTTGTGTTTGATCATAAGGCCAATAATAGACCATTTTTATGTTAGAATTATATTTATTAATCCAGTTGTTTTCAATTTGTGTGAACAAAACAGACCACCTTGTGACTTTTTATTTTTGTTTTAATGAACATTTCAAATAAACTTGGAGATTTGGAAAACGTAAGTAATTAATCAAAAACAAATTTACCACTCCATGTCCCAATCACAATTCAACAAGCAAAGTAAAAACTTTGAAAACTGTAAAATAAAGCTAAACACTTGAACTTCCACCACGGAACTGATGTCAGGTGAGCCTGAAGGGTAGGCGCCTAACAGCATAAAGACTTCAATGGCTGTTTTCGTGTAAAGACTTAAACTGCTAGCCCAAAATATCACAGAGCATTTCTGGAATGGCTGGTTTTGTGTGAAGACTTAAACTGCTAGCCCAAATTATCTGGAATGGTTGCTTTCGCAAGGTAAGTATGAAATAAACCAAACATTATATCAATTATTAACAAAGCACATTGGTCATCTATCACAATAGACAGACTTGTATATCATATATTACATGATAGATATGCTTACTGAAACATATTGTATATATACATCCGCAAATATATATATATATATAATATATACTCATATCTTCTAATGATTTGAAGCACGCAAACTTCGATGACTGCGTTACTAATATCCCAAGAAAGACGATCTTTAAAAGATAGTTTGAAACTGGGACAAAAACAATTTATCTAACTCTTTTGTAACTTTTGATAAATCCAAATATTCTGTGAACCAAAATCTTAAATTTGAGTCTTAGTGGTCTGAAGCGGCCTTAGCTTGATAGAAAAGCCTCACCCCTCCAAAGTTTCAAATTCATTCGAACAGATTCTAGTGTGAGAAAGTTTTCGTTATCAGTTCACTTACTAAAGGTCGGTCGTTTTCTGCAAGTACTCCGGTTTCCTTCACCATTCATGAACTGACCATTTTCGTGTATTTGAAAGAAACTTAACCTCAGCGTAAACCTCAATTACTCACTGCACTAAATATGTTGAATGAACACGGAAATTCATTCTACAATTTTAAAAAAAACCACTGATTTCAAATATATATTAGATGAAGCAACTAGAACAATACATTATTTTTTTATACTTTTTTTCAAATTTGACTTAAATTCTGTGGCTATATTTAGTAAAAAGCTATCGATGACGATCACAAAAGCACATTGTGGCTTTCCTGTTTAAGTCTCACTGTTATCAACCATATAAAACATTCTGTGTACATGGTCAAAGTATCCGCTCGTCATTTGTGTTGCTGTAATGTGATACAATATGTTTATAATTGTAGAAGAAAACATAATAGAACAATTGTGTCGTTTATACTACTATTGCAATATAATATTCTATATAAGAAACCATTCAATAGTGTTTTCATGTAATTATAATTTTTACCGAAAAATACGATTTTTTTATCTAAATTACAACATGGCGCCTTCACTACAAAAAGTAAAAAAAAAACAAATATAGACCCTTTTTGTCATATAATTTGTTTTATTTTTCTAAATTTTGGAATATCTCATTCAGAAAAATCAAAAAAGTAAAATAAGACACCTTTACATCTGTAAACCATGTACAATATGGTAATGTCGTTATTTGTTTTAATATTTCTTTGCTAAACAACAACGAACGAGCAAACAAAAACAGAATGATTTAACAACAAACAAACGAACCCCACACCAATACCTTTTTATACTTGTGTAATATGCTGTTTTTATAAAAGCATTTAAAAATTATGACTTAACAAAAAAATTAAATACTATATTTAACAAAAAATTAAAACCTTAGCACATGGCACTTTTTATGATATTAATTCACATTTTTCTAATTTTTCTAATACAACACTACTGCAACAACAACAAAAGTAACAAGTTTATCCATGATAAAGCTGAGTTCTACGTCATGATTATATATACAAGGCTATGATAAGAATGCACACAATAGAAAAAGCCAAAAATATCACGAATATATATATATATATATATATATATATATATATATATATATATATATATATATATATATATATTTATTTATTTATTTATATATATATACATACATATACCTTTGTCATGATGATTGTCGGAGTTTAATTTGGCTTGTCGACCAATGTCCAGATCGTCGTCTTTGTCATATTACAATTTTTTAATGTTTCATTCAGAAAATTTCAAAATTTCTAATGTGAAATCGTTGCATCTGCAAATCATAATATACAATATTACAATGTATTTTTTTTTAGATATTTCCTGACCAAAACTACCAGGAACACGCCACCAAAAACAGGATGAAATTAAAATAAAAACAACTCATAACTTTTTATACGTTCCATATATATTATTTTGTTTTATTTTATGAAATAAAATATTCATAAATTAGCATTTCAAAAATAAATACTTTTTTCATAAAAATAAAAAACTTAGAACACTGTACTCTTTATATTAATACATATTTATTATTATTTTGTTTATTTATTTTTGTTACGACAACAAAAACAACACAAACGCAAAGTAACAAGTTTATCAAAGATAAAGGTGTATTCTACATCATGGTGTTATATATATATACTTTCTCTAATGGATAACACAGTGGGTGTACTATAACACTAAGACTGTGATCAGAATGCAAGACAAAAATATATACTTTTGTCGTGATGATTGTCGGAGTCTAACGTCTACATGTGGCCTGTCGGTCAATGCCCAGACCGTTTCCTTTGTCGCATTACAATTTTTAATGTTTCATTCAGAAAATTCCAAAATTCCAAAATTTCTAATATGACACCTTTGCATCTGCAAATCATAATATACAAAATTGTCATGTATTTTTTAAAAATATTTCTTGACCAAAACTACAATGAACACGCCACAAAAACAGAATGAATTAAAAAACAACCCGAAACCTTTATATACGTTCCATACAGGCCCGTAGTATCCGGGGGGGCCAGGGAGGGCCGGGCCCCCCCACTTTTTTGTGGACTTATAAAAATATTTTAGAAAAAATGTATGAAAACCCGTTAAAAATAAACTTGTATAACTTCATGAACGTGTAAGCTATATAATTTTAATCTTTTTTGATAGTTTTACTGAAGCTAGCATGTGATTGTCGTTTAAATAGTGTGTAAACAAAGTTCAAATCCGGACTGGAGAACATACGGTACCGTTTCCTATTCCGCGTGTTATCATTCTAGAGTGACTTCCAAAATCGTATTGGAGACTTTTAATTTTATGTTATATAATCACCATGTATCAGAGTATATTGTCCAGAAATATTGCGGAAATCAAAAAAATCAAGTTGAAACAAGAAACAATATTGTTTGTGGAAGGTTCGTGGTCCTACCAAATTTTTTCCAAAGAAATCTCTGTGTTCTCCACCAATAATTTTGGTAATCCGTTAGTACAACTTTGTGAATTTTTATAATTAAAATTAGAAATTGTATGTAAAATGTGCCGATTAAACCACCTGCTGATTGATATATGAGAATGCAGGAAATGACGTCTCAGACCTTCTGATTTTTTAAATTTTTCTGGGGGGGGGGGGGGGGCATGCCCCCAAACCCCCCTAGTAGGCTCGGGCACTTCGTGCCCTCGAGGTCGAATTACACAAAATGTGGCCCCCCCACTTTCAAAAACGTTGCTACGGGCCTGCCATATGTTATTTTGTTTTATTTTATAAAATAAAATATTCAGAAATTAGCATTTTTGAATAAAAAAAACTTGTTATCATAAAAAAAAACTTGGCACGTTCCACTCTTAATATAAATCCATATTTTGTTTATTTACGTTTGTTACAACACAACAACAATAACACAAACACAAAGTACATGTAACAAGTTTATCCAGGATAAAGGTGTATTCTACATCATGGTTATATATACTTTCGTTAATGGATAACGCAGTGGGTGTAGTATAACTTTAAGACTATGATAAGAATGCACACATGCCATATTTCGATTATTCCATCGCTTTGTAAAACAAACAACATTGATCATCATAGTTAACTTTTGTCTCAACATCTGTTATCATTACTAACAATTAAGACCAATAAACATCTTAATTTCATCTTTACAGAAGTGTCTATCAATTCACGCAGTTTTATCTGAATATCTCACCCCTCTGAACGAAATCTTCATACTCCAGGTGCCAACGTCTTCACTTCCAATTTATCATCACTTGCTCAATTGACTTACCATCACAGTTCATCCCAATGTATAGGTAAACAACATTGACCTGTCCGCTTGACCTTTTATTAGGAATATTCATATAGGAGGACCCACCCAATATATGGGTAGTGTTAATATCCAAGTTAATACATACATAGTGTACAGGTGTACTAAAAGTGCTGAGTATATCTCATGATATATACAGTATAAATACCTGTGCTCCCTATACATAGATGTACTTGGTCCATGATACATATTTAAATGAAAGGTCAAGCGGACAGGTCAAATTTGTTTACCTATAAGAAGGTAGTCGAGTGGAATAATGAATAATCATGTTTAATCATGTTTTACGCCTAAATCTAGAGTCTACCAGGCGGCGAGTAAAGGGATGGTGGAGAAAACCGGTATGCCTAAAGAAACTCTAAATTCTTTTGATGCTCTCAGTTTTTGGATGCTAGAGAAACCCGGATTTCACCTTTGATCTGAGAATAAGAAGTGGGCTAGAATAATGAAGCCATTGCGTTTTACTCCCCAGTCAAGAGTCTTTAACGAATGTCGATCCAGTCAAATCAGGAATGGTGGTGAAAACCGAAGTGTCCAGAGTTCACATTTCGTCTTTATGCAAGAATTGATTGAATTGGGATGACGAAGTAATTGGCGTTTTTACGCACCAGTCAAGATTTTTCACTTATATCGAGACTGTCAGTCCGGGGATGGTGGTAAAACTTGGAATACCCAGGTATGTAATAGTTCACTTTACTGTAACGATTTCAATTGGTTAAAGTGAAAATTCCTCCCCCCCCCCCCCAATGATTAATAGAAACCGAAGCTTTCACCATAGATAACCCGTGAACATAATGTTAAACCAATCAAACTACAAAAAGTTTATTAATCAAACACAACAATCCGTATATTTGTGAGTTGTGAAAATTGTATCAAATTCACGTGGAATTTTCCGCAATACGACGCCATTAATAAAGTCTTATCAACGGGATCTCGCAAGATCTCGAGAGATTTCAAAACAAATCATTTCAAATGAATTCGGGATTGCCCCTTGGAAATATAGAAACATAGATTAAAGTTTCGGAAGATTTGATCTTGTTCATAACCAGCATTATGCCTGTGTTTAAATTAGAATAAAGGGACTGTGATGGTATCCTAATGGTCACATGGAAACAAACCGTAAAGAATAGAGCAATGAAATACCATATACATGTAGCTTTGTTTTTGACAGAATCCTGAGACAAAACAGCTTCAATATCTAGTCGATTGTTTTGTCGGACTATGATGTATTCATTAATTTAATAAAATGAATAAAATACGAATTTCCCTCATATTAGACCCTATCTTAAAACAAATCAAAAGTATAATGAAATAATATAAGTGCTCTTTGCAAGTGTTTAAATTTCTTTTAGCTCTAACGTGGCACTGATCACGTGTAGACACGCGAGTATTTCCGGGTCTTACATTTTGTTGGGATTAAGAATACAGTAAGTAAATAAATAAGTAAGTAAATAGTTTATTAATGTGTCACATAACGCTGTATAGTAATATTTAACATTTACAAATACATTAAAATAAGTGTGAAACTCTGTCTAAATGACATAATTACCTCAATTAAAATAGATATTATTGACTTAAATACATTGGCGAGTTTAAAAAAATTGAAAGCTACAAAAACATAAAATTAAGTGTATTAGCTAAAAGAGTCTGTGCTTCATCGTCTAACATTGTCGCTTTAAAAGAATCGAAATGCTCATACTTGCTGTGCACCAAAATTAAAAAATTATATGTCTAAGTTCACTCCTCTTAATGTATCATGAAACTTGCATTGTAGAAGAAATTAAACCTAATACTAATATAAGATCAATCCTCTAGACTGAATAAAACTTCAAAATCGGTTAAGATTTCGTTTTAGTGGAGTAATTGCGTTTTAAGCTCTGGTCAAGTTTCTTTCACTTATATCGAAACGTTCATTCCATGACGTTGGAGGAAACCGGGGTACCAGAAAAAAAAACCGCATCATTTCGGCAAACTTTCTCACACTAGGGGTTTTATATGCTAGGGATTTATGTTTAAACCCTCTTACTGAAATGTACTTGTTTGGTGTTTACATACAACCAGTTATAAGCTACGGATGTGAAATCTGGGGATTTACAAACTGTTCCGATATAGAAAAACTACACATTAAATATTGCAAGCAGGTTCTTGGTGTGACTTCAAAAACTACAAGTTATATGGTATATAACGAACTTGGACATTTTCCCTTAGAAATCAAACGGTACATCACTTTGTTGAAATTTTGGTTAAAACTGGTTAATACCCAAAATTGTATATTAAAAGAGATTTATACAGACATGTTGAGGAACATCGATAAACGTAAAAACTGGACTTTTCATGTTAAATCTTTGTTAGAAAGAATTGGTATGTCATATGTTTGGAACCAACAGTATGTTTACGATCATAAGGTTTTTATTTCGGAAGTTGAAGTTCATTAAGCCATATTATTGGAATAAGCCATCTTCTTTTAAACTGGTGCAGCTTCTGAGCTGTGAAAATGTGAAACAACTGAGACATCTGGGCGCTTTTCTAACGCAAGCTTGCAAGCGCCGGGAAATCATATAAGTTTATTCGACAATATGTTCATCCACCTCTACTTTTCATTCACATATATATGCATTTACTTAATTATATTATGTATTACTTATGCTGTACTAATATCCGCCATACATGTAAATATATATAATGTAACAACCTATATGCTTACAGCTTATGGTAATAAATTGAATTGAAAAAAAATTGAAAATATACCAAGTGGGATCCGAAAATAGAGAGGCGCTGTGATCAGTACGCCGCCAGCGCTTCAGACCACTCGGCCACCAATACCTCTCAACAACCTTTTATATTGAAAGAAGTTGGTACTCTTGGTATATCACGAAGCTTGCAGAAACCTTATAAAGAAACAAAAACCACATCTCTAGTATGAATAATGCCTCAATTCCAATAAATATCAGTTAAGGTTTTTAATGTTTTGAGATAATGTATTCACCACAATTAAATTCGAACAATGATTATACCATTTATTGGCAATTTCGTTTTTGGTATTTTATTTATTTAAGAGTGAAAATAACAAGTTAATAAATTAATTTAGCGTGAAACGATTATAAATTTAAAGTTATTAAAACTTCAAAATTATTATTTAATGCTTCTAAATCGATCAATCTTTATGACTATGACTAATGAATTAGGATCGCTTTATTGATTCATATCATTCCAATAACAATAAAAGACGACGATTTTATATAACTTGTTCGTTTTATCACACGATTGCATTTTAATGCAAGTTTTGCGTGCAGCAGTAAGACGCTTTGCACATTGTTGAATATTAACACGTTTTTGAAATATAATTATTGTGTGAATGACGTAATTTTAAATTTCAATTATTAATTTTGCAGACATGTTTCTCGAGTATTGTTTTTGGTAATTATAACCCTATTACAGAGACGAGCTATTTAACAAGTTATATTACTTTCAATACTAAATCTATTAATTATTAGTACAACTGTCATATTTAAATT
Organism: Anadara kagoshimensis; assembly: GCA_021292105.1. Lineage (NCBI taxonomy): Eukaryota > Metazoa > Mollusca > Bivalvia > Arcoida > Arcidae > Anadara > Anadara kagoshimensis. Next base: position 41,480,019 of record CM037860.1, on the reverse strand, counting down.
TCTTAATCTTTCATTGAAATTCAAACAGTTTTAAACCTCAAAAACAAGCATTCCTTAAAATGGTATTATTTCCATATACCAATGCATTCTATGACAAAATTAAAAATAACAATGAGAAAGTTTAACACTGAAGTAACGAAAAGGAATCGAAGCTTGGTTGTCAACTGGTCGAGATATTGATAGCTTATGCTAAAAAGTTACCGAGAAATATATGTCAGCTGTTGAAAAACTGTCGTCGAGATTTAGGCAATGAAACACCGTTGCGCGATGTCGATTCAGCACTAATTTGTTAGTTTGGTAATATAGTTTTTCAGCAAACAACCGGTATACCAATGGGTACAAACTGTGCACCATTGCTTGCTGATTTGTTTCTTTATTCTTATGGAGCAGAATTTATGCAGAACCTTGTTTAATCTGGAGAGAAAACTGTCGCCAAATCATTCAACTCAACATACAGATATATAGATGACGTTCTGTCTCTTAACAATCCTAAATTTGGAGACTATGTAAATGTCATCTATCCTAGTGAGCTTGAAATAAAAGACACGACCGATTCCTCAAGTTCTGCTTCATATTTAAACGTATACCTGAATTATGACGCACACGAAAGGCTACAATTGAAACTTTATGACAAACGTGATGACTTTAATTTTTCTATTGTCAACTTTCCTTTTTTATGCAGCAATATACCTGCTTCTCCTGCTTATGGTGTATTTGTTTCCCAATTAATACGCTATGGTAGAGCTTGTTCCCACTACGGGGACTTTGTACAACGAAGTAGGCTGCTTGCAAATAAATTGTTAACTCAGGGATATTGCAGGCCTAGGCTTATCAAGGCTCTAAAAAAAGTTTTATGGCCGTCATCACAGTATTGTTGATAAGTTTGATGTCTCTGTGTCCAGGATTGCCCTAGATATATTTGACGTCTCATAGTTCCATGTTCCTTTCACACAATTTTGATTACACACGTGGCGGGTGTAGCTAGCTAAACAGGAGGTGTTTAACCTGCCGGAGCACCCGGCCTCACTTCCCTGGTGGAAGTTCACGTGTCTAACCTAACTTGTCAGTTCCAAAGTTTTTACTTTGCTTCTGGATTATGATTCGGACATGGATTAGTATGTTTGTTTTTGATTAGTTCAGTGTTAAAATTGCAACAGGCCTTTCCTTAATTTGTTATATTGTTTGACGTATTATAACACTTAAATGGAAATTGTCAATATCTACAAAAAAATTCAACAATCGAAAATTACTTATTGTATTGATATCAACGTTATTGTTGATATTATTATTGATTATTATACCAGTATCAAAAACGATAAAATATTTCTTAAATTATTTTATTTATTTGTTGAAAATCTCGTTACATTAAAATCAGAAACCGAAATTCTTCAAAATGAACATTATCCTAACAAATGTCACTGTGAAATGAAGGAAAATATAGTCTCCTCTAGTTTCTACATTTGCATGCTTTACAGTAAAGCAAACTTTCATTATCTCACAAAATTGTTTTTGCATGAAATCAACATCTGTCAAATACCGGAAATTAGTTGGGTAATGTACTCATTGCGACATCGACTTTCAGCACGTGCGGATGCGTCACTTCCGGCGAAAAGTCATTTGCTATCTGTTGATATAACCAAAGTCTAAATATGGAATGAATTGATTTTTGTTTTCTTAACATCGATTGAAAATAATGGATTATGTTTGGAATGATAAATTACAAGGACCTTTTGAATATAACACGTCAACAGTTGAATAAAAACAATGTATTAAAACATCTCACTTTGAGCACACCAATTCCTCTGTGAAGGTTTTCGAGAATTATACATATAATACAGAAATGTCGAAAATGTAACACTGAGCTGACGCGAAGGAGTGAAGCTTTTCCAGACGTATGGTCTGATATGGATATCTATCGGTCGAAAAACCTACAAGAGATAGATTACACACGAGGCGGGTGTAGCTAGCTAAACAGGAGGTACGTATCCTTCCGGAGCACCTGGGCCTTACTTCCCTGGTGGAAGTTCACGTGTCTAACCTAACTTGTCAGTTCCAAAGTTTTATACTTTGCTTCTGGATTGTGATTAGGACATGGATTAGTATGTTTGTTTTTGATTCATCTGCCAAAATGCTGGAAACGAGGATCCGAGATTAATGGACTTCCCATTCGGCATATGAATTCTTAGTTTTTTAAATTGTAATGCCACCTATCTGTAAAAATAAATTGGTATACAGTAAATTTTAAAATGTTGCCAGGAAGTACAAATAACCATACTGTGCTTATCACAATCGTATCGCGTTCTTTCCTCAAAACCCAGAAATAACATATGCAGTATTGTTCTTGAAATGTTTTTGTTATTCTGTCCTAAACTCCTGGCTTTTTCATCCAATTGTATTATCGCCTTGTATTCAGGCTATTGCCAAGCACATTTTATCAGGTTCTAATCCAGAAATATTGGACATCGCCGGATTTTTAAAAAAAATGAATTTTATTTATTTATTTATTTATTTATTTATTTATTTATTTATTTTTTTATTTATTTATTTATTTTATTTATTTGGTTTTTTTTCTTATCTGAATGTTCCAAAATTCAATACAAAACATCAACATCAAACACAATCATATCGGTTCATATCAAAATCACAGTCCAAACAGTGAAAAAATGCAAAATTTGATTAAACACGTACACGTAAAAAGGAAGGGTACGCACCTCCTCTCTATCTAACTACACCAGCCTCGTTTGAAAACTAAGGAACATAAAACTATGGGACGTAAGGATAATTTTAGATTAAGAGGCGTCATACTTGCCAATAATATTTTCAGATTAACAGGGGCCCAGTATTATATAGGAATCAACCTGTCTGTCTGTCCGTCCGTCTGATTGTCCGTCCCAATATCGTATTCGCTCATTATCTTCCATGTCTTTGGATGGATTTTGATCAAACTTGGCACAAATGTAAATCAACATGAGACTATGTGTTGCATACCAAATTTATGTGCATAAGTCACAGGTAAATGTCAGGAGGTAAATGTTGGGGATGGGGGTATTTGGCTCTCAAGAGACACTTCTAGTTTATTTAGACATCACAAGCACCTATTTTAATAAAACCAGGTACCTGAAACGTCTAACATCGTTGGCATAAATTTCATAAAACTGCAAATTTCCATATTCAGTAATTTTAGATCCATTTCTAGATGTAAACTGAACGAACACTAAAACATCTTTTTTATCGTCGGTCAATACTTTCTAGTTCATGGCAAATAAATAAAATTGACATACGGCTTACTAAATTAAGACTCTGCAATTTTAAGATTTAATATATATTTAATACATTTAGAGGCAATAAAAACCCGGCAGAAATCAATAGCGTTACGATAATTTGATGGTTGAAATTCAAGAAGACACGTAAATCAACGTAACATGCTTATTAGTGGATCGATCCACGACCTCATTATAGCCTCGTTATCGATCTACCAGGGTGAATTATAACATCTGATCAGTATATCTTTTTTCGGTAAACATGGTTTATTTTTATACAAAACAGCGCAATAAGATTCTTATCACGTATACATTTTTATGCTTATCTGGGACATGGGGGGGGGCACCGAACAATGTTAAAAAATTTGTCATCTTTTTATATACGTTTGTCTCTATTTATACCATGTCCGAATCACAATCCAAAGTAAAAACTTTGGAACTGACAAGTCGGGTTTAGACACGTGAACTTTCACCAGGGAAGTGAGGCCGGGTGCTCCGAAAGAATAAGCACCTCCTGTTTAGCTAGCTACACCCGCCACGTGTGTAATCAAAGTTGTGTGAAAGGAACATGGAACTATGTGACATCAAATATATCCAGGACAATCCTAAACACAGAGACATCAAACTTATCAATAATACAGCCAAGCGGCGCTCTTCTTGTTTATAGAGGCAACAACATATATTAAGCCCTGCAAAATCCAGAATGCAAAATACATCACCAACAGTTGATGTTCAAGAACACATTATATTTATTATTTTTAATAATGCACCATTGATTAAGGCTTCTGCTATAACTTTAATGTCCAGGAACAGTGTTTTCCGAATCCATATCATTTTTGGTGAAGAAATATCAATTTCATTAAAAGTCTCCCGGTGCGTTCTTTGCGATTGTATTATTGAAAATCCAATTTACGAAATTATGATCAGTTTTATCTTCAGTTATAAAACAAACCGTGGCAAGTATCAAACTTTGTGTGTCTAGAGCTGAAGGCGTTTAGTATACGCTAAAGCAATTTTAAAATATTGTTGTTGCATATTTTTAACGTCGTATCAGCAATTGTATACTCGCCACGTGTGTAATCAAAATTGAGAGTGGAAGTAACATGATATTTCATGAGACAAAGAAACATCATACTTATCAACAATGACGGTCATAAAACCTTTTCGGGGCTCTGATAAACCTAAGCTTGCAGTATCCTCGGGTCAACAATTTATTTGTATATGGCTCGCTTTGTTGTATAAAGTTCCCGTAGTGGGAACAAGCTCTATCATAGCGTATTAAATGAGAAACAAATGTACCAAAAGCCTTTCTTGTGGGGTCATAATATAAGTCTAAACATGAAGCAGAATTTTAAGAATCAGTCGTATCTTTTATTTCAAGCTGATCAGGATAGATGGCATTCACATAATCTCCAATTTTAGGATTGTTAAGAGATAGAACGTCATCTATATTTCTGTATGTGAAGTTGAATGATTTGGCGACAGTCTTCTCTCCAGATTTAACAAGGTTCTACATAAATTCTGCTTCATACGAATAAAAAAACAAATTAGCAAGCAATGGTGCACAGTTTGTTCCCATCGGTGTACTGATTGTTTGCTGGAAAATTATAATACCAAACACAACGAATGTGTTTCCTGTCAAGAACTCTAACGCCAAACATCAACCTGTGGCAGACTTACATCTTTCACCAACAGTCTTCTTGAATAATTGTTCTCTTAAATACTGTTGAATACAGTGATGCAGAGTTTGTTCCCATCAGTGTACCGATTGTTTGTTGGAAAATTATAATACCAAACACAACGAATATGTTTCCTGTCAAGAACTCTAACGCCAAACATCAACCTGTGGCAGACTTTCATCTTTCACCAACAGTCTACCTGAATAATTGTTCTCTTAAATACTGTTGAATACAGTGGTGCACAGTTTGTTCCCATCGGTGTACCGATTGTTTGTTGGAAAATAATAATACCAAATACAACGAATATGTTGCCTGTCAAGAACTCCAACGCCAAACATGAAATTGTCGCAGACTTACATCTTTCACTCGCAGTCTACCTAAATCATTGTTCTCTTAAATACTGTTGAATCAATCATTTTCTAATTTTCCCCTTTCGGCCACAGAGGAGTTTTCCAGATAGACATAAATTTTACTTTTATATTGCAAAAAACGTTTGTCTGTTCTAGAAAATATTTCACATTTTTCTTGAAACATGCATTGTCTTATGTCGCATCCGTAGACAAAACAAAAATTATCTCATGTAACATTTTGATCATTAGAAAATATTTCACTGTCATTTTAAACACGTATTCTCCCATGTCGCATTCGTGGGCGAAACAAAAAGTTTCCAGTTGACATTTTAATCATTGAATACTTCACTTATCTTTCATACACGATTTTATTTTTGTTTTTAATAATATTTGAATGGTATTGGATACATATCTAGCTTGACTTATTTGTGCTGTCCGTTTTTTAAATACTCGTTGTCTCTTACTGCATTCGTGGGCGAAACAAAAAATGTCCCCAATTGATATTCTACTCATTGCATCCGTTATTTCCTTTTTGTTTTGAATAATATTGCAATGGTATCGGATGCGGATCTAAATTTGCACAAGATGCACATGATATTTTTATGTAGGATAAAAGCTATTTGTTTACAGAAGATTTCCATCGGGAGTGTTTAATGTCATATCGAAATCTAATCGTAAATTCATAACTTTTACTTTGGTTCCTGGTGATGAGATTTAATTATATTATAGTAAATTCAGTCCGGAAACCTGACCTCGTCGATTTTAATACTTTTATTTATTGATTGATTTATTTATTTATTGAGAAACCTAGCTTCGGTTCCAGTCATTCTGTAACTAAGATTGACTTTAACTTAAATTTTGCAAGTTTGATTTGAAAAAAAAATTTTTTTTTGTTAATTTCAGGTATCCGGGAATTTACTGAGTGTCATTTTGAGTACCGGTAATACTTCTAGCTAATAACATTTGCATTTAGTTTTGTTTCAAATGTTTATTCTTGGTTTCAAAAATTATTGTCAAAAATTGCTAAATTTAAGATCAGGAAAATTTTAGTTTAGAAATGATTCTTAAACAGGAACCTGGTGTTATCGTCATGATGCATGGTTTTGTTACTAGGCAACGGTAAATTGCGACACATGTTTGAAATTTTGCATGCCTATCAATTTACTTGAGTAGAATGACCAAATATATGCATTTTCATGAAATTTCTTGCTCGCATCACGATTGGAGCGATATTTGCATAAAAATTATTTTATCTGTTCCATGAATGCCAAGTTATAACTAAAATGGGATGCCATTTCAAAAATGACCCCAAAACGAAGCCGAACTGGGATATCCATGTTAACTTAACTATGCGCATGATTTAAATACGAGTAAGCAATTACACATTTACTCCAATCGGAAATTGTTCGGGTGAAGTTTAGCACAGATTCGTTTTCGAAAGATTTTTTACCGGAATGAATGCGAAATTCCAGAATAGTTAGACACTTTTCGTAATCTAAGCAAAAATCCGGGATGTTTAGACCAAATCCAGATTTTTACGACCAAATCCGAAATAATCAGACAAAATCCGGAATAACTTTTATAATTAGAATATTTAAGTGGTAAATTTTACGGAGTCTAAAAATTCCGGTAAGTGTCTAATTTTCGGTAAGTGACTGATTATCCCGGTAAATGACTGGTTATTATGGTAAAAGTCTAATTATTCCGTTGAATGTCCAATTATTACAGTAAAACATTTCAAAAAAGTAATTAAAATTCCGTAATACTTAAACATTTGCCGGAATGATCAAACTTTAACCGTAACAATTAGTCTTTTAACGAAATAATCTAACACCGGAAGTTTTAGGTTCCGGAAAATTTACCGTGAAAAATACTCTAATTATTCCGGATTTTGCCTGATTATTCCGGATTTATCTGGTTTATTCCGGATTACGGATAGTGATTCCAGAATTTCGCAATTATTCCGGTTAAACTCCCTTCTAGTTTTATATCAGAATTTGGAAGTGATTTGCATCTTTCGAAGAAGTTTGCGACAGTGATGATCCTGATTATTCACACATGACAAAACAATCTATATATTACGGCGGCGTGGAAGGGCCAAATGAAAAAAAAATCTAATTCGTCCGAACGATTTACTAATTCGTACGAACGATTTAACTAATTCGTAATCCGTCCGAACGATTTAACTAATTCGTCCGAACGAATTGCTAATCCGTCCGAACGATTTAACGAATTCGTCCGAACGATTTTACTAATTCGTACGAACGAATTACATGTACTAATCCGTCCGAACGATTTAACTAATTCGTCCGAACGATGTAACTAATTCGTTCGGACGAATTACCCAATTTGATAAGTTTTTCAGTTTATTATAACGTTTCAAATACTTTACTGTTATCTGTCTTCCTGTCAAGAATAGTTCACCTACACTAATACGCCACCAGCTACAAGTGAAAGTACAGTATTGTCTCGATATGGGACCTGGGCTTTTAAAGGCCTCGTCCTTAAGACCTGTGTCTTTCATTTTTAAATGACGGGTTCTTGGTAGTTCTTGCTCCGTAAGTGGAAGGTCGTGGGTTAGAACCCCAACCCACCACCGAGTCTGACCCAAGACTTTTAGGTTTGTAGTAATTGTTCTGTCAGCAAGCACTCGGCATTACGAAATGATAGTTACGATTCTTTCGAATGGGAACTTAAAATAAACAGTCCCGTGTCACTTTGGCGTGGCACGATAAAGAACCCTGCTGAATAATGTCATCAGCACAACACACAGGCAAAATTTTCTGCACCTTTGCCTATATCTGGCGATGATTCTATATAAGTGAAATATGTTTGACTGGGACGTTAAAAGCAGTACTCAACTCAACTGTTTGCAAAACCACAGTCATTTCTTAACAGTGGGGCCCGTCCCGGGATCGGAAAATAAATGAATAAAAAAACCAAGAATTACTTAACGCAACATGTTATTCATTATACTGTGCATGTTCACAGAACGGTGAAATTAAACAATAAGTCGCTGAGGACAATCGGTATCTGTAAAAACTTAAAAGTTCGGCCAGATGAACAATGTAACTGGGTAAGTTAAAATCGACTGCTCTCTCTCTCTCTCTCTCTCTCTCTCTCTCTCTCTCTCTCTCCTTGGAAATCTGAACGAATTACTAATTCGTCCGAACGAATTACATGTACTAATCCGTCCGAACGATTTAACTAATTCGTCCGAACGATTTAACTAATTCGTACGAACGAATTACTAATTCGTACGAACGATTTAACTAATTCGTTCGTACGAATTAGATTTTTTTTTCATTTGGCCCTTCCACGCCGCCGTAATATGTATGTTTTTAAGTTATAAAATGGCATTGGCCTCTTCATTATTATTTTGTATTTTTACCTAAAACAGACAACGCAATTGATTTTCGCTTATTTTAAAATCAAATATCATATTTACCATATCAAATTTTAGCAATCTAATTTTCTTTGTGTTATGATATATCTTAACTGTCAGAGAAAGCTGACAATAAATATGTAACAACGTGATATAAAGAAGACTAACACAACCGCAAAGTGTGAGTTGATTAGCCAAGGTTTAATAGAATAATATTCATTGGTCGATAAAACCATTCCTATTTAATAGAATCATATTGATTGGTCGATAAAAACTTTTACAATTAAATAATAGAATCATATTGATTGGTCGATAAAATACATTCACAAATTGTGACGTATATCTGTGAAGTGTCATATTGAAACATTATCACATCAGAACTAAAATTAATCACATTCATATAAATGGCGTTTCTGTCGCAAAAACGAACATTTTCAATTATAGCTTCACAATATTTTGAGGATGTAATTTCGTATTCCGTTGAAGGCGTCCGTGTTTCTTTCAAAATGTCGTATGATTTATTTACAATGTCCAATTTCAGATCCATCGAGATTTGAAAGCCGCCGCCATCTTAACCAATACATGGTCGTCTGGTAATTAAATTGCCGCGGCCATTTTCTTATCCATTTTTCTATTAATCCTATCATTACTGGGAACGTTTGACGGTTTGCAGGCCTAGATCAGGGGGTTAATTTGTTCTACTGTACAATACAGGCCTGCCGAAAGCTTAACACTAAGATAACTTATTACTGAGTAATCGGCAGCTAATCTCGGCCCCTCAATAGCTGTATCTCGACATCTTTTCAGCTATCTCTCGAAAGCTTTTCTATCACCAGCTATCCATATCTAAGCCACCTGACAGCCGAGATTCGACTTCATTTTCGTTTTCTCAGTATTTAACTTTCGACAGGTCTGTAATGTAGTTCTCTTGTTCAGCAAATCAAACCACACATTTGCAAACCAGTCTTTATTAGGCTTTATTGGTAAGCAAAATGATAGATTTGGGAATAGAGTCATCGAGGTAATAGCATCTATGGGTATTATCAAATAATTATGAATTCAGCTTCACTTCATCAATGTCGGCATTCATACTGATACCAAGTAGATTTGTCTGTTATATTTAATATGTATTATACATTTCGACTGCTTTATATAAATATACTTATATTAGTTTTCTTATAATTTTCAATTAAATGTGTCTTAATATACATGTAAAACGTGTCGTCTGTTGGGCCATGTTAGATAGACAATGGATGTTATCAAAAAGTTGTCATTGCATAATTTACAAAGTTCAAAAGGTTCCTTAAAACACTGGTATAACAAAACAGCTAAACGAACGAACAAACAAGACAAAAGACAAAAGCAACCTATAAACGTATCATAAATACTATAAAATATATTCACGAGGGGATTAAATTAGCTATTGTCGTAGGTTGAAAAATACCACGAAATTTAATGTCGACAGATTTTTATTTACTTGCAATGACCATCAAAACACTGAATATTTTTTAATTGAATGTCTAAATATACATGTAAAATGGATGTATGTGGAGTTATGTTAGATATTCAATGAATGTTATCAACAACTTGCTAATAATTCATGGATGATTTGTATGACAATGATCTGAACTGAACAAATTATAACAAAAACCAAACCAACATGCAAATGGAAATTCACAAATGTTTATGAGGATTTCATTTCGCTATACCCATTTGTTAGTAAATACCCCGAGATTTAATTCTTACTTACATCTGCCACCAAAACAAATCTCACATTCAAAATATTTGTCATCTTCCTCTTACATAATAAAAATACAAATAAAGTCCAGTGGCGGATTTAGGGGAGGGGTTGCGGGGGTTGCAACCCCCCCCTTTGAAAAATTTAAAGAGAGAGAAAGAGTGAGATATTGACTGATTAAAATTATTTTCTTGGCCCCCATCGGCCCTAGACCCATCGTCTCTGGAAGCTCGCGCCTTTGGCGCTCGCATCTAGCATTGATATAATTCTCATCCCCCTTTAAAAAAATCCTGTATAGTTCTCAACCCCCCCTTTCAAAAAATCCTGGATAGTTCTCAACCCCCCTTTCAAAAATTCCTGGATCCGCCCCTGAAGTCCATGTCCAAACCACATAAGCAAAGTAAACATTTTCAATAATAGCAAATTAGGTCAAACGCATGAACTTCCATCAGGGAAGTGAGGAAGGGTGAGCACCTCCTGTTTAGCTAGCTACACCAGCTACGAGTAAAATCAAAATTGAGAATGAAAGGAACATGAAAAAACGTCAAATGTGCCCAGAATAATTTTGGTCATTTTTGGATAGAGATATTTTGACGGAAAACTTTGCGAGGGTCCTAATAAGCCTGGGCAATATCCCCGAGTCAACTGTTTCTTTCTAAGCAGCTTGTTTCGTTCTACAGTCAAACCTGTATATAAATTCCAACCCGATGCAACCATTAAAAGTGGTCTTAATGACAGGTGACCTTTATGTACAGCTTCAATAATATCAATAAAGAACAAGTGGGAACCAGTTTTACTGGTCTTTATAAGCATGTGGCCCTTATATAGAGTGGTAGGACTGTATATAGTATAACATACCCAATATAATGTTATGTCGAAGGAATTATTTTAAGATAAGTAGTGATAAAGTAGAATGTCATTATGTTTGTGTTTGAGGTCATAGTTTTATACACCAATGGCCACTTTTTTACATGTTAGTGTCGCTTTAAATTACCGATTAATTCCTCTACAGTACTCGATGTACCATTGTTTAGGTCATCGATATGTACGAATTGTTAAGTCATATGGCCGTCTTTACAAAGTACATGCACAGTACAGGCTTGTCGAAAGTTTAACGCCATGATAACGATTTAGTGCCGTATTGACAGCTCATTTCGGCAGCTTTTTACTTTTATCTCGACAGCTGCTATCTACTGTATAATGCTTATATTTCGCTGTAGTTTTATTTTCGCTATATTCGCGGCAATGTATTCCCGCGAAAATAAAACAGTCGCGAAAATACGAGCCCATTAATCTTCCTAACGAAGTTTTCCTTTAATCAGATAAGATCGCGAAAATATGACACCGTGAATATGCTAGCCATCGTCAAACCGCGAAAATTCGACATCGTGAAAATATAGCAATATACAGTATCTCTCAAACCGATTTTTTGGCCACCAGATATCTATATCTCGACTACTAAAATCTGAGCTACGACTATTTTTTGTTGGTCCAGTGTTCGACTTTCGACAGGCCTGTACTATAGCTAAAGAATTGGGTTTATAAACATTGAAGTTCGTAAAAACTGAACTAAGACACACTGGTTGAAATATTAAATGTACTAGAAAAAAGACAGTTATCAGGTTTTATTAGTTGTACAATGGGTTCTCATTTTGCGTTTAAGTTCAATAATACGCTTCATGTGAAAACACAGAAAATGTTTTAGCTCTTAGGTAGGTTTGCGCTGTCAAAAATTTTGATAAAAATCTTTTGTCAAAGTTGCTTTGCATGGGGATTAAACTATCAAAAACGTGGATCAAATCTGAAGAAGTTTGAGTTAATAGAACTAAATAATAGAACTTTAGGATTTAATTTATCGAAATGTGTCATTCCTTGAAGTATCGACATAGATCTCCTAAAACCTTTGGTCAATTTTTATCCAAGTTTTTAAATAGTCTAAACAACCTTCAAAGTGACTTTGATCAAAGTTTTGATGGTGTAAACCTATTGAAGTAAGGTTGATCTACACTATTAACAATGTGGATCAAAATCTTTGATCAAAGTGAACATGTTTACACTATCCACTACGGCAAAGCTTACAAAGAACATTAAAATCAATATAGCAGCAATAATCACAAGCATACTTGTTTATCTCCAAATCTCAATCACAAAAGCAAAGCAAAAACTGAAAACTGGTGAAAACGCGCGAACTTCCACTAAGGAAGTGAGACCGGATGTTCTGGAGGGGTAAACTCCTTTCAAACAACTCTTGTCAAAATATTTTATCAAAGTATTTGAAAGTCTAAACAACCTTCAAAGTTACTTTGATCGATATTTTGATCCAAGTTTTTGTTATTTAAACCTAAAAACCTCGGACTTTCTTATTGAGCTGCTTCTTGAACAAATTTTAAAAAAAACAGAGTTATGTAATTACTGGTCTGTGTATTTCTACAGCCCACGTGTGTATATTTGACTTCTGTATGTAACTGTCTGCTTGGATGAATTATTTACCATTAGTGTACCAAAATTGTAATGTTACGTGTCTGGTAATTGTTTTTCACACTCACACACTATCTGAACTTTTAATGAAGATTCATTGGTATGGGGTAACAGTTTAGATAATACACCTCGAGTCATCAAATTAATGTCAAACAATATACCTAATTAAATGAGAAAAATATCTTATAGTTATCAAAGTTGTTTTTACTCTATTACTTGTTGTTTATAAACAAATGCAGAGAGAGAGAGAGAGAGAGAGGGGGGTTCCAGCTGAGAAAGAGAGACAGACAGACAGACAGACAGACAAATGTTCCAGTCGTTGATCTGGGGGGCAATGTTTTAGCTCAGTCTTAGTGGGGACGCCACCAATGATGTGGAGACAACAGTTAAACTACGGTAGGTTATTTGAAATGCTTGAAACGCTATATTCAGTGGAGGAGAATTAGATTATGCGGGGACATTTCCCAACAAAAATAAACTGTCTACATACAGTAGGTAAATGGACTGTGTATGTTTTTTCTTTCACATTGCCCGTTAAGCCACACATAGAGATAGAGAGAGAAGAGAGTGAGAGAGAGATGTTAATATTAAATTATACTGAAATTTTGTTGTTTGCGATCTTTTTGGTACAAATTTCAAGAAGAATGGCGTTTTACGTCTCAGTCAATGTTATTTCTGATTAGTTTTGTTGACGGAGAGTAAATATTAGGAGCACTGGCGAATGACGGACAAATTTTCTCAAAATATTAGGAACCGAAAGCCGCATTGATCCGTAAGCTGGCATTTTATACCACTCGTTCACCGAGAACCCAAGGCATTATAAATTGGAGTGAAGTAGTGATTTTAAGGAGACGTTCAGTTCTGGAATATTTGGGAAGCCGAATTGTCCGGGGGAAAAGCACTAATCTTCTGCAAGTAAACTGACAAAGTTTCTGTCAGCGTGGTGTTCAAAATCTAGGCGGTGAATCAGAGGTTGTTTATTATCTATAGCGATTAATGGTATTTTTAAATATAGCAGATATTGTGTGCCTAATAAATTAAAACGTTGTTCTGGTGCAGAAACTTAGAGCAAAAGTAGTCTTGTCTTTGAATGAGTTTGTCCGACCATGTTTCTAACGGTATAACCTGATAAGTAAAAACGATATTTCTCTGGAGAGCCAAGGTTAAAAACCTTAGTCTCTTTTTACGTAATAGATACTGACTTGGATGATTAAGTCAGGGGTGATTCGGTACATTCTCTAATAGTCGCTTTGGGTATTGATTGCAGACATACGGAATCTTTAATGACCCCTTTATTAATTGGGTGGAAAACTTCTCATTTATTCTCTATGGCAAGGTAATATATATTTCTAATTAATGACAGGTCATATAGATACGTTAGATACATACTAGTGTGCATAAAGGCTATTTTGAACATGGGTATATTGCGATTAAATATTTAATTCTATTTTTTTGTTAAAATATTAATTATATTTCAGCACAGAAAAGAGAGACCTAAGTGGAAAAAATATGTTTTGTTTTAAATCGGTCTATGTGAGTGTGTACATACCATAAATGTTGCCATTATTTCAAGAATATCAAAATGGTTAAGTATAAATACTCCCATTAGGTGCCTCGTTATCTTTTGGTTATATGTAGGTCGACCAGGTGTGAATTTTTTTTACTCAATCACGCAGATGAAAGGTAAATTTTTACCCAACATTCATTTGTAATTTGAGGCTCAAATGGTTAGCTGGAATACATATTTTCTGTCAAAAATGTGATTTTTTCCTATATACAGACGTTAACCAAAACATGCAGCATTGACAAAAATATTCTTTTTAGTTAGGTCTCTGAATAATGAATAAATATGCGCTGTTAATTTTGGCAAGCACTTCTTTATTAAAACGTAATTTACAATATTCCATGTTCAAAATTGCCTTTATGCACAGTAGTGTATGATACGGCATTTTGATGACCAGTAAACCAATTACGTGTACATGTTACAGCAATAAAAATGAAATGAGACATTTTTAAATAATTGAAAACAGCAAGTAAAGTAGAAAAAGGACAATGCTCTCAGAAAACAAAAACCTTTTGCTGTATAAGTGATCTAGAAATAGTAGGACTGACAAGAGTGGTGTAGTGTTGCTTTAATCGAAGTAAATTCCTGTTTAAATCCTTCTGGTCCGCTGGCTTTGCGATCGTTCATGTTTTCAGTTTCAACACATCTATCTCTTCAGTAGGGTCGTGGTAAACTCTTGCTTGAAACCCTTATATGATCCACTGACTTTAAGAGTGTTATGTTTCCAGCAGTTTCAACAATCTTGCGTCTTGCCTCTCTGTATAGTAATTAACCACAAAACAACACGAAAACAAAACAAATGTATGGTCAAAGTTGCAAGATAATAAGATAGAAGTCGGTTCAACCAAAGTTGTCATTTTTTCGTGTCTTAAACAACTTTCAAAACTACTTTGATCAAATTTTTAATAGCTTAAAGCTACCCATACATAGATACATTTTAATTGTTGGCACTTGGATATGAATAAAAATACTTCTATTTTTAAAAGAAAGAAGAAAATGGCTAATGAAAATAATTAAATTCAGTCTTCAAAAGCAGAACAGCAGGGATTCATGTTTTCTTTTTAATCTATGCATTATCCCTCTTAATTATTTCATCGTTGTAACAGCGTGGTCTTTAATTAAACAGAGCTAAATTAGTCATTTTAATAACACATAATGTGTCTGCTAAATCCTGGTAACTGGTTATAGTCATTTTTCTAAGTTTCTGGGTACAATAAATATCATTAATTAAAAATCCGTGCGTGTCTAAAAAGGGTTTTACCGTGTATAGGTCTGTTGAAAATTTAACACTGGGCTAACAAATTAGTGTCGAATTGACAGTTTGTTATCTATATCATGACATTTCGGTAGCTGCTATCTTTTTCTTGGCAGCATTTGGGTAATTAGCTATCCATTTTCGAGTACTCTGCAACCAAATTTTCCATTTCTTTAATTTAGTGTTAAACTTTCGACAGGTCGGTACTGTATATTCGCCTGTATTTCATTTCAGGATGTCGTGCTGATGCATACATGTATGTACAGATTTGTTGGAAGTTTAACACTTAGCAAATAAAAAAGAATCGAACCTCGACTGTCGAGTGGCCGAGATGTTGATATCTAGTGGCCAAAAAAACTGTCGAGAGAAAGATAGCAGCTGTCTATAAAAGCTGTCAAGATATCGATAACAAGGGATCGAGATGAGATGAGCTGTTATTTCGGCACTAACTTGTAAGCTTAGTGTTACATTTTCGACAGGTCTGTATTGTATTCTTAAGAAACAAAATTGTAAATTAAGTCGGTATACCTACATAATTAAATTGATTTTTGTGGCTTAACTTAGGCGATGCATTTAAGACTTTATTTAAGTAACTCGCAGTTGGTTTTTAAATTCTTTAGCAGTGTATCTTAATGAGCGGTATTTGTGATAAATTTGCATAATCAATATAAAGACTGTTAGTATAATATTTATACAATTTTAATAAGAAAAAGGTCTGAGTACGGTGTATTGATGCTGTGAAATAATACACATGACAAAAACGGTACATGTATTTACATAATTTTCACAGCTGGAGGCAGGATTATTAAAATTTGATCATTTATTTTATTTTTCCATTAATTATTAACAATCTTTTTGTCTGCACTGTTGTTTTTTTATTTCTATTTTTAAAACCGAAAGTTGAATACATTTTAAAATTATTTTTGAGCAAAATTTGGAGAATAAATATCCCAAGAAAATTTATTTATCCGTGTTCGATTAGCGATTTTTCTGTTATGACAAAAACTGACAAAAAACGTCAACAATATGAGACAAACAATTTTACATGAGTACAAACTGTATTTCGTAAAAATCATCAAATCAGGATGTTTTGGACAAATCAATTTTATAAATGATATACAGAGAAGAAGACTTATTATTGGGACTTGTTGGTAGAATGATTTAAATCGCGCTCTTACGGATCACAACGTCATGTAACAACACCTAATGAAGTCCAACGCCTAATGAAGTCCAAGAACTAATGAAGTCCAATGATTGTGAGGCTCCAGCCAAGACGTCTTTCTGGTAAAAAATATTCTCATAATTGACTACTTGTCTGTATGAGCCTCAATCTTTGGACTTCATTTGGCGTCGAAATTGTCAACGTCTTCATTGGGCGTTGGACTTTATAAAGAGTTACAGCGCCCTCACCAGAAAGATCCTAGTGTGGGAAAGTTTGTAATTTGCTTGCTGAAGGCAAATGGTTTTCTGCGGGCACTCTAGTTTCCTCCAGGATCCCTGACCTGACTGCCTCTATATAAGTTGAATCTTGGCTGGGGAGTCAAACACCACTACTCCACTCCATTGCAAAAATTAGTGCCTCGATATATGTTTGTGAAAGAATCTTGGCTCGGGAGTAAAACGCCCCGCATTACTCCGCCCCGTTCCACCATCCCAGAACTGACCGCCTCGATAAAAGTGAAAGAATCTTGGTTGGGGCATAAAACACAATAAATCCACTCTACTAATTTCATTATTGTAACTGAACCCCAATGTATAATACGTTGAAAGAAAGACAACTTGCTAGTATGAAATATATTTTTCACTTTTTTTACAAAAATTCTCTCTCTCTCTCTCTCTCTCTCTCTCTCACACACACACACACACACACACACACACACACACACACACTCATTGATTGTACAAACAAATAAATAAATTTACAATATAACATAAAATAAAAACAAATAATATTATAAATAAAACTATTATATAATAAACATCAGTTGTGCATGGTAAGCAAAATCGTACCTTGGAAGCTAATGTCAGAGAAGGAAAATGTTCTTTTTTGTAGAAATACCTCCATGCAATGGTAAAATACAGATCTGTCGAAAGTTTAACACTGAGATACCGAAAACGGCTCCGTAGTGATCGAGATATGATGAAAAGCTACCGAGGTATAGACAGAATCTGCCGAATTATAGATAACAAGGGGGCCGAGATAAGTAGCCGATTAGGTACTAAATTCACTACTGTATTTCCACAAATTCAGTGCACATGGAAAATGCAAGAATAAAGTCACAAAAAAATTGTCAAAACTTAATACAAAATATACTGACCTAATAGGAAAAATATTTTTCATTCATGAAAAAGTGAACTTAATTCTGTACGTTTTTTAACAAAACTTTTAACAAAACAACAAATATGACTATGTCAAAATTATCCCTTCTGTACCTTCTTACTTGGAACAACTAAAACGTTATTGGAATATTCATGATGATCAACACCTGGAAAAAACCCGAACAACAATGACCTACCTTACCCTAAATGCCCTGATGTAACTTTGAATGAGGCCCAATTGGTGTATAAACTTGATCAAATTTCCAAAATTTTCCCAAAAGTTCTCTACGTACAGGAGAACTGAACAATAATGTTTTTAATTAAAATATAATTTGGTTAGGTCAGTGCATTTTAAATGCATTTTATTGACAGTTTAATGGAAACATTTTCAATTAAAAGAAATAAATAATAAAAACCATGTGCACTCAATTTATGGAAATACAGTAGCTTAGTGTCAAACGTTTGACAGCACGCACTGTATGTGATATCATGTAAGAAATGTAATTTCATTTTTTCATGTATTGTCACAAAATTTATATATTTTACATGATATCACGAAAGAAATGTGTATGTAATTTAATTTTTGCTTGTTCTGCAGAGTTCATAAGTTTCACATTTTTTATATAAAAAAATATCATGGATTAGCACAAGAAATACAGAAATGGCAAGATGGGTGGATTTAAAATCCTGTAAATAAACAGAGTGGGGTTTTATAACAACCCAAGTGCGCCATTTCTGATAGAATGACCAATAGAGTAATTTGGTCAAAATAGCGATTGATCACGTGCATCACTTTTAATTAAATACTTTTACTTTTAGTATTTCTGTATGGAATTATGATCTGTATCGTCGATGTCCTAAAATCCTGCAGAAACACACACCGAATGCCAGTCCAAATGTCTGAAATACACAAAAAATGATATAGGTTATTGTATTTTGCTTATAATACATACCAGTCCATGTTAAAATCACAATCCCAGAGCAAAGCAAAACTATTGAATTTCTGTTGTTAATTACGTCCTTCTAATTATAATTATTACATACTAAACAAGAGGCCCAATAGGGCCTGTGATGCTCAACTGGCAGCTTATTTACATTTTTGATAAATAACATGCAAACCTTGTGAAATGGCATTCCCCCTTCTTTTTACAATTGCAACTGGAACCAAAATGGTTGGAAACCAAATCTGCATTGGTTTTTCATGTTGTTGCTATGTATAGGAACAGAAGCCAGCTTGAAAAATGAATCCACAATGGCTATTTATGTGTTTCTCATTATAGAAACGGGGCCATCTTGGATGTAACATTGGCTTGTCTGGCAAGACAAATTTAATTTAAATTAGCCTAGTGGTTTCAAAGAAGATTTTCGAAATATTGATGATATATTACACCTGATTTACAAAATTCTTGAAAATTGTGGCAACAAAACCTTCTCAGGAAACCTGTTACAAATTTGGCTTCATTTGGCTTTGTAGTTTCAAAGAAGATGATTTTCAAAGAATCGCTTAAATTTAGCATCTAATTTGCATATTCGGCTAATTACAAGCAAACAGAAAAAGTTACAGAAAAATCTGTTATATATATTAAATAACTAGACATCTACTTTCTAATTCTCAAATTTGAACTAAATCGGTCCATAACTAAACATGTAATGACCATTTATAGGTTTTTGCTATTTATAGCAATGGTGGCCATCTTCGATGCCGCAGGAATACAATTTGTACAAACTTTAATCTACTCCACCTAGGGACTTTCCACACCAAATTTGGCATCATTTGGGTATGTGGTTTCAGAGAAGAAGATTTTCAAAGAATTGCTTAAATTTATCATCTAATTTGCATATTCCGCTAATTATGAGCAAACAGAAAAAGTTACAGAAAAACCCGTTATATATAATAAATGGCTAGACATCTACTTTCTAAATCTCAAATTTTTACTAAATCGGTCCATAAATAAACATGTAATGACCATTTATAGGTTTTTGCTATTTATAGCAATGGCGGCCATCTTGGATGCCGCACGAAGTTGATTTGTACAAACTTTAATCTACTCCACCTAGGGACTTTCCACACCATATTTGGCATCATTTGGGTATGTGGCTTCAGAGAAGAAGATTTTCAAAGAATCGACTAAATTTAGCATCTAATTTGCATATTCCGCTAATTACGAGCAAACAGAAAAAGTTACAGAAAAACCCGTTATATATATTAAATGGCTAGACATCTACTTTCTAAATTTTAAATTTGAACTAAATCGGTCCAAAAATAAACATGTAATGACCATTTATAGGTTTTTGCTATTTATAGCAATGGCGGCCATCTTGGATGCCGCAGGAATATAATTTGTACAAACTTTAATCTACTCCACCTAGGGACTTTCCACACCAAATTTGGCATCATTTTGGTATGTGGTTTCAGAGAAGAAGATTTTCAAAGAATTGCCTAAATTTAGCATCTAATTTGAATATTCCGCTAATTACGAGCAAACAATAAAAGTTACATAAAAACCTGTTACATATATTAAATGGCTAGACATCTACTTTCTAAATCTCAAATTTGAACTAAATCGGTCCATAAATAAACATGTAATGTCCATTTATAGGTTTTTGCTATTTATAGCAATGGCGGCCATCTTGGATGCCGCACGAAGTTGATTTGTACAAACTTTAATCTACTCTACCTAGGGACTTTCCACACCATATTTGGCATCATTTGGGTATGTGGTTTCAGAGAAGAAGATTTTCAAAGAATCGACTAAATTTAGCATCTAATTTGAATAATCCGCTAATTACGAGCAAACAGAAAAAGTTACAGAAAAACCCGTTATATATATAAATGGCTAGACATCTACTTTCTAAATCTCAAATTTTAACTAAATCGGTCCATAAATAAACATGTAATGACCATTTATAGGTTTTTGCTATTTATAGCAATGGCGGCCATCTTGGATGCCGCAGGAATATAATTTGTAAAAACTTTAATCTACTCCACCTAGGGACTTTCCACACCATATTTGGCATCATTTGGGTATGTGGTTTCAGAGAAGAAGATTTTCAAAGAATCGACTAAATTTAGCATCTAATTTGCATATTCCGCTAATTACGAGCAAACAGAAAAAGTTACATAAAAACCTGTAACATATATTAAATGGCTAGACATCTACTTTCTAAATCTCAAATTTGAACTAAATCGGTCCATAGATAAACATGTAATGACCATTTATAGGTTTTTGCTATTTATAGCAATGGCGGCCATCTTGGATGCCGCACGAAGTTGATTTGTACAAACTTTAATCTACTCCACCTAGGGACTTTCCACACCATATTTGGCATCATTTGGGTATGTGGTTTCAGAGAAGACGATTTTCAAAGAATCGACTAAATTTAGCATCTAATTTGCATATTCCGCTAATTACGAGCAAACAGAAAAAGTTACAGAAAAACCCGTTATAAATATTAAATGGCTAGACATCTACTTTCTAAATCTCAAATTTGAACTAAATCGGTCCAAAATAAACATGTAATGACCATTTATAGGTTTTTGCTATTTATAGCAATGGCGGCCATCTTGGATGCCGCAGGAATATAATTTGTACAAACTTTAATCTACTCCACCTAGGGACTTTCCACAACAAATTTGGCATCATTTGGGTATGTGGTTTCAGAGAAGAAGATTTTCAAAGAATTGCCTAAATTTAGCATCTAATTTGCATATTCCGCTAATTACGAGCAAACAGAAAAAGTTACAAAAAAAACCCGTTACATATATTAAATGGCTAGACATCTACTTTCTAAATCTCAAATTTGAACTAAATCGGTCCATAAATAAACATGTAATGACCATTTATAGGTTTTTGCTATTTATAGCAATGGCGGCCATCTTGGATGCCGCACGAAGTTGATTTGTACAAACTTTAATCTACTCCACCTAGGGACTTTCCACACCATATTTGGCATCATTTGGGTATGTGGTTTCAGAGAAGAAGATTTCAAAGAATCGACTAAATTTAGCATCTAATTTGCATATTCCGCTAATTACGAGCAAACAGAAAAAGTTACAGAAAAACCCGTTACATATATTAAATGGCTAGACATCTACTTTCTAAATCTCAAATTTAAACTAAATCGTTCCAAAAATAAACATGTAATGACCATTTATAGGTTTTTGCTATTTATAGCAATGGCGGCCATCTTGGATGCCGCACGAAGTTGATTTGTACAAACTTTAATCTACTCCACCTAGGGACTTTCCACACCATATTTGGCATCATTTGGGTATGTGGTTTCAGAGAAGAAGATTTTCAAAGAATCAACTAATTTAGCATCTAATTTGCATATTC
Organism: Anadara kagoshimensis; assembly: GCA_021292105.1. Classification (NCBI taxonomy): domain Eukaryota; kingdom Metazoa; phylum Mollusca; class Bivalvia; order Arcoida; family Arcidae; genus Anadara; species Anadara kagoshimensis. Next base: position 41,457,654 of record CM037860.1, on the reverse strand, counting down.
CGCTAATTACGAGCAAACAGAAAAAGTTACAGAAAAACCCGTTATAAATATTAAATGGCTAGACATCTACTTTCTAAATCTCAAATTTGAACTAAATCGGTCCAAAAATAAACATGTAATGACCATTTATAGGTTTTTGCTATTTATAGCAATGGCGGCCATCTTGGATGCCGCAGGAATATAATTTGTACAAACTTTAATCTACTCCACCTAGGGACTTTCCACACCATATTTGGCATCATTTGTGTATGTGGTTTCAGAGAAGAAGATTTCCAAAGAATCGACTAAATTTAGCATCTAATTTGCATATTCCGCTAATTACGAGCAAACAGAAAAAGTTACAGAAAAACCCGTTACATATATTAAATGGCTAGACATCTACTTTCTCAAATTTAAACTTAATCGTTCCAAAAATAAACATGTAATGACCATTTATAGGTTTTTGCTATTTATAGCAATGGCGGCCATCTTGGATGCCGCAGGAATATAATTTGTACAAACTTTAATCTACTCCACCTAGGGACTTTCCAAACCAAATTTGGTTCCAATTGGCCAAGTGGTTTCAGAGGAGAAGATTAAAGTTTACGCACGCACGCACGCACGCACACACGCTTCACCATGGCATAAGCTCAGCTGGCTATAGCCAGTTGAGCTAAAAAGCACAAAACACAATAGCCCCGGTCACACAGCACTCCACGTCTAAATCACGTACAAAGAGTTATGAAAATCTGGTGGACGTGGTCGTAAGTGGTAATTTTTGTTCAATTTTGGCTTGGTCGTGCTTTGTACGGGGTATGGCCGTCGGCGGCTGTTCCACTGCTGAAGCACTGCCTAAACACGGTTTACCACGTTCAGCTACGTTTAAGGCTAAAAATAGGTTTGCACGTGTTCGAACGCGGGAAAAAAACGGCAAGTTACCACGGCTGACCGCTGCCTCATCGCGTCTGTAGCACTGCCGATCACGCTTTGAGCGCGGACGTAATACGGGCACTCCACTGCTATAGCACTGCCCAATCACGGGTAACCGCGGCACGGCGTCGTCGGAAGCGCGGCTTGACGCGCATATAAATATTTAGTTTTAATCTAGTAAAGTCAAAACTGCCAAACGCATTTTACATTTCAATTCATTACATTAATACAATATGTAATGTCATCAGTACATATATCAATCATCATTATCACATCAACATTTACATATCAGTGCTCCAGGTTCCCTAACTAACATAATCAATAAGCATAGCTAATGGGAGAGGAGCATGTCATCCTGCCACAGCACCTTTCCAGCGGGGAGTTGCACCACTGCGTGATGAGGTTCCTCTGGGCCTTGGCTAGCCTGGCATCTCTGTTGAATTCTGGTACTCTATCAGGCCTCGTGTCTTCAAGTTTCCTGTCTTTACGCCAAGCACCAAGCGCGCCAGGGCTCCATCTGGACGCCCCCAGTACACCAGCCTGTTCTGCATCACCGGGTAACGTGTTCTCATCAGGTTGTGAAGGAGTACGCACGCGTTGACCAACAGCCTGACAGTGTCAGCTTCATACATCATGGTAGCCAGGAGAACTTGAAATCTGTTGGCAAGGATTCCGAACGAATTTTCAACTGCCCGTCTGGCCCGCGACAGTCGATAGTTAAATATCCTTTGGTCCCTGGTCATGTCCCTATTAGCGTAGGGTTTCATCATGTAGGTCCGGAGTCCATAGGCATCGTCCTCTACCAGGAATTAGGGTACATCCTGTGTGTCACCTGGCAGAGGATTTGGCTGCGAGAAGCTGGCGGTGTCATCGTTCTGCAGACCCTTCTTGAACTCGCTTTCATTGTAGATGTGGGCATCAGAGGAGGACCCCTTGCCGCTTACGTCTATTCACAGGAACTTGTAGTCCGAAGACACGACTGCTATGAGGATAACTCTGAAGAAGCCTTCATAGTTGAAGTAGTCGGACCCAGTGTTGGCAGGAGCTTTACACGCAATATGCTTCCCATCTAAAGCCCCGATGACATGTGGAAAATTCCATCTGTGGTACCAACCATCAGCAACCTGGCGCCACTGGGCCTCAGTGTCTGGCGGGGAGAGCATCTCATGAGCATACTCGTGGACGATTGCATTACAGATTTCACGCACCACAAGACTTATGGTGTTGTGGGGGACCCTCCAGGCATATTGCATCTTACGGTACTTGGAGCCAGAAGCAAGGTGCCTCAGGGCGATAGCAACCTTTAGGTCTTGTTCAAGGGGTGCTCTTCAGTAAGTGGTCTCCTTGGTAAGGGCTGGTGCCAGTCTCTGCACAATTTCGTCGTACATGGCACGAGGCATCCTCATAAAGTTTCTGAACGGCTTTTGGATCTTCGTTACGCAGCTCGACCATAAGACCATAAGGTCTCATCGCAATCCAGTCACGCACATATATGTTCAGTACCAACCTCCTCCTCCTTCTTCTCTCAGCAAAGATATGCTGGGCCTGTATCAGCCTGTTCTGTTGGTACTGGAGCATGAAGATGAGGACATCACGGCGTTGAGGGTTCATGTTCACCCGTTGACATCTAGACTGCAAGTGCAGAGGTCTCAGAAAATTACGGTATTTATATGCCGCAAATCAGAAGTCATACAGAAGTGATTAGGCAGTGATCAATCGTATTTAGAACTTGTTCCAGACGTCGTTTAAGGGGCTTAGGTAGTGATATGTACGCGGAAAAATCCATTTCTTAGTGATAAAGCTGCTAAACACACGCTATTTCCTGTGATACCAACGCGTAACACGTGTCCGATAACCGTGCTCTGCCCGTGACAGACTGCTTAACTTTCGCGTCCTGCCGCGTCTCCCCAAGTATTAATCACTGCCGGAACACGTGTGTTTTAGGTATGTTGCACGTCTTTACCACGTGTGCCGCCCGTGGTTGTCCGCGGAATAAAGTTTTGAACAGTTCAAAACTTTTTGCCGCGTCCGACGCCGTTCAGATTTTTCACCGCGTCCTGCCACGTCTATAAATCGACTGTAGCTCGTCTTTAACTCGTCATCAACGCGAACAACACCGTCTGCTTCACGGGAGACCACTTTTGGACGGGTTATGGCCGTGATTAAGCCGTAAAGCGCTGTGTGACCGGGCCTATCATAAACAAGAGGCCCAAAAGGCATAATATGCTCAACCCGACTTCATTTGTATGTTTTCTTAATATTTGGCCAACGAAACACGTCTTGAAAAATCCTGTTACATTTAAATGTAAATGGCTAGGTATCTGCCTTGTAAAATCGGTACAAAATGTAATCCATAATGGCCATTTTAGTGATTTTGCTATTTTTAGTAACAGCGGCCGTCTTGGACATCTTGGACATCATCCGTACAGAGTCGTCTTGTACAAACTTTGATCTACTCCTCCTACGGATCTTCCGTATCAAATTTGGTTTCAATTGACACAGTGGTTTCAGAAGATAAGATCAAAGGTTACGCACGCACGGACGGATGCACGCATGCTTCACCTTGCAATAAACTCAGTTAGCTATAGCCACTTGAGCTAAACATTGAACATTAAAAGAACAAATTAATTTAAAATGAAATCGATGAATTAAAGATATTATTACAAACGTTTTTCTATTGACAATCTTAACCAGTTAACATTTTCGGGAACCTATTATTATTATTATTTATTCGTTATACTTACCATTACAATCACAGCACCAATGGCAATACCACCAATCATGAATGTATGTCCCTGTATATAATGTACTATCTCTTCATAGCATCCCTGCAATAAAGATTAGAATACCATTAATGGAGCTATAGACCCAAGTCAAGATTCAAAGTGGTCAGTTCAGGGGTGATTGAGGAAACCGAAATGAACCGGTAGAAAAACATTGACCTACGGGATTGGGTTAGAGTAATGGTGCTTTATACATGTATATTCAAGGTGATCAGTTAGGGGTGACTGAGGAAATCGGAGTAGTCGGAGAAAATCGTGTATCTTCGGCATCGGATTGGATTAATTGTGCTTTACAGCTCGTGCGGTCAAGATTCAATGTGGTGAGTTCGGGAGTGATTGAGGAAATCGGAGAAAACCGTGTATCTTCGGCATTGGATTGGTTAAATAGTGCTTTACACCTCATGCAGTCAAGATTCAAGGTGATCAGTTAAGGGTGATTGAGGAAATCGGAGTTACCAGAGAAAATAACCGTCTACCTTTGGTATTTGATTGGATAAATAGTGTTTCACGACTCATACAGTCAAGATTCAAAGGTGCTCATATCAAGGCACATCAACCGTTATTCATGAATGATGGAGGAAACCAGAGTACATGGAGAAGACCTATCTTCGGCAAGGGAACTGACAAACTTTTTCACACTAGAATATCTGTCCGATTAAAACCTATACATGTAGTTAAGCAGCGACACGATTTTATAATATGTAGGTAATAGCAAAATGCCTTTTGTCACAAGATTGCCATGTCAGTATGAAGTGGCATTTTTATGCCTATTGGCTGTGTGTGAAAAGAACTTTGACCAAATACATCCTGGCACCACCCGGAAGTTATTAACCATGAGACAAATTTTGAGATACAGCACAGGTCTGTCGAAAGTTTAACACTAAGCTAACAAATCAGTGTCAAATCGACAGGTCATGTCGCCCCCTGGTCAGCTATTTCACGACAGCTTTTCGGTAGCTAGCCTACTTCATACAACTAGGCAGCTTTATTAACACTAGCTATCCATATGTCGGTAGCCGAGCTTCGACTCTTTTTCGTTAGCTGAGTGTTCAACTTTCGACAGGTCTATATGGTAAAATATTTACAATTGCAATATCTTGATATCGAGTATATTTTGCAACTTCATAAAGACATTGCTCCACGCGCTCCATTATGACGTCAGATGTCAAATGCTCTCAATGACTGATTTTTAAGAGAAGGTGTACCAACATCGTATTTCAAAATTGTTATCAAATTAATTTTTTCCCGGTATATTTTGGTCGAAAAAAGAATAACCAACTTACATTCATGTAAAGATTTGGGTTGGCCTCAAGGGTTTTGTTAGAAGATGGACCCAATGCTGGTGGTCCATTAAGTCTAAGCATTCCTGTACATAGGCCTAAATCTCCTTCCGGTTTACAACAACTGTCTGGGACATATGGCTTCCCTGAAAATATATTAAAATTTGTTCATGTACATGTATTTATATAACAAAATGACTTATTGCTTTTTGGCCTCTGTGGAATCTCTGTGGATACTATATTGAAACTTTCTGCTGTAGTATAGATTTCAGCTTACTTACTTACTTACTTACTTACTTACTCACTCACTCATCAAACACTCACTCATCACTTACTCTCTCACTCACTCACTCACTTTACTTACTCACTCACTCACTCACTCACTCACTTACTTACTTACTTACTTTCTTACCTACTTACTTGTGCTTACTTACTTACTTACTTACTCACTCACTCACTCACTCACTCACTCACTCAGTCACTCAGTCACTCACTCAGTCAGTCAGTCAGCCAGTCAGTCACTCACTCACTCACTCACTCACTCACTCACTCACTCACTCAGTCAGTCAGTCACTCACTCACTCACTCACTCACTCACTCACTCACTCACTCACTCAGTCAGTCACTCACTCACTCACTCACTCACTCACTCACTCACTCACTCACTCACTCACTCACTCATTTACTCACTCAGTCAGTCAGTCAGTCACTTACTTACTTACTTACTTACTTACTTACTTAATTACTTACTTTCTTACTTGTGCTTTCTTACCTACTTGTGCTTACTTACTTACTTACTTACTTACTTACTTACTTACTTACTTACTTACTTACTTACTTACTTTCTTACTTACTTACTTACCCACTTACCTACTTGTGCTTACTTACTTACTTACTTACTTACTTACTTACTTACTTACTTACTTACTTCTTGTGCTTACTTACTTACTTACTTACTTACTTACTTGTGCTTACTTACTTACTTACTTACTTACTTACTTGTGCTTACTTACTTTCTTACTTACTTACTTACTTACTTACTTGTGCTTACTTACTTACTTACTTACTTACTTACTTACTTACTTACTTACTTACTTACTTACTTACTTACTTACTGTCTAAATAAAAACAGATTAGATAAATCCTATTATACGTTAAAATTAATGTTGAACCAATCAAAAACAAACATATAATTCCATATTCAAATTAAAATCCAAAAAGCAAAGTAAAATTTTTGAAAACTGTCAAATTTAGTGAAACACGTGAACTTCCACCAGTGAAATGAGGTCGGGTGTTCCAGAAGGGTTCACACTCCCCTTCAGGTACACCCGTCATCTGTGAAATCAATATTGAACATTATTTGGTGTGATTGAATGCTTCTATATAAGCCACATAGTAGAAACTTTTCAGATCAAAGTATTTAAACTAAATAAATAAATAATTTTAATACTAGAAACTTACCTAACGGAAATCTTTTATACCATTTTGTAGATAATTATATATAGCCCATGAATCTGTAGAATCAACACCACCAGATACTCCACAACATTTTAACTGTAATAATAAGAAATATGACAATTAAACAAAATAAAACATAAAGACGCTGTGTATTAAATCTAAAAAAAATATTCCTTTATTTGAGTGAATGAATGAATGAATGAATGAATGAATGAACAAATAAATGAATGAATGAATGGTTCATTTTCCATTAATCTATATTTTAGTATTACTTTTGTTTACAATCGCACTATTTTTGTACATACGAAGCAAACATGCCAAAAACACATCTCTGACAAGAAATATTTCCTAAATCTGAAGTCTTCAAAAACCAGTATAACCTTCAGTAGCAAAGCTGATTATAATTAAAATACATAACCAGCAACGAATTTGAAGTGTACAAAGAGAGATAACTCTGATAAGACTTGACTGAATTAACCTTACCTCTCCCTGTATAAAGTTCCAGAAATCTGTGATAACGGTACTTTCTCCGTAATTTTTTATCAAAACATCTTTCATAGAATTCTTGGCTTGATCATTTATCTGAAAACGAAAATAAAAAGAAATGACTTATGATTGTGGTGCTTTTGATGTTTTTTATGAATATTTCAATTTCACGAATTGGTTTGTTAAAGAATTTAGTAACAACTTTTTCTATAACACGCTCAGTTTTTTCCATTTTCCCACATTAATGCTTTTTGTCCCTCACTTTAAAGCAATAGTTCACACGTTGCAGATGTAGCTAGTTTGACAGAAGGTTCATACTCTTCTGAGGCATACGGTCTCACTTCCCTGGAGGAACGTCAGCGCATCTCACCGCCTTGGCTCGAATCACAGATTTTAGCGTGAGAAAGTTTATTTAGATCGCTTATAAATCTAACTAATCACTGGTTGTTTTTTTCAGTTTCGGGCACTCAGGTTTTCCACCATCTTAGAACTGACCGCCTCGATATACATGTATGTGAAAGAATCTTGACTGACGTAAATCACCATTGCTCGTCTCACTCGACTATGCAATAAAACATTTTGATACACGTAATTTTGACACTTTTTACTTTTATAAAACTGTGCAAGATGGCTCACAGTACTCACCTGACCTAGAAACACAAACACAAACACGGCGGCAGCGATCAGTAAAATCAGTAAAATAACCATAAACATAAGATACTGAAAAATAAAACAAAACAACATACAGTTAACCATTTTAAAACAGTACCAACTAGAAAAACTGTGAGCCACAAGCTCACAAAAAATACCCTGTTCCCCCCCCCCCCCATAAAAAAATCCATCGGAATAGGAGGTGCACATCTACATTATATCACAAAGATTGTGTGAAAGTGTTATGAAAATCCATTGAAGGGTTTAGGAGGAGTTGCGGATAAGAGATAGGTACCCTAAGGTGTAACGGAAGGACGGACGGACACCCTATCACTATATAAGCCCCCCCCCCAACTTTTTAAGCGGGGGTATAATTAACTGACTTGTGTAATTCTGATTTATACCAAACAAGCTATCTTATCTTATAATCTTATATTATCTTATAATCTTTTGAAAATATCTTTTTTCTGATATTTATGTCATATCATTTTTTTTAATTTCTCATATATATTAAAATATATAAAACAGACTATAACATAGAAAAAAATATTCAAAAACTATGACATGGTAACTCGTCTACACATGCACCTTCAGTTTATATTAACTAAAGTTTGATCTTAACTGTCTGCTTAACAATGACTATTTTTGTGCTAGTTATTTGAGAAGACCATCACTGCAGCCAATATGAAAAACAATGATAACGACTAAAAACCTATTCACAATAAAACAATGAAAACAAGAGATTCTGTCTCGTAGCAAAGAGCCGGAGCGACGTAAAACAAGATTCCACTAACTATCCTACAAACATTATAACTACTAGTATAAAACATTTACCCCAAAAACTATTAATAATAAATAAATAAATAATAAATAAATAAATAATATATTAGATATTTTACTTACAATTCCTAAGACACATCTACTTTGCTTTATTGAACCACAGCAGCCACACAGAGACAGAACTGATATTGCAGCACCACTACCTATAGAGACGTAGGCGACCACGTGGTATAGCTCCAATCCCATGATGCTTGATAGCTCCTTAGCTCCATAATCCGAGACCAGGATATAGATACCAAGCGAAAGTATTAGGGCGCCAACAAACTGTAAAATAAATGGGAAAGCATTTATAACTTTGTTGCATGTTGTTATTACACACGTGGCTGGTAGCTAGCTAAACAGGACTGAGGTGCTTACCCTTCAGGAGCACCCGGCTTCACTTCCCTGGTGGAACTTCACGTGTCTAATCTGACTTGTCAGTTCCAAAGTTTTATTGCGATTCGGACATGGATTAGTATGGGTTTTTTTTATTGTAAATACATGTATGTGAAAGTCGTAATGATTTTCATCCAGCACTGTAAGATCCTGAACTCAATTATCGCATTTTAAATTAAAATAACTTTAACAGTTTTCAAGTAATTCATGGAAATAAGGTACCGTTTTGAAGATCATTTAAAGTTTGAAACGTCTGTATTAATTTTGTAAAAAAATTATTTGTACTTCCAAAAATATATTGCCTAAATTTTATACAATTTAGAAATGATTGCGAAACTGGGACCATGACATACATGTCTTTAGTTATAATACAGCATTCTACTCCAAGAGTGCAAGGGAGTGTGTTTTTTCCACAAAGGATGGTTTCTGACCAATTCGACGTAGGCACACTTTCAGCACATAACAATACTTATTTCTTTTGTAGAGACCTGGACTCCTCACTTTTCAAATTTCTGGATCCGCCTGTGCCGAGGGCTAATGTCAATATATGAAATATCTGTAGCCTGAGTGTTACTCCACAACAAAAATACGCTTTTGTTATACTTAAAACGAAATGTAATATACGCTGCAATTATGGATAGATGTGAGACCGGGTGTCTTGGAAGTCACGCCGCCGCCACCACCACCACTGACACCACAGTTACACAAAACGGTCCGTAACAATCGCAGTAATACGTTCATGTTGTCTTTACTTAAGTACACTTTCTTTTTCAATTTTGTAAAAAAAAAACAGTGTTCAGTAGAGAGAATGGAAATTGATGCATGAAATGTACTTGAAAAGCGATTACTACCAAACCACCATCTAGTTCAACATGAAATATTGGGAACGTATACAACAAATTTGGCGGGACAGAATAACTGTGAATGCAGACCTAACACCCCACCTCCGTCAAGATTCTTTCACTTAATGTATATGGAGGCTCTCAGTTCTGGCATGGTGGGAAAACCGGAGTACCAGTAGAAGGACAACTTGACTTTTCTCAAACTTAGGCTGGTTGGGTTTGGGCCTAGGCGGTGAGAGGCACCATGTGGCCCGAAAACCGGTGTTGACCACAGTCAACCACAGAGGCCAAATACGGGTATAATAGTGGATCAACATTTAAAACACCTTATGAAATAACTTGTGTTTTTCGTGTTTCTATCAGAAAAATAATGATGAGAGAGAGAGAGAGGAGGTTGATTTCATAAACGTACTTACAAATACTAAGACATTGAAAACCAGAAGACCACTTTTCAGAAATGTCTTTGTTCTCCCCATGGTCTACAACTTCTTCTGAAACAAAAAAAAAAACTATTTTATATACAATATTATAATTATGAGAAATATCTCAATTTTATGACATATCTCTTCTTAACCGCTTTACAGATGCCATGAGACAATTATACTACAAGCGATAAGTGAGGATGGCGATAAAACGAAGGGCAATACAATGAGAAAGCATTGTATATTAAATGTCGATGATGTCATGTACCTTTCTTTAACTTTTACCAATAAATACATTTTAAAAAGTGTTATTATCACATGCCTTTTGATAAAATTTTAAAAATTGAAGACGAAATAGATAATTGATTATGGAACAAAAAATGTCCCTAAATAATATTAAAAGTTTTCATTTTCACACCATACCTTGATTATAAAGTTATCTTCTTTTTAAATACAAATGCAAAAAAAAACCAGTAAGTTATAACGGATTACCTATGTTATTATGAATCAGATAAGGTTACCACAACCCGAATTCATCTCGACCAAGAAGGCCCCTGAGACAAGGCAGTAGTATGTATGTATAACTGGGCCCCGGGGTTATAACACATCCATCATCGTTATCGTTAGCAGATCTGAGACCGAACAACTTATAAACGTGTAAAAATATTAATAACATCAAGCTATAATAACAATAATAAAAATCTTCCCGTTTTCAACATGTGTTTTGTGGAAGGAAGAAAAATGAAGGACTTCCTATTGTACCCAGCCTCCATTAAATTTTTAATTTTGACTGAAAAAAACTTAAAAAATGACGGAATCAAGCCATTTTGTATGTTTAAACAAAAAATGTCAGAGTTCAAATTTTATTGAGTTCTTTTATTATTCTTGATTATAAAGTAATGATATTAGTAATTATTCATCAAAATTAAATTTTTAAATGACCTTATTATGGCAACATTTTGGGTGCTCAATGCCCGGATGGTCTAAAGCGCTGACTTACGCACCAGTGTCTCTGGCCGTTTAGGTTCGAATCCCACTCGAGCAGATACTGTAGTGTGAGAAGTTTGTCAGTTCACTTGCCGATGGTAGGTGGTTTTCTCCGGACACTCCAGTTTCCTCAAATGAACTGACGGTCTCGATGTAAGTGAAATAATCTTAATTGCATTTCACCCAGACCGTCCCTGAACTGATCGCCTCGATACAAATGAAACCATCTTGACTGGATGTAAAACATCATTATTATTCTTTCTTTTGCTATGACCACAACTGACCTGTCAACTTTTCTTCACAAACATTGGGTATAATAAAATAATGATAGATACAAATGTCGGCAAATGTGAAGATAAAATATTGTATTTATGATGAGTTGTAACGCAGAGCCTTATAATGAAATATGAACATCCAAGGGGTTTCTTAGGACATAATACACGCTTTGGTTCTACTGTCATGTTATGATTTTTTTTTTAATATTTCATCAGAAAATTCAAAAAATTATAATTGACTGTGAGTAATTTTAAGTTTTAGGACGATATTGGCTCTTTTGTAAGTGTTTATTTATTTATTTTCTTATTTAAATAAATTTTGTTTATTTATTAAATGTTTTATTTATAAGTTTATTGATTTATTATTTATTTATTTATTTATTTTTATTTTCGATCATATTCTTTTCTTTTCTTTTTTGACGTGAACTGTGGTAAATTGTGGGATAGGGCATTGATTTTTATGTGACTAACTTAACAAATTTTGATGAATAATTGGATATGGGATGGCCGTTCTGCGATATATTTTGTATTACCGGTAATTAATTTCTACAGTAATGAATGAGACAACTGGAAACTGGGATTTTCCGGAAGAGGAAAAGAATTCATTCATTTGTACCCTACACTCAAATTAATCAAAAGCAAACATACCAATTCAAGTCATTTTGAACATTTCTGTAAAAAAAAATAATTTTCAAAAAAATTACAGTAGGGATACAAAAGGTAGTCTTACCCGGAACTCTACCGATGAATAACAACGATTTATTACAAATCCAAAAGATTAAATAAACCCTATTCATCAGACCCAAAACTCAAACTTCATAGGAAGCAACAAGAACAACCATGTTTGAATCAAAATAAATTAATTCACAAATTTCCAGTGAAAAATCAACCAAAATTGAAAGCTATTTCATCTATTTACAAATACCACAACTTAAAATATTAAATTAATCCTTCAGGAGCACCCGGCCTCAGTCCTCTGGCTTTTAATTTGATAGGCTCCGAAGCTTTTGTTTTATTTTTGCGATTGTGATTTGGACATGACCCGGCATGGTTGTGTGTGTGCGTTTTGTTTATTTTTTCAAATATTCTATCAGTCTTTATAAAATTATCCATTCTATTCTAAATAATTTCAGAACCCATTTACAAAATTATTTCAATCATCAAATATAATATATATTAAAAATGAATAAAGAATAAACATTTTAAATAACAACTTACCGAAGTCCGTTTTTCCCAGTTAATATTCTATTTTAACAAACTTCCTGTATATAGCTTCCACACACATACACTTCCTTACAAACAGGTATACTCGATATGGTATCTACTACTTAGTTCATTAATTTATGTTCTGGTGACAGGTAGATGATGGATGGACGTCACTTACCTGTCCCTTAATTAATTTTACTTACCTGTATAGTTTTATTTACATATGACAATTCATTAGAGATCTAATTTAATAAATGTTTAATAAATGTCAAACATAAAAATTGTCACCTGCTAATGCGACCACCTGTTGTATTTGAAAACACAGTAACAATATGATGATGCAGCTATAGCTTCTGAAGGGCCTCTGTTGCCAAGTGGCCTAAAGCGCTCTACTGTTCACATGTTCACAGCGCCTCTCATATAATGTCTGAATCCCGCTCGGGACAGATCCTATTGCGAGAAAGTTTGCAAGTTCGCTTGCCGAAGTTCGGTGGTATTCTCCGGATGCTGCGGTTACCTCCATCCTTAAACTGATCACCTCGATATAAGCGAAAGTATCTAACTGGGGCATACAAACGCCAATACTCTCTATATAACTTCCGAAGTTTTTGGTTCGTAAAAGGTGTGATTGGGGATCAATTTGACCTTGAATGAATGCAAAGGTCAATTTAAAAACACGGATTGATGTTTGATATTACAGGAAGGCGCCATTACCTGGGTAATAATCAAAGTCAGCCTAATTAAATCTTGGTAGGAGTTTTATGAAGCCTTGGTTCATGATCATGAAAAGAAAGTTTACTACGAAGTTGTTTTCATAGTTAAAGGTCAAAATCAATATAGTCCGCATGTTTATTAGTTTCATGCACCTAATGCTATTTGCATTGTGTTTTTGGCTTAGTGGCAGTGTAGGCAGTTTAAAACTAGAACTTTCTTTTGAGAGCCAATACCCCCCCCCCCCACACACAACTAATAGTTGACCTTATGGTCTTGACCTAATACAGCCTTGACACCTTGTCTCATGTTGGTTGACAATGTCGTTGAACCATCTAAGGTCGCAGTGGCCTTGAACGAGGACCAGGTTAAAGTAATACACAAACTTGACGGGGGTTTAATGCACTTGGGTCACGTTTCAAGCTTCTATGCCTTTGCATTATGAACAACCGCAAGATTTTACTAAACAAGGTCGCCGAGAACTATTTTGGTACCTTGACCTTCCGTGTATTCAAAATACATAGCTTCTTGATCTTTATGGAGTATTGGTATCGGTATACCTCAGAAGCGAGTTTCAGGTCAGTCTGTATAGCTGTTTGTGGCGATTGACCTGCACTTCTTACCGCCTTGGTTTGAATCCATCTTTGGGCAAATCCCAGTAAACATGCGAAATAATCAGTTTCTCTTGGACAATCCGGCATCCCCAAACAGTCTCGATATAGATGTGTTAACCACATTCTTTTCAGTGAGAGTGGTCCGATTGAAAACTTGCCCGAGGCATAATGTACAATTGCACTTATTGAAGATAAAGAATATACCTTGAATGATGGTCAAGGTCAACCAGCTTCGAATTTTTAAGGTTGGACCAGGAAACATTGTTGAACAACATAAAGTTTCGTTGTCATTTGTTTACAAATTCTGGGCCAACAGTGAGGCTAAATTTATTATTGGAGGTTATAACTGTGACCTTGAATGAAGGTAAAGGTCAAACAACTGGCTTACTTTTAAGAATTTTGTGGTGCACAGACATGTAATGCATGTTGAGTGTTATTGTCATTGGTAAAATGCCCAGGAAAAATTGCTTATAGGAAGTGCTTATGGTACCCTTCCGGAGCACCAGCCTCACTTCCCTAGTGGAAAGGCACATGTATAATCTAATTTGACAGCCTCAATTGTTTTTAACTTTGCTTTGTGATTATGATTTGGACATGGGTTGGTGTGTTTGTTTTTTGGTTTTAGTTTAAAATATGGTATTTACTCGATCAGGCAAGCTAAATTCAACATAAATTCACAAGACCAGGTGCTTTGGGAGGTCTTGATTAAATTGTTCTGTTCATTCTTCGACCTTCCACTGGACTTCCAGACCATTTTGGACTCTTTCAATGTATTCCAATTTTACTTTCAGGAAAAAAAACAATGAAATTTATATTATATGTATATGGAATCATGACTTTGTGAAGATCCTGTCTACAGTCACCAGTGAAATGGATGATCTGAATTCATGTACACCCAAGAGCAGCAAATACAAAAACAAAACAAAAAACCCAAAGATTTAGAATTAAACATTTTAATACAAACAAACAATTTGTTGTGAAGCACTAGCCTCCCTTATAAATCAATTGGTGGTTAAGTAATAAAACATGGCGTATTCAAACAAGCTTTAACAAAAAATCAGAAACATTATCATTCAGATGTGTAGTAATACAAAATTGTCACCTTCATCTAGTATCAATTCTAACAAATAAAATAACCCATTGCCCATCTGTTACACAAGATACAGCAAAACGGAAACTTTTCAAAATACAAAACTTGACATAAGACTTAAAATGAATGAAGTACAAACGGTTGACATTCAAACCAGACTTAAAACTAACCATCAAATATGGGTTCAAGAACACTTGACCAACTGATGACAGCTGCATTTAACATTATTCAAAGTATCTGCTGAAAAAGTCAATACTTTGCACACCATTAAGAAGTCCATCTGCCAAAACAAATATTTAAATCTGTACTCCAACACATTAAAATAACTTTTATCTTGTTTTCTACAAAATAATATTACAATCCTACCTTATTTAAACAAACACTGCGACAGATACAGTGAGAAGATTATATTGTTAAAGCAATTCTTTTTTTTAATTAGAATACAATCTGAGTCCAAAAATTTTGAAATTTTTTCTTTGATTTTTTAAATAAGGGCGATCTTTGTCATGGACACACAAATATGTGCCATATAGGCATTAACATAGATGATCCAAAACTGACAGTATTTCCTCAATCTGATAGCACAAATCTATATAAAAATATATATTTTAAAAGTAAAATTACCTTGTCTATTAAACACCCTATGTTATTTTTATTTGCTAAATCTAAGTATTCTTTCATATAAAAAAAAATATGTTTGGCTCTTGACAATTGCACTGTTAATTTTCAAAATTCAAACAAAAAGTTAAGACAAAGCAATTTGTAAAGAATATCCTATAAATGTACTACTTTTATTACATTTCAAGATATTAGTACTGTTTTTTTTCATATTTTATTGAATTATTTTTCAATAAGTCCTGATAAACATATTCACACAATTTCTATTCGCAGAAAATTGCAATATATTATTCCAAAATGTAGGCAAAACAACAGTCCACTACATGTATTGCTAAATGTGTGTTAAATATCAATAATAAATAAATAATGCCCTTTGAAGTACATTTGTATATGATGAAGACTAAATGATTCACAAAAGCAAAGTTGCTTGTATATTGATTAATCTTTCTCAGGTGGTATATACCAGTAACCTTGGCAATAGTTAAGAATACTCAGGGTTTTTTTCTCTTTATTTCTGTCTTCTTTATAGATTTTTTTTATTGTAACGAGTATGATGAATAGATTTTCCACTTTACTGCTATTTTTCATACAAAATATTCAATATTAGTACTATTACAATTTACTGCCAGTTCATTTAGCTTTTTTTTTTTTTTTTTAAATCTTAAAAAATTATCGGTACAACTGATACTTTTGATGAAATAGGTGGTTTTTAAAATACACAATACATTTTGTAATTATATTTATTATGCATTAAATATTTCTACATAAGAGCTTAAACAAAATACACAACATGTATAATGTACCCAAACTACGAAAAAATAATAAAAATAAACTAAATACTTTGGTAATAATGCACCAACTACCTGAGAAGTCAGGTGTAAATACAGGTATGTTCACCAACAAATACAACATTATCAAAAACACTCAAAACTTATCAGTAACTATCATCTAATCTTGTCAAATTTGCTAACTACAAGTATTTATGTATGGCACTGTAGTTTTCAAAATATATATACCATATCTCCTGCTAACTTCCTTTTTTACATTCTAAAATAATGCAAAATAGGCATTTCTGCACAATAATGGAAATTTTGCACAACAGCTAACTGTCATGAACACCATATTAACATACATACATACATATAACTTTCTGGCTTGGCAAAACATTTTAACAGACAAACTAGAACACATGGACTTACTTTTCACATGTACTAAATAATATTCCTCCATGAAGAGAATTACATCTAACACAAATTATTTCACAAGAAAACAACATAGTGGCGTTCGTCCTATTACCCCCTAACATTTGTGGGACACATATTTCCAATGGATATGGAATCACATAAAATGTTTCCTTTAAAGGAACTTGTGACTTTGGGAAACTTTCAACCTTCCACACAAACATTAAAGAGGTTTTGATCATGTGGTGCAGCTATGAACCCCATTATTCTTTCATGAACATAATACAAAATACTTAACAATAAAATTCAAAATTTTGCATGTAGTTTTGCCAACACAGTTACAATATTCCTCTAACAGAATTATATTAATACATTACCACACATTTATAAATTTTGCATGAAATAAGTATTCTAAAGTTAACACAATACAAAATATACTTTTTAACAATGAATAAAATTTAAATCTTGCATGTAGTTTTGTAACAGTATACACAGTTACATATGTGCTACTATATGAAAATATATCTAATTTCCTCTATATTTCAACATATAGATGCAAATATATACAACAAAAGCACCAACTACAAAAGAACTAGTACTATAGTAACTCTTCTCTAGAATCTGTTTTTTGTTGGTTTTTTTTCAAATGTCTTTTTACCTTTCCCAATCTACATCTTCATGACTTTATAATCTAATCTTTTCTCTAGAAAACATATTTTCTTTTATTTTCTTAAAAAAATTGTCTTTTGACCTTACCCATCTACATCTGCTTGACTCTATTCTAATGGCAAAGAACAAATAATCTAGATTTGACCTCAAACTAATTGTAAAAGAATATCTTTTGTTACTAATATACACTATTCCACTCTTGTCACAATGAAACATTAATTCTTTACCTTCATTAAAACTGAATTTGTTTTTCCTTACCCTTCTAACACATTCTAGTAGTGGTAGACACTAGGTGCTAATCCCTTCCAGAGAACACAGCCTGGTGGAAGTTCACATGTTTAACTTAATTTGCCAGTTTTTGGGCTTGTGATTTGGACATGGACCAGTATGTTTTTGTGTTTGGTTCATATGTACTACTACCAATTTAAATTTGGTCGAATTTTCTCAAAATGAATAAAATGGTGAATAGATTCAATACAAAAGTGACAACAACCTGTAAAACTAATCTCCATGAAGGTTTAGCAATTGCTTCTAACTATCTCTTAACATATCACTAAGTATCCTTTTCATATTAATTCAGTTTTTGCATAATCCAATTTACTGTAACCAAATTGTTTTTCCTGATTAATGTGCTTGTCAATTTAGCTCAAATTATTGGCAAAGAACAGTTCATAGCTTCAAAATTTACAGACACCGATATTTTAGCCACTTTTCTTGTAGTGCTCTTAGGCAGTTCTCTTAAGCACACAAAATATAAATTCCATTACTATATAATAATTTTATAACAGTGAATGTTACAGCAACACAAAAAATAAATTAAACACCTAAATTTAGCATGGTAGATTTCTTTAGTTAGCTCTATAATTACACATTTATTTAAATCATTAACAAAAAATTGGACTCGCATCTATACAAAACATGTTAATTGGTATAGCTCATGAAATAGATTAAAAACACAAAATACCTTCTATCTATTTAAAACGATAATGAGCTAAGTGCGAAAAACTTGCATTCAATGATCAAGGAAATTTCCTCATATTTTTGAATTCCAGATCAAAAGTTGTCATGTCAGGTTGGAAAACTCAGGTAGCAATTTTAAAACCATTTCAAGTCTTGATATTTAAAAGTCAGGACAAAAACAATCAAAATTGTATAAAACATAACAAATATATCATGAGGACATCCTTTAAGTAAGTATTTAAAAATCTCTCTTCATCTACTCCATCCTGCTCAGTCTGAATCTCCTACTTTCTTTGGACTGTCAGTCGCTTTATCTCCCTTTTCATCAACACCAACTTCATCATCCTTTCTGTCACTAGATGTCTCTTTGATTTCACTTTCCTTGTTCTCATCTGCATTTTCTTTGTTGTCAGATTTATCTTCTGATGTTTCAACTTTTGTTTCATTCTCTACAGATTTATCATCATCAACATCAGATTTACTGTCATTTTGTGTAGTTTCAATTTCCTTCTCATTTTCTTTATCATCATCAACATGCTCTTTTTTCTCATCATTCTGTTGGACGTCCGTGTCCACTGCTTCATTATCAGGTGTTACATTTTCAGATTTTAATTTGTCATCAGAGTCCACGTTTTCAGCACTTTGTGAATTTTCTTTACTCTCTTCATTATCAGCAGATCCAACTTTCTCCACATTGCCTGAATCAACATTTTCTTCTGTTTTCTCAGAACTAACTTGAACATTATCAGATTCTCTACCATCTAAGGTCGGCTGACTTATCTCCTCCTGTTTGTTATCACTAGGTACATCCTCTTCCTTTTTACCTTCCTCGGAATCAACTCCAGAGACACACTCGGATCCATCTTTACTAGATTTAGTCTCTTCTGGTACATTACTGATTACACACTCCTGTTTATCACTAGTAACTGTGTCCTCACTTACTTCTTCCTCTGTGTCACTTTGTTTACCATGTTCTTTTTCTATATTACCACTACTTGTTTCACTTTCCTGAGCAACATTGCCCGATTCACTGTCCACAACATTTTTGGTTATATCACTGGCCTGTTTTTCATCATTGTCTACCTGTTTATTTTCATCGTCTGCACTCTCTGACTTGACCTCTGTATCCTGATCTTCCTTGGTAACGATATCACTTTCTTTGGTAACAATATCACTTTCCTTGGTAATGGTATCACTTTCCTTGGTAACGTTATCAATTTTATCATCAGTATCCTGAATTACGACACTGCTGTCGGTTTCCTCTACCGTGTCATCACTATTGTCGGTCCCTGCATCATGCCATTCTTCATCTTCTTCCTCTGCTTCATGTTCTGCAATACATTACATACACATCATGTATTTTATATTAACTTGCTATCAGACTGGGAGTCTCCAGCAATAAATTCCATATTTTATTACTTTAAAATCACACTTGGGGTCTTGTTCAACTGATACAATTTAAAGATCTACCTTATTATAAGGGGTACAAAATGACCCCGACATAATTTGCATGGTTTCTTGAAAATGAATCGATGAAAATATAAACCTTTCTATCCGAAAGAAATATGCTTGATTGGCAAGAACCACATCCATTTTAACGAATGTTGCCAAACAATGGTTAAACTGATGAAATAATGTGTCACCCATTTTCAAGAGCAATATACTACATGATGCTCAAGACAAAACAAATGCCAAATGCTAGGTTAGATTTTGCCTCCAAAATATCTTTTTTTGAAGGACAATAACTTCTGTATAAATGAACAGAACATCACAGAAACTGAACTGCACTTTCATATTCATAGTGGAGCTACATACCAAATATATTTAAAATTGGTTTGATATTTTTCAAGTTATTGAATGGAAACCAATCTTTCTACACACACAAGCTGGTTTCTTTATCATCCATCTCCAACCTTTATTTGCGGGGTTTGTTATTAATGCCTTATATCAATTGTGATTTTAGGACCACTAATGATGTTAACCTACCACACTCACTACAAACGTTGATACTCTCTTCAGCAGTTTCAAGTAAGCCTGACTGATCACCAGTCGTGTCTAATGCACTCGTGTCAAGCACAGAGGAATCTCCTGTTTCATTTGCTGTCTCTTCAGATGCTGAAAATGATAACAAGATACAATAATATATTGGCAAGAAAACTGTCAATACAAAGGAAATCCATTAATGATACTAACTCTTTAATAATGAAAGTTAAAAAGACCGGATTTACATGTATAAAGATTTGAGTAATGGTGTTTAAGGTCCCATTCAAAAATATTTCACTTATATCGAGACATACAAGCGAAGATGCAGAAATTTTGCCTGTTTGTTGTGCTGATGTCATTATACAGCAGGGTTCTTTATGGTGTCATGCCCACTGTTTATTTTAAGTTCTCATCCTGAAGAACCTTGACTTTCATTTTGTAGTGCTTGGCGAAAAAATAACCATTACCCACTCTTAAGTCTTGGGTTAAGACCCAGACAGCATTCAAACCCATGACCTCCCACTTAAGGAGTGAGCACTCTACCAACTGAGCTACTGCAGTGGTACAAAATGTATAAAGTTATTGCTTTTATTGAAATATGGAGACAAAACACTGATCTAGATATATATTCTATATAAATGGTCTTTAAAGCAAGTTTGCTATATACTATGTACTATTTTATAATTAAGTCTTTATTTTAATATCTTTCTTTCCTACTTACTTTCATTTTCAGACACTGTTTTTAATTCCTTATTGCCTACAACATATAACAAATTTATCAGCAAAATAAAATTCACACATTTATATACTGCATTTAAAGATGTCATAATGACTGTTTGAAAAAAAAATAGATCACTGCAAACTGCAAATAATAAAATCAAGTATTCTGCTTTGCCAGTTATGCTAAGAACGGGAATGGAAAATTATGAAAACACAATTGAGGCGTCATCAATTAAAGTTCCTAAATGTAGTTTGATCGATTCTTTGTATAGAATCCAGGGTTGCTGTTATTGCCAAGTGCATTTACATATGTAATTAGCTGCAAACTTCATCTGCAATAAGCAAACATTACCAACTAACAACCGAGATTTGTCTTGGTTGAAACTTGAGGGTGCTCTAATCATCCAAAATTGGCCAAACTATAAACTGTAAATCTCAATAACTATCTAACTCAGACTTACTATCAGTAGATGTTCCGTGTGTACATTTGTGACATACATATGTAAAACTCTCTGATGTTGTGTCTAACATTGATGAACCTTCCAAGTTATCTGTTGTACTGTCTATAATTAGAAAATACACAAAAAACAATAAATATACAAGATATGTACACAAATTTCACATGTGATCTGTTGTACTGTCTAATTAGGAGACACAAAAAACAATACTAACTCTAAGTCAGTAAGAAATGAAAATATGGCAATAAACAAATGTTACGATAAAACTACAAACAAGCAAGATATTTGATATCTTACAAAATTGTACCTCACAGCTATAATAATTTCAATGCATACATTCTAGTGTTAAGGACAGATCTCATTGAGACGATTGGTAAAAATTGAAGTTTTTAACACATGATTCAAGTATGTAAACTAACAATTATTGTGTTTCATCCTTATCGTTTATCATGTGAAGTTTGTTCTCATTCCCCTCAGTTGATGAATGGTGGAAGAAATTAGTGCTTAGAGAAGACCATCTGCCTTCGACAAGCAAACCCACAAACTTTCTCGCAAGGATCTATCCCAATTGGGATTTAAATCTGGTGCATCTCAGCCACCAAGGCCCCATATCAGTCATTACAGATTAAATTCCTATATGACATTTTGAAACAAACAGTTTGACTCAAATTTAAACTTTAAATTGATACACAATTCAAAATCAACATTTTCATTGTATTCTGGGGTCAAATAAATATTCAATATATGATATAAATGCTTTCTCAAGTAAAACTCACCACACATACTACAAATATGAGATGTATCAGCCGTGCTGTCCAATTCACTCATAGACAGACCAGTAGTGTTACAACTTATGTCTGCAAATCCATTCTCATCACCTACATCTATGAACAAAATAATATACATGTATTTAATTTCATACAAAGTTTACATGTCTCTACACTTTATACTTAGTTTATAATAATGAGACAATGTGAAGGCAGGCTACTGCTTATTCTTATAGCCATGTGTAACATAAAACTAACTAGAACTCTCTCTTGAGAGCCAAATACCCTGCCCCCAACATCTACAAGTGTTTAATGTTTTCCCACAACCTTGACCTTTCCAATGGCCTTTATTCAAGGTCATGCATGACACACCTTTGGACCATGAAGATTATTCATGTGAACTTTTATGACAGTGGTCCAAAGGAATTATGAGATATGGTCTGGATACAGACCTGCTGATTCTATATACCCCCTCAAACAAGTTTGCATTATAATAAATTGAAAACTCTGTTTTTGTAAGATAAGTGCTTCCTAGCTTTCTGCATCAGTCTAAACTTTGTTTTATAACCTAGTCAATTATTTTTTTTATATCAAGATAGTCAGTATTGGGATGGTGGGGGAAACCAGAGAGCCCAAAGAAAGCCAACAACCTTAGGCAAGCGAACTGACAAATTTTCTCAGACTAGGATTTGCCCAAATGGAATTCAAACTTAGGTGGTCAGAGGTAGTGTGAATCATTAGCATCTTTAAACTTCTCAGTCACCCAAGGATCCATTAAACCAATCAGCAACCCAGGACCCTTCAGATACAGCAGGTGTGCAAGCATGTAAATGCTTACAAGATACAATACATACCATCTAACTCATCTTTGACACTGCCATAAGAATTCTGTCTGTTCATAGACAACTCATTAAATGAATCCTCTGTAAAAACAATTATAATACAAGATATGACATTAAATTTTACAAAATTTTCTCATAATTTTAAACCTTGCCATGTATGCGAGGTAAGGTCAGACCCGAAATAGTTCTGCTGTCAACAAGTAATCAAAAAGTAACATCAGTCTCACTTCAACCTGTTCTTATGTTACAAATAACTAAGATTAATCATGAATCCACAATCAAAAACATGTTGTTACATGATTTTTTAAAAAATAAAGGTAAGCTTTCAACCCTACTTTTCCGCAAATTGAAAATAATAAGAGGTAAAATTTCTAAAAATTGTGAAAATATAGTTTATTTTATATTTTTTCTTTTTCTGTTTTACAAATTTGCTAAAATAGGTTACCAGTAGTTTTTGAAAGAATGCAGTAGCTAATGGGAATTTTTAATACTAGAGATAGAAACAGAAATCATGTATGATTTTGGATACACAGAAATTATAAACAGTCCTAGCTCATGATGCTAATGTCCAAACCACTAGAACATGAAATGTTTGCAAAACTTACATGAAAATCTTAGCTCTTAAAATATTAAAATTATTCCCCAATACAAATTTACAAAAAGTTAAACATTCATACCTGTTTCTTCATTCTGCATTTCTATTTCCAATGCAGAGCCTTCTATAGCATCAGCGAATGCCAGATCTACTAACTGACGACTGACGTTTTCTACCTCTTCACTGTCGATGGCAGTCATTGTTCCGAGTGATACACAGTTCCCGGTTATCTTCTCAACATACACACTAATTACAGAGTGATTGTCACAATATTCTGAAACGATATGAATACAAAGATGATTAAATAAAAGTAAAACAAGAAGTATTCAACATTCACCAAACCCACCAATTTTAACCAATGGAACTGAAAACACTAGCAGAGGGAGGGAGGTCAAGTGGAGTTATAGAGTTTTACACTCCAGTCAAAATTCTTTCATTTTTATCAAAGGATGGTGGAGGAAACGAGAGTGCCAAGAGAAATCCACCGACTACTAGGATCTGCAACAAGTGGGATTTAGACCTACGCATTCGAGACAGTATGATCCTTATGCATGCCCTTCTGACCACTTGGCCACTGAGGTTCCCTGCTCTAGCATGCGAATAAGTGGATAACAGTGTTCGTACAGACACAGACATTTGGACTCCAAATTTAAGGACTTTTTAGGGTCTTTTCAGGGCCTTTTTTGCAAATTTAAGGCCTAATCAGAGGTACAACTGTAGCAACAAGAAAATATTGATGCAAAGGCATATTAAATCAATAAAACAATTACTTACATGTCTATAGTAACAATACGTGAAGTGGATAAGGTTTAAGTTCGGCATTTGGAAGGGCCAGGCACCTTTAAATTGCTCCTTTCAAGTAACTTATTAATTAATATTTTTTATTTACATCAGTCTATTTGCAACCACTTAATATCCAAATACAGACACCCAATTGCCCAAATTCAAGGGCTTTTTAGGGCCTTGGGGATAAATTCCAGGGCTTTTTAGGGTCAGACTTGTTTTTCGGGTCCTTTTAGGGCAAACCTAAAAATATAAGGACTTTTCCAGACCTGTACGAACCCTGGATAATTTGTCATATTTTATAAAGATAAATAAATGAAAAATACATGAAAAATATGATCAGATACAGACCTTTAAAGAAAGCGAGTGCATCATCTGGCCATTCCTGTTGCTGGTCCACTGGTTTGATATCGGATAACTTACAAGCTATAGCTAATGCAGGGATATCTAACAAGTCTGTTGGGATTTTCTTCAAGTTATCTTTATGAACTAATTCTTCATGACCATAGTCTACATAGAATACCTGTAAATATAAAACTGTCTAGTAAAATACAGTAATAAATACTCGTTATAATACACCTCAACATCTTTGCCAACTTTATCATCATCACAGTATATTGTAAGTCACACAGTCTATTTCTTTGATTTTTTCCCCCGTTATGACTGCTACTCTTATTTCTCTACCCTGAATCTAAGACTAGATGCAGGGTATGGCTATATTTTTTTTACTTTTTTCCAAAATATGTATACATGGCACAAAATTCAAATTATACAAATGTAATGGAAGATATATTGTAATAATGTAATACTTAGTCTAAATTCCATATTTTGTGCTTAATAATACTCATTTCTTTTGCATAATCTATTTTTTTCCCCAATTATTATTGTTTGAGTAGTTATGAAAACACAACAGATTCCCGTTACTTCTGAAACAGAAAGCATTGGTACTGAAAAGATGTTACTAAGGTGACACTCATCTTTTATCTTCACATAAAAGAAACTGATAATTTGAAAGCATCAATGTAATGTAATTACCGTAATTTCTTCATCCTCTACTTGGTTTATTCTAGCTCTACACCACATTTCATCCTCCTCTAACAAGGCCAGACACGGAGCACAAGGTTGTATTTCTTCTGTAGTCAAATCATCAGGGTTATCCGACATGTAATTCTTTATTTTAATGTTAACAGTCTCCAAGACTTCTACAGACTCAATCAGCTGTATATGAAACTTGTACGGACTGGTCACATCAATCACCTGGACATCATATTCTGAGTCGGCACATATCTTTGGTCGTTTAAAAGGTCCAGCATCTTCTTCGTCCGTAGCATCCACAAAACTTTCCTCTGTCGTGTCATCTTCAGTGGTACTTTCACCACCTGCAACATCCGTCACTTTTTTGGCATACCCACCCTCAACAAGTAGTTCTCCAATACAATTTTCATTCTCAAACATATCAACAACGTAAGTCTGTTGATCCAATTTCTGCGGAATAATAATCAAATCCTTTGAAAAACTCAATTCCTCAAATCTAAGGTAAGATTTCTCATCCCAAATGTCGTCCTCAGAATCTGGTGCAATGCCTGCAATTTTACCATGTATACCTTGCTGAGGTAACACTAAATCCTCAGTTCTTATTTTCTTAAGTTCTGATACTTTAACACTTGTGATATTTCCGTAATCAAACAAGAGGACCTCCACTTCACCCTTGTCACCTTTTTCTGTTATGACCCGGGCTCGATAATACTCTTCATCATCACAGAACTTAGCTATACATTCATAACCTATTTCTACATCACTTTCTGGTGCTGTTTCAGAATCATCTGTATAACGTTCTTGTAATAATTCCTGATATATCTTGAGTTCTTCATCGTTTTCGGACAGATTACACCAGAAATCTCCAGGATCAACTGATACAATAATGTGTACTGCATGCTTCTCTTTCATTTTCAATTCCAATTTTGGTACCCTACAAAACAGATGTAAAACAAGTAAATTCAGTGAATTAGGATCTCCCGCCAGCAGGTTTTTTTTTGTGATTTGCGCTTATGTTCAAAGAGCAATAACTTCCAGGAAAATGAGCAAACCAACTCAAGTTAAAGATATGCACATCTATCAATGTTGATGCTTTGCACCAAGTTTTATGAAATAGTGCTTCATAGTTTTGGAGAATTTGCACAGATCAGAATTTCTGACAGACGGAAACTCGAATTTAATATAAACCTCTTTCTTTGATAATTGGTCAATAATACAAGTTCAGAGTAATGTGCAACTTTTTTTGGCAATGAAAAGGTACACTTTCTGATGTGCAATATTCTAATATTACAGCAAAACCCATTTACCAACCATCTCTCTACATAAAGATCACCTGTCTATTAAGAGCAGTGATTTAAAGGTATCTTTGCTTATATTTATCCGTCTCATTTTTTCATATTTCGATGAAAAAAATTCTCTATAAAGACCTGGACCAGAACATTTATGTAATAGGGAACACAGGTTTTTATTCCATCTACATCACATGAAACAAACATTGATATGTAAACAACTGCGAATTCTAACACTACCTATGTATTGGATGGATTCTCCTATATGAATATTCCTGATCAAAGGTCAAGCGGACAGGCTATTGTTGTTTGCCTATTCATGTACATCAATAAATTGCTCACTAACACCTTGTTTACACTTCTGATCAGCCATACTTACTGTAAGTTTTCTACTTCTTGTACTGTCTTGTCTACCTTTACCGCCTGAGTGGGGACTGCCTTAATCGGTGTCATAACATCACTGGAGTCAGAAAATACTCTCTTCACTTTCCTGTTAATGAGGACCGGTGCTCCCTCTTCTACGTCCTCTGTTTTCTCTAGTAATGTTTGACTTAAGGGAATCCCCATATCTAGTAGTTGGACGATATTGTTGTCTTCTTTAGTACTGACTACATCCATCAATAATGACCTGTTTAGAAATAAAACATTACCAGTGAAGTAGAGTAATAGTGTTTTACGACACAGATCCTTTCACCAATATCAAGGTCAGTTCTGGATGGTGAAGGAAACCAGAGTGCCCCAAAAAAACCAACCAACCTTTGAAAAATAAAGTGATAAAACATACAATAGGATCTGCCCCAAAGTGGGATCAATGTGATCCATAATAACATTCATTAAGATGTCAGAATGGAAACCCCCTCTTTTGTAAAATAAAGTCTTACTCAGCAGAACTCGCATGTCTACTACTACTGTATATCAACCTGTATAAACTATAATTCATATATGCATTCTACTTTTACAATTCATTTTCACAGGAGTTACGAATCTCAAATTTCTAGTCAAGAAGTGTGACAATGTTATATGAAATATTACATACATGAAATCTCTTCAAGTAGAAACCTTCTACCCCAACACTTCTATATTCAAGACCATAATATTACATTACTTCATTTTATGGCTACTTTATATAAATTCAATATTTATTCATTTCGGAATGTTACAAGTGCACCCCCTAAGAAACTTCAAACATACACCTACATGTATTTCAAAAGTGGCAAGATGCACATCATCAATGTTGGGCAGGGTTGCTGGGTACAAACATAAGTCTAACCCATCTATGGGCCTTCCAATCAACATTTAATTCCAACTGGCTGAATAGTTTTAGAGAAAATTAAAGTTTTCGCTCAGAAACATACTTTACCATGTCATAACTCAACTGGCTATAGCAGTCGGGAGCTAAAAACTTGAAACTATATATTTTAGACTGATTAAACTTACTTGTCTGTAGTTAGCTCTGTAAACAATTCTTTAGTTCCCTCACTCCATTCCTCATCTTTAGATTTCACTCCACCTAGGGCACAATGTATAGCCTGAACAGGTAACTCAGCGTAAGTACTGCTAAGTTTCCTTAGTGACGATATTGATGTCACTTCCTGGTTACCATGATCTACAAACTGAACCTCAATGTTTTTCGAGTCTGTAAATTTCAAAACAATGGCCCGATACCAAGAACCATCTTCAGAAAATTTGGCAGCACAAATCAGGTTATCTGCAGCATTTTTCATGGTGAATTTTTCACCTTCATCACTCTCGTAAAATTCAAACATTTCATCAAGCAACTGATCTAAGGATGATTTCTCACTTTCTAACTGTATGTGGAATGAGCTGGGGGAATCAACATGGCTGACAAAGACCTGTGACCTCTGACCTTCTTTTAGTTCAACATATTGCAACTTTGATGGGTCTTCAACTGCTGAGACAGTTTCCGAGCTCTGTGGAATGCCTAAAACAGAAATCAATTGAGAGAAATGAGTAAGGTGTGACTTTTTTGCGATTGTTTTACTTGTAATAAGCAGTAAGCAATGATGGTTAAATTCAATTTAGTAAAAATCTACAGAAAATTCTATCTACAATCTCATGATGGCTAAAACTGTCCATTTTCTATTATTTTGATTTCCATATATACAGACTGTCAACATCTAAAAAGCTTGTTTTTTTTTCTAAAGAAAAGTCATACTCTATCTAATTGGGAAACCCAGAGTTGTAATTCACACACTTGCTCACATGTTCACATTTAAACTACATTCATTTTATAGTCCAATGTAATGTAAGATAAATAAATTATCTGCAACAATGTTTCTTTTAAATCAAACAAAAGTGACTGACACTGCTCGCAATTTTGAAATAAACAAAACTTTTAATTGCTTGAATATCTTTGTCATATTTGGAAAAAATATCTATTTTTCACTGCTGAGTGACAATTCTCAGACTTAGGCAGAGTACATGGAATCATTTAAGACTTCTGTAAATTAACTCTGTACCGGCAACTGACAGTATACATGGGACCAGGTACCCTGCCAAAGACAATCCTGTACAACTTGTCAGGCGTTAGAATGTCTCAAAGTAACAGAATTCATATAAAGCCCACAATTTTTAAATTGAAACAAAACATGAATACAATAAGTTTAGAATGTTGAAAAAAGTCAACATTTTAATTGTAAAGGCAAACAACATTGACCTTTTTGCTTGACCTTTAACTCAAATATTTATCATAGACCAATACATTAACTAGAAAAACTGTGAACCACAAGCTCACAAAAAATACCCCCTGCTCCCCCACATAAAAAAAATCCATCGGATCAAATTTTTAAATAGGAGGTGCACAGCTACATTATATCACAACGATTGTGTGAAAGTTTCATGAAAATCCATTGAAGGGTTTAGGAGGAGTTGCGGATAAGAGATAGGTATCCTAAGGTGTAAGGGAAGGACGGATGGACACACGGACGGACACCCCTATCACTATAAACCCCCTCTTTTTAAGCGGGGGGTATAATGAATAGGTGACACAGGTGTTTATTTCATCTGTTATCATTGGCATCATGTACTGATCATGTTCTAACACTACCAATGTATTGGGTGGATCATATATAATTATTCCTAATAAAAGGTCAAGCAGACAGGTCAATATTGTTTGCCTATAACAAAATATTCCAATTCATTACAATGCACGGCTCACCTAGTCCAACTGATATTTGTAAATTCATAATTGTTAAGTGATAAACACAACAATTCTAGTTTGGAGGTTGAACAATTTTTTTTTATTTTTATTTCAAATTGACCATATGGGGCAAGGGTGCCAACTTTTACAGTGCTTGTCAAAATATAGTCTTAAAAACTTAGGGTCGATTGGGTTAGTGGAAAAACATGATTATGAACTCAGATTACCAGGTGAGCATATACATATGCAAAGTCTCAAAGCAAACTGAAAATGCATGAAATACAGTTAAGTCTGTAATTAAACATTCAACTTTCCTAACAAAATTCTGTACTCTTACCATCCTCAATAATAACAGGCGACTGATCACAGACAGACAAGTCTTCTACAAATCCTGTCATATCCAGGGTAACATAGGTATCCTCAGAAGATTCTGATGTTAAATAAAGTTTACAATGCTTTCAAATTACTGAATTGCTTCGAGTCATTCCAATGCTTTTTCAGTAGCATACCAGTAGTACAGGTTTCATCAATTCTTGTCATTGTTCCAATTTACTAGGAAGTATTTGTGGCAAAATGGTCTAAAAGGCTTCAAGACCACACTGCTTAGGTTTAAATCCCACTTGTGCAGATCTTAGTGTGAGAAAGTGGGTCACTTCACTTGCTGAAAGCCAGTCTTCACCAGGCATGCCAGCTTCCTCCATCATCCAAGAACTTTCCACCTGGTTGTATGTGACAGAATGTTGACCGGGGTAAATTTTAAATAAGGTATGTTTTCATAAACATGTATCCAGCCCATTTTTTTCCCAATTTGTGCATTTTTTTTTTTTTTAAAAAACATGTGTCCAGCCTATTGCTCCAAATCTGTGAATAGACAGACCATCACAAGTTCATTTTATCATTTCTAAGTTTAAGGGGACGTCAGCAAAATTTTGGACAATGCCTTGCAACGCTGCTAAAAATCCATAGATATTTTATTTATAAGTAGGCAGAATCCATTCAGTAATAAGGGCAATGCTCAGATACTTACCAGAGTCTGCTGTACTCTCAGAGGTTGTTCCAGATTCATATCCAGTTCTGTCCAATGTTACATACGATTCATCTCCTTTCTGGCCTGTACACAAAGTTAGTTAAAATGTTTATAAAGAATTGATCAAACAGAAACATACAATTCAATGAAATCTAAGTTTTCAGTTCCACAACACTTTACAAATACCCAGCAATTGTAAATTTAAATTTATATGCAGCAAGGAATATGTTATAGCATGAGATGTCAAGCTTAGACACAATTCTAAATTATGTGTTCAAGTAAAACCTGTGCATCTTAAGAGTCCTAAAATGTGAAAATCTTTGCATAGAAACATGTTAGTTTGCAGTCGCATTCTTTCACTCGACAACTCATGTACATGTATAGAAAAGTGAAAAAACTATGTAAATGTCATACACGATCAACTAGCTTGAAAAGATAAAATTTAGTCAGAATAACTACTATGTCTGGTCACAGTATGACAATGTTGGTTGGATTTTTTTTTCTCCCGCACATACACTTAATAATTGCAGTCAGTTTGGGTTCATTGAGAAAACCAGAGTACCAAGAATAAACAACAGATTATCAGGCATACTGCAAACTTTCCTTAACAAGGATTTAAGGCCATTTCTCTACCTAATCCCCTTATAACGTTTTATAACAATCTAGCTGTTTACATGGAAATCCAGAGTAGAGATTTTAGGTATCTGTTCTGGTATGACATGAAATTCTTCAAACGACTAATACATGTACATATTATATATTCGGTAAAAAATTACCTGTTGTTAGTATTGCCTTGGCAACATCCTTCCCATCAGGCAAGAGTAACTTCACTTCATATGTATCTCCATTTTTACCAGTAAATACAGTTGTCAACTTTTCTTCAAGTGTCAAAGTTTCAAACATTTCTTTTTGTACAACAGACCACTGACCAATCCCTGAGAGACAACACATATACCCTAGAGGTGCATCAACAAACATCTCTGCTAATTCACACAAATTCCCATGAATCACTTCATCAGAGTTCCCATAATCCACAAATCTAACGCTGGCACCACTTCCTTTAACCTTGGTAACCACGGCTCTGTACCACATGTCATCAACAAAGTATTTAGCAACACAGTTAAGTCCCACAGCCAACTTGTCTCTAGATATAGGTTGACTTGAATTACAATTAAGTTGCAATTTTTCAGCCATTTCAGCTATTTTATCTTCATCGGATTCCATTTGCAGATAAAAATAGTTCTTGTCAATGTGCGACACATACATGGCTACTTCACCTTCTGGCATGGGCTGTTCAGCGAATTTTAATTCTTCTGCAGCTTTTGCGTCTTTCTCCACAGCAAAGTTACCCTCTAGCAGACTCTTTCCGATATCTTCCTCTCCGTTTTTGAGTTGAACTGTAGTTGGTGTTACGAATGTACAAGTCAACTCTACGTCCATGGTTAAACTTTCAAACTTAGCAATAGCTTCATCAGACCAGGATCCATCTGCTGGTGTAATGCCATGCAAACTACATTTGTAAGCCAATGGTGGTATACCGGCAAGTTCTTGTTTAACAAACTTAACAGCAGTTTTCTCCACCTCATCTTCATTTCCATAGTCGACGAACAACACCTTTACTTTATTGCCATCAATACTTTGTACTGTTGCCCTATACCAAGCATCATCTTCAGAATATTTTGAACAACACCCATTTCCAACAAGAACTGGATCCATCACCATTTCTGAATCCCCGCAGCTGGCATACAGTTGTTGTAAATCCTCCGTTATTTTGTTTAAAGTCTGTTCATTGTCGGCTAGTTGGATGTAAAACTTTGATGGTGACTCTACAACACTTGTATACACTTTGATGTCTTCCCCCACCGGTGCTACTGAAGCTGGGAATGATAATACTTGTGCAGATGATGAATCAGTAACGAGGATCTGGTTTTCTCCATCGAATAATTCTATGATCGCTGTTGAATTTGACATATTGACCACTTTTGCAGTAAGTTCTTTATCCAAAACAAGTCCTTGAAATTTAGTTAAATCACCAGATGTATGCGAAAGACTACAGAGAATAGCTTGTGTAGACAATGTGAGGAACTCTGATTTAATCTCATACAACTGATCCTTAGCTGCCACTTCTGAATTACCATAATCTACAAATAATATCTCCACGCCACCTGCTTGCTCCTGCTTGACACATGCTCTATACATTTCTCCATCTTGACTGTATCTAGCAACACATGGTGTTCCTGGTGCAAGATCTTGTAAAACCGCAGGGTTCTGGGCATAAGCAGTTTTTAAATTTTCCATTATTTTCTAGATCAGTTTCATATTTTACTAGCTGGCAGTAAAAAGCAGACAAACTGTCAATCTGAGAGACAACACTTTTTCAACAGCTCCTTTGGTGAAACCAATCTGGTCACTGTAGGTCAGCCCTGTAACTGGACTCGATTTTACTGGTGATTGAATCTCTTTCTTAACTACTGCAGTGTTTACCAATTCGTCAGCAATATTCTTGTCACCAGCTTTCAAACTAACTTGATACAAGTTTTTCTGTTTTTGGACAAATTCACATGTGACAGTTTCCGTGACTAGACTCTCCATTATATCTTTAGCATCTACATTCCAGACACCAGGTTGCAGTGGTTTTATTCCAGCAAGGCCACACTGAATGGCTTGAGCCTCAATCTTCATAAATTTATCTTTCGGTTTTTTCAAGGTTGCCAACGACAATGTATCTGCATTACCATAATCCACAAATCGTACCTTTATTTGACTGCCACTAACATTTTCGACCACAGCCCTGTACCATGCATCCTCATATTTTCCCATGACTTCCTTTCCGACTGTGACATTTGTAGCCGATTCAGTGTTTGATTCATCTGCATATTCCTCTTGAATCTCATTGGTCAATGCCTCTAATTTTTCTTGCAATTCTGCTGGCTGAACCCAAAACAACTGGGGATTTTCAATCCATGAAACAAATACCTCTTTCGTACTGCCATCTTGCACAGTAATCTGTGAATATGGGGACTGAATATCTTTAGAAAGACTGGACATAGAATTGGCGGCACTCGGTAAGATACTGCAGTGTCCCATGTCCACTAGCTTCACAGCAATATCTTCTTTACCCTGATCTTCTTCCAGGTTGACCAAGTATGCACCAGCTTGAAAACTTTGAACTTTCACTGATAACTGCTTTTCTAAAGTCAATTTTTCAAACTCTTCAATGGCTTTATCTGACCAGTTTCCGTCACTAGGTTTTACTCCGTTGAGACCACACCTAATTCCTTGAACTGGTAACTTCATAAATTCTTTCTTCACTTTTTTAACTGATGATTTCTGAACCATGTCACTATTACCATAATCCACAAACTGAACTTCAACTTCGCCGTTAAAACACAAAATTTCTGCTCTGTACCACAGTTCATCTTCTGTGAATTTTGCGACACATGGTAATCCTATTTCTGGTTGGTCTATACTTAATTCATTAGGAGATAGTGCGTTATATACTTCATTCATTTTGTCCATCATAGTTTGAAGCTCTGCCGAACGGCTCGTCATCTGACACCAGAATTCAGACGGATTGGTTACAAACACAACTTCAACTTCAGCTGAATCTGAGAGTGCCAATTTCTGTGTTGCATAAGAATCTGTACCATCATGTTCCCATGATGCATCTGAGCTTGAAGGTGCTGGTTTCTGTTTTGCTACTACAGGGGTGTCTACATCCCAACTTTCATCTCCGCCTGCACTTGTAGCATTATCACCTCCTCCAAATCCACCACTTGCATTTCCAAAGCCACCCGAATCTCTGGAACCACCAAAGCCACCACCTCTATCTGAACCACCAAACCCTCCTCTTTCTGACCTGCCTCCAAAACCGCCTCTATCTGACTTCCCACCAAATCCACCTCTTTCTGAACGTCCACCAAAGCCACCTCTTTCAGAACGTCCACCAAAACCTCCTCTATCAGAATTCCCACCAAAGCCACCACGTTCAGAACGGCCACCAAAACCTCCTCGATCAGAACTCCCACCAAAGCCACCTCTTTCAGAACGGCCACCAAACCCTCCTCTATCAGAATTCCCACCAAAACCACCTCTTTCAGAACGGCCACCAAACCCTCCTCTTTCTGATTTTCCACCAAATCCACTGCTTCTACCTTCATCACCCCAATCATCAGAGCTTCCATTTTGATTTCCAAAACTTCTACCAGATCCACCAAAACCACCTCTAGATCCACCACCTCTACCTCCAAACCCTCCACCTCTACCACCCCGGGAACCACTTCCAAATCCACCACTATCTTCTCCATCTTGAGACCCTCCAAATCCACCTCCACGAGATCCTCCAAATCCGCCACCTCTATTAGAATCCCTAGATCCTCCAAATCTGCCACCTCTATCAGAGTCTCTGGAACCACCAAATCCTCCACCTCTTGATTCTTTTGAACCACCAAATCTGTCACCACGTTCTCTATTTCCAAATCCTGATGAGCTATTACCATCACCCCAATCTTCATCATTCTTGGAGCCAAAACCACTAGAACCACTAAATCCACCTCCTCTGTTAGAATCTCTAGAACCACCAAAACCACCTCCTCTTCCTCCACCTCTACCTCCTCCTCTATCAGAACCAAACCCTCTACTTCCTCTGTCAGAGCCACCACTATCTCCTGAAGGATTTCTACCAAATCCGCCACCAGAACCACCTCCACCAAATCCGCCTCTGTTGCTGTCCTAGATCCTCCAAATCTATTACCCCTCTCACCAAAGCCATCTCCTTCACTAGAGTGATTCTTCCTCCAAATCCACCACTGCCGCCATCATTTCTACCACCAAATCCAGACTTAAAGCTCCACCACCAGATCCTCCAGAGTTCTGCCTTCTTCCAAATGATCTGTCATCACCATCTCTAACTTTGATTATTAAATCATCTCTACCTTGACCAGATATAGCGGTCACTGATCTATCACTAAGGGTGTTGGTGAGCTGTCCAAACGACTGATTCACATTTTCTCCTGACTCAGATTCAGGTGAACGACAAATAAATCTTCATCAGCCTGGTACCTCTGAAAGGTTGCATTAAAATTCTGGTCCAAGGCCAGATCATCAAACTTTGCTGTATGTTCTGGAGACCAAAATCCTTGTGATGGGGCTACTCCTGAAATGGAAAATTGATCATTAAAATACAACTACTGTATTATTCAGTTACAGCGTGGTGATGAGGTCATTCAAGAACAATATTGATCAAGGACAAAGTCCCAGGCCGGGGCCATAAAAATCATGGGTGGACCGAAACCAACATGCTATAATTGCTTTATAATGTTCACAAATTGTAATTAATGGGGTTGCCTCTGTACCACATAATTTATACCTCTTAATGTTTGTGTGGAACATTTTGGAAAACGTTAACATCATAAATTCCCTGAATAACATAGTTTTTATGGGAAAACTTCATCTAATGCGATTCCATAGCCATTGAAAATAGTGTTTCGCAAAAATGTTAGATGGTATCATGTGGTACAGTGGCGACCCAAATTATCTCATAATTTGCCAGGTATCTATTTTCAGCCACTTAAGAAATGAAAATTATGAGGAAAAATCAAGTCTCAATTATTTATCATTAATGTTCGACAGATTTTCAATTTAAACACAGTTTATTTAACTGTGTAACTTATGTCTGTTTTTATTCTTTGTACACTGTATTTTGTAGAAAATTCCGAGAATTTTCAATTTACGTGGATTTTTGGGATGGGGTCAGGAATTTTTCTATAATTCACCGGAGCTATGCTACTATGCAGGTATTTGTCAATAGAATACATAGGAAATGGTTTTGGATTTTTAAATCCTATGACATCATCAGATGTGTTATATAGAACATATATCTAATATGTGATCAAGAGTGTTCAATTGTAATTAAGACAGAAGTGTTTAAAAAATTGAATATTTATATACAACAAATGATGTTAAAACTTGACTTCTCTTGTTCAATTGGAGACATCCATCTATAGCATGGTTCGTACAGATATTTGGACTCCAAATATAAGAACTTTTTAGGGTCTTTTCAGGGTCTTATTTGCAAATTTAAGGCCTAAGCAGAGGGACAAATTTAGCAAGAAAAGTATTGGTGCAAAGACAATTAAATCAATAAAACAATTACGTATGTGTCCATATTAACGACACTTGAAGTGGAGATTGAAGATAGGCATTTAGGAGGGCCAGGTACCTTTACATTGCTCATTTCAATGTAACTTATTGATTAATTAATTTATTTATTTATATGTATATATCATTATTTGCAACCACTTAATATCAACATACAGACACCCAACTGGCCAAATTCAAGGTCTTTTTAGGGCCTTCATGATAAATTCAAGGGCTTTTTAGGGTCTTTTAAGTGCAAACCTTAAAATTTAAGGACTTTTCCAGGCCTGTACGAACCCTGTATAGTCCGTCAACAATAGTGTGGCAAAGTGTTTATAAACACAGGCGAGTCTATATTATACGCACATTGGAATTAATACTGTGTTATCTTATTTGTATATTCACGCCTTCATGCGTTCATTTCAAAACAACCTTCAAATATGATCAATATTTACATTATACAATTCTTCCATGTTTATAAACACTCTGTCACGATATCGCTGACGGACTATAGTCGGTCACAAAAAAAATTCAGTTCAAACAGAAAAACAAAAACATTCTTTTAAAACATTTATACAAGTCCTTACCAGAAAGAGAACACAAAACAGCCTGAGCAGGAATATTCAGATATTCTGGTTTTAGAATCTTCAGGCTCTCTTTTGTGGTAAACTCAGTATTTCCGTAGTCAACAAATAAAACTTCAACATTTCCTGTCTGTATAATTCCTGCAATTTATTTAAACAAATACAAATTTACTACAGATCATTCGAATAATTTATATACAATCACATGTCACTGGGCATCCATCACCCATCAATTGTCAAAAAATAAGGAGAAGGTTTTTGTGTGCAGTCTCCCAGACAACGGTGATACAGTGATCAAACAGTGGATTATTACCCGAAGGACAAAACCTAATCTGATCCACGAAGGCCAGGCTATCAAATTGAGTCTGCTTCTAAGAAATCAATAGCAGAATGACAATAATCAGAGATGAAGCTGAACTTTAAGTTATGAACCCAGCTCACTTCAGAAAAGTTTTTAATAATAATATATTGCAAAAATGTGTTAACATTTAGGGGCCCAGACTGACTGAGTTTTAGGAGCCATGGGCTACTGGGCCCCTGCTAAGTGCTAATCTCAATCCCTGAATATAATACTAATAAAGAAACTGTTAGAACTTAAATGAAAAATATAAAATGTCATTAGGCCTAAAAAAAAAAAAAAAAAAAAAAAAAAAAAAAAAAAAAAAAAAAAAAAAAAAAATATTGTGTATTTCAGGTTTCCCGACCGACCATGTCCTGGCACTGCCGACCCTAAAGTTTTTTTCCTCGTTTTCTGGAACAGACAACACTTGATGTTTCTTGAAAATGTTGAGATTTCCAAAATTTGAAACAAGGTGAAATTAAAGGGATTTTGTGTGTCCCAACGTGGCAGGCTTTAAAAGTGTCTAAATTCTGGACATCCCAGACAAACCAGGACATATGGCATGTATTCAATACAGTATTCATTTAATCTTTATACATATAACTTATGAATAAATCTTTTGAATAGGAATTTAGCACATTTAAATACTTTTATCTTATTACAGTCTAACCTGTTTTAAAGGCCACCTCTATATAAGGGCCACCTGCTTATAAAGGCCAGTAGAGTTGTATCCCAATTGTTCTTTATTTATATATTTGAACCTGTATATAAAGGCCACCTGCCAATAGAGGCCACTTTGACTGGTTCCCTTGAGTGGCCTTTCGACAGGTTTGACTGTACTATGAAAGTTTTTAAAAAAAATCTTAAAAAATAGAGGTTTTTTTTACCTACCAACCCTAAAATTTTTGGAGGGTGAAACCCGAAAAACAATTTTTTTTCCCTTAAGCCTATGCAATATCATAGTGATAACCTCCCTCATTAAATTTTACTATGTGAATGACTAGTTTTTTTAAGGCCATTACAACCGTCTAACATACCTGTAATTTTAGCTCTGTACCAGTTTCCATCATCAGTATATTTGGCTACACAAGGTTTTCCAAGTGTTGAATCTGTTAACACATCATCATTCTCTCCTAGTTTACCATAATATTCTGCTATTCCATCCATCATATCATCCAATTCTTTAGCCATTTTCACTAAATGACAATGAAAATGTCCCGGATCTTGTACATGGGTGACCAGAATTTTTTCTGTACTTCCAATGTTGATACTTGGTTTCCCATATCCTTCTCCAGGCCTTGGGAAAGGTTTCATCCTAAAATATTTAAGAAAGATTGGTTGAAAACATATCATCATGCATGATCATGGCTCAAACTAAATACTAACTAGAACTCTCTCTTGAGAGCCAAATACCCCCACCCCAACATCTACGGGGGTTTAATGTTTTCTCCCTTGACCTTGACCTTTCCTATATGACCTTGGTTCAAGGTCATAACACACCTTTAGACCATGGGGATTATTCATGTGAAGTTTTATGAGAGACGAAAAAACAATAATGAGATATGGCCCATACATGACTTTACATAGACAGACAGACAAATATGGTGATTCCTATATACCCCCTCAAACTAGTTTGTAGGAGGTATAACAATATGTGTAGAAATAGTCATTGTTACAAGTTCTACACCTACAATGATGCTAAAAATATTTGTCTCAAATTTAAAACAAGATATCTTGCAAACTGAAGTTAAAATTGTGTTAATGAAAATGGCAAATATAATACAAACCCTGAAGGCTGTGATGCAGCTCCTGGAAGTCTTGGAACTTTTGGCGATGTTGAACCCTGGAGTTTTCCTGCAACATTCCTGTTGTTTTTGTGATTTGTAAGTTGTACTTCATAACATGGGAATACATTGTCTACAAAAATAAAACAGTACATGTATCATATTGCAAACAGAAAACACAATCGGTGATTTATTTTTATTTTTTATTGTTAAATTACCTTCTGCCTTTTAAATTTGGAAAATTTGAAGTTCTGAACTATAGCCAACTGCATAATGACATGCTTTCAATACTATAGCTTAATCCTCATTGCAAAGGTGTTAAATTGTGGCAATATCTAACATTTTGTATGAGGGGACAAGCAGCTCAATTTGCTAGTACATGTATTAAATTGTTTATCACTGTTGTTTTGGGAATTTTAGCAGTCAATTTGGGAAAATATAGTTATTTTTCTCCAGGGGAAACTACCTTTATTCCGTTGTAGTTTTAGGCAAACAAAATCAGTGACAATAAGTATGTAGAGACATGTGGCCCGAGTGATTAAGAGCATTTAGAGTACTAATTCATGATTCAGGTTGTAGTTTAGAGATCCAGCAAGGCTGCATTGTATGTTATTGAGAAAGGCATTTATTTTCAAATTAACTATTGCAGTAGGTCAGTTGGTAGAGTGCTTGCTCTATAAGTGGGAGGTCGTGGATTTGAAAATTTCTGCAACTTCATCTTTGCTGTTGACTCAACTCTATTTTCATATTGCTGAAGTCCACCCAGCTGCCAAATAAACAGATAAAGGCAAATATGCTGGATTTGCGACTGCCACATTGAAAACAATTTTTTACCTACATCAACCAAGAACATTCCTAACCAAATATGGTTCAATTTGGTCAAGCGATTCCAGAAGTTTACACACATACACACCATTTTGCCATGCCATATGCTCAGCTAGCTATAGCTTTCTTATTTTCCCAGCAGCAAATTTTAGCAATACAGATTTAAAGTCTAAAAGTTAGGACATGTGCAATTCAGTAAATCACACCGACTCTATAGCCTATAACATCATTCACATGCTTGTTTAGTGGAGTGGAGTGGTGTTTGTTTTACACACAAAATTTTCTCAATTATTTAATGTGACAGCAAATTCTTTGGAATGATTATGGAAAAAAGACAACCTCATAAACAAGATGCAAACTTTCTGATGACATGAATCTCTCGGAATGGTTATATAGTGGGATGGTTAACAAATAATATAAACCTATTCTCACCTTTCTGTTCACCAAATCGTACTTCAATAACACTATTTAACAGCATCTTTTCTACCTCTGGCTTGCCTAATGATGGATCTACTGTGCTCAGCTGACAGAGTATGCACTGCTGTGATAAAGTCTGGAAATCTGGCTTAAGTTGCTTCAGGTCACGTACTGGAAGTGTGTGTGTATCACCAAAGTCAACAAAACTGACTTCCACAGACTGGCCTCGACTAGATGTCACCATGGCACGATACCACCCACCATCTGTATATTTTGTACAACAGAATGTCCCTGGAGTACCTGGCACATTGTTTAATTCATTTGCCGACAGTTTCTCATAAAATCCATTGATCTTTGATTGCAGCTCTGCGATTTTAGAGAGTGGAAATTTAGTGACCTGTGCAAAGAATTGATTTGCGGATTTCACAGCTGTAACACATACCAATTCCTGTGCACCCGAGAAGATCTCGGGAGGTGGGATTTTAGCACTCATGTATCCATTAGAATTTGTTTGGGGTTTTGGTGCACTGACTTTCAAATCCATGTTCGATCTACTTGGACTGTTTGCATTTCCAAAGATCTCAGCATTAACATACCGATCAACATCTTCCACTCTAGTGTCAAACAAATCTAGTTGGTACAAGGTCCCTCTCTTTGAGGTTACACTCGCTATCAATGCAACATTACTTTCAAGATTTTTTAAAACCAGGATGTCTTGATTTGACCAGTACGATTCTTTTAATTTTGTAATGTCTACTGTGCACTGAATGCAATATGCAGGCAAAGTAAGAAATTTAGGAGGGAGCTCTTTGATGGCTCTCAAATTCAGCATTTCCTCGAAACCAAA
This sequence comes from Anadara kagoshimensis, assembly GCA_021292105.1. Classification (NCBI taxonomy): domain Eukaryota; kingdom Metazoa; phylum Mollusca; class Bivalvia; order Arcoida; family Arcidae; genus Anadara; species Anadara kagoshimensis. Next base: position 41,415,703 of record CM037860.1, on the reverse strand, counting down.
ATCAACAGCAAAAACACCAGCATTACCTGCACTGTCTATGCTTCTTATTGTCCCTCTGTAACAACTTCCGTCGCTGAATTTTGCTAAACAAGACATACCCACTTGAGGACTAGATACAGATGCTGCTGAAGTGAACTCCATTTTTAATTTGGACATTAACTGATCTAGTGCTGTAGCATTTTCCAACAAATGAACAAAAAATTTCCCTGGGTGACTAATATAAGAAATACAAACATCATAGGTCTGTTCTAATTCCAAAGTTATTGAGGGAAATTCATGTTTGAACTGATCTTGTGCAACACTTTTACCGGACTGACCCTCTATTTGATTGATTTCCACAACATATCCATCATCAGATCTACTCACAACCTGAAGTGTAACTCCATCATCAGCAGACGTCAATTCTTGAAGTTTCTCCTCTAATGTATTGCTATCAATTTTAGTCCGTTTGTATGAGCACTTAATACCTTGAAATGGTAATTGTTTAAATTTGTCTGGCAACGACATCAATTCGGAAACATTTTTAGATTCTGAATTACCATAATCTACAAACTGTACAAGACATTTGTCTCCATTGACCATTAAAACATTAGAACGATAAGGCGCCTCGTCTAAACTATAGGTGGCTATACAGTTAGTACCTTTAGATACATTAGCTAGAGGCTGACCCGCACTAGCATATTCAGCTAAGTTTTCCATCAATTGATTCAAATCATCTTCTCTGGACTTCAACTGAACCCAAAATTTTATTGCACTACCAACAAATGATATGTAAGCATTGTATGTAGAACCAACTTGTAAACTTTCAGTAGGAATACTGCTGGACTTTGAGTCAATTTTTGTCGTCCCTTTACCCATTTGTATAATTTTTGAGGTATTTTCCATGTCATATAACCTTACATCTAATGATGTTCTATCACTATCTAATACTTCTACCATAAACTCTCCATTTACCAAGATCTCCATCACATGGTCTTTTTCTGAATCGGTCCACACTTGACCATTTGCATTAATATCTCTAAAATTGCACTTTTTGGCAAAACCAGGGGTATCGAGAAATTCATCAGGACACTGCCTAATATCATTCATAGAAACAAACTCGGTGTTACCATAGTCCATGAAAAATACCGACACTTTCTCCAGACCCTCTCCTTCTACTACGGCACGGTACCAAGTTCCATCTTGACTGAATAGTGCTATAACTTGCTGACCTGGTCTGCAACTCTCTACGGGATCCAACGCATCACCCACTGCATTTAACCGAGAGCTTAAAACGTCGACAGTAGCACTATCACAAAGCTGTGCATAGCCATGACAGGTGTTGTCAACAAACTCCACGTGGGTTACAAGACCTGCGATTTTAACTCCCGTGGAAGGCATTGTTAGATGTGTGTGACAATTTTCTATTTTGAAGGCAAATTGTTTTGTGTTACGTTACCACCATTTTGTAGTATCTATTTTCATAACTCAGTGCGTTTACTACAACTTCTTTTCTCAATGATACAAAGATTTTAAGGAAGTCGCCATGTTTTCTCCAGTTGTCACGTGAACAAGATATTTCCCGCGAAATTTGGATCATTCTTCCTAACCCGATTAACACAGGCGTTTTATTAACAAAAGAGAGAAATTTTGAAAAAAGTATTTCAAATTTTTTTAATTAAACTGGGTTCCAGCTGTATAAAAATATACGAAAGCTTGTTAGTGACATTTTTTCAAAGTAAAAAAATAAATAAATCGTACAAACGATTTTTAAATTGTACAAACGATTTTTTAAATCGTACTAACGATTTTATAAATGTGGTTTAAAATGAAATCAAGTTTTAAAAATGCGATGACTGAATATTAATTAAGTTTAAATTTAAGTTTTAAACTCAGAGAGCCGCAATCAAAACTCCATGGAGAGAATACTTTCTAATATAGTCTAGACTAGAAAGAAAGTAAAAAATAAATATTTTTTTTTTAAATAAGATCGATTAAATATGGCTTTACGACCCAGTCAAGGAAGGCTTATATCGAGACGTCATGCACCTTATATTAACCTTTGCAATTTGCGCTTAGGGGAATGTTCAGGGAGAGTTCTTTAACGTTAGATACGCCTATCGTGTTTTTAACAGCCGTTTTCCGAAGGACCCCGTGACCGTTTTATTTGTTTGGCAAAAAGTGTTGGCAAACACATCACGGGTTCAAACCCAGGGTGACCTCCCACATGCGGAGCGATCTCTCCACCAACTGAGCTACCGCAGTGGTTTCAGACCTTTCAGTGAAGCCATTAAAATACAGATTATAAAACTACGACTTTGGATGAACACTGAAATAAGTTTCAGATGGTGTAGTTAGGTCTCTGTTTTAAAATCAATGCTTCATAAATATGAAAATCAAACATTGGAAATAAGCATCATTTTACAAATAATGAACCATCAACCCTTCATGCTAAACTGATTTTATCACCCGCAGATTGATTTGAGTCAAGTTGAGTAATGATGTTTAACGCCCCAATCAAGAATATTTCACTTATATAGAGACGTCGCCAGTTATGGGTCACGCCTACCATGACACGGGATCTCGTTTATTTACAGTCCCCATCCGAAAGACCCGTGACTTTCATTTCGTATAATGCCGAGTGCTTTGTGAAAGAACAGTCACTACCCACTTTCAAGTCTTGGATCAGACCTGGCCGGGGATCGAACTCACAACCCCCACTAACGGAAGGAGACAATACCAGTAGAGGTGCGTTAATTTATCTATTGCGAAGTATATCATCGGTACAAACTTTCTTCTTAGATACACTTACTTTATCTGTTTATAGATTCAATTAATCTTATAGAACCAGTCCCAGTTGCCCTTAAATCTGACTATTTTGAAAACTTTATAATTGTGTTACTTTGTAGGATATTCAGTAATGTCAAAGATCACTTTAAGCTCATAATACTAGTATCTGTATTTCGTTTTGTAAAAATTGATTATTTATAGAGAACTTGTAACTTGTTTCAAAAAAAAAAAAAAAAAAAAAAAAAGATTGATAAAATTTGTGCTAAATTGCAGTTAAAGAATGATTGCGAAACTGGTCTCGTGCCTACTTAACTCATAATATTACTTAATTTCATCTCTCCTGGTAGAGAATTAGACCAAAACTTATACTATACAAAATATTTGATATTAAATTAAACTAAATGGGTGTAAGGAGTGTCCTTTGGAATCATGTAAATGTATAACACTTTCTAGTGTTCTAACTGGTGCTGAAGTTGAATAATAGCGTTTAATGCCCCAGTCAAAAATATTTCACTTATATCGAGACGTCGCCAGCTATTGGCGAAGGCGCATGCAGACATTTTGCCTGTGCGTTGTGCTGATGGCATTATGCAGCAGGGTTATTTAACGTGCCATGCCTAGCGTGACACGGGACCTCGTTTATTTTAAGTTCCAGTCCAAAAGAACCGTGACTTTCTAAATACCGAGTGCTTGGAGAAAGGACAGTCACTACCGTTTTTAAATCTTGGTCAGACCCGGCGGAGGTTCGAAGTTTGAACCCACGACTTCCACATACGGAGCCAGCACTCTACCACTGAGCAACCATAGTGGTTTCTCTAGGATTGACCTTTAATTATCTCTAAGCCCATCCATATATCAAACTGCATGAAACATGTATTGTAACTGGTGTTTGGTACCTTTCAGTACAGAGTTTCATATTTTTTGCTTATCTTGTGTCTTGCTCGATTCCTTTTGATTAGAGCAAGAATAATTTGAGTCAAATTTCAAGAGACTGCACTAGCTGTGAGGCCTTCTAGCATGTGATTAAGGTTTTTCTATGATTTGTTCTGATGATCCTATTTTTATCCAACATGATCCCTATAGATAGTGGTTTTTTTTTACTGGTAAAGAAAATTAGCAAAAATGAATTTCAGGGGTGTAAAAGTCTTTCCTATGATTTGACCTAGTGACCTAATTTAAACCTTACAACACTCACAAACTTGCCAAGCTTATGTATATATAAAAAGACCAATTTGTGTAAGTTTTAAGAAACTGAAGCAAAAATGTGGCTTCTAGATTACTAACAAGGTTTTCTGCGATTTATCCAGTGACCTACATTTTGAATCAACATGACCTACAAACTTGACCTAGCTAATTAAGTCAAGAGGATCATTCTCAATCAGTTTGAAAAATGGGCAAAAATATTGTCTATAAAATATTAACAAGATTTGTTATGACTTGACCTTGTGACCTACTTTTTGACCAAATATGGCGCATGTACATACAAACTACTCAGCATAGCTTTTTTCAAGGAAATCATTTTTGGTAAGTATGAAGATTAGGCAAAAAATGTGAACATTTTTCAATGATTTGATCTAGAGGAGTGGAGTGGGGTAAAGGAGATTTCTGCCCAGTCAAGATTTTTTTCCCTTACCAGTACATAAAGGTGGTAAATTCAGTCATGATGGAGAAAACTGGAGTGTCTGGAGAAAAACGCCAACTTTCAGCAAGCAGAATGACAAACTTCTTCACACTAAGATCTGTCTTAGGAGGGATTCAAACCTAGGAAGGTTTTAGACAATTTATCCACTGATGACTTCAATTTGACCTAGTGATCTTCATTTAATCCAACATGACCCATATAAAAGCTCAATCAAGCTTTTTTTAGGAGGATCATTCTGGGCAAGTTTGAAGAAAATCTTGGAAAATGTGTGTATTTGGAGTGTTAACCATGAAATCTTGATGAATGATAGAAGATGGATGAAGACACATGGTAATCTTATAAGTAATTGACGTCTCATCAGCCATGCCTATTATGTTCCAACACTGGCCGCCATCACGGTACCAAAGCAGCGTCACGGCATCTAATGACGTACTAGTGTCGATACGTCAATTAAGCATAATAAAAGTCTATGTATTATAAGTGTATATAATTTATTGCACAGCACATAACAATAATAAGGTACATCAGTTCTGACACACCTGTAAAACACCTGTATATACCTCACATATAATTGTATATAATTAAAAACAAAAAATACATTGTATATATTTAGTCAAACTAAATTCCTGAAATGGGCAATAACTCTGTAATGAATGCAGAATAGTAAAAATAAAAAACTTAGTTTGGAAGGTTCCCATAACAATGAGAGATTACAGGTACTTAAAGTTTCAGAAATGAGGACCAAAACACAATCTTTCAAATCCATATAACTGGAATTTATACAAGTTCCAATGATATGAAGGATTGTTATAAAGTTTTAACAAAATTTTGGAAAATCTGTGAAAGAAGAATGGAATTTATGATGCAATTATTGAATTCTTTCAATTCTGTCAATTCATAGATGGTTGAGTAAACTGGAGTGCCCAGAGAAAACCATGAACTTAGGCCAGTGAACAGACACACTTTCTCAAACTAAGATCTGTCCCTAGTGGGAATTAAACCTTGGCAGTAAGAGACACTTTGATCTGTCTGTGAAAAAAGAATAATCAGACAAAATTGTGTCTATGGTCAGATAGTCCCCAAACTACATGAATGGATCCTATTCTAACACAAATATCTAAAATACCTTATTCAAAATGCAATTACAACTAACAAGCAAACAAATTTTTTGCCTATCTGACACCATTAGAGATAATAAATTTAATAAGCTATTTAAAAATAAACTATTACTAATGCCCATACCTCAAATTTGATATGTTTTATATCAGAGAGCACCATTTACATTACCTGAAAAAATTACATGTACCAATATAGTATATATAGAAAAATTGGATGTTCTGAAAAATATACATCTGTACATTGTATATAAAATGGACATTGTGTTTATGTTCATTGGCAAGTGCAAAAATGTGTCAAACACATATAATAAATAATAGATTATTTCATGGCAAATTTCATTGTAAAATGGTGGTCATAGAACAAGGCTTTACTGTATACAGTGCAACCTGTCTAACCTGAACCCTGAATAATGCAATGACCTGTTTTAACTGAAACAAATTTAATTTTTCACAATTCACTGGTCAGAGTTTTTAATTTCTTTATTGGCATGTTTATTTCTGCAAAAATCTTATTCACAGACTAATATAGTGTGTACCAAACGATTTTGTCTAATTTAAATGGTAGATAGAAAAAATATTAGTCAGTCTCATATCTCTGGTTGTGACTCCACCCACATTTCATCATGTGAAAGTAAGAAATATGCATGTGTTGTGTTATATGCCACGGGTCCCATTGATATGCATGCGTTGTGTTATATGCCATGGGTCCCATTGATTTCAACGCAGAAATATGCATGCGTTGTGTTATATGCCATGGGTCCCATTGATTTCAACGCAGAAATATGCAAAAATAGTATGTATGTACAGTAAAACCTTGTTATAATGCCCCTAGATAACTTTGCCGCCTCGCTTATCGCCACACTATTTGGAAGTCCCAAAAGCCATTTTGCTTATGTTTTGCTTTATCCGCCTCCCCAATTTATCGCCAAACCCCTTTATTAAGCCAAAATTTGACTGAACAAATGGTGGCAATGAATCGAGGTTTTACTGTAATTATTGTTACAGAAATTTACATGAATATTATTTGATAGATAAACCTGTGTAAAATGAATACCTGTCTAATCTGAATAAAATTTTAAGATCAAGAAGGTTTTTTAGTTTACACAAGTTCAGTTAGCAAATGTGAAAAATTTAAAAAATAAATGACAACCACAAAATACATTATACACCACAATTAAATATTTAACACTCTTGTCCTCTCTATAAGACCTCCAAATTTCATGATAAAGGAAAGATAAGAGTGGAACAATATTGTTTTATGCCCCAGTAAAAAAAATTACTGATATTTGCATCAAGGTAAATTCTGGGATGGTGGAGAAAATTGGAGTAGCTAGAGAAAACAAACAACCTTTGGCAAGTAAAGCAACTTTCTCACACTAGGCTGTGTCTGAGTGGGATTTGAAACTAGGAAGTGAGTGGAGCCTGTGATCCATAAGCAAACACTTTAGACCACTTAGCCACTGAAGCACCCATCAAGGAAAAAAGAATGCTGGATGAACAATATATATGACAAGGCACAAGGCAAACATATTAAAAACTATGTATCACACTCCTCTAATATGACCACTGCGGTAGCTCAGTTGGTAGAGTACTCGCTCCGTAAGTGGGAGGTCGTGGGTTCGAACCCCGACCGGGTCTGACCCAAGACTTTAAAGTGGGTAGTGACTGTTCTGTCGCCAAGCACTCGGCATTATGAACTGAAAGTCACGGTTCTTCTGGATGGGAACTTAAAATAAACGAGGTCCCGTGTCATGGTAGGCTTGTGGCACGCTAAAGAACCCTGCTGTATAATGCCATCAGCGCAATGCACAGACAAAATTTCTGCACCATCGCCTATAGCTGGCAACGCCTCGATATAAGTGAAATATTCTTGACTGGGACGTTAAACTCCATTACTCACTCACTCCTCTAATATGACAAATACCGGTAGTAAAACAAAAACAAAAAAACTATTAATTTAAAAAATGACTAGCTGTAGCAAAATTATTTGATCAATCTGCTAAAAGCTAATTAACATTTTTGATACATGTATAACCATTATGAGATCCTACATATTCATTAATGGACAGTCATTGATAAAGGTAAAAATGTTTAATAAGAATCACTTAAAATATTGTAATATTGATAACACTGAGGATTTTCCTAACAATTGTACCTTAAGCAGTCTGTATACAGCTTGTGAATTAAATGACAACAACTGGTGTCATATTTTTGAATGGCTAGTAATTGATTTAAACTGTAGCTCAAGCACCTTCATTGTGAAAAATATTGTATAAAACACGAGATTTTGAATACAAAGCACCTGGTATACAATTATATAATATTTAAGATCAAAGCAGGGATGAATCTATCTTGATTTGACTACCGGTACATGATATGGATATATTTCCCCCCAAAAATAATGTAAATCTTCCCCTAACATTTCTGTAGATTTAATTCATTATCTTTTTTTTAAACACCCCCTTTTAAAAACTCTATTCCTGTGCAAAGTAACAATTCTCTAGTTTTTCACCAAGCACTCTGCATTACGAAATGAAAGTCGCTGTTCTTTCAGATAGGAACTTAAAATAAACAAGGCCCTGTGTCACTGTAGGCGTGGCACCATAAAGAACCCTGCTGTATACATATAATGCCATCAGTGCAACACACAGGCAAAATTTCTGCACTTTTGCCTACAGTTGGTGACATCTCAATATAAGTGAAATATTCTTGACCAGGACATTAAACATCACTACTCAACTCTAGGTTTGCTGTGTATTCCTCCTTATAACATGTTACAGAAGCACTCTTTAACCATTTTTATGTTCTTTACACACAAATTCCAAATGCCACATTCCAAAGCTTTGTTTGCCAATAAAGAATTTCCTTGATACCAATATAACCAAACTGTCATACTTAAAATGTTATACAAGTTGGATTGCACTAATGATTTTTCCCAGAGCATGTCAGATTTCTCCCATTTTCAGGATATGTAATACTATGTAATTTCCAACAAAACCTAGATCCTTGCTAAAGGCTAAATGCGTGTATAAATGATGTTCAACTAAGAAGAAAAGAAAAACTATCAACTGGCAAGTACTTGTAAATAGTTGTATAACAATAAAAAATCAATGGTGAAAAACACATAACAACCAAGATATAAGCAGGTTGTACATGTGAATAAAATAAGGGCATTTATAGAGATGGATAAAATAAGAGCATTTGTAAATTTGTAATAGTGGATAAAATAAAGGCATTTTTGGTTATGGAAAAAGAAATTGAAGGCAAGATGAAATATATGTATAAAAGTAATAATTTACTGACTTGTTAAAATAACACTTTGTAAAAAACTGTATTAATCTGAAAAATATATGAATTTATTGATAAGTATAAGTATTAAAAACAAGTGGATAGAATAAAGGCGTTTTCTGGTTATGGAAAACAAATTTAAGGCAAGATCAAATATAAAAATAACAACCTGCTGACTTGTTACTACTTTGTAATATTTTCATAATACAGTAGTAAAATTGAAATATATATCTATTAAAAATAATTCTGAATTAATATTTTGATTAAAAAACAATTTGATATAAAAAATGACATTGGGTTTATAACAAGGATGTGTAATCAAGAATTTTGCTACCTCATGTTAATATCATCTGTATGTGAACCCTGACCTGTGGCAGAAGATATTTATTTCTATTCTAACATGACAAAATTCATGGCCCAATTCTCCACCAGGAAAGATGGAATTAAGTAAGTCTACATGACAAAAGCATATAGATAGACAAACTCTGTCCTTGTAAGTATTATTTGTTTGCAAAAAGGTTTAATGATATGATATAGCTGTCAAAGTTACCACCATGGAAATAAATTATTTTATGGCACAACCATTGCTTGCAACACCGTTAGCTTCCATCATATAAATAAAATTAAAAATGCAGGTCATATTAAAATACCATAGATAAAGTATCAGGATCACTATTTCTGGTGAAAAAGCTATTTTCATCGAAAATAATCTAATTTCTTTGGATATTATATAGCAAGCAAGTTTGACACTACAATTAGCAACATGAACACATAAATGGCTTTTAATGCATGAACTCAAATATTCTATGCTACCTGTAAAGTTACTAATATAGGTCTTGATATTACACTATGCCAAATTCTACATGTACACATTGCACATTCTGAGTGTATATATCTAAAATAAAGGTATCTAAGTTCTTTAATGCAGTTTATAAAATGTAATCTATCAAAACTGAAAACCTGTATCAAGTTTTTGTTATGAAGTACTAGACGGCTACATGTATTTCAGAATAAAATTCCTCATCGGTAGTGCTTGGAGTATTGAGTAAATACAAATAAATTCTGCCTGTTATCCCTGTTACCAAGGGTGAGTGCATTTTACTGTTCCAAAAAACCATGAAATAATTGTTTTATTACCTATGAAGTATTCAAATGGGCGTCCAAATTGTCTCCAAATTGAGACATTGTTTGCACTGTTGTGCCTTATGATCAGGATTAGCAGGATCATAAAATAGGCACCAAAGGGCATTCTTTGCACATTCATTTTGCACATGAAACAGTTCGTTCAAGGCATTAAAGACCCACAAAAAACAGCTAAAATACTTAATAACATTACCGGTATATATAGGAGACTAGATTAGAATTTAATCTGTCCAAACTAAACACCAGTACCCATCTAATCTGAACAGTTTTTTTAGGCCCAAAGACTCTTTGTATTAAGACTAGCTGTATTATACAGATTATAAAGGATCATCACATTATTTTTTTCTGAATAAATAACTCTTTGGTTCCTGTAGTTGTATTTCAGGTGTGATTTTGACTTTTTGTCTCTTTCTTCTTCCAAATGACACAGCCTCACCAAGTGATATCATCATAAACAGACCAAATCCTACAAAAGTACAAAATTCATAAAAACAAGATGTGATAATTTAAAAAGTATTTTACATCCAAAAACTTAAAATTATCAGAACTAAGAACTTTCTGAATGGTTGCTAAAGACTTGAGCTAGGTCAAAAAATAGGTCTTGACTTTGACCTCTACACCCTTCACCTCCAAAGGTTTCAAATTATCAGAACTATTGCATTTGATGCTACAGGAAATTAATGACCAATTTCCAAAACATAGAGACAGAAAGCAATTTTCAAAACGTGTAACAAAATCACAGATTACAACCCACATAAACATGTTGATTGATACAAATTTTTCCTAATGCAGGCCAAATTGTCAAATTTTGGCATTTAGTTTTTTACCAGGCAGTATTTCAAAGACAAAGTGGTAAACATAAACATTAAACATACAAAAACTTTTCAAGTTTTAAGGAAGAAAATACAGATACACAGAAAAAGAAATGAGAGCGTGAAAAGTAACATAGTCATACCTAAACAAACCCACCATGACCAGTTCATTGGAAAATCCAACATAACTGTAAAAGAAAAAAACAAGCAATCTTTAAGATGGCTTTATAATTCATAAAGTTATAGATCGGTCACTAAAATATATTTAATGTATGACTAAATTTTAAAACATTTGTTTTTTCAATCACTTCATGTTTTAAAATTTTACATGCAAATCTGCAAAAAACTTTTCAAAAATTGTAAAATCACCATTTTGTAAATGTTTGGATTGATCCAGGACATGAAAACAATATTTTGGGACATATGCAGATGAAAATTATTTAGTGGGTCATAAGTGCAATTTCCGGCTGTGACCCACACATTCCGCGTCAGTTGAGAGCCCTGATGTTACCATTTCATGTATATACAGAAAACAATCTTGATTATTCACCATCATTTGTTCAGTTAGAGCTTGGGTGTTATATAGGGGTTTGACAATTAAAACAGGGAAGTCGTATTCAAATATAGTATTTGGGAATCTAAAAATACTGCGGTGATAAGAAAAATGGCAAAGTTACTGTTAATCAAAATTAGGTTTACTGCATGAATACATACAAATATAAAATTGTTAGATGTGTCATCCTGTTCTTGTTTTCTTATTTTGTTCATTTGTTGTGTGATTTTTTATTGCACAATTTTCAGTTAACAACTGTTTTATTCCAAGATTCTTACACTTATATTGAAACATCACCAGGTTTAGGTTTGCAGTGCATTCAGGGCAATCTGCAGGGAGGATTCTTTAGCATGCCATGCCTACCATGACAGTGATTTAGTGGTTTTTGAAGGTCTCTTTCAAAGTACCTCATGACTTTCATTTCTAAATGCTGAGTGATTGGTAGAAGAACAGTCACTGCCTTTTTTTAAGTCTTGATCACACCCAGCCAGGGTTCAAACACCAACTTTCAACATATGGAGAAATCTCTCTATCTGATGTGTTATTGTAATGGTTAGTAGTAACAAGAGGCCCATTGGGCCTGATACGCTAACCTGATAAATAATAACTGGATGATATATTTCAAGTAAACATAAATACTGACACATCAATATAATATGTAGTACAGATTTGAGGCTTTTTCAGATAATTAACCATTTCAGTATTTTAACAATACACACACACACACACCCTATGCATGCACATACACACACAGTGTTATGCCATAAGCTTACATGACCTATGGTCAGGTGAGCTAATGAGAACAAACTTTATACTTTGCATGATGTTTGATTATGACAAGATGCATACCTTTAGTCAGGTGAGCTAAAAGCATTTTGGTGGGAAAAGGAGAATCAAATGTAACAAATATAGACACACTTACCAAGGCAAGATAATGCAATATGTATCAGGGTGATGGTAATTGAGTAATCCCAAACCCATCTGTTAATAACAGCACCAAATATCAATCCAGAAACAGCATAACACACTTCCATGGATAACACATTTACTGAAAGTGAATAAACAAATGAAAATAATTATTTATTTTGTTATTGTAACTGCAAAGGGTACACAAAATTTTTAAAACTTTCTTTATAATATAATAATTCAATTTTCCTTTGTTTCAATCAATTTGATTGGACATATCTTTTCTGTTATGTTTGCATGAATGGATTGGCTCTCAGTGATGTCATCTTATTATAGATGGCGACAGAGACATTTGAGTTCCTACGCCATAGCGATGCTATTTTGGACCTGCTATGGCTATATTGTTGTTTAACTTGTTGACTTGTTGTTGAAAAATTTCTATAAATTGAATTATAAGAAGTACTGGTATGAAAGAATTGGACATTTTGCACACTCAATAATTTGTGTAGCGAATCATTTTATGTGTGGAAATTGTCCAATTCTTTCATTATTCTATAAAAAAAAAAAAAAGAATTAATTTCATTTCTATGATAATACAATATTGCAATTTTAGGCAATGTTCCCTTTGTGATTTGTGACAAGACCATGGACATCCAATCCCCCAATGAAAAATATCTAATAACTGACTTTGCTATACATGTATTCATAAATAAATGCCTTTTAGAACATTAAATTACCTGCCTAATCTGGGTAAATAACTGTAAAACTGTTTACAATATAGTTGCCATGTTTTATGAATTTTTGGGCCTTGTTGAGTGAGTGAGTGAGTAATGGTGTTTTACGTCCCAGTCAAGAATATTTCACTTATATCGAGACGTCGCCAGCTATAGGCGAAGGTGCAGAAATTTTGCCTGTGCGTTGCGCTGATGGCATTATACAGCAGGGTTCTTTAGCGTGCCAAGCCCACCGTGACACGGGACCTCGTTTATTTTAAGTTCCCATCCGAAAGAACCGTGACTTTCATTCCGTAATGCCGAGTGCTTGGCGAAAGAACAGTCACTACCCACTTTCAAGTCTTGGGTCAGACCCGGCCGGGGATCGAACCCACGACCTCCCACTTACTTTGGGCCTTGTTGGTCGAGCTGTCTAAAGTGCATGCTTACAGAATACACCTCCAATGACCTAGTTTACTCAAGCAAATCCTAGTGTGAGAAAGTTTGACAGTTTGCTTGTGGAAGGTTGGGAGGTCATGGGTTTGAACCCTGACCATGTCTGACCCAAGACTTGAAAGTGGGTAGTGATTGTTCTTTTGCCAAGTACTCAGCATTACAAAATGAGTCTCGGTTCTTTCGGATGGGAACTTAAAATAAACAAGGTCCTGTGTCATGGTAGTTGTAGCACGATAAAATACTCTGCAGTATAATGCCAACAGCGCAATGCACAGAGAAAATTTCTGCACCTTCGCCTATAGCTGGCGACATCTCAGTATAAGTCAAATATTCTTCACTGGGATGTTAAACACCATTATTCAAATGAACTCTTAACTCCTACATTAAAATGAGAAAATGTAACTGGGACATAAAACACCATTACTTCATTAATACTCTTACGATGTACATTTTTAACACAGTAATTTGACACACAAAACAAAATAAAATTTTTATAGTTTGAAAGAAACAAAAATTAAACATAATACAGTTACCTGATCTATCATTTGAATAACCAGTACAACAAAGGGACAAATCTATCCAGGTTTTAAAGTTAAATGGTATTTTACCATCAAAATGTTGTAACCTGAAACAGAAAAACAACAAATAAATTTAATGAATTAGGATCCCCCGCCAGTAGGTTATTAATTTATGTTCAAAGGGACATAACTCCCAGGAAAATAAGCAAACCAACTCGGGTTAACGATATGCACATCTATCAATCTTGATGCTTTGCACAGAGTTTCATGATATACTGTTTCACATTTTTGGAGAATTAGCAGACAATATTAAAATTTTGAATGGACGGGCAGAAGGGAAGACGGATGGAAACTCAAATTTAATATCCCTCTTTTTCTTCGAAAGGCTTGGGATAAAAACTATGTCAGACATCATATGACCTAAGAAAAGATTTGAGAATTTGCCACACACTCAAAAAACTGCCAAACAGCATCATATTGCAAGCTTTGGAGTGGAATCCACTAGGAAGTAAAAGAAGGAAGACTGAAGCAGAGTTGGTAGAGAACAATGGCAACTGAATAAAAGGAGCAAAATTATATTGGGGAGAATTTAAGACAAAATAGTACCAGATGGGAAATTACTGTGTTCTTCTGGGAATTATATGAACTACGGTAAGTCAAATGAATAAATACATGTAAATATTTAACCCAGTGCAAACTGTGCAACAAGTAAAAGCCAACCCCAAGGTACACTGAAAGTTATTGGTAAGCTACTTTATTAGGCTATATCATTAATATTGTTTGGTAAATTAACTGAAACCTGGACAAACACTGAACAAAATTTGTTAAGTGAGTGTTCTACTGTTTCGCCTAAAACGTAACCATTAAGCAAAACAGAAGTAACCTCTTGATCTTAACTTATAGATAGTTCCGATGTGATGTCACACTGTCCACTTTCCAGGTAAAGTAGCGGCCTTTTGATATGCATTAGAAATTGAGTCTTATTTATTCTTTCTAAAATAGGGTGTATAAAATTTATTGTCACATCGTTGTTATAGGGACAAAATTCTTATAAAATATATCAAATCAAAATAAAAACATTGGCGATTTTACTGGTCAAGAACTGACCTGGGTGAACAAATCACTACAATATCATAAATTTAAAAACTTTATTGATATCCTGATTACTTTTTGAAAAAAAATAATTTAAAAATGAACAAATTTAGTTAAAATAGACAGATAAGTTATATAGATTGCCTATCAAAATGGCGACCACTCTACTGAAAACAATTGTCTGCTAGAGGTCCATGAATACTACCTATACAGAATAGGTACATACTACCCTGCATTTACAGTACAACTTTTTCCTCTCAAAAATGTTGAAATTTAAAGTTTCGATCCAGTACCTGATAATCAGGGATACATCCAATAGTAGGGACATTGGGTTTTGGTCCCCAACTTCTTAAATGTGTGGCAGACTTAGCTTGTTAGATGGCCAAGTAGGTCAGTGACAATAGCATACGGTTATATAGTCTTGGTTTGGCTGCTTCATTTTTTTTTCTATTTACCTGTTACTTAGGGGGTGGGGGCTCGTCCAGAGAAGTGTGCCAGACTAAACTTGATGTCAGCTGGTTAGCTCAGTGGGTAGAATATGGCAATAAAAATGAAAAGGTCCCTATAGTTCGAATCCTGGTTTGGCCAATGCATTTTCTCCCTTTCCTGTTACAATGTAATCTGTTAACCAATACAATAATAATGATGACGCATTGTACAACAAAAAGGTGTTAATTATGGCACTGGCAAATTAATCTTGGCGCCTGAAAAGTTTGCATGCAAGCAATAAAGAAGGTATTTAATGGAGAGGGGGCAAAAAATCTCACTTGAATCCAGCATAAAATAAGCTTCCAACGACATAGTACACCGAATAAAAGATTGATAAACACTTTAAAATGTTAAGGAGTATGTGCAGAAAGGTATTCCCCATTCACAGAAACCAGCTGCATGTGATCAAACCGAAAGTTGTCTTGTCAGTTCATTGTTTACGTTAACTACTGGAGTAGTCTACCCTTTTTCCATGCGCAGAATTTACTTCCGCTTTCAATATGATCTGATGGTCTGCGATCAGACAAAGACGATGAATTCGATTGCAATTTATTCAAAAAATCAAGCAAATTAAAGGTGAATTACAATTACATAAGGGGAACTTGAATCTATGAGGAGCACTGATGAGGCTCTTCAAACAGTAAAATCTATAGTTGCAGAAAAAAATTATATTGGGTGAAGTTTGAAATAACTTCCCGCCATTTCGTATAGACATTTAGCCGGCATCCGGTTTAACTATTACTACGCGTTGATAATTAAATTAAGGTTTAAGGAATTATCTCTCCGTGATTAGTAAATGTAAGTCATATTTATGATATAAATATTCAATTCGAACTTTTAAAAATCAGTTTTATTGAGGTCTGATTTTATTTGTAGGTGCGTTACTTTCTTTGACGCGGATACTTGATCGGGGTGTTGTTCGGCGAGAAAATGGCTCTTCTGGGTTAGCGAATTTTTAACACAGAAAAATGGTGAGAACGCGGAAGAGTGGCGAAGGTGATGGCGATCTTAATGAGGACGAAGTGTCGACAGAAACGCGGAGAACTAGAAGATCACGATCGGAAGTAATTCAAATGGAAGTGAGTTGATTTATGATTAATTTGACCCGTCACACAGGTCCTGTGTTTTCAATGGGATATTTTTCAATTTGCATCATATAGTGTCGTGAAAATCTATTAGTCTATGTTCAACTGTTGAGGTTTTAAAGTATATCTGCATTGGAATACATTGAGAGAGTATCACGATCTACGAGCGTAAAACAGTTTATTTTATCCCAGTGAACAAATTTATAATTTTCAATAGTTTACAGGTTTAACATAAAGATAATGTGTTCCATGGAAACTTCAGGGCTCGACATTAACGTTTGTCCGATTGTCCGGTACCAGTCAAAAGTGCCGTCGGACAAGTTCAACAGCCATGTTACTTGCCTGACGGGACAAGTTAAAATTTAAAGTGAATAAATTTTGATTTGAAAAGAATCGATGGAAAAGATCGCCAGTCCTCCTTTCGGCAATTCCAACTTTCGTAATCTGATTCACAGTCAATATCGACTGTGTGCTTGTAAAACATAGTTTCTTCTTGTTTCTCTAGGTAAATCCAGCACCTACCTAAAAGTGTAACCCGCACTGCCGTACCCGCACTATATATGAAGATATCTCAAGAAAGAAGCAATATTTGTTAATAAAATTTTGTACACTTATCGGGTTACACTTTTAGGAATAGAATCACTTAATATTCAAAATCATTGAAACGCTTGTAATTAACGACAATATGATACACTTGTGTAAAACGTTTTAAAGACAAGTTACGTTAACAACATGATGCAATGCGATCTGGTTCATCATGGATCTGACCAAGTTTGGGTTTACCAGCCCCACCTCAAGCAAAAAACAGAAAACAGAGGCGGATAAAAAAGAAAATAAAAAAAATACGAAAGTAAACGTTCAAGAAAATTTCAACAATATTGAATTTAATTCATTCATATTTTCTCTACCTGCTACTGCACATTTACAGAGAAAAATAAATACAGCATAACTGCAAATCCTTAAAAAAACACACAGAAAAGTAAGCAATATAAACACTAAGATATCAAAATAAACTAAATTTTATTTCTGATTGTTGGACAAGTGAATATTCTGTTCGGACAAGTGCATTTTATATTCACTTGTCTGACAGGACAAGTGGCAAAAAAGTTAATGTAGAGCCCTGAACTTAGGTTATCCTTCCGTAATATCGTATTGATATTCATTCCACCCATAATTTTACTATGAAACTATTGGCCTGATCAATTAGTCTACAAACTTTTTAGTCTGTATACACAAAACCCACACTGTATGAAAAGTGTCGCCTGCATTGCCACACACGAGAGCAAATTATTGTTACAATTTATCAAACTTAGGGGAATTTCCCAATACAAGCGGTTTGATTCAAATGTTAAAACCATACTTCTATATGGCTGCGAGACATGGAAAACAACAAAATGTCTCCTAACAAGCTCCAAGTCTTCATTAACAACTGCCTAAGACAAATCCTAAAGATCAGATGGCCAGAGAAAATTACCATTGAACCTTGAGTTATGGGAGAAGACCAAACAACAACCTATAGAGATGGGGCTATCAAAAAGGAAATGGCGATGGATAGGACAGGCACTACGAAAAGCCAACAAATTCAGTCACAAGACAAGCGCTACAGTGGAATCCTCAAGGAAAAAGAAAAGTCGGAAGGCAAAAAACACCTGGTGGTAAAACTTGCAAACAGAAATGGACAGAGAGGGATACAAATGGCAAGACCTGGTCAGACTAGCACAAAATAGAACCAGATGGAGGAGTGTTGTCAGTAGCCTATGTACCTCCCTGGTCCCACAGGCATAAGTAAGTAAGTTAGTAGCAGTTTGCTCTACCCACTGAGCTACCCAGTCATCTATTGAGTCTGGCCCGGTACATTAACATCTACCTTTATCTCTAACTTTAAATAGCTTTAACTAGTTAAACTACACACCCCCATAGTGAACTTTGCAATACCCTTGTTTTTAAAATTAAAAAAACCCATTTTGTTTGTTCAAGGATGATGATAGTGAAGATAGTGGAGTTATAAGTATCAATAGAAGAAAGACTTGTGTAGATGATGATGAAGATGAAGCTCCAGCTTCTAACAGATCAACAAGATCAAGAAGGTAAGTTAATACTAAATATCAATGAAATCTGAACATTTTTTTTTAAAAACTGCCCTCTGCCTTTAAGATTGGGGAAATTGAAATTCTGAGATTTAGCAAGCTACTTTATGATACGCTGACGATAGCTAGTCTGTTCATTGCAAAGACCCTAACTATACTGTGGTAATCTAATATTTTGTGGGCAAGAACAATAAGCTTAATTTTTCAGTACGTCACTGTTTTTGGGGTGGTGGGGGGGATTTTTGTGGACAAATTGGGAAATTATGGCCATTTTTCCCTAGGGGAAACTATCTTTATTCGGTAGTAGTTTTAAGGAAACAAAATCACTGTGCATTATTCTGTTTCCATTCCTGGTAGCAAAAATCACAGTTTGCTACTAACACCACAGAATTTGTATGAAAAAAATCAACTTTTATTCAAGCATGTCACTTCATACTTGTGTAAAATGAAAAAAAGCCTGGTTTTCGTCTGTCTCTTAATGGATTTTTTAAGCTAAAATATAAAGTAATAGCTATTTTTTTAGAACCAGAAATTATAAAAATTAGCAGTTGGCTAAATTGGCAAATGGCAGAGCTAACCCTGTGATAATAGATTATATATGAATGTGTAGCAATACTAACTTGTTGCAACAAATGTCATGGTCACATTAGTTATGGTATTGTCTCTTTATTTCAATTTCAGAAGAAAGATTCAAGATGATAGTGAAGATGAACATGGTAAGTATTTAAATAAGATATTTGTCAGCAAGTTTGTGTACAGTGTCTGAAAGTAGGTCGGAATCGTAACTGGTCTGGTTCAAAAGTTAAGAGTCACATATGTGGAAGAATACTGCAGTGAATTATCTTGAAAAGTATAAACTTTTCGTACAGGCATGTACATAAGAATATTGTACTTTAGATATAATGATCATAACTGTTTATCAAAATTATAAACATAATTGAACAAAGTGCAAATTACAAAATCTGCTGGGGGATCTTAATTTACTGAACTTGCTTCTTGTCCATGCTTCTTTTCTTTTTTTTATCATTCAAAGATCTCATGTCTTTTCTTCTTTGAATTTTATGGAAATCAAACTTATCAGTAATTATTAATGTTCTGTTATTTTTTCAGATGATATTATTACCCACACCACTAGGTCAACTAGAAAAGATCTTTATGGTATGGACACCAATGTTCGCCGTAGTAGTAGACAGAAGAAATTTGTATATGGAACATTTGATCAAAAACTACTAGGAAAAGCATTATATGGAGATCCAGCTTATGATGAATCTGGACGCCCAACAAAGAAACGTAGACGAGAAGTGGAGTTAGTTGACGTTGATGTATGTTCTATTGTAGAATCATATATATTCATGGGGTTTAAATTTTGTGGTTTTGTTATTTAAAAACAATCATTGGGAGAAATTTTTTTTCGAAATTTTGTTTTGTGAAAAAATTAAATCCATTTGGGGTCTTGAAAGATAAGTTTTCATTAACAGTAAATTTTGTTGTAAAATTTCAAAAGTTTTTTGTCCCTCAATATTTTATGGTAAACCAGACATGTCCGCAAGTTTCAAAATTCAAAGAGGAAACCAAGGCTTTTGTTTTCACATATAGATACTTTTTTCTGCATTGCATGTACAGGGATTTATCAAGGGCATATTTAGGGCCGAAATTCGGCCCCATTCCCAATGGAAAAACATTGATTTTTTCCCAAAATGGGCTGAGTAAATTCCCAATTAAAAAATACACTTAAGAGATCATGATTCAATAACTCCATAATGTCACACAAAAGCAAGTTTTACACAAAGCGCCTCAAGACAGAGGATGCAAAATCAAGTAAAAAGATTCTAGATTATTTTAACCCAACATGAAAATACCGCTTCTACATCAAATGCATGGCTTCCGAGACCATGAGTATACAGACTTCTGACATTGAGATTGAAAGTAAAGTGGCAAAATTCAATGATGACAAACTCAAACATCAAGTTTAATTAAACACTGATAAACACTTAACGGCAGAAAAAGATTATTCATTATTAAATGGCATCAAAAATGATGTCGAAGTTTTCCCAAAATGAGCAAAAAGTTGATAGTTTTTCCCAATTTTTAGTTTAGGGCCTTTTCCCAATGTACCCTGATAAAACCCTGATGTACATGTTGCGTTAGGTTGTGATGTGGTTTTGCATACTGGAGTAAGCAACTCAAAATTATTATTGATTCCCAAAATGCCTATTTTTTTTTTTAACTTCATATCTTGAAATTAATGAGAAGTCAGAGTGACTACTATAAATTTGGAAGGTTTTGGTCTTCATTTCATGTAAATTCTTTGAGAATAAGAAGATGGGGAAATATAACTCTTGCGAAAATCAAGAGATGCGAAAATTTCTGGTTTACAGTATTGAAATGTTCTTGTATTTATGGAAGTTTTAATAATAATTTCAGAATATGGAGGACATGTACAGCAGAGTTAAACGTACAAGAAAAGTTGTAAAGAGAGACATGTATGGCATGCCGCTTCAAGATGGTTCTGAGGATGAAGAGGAGAGTAGTGATGATAGTGATGACAGTAGTAATGATGATGAGGAAGAGGAGGAGCCAAAGAAAAAGAGAGGTATGTCATATACCCCCTTACGATACATACTTCAGGGTTCGTACAGGCCTTGAAAAGTCCTTAAATTTTGAGGTTTGCCCTAAAAAGATCCTAAAAACAAGTCTGACCCTAAAAAGCCCTCGAATTTATCCTGAAGGTCCTATAAAGCCCCTTGAATTTGACCAGTTGGGTGTCTGTATTTCGATATTAAGTGGTTGCAAATAGACTGATATCATTGAATAATTAATTGATAAGTTATGTTGAAATGGGCAATTTAAACGTAAAGGTACCTGGCCCACTTGAACACCCAACTTCAACCTCCACTTCAAGTGTCATTACTATGGGCACGTAAATAATTGTTTTATTGATTTAATTGGCTTTGCACCAATATTTTTTTTGCTAAAATTGTACCTTTGATTAGGCCTTAAATTTGCAAATACGACCCTGAAAAGACCCTAAAATGTCCTTCAATTTGGAATCCAAATGTCTGTACAAACCCTGTACTGTGTATGAAACAACTGGAATAATTGTATGGCCTCATGACCAGAACACCTGGTGGGCATACATAAAAATTCACTGGCCACAAAGGTTTGCATGTTTAAGGTTTCAATAAAATGCAGTATTTTTGAATAGTGTAATATGGTGTTGCAGAAGCAGGATGATGTACATATGTGATTTCTCACGTTTCCTCTTGCTTAACTATAAGAATCAATGTGTCAAAACATAATAAGCTAGTATTTGAAGTTCTTGAAATGGGCCTTTGAATTTGATTTGATTTCACAATGTATTAACACATAAACTAAACCGAACAGGAATGTTGAGGGAAAAAAATTAACATCCACTTTGGCTGAATTGATTCATAGTAGGTTCAATTCTTTGATTTATTTTGCTTGGTTCAGATGTTCATTTTTGACAAGTTTATTAATTTTTCTTATTTTGTAGGCCGTCCAAAAAGAGTTGTCGCTGAAGATGAGAACAATGAGGATGAAGAAGGGGAAGAGGAAGAAGAAGATGATGATGAAGAAAGTGATAAACCAGCAAAACGCTCATATTATCTCAGGGAACATAAACCACGTACACAACTGTTTGAAGTGCAAATAGGTAAAGCTTTATAATATCCCTGTCAACGAAGGGGGTGGGGGGTATATGGAAATTGCCCTGTTTTTAGGGCCATCCATCCTAAAATCATGTCTGTTCCATATCTTCTATATCTATGGATGAATTTTGATCAAACTTGACACCAATGTAAACCAATATGAAATGATGTGTTACATAACCAAAATAAGTGGCCGCCACTCACAGCAATGTTTGGGACAGGGGTAAGGTATTTTTCTCTCCAGAGACTATTGCTCTATTTACATTAAAAATTCAGCAAAACAAATTTGACCATTTATCAAAACTATTTTTACAAAAACAAGAGTCTGAGAGACATAATTATATTAGTCAAAAGTATATACAGTAAAACATTGTTTTAATGTACCTTGGTTAATTTTGCCACCTTAAGTAAGACCGCAAAAATCTGAAAAAAAATCAATTTTTGAAAAAGGAGATCTGGTAGGTGTATTTTTCTAATATACTGACTTTGCAAAACTTCTTTGAAGCATCAATTTTGATTGGTTAATACTGATGCTATTATATTACACATGTAATCCAACCAACAGAATAATGGTTTAAAAACAAAAATGTGGCAATCATTAAACAACAGCATAGAGATGTATGTTTGTATGTGTAAGTTAACTTTTTCTCCAATTTGATTTTTATTGTAGAGAAAAGAAGACCTAGAAATACACCAACAATATTTCGTGATCCAGTGCCATCTCCTCCGAGACAGAATAACAGAAGGAATAGAGATGACAACATTTATAGATCACCTGCTCATAGAAAACTCAATCTCAGGTAATGAATCAACTCCACACCTAGATGGCTTGAGATGGATGTTTACTTTTCGACTCAAAGGGCCCAGCAAGACCTTATTTAAAATACATGGCAAAATATCCAATGTTTATGATCCCAAATAAAACTCAGTGGGTCTTGGATATTAGGATCCGCACTATTCTTCATCCCTGCAACAGAATATCAAAACAAAGGCCAATCAAAAGGTTTGATCAAGGATGCAAAATGTTTATTTCTTTGACAAACAACATTAGCATTTAACAAAAACCTGTGGCAAATTGGGATGTGGTGAATTATTGTCTATGGACTTCTTTAATGGAGAAACCTCTGATGTGCTTAGATGTTCAGAGCTGCATGTGGGCTCAATGAAGGAATCAATGTGTATGTACCCTTGTCCGAAAGGGTTGAGTAACGCATTCAACCTCCCATCATACTAGGAATGGGGGCATGTAATTATTACCCACGAACGAAGAATACCCAGTAAGCATTGAGCCATAAGATTTGTTGATTACGTTCCTGCCATTTGTATGCACCACCCATCACTACTATAATTATGTTTACCGTCATAATTTATTTTCTTGTATTTTTAGGAAAAAAGCAGCATTCCATGGCTCAGATACAACATCGTCATCATCCTCCTCCTCTAGTGAGTCCAGTGACGAAGAAAAGTTCCAACGCCGTAAGAAGAAAAGTATGGCTCGTTCTAGGGCTCGTTGTTTGCCAATGAATCTGACTGGTGATGACATTACTCGTGGTGGTGTATTACATGATCGAGTTAAAATTGGGGCCAGTTTAGCTGATGTTGATCCAATGACTATAGACAGATCAGTAAGTTTTAAAAACCACTTGGAATATTTGTTCTCTTAATGCTTTTGAAATTGTGTGGTAGTAGTTGGTAATACTTGCATCTTTCATTGCCTAATTTAGACTAAAAATACACATATCTGTATTTGAAATCACTGCATTTTAAAATCATAAATATTTAAAATAAAGTTGAAGTCAAATAATAGATTTGTCAACATTTAGAACCCTAATTTAACAGTTCTTAAACATAACCATATGCCCTGCAAACTAGTTGGGAGGTGTGGGGGGGTTATATAGAAATCACTGTGTTTGTCTGTCCATGTTTATCATTTCCGGGCCATATCTCATCATTGTTTGGGATGACTGTCATGAAACTTGACATGAATAATCTTCATGGTCCAAAGATGTGTCATGACTTTGAACCAAGGTCATATCACATTAACCCTTGTAGATATCGGAGGTGGGGGTATTTTGCTCTCAGACAGTTCTAGTTTTGTTTTGTCTATATTAACTGTATAACTATTTGACATTTCAGATAACATTTGATAGTGTCGGAGGTCTTGGAAAACATATCCGAGCATTGAAGGAAATGATTGTATTCCCTCTGATGTATCCAGAGATATTTGAAAAGTTTAAGATTGCACCACCTAGAGGTGTACTATTTTATGGACCACCAGGTAAATACTGTAAACATATTTATTTTTGCGGTGTACTAATTTATTTTATTTTGCAGTTGTTTGTTTTGCACAAAAATTAATACCAAGTGAAAATTAAAATATGCTTATTGTGTTATAGTGTATATTTAAATAAAAAAGGTGCAAATTAAACTATGTGGATATGTCTAAATTTCATATACCTAATAATCTAAATTGCATATACATTTGTACTTCGTAAATAAATGCACACAAAATTAAATACATTTACAGTAGAGGCTTCATAATCCAAAATTTTCCTTCAGTTTTCTGTTTCCCTTCCCTGGTAGCCAAAAACGTCAAAATTACTACCGGTACTTTAAAAAAGCAACCTACTTTAGTTAATTTTGGGAAAATACTTTAAAAAGCACTTTTGGAAATTTAGGTATTTATTAATAATTTTAAATTTGTAGAAACCTAGGTAGCATTATGAAAAACCCTGCAATCATCAATCTGAACTAAATGTCAGGGACTAGAAATTTCCCTAGGTCCAGGACCTTATGATTTTACATTTGGACCTTTGATATTTTAACTGTAAAAGTCTGATGGACCTGTTGTTTTTTGCCAGGATCATTATACTTTTTCTAAATGATAACAAAATTGCATGTGTATCTTTTAATGTTAATATTGGACTTTAAAAACTTAATGTATGGCCTGCCAAAAATAAAATCAAAAGGTCCTAGACCTTCCATTACAAAACATAATTTGAACCCCTGAATGTGTTTCTAAACACAGCCAAAAATAAATTATAAAATAGATAAATAATAATTTTATATTTTTCATCAAAATAGGAACTGGAAAGACATTGGTCGCAAGGGCACTTGCCAATGAATGTAGTTCTGGAGATAAAAGAGTGGCATTCTTTATGAGAAAAGGTGCTGATTGTCTCAGTAAATGGGTCGGAGAGTCGGAGCGACAACTTCGTTTATTGTTTGACCAGGTATGTACATGCTCAAGAGAAAGCTTTCAGGGTAACAAAATATCAAATCCAGCTGTTAGATTGCATTCTGAAAATCCAGAAATTTTGCGTCTGTTTTTGCAATAATCATTTCACATTATTCACTTACCCTACTTTTACATTGTCATATGATGATGGGCATTGCGAATGCCTTTGAAAAATATCAGAATAAAATATTTTGGAAAGTTATTTATTTATTTTTCTTTTATTTGATGTTGTAGGCATATCAAATGAGACCGTCCATCATATTCTTTGATGAGATCGATGGTTTAGCTCCAGTTCGATCAAGTCGACAGGATCAGATCCATAGTTCCATTGTGTCCACACTGTTGGCTTTGATGGATGGCTTAGACAGTCGTGGTGAAGTGGTTGTTATCGGTGCTACAAACAGACTTGATTCCATAGATCCTGCCTTGAGAAGACCAGGCAGATTTGATAGAGAATTTCTGTTTCCATTACCTTCACAAGAGGTATGTAGAGTCATTATCTGCTTGTTGCTAGTAAGAACATGTTTATCCATCGATATGTATCCTTTCTGTTTCACAAAGGCTGTGAAAAAACTTTTAAATAGTTCATTCTCGATCCAGAAAAGATGTTCTGATGTTTCAAATCTCCATCTCTCTCTCTCTCTCTCTCTCTCTCTCTCTCTCTCTCTCTCTCTCTCTCTCTCTCTCTCGTTTAATTTTGGAATCATGATTTTTTTTTATTTATGATATTTGATTTCTTTATAAATTTGTAATATTAAATTCTTTGTCTTCATAAGTCCAAAATTTGTATAAAATATTGTGTTGGTTATTCTTAGTCATAAAATGATGTTTTTCTGTCTTTGGTTGCTTTCAGGCAAGGAGGCAAATACTACATATACACACAAAAAGTTGGAACCCAAAACTGTCGGATGAATTTGTAAAAGAAGTTGCAGAGAAGAGTGTTGGTATGTAAAGAAACACAAAAACTGTGTGTCACAATTCATAGGACATAACTCAGTACTTACTGATATTATACAAAATATTGTTCAATTAGCAGATTTTGAAATATTCTAGTATGTTCAAAGGAATGGAGGAGCATTATAGCATGGTTTTACTGTACATGTTAATATGAAAAATACAGTAAAACATGCTTATAACGAAGCCCTGGGAACTCTATTTTTTTTTAACTTTGTTATAAAGTGACTTCATAATATTGTTATAAATAGGCTTACATGTATATAGAATAGCAGTCCGGCCTAATATTTAACTTTGTACTATTCATGTGTTTATTGTTTCATTATATTCATGTTTTACTGTACATGTAAATAAATTATTTAATATATTAAATTTCCTGGACACATAAACTTTGATGAAATTTTCATCTATTCAATTCTCTAGGTTACTGTGGTGCGGATCTGAAAGCACTTTGTACAGAAGCAGCATTGCTTGCTTTGAGAAGAAGATATCCACAGATTTACACATCATCCGAGAAACTCCAGATAGATGTATCGGCGATTAATATCGGTGCCAAAGATTTCTTTTATGCAATCCAGGCTATTGTACCTGCATCACAACGAGCCGTCACATCGCCTGCCAGAGCATTATCTGTACGAATTGAACCTCTGTTCAGAGCAATATTTAAGACAACGCTTGGATTACTTCAGGGAATATTTCCAACTGTATTAACACAGCTGTCAAGTTTAGATGCTCCAGGTAATTTTCATTATACATCTGCCGTGCATTTAAAAAATTAAGGTAGTCGAAAAATTCACAAAAATGTCCTCTTTTTACTACATTCAAATTGATAGTTTATTTGTTCAAAATGATAATCTTTCTTTCATTCTCACCCTTTGATATTTAGCTCTTAAAGAAATATGTCATTATATCGATAAACGTTTGAAGTTACATAAGTGCTGGTCACATAATAAGAATGGCAGTTTCTTTCCTTTATTGAAATAATTTTGTCAGTATTTTAAAATACAAATTATGCTTTAGTTTATACCATTATCTTGAATGTAATTTTACATTTTATCATTCTATATTGTTTCAGCAACAAACTCTCAGGAACAGAACATGGAAAATGATCCCTTCCTAAGTGATGATGATGACGACACACACAGTATATATCAGAAGCCGCCAAATAGGAGAAGAATATTTTCAGATTCACCATCTCAACAGTCTTCATCATTTCTCAGTTTTTCAAGGTATGATTTAAAGAATTTCACAAGAAGCAAACATTTATATATTTATGAAATGTTGAATTTTTTAACCCAAATGAAAATTTCAGAGCTATAGTGTTGCAGTATAATGTATCAATTCTTATTGTACATGTACATATATATATTGAAAATGTGCCACACACATTCTCTGTTTGAAAAATGTTAAATTGTGTTCTATCCTATTTTGATTTTAAAAAACCCCAAAAATCCTAAAAACTGCACTGTTTTGTAACCATGCTCCTTTGATGAAAAGAAACCGTGATGTTAACACTTTAACGAAACCTTTGTTAAAATGAAATGAAATTCTAATATTTTGTTTTATTTTATTTGTAGTTACTCTTGCCGACGACCTTGTACACATAAACCTCGTCTTTTACTTGCTGGAACTGAAGGTCAAGGACAATCATCCTATCTAGCACCGGCAATATTACATCACATGGAACAATTACCTGTTCATGTGTTAGATCTACCTGCTTTGTTTGCTGTCAGTGCTAAAACACCTGAAGAATCATGTGCTCAGGTATCACTGTTAAATTTAAATTTTTATGAAAAAATAATGGAATTAAAGACTTATGCATTAAATTATGAGTACATGTAGGTTGGAGTAATGGTGTTTTAGGCTCCAGTTAAGATGCTTTCACTTAGATCAAGATGGTCATTCACAGTTTCTTAAATGGTGGAGGAAATCGGAGAACCCCCAAAAAAACTACCAACTCTTCGCAGAGGAACTGGCCAACTATAAATCCTTGTAGTTTCCGTATTACAAAATAAGCTGTCAAATGAATTATCACAAAATGTTCAATATTTGAATCCTGTAAATTTTTACATATTGCTTTGAGTAGGTTGTGTAGCTACACGTATTATGTATAAAAAGGTAGTGTAAATAAAGAGTATTTCTTACACTTGATTATTACAAGATGTTCATCCTGTATCTTTTTACATGTTGATATTTAGGAGACAGCATTGCTATTTATGTATTAAAGTCTCAGTTTAATCAAGCATATTTCTTTTACATTTGTAGATATTTAGAGAGGCCAGAAGAACAGCACCCAGTATTGTTTATATGCCACATATCAACCAGTGGTGGGATGTTTTAGGAGACACTTTAAGGGCCACCTTGTTAATGCTGATACAAGATGTAGATCCTACAACTCCATTGTTATTGATGGCCACAGCTGAAAAACCACACAGTGAACTAGATTTTCAAGTAAGTGCTGTAGTTAAAATACATTTGGAAACATAGAGACATAGAAAATTTTGTAAATTATACCCCCTTCCCAGGAATTTACCACATAAAGTTAGTTTCTGAGGGGTGTGTGGGTGTAGACATCACTGTCTGTCCATCCATTGTCATGAAATCATGCCCCCTCTATGGATAGATTTTGATTATCTTGTATACCAACATGAGAGGATGTGTTTTGTACTATATTTAAGTGTGTAAATTAAAGGTGTCAAGGTCACAAGTTCAAATCTTAGTTAAGGGTTTGAGGGTATGTGGCTCGAGAGCTTTGTTCATACATGACAAAAGCAGAAAATTTGTATGGATTTGAGAACAAAGCAAAAAGCAAACAGATTTTGTTCTGTGTACATGTGTATGCCGTTAAACTATATGAACTTTTTAAAAGCTGTAAATAAGATCTACATGTACATTATAATCTTTTGAATTGTTATATCAGTAAAGTGGCATGGTATTTATAGAATCTTGTCACGGACAACTAACACTGACTACATGTATTTCGCTGGATTTGTACACTTTGTATTTTATATTGTCATTCTATTCTATATTTTAGCTCCAGCTGTTGTTTGACTCGTATTCTGGAGAGGTTATACACATGAAAAACCCGGATGAAACTGAAAGACGAGAATTCTTTACAGATTTGATCTTGAATCAAGCATCAAAACCCCCACCACACAAAAAGCAAGCAGGTAAGCTGTCTTTTCTCATTTTCATGTTTTAAGTTCATTGATTTGTATCTTGATTGCTGTGATAGATTTGTGTAATGTGACCTCTCTTGCAGATTTCTTCTTTTATACTTCTAGCTCATGTTTTTAGTGTTGCATGTAACTTAGCATTATTTCGAAATTTACATATACAATGTATGCAAAATTCTGTGATAAATATTGCATTAATACAGTGCCATCCATAAATTATTGTACATGTACATGTTTGAAACTGGTCATATCATTACAGATAAAATCTTCACAAAATTTGTTAAAAATACTATTCTGTTCTTTTGCCAAGCACTCTGCATTTAGAAATGAAAGTCACAAGGTCCTTTGAAAGATCTTAAAACCTGATGCCCCATGTCACAGCAGGCGTTGCACGGTAAAAGAACCCTCCATTTGTATAGTTTATGGATAGCAGTACATATTTCTATTCAATAACTTGTATCATGAATTTGTTTTTTGTATTCACACGTAATGCATATTGATTTTACTCAGGAAAGAGTAAGCGTAAGGGTAAGGGTAAGTTGTTTGTTAATCCAATTGTTCATTCATTTTATTATATTTATTGTTTTAGGAATTTTTTCTCATTAATTACATGTACTGTTGTTTGTTGTGGTTTTATGCAAATCTTGTTATGGTTTTGAAATCTTGGTTTTATTGGAAAAACAACTATTGGATATGTAAAGGTTAATAATACCTACCTATTTTCTTCGCTCCCAGTGGAGCATAAGGTCAACGCAAGACCTCGTCACTCAGCTTTCAGTGATTTTGTAACAAAAATTCAAAACTCCCTTCTGCCTTTTAGATAGGGAATATTTGCACTAGTTTAAAATTAAGCCTATAAAGGACTGCAAAACAATATCCTAACATGATTGCATTAGGTAGAATTCTTGTGAGAGCAATCTTGGTCAGGGCAGTAAATGTAATGGCAACTCAATTCAAATTGTATTAACTATTTCTTGATCTATCATTGCTGTTTTGGGGAACTTAAGTTGTTGAATTGCAAAATTTTAGTAATTTTTCCCCAGGGGAACTTCCTTTATTCAGTAGTAATTCTAGGCAAAAAAAAATCACTCAGTTCTAATTTTGGCTTTGGCCTCTGCCTAATAATGGCATCTAGGATTGAGTTACCTTAACTGTTTTAAATGGTTTGTATTGATCAATTTAACATAAAAAATTATTTGATAATGGCATCATTCTTGACTTAAATATGTGTCAAAAAATTTATATTGAAGAAATTTTTTGTTATTATATAAATTACGAGTACCATGCAGGTTAAAATGTTTAATTATTAACATTTAATAATGTGCAAATTTTTTATTGCCAAATCTTGGTAAAGAATAAGTATCATTAAGAAATTATTATAACATTTGAATAATTTCCAATAAATTGATCTAAACAGCAGTGTTTTAATTATTTTTAGCACAGAGATTGTTAGAAGTGTTGCCCAAAGCACAGCCACCAGAGCCTAGAAAGTTAACAGAAAGGGAGATAAGCATGCTATATAAACAAGAAGAGGCAGTACTGAGAGAACTCAGGATTTTTCTACGAGATGTTCTTAACAAAATATATAAAGATAGAAAATTTCATATATTTGCAAAACCTGTGGATATGGAAGATGTGAGTAAACCATAATGAAATAAAGATATGATTCCTGATTAAAAATGGGGTTTCGGTGACCAAGTGGTCCAATGGACTAACGCTTATGGATTACATCATCTCTCACTGCCTTGGTTTTAATCCCAGTGAGGGTACATTTCGGTGTAAGAAAGTTTGTCAGTTTGCTTTCCAAAAGTCTGTGGTTTTCTTTAGTTTCCTCCAATGTTCCTGAACTGATTGCTTGTATATAATTTAAAGAACCTTGACTGGGGTGTAAAACATCAAAAAGATATGATTCCTGATGATGTTTGAATTCATTGTTCCTGTGTAAGAAAATGTTTTTAACATCTATATTGAATTCATGTTCATAAACATTTTATTTACTTGTGTTGTTGTCAAATTTAAATTTCATGTAGTCTGGATGAAATACATGTAAATGTAATATATAAATGTGAAATGTATTAAACTGTATTTCATTCTAAAAATTTTAATTGCAATCATTTAAAAAAAATGGAAACGTTTGATTTCAAAGAATGGTATTAGTTTGAAATATGTTACATGAATATAATAATGTTTCTCTTTCGTATTTTCTAGGTACCTGATTATTATGAAATCATAGAAAAACCCATGGATATGGCTCAGATGATGTCCAAGATAGACCTACACAAGTATCAAACTGTCAAGGAATTTTTAGATGATATAAATCTTATCTGTAGTAATGCTTTGGAATACAATCCAGCAACAGATGCACCAGGTACATTCTCTCTCTCTCTCTCTCCCTAACAGACTAGAAAGAAGTGTTACTTTTACAGTTACGCAAACTTTCGTCATTGATGTTGTTTTATTACATAATGAATTCTAACCATAACTCAGTAATTATACCCCTGCAAACTAGTTTGAGGGGGTATATAGGAATCACAATGTCTGTCTCTCCGTTCTTCTGTCTGTTTTTCCTTGTGGAGCCATTCTACTTTTATTTGTTTATCATACATGTAGTTTTACATTTTATTACATGTAGTTGAGGGAGAATTAATATTGTTATACATGTTAAGTCAATTTGAAATCAAGGTTTTGGATATTCATAACATGAAATTATTCTGCAAGTTATCACTACTTGGCATGGTGCTAAATGAGAGCTTTAAAGGTGAAAAAAAAATCTAAAAGGCTCAATGAAAAAAATTCATTTTTAAAAATAACATTTTATACAATTTTCTTTTTATTTACATGTAGCTCATTCAGCAATAAAAATAAATTTGTTCAAATAACATCAGAGGAATAAGAAGATATATTCCTATAAAAAGAAATTAATTTTATTTTCTAGGAAGAGCCATTAGACACAGGGCATGTGCATTAAAAGACACAGCATTAGCTATCATCAATGCAGAATTGGATCCAGAGTTTGAAAAGAAATGTGAAGATATAGTGGAATCCAGAAAACGAAGAGGTACTAGCTTATTGTCAATGGGATTGAAGGGAATTTTTGTTGCTTTTTTCCCATGTTCATGGAAAGGATTATATGCAATTACTAACTGTCTTAAATGCCACTGTAAGATTCTATCTTCAAAAGACGTATCTTGATAATATGGGCTGTTTACTGGTATTTCCAGTTACACAAATAGAGTGTAGCAACATGGTGACCAATTTATGGGAATATTTATCCAATGTTTATTAAAGACGACTTTTGAAGGCATTAAAGCTTGGTGCATTAATTACATAGTTTAGAAGACTGTTCCAAGATTCAACAACCCTATTTGAAAAACTGAAACCCTTGATTTAATTAAGTTTGTAATTTTTAGCTCACCTGACCGAAGGTCATGTGAGCTTATGGCATAGCGCAGCGTGTGTATGTGCGTGTGTGCGTGCGTGCGTCATTAACACCTATTTTCGACTTCTCCTCTGAAACTACTGGACAGTTTTTAATGAAACTTTGTCAGAAGTATACATGGGCCGGTGCAATTCAGATTTGTTCGTGGCGTTGCCATGGCTACCATAACTAGGTCAAGGTGACCTAGGGGTGCAAAAATCTTAAAAAATCTTCTTCTCCGAAAGTACTGATTGGAGAAAAAATCTGATGTGATATTTGGCTTCTTTAGGGTCTTAAGCCTATAGTTTGTTCATTTCGTGAAATTTGGATAAAAAATAGGTTACGCGTTTTTGCGTTTAATTTTGAAAAAATCGTAAAATAGCTTCAAATTGTTATAACTTGACTATTTGACCAGATAATAACATGGGGTTTTCAGTTTTGACATCTTCTTGTCAGTGTCTTCAAAATGAGGTCAAGGTCAATTGTGAAGGTCGTGACCTAATTTTTTTTACCTCTGATTATAATTATTATCTCGAAAACTATAAACTTTTTGTATAGGCATGTATATTAGAATGTTGTAGGTATTGATACAACGATCATTTTGATGTATAGAAAAAGGTCATGGGTTCAAAGGTCAAGGTCACAGATGCGAAACAATACCGAAATGGTTAATTATCTCGAAAACTATAAACATTTTGTGTAGGCATGTATATTAGAATGTTGTAGGTATTGGTACAACGATCATTTTGATGTATAGAAAAAGGTCATGGGTTCAAAGGTCAAGGTCATAGATTCGAAACAATACTGAAATAGTTAATTATATAGAAAACTATAAACATTTTGTATAGGCATGTATATTAGAATGTTGTAGGTATTGATACAACGATCATTTTGATGTATAGAAAAAGGTCATGGGTTCAAAGGTCAAGGTCACAGATGTGAAACAATACTGAAATGGTTAATTATCTTGAAAACTATAAACTTTTTGTATAGGCATGTATATAAGAATGTTGTAAGTATTGATACAATGATCATTTTGATGTGTAGAAAAAGGTCATGGGTTCAAAGGTCAAGGTCACAGATGCGAAACAATACTGAAATGGTGAATTATCTTGAAAACTATTAACTTTTTGTATAGGCATGTATATTAGAATGTTGTAGGTATTGATACAACGATCATTTTGATGTATGGAAAAAGGTCATGGGTTCAAAGGTCAAGGTCACAGATTCGAAACAATACCAAAATGGTTAATTATCTTGAAAACTATAAACATTTTGTTTAGGCATGTATATTAGAATGTTGTAGGTATTGGTACAACGATCATTTTGGTGTATAGAAAAAGGTCATGGGTTCAAAAGTCAAGGTCACAGATGTAAAACAATACTGAAATAGTTAATTATATCGAAAACTATAAACATTTTGTGTAGGCATGTATATTAGAATGTTGTAGGTATTGATACAACGATAATTTTGATGGATAGAAAAAGGTCATGGGTTCAAAGGTCAAGGTCACAGATGTGAAACAATACCGAAATGGTTAATTATGTTAAAAACTATAAAGATTTTGTATTGGCATGTGTATTAGAATGTTGTAGGTATTGATACAACAATCATTTTGATGTATAGAAAAAGGTCATGGGTTCAAAGGTCAAGGTCACAGATGCGAAACAATACCGAAATGGTTAATTATCTCAAAAACTATAAACTTTTTGTATAGGCATGTATATTAGAATGTTGTAGGTATTGGTACAACGATCATTTTGATGTATAGAAAAAGGTCATGGGTTCAAAAGGTCAAGGTCATAGATTCGAAACAATACCAAAATGGTTAATTATCTTGAAAACTATTAACTTTTTGTATAGGCATGTATATTAGAATGTTGTAGGTATCGATACAACGATCATTTTGATGTATAGAAAAAGGTCATGGGTTCAAAGGTCAAGGTCACAGATGCCAAACAATACCGAAATGGTTAATTATCTTGAAAACTATAAACTTTTTTTATAGGCATGTATATTAGAATGTGGTAGGTATTGATACAACAATTATTTTGATGTATAGAAAAAGGTCATGGGTTCAAAGGTCAAGGTCACAGATGTGAAACAATACTGAAATGGTTAATTATCTTGAAAACTATTAACTTTTTGTATAGGCATGTATACTAGAAAGTTGTAGGTATTGATACAACGGTTATCATGATGTAAAGAAAAAAGTCATTGGGATTTAGTATTTATGTTGTCTTTAAATCTATCAGCTTGCCATTAGTTATCAGGTGAGCGTATCAGGCCCATGGGCCTCTTGTTTTTTAATAACTTCAACTTTAATTCATATAATTGCAGCCTTAGCATTAGCATTTATGTAATATTTTATATTTAAGTTTTAGATATAATTACAGACAACTTTTGATCACGCTAATTAAATTGCAGAATTTTTGTGTCATAATCTAACATTAAAATTTGCTTTTACTCTAGACTTCTTATTGTGGATAGGATTTTTTTTCCAGATTTGTCTGTCAATGAAATAATACATGTACATGTACAAATATATTGCCTTTATCATATTCTAGTCTACACTTTTGCCTATAGCTGGTGACATTAAGATTTGAATTAAGTGAAATATATTTTTATGACTGAGATGTTAAACACCATTACTCAACTCAATCTATCAAATTTAAACTAAGATTTAAATTGTATTCTTCAGTATAATCTCTCGTAATGGCCATAAAGATCAGTGTTTGAAAGTCCCTTGGTTTTATACATGTATTTTAACCAAAAAGAACTTCTATTTATCAAAATCACTTGTGAACAAGTCCATAGGTCCCTTCAGTATGGATATATACAGGTGTTACTGTACATGGATTTTAATTGTTAACAAGAGCATGTCCTCCAACAAACCAAAAAAGAACATCTACAGTACAGGTCTGTCAAAAGTTAACACTAAGCTTATGAATAAGAACCTCTCTGTTTTCTCGACAGCATTTCAGCCCATGATATCTATCTCTCACAAGCTTTTTTTTCTTTGGATCCCCATTTATCCATATTTCAGCCACTCACAAGTCAAGTTTTGACTACTTTTCGTCAGATCAGTGTAAACTTTCTACAGGCCTGTACTATATATAAAGACCACTTGTTGATAAAGTCCATATTTCTTATGTCATATAAGACCTTGGTGATCTTTATCTATATGTATATATATACTATACATGTGTACTTTCATTTTTTACAGGAGTAAGTCCCACAGACAGTGCACCAGCTTACTATCATACATTACCCAAGAATCAACAAAATAACCAATCATTCAACCAATTAAGTGCTTCCAGACGATCTGATCTGTACGAGGAGAATCTTAGGAAGAGTCGTCGTCTTATGGGAAAGGAGGTTGAGCCATTAGCACCTTTAGAAATGGTAGAAAAAGAGTGGTCGATTCGAAAGAATAGTCCGAGAAAGAATGATGAGTTTATTTCTGGTGTAGATCAAATGAGAACGCCAGCTTCGCATGGCAATACACCGGTGATAGAATCTGATTTATCTTCGACCAAAAAAGTAT
This sequence comes from Anadara kagoshimensis, assembly GCA_021292105.1. NCBI lineage: Eukaryota > Metazoa > Mollusca > Bivalvia > Arcoida > Arcidae > Anadara > Anadara kagoshimensis. The sequence continues at coordinate 41,379,030 of CM037860.1, read as the reverse complement.
CTCAAGTCCGTGTTGCACACACAGTCAATTGCTCAAACAAGAAACCTCTTAGGAAAAAAGAAATTTGGGGAGCCAGAGGTTACAGAAAGAGAAAACGTGCAAGAAGTTCAATAACATTTATGAAACGTTTTGATGAACCTGAGGCAGAAAATGAACACGAATCTGATATTGAAATTGTTTCATGTTCAGACACGGAGGCAACAGAGGATTATGCTTCACCGGCAGATATGCCAAGTCGTTCAAATTCATTCAGGGAAAGAAGGAATTCAAATATAACAAACGAACAGCTTTCTCCGAGTAGTAGGAGAAAATCTATAAGTAACGAACAGTTGTCTCCGAGTGGTAGGAGGAAATCTATTCAAGATATAACTAGTGAACAGTTGTCTCCGAGTGGTAGGAGAAGATCTATTCAAGATATAACTAGCGAACAGTTGTCTCCGAGTGGTAGGAGAAAATCTATTCAAGATGAGGATAAACAAGATACTTTATCTGTTCACGAAAGGACTCCAACTAGTTCATCACGTAAAGTGAGCCCAAGTCGATCTCCTGATCCTACGTCCAATCAATCTGACAAAAAACTATGTCATACTCCAAAATCTCAGGATACTTTATTGGCTATCAGTCCAAGTCGATCTCAGGATGTCGCTATGACCAGTCCAAATAGATCTCAGACCATTGAAAATAAAAGTGATGTTATCGAGTCTACCTCATTGTCCGAGTCTAAACCTACCTCAACGGCATTTGTTACACCCTCTAGTCCTCGCTCACATGAGGCAGTGGTTGAATGTGATAGCGGTGTTGGAAGTTCTGTAGATAGTAATGGTGATTCTGTAGATAGTGTTGAACAAGCCAAACAACTGGCAGGACAGGTAAATATCTTTATGTAATTACTTACATATAGTATATAAAGATGCAGTGTTCAATCTAGAATACTTAATTACTTCATTACTTAAATATAGTATATAAATAATAAAAATGCAGTATTCAATCTAGAAGGGATGTTTGTGCCATTAACTTATGCTAATTTTGTTTTAAATTAACTTAAACTTTATATTTATTATTAACAAAATGAACAACAAACACAAGTACAAGATTAAAATAATTTAATTGAAAGTAGAACACATAATTAACAAGACAAATAAAAATATCAGTATCATCAATGGGTATCGTGTATCGCTCTAGGCATATCGTGATACGTATCGTAACAGAACTGACCCTCCAATACACAGCCCTAGACCCATGGCAAGCAAACTGATGAACATGCAGAACTTGCAATGACTAGAATTTGTCTGAGTAGGATTAGATCCTATGCAGTAAGAGGTTGTTTGATCTGTAATCCAGTGCTTTGGATCTCTCAGTAAATAAATACATATTACACAGTGTGTATGTACAACCCTCAGTATCAGGTCGAGTCCTTTTTTCTTAGTCGTATCACTATGAGTAGTGATACAGCTATGAAAAAAGGACGAGTTGTACATACACACTGTTTTATGATATTTTTATCTAACGTTTCCTATAAGTTATTAAAAATTATTTTAAAAAATACTTTTATGTGAAAAAAACACATTTTACCACAAAACCACTGAACTATGTTATGACATGTTCTGTAGTAATGACGTCATTGTTTACATTTGACAAATCGGAGATTCCTCAATGACGTCACAATGAGAAGTGCACGCACTTTACCGCCAACAGTGTGGTGATACAAGATTCTGTATCGTACGTGTTCGATAAAACTTGTATTTCGCCAAATCAGATAGAAAAACTAGTCTAATGTTAGATAAAATGAAATTCTTTGTATATGTACATTTATGTTATGAACTTATCATCTTTCTGTTTGTAACCATAGCATTGAAATTGGGATTTAAAAAGACATTTGTATGATATACTAGTAATAACAAAGATAACATAGCAACTACACCAAGTATATCATGGCTTGAGCAGTAGAACTAGGAATGGCTTGATTTTCAACAAGCTGAAAATTTATGTTAACAAAATGTATTATTCCCAAAATGCCAATAAAATAAATGTACATTTTAATTAATATTTAATAGAAAAATGTTGAAAAAGTAGCAGAAAATACAGACTCTGTTAAAGAACAGAAAGAAACACCAGCTATCAAAGGTATCTATATATAAAAAATATAAAAAATACACCATGTAAATTGAAAATTACAGGCAGTTGTGGTAGCAATGTCAGCATTGAACGTTTTAAAATATGACTAAAATGCATATTGAACAAACAGGCTTCATGGTCAATTTGTGTCTTAATATTGACACATCAGGTTTTAAATATTACAATCAAGAACTTCAAAGTTAATAGGCACTTGGGATTCAAATTGTTCATTTTTGTTGCATTTCACAGGCCAAATAAAGGCTTTTATCATAAAAATTTTCCAGAGATTTTGTAACATCACTTGTCTTCAATACAAAAAAAATCATTCAAACATGTGTTTGTCATAAATTGGAAATACCTATGTACATATAGTAACAATGATATAATATGTTATGTTAACTTTGACAGATTCATCGTCCCCAGTATTCCGTGTGACTCGATCTCGATTACAAACAAAACAACATGAAAGAGCTTTAGCGATACTTGATGAACCAGTACCTCCACTGATCATTGATAAATCAAGGTTAAACAAAGTGTTGGACAATCTCGTAACTGTTACAGCCAACTTCAAAGTGGAAAAACTAGAAAAAGTTTATAGTTCTCTAAGTCAGTGTATATTTCTTCACAAAAAAGATTTTGACAAGACGGCACTAACAATGGTTGGTATTTATACGTGTATTTTATTTATATGATAAATCTTCAGTTAAGAAGTTTTGTTTGCATCTTGCATGACTTCACAAATTCATTTGTATGATGTCCTCCTTCCACTAAAAAGTTTTGGTCTGCAAAAACATCATACAACTAAATATTTTAATAGAAAATACAGCAAATATTAGAGTAATGACGCCAGTGACTTTAGCCACCTTTGCTAGAAAAGCAATTTAAGCAACTGTTATTATAAACTGCAGAATTTTTTATAGCATTGTTTAGAAGTGACACATAGATATTTAAAAAGAAAAAGATTTGATAGACAGAATCACAGCTTATACAGTAATGTAATTATGTAAAACAAATAACTTACCATCTCCAGTTTAAATAGAAATGTTCATTATGTTCTACAAATTTATAGTTACATGTATTTATAGCCAAATTTTCTCAAAATGTCTATTTAAAGAATTTTTTTTCACAATTTTCCTAAAATATGTCACTTCTCAGAAGTTTGTAGCCATTGGTGATTTTGATGAATGGGTTTGTTTTAAAAATGTTTAAAAAATAATTGATAATTTTAATGTTTATAGTATTTATGATTCAATTTTGAATTTATTTTCAGGAATTGGAGAGTATTGTACAAAGATTAACCACGAAAAAACCAACTTCTCTCAGGGAGCTTCATGTGGATACCAGTAGTCCACCAATACTTGTACGTTCACATCGATCACCAAGATCTCCACCATTACACTGACATCACATGTCCATATTACATCATCATTACAAAGTCATGTTACCATTCAGATATCACTGTTTCATCAAAACATTGCTCACCAGTTTTCCAGTTTTCAGTCATAAACAATAATTTACGTAATCGTTAATGTTTTTGTCATTTTGATTTTGTTTTTTTGTTTTTTGTTTTATGTACATATATATTTTGTATGCTTTGTACATTCTATTTATTGCCAATTTCAGACAGTAATTAACTATGATTAAAAAAAAATCTAAAAATGGGTGGGTGCGAGGGAGGAAAACTACCCCCCCATTGTAAGATGTTTGCAACGGCGTTTTATGATGCATGCCATGCTGCTCAACTGATAGCAGATCATCAAAAAAATACATGTATCTCATTGTCAACCTCCAATGTTGCAGTAGGGGGAGAAATTAGTAATGATGTGATTGATATGATATTTAACATTATTATAAAATATAGATGGGGAATTCTTTGTTCATTCTTTGATGAAAAATTAAATGAAAATTATATTCAGTTTGTAAATTCTCATAGATATCAAAATCAGAACGAAAGAGAAAGTAAATTATTTGGGAAATTTGATAGCCACTTTTTAATGCATGAAATATTTATTATTGATAAATTTAATAATGCTGAAACAGCTTCAGTTTTACAAGTTTGTGAGCAGTATCACTTATATGATACCCTCAGTAGGTGTTTGCTTTGATGGAAAAATTACAGGTAAATAGACTGAATTTTAGGTGTGCTGTCCAGCTATGCTTTTCATCTTAGATCTCTTGTTAAACTTTTATGTGAGGTGTGTGAACATGAAAAGTGACGTGTTATGATTTAAAAAATTCATTCTACAACATATATGTAACATTCCAACAAAAAGTGTTTTTAAAAAGTTTGAAATGTTACTTTGAGGTTATTTTTTTATATGGAAACTGTGGTTTAATTTCATTGTTCTTGTTTATTTTTTTTTCTTCCTTATGGTCAGTATTTTTGTAAGGTATTCAATTAAGAATTTTTATATTTCAAACTTAATAAAACAGTATTTGTGTTATTCTAGTAAAAGGTCAGAAAGATATCCTATTTTCATTTATTCTTTTTCCCTCGTTATACTTTTGATAGTTTTTGCCTTTTAAGTGAAGTATTTTTGCTATTGTTGATTTTATAAATATTTTGTTTTCTCTGCAAGTTTCTTTTTGCATGTAAGTGTAAAAGGCTTTTGTTCTGATGGCAGTGCTTTTCATTGCTGTTTTGGACATAATATTGGTGCATGTGGCTGAATCTTTGATGTACATTTTTATAGCAACAATTTATATTGTTTAGTTTTCAAAAAATTATGGTAAATTTATCAGATTATTTGGATTCATTAACCAGTTGATGAAATGATTTAAAATTCATTTTGAAATTGGATTAACAAATGATGGAAAGAAAATTGTAATGAATATTAAAATCTGCCAGGAGGGAAAAAAAATTATTAAAGAAGTGTTTTGTTAAATGCATTGCTTTTGCTAATAAAGTAAACATACAGGTACTAATTTTAGCGATGAACTTATATTAGTGATTTTTTTTTTTTTTTTGTAATCAAAATTATAATTTGTGCTCAAATTTGTACATGCTAAAATTTACAGTAATTTTGTGATATCTGACAGCTTAATTTAAACTCCTTTGTTCTAAATGCTTAACATTTTAAGCAGATCAAGGTTGTTCTTGTACAGAAGTATGTTATAAATTATTAGATTTAGCTGTTGAGTTTGTCTAGTGCTTCTTCTGACATTGGAAATAAGTACTGGTGGATAGTGATAAATTCACCAAAATTAAAAAAAAAAGGCACAAGTAGGAGTTTGTAATAATAAGATCAGATTTTCATTTATAATTTACACAGAATTGAATTGTTAATTAAGCTTGATTTTGATTTTTGATGTAAAATCTTAAAATAGAAACACAATTATGGTTTTAGCATAATTTATTGTATTATTTTGTAATGATCGGTGACTAGTAAGCTACATGTATTTTAATGAAATTGACAGATTTTTTTCCAGTGCTGGCTGTGTAGTTGTTACTGTTGTTTTTTGTTAAAAAATGTAAAAAATATTTATTTTTGAAATTTACGTGTATGAATAGATTGACAAAGATAAAGTGGTGCACTGTTTATCAGCATATGTATGGTTATTATAACATAAAGCATGAAAAGGTGTGGTTATACAAAATGTACTAATATACAAATGACAACTTGCTATTACAATATTATAGTGTGCCAAGTTTGACTTGGTTGTTTGACCTTAAATTTGAATATTAAAACAAACGTTCACTTTGTAATTTATTACAGATTTATTATAATAACATAGTATAAAGTTGATATATACTCAACAAAAAAAGTAAAGGACCACATCAAAAACGTTTTAACATTTTGTATTAAGTAAATCATATCAATTCATCTTCCTACTTCTCGTAATCTCAACAGTGAAATTTAATTTTCCTGTACAAAAAGTTTACTTCAATACATTATTTGAAACAAGAAGAGAACAAAAACAAAATACAGATGGATTTTATAGTTTTCAGTTTTTGGAGTTTTGTTCCAAATTTTAAATCGTTCCCTAACTTTTTTTGTTGAGTATATAGGGATAGATGATAATCATACTGGGTTTACCGAGCATTTATGATAATGAAACATGATGGCTTACAAAAACCACACAGTCTATTAGTCCAATATACTTTTCGAATTAAAGTTCTAATGGCCAGGTCAAACTTGACACACTGTACCTATATACACATACAGTGTTCAGACTCGATCTATGTTTATAAACTGTGCACCACTTCATCTTTGTTGACCTTTACTTGTATTGCTTCAGTCATGCCCACCAGTCACCAAACAAAGCCAGTTTGTTTTTGGAACTTTTGTTTCAGTATACAGTCAAACCTGTCTACAAAGTCCACCCAAAGGAACCAGTAAAATTGGCTTTTATTGGCAGGTGACCTTTATATACAGGTACAAGTAATATGGATAAAGAACAATTGGGATACAATTCTACTGGCTTTTATAAGCAGATGACCCTTATATAGAGGTGACCTTTAAGGCAGGTTGGACTGTACATGTATTTATTATCTACAACATTATTATGTTGCATGTCTGAAAACGTTCTATATTATTGTTGATGATATACATGATGTTATGTGATGAATTGCATGTTGGAATTTGGTATTTATTGAAGTTGTTGTAAACACAATGAAATTTTTGTATGTTCTGGATGTCGTTCTCCATTTTTCTGGAATCTTGTGCCAGCAGATATTTATGATAAAATCTCCGATTTAATATTCTTTGGCTGGAAAAATCAGTTAAATAAGTTATCAGCTTGGCAATGTTTTCACCTTATCCATTCTTGGAGAATGGTGGGAGACTGTGAGTGGACTGTGTGTTTGCTGGTCGTCTGGGTTTGGTTCCTACATGGCTATATCCAAGTACTGTGAAATAGCCTCCATGTTGGCTTGCTTGTCAAAGTGCCATGGTTTTTTCTGGGTAATTTAGTTTTCTCAACCATCCCTCTAGAACTAATTGTCTAGATATGAGTGAGAGATTCTTAACTGGGATGTGAAACATCACCTTGTTTTTCAGAACCACAAAAGTGCTGGAGCCTCTGGCGGAATGGTCTAAACATTGGCCAACAAATCACAGCACCTCTTGCAGCCTAGGATTGAAAATAGCCACACCCTGGTATAAGAGAAAGTTTGTCAGATCGCTACCTGAAGGTACCGGTAGTTACTTTTGTCTGGGTATTCTGTATTTTTTTCATCATCCCAGAACTGACCCTCTTAATAAGGGTAAAAATCCTATGGAGTCATTGGGGTTTTCATATGGCATACATGTACTTTAAATTTATTGAAATAAATTTTTTTATACCACTGCATGAATAATAATAATAATTCAGTGAATGATTGACTGTGTTGAATAAAAGTTAAATTTGGATGACCGTCAAGTACATGTATAACATTCATTACCAGTATAACCATCTGTTTAAGAGACATCAAAATAAAACCTCGGGGAAGCATCACCATTATACTTCATACATTATTATTCCCTCGTGTATCGGGCCAGTTACATACCTGATGGTCTTCCAGAAATTTAAAATCTAGTTGATCAGTATTTATTTATTTATTTGATATCATGTTTGTACATAAATTTATATTTTCATACTTTAAGCTGTCTGTATATTGTATTATTATATCTGAATGAAATGGAATAAATTATGTATATTAAACATTGAATTATGTGTTTGGAAATTTTTTGGTGTGATATTGCAGTATTTAGACACTTGGAAATTTTTTAGCATGTATTTAGATACTTGGAATTTATTGCAGTATTCAGATACCGATTCGTTCTTTATTCATATGAAGCAGAATTTATGTAGAACCTTGTTAAATCTGGAGAGAAGACCAAGTGTTGCCAAATCATTCAAATTCACATACAGATGACTTTCTATCACTTCAGATTCCTAAATTTGATTATGTGAATGACATTTATCCTAGTGAGCTTAAAAGTTTTGCTTCATATTTGGACTTGTACCACAATACATTATGACACCCACAAAAGTTTACGTTTGAAGCTTATGACAAATGTGACAACTTATAGCAGAGCTTGTTCGGGACTTTATACAACGAAGTAAGTTGCTTACAAATAAGTTGACTCTTGGATATTGCAAGCCTAGGCTTATCAAGGCACTCAAAACATTTTATGGCCTTCATTGCAGTCACAATATTGTTGATATTCATGATGTCTACATCCAAAATTATCCAGGATGTATTTCATATCTGATAGTTCCTTTCATTCTCAATTTTGATAACACATGTAGCGGTTGTAGCTAGCTCAACAGCAGATGCTTACCTTTCTGGAGCCTTTGGCCTCACTTCCTTGGTGGAAGTTTACACATTTAACTAAATGTGCCAATTTTTTAAGATTTAACTTTGTTTTTTGTACAATTTATTGGGATTTGAACATGGACTGGTATATTTGTTTTTGATTTATAGGAAATATAGAGTTTTGATTTATAAGGAGTCTTTTTTTTTACTGAAACCTTGAAAATCATTGTGCTATGTCAAGATGTGCCCAACACGAAAGAACATTCATTGCTAATAGCACTGAACTATTCTGAATAAGGCATGGGACTGTCCAAAACTACATGTGCATGCAATGAAACATGAAAGTCGAATACATTGATACCTATGAATTTAAGCTCTGAATAATAGAAGACATGATATAATGAAGAACCCTCATTGCATCTACCATGTGCATGCATTGAAACAGGAAAGTCGAATACATTGATACCTATGAGCTCTGAATAATGGAATGCATGATATAATGAACCCTTATTGCATCATCAGGTGGTGGCTCCAAATATAATTATAGTCCAATTGCATATTCAGTGAGTAAAAACATGTTTTAAGTAGGTGGTGCAATACAAACTTAGATATCTTGCTTTCTATAACTTCAATAGACTTGAAATTTTTCACATGTTTCATAAGAACATAATTTTCTGAATTTTGAATCGTTTTTTAGCTCACCTGACCGAAGGTCATGTGAGCTTATGGCATAGCACAGCGTGTGTATGTGCGTGTGTGCGTGCATGCGTCGTTAACACCTATTTTCGACTTCTCCTCTGAAACTACTGGACAGTTTTTAATGAAACTTTGTCAGAAGTATATATGGGCCAGTGCAATTCAGATTTGTTTGTGGCATTGCCATGGCTACCATAACTAGGTCACAGTGACCTAGGGGTGCAAAAATCTTGAAAAATCTTCTTCTCTGAAACCGATGATGGGAGAAAAAATCTGATGTGATATTTGGCTTCTCTAGGGTCTTAAGTATGTAGTTTGTTCATTTCGTGAAATTCGGTCGAAAAATGGGTTACGCGTTTTTGCATTTAATTTTGAAAAAATCGTAAAATAGCTTCAAATTGTTATAACTTGACTAATTGACCAGATAATGACATGGGGTTTTCAGTTTTGACATTTTCTTGTTAGTATCTTCAAAATGAGGTCAAGGTCAATTGTGAAGGTCGTGACCTAATTTTTTTTACCTCTTATTATATTATTATTATTATCTTGAAAACTATAAACATTTTGTATAGGCATGTATATGAGAATGTTGTAGGTATTGATACAACGATCATTTTGATGTATAGAAAAAGGCCATGGGTTCAAAGGTCAAGGTCACAGATGCGAAACAATACATAAATGGTTAATTATCTCGAAAACTATAAACTTTTTGTATAGGCATGTATATTAAAATGTTGTAGGTATTGATACAATGATCATTTTGAAGTATAGAAAAAAGTCATGGGTTCAAAGGTCAAGGTCACAGATGCAAAACAATACCGAAATGGTTAATTATCTCGAAAACTATAAACTTTTTGTATAGGCATGTATATTAGAATGTTGTAGGTATTGATACAACGATCATTTTGATGTATAGAAAAAGGTCATGGGTTCAAAGGTCAAGGTCACAGATGTGAAACAATATTGAAATGGTTAATTATCTTGAAAAGTATTAACTGTTTGTATAGGCATGTATATTAGAATGTTGTAGGTATTGATACAATGGTCATTATGATGTAAAGAAAAAAATCATGTTGGTTTAGTATTTATGTTTTCTTTAAATCTATCAGCCAGCCATTAGTTATCAGGTGAGCGTATCAGGCCCATGGGCCTCTTGTTTCTTTTGGGAATTTTTCTCAGCTTTTTCAAAATTTTTGCTTTCAATTTATATGAATAAATTTTTATACCGGTATATTAAACCTTTTCCGCAAAAGCTTATTGAGGAATTTACTAGTTCATTTACAGTCTTGTTTCTGGAAACATGACTGTACATTGTTGTTGTCAAGAGTACTGTACTCGTTACAAAGAAACTATCAAATAGACAACATACATATCCAATGAATACCCTAATGTACTAAGGTACTTCAGAAGGATTTGATTAAAGGTATTTTATACCCCAGGCAAGATTTTGTTCAATGATATTGAGGTGGTCAGTTATTGGATGGTAGAGAAAACTGGAGTGCCAAGAGAAAACCACTGACCTTCTGAAAGCAAAGTGACAAATTTTCTGATTAGGATCTGCCTGAATGGATTTGAACCTACATGTAGGTTACAAGAGGTGTGCTATGATTCATAAACACAAGCTTCAGACCACTTGGGACACAGAACGACCAACAGACAAAAGACTATAATCCCCTTCCAGTTTCACCAGAAAGAAATTGTTATATAATAACTCTCAAAAACAAATAAAAAATCTCATTTTTTATTATGACTTTATCAGATGGAATTATGATCCAGTCATACTGAAATTTTACCAAACCAACAATAACCTCACTCATCATCATGTCTACATCTATATCACAGGTGTGTAAACTGTAATACATGTATATATTCTGGTACGTACTTTGGATGTTTTACACCCGTGACAATGGATCCATTAACACACACACAACTACAGTTTCATTTCATTGAATTCAGCACTTCAATTATTATGAATTTTAACATATATGAATCTACCTCTTCAGTAGTTACAATGATTAGTTTAACTATTTGTTCATCCATATGTCATGAAAAGTTTTAAAAAATCAACCCAACAGGTTTTTTTATATCCATAAATGGCTTCAGAAAATATTCCATGCATGAAATGGGTACAAGTTTGTCAACACCCATTTACATCACATATAATTTATAAATCTTCTCAAGATAAGGTAATCACAACAGATCTTTAGTTTGCATTTTGTTGCATCATTAGTTCATGTATAAATTATAAATTTGAAACATTGTTAATAATAATAAATATTAATCTATCTATTAACTATCACTTTGATGGATAACGTTCAACGATCATACCATGTCCCTGAAAGTAGAAACAAAAAATATAAGGTTGGTCTTTCATCAATAAAATTGACAAATTTTGTCTTAATATAAGGTTGGTCTTTCGAAATACATGGCCTTTCATAAAAAAAATTGACAAATTTTGTCTAAATATAGAGTGCAGTGAAGTAATGGCATTTTAGGCCCCATTCACAATTCTTTAACTTATATTGAAGTGGTCAGTTCATTGATGGTGGAGGAAACTTGAGTGCCAAGAGAAAACACCAACCTTTGGCAAATAAACTTTCCCAAACTTAGAATCACTTTTAAATGACTCGGTCACCAAGGCCCCAATTAACTGAAAGAATAATGACTTTTGACTTATTCGTTGTAACACTTACAAGTCCTCCAGCTGCACAAGCTGCTACTAATGCATATTGTCCATTTTCTTGTTCTAATCTGTTAGCTGCTGTTGTGACTAATCTTACACCTGTGGCACCGAATGGATGTCCGATAGATAATGAACCTCCCCATAAATTAAATTTGTCCATTGGAGGTGTACCAACCTACAAAAGAAAAAGCAACATATGTATTAACTGGCAATATAAGTTAGATGGTGTATATATGATAAAGGTTTTATTTGGACCCAAAAATGCAACTCAAACTGAAAATTTGAATCCAAGTCAAGACCATCTTAATCAAAAAACCATTTTAATCTTTGATGCCTGATGACGTCAACATGACACAAAAATACAATATGGAAGCATGTCTGCTCACTTTGGTCATATTGTTCAGTTTATTTCCCTTTGCAAAGTATGAGCATAAATGAGAACAAACTTCATACTTTGCATGATGACAAGTTGTGAAAAATACCTATTTTTATTTTGGGGTTTTACTGAGCGAGCCGTGTGTTTTTATATACATACCTTGCTGGTTCTTCCCATTTGTGTTTTGGCAAAATAGTCTGAATCCATTGCCTTCAAATTGGCCAATATTTGTCCCTGAAGAAAATAAAAACAACAATCAGATAATCATAATCCATGACCTTCTAAAATAAACTGAATTTATGTCTTTTTGGCACTGGAATTAAAAGTATCAAGTGTGTACATACATGTATACATTGTACACCACTCCTTCAAATATATCCAATATTAAGGCGGATGTCCTTAATTCATGTAAGTTTAAATTTGTATATAGCTACAGTAGTTGAATTTGTTTTGTAGAATACAGACCTGGTGTTAAATAGATATGAGGTGACTTAATTATAGCAATTATTATGTACAGGTCAATTAGTGACCATGTTGCATTTTCAGTTTTCATAACAATTTAACTTTCTTTCTATTTTATCCAAAACACATAAAATTACTCTTGAAATGATTTGAATGATAAAACAGTGAAGATAGGTACATAGTGAGAATTGGTACAACACCTGTATAGTTATAAATGACTTACTGCAAAAGCTTCATGGTATTCAAATACACTAATATCTGACATGGTAAGTCCTGATCTTTCTAAAACTTTTGGTGTGGCATATGTGGGTCTGAAAGACAAAAGAGAAAATTCATTTACATTAATACACTTTTTAGTATACCACATGGTAAATTGTAGATATTGGGCAAGTGCACATGTACAATGCCACGTACATGTAGTTTGTTCTGCATGATGACTACCGGTATATACATTTACTACTACTGGCAGGGGTGAATAATCTATCTTCAGGGGAAACTGCCGTTACTCAGACAGGGAAATCATCTTTTGCAATGTTTCCTTATTTGAGCACAAATCCTTTATAGATGATCAAAATGTTTTTGTGTTAATTAAGAGCTTTGTAAAAGATTTTAAAAGAATGATAAAGTCTTCAAATGATATTCTGAACAAGATAAGAGATTTTTTCTGACAGGGAAAAATGTTTCAATATTTTTAGAGGGGAAATATTTGTACGCCATAATTGTATTTTCTGACTGGTCAACCGTGAGTGAGCGAGTGAGTTGATTTTAGTTAGCAGTCAGTATTAAAACCACTGACAGCGAAGTGGCTTGTGAAAATGTTTCAATGCATTAAGAATAATCCAGAAATAGTGCGTAACTGTTTCCGGGAAAGTGGTATCAGTGTTGCTCTGGATTGTTCAATATTTTTAGAGGGGAAATATAACCAAGTACTGGTATACCCTTAAAATTCTCAATAAGCATGTATAGCATTAACTTCAATTTATTGCCAATATTTGTTCTGTCATGTTTTCGATATTTGGTGAGTAATTGAGGTAGGCTTATACAAGAAAAACATAATTATAAGACATACCGGTAGATTTTGGAACTTCAAAATACTTTGGCAATAAATGAGGAGGCAAATTTACCTTGGTTGCATTATCAATTTTTTCTTTTACTGTACTTCTAAATTTACGGGGCATTATCAAAATATTTTAGGTACTTTACCCAAGTAAAAGCTGGTCTTTTGGATCCTGTGATACATATACGTAGTCTCGTAGATATGCCTTTGGTTTAAATCCCATGGACAATGCTTTCTGCTCTTCCATAATCAAACAAGCCGAACCTCCATCAGTCTATACATATAAATATATACATGTATAATGTTCAACATTAGGACAACAGAGAAACATCAAGTCAGAGTGTTTAGATGTTCTGAGGCAGATTGGTTTAAAAATTGGAGCTTTATATCCCAGTCAAGAATATTTTACTTATACTGAGGTGTCACCAGGTATAGGTTAAGTAGCAGAACTTTTTACCTTTGCACTGAGGGCAATGTGCAGGGAGTATTTTTGAGTGTGCCGCATCTACCATGACAATAGATATTGTTTTTTAAGGTCTCTTCAAAAAGACTCGTTGACTTTCATCTCTATATGCACAGTTCTTGGCCAAAAAGACCAGTCACTAACCACTTTCAAGTCATGGTCAAAACCAGTCAGGCTTGAATCATAGCCTCCCACATATGAAGCAAGCACACTACCAAATGAGCTACCATAGTGGCAGAGATGCCAATCCTAAACTACTATTAATGGTTTTAGCAATTTCTGTTAAAAATCATGTGGCTTACAATTTGGCATAAAATAAAGTTAAACTAATATTAACAGATTGATTTCAGGACCACCTGTATTTAACTGATGACAATGAGGGATGGTCATAATAAATTTTCACCAAGCCTGGTTATACATTCCCTAGTCACACGTTTGAAACATGCTTTAATTCTAAAAGCTTATGATACATGAGTGTATTGGTCAAAACTGAATCGATAGATCTTTGATTGTAACTGTAATAAAAGTAGAACTGTCTCTTGAGAGCCAAATACCCCCCCCCACCCCCATCTACAAGGGTTTAATGTTTTCTGATATGACCTTGGTTCAAGGTCATGGCACACCTTTTTCATGTGAACTTTTATGACAGTCATCAAAAGCAATTATGAGATATGTCTCGGACACAATTTTACATAGACAGAAACATGGAAAGACACAGACATTGTGATTCCTATATACAGGTACCCTCTAGTTTGAGAATGTATAATAACCATGAGAGAGAGAGAGAAAATCCGGTAACACTTGTATAATACAAACAGTATATACTTGGCTTGCAAAAATAAAAAGAGGTAAAAAAAAGTCTTACAAGAAATGAAGCATTTGCTGCTGTAATTGTTCCGTGTGGTTTGATGAATGCTGGTTTCAGTCTAGCCATATCTGCCATTGAAGATGGTCGGATTCCATTATCTTTGCTGACAGTCTCATCAGATCCTAAAGTAAATGTAAATTTATATACAATGTACTGGTACATAATGGTACATAAATATAAAAAAATTCTGTTAATACCAGCCTTGGAGCCATTTTATTGAGCATTTTGATTATAAAATTGTGATTTTTTTTTCGGTGTAATATTAATGCAGGGGTTTGGTGGCAATGATCTTATGGTGATAAAGTTTGTCAGTTCACTTGCTGAAGATAGGTGGTTTTGCTCTGGGCTCTCCAGTCTCCTGCGCTGTCGCAGAACTCACCTTCTCCATTGTCAGATTGTATGTAGGTAAATTAACAGTTTTAATGTCTTTTTTTCTTTATTTCAACCAAAAAATATTATATAAAATTCACCTGTCCATTAAGACCAATGTTTGAATGTCTCTTGGCTTCATTTTTAAACCAAGAAGAAGTTCTTTATAATGACCACCTGCCTATATATAAAGCCTATACAGTATTTCTTAGGTTGGTTGGTTGAATGTTGCTTAACGTCACATCAGCAATTTTTCAGCTATTTGCGACAAGAACTTTTTTTTTATTAATCTCTATGGATTAATCTATGAACAAGTTTGTGTACCGGTATGCATGTGAAATGCGAGTGTGTTGTATGGTCTGCCTTGTACAAACACACACTTGGGACGACTTTAACATGCTAGTTCACAGAGTCAGTATGCCACAAACAAGCATACCACTTCCCCTGTCACATTATACTGACACCGGGTGAACCAGTAAAGGCCAACGGTCAGGAAATTTCACTTTCGCACATGTGGTCTGAGCAGGGCTCGAACTCTCAGCGATTAGAGACCCAGGATTTAATTCATTAATCCATTAGGCCACCGCAGCCTCTCTATATATATATATTTCTTAGATCATATGTGTGGTCTTTATATACAGGTTTTACTGTATTTTAAATATATTTCATACCTGGTACTTTGTAGGTCAAAACATCAGAAAGCAGTCCTTTATCTGATGCCTGTTTTGCAAAAGAGTGAGACCGCAGAGCAAATTCATCCTAAAATAGTACAGGTTACATACATACATCAGTGTACAATATACAAAGAAACATTCACACATAAGAAATATTTGTGATTTTCATGGTAACACTTGACCATGAATGTAGCTTCTCATTGAAAATTATTTACATGTATTTCCCTTGGTTCACATTTCATACAGTCGAAACCGTGAAAATTTCTTAACGTTAAATAGTTTAGAAGATCATAACTGGGAAAGTTTCCTATCCCTACCATTTCTTCTTATACAGTACAACAGATCTTTCTTATAGGTTTTTAAGAAGGCATTATATGCACTGGTTGGTTACAATTTATGAATAGAAGATATTCTGATAACAGAGCCTTTACCATCAAGCTTTCATTATTTTTCTAGCTGTTCATGACTTGAGAAGAAAGTATGCTGGATTACTTTGTGCAGGTTCATCACTTATGATCCTAGAAATACTCCTGCATTATAAGTCATTTGATTCAGAGAGGAGAGGAGAGTAGGAAGGGAAATATATATCGATAATTTATTATAATTCATAGTTAGAATTATGATATATGTATCAATAGCTGTAAAAAATTGATATATTGAAAGTTTCCATGTTTGGTTTGACTTTTAAACATATAGGGAGCGATGAAAATGTGACAAGCAACAACATTGCCACTGTGTCTCTTTATCATTCCATTCCTGTCCTGGAGGGGAGGGGAATTAAAACACAATGCTCTGCTCTATGACTAAGATAAGCGTACCTGTTCTTGTCTTGTCACACCAAATGTAGCACAAAGTCTATCTGCTGAATGTCCCATGGTTTCATTTGTGGAAAATTCAGCGACTGCTGGTAACTGAAAAAAGATCATATATATACACTATAAACAGACCTGCCAACCCCCTGGGCAACTATTCAATAAGATCAAGGACATTTTTCAGTAAGATTGCACCACTTTTAGTAAGATTTTACAAAAGTCAGTTTTTATCAAATAGGTGTATTTTAATTAGACTGTTAAGGCTACAAAATCACCTAAATCACAGACTCTTTATGTTTTTTTGAGTTTATATGACGCCTGGTATGGTCAATATACCGCCATGTGCGATATTTAGATCAACTAGACATATACTGCAATTGATGAAAAAATCTCCCTTTTTGCTCCGTTTTATGAAGGACCACGTTGAAAAATACGTCGGTTTAGTTTTTTGGGCATACTGATTCCATTTTTTTGGAGCCAACTCTCCATAATCCGCCAGATCTGCTTTGCATTTGCTCATTTTTGAGATGTGACAGTTACCACTAGAAACTTTAAAATCACACAGATGCTTGATTATTACACTTCAGAATGTCTTTGAAATACTTTACTATCAAACGCTCTTCCGACTTTGCGTAGGGACAGTGATTGCTGGCTTTCTTTTAAATTCTTTATTGTAATCTGCATGCCTTAAAAGCGTTTCCAGGACAGTTTTCTAAAACATGGTTTGGAAACGTAAAGACAATGAAAGAGAATATCTGGAAAAGATAAAAATCGCAAGAAAACATGCCGTATCCGTACAATTGTAAGAATTAAAAATTTTCGGCAATTTTCAGTAAGAACTACGTAAAAATCGTAAGGGTTGGCAGGTCTGTATAAACATACTGTATTTATTATGCATAATTGGTCCGCCTGAAGTCCCTATCAAAAAGGACCCTTCTCATATATGAATATGCTCCTTTTTAAATTTTATCCACAAATAGCTGAAATAATGCTGATCCAGCTTTAAACAATAGCCACAAATAGCTGAAATACTGCTGATATGGTTTTATAAACTATGGCCACAAATAGCTAAAATAATGCTGATATGGCTTTATAAACTATAGCCACAAATAGCTGAAATAATGCTGATCCAGCTTTAAACAATAGCCACAAATAGCTGAAATACTGCTGATATGGCTTTATAAACTATGGCCACAAATAGCTAAAATAATGCTGATATGGCTTTATAAACTATAACCACAAATAGCTGAAATAATGCTGATCCGGCTTTAAACTATAGCCACAAATAGCTGAAATAATGCTGATATGGCTTTAAACTATAAGTCAGTCACTCCTTTCAAATAAAATCTATGATGTATCTTTATATCAATTTTCATGTGTATATATATAACATTTTGTTACCTCGGGTTTCAAGACCGAAGGTGAAAGCATCTGTGAAATCAACTCAAATTGTTTGCTTCTAGTTTTTGCCTTGTTGAGGTCTATCATGAGTTTTCTCATTTTACGACTATGTCTTATTGGCACATCTGACATAAATTCTACTCCTCCAGCGATCACAGAATCACAGGCACCAGAGGCAATTAACCCTAAACCTATGAAAAGTCAAACCATAACATAGATTATTACACAGCTACAATAGTTATGTTTTAGACTTACTTAGGACAGTCTTTCAATAATTTGGAAATGGAGTCATTGCCCTTGTAATAGGGTTCGCCGCTGTACCATGTGTAGCAATACCTCTCAACATTTGTGCGGAACATTTTGGAAAATGTTACCGTCGCAAATTCCCAGTATAACATAATTTTTACGGGAATACATCATCTTATGTGAGTCCATATCACTTGGAAATATGTGTTCCGCACAAACCTTAGGGGGTATTGTGTGGTACAGCGGAAAACCCCATTGTGTAAATTAGAGGTCAAAAAGCAATTATTGTGACAATGAAATACCATTATCGTTGCAGAGCTTTAAAATGGACAGGTGAAAATTGTTGAATGAACTTATGTACCATTATACATTAGTTATATTTCATTCGAGATCGATTTTTGACAGGTTTTTTTTAAATTTCTTTTACTTTACCATTTTTTATGGTCAATTTTTTTCATATAAAATTGAGATAATTAGCTTTGTGTTTGTGAAAAAAAAACCCATAAAAACATAAAATTTTAGTTGTACATGTAATTGGGGACTAATATTAACGCCAAATACGGTCCAGCAAAGGACCTGATCATTAAAAAGTTAATAATTTTTTTAAAAATTGTGAACAAAAACCAATATGTACTGTAGTATTACATCAAAATGATGACAAAACAATTCTAAAGTCAACTTTAATAGCATAATTTTCATACAATTCAGGCGTTTAAAATTCCCTAGGTCCGAGGTCCGGGACCTATTGATTTTACATTGGGACCTTTTACAATTAAACTGTAAAAGTCCAATGAACTTGCAGTTTTTTGCCAGGATGATATTGCTCTTTCTCCATAATAAAATAACTTCATATGGTCCTTTCAATGATGGTAGTGGACTTACAAAAAAATTTATGTGGAACCTGCTATAAACAAAGGCAAAAGGTCCTGGACCTTCCATTACAAAATATACATGGAATTTTGAAACCCCTGACAGCTGCATCTTCCACTACATTTTATCTGAAGCATGGTTGGTTGTATGCCCGATATTGTTGAAACCAATTTGTACTAACCTGAAGTAATGGCTTGATTTGAAGATATACAAGCTTGTGTTACTGTGTGCGCTGGAATCTTATTTGAAAATCCTGCCCCAAGAGCTGCCTAGAATACATAAATAAAACAATACATGAAGGTCTTCACGATCTTATCACAAGATCCCCTTCCAAAAATGTTGTGTATAGCCTATTAGCAGAAATACGTTTGAAACTTAATTGGGATAAAAAATTGACCAAATGGTCCCGATTCAAAAATACATCAAAATGTAAGCAAGAATGACCTTTCTGGGTCCAACAGACCCTGGTTTCAAAAATGATATATCCTATGAAGTTTTGAAAATATTGGACAAGCCATCTTGGAAACATTATACTGACAAGGGTTGGTTGGAGTGGAAGAAGAAAAATAAAAAAAAACCTCCCTCTGTTCAGGGGACATAATTACAGCATTATCTTCTTCACTCCATTGAATATTTTCACCATTGTGTTTTGGCTAGTACCGTTTTTATGCTGCTATTTACAATGTTCAACAAGGTAAAACAAGTATATTTAATTTTTTAAGGTTTACTTGTAAATAATTGCACATACAAATCAATGTACTACTTGTTTTAGAACTGTAATAAGGAGCGAAGAAATGGTGTTTTACATCCCAGTAAAGATTCTATATAAAGGTGGTCAATTCATGGATGGTGGAGGAAACCAGAGACAGAGTACCTGGTTGAAAACCTCCTGTCTTTGGCAAGCGCCCTAATAATCTTTCTTAGCCTTTTTACACTGGGATCTGTCCTAAGTAAGTTCGAACCTCGGGAGTAATAGGCTCTGTAAACAAAAGACTTACATTTACCCAATTTATGTGATAAAGCAGGTGATATCTTGATATGAGTGAGATTAGATTTATTAGACTTACATTTACCCAATTTATGTGATAAAGCAGGTGATATCTTGATATGAGTGAGATTAGATTTATTTTACTTTAAACAATAAATAAAGGTGTCAGTTATCATACATACTTCCCTGGCCACATTACTGGTTTTGACTTCCTGGATAACTGTTCCAAATATGATATAATCAACTGCATCTAAAATGTTAAATAATACATGTATATATAATTAAGGATGTTCAACAAATTACAATGTAATGTTGACAGAAAAAGTGTAGTACTTTCAAAAGAAGTGAGTGAGTGAGTGAGTAATGGTGTTTAACGTCCCAGTCAAGAATATTTCACTTATATCGAGATGTCGCCAGCTATAGGCAAAGGTGCAGAAATTTTGCCTGTGCATTGCACTGATGGCATTATACAGCAGGGTTCTGTAGCGTGCCAAGCCCACCGTGACACGGGACCTCGTTTCAAAAGAAATGATGTCAGAACAAAAGTAGTGTAGTGATGTCAGAGGAATAGTGTAAAACTGTCAGAAAACCATCTTTCTATAAAAAGAACACAGTGCTGTCAGATTGAGAAGAAAAGTGTAGCACTGTTAGAGGAACAGTGTTGCATTTCTTATTGCTCACCAAGTTCCATCCAAATTGGCTCCTGCAGTTTTGTTGGTTTATGTTTTTAAGGAATGAAAGTAAAATTTTTCTCAATTTTATTAAGAACAAGCAAATTCAGTGAATTAGGAGCCCTTATCAGCAGGTTCTTTTTTTGTGATTTGCACTTATGTGAAAAAACCCATAGCTCCTAGGAAAATGAGTAAACCAACTAGGGTTAACAATATGCACATCTCCCATCTATGTTGATGCTTTGAAACAAGTTTTGTGAAATAATGTTTCATAATTTTGGAGAAATAGTGCAGACAAGAATTTTGGATGGGTGGACAGACAGAAACTCAAATTTAATATCCCGATCTTTCTTTGAAAGATGGGGGATAAAAACTGATTACTCATCAGAAATGTAGTCATGTAAAATTAAAATGAAGAATACTGCAACATATTCAGATCATAGTAAATTCTATTTGACACTCAGCAAAATTGCCTTTGTTTTTCCTTACATACCTTGTTTTATTCCTGTCTTTAGCATCAACCCGCTGAAAAATATTAACCATTTATTCTTTTAAATATTTCAAACACATGCACATATATCAGTGTATCAACTGTTTTTTTCGAATTAATCGCCAAGAACAATATCATAAACAAACAGTTTTATGGATTTTATTGCAGTTTAACATGAATATGAAGAACAAAAATTCAAAATTTCAATCCTTTCTTAAAGAAGATTTGATTACAAATAAAATGTTTATAATATCTTACAATTTAATGCAAATCAATATAATGTCAAACAGCTGTCAGAATTGAATTTGCGATAGATATTTTGATTACAAAATTGTGAATGGTTTGTTTTATTTTGAGAGGCCTTGGTGGTTGAGTACAGTAGTCTAAGCAGCCTCTTTATGATCACAATGATTCTCGTTGCCTAGGTTTATATCCTACTCGGGCAGATCCTAAAACAAGGTTGTTTATATCCTACTCGGGCAGATCCTAAAACAACGTTTATCTATTCGCTTGTCAAAAGTGGGTGGGTTTCTCCAAGCATGCTGGTTTCCTCCACCATTTATGTGAGTCCAGTTAAGTAATGGTATTTAACGTCCCAGTTAAGAATATTTCACTTTTATCGAGACGTCGCCAGCTATAGGCGAAGGTGTAGAAATTTTGTCTGCAATGTTGAGCATTATACAGCAGGGTTCTTTAGCGTGCCAAGCCCACCGTAACACGGGACCTCGTTTATTTTATTTTCCCATCCGAAAGAACTGTGACTTTCATTTCATAATGCTGAGTGCTTGGCGAAAGAACAGACACTGCCCACTTTCAAGTCTTGGGTCAGACCCGGTCGAAGTTTGAACCCACGACCAACCCACTTAAGGCGCGAGCACTCTACCAAAGAAGCTACCGCAGTGGTCTCACTATTCATGAAGCGACCCCCTTAATATAAGTGAAAGAATCTTGATTGGGGCATAAAACCATATTACTGGTATTCCAATGCATTGCATTAAAGATGAATGTAGTTGGCCTTTACTGGTTCACCCAGTGTCAGTATAATGTGACTGGGGGAGTGTTATGTTTGTCTGTGGCGTACTCACTTGGTGAGCTAGCACCTTAAAGTCACCCTTATAGTGGGCTGGTACAAGACAGACCATAGAACACACTTGCACTTCACATGCATACACGAACTTGTTCATAGATTAATCCATAGAGATTAATATAATAGTGCTCATCTTGAATAGCTGAAAATTGCTAATGCAATGTTAAGAAACATTTAACAACAAAACAACAACAACAACAGCCTATATACAAAACAAAAATCAATGGGCAATGTTATATATTAAATCCACTTACGTTAGAGCTGCTCTGGCAAGATCATGGGGCATCAAGTTTTTATAGGACGTCCCAGACTGCAGAAATGGAGTTCTTACACCTTCAACAAGTACAATGTTTCTCACTCCTGGTTTTTCTAAAGTCTTTTTGCCTGTAATTGA
Source organism: Anadara kagoshimensis (assembly GCA_021292105.1). Lineage (NCBI taxonomy): Eukaryota > Metazoa > Mollusca > Bivalvia > Arcoida > Arcidae > Anadara > Anadara kagoshimensis. The sequence continues at coordinate 41,356,067 of CM037860.1, read as the reverse complement.
AATTTACTAAATAATAAGAGAATGCATTTGAATATACTGCGACTAATTTTATAGATTATTTCTTGGAAATCACCCAGGATGATCCGATCATTGATAAAAATTACAGCATGACTTAAAAAATTCACTGGTCCAAATTGTTCTCTTTGAACCAGCTACTGGTCACTGGTCCCATTGGCCAGTAATAAAATAATAATTTTTTTTTGTTTTTTTTTTTTGTGTTTTTAGAATGGGAATTACGATAGAATTTAGGTTTTTCTACTATTTGACCAAAAGTTATAGCCTTTCTGGACCAATTATGACCAATGCCAAGCCAACAAGTGCACCACCAGACAAGTAACAAAATGCATCTGTTTACATTTTGCCATGAAACCACTGGTAAATATCTCAAAAACATGATTAAAATTTCAATATGACACAACTTTGAGAAATTTGCCATTATTTGGTACAAAAAAAATGAAAAAAATTCAAAGGGACACAACTCCAAGAAATTTGCAGTGTTACCTCTTCTTATGACAAACGCACAATGTAATCATGTATATGAATACCATATTACGTCCTGTTTCTAGAAACAGGCATATAAAACAGATCTTTCTGATCCTGTAAAAACTAGCACATTGTACATTTCTTAGGTGAGCTATTTGAATTTTTTTGTCATCTTCAGGGGCGGATCCAGGATTTTTTGAAAGGGGGGGTTGAGAATTATCCAGGATTTTTTAAAGGGGGGATTGAAACTAATACCAATGCTAGGTGCTCGCGCCTTTGGCGCGAGCTTCCAGAAACGAGGGGTCTAGGGCAGAGCCCCGATGGGACCAAGAAAATAATAAGTCAATAGCTCGCTCTCTCTCTTTCAAATTTTTCAAAGGGGGGGTTGCAACCCCCGCAAACCCCCCCCCCCCCTTAAATCCGCCACTGATCTTTAGATCTTCCTAACAAGTATAGCTATCTCAACTTATGGATCTAAAATTTAACATCATCAAAAGGTAATAAATTCTAAAAGAATGTATTACATACTTGGTTTAACAGCAGCACACTGTGGGACACTTGTACTGAGGCATCTTAAACTATCTGAAATTAGAAAAATACTTCATTATACTTCAAACATCTTCAATCTCTTATTAGTCTTATAAAATTTGAAATAAATCAAATTAAAATAACCAATTGGCTGACCCTAACTGTGCAACATATAATAGACATACAGAAAACTATGATAAAGGTGGTTCATCATGACCAAGTTGCATCATCTATATGTCAGCAAAATAAATCTGTCTGAAAACTGGAATATGATGGCTTGTGTAAAAATCGCAGAAATGTGTTGCGCAAAAAGAACCCTGCTGTTTAATGTCATCAGAGCAACGCACAGGCAAAATTTCTGCACCTTTGCCTATAGCTGATGAGGTCTCTATACTCTCTATATATAAAGTGAAACATTCTTGACTGAGACATTAAACACCATTACTCAACTTCAGGAAGCAACACAAGGTTCGATTTTATCCCCCCTACAGAATCCCATCTTGTCTTCCGCAACTGGCTTTTCAACAAATTTGACTCTCTAAATCATTTAACTTTCGCAGTGACCTTTAAACCATAACCACACAGGACCCCATATCAAATGTCAGCAATCAGTGATGAAACATCGTTTCAAAATCATAAAGGGTGTCGTTATTTCACCTGTTTGTGATTTTACCTGTAGTTGATCAAGAATTGCAATAAGGAGACTTCCATCTGTCCCAAAGTAATTTTTCTTTGATTAATGCTTCATCCCCATCAGCAACACTATTGTGAAAAATTAGGGTCAGCTACGCAATATATACTATAGAGACTGGGTTCCATGTTGCACAACTTCCACCATCAAGACACTACTAAATGAGCTAAAGCATACACCCAAGACAGAAAGGTCCATCATTTATCTCATTGTGGTTAGCCTATTGCACCAAATTATTTTTTCACTAAACCATTTCAAAATTCAGTCACATTGTCAGTGCTATAACTGTGTATATCATACAGACACATTGTGAATGACCTTTTAAAATGATTTAGTGGTTAGTGTAACCCCCCCCCCCTTTCACATCTATGTCATATTTCATTTTATTTTGACTGAGAAGCCACTAGGCATTTAGTGCTTAGATTTGCAAAATAAAAGGTTGGTTTATCTGGAGTACGTTTTGGTAGTGGCAATCCCGTAGCACTTACTTCTGCAGAGTTGAGTTTTTAGGACTGTCAAACCACTGTTCACCAAGGACGCCATGTTGGTTCCAATGACCTTTGCCCATCACGTGCACTAAACTTTAAACACGTGTATTTCAAAAACTACGTTTTGTCTCAAACTTCTTCACGCATATGAACATTTATTAGAAATATACAATCACACAGTCTTTAGCTTTTAATGATTTTCCTCTTAATATACAAATAAATCAGAATTTTCTGAACGAGACTTGCTGATAATGACGTAATTTTACGAGAGTTGAATGAAGAGCCGGCCGGCAAGTTTCAAGATCAACAACTGACAATGTCAGGCACGAGGCTTTTGTCAGCATTTAGGCAGCTGTCACATCCATGTGCAAGAGGATTTCGAGGTTTAGCGACTTTTTTGTTCTTTTAAAAACCATTTGCTTGTAAATCTTTTCATTCCACTTACTTTGCAAAATATTTTTAGTCCCAATCAGATTTTGCTTATAAAATCAGAAAGCCTTGGGTCTTGACTCGTGCAGAATAGTTTACTTGTACTGATTTAATCAGTGACTTGTCATTGTAAAATTTATTCAACTGTTATGTCACAGTCCTTTTAATAAAATGATCAGGGCCATTTTTCGTTCACATGGGGACTTTGGTGTTTTTGTGGCATGGTAAGGGCACCTCCATACCTGAAGTCAAAACAGAATGTTAATGCAAGGTTTGAATCCAGAACCTCTAGCTCTATCACCAAGTACTCTATCAACTGAGTTACCTAAATCTTTATATTCACACAACTAAGGTAGCTCAGTTGGTAGAGTGCTTGGTTTGTACGTGGTAGGTTGTGGGTTCAAACCCCAATTGGGTCTGACCAAGACTTCAAAATAAGTAGCTACTCTTTTTTCTCCAAGAACTTGGCATATAGATAGTTCTCATGGACCTCTAGCAGACAATTTTTTCAGTAGAGTGGTTGCCATTTTGATAGGCAATCTATATCATTTATCTATTTTAACAAATTTGTTCATTTTTAAATAATTGTTTTCAAAAAGTAAACAAGATATCAATAAAGTTTCTAAATTTATAAAATTGCCAATGTTTTTACTTTGATTTGATGTATTTTATAAGATTTTAATCCCCGTAACAAAGATGTGACAATAAATTTTATACACCCTATTTCAGAAAGAATTAGTAAGACTCAATTTCTAATGCCTACAAAAATGGCTGCTACTTTACCTGGAAAGTGGACAGTGTGACGTCACAGGAACTATCTATAGAAACAAAGAGTCCTTGGGAAGAGACTCTTAAAACTGATGCCTTTTGTCAGCAAGCGTGATACATTAGAGAACCCTTTTTGCACATTGCAATGGTAAATATTTCTGCCACTTCACCTATAGCTGGTGATGTCTCAATATTTGATTTTATCTTTTCTCCCCTGCTACCACAATTATATACTTCATTATTATCATACAACAAAGATATTTGTTGTGCTATATATGTATAATATATTTTCTTTATTTTCAGTTAACCATACACATTGTTTTTCTACAACAGCTGCAGGTATGGACGAAATAAATCATATATACTGGTATTTATAGTTAAGGCCTGACACTAGCTTGAATAAGTTTATCAGGCCACTGCTTGTTCTGTTTTCCATGATGTGAAAAGCATTTAACTTTTAAGATAAAGCTAAAAGATCCCATGCCAGGGTTCACACTGGCTCAAATTTTTTGTTGTATATTTCAAACAAAAGTAGAAATTTTAAATCTTCTAGGACATTTTTCTATTTAAAGATTTTTTTTTTTTTTGTTGCAATTTATAGAAAGTGTCACAAATTGCGTTATTTGCGACTGACAGTGTGAGCCCTGCATGCATTGGACACTAATGATTTGCAAGGTTAATCCTCAACATTTCTACCGAGGGCCTTGGTGACTGAGTGGTCTTATGGATCACAGTGTCTCTTACCACTTGGCTTTGAACCCCAGTTATCCCACTTCTTAATTAGAAAAATTGTTACTTCACTTGCTGAAGGTTGGTTGGTTTCTCCAGACACTAAAGATTCCTCCACCATCTCGGAATTGACCACCTCGATATTAGTGAAAGAATCTTAACTGGGGCATAACACCATTATTCCACTTCACTAAACAATTCAGTCTGGACCCAACTAGCACTTCAACATGCAATCTTGGAATCTACAGGCTTTACCACTCTGCCACCATGATGACATCTCCATATTGCATATATACATGTATATTAATTATTTTATGTGGAATCATAAGTACACATCAATGCTAATGTTTTCTTTCACTAGGCAGGAACAGTACAAGTGGCTTGTAAAATCCTGAGACTTGATTTTGAATATTATGTCTTTAAACACAAATGGAATCAAATTAGACACCTATACAGGGATTTATCAGGGTCTTTTTGGAAAAGGCCCTAAACTAAAAATTGGGAAAAACTATCATTTTTTTTTTTTTGGGGGGGGGGGGGGGGGGTCATAAAATTTACTTTTGTTTTCATTTAAAAACAACACAATTTTCTAATTGAGAATTTTCTCAGCCAATTTTGGGATAAAATCAATGTTTTTCCATTTGGAATAGGGCCAAATTTCGGCCCTAAATAGGCCCTTGATAAATCCCTGCTATATAATGTTTTAAAAAAAGTTCTATCCGAGTCTTGGATTTTATATTTTATGTTGTTAAATAAATGAATACAGATTGTTTGCTGATATTATCTTTGCCTCTTTTTTTTTCTTTTTTACAGTTAACAAGCATATAAAGCTAGAGGTAAAGAATGAGATTGCTGTCGTCAAATTTGACTCGCCTAATTCAAAGGTAACCAAGTTTTACAGTTTATCTGGTATATCTGTTGTGTATTAAGTATGTCAGTGAGTGCTAGTGCACCGGGAGAGAGAGAGAGAGAGAGAAAAGATTAAACATCTCTTGAAAGGACATTTCCACATTAATAAAAATCAGGAGTGTTTTATGGTAGATACATTTCAAAACAAATAGTTGGGGCCAAAATAAAGTTAGGGTCCTCAGTGGCTGTGTTGTCTAAAGTGTGTGCTAAGGGATCTAAAGTGCCTTGCATGGCCTAGGTTCAAATCCCACTGCTGACAGATTTTAGAATGAGAAAGTTTTTTGGTTTGCTTGCCAAAGTTTGGTGGTTTATCTCTATGCACTTTGGTTTCCTCCAACATCCATGAACTGACTGCCTCGATATAAGTGGAAGAATCTTGACTGGGGTGTAAAACACCAGTACCGGTAAGAATAAGTGAGAAATGTTTATGATACTGAAAATGGATTTGGAAATATAGGTTTTACTGGAAACTTTAAAAAAAATTGTATCTTTCTAGGTCAACACCCTCAGCCATGAAGTTAATCAGGAGGTTGTCACGGTGATGAATGAAGTTTTACACGATAATAAAATTAAGGGAGTAGTATTGATATCAGGAAAACCAGGATGTTTTATAGCTGGTGCAGATATTGGGTAAGGAGGGGAAAGGACCATAAAGCTGTATATTAAGCTTTGTATTCTTCCTTTATCAGAAACTACTGTGGTAGCTCAGTTGGTAGAGTGCTTGCTTTGTAAGTAGGTCATGGGTTCGAATCCCAACCAGGTCTGGCTCAAGACTTGAAAGTGGGAAGTGACTTCTTTCACCAAGCACTCTGCATTAGGAAAAGTCACGATTCTTTCGGATGAGAACTTAAAATAAACAAGGCTATGTTTCCATAAATTTAAAATAATTAGTAGCCAAATTTTCAAAATTTGTGAAAATATAGTCCTTTTTAAAGTATTTTTCCACAAATTTGCTAAAATAGGTTACTTTTTGAAAGAATTCCTCAGAAATTAGTAGCCAATGGCGATTTTGGCTACCAGGAATGGAAACATAGCAAGGTCTCGTGTCACAGTAGGCATGGCATGATACAGAACCCAGCTGTATAATACCTTCAGCACAATACACAGGCAAAATTTCTGCACCTTCGTGTATAGCTGGTGACGTCTGGATATAAGCGAAATATTCTTGTTTCAGATACTAACGTGATTAAACATCAGCTATGGTATAACTCGAAAGTTTTAGCTATAAAAAAAACTGTTTATTAAACGGCTGTATGAAAATGGAGTAATACGAATAAGTGACCTTCTTACTCAAAATCAACATTTCATTACTCATCAAAATTTAGAGAAGAATCTAAATATTAAGATACCTTTTACAATCTATGAAAGATTAAAACATGCCATTCCAAAGCATTATACAGTGAACGATATTAAGAATCCATCATTAACAGAGTTGGATTATATAAGTAAACAGAAAAAAGGAACTTTGTGTCATTGGCTCTTCATATTTTGATCATACACACATTGTTGGTAATTTCCCAGTTAAAGATTGTTTGAGGGATGCTTTTGAAATGGCATCCCAATTTCGTTATAACTTGTTTATTTACATGCCTAAAACTGATTTTCTGTCCTGCTGAAGACTTCCAATTCACAGATTCAGTAAATCAAATTAAGGTAAATCTTGTTTTAATGTTAAAATGTTTAGCTCACCTGAGCTGAAAGGATAACTTGCAAATATTATTGCATTGGGTCCTAACTGCTGAAAATTCTTGTAGTCCCTGTAATTAATGTAATTGTCCATTAAACTTCTGTATATGGTATGACATATCCTCAGGTGAGCGTTAAGGCCCTTGAGTCTTTTGTTTTCTCTCTAGTTCATATATCGCCATGTAATAAAGCTATAAATTATCATTATCATTTAATGTTTGTTTATCAGAATGTTAGAGGCCTGTAAAACGGCTGAAGAAGTCACAGAAATTGCTCGAGGTGGCCAAGAAATATTTGACAGGATTGAACAAAGTAAAAAGCCTGTTGTTGCAGCCATCATGGGTTCCTGTATGGGAGGAGGTTGTGAGGTATGGTTTACTCTACATAGAGCTTTTGTTTTGAAAAAAAAAACTATCACTATAGAGACTTCAGTAAGATTTGTGCAAGTGTCATGTTAGTTTTAACGAAAAAGTGGAGATTGTTAAAACCACATTTTAAAGTTTTTCTCTTTTTTGTTGACCGAATTTTTACGCATTGTGCAATTAAGATGTTTGTTTTAGTCAACTCATTGAAAAAAAATTTTCGTCTGAATTTACTTAGTCAATTCTAACTAAATACAACATGGAAAGTCCTTAGTCAATTCTAACTAAATATAGCATGGAAAGTCCGTAGTCAATTCTAACTAAATATAGCATGGAAAGTCTTGAAGTAATAGTGATCCGAAAGTTGTGTCTGGCATATCAGCAAAAATCCAAGGTGGTGCTTGTTGCTTTAAATAGCAAAAACACAAATGACCAATGTAGATTTATTTTCTGACCAATTTGTTCTAGTTTGAACTGAAGAAAGGAGGTGAAATGCCTTTTAACATGTATATTAATTATTATTTATCAAATATGTAAATTAACTGCCATTTGAGCATCACATGTCCTATTGGACCTCTTGTTTCCTGTTTCATTTTGTTTACGTTTTGGTGTTATAGCTTTTGTTTTATTCAATCCTTCATCTTATATTCATTTGAATTATATATTCTATGACCAAAATTTTCAACAGAGTTAATGATCAGAGTTTTTACTTTGAAAACCTCACAGGTATGCATTTAATAATAGTACAAAAATTTAATTTTTAACAGACAGCCTTAGCTTGCCATTACCGTATAGCTGTTGATGACAAAAATACAGCTCTGAGTCAGCCAGAGGTTATGTTAGGATTACTACCTGGTGCAGGTGGCACACAGAGATTACCCGAGATGGTAAGTTAGTGTCTTCCATTGACTGGCCTCACTTCCCTGGTGAGAGTTCACATGTTTAACCTAATTTGTCAGTTTCAAAGTTTTTACTTTGCTTCTGGATTGTGATTCGGACATGGACTAGTATTTTTGTTTTTTATTATAAAACTTTACCAACTTGCTTATTACCTCAGTATATTGGTTTCCCAAAGTTCATTTCTTGCATGTTTTTCTTCAGAAGTCTTCCTCATTTTATTGCCAAACCCCTTATAATACCAAAATCTGATGGAACAACTGGTAGTAGTGGATCAAGGATGTACAACTTAGTGTCTCCGGGATGAAGCTTAACTTTTTGAGTTGGGAGGGGGGGGGGGGCAGCTCATTTCAGAAAAGAAGTTGTAATAGTAATAAATAGCTACCAAAGGTAAATTGTGTAAAATTTAGGTGTCCAGACTTATTTTTAAGAGCCATGGGCAACTGGGTCCCTGCTAATTGTAATACCTGGTATCTGTCTAACAAGTTGTGAAACAGATTCTAATGCCTCTCATTGCCTAGGTTTGAATCTTGCTTGATACAGATCTTAGCGTGAGAAAGTTGTAAGTTTGCTTAACAAGCTTTGGTGGTTTTATCCAGACACTCTGGTTTCCTCCACCATCTCTGAACTAACCATCTTAATATAAATGAAAGAATTTTGACTGGGACATAAGACACCATTACTCCACCATCCATTTCTGGTGTTTTGTATGTTTGTCCTATTTCAAATTTTGTTCAATGTTTTTACTTACAGGTGGGCGCGACAAATGCTCTTCCATTACTGCTGACAGGGAAAAGTTTAAAGGCTAGTAAAGCTAAAAAGATGGGAATAGTTGATCAAGTAGTCAGTCCATTAGGTAAGTCCTTAATCTTAAAGCTCTTCACTGGGTTAGCACTCTTTTATTAACACTATCGCTCTAGTTCACTCTATGTCTTAGTGTTGATAAACCATTACGTTATCTTAATTGGTAGAGTGCTTGCTCTGTATGTGGGAGTTTGTGAGTTGGAACCCCAACTTAAAAATAGATAATGACTGTTCTTTCGCAAAGAACTCTGCATTCAGAAGTGAAAGTTACAGGGTCCTTCGGAAGAGATTCTAAAAACCTATGAGCCGATTGCAATGCAAAGGTCAAAATTTCTGCCAGTTCACCTATAGCTGGTGTTATGATATAAGTGAAATATTCATGACTTGAATGTAAAACCCCAATTAATCAACAATTTTAGTGTTGATGGAGTTCAAAAACCCATCCGTCACCCTTGGCTTATGCTGAAGGCCTGTCCACCAATGAGATAAATGTTAACAGAAGTTGCTATCTCCTTTGTCATCTACAAGGACCAGAGATAAAGCAAACCTAATTTTCCAGCATATTTTTATACCCCCTGCAAACTAGTTTGAGCAGGGGTATATAGGAATCACCATGTCTGCCTGTCCATCTGTCCGTGTAAATCGTGTCTGGGCCATATCTCATCAATGCTTTGGACAACTCTCCTGAAATTTCACATGAATAATCTTCATGGTCCAAAGGTGTGTCATGACCTTGAACCAAGGTCATATTGGAAAGGTCAAGGTCGCAGGGAAACCTTAAGTGTTGGGGGGGGGTTGGCTCTCAAGAGACAGTTCTAGTTTGTATAAAGTAAGTTTTTTTTTTTTTTTTTTTTTTTTTTTGCAAACTTGCAAAAAATACTTTGAAAAAGGACTATATTTTCGTACATTTGGGAAATTTTACTACTAGTGACTTTAAATTTGTGGAAACCTGGGTACTTGTATGTATTGTGAAATGAAATTTTAACAATGTGATCAATTCCTGTATAAGATATCTTTGCAGGCTAGTTTTTGTCATAAATTAGCAAACTTACTGGAATCACCTTGTCCTTTTGTCTTTCCAGAGTTTTTTTTTATTAAGTTATAAACTGACAATTTTGTTTTATATAAACTCAAAAGAAATTTAATATCTTCCCTTACATTGATTCATATTTTAACCATAAGTTTGGAATATAGAAGTATCAGACCTGTAATACAGCTGAAATTTCCTGTATTTTTAGGCCCTGGATTACAAGATTCAGAATCAAGAACATTGCAGTATTTAGAAGAGGTAGCTGTACAAGCAGCCAGGTATTTATGTATACATGTACATCAGTATAGTTGTTCTCTTACATCAGTCTTATCCAGGATAGGGCCCTTGGTGGCCAAGTGATCTAAAGAGCAGACTTGCAGTTACGGATCACAGCAGCTTTCGCTGCCTGGGTTCAAATCATATTCTGGCAGATCCTTGAGTGAGAAAATTTGTCCGTCCACTTTCTGAAGGTCGATGGTTTTCTCTGGGCACTCTGGTTTCCTCCACTTTCCCAAATCTGACTGTCTCGATATAAGTTAAAGAATCTTGAAAATCTGAAATAGCATTTACATGTGCAGTCAGCCAGATTGCCATCATTTTTATTTGCCCGAGTCCAAGAGTCAAACTACCATTAGTTTTGAGTCCTGTGTTACACACTGCATAAAAAAACTTACAGAGTTTCTTTTTCAAAAGTGAATTGCATAGCAAATACATGTACCGTAAATCCCCGACTATAAGGCTACTCCGCCTGTAAGACGGGGATGGGATTTTCCTGTCATTTTGGAGATTTCAGGCTATCCCACGCCTATAAGACGACCAGAATTTTCAGTCAAGACCATACCTGTAACAGTATTTGAAGCTACCGATCGGACCGTAAATTTTCCACCAATTTTTGTCTGATTTTCATTTATTACCGTAATGATTTGTGTATTGATAAGAATGAATCAAAAACGTAAAATAAACCAAAATGGAAGAACTACTCATCCTCAGAAACCCTATAGACTTTTACTATTTGTAGAAGATGTATCAGGTACTCCGTTATTATTATAAACTAAATAAAAGTATTCTATATCTATTTTTTAAAACATGCTGACTTGTTTACTCAATCAGCTGTTGAAGACAGGTTCCCTTACAACCAGACACTAATGGCCCTTTACATGCAAAGCAGACAAATTTGGGTACATGTATTTTCTAGATTGTTGTGAAAAGAAAGAACGAAAAGGATACCTCTTTGATATCTGTACTTACTGTTTATTATGATTCCCCACCACCGAAGGTGGGGAATCATAATGTTTTCGTTCTGTTTCTTCTTATTATTATTATGATTCCCCACCACCGAAGGTGGGGAATCATATTGTTTTGTTCTGTTTCTTCTTATTATTATTATTATTTTATTCTTATTATTCTTCTTCTCTCAAGACCATATGCTGAGCATATCTCGGGAACGGCTTGATGGATTTAGATGAAATTTGCTACCAATAATCTGTTGTCTGTGTAGATAATCAAGACGCGTTCATTTTCGTTATCTTGAAGGTGGGTGGGTGGGTGTAAATAAATACGTAGTTAAATACCCGGGGAAACCAATTCTGAATGGACATAAGCTGGTTACGACACCTTAATTATACAAGCCAATGCTTTCACCTATGAGTTAATCCGATTAGTGACCGTTAAAAACTTGGCGATTTTTAAAACCACAGCTTGTCACGTCACACGCCTGTACTTAAAACCTTACACAATGAGATGAATGGTGTATACAATTTGCCTTGATAGATCAAATGGCTTGGGGGTTTTCTGTTAATCACTGACTGTGGAAGTAGAAGACTGCCCACTTTTTTAAGTTTATACCAATGAAATGTCTCCTTTTACTGACTGACACTTTCCTAATGACCGGTATGTCGAGTACAAAAATTTGTAGTTTTAGTCGGAAATGAATCTTCCGAGTAAGCCGCCACTCTGTTACTATTAACACTTTTCAAATAAGAGATGGACAATTATTTCAGGTATTGTTCAAGTTTAAGTAAAATATTTTTGTGTCTTTTTTATTCGATTTAAACATTGGAATTTCGTAATTTGGACTGAAAGTTCACTTCGATTTAAACATGGGAATTTTCGTAATATTTCGTAATTTGGACTGAAAATTCGCTTCAAATTCGGCATATCGAATTAACTAACAAATTTACATAGAAATACATAGCGATCTGACGGGACCATTTGTATCATTTCGATTTAAGCGAAATTTCGATTCAACCGATTTCGAATTAACGAGAGTCGACTTTATTTCTTTTGCATCAAAAACACCTAAATAATCTATAGAGCAATGAAGATCTGAGTCTTTTAGATGCTGGAAATAACAATATGAGATTTATTCCGTATAATACACCTAAACTAATATGTACCTCAACGTGTTGAAAAGTACGTTTTTTTCAATAGAGGGGGTCTTTTAAATCGGACTATATATACAGCGTCGATCTATTTCAACACACTATACACAGAGTTAACATACATGCTTCATATAAAAATGTCCGTCTTTTACTATTTTGACTGAGTAGATGTATCGTTATGATCATGAACCTCAAACATATAGGAATAACCGATATAAGTCGCGTAATTAAAATACAAACAGATGGCCTCCTATGATGTGTATTGCGCATTGAATCACGATTATTAATCAATAAACTTTTTAGAAAAAATATTAAATAAACATCACAAAGGGTAACTTTTATTATATTTTATTTTGGATTTTACAATAATTCCGAGTCCATCGGTGTTTATACTGTCTGACGACATCGGGAGGGCACCTGGGTATATCCTCAGGCAGTGTCGACACGCTTCAATATTACGTGGATCTACCTGCCTATCATTAGAAGGTCTTACATTCGCACCTAAGACAACGATCTTAATCAACTCAATCGTTAATTACTGTGTTTATTCAGTGACACTCTCCAATCCGTCACTGGCTTCAATGTGTTATCACCTGTTAATTACTGGTGACCAAGATACCGGTGAACTTTGAAAACTTGTGGCCAGAAAAATCGCAAAACGCTGTGTTTTGTCGCAAGTTAAAAAAAAATCGCAGTTAGCGATGCCCAGCACAAACCCTCCCATACGTGTTCATTCATTGTAACACGCGGCGACGCCAAATCAGAGGCCTGAGAGGGGTTCTACGAGTTTTCTTATTCAATAAAATTCATTGAAAACGTCACTTCCTATGCCGAGAAGGCCTTCCAATGTACGATTTTTCTCAACCGAAAACTTTAATTCAAATCTACTTTAACTTTCAAAGAAATTTTAAAAAGCAATCAAGGTATGATTTTTTTAGTTTACCAGGTCGGCGCGGTACAAATGTACTTTATACACAACTGCCTTTAAAATGTAATTGTTCATCAAGGCAATATATACACAACATTAAAAACGCATGTGACGTGAAAATCACAAGATTTACCCTTTTTGGCGACACAGTAATGAAATTGGCAACAAAATTTTACAACTGGCGATTTCCTTGACGACAGACTTTTACAACCCAGCGCTAACCCTGCTAGGGTCTTTTCACCAGATATATGCCATAAATTATTTATGGATGGTGGGGAATCATACGTAACTGGTATCCCAGTTACAATCTCTAGTTATTTTTATTTTTATTTATTTTTATTTATTATTATTATTCCGTCAGGACCATATGCTGAAGCATATCTCGGGAACGGCTTGATGGATTTAGATGAAATTTGGTACCAATAATCTGTTGTCTGTGTAGATAATCAAGACGTGTTCATTTTCGTTATCTTGAAGGTGGGTGGGTGGGTGTAAATTGCTTAATTGAATACGTAGTTAAATACCCGGGAAACTAATTCTGAATGGACATAAGCTGGTTACGACACTTTAATCATACCAAGCAAATGCTTTCACCTATGAGTTAATCCGATTAGTGACCATCAAAAACTTGGCGATTTTTAAAACCACAGCTTGTCACGTCACACGCCTGTTATTAAAACCTTACACAATGAGCTGAATGGTGTATACAATTTGCCTTGATAGATCGAAGAAGGTTAAGCGTGTCGAAATGGCTTGGGTATTCTGTTAATCACTGACTGTGGAAGTAGAAGACTGCCCACTTTTTAAGTTAACACCAATGAAATTTCTCCTTTTACTGACTGACACTTTCCTAATGACCGGTATGTCGTTTTTCCTTTAACCGGACTTTATATAGTGTGTTGAAATATATTGGAAAATTGACGCTATGGTGATGCATAAGATGAGAATTATATTAAAATTTGAAATGAAATTTAGAACATTTTTTGAAAAACTATTTTGTTCCCTTAGTCGTGATCACGATCTATGAGGCACCAATATTTATTTTTCCCGAAATCATACTCGTAAAATTAAGGCAAAAATTGTAAATAAAATTAAGTTATTATAACTACCATTTTGTATATTATAGGATAATTATTTTGTTGTAAACATTTCAATTTAATGTACCATTTCCATGAACATTGCCAAAATATTGTACTATATTGTATATACACTCATAATTATAAAATTATATATATATATATATATATATATATATATATATATATACGAAAATGAGGAATATTCTTGACCGAACGAAATATTCTTAACTAGGGTTACAAAAATTCATATATTTTGACTGAGTAGATATATCGTTATGATCATGAACCTCAAACATATAGGAATAACCGATATAAGTCGCGAAATTAAAATACGATGTGTATTGCAATTATTAAATCAAAAACTTTTTAAAAAAATTAAATAAACATCACAAAGGGTAACTTTTATTATATTTTATTTTGGATTTTACAATAATTCCGAGTCCATCGGTGTTTATACTGTCTGACGACATCGGGAGGGCACCTGGGTATATCCTCATGCAATGTCGACACGCTCCTATATTACCTGGATCTACCTGCCCATAATTAGAAGGTCTTACATTCACACCTAAGACAACGATCTTAATCAACTCATTCTTTAAGACCAGTCGTTAATTACTGTGTTTATTCAGTGACACTCGCCGATCGTCACTGGCTTCAATGTGTTATCACCTGTTAATTACTGGTGACCAAGATACCGGTGAACTTTGAAAACTTGTGGCCAGAAAAATCGCAAAGCGCCGTTTTTTTGTCGCCAGTTAAAGAAAAAAAATCGCAATTGGCGATTGCCCAGCGCAAACCCTCCCATACGTGTTCATTCATTGTAACACGCGGCGACGCCGAATCAGAGGCCTGAGAGGGGTTCTACGAGTTTTCTTATTCAATGAAATTCATTGAAAACGTCACTTCCTATGCCGAGAAGGCCTTCCAATGTACGATTTTTCTCAACCGAAAACTTTAATTTAAATCTACTTTAACTTTCAAAGAAATCTAAAAAAGTAATCAAGGTAGGATTTTTTTAGTTTACCAGGTCGGCGCTGTACAAATGTACTTCAAACACAACTGCCTTTAGAATGTAACCGTTCATCAAGGCAATATATACACAACATTAAAAACGCATGTGACGCGAAAATCACAAAATTTACCTGTTGATTAAAACTAAACAACAACATCTCTTGTTCATTTATTGTTTTATTCAATCTTGTAATTCATATATGAAGGGCCGTAACTTTGATGTAAGACTACCTGCACATGCAGGTACCCGACTCGACTAGTGTATTACGTCAAATGTTGTATGTGTCAAAAAGTATCCTTTTTGGCGACACAGTAATGAAATTGGCAACACAATTTTACACCAATTGGGTCTTTTCACCAGATATATGCCATAAATTATTTATGGATGGTGGGGAATCATACGTAACTGGTATCCCAGTTACAATCTCTAGTTTTATTTATTCTTTTTAATTTATTTATTAAAACTTAATTTTATTAAAAAATTAACAAAAATACAAAATAACAATAATTTAAAAGCATTTAATTTCTGTTTCTTTTGGTTTGTGATCTGTAAAATATATTAACCATTAAGAAACTGAAATAGACAAAATCAAAGATGGCGGCATTGACGATCACATGTAGACATTCTCTCAAGAATTTCAGCCTCTCAGAAGTGTACCTGTCCTGTAAGACGACCCCCCATCTCAAAAAATAAATTTTAAGGTAAAAAAAACCTGTCTTATATGCGAGGATTTACGGTACATGTATCTGTAACTTCACCAATAGCTGGTGACATTTCAATTGATCTATTTATTTTGAAGGGGACTGGCTGATGGTTCATTGAAGAAAACACCTAAGAAATCGACACTAATGACAAGTAAGTTATTTATCGAGAATACCAAGAGAAACATGCAAAAGTCTTAAGTCCATAAATTCTGTATTTCCATTAATTTATTGCACATTGTGTTATTAAACTTGAAATGTGATTAAAAAAAAATTCTGTGCTAAATTTCGAAAATTTAATAATTTGGTGTTTTTTTTTTTTTTAACTTTGTACATTTGTTTCAACAGGGATTAAGATTAGCAGATCAGGTTAGCTTTGGCTCTAAAGAAATTTGAGCTAAAAACTAGCAAATTTTTAGATTTAGGATCCAATTTTTTATGCTAAAGACATAAACCCACCACCCCCCACCCCCATCAAAAAGAAAAAAGAAAAACAACTAAAAAACTAAAAGTAACAAAACTGCCTTAAATGTAGAACTGTAAAACTTCTAAACTGCTGTAAACATTGTTCTTGATTAACAGTTTGTAACAGTTGTTTTACGTTTTCATACTTGTGTAAAGTAAACTAAATCAGTGATATTAGTCTGCCTCATTATGAAATTACTATAATTTTGGAGCAAAAATATTAGCAAATATCTATTTTTTGGAGCCAGAAATTATAAAAGTTAGCAACTGGCTAAATTGATGAATGGCACATCTAACCTTGGGAGAGGCCAAATAGCCCATGGCTCCTAAAAATCAACCTGGGCCCTTAACTTTTATACATTTTAGCTCTTTATTACTATTAAAACTTATTTTCTGAAGTGACCTTGGCCCTCAACTCAAAATAGTTAATCTCTTTCTCTGTACAATTCTGGCTAATTATTGATATAATGTAGCTGCACTTTAGATATTTTAGATGTAGCATTCTTAAGACGAGAAATGTTAAGTTTGCAAATAGCTTTGCAGTTGGGCCCAAACTGGGGGAAAAGTTTGAAGGTTCCTGTGATTAATGTAATTGACTAATGAACTTCTGCAGGAGATATGAGGCATATATATTCTCAGAATAGCATAACAGCTCATGCATCCCGTTATAACCTCTGCAAACTAGTTTGAGGGTGTATATGAATCACCATGTCTGTCTGTCCATCAGTTCGTCAGTGTCTGTCCGCGTAGAATTGTGCTTGGAAATGTGACTTGTTGCGGGTGAACAAATCTTCATCTTTACTAGCAAAATTTCCTTTAGGCTTCTCCCTCTTGAAAATGTGACTTGTTGTGGGTGAACAAATCTTCATCTTTACTAGATGCATTTCCCTCAGGCTTCTCCCTCTTGAAAATGTGATTTGTTGCGGATGAATAAATCTTCATCTTTACCAGCAAAATTTCCCTCAGACTCCTCCCCCTTGGAAATGTGACTTGTTGCAGGTGAATAAATCTTCATCTTTACCAGCAAAATTTCCCTCAGACTCCTCCCCCTTGGAAATGTGATTTGTTGCGGATGAATAAATCTTCATCTTTACCAGCAACATTTCCCTCAGGTTCCTCCCCCTTGGAAATGTGACTTGTTGCAGGTGAATAAATCTTCATCTTTACCAGCAACATTTCCCTCGGGTTCCTTTCTCTTGGAAATGTGACTTGTTGCGGGTGAATAAATCTTCATCTTTACTAGCAAAATTTCCTTTAGGTCTCTCCTCCCTTCGAAATGTGACTTGTTGTGGGTGAACAAATCTTCATCTTTACTAACAAAATTTCCTTTAGGTCTCTCCTCCCTTCGAAGTGTTACCAGCAACATTTCCCTCGGGTTCCTTTCTCTTGGAAATGTGACTTGTTGTGGGTGAATAAATCTTCATCTTTACTAGAAAAATTTCCTTTAGGTCTCTCCTCCCTTCGAAATGTGACTTCTTGTGGGTGAACAAATCTTCATATCTGCTTAACCCAAGGAATTAAAATGTAAAATATGACCCTTTATATGTATAATGATTGTTTCTAATTAAGCTACTTCATTGTTGTTACAGAGGTCATGGATTTTGTGATGTTTTTAAACCTTACAAGAGATTTCATTTTTAAAAAAGCAAAGAGTCAAGTAATGAAACAGACTAAAGGATTGTTTCCAGCTCCTTTAAAAATTATTGATGTAAGTAAAACAGAATCAATGGATTACAAGAATCCATTATGAGTATATCCATGTAGGATTGGGAAATTTCACCCTCTGGATGAGGCATGCCGAGTCTCTGACCAGAAATGTTCTACGCTGAGGGTGAGATTTCCCTATCCTACATGGATAAACTCATAATAGATTCTTTTTCTTCCATTTTAATGATACTATTTGGCTTAAAATTCGATTTACCTGAACACTGATGCCATGATTGTAAAATTTAACTTTTTTTTCAACATTCTACTTTAAAATAAATATCACCATCGGAAAGAAGAATGTACCTAATTTTGGTTTATGCAGTATGTATAATCTACAAAACAAAGTTATTTATTCTAAACTCCAAGAATAAACATCTGAAACGCACTCAAAAATTCTAAATTTTGGGTGTCCTTTTCCTGAAAAATGAAGTCATGATGACGTCATGCAATTGTCTTTTGATCATGATGCCACTATAGGTAGTTCCAGCGCTAATTTGCAGGCACAACCAATACAGGATAGAAATATCCCCTATGAGTATCTTCAATGGAATATTTCTATATTATACGACTTGTCGTGGGAAAATAATAGAATCTATCATGAGTATCCATGTAGGACAGGGAAATCTCACCCAAGGGTTGAATATTTCAGTCGGAGACAAGGCTTGCCGAGTCTCTGACAGAAATATTCAACCCCGAGGGTGAGATTTCCCTATCCTACATGGATAAACTCATGATTGATTCTTTTTCTTCCATTTTGATGACAATTTTTGGCTAGACGTGTCAGTCACATCGACATCGACGCCATCTTTGTAAATCTAACTTTGTTATTTAACGTTTTACATAAAAATAAATATGACCATCGGACAGAATGTACCTGATTTTAGTTTATACACTATGTATAAACTAGAAAACAAAGCCATTTATTCTATTCTCCCAAAATAAACATTTCAAACGCAGTGAAAATATCTAAATTTTGGAGACTCAGGTGTCATTTTCCCGCAAGACGACGTCGTGTCTCCGCGATATGACGTCATTCAATTGTCCTCTGATTGTGACGTCACTGAAAGCCTCACGAGGAGGTGAAGATAGAAATTTCTACCATCGTTTATTCAAGCGGAAATCTCTATCTCCAACATAGGAAGATGGAAGAAAAATATTTCTACCATATCGTACAAGAAAATCCCACATTTTAGTAGTGTGGGATTCTGTCTTGCCCTGGGGTTGGGACAAGCAACACATGCTATATCTCTCAATTTCACTTTGATTGTGACATCAACAATTTAGATTAAGTTACGGAAATGTCCTTTCACATGATTTAATGTCCCTTTGTACTTTGCTATAGAGTTGCTTCTTTCTTATCTTTACTAACAGTTTAATAGCAAAAATATAAACACAGGCGTATCATGCTACATGTCTATGACATACTTGTTTTGAAGTGTGTTATTATGTCAGGGGGAAAATGTAATTCTGTCAGGGAAATGTCAGGAAATTTTGAATGATGTGAAATGTGGGAACCATGAATTAATTCATTTAGTTTTTGGGGCCTCTATGGTAATCTATGATACTTATGTCATACCTTGACATCGACATGTATTGTACATAAACAACTGCAGCTTCTTAATGGAACTAGCTGGATGTTCAGGCAACCTTTGTGCTAAGAAAGTTTTTCAGACATTGTGCATTAAATAATTATGTTTCTCCTCCAAGTTCTGTAAATTTATAACTTTAAATTTTAGGTAGTGAGGACTGGTGTAGAAAAGGGAAGAGTAGCAGGTTATAAACATGAAAGAGAAGTATGTCATGTTTTGTTTTAAGTTTGCAGTTCTTCCTTTACTCCCATTTTGGTTACAACCTTGGTTTCACCATGAAGGAAATGGAAGGGATTGGGGGCTTGTTATCTTGTTATATACATGTAAATGTAAAATAATCCAGTTTTCAAGAATTTTGGTGAGAGAGGTGTTTTTTTGTATTAAGTATGCATAATAGGATCATTATTCTAGTTATTTTGATCAACTTGTTCCTCTTAAAAGTTAATTAGTGTCTTTTGAACACAAGACTGTATTTAGAAAGACCAGGAAATGACAGTGTAGCTTCGTTTTTATTATCAGACCCTTATATACAGTAACCCTTATTATAGTTACTCTTAAAGCCATTTTTTCTGACATTTTTACAAATAAATTGTTTGAGAAAATTGTATCATTGTTTTCTGCAAGTTATTCCCTTTCAATTGAGATATCCCATGGAAAATTGTTTCACAAATTTCTGAGTTATCGCCATTTTCCCATAAGCTAAAAAATATACATACAGGTACAACTGTAACGATAGGAATAAGGAGGGCTTAAAACCATTTTTTCTAAACTTTTTAATGCCAGTTAATCAACTTGAGTACTGTTTATTTTGTAAAGGCATTTGGAGAGTTGGCTATGACAAAAGAATCTAAAGCTCTCATTGGCTTATTCCATGGTAGGACTGCATGTAGGAAAAACTCGTATGGTGCACCACAGAAAAAAGCTGAGTGAGTATTATTATCTTGCAGGAACAATGGAATGGATTTGAGTTGAAGAGTTAAGTCAAGAATACTTCACTTATATTGAGATGTTGCTAGCTATAGGCAAAGTTGCAGAAATTTGCCTGTGTGTTGCACTGATGGCATTATACAGCGAGGTTCTTTATCAAGCCACACTTGCCGTGACACAGGACCATGTTTATTTTTAGCTCCCATCCGAAAAAGAACATGGACTTTCATTTCATAATGCTGAGTGCTTGGTGAAATATCAAAATTAAGAATGAAATGAACTATGGGATGTCAAATATATCCAGGATATTTTGGGATACAGAGACATCGCAGGACTCTAAAAATCTATTTTACTCACTGGTCTTTGAAGTAACTTATAAAAAATATCTCAGTCCAAAGTGAAAATCTGCTGGTCCTTAAGAGTTTTATCACTTTTATGTCCCAGTCAAGACTTTTTACACTTGTATGGGGAAAATGGGTTCTAGGGTGGTGGGGAAACCAGAGTACCAAGAGAAAACCACCAATCTATGGTCCAAGTACTTACTTTCCAAGAACATTTTCAGTATGTACAAAATTTTTTTGGTTTGTATCATCACATAAATTTTGTAACTTGTTATATTCTCGTGATAATGTGTGTATGTATAATATATTCTACACTGTTCCTATAGGAAGATTGCTGTACTTGGTGCTGGTCTTATGGGAGCAGGTATAGCACAGGTTAGCATTGCCCGTGGAATGGACACAGTCATAAAGGATATTTCACAACAAGGTGTCGCAAGAGGACAAGAACAGGTTTTTAAAGGACTTTCTTTAGATGCCAAGAAAAAGAAAATCACAACGTAAGTAGATCTGATTGAAATACAGGCAAATCTGTCCAAGGGCAATTTATTATCCTAGCGGAGAAATCAGCCTGTGCTTATGGATCACTGCCTATTCGAATTTCACTCAGAGTATATCCTAATGTGAGAAAGATTGTCAGTTTGCTTGCCAAAGATCCATGGTTTTTGAATACCCCCGTTTTCTCTACCATTTTTGAGCTAATTAACTCGAAAGGGAAAGTTTTGACTCTTCTCATCTGAGAAGTGTTAGAACATATAACACAATTTTTTGTGTCTTAATCATGGTCATTTAATTTTGTTGAGAAAGGCCTCAGTGGCCTAATGGATAAGTCTATAGATCCAGGGTCTCTCACCACTGTGAGTTCAAGTCTTAATGTACATGGCAGACCATACAACACACTCGCACTTCTCATGCATACACACACTTGTTCATAGATTAACCCATAGAGATTAATAAAGTTGTTCTCATTGCAAATAGCTGGAAAAATTGCTGATGCGACATTAAGCAACATTCAACAACATCTTAATTTTTTTGGGCGAGATTTTCAGATCAGATAATCTTTTGTGATGTGAAGCTCTTATGATATTCTGTTTTAAATTTTCTTTACTTCATTTATTTTTGTAGCTTTGAAAGAGACACAATATATTCTAAATTAGTTCCTACTTTGAATTACGAGAACTTTGATAAAGTTGATATGGTGATAGAAGCTGTATTTGAAGACATTGGTATAAAACATAAAGAAATTAAAGAGGTTGAAAAGGTAATGAAGAAAGACGCTAATACTTTTAATTTGTCCCCTACCAATGCTTGTAATTAAATTTCTGATACCAAAAAGAACATTTTATCTAATCGTTTGCAACTTAACAAATCTTTAAAAAAAAAAATCAAATACCAAAGTATTTTAAGTATTCTTGCTTGGATTAATCAGCCTAATTTCATTACTGAATACAAATATATTCCACTAAAAAAAGTTGTTTTTTTTTTTTTTTTTAAAAAGCAAAAGAAAAAAAGTTGCCTTTTTAAAAATTCTGTAAATCTGATTCTTGTTGTAAATTATGGTTGTCTTAGTTTACTATTTATTTATTCTTTTAAAATGTTACACATGTATATATGCACTCTTCTTAACACACAAACTCTCTATGCCTGCCACATCCATCCAGAATTTGAAAGTATTGTTTGTGTACATATTTTAAGTACACCCATATAACAAAACTTTCACATTTGACATGTTACTCAAATTAGACTGTTCTTATTTTTCCTGCTGACACATGTCTGATTTCCCCAAATTTAAAAAAAAAAAAAAAAAAATTGTAATTTTTCTCCAAAACCATCTTTGTAAAACAAAAAGTGTATACAGAATAAGAATTGGGGTATACAGAATAAGAATTGGGGTAACTTTATGGTCCAGACAAATCCATGTTATCCATGAAGCATGGAAGCATTTAACATTTAGCCACACAAATATGGTTTGACAATGATGCTGAAATTATTCAAATTTAAACCAAGTTTTCATTGTAACCCCGTCAAACTAGTATGTAGGAATCACTATGTCTGTCTGTCTGTAAAAACGTGTTGGGGGGGGGGGGGTGCTTTTGGACAACTGTCATAAAACTTTATATGAATAATCTTCATGGTTCAAAGGTGTGTCATGACCTTGAACAAAGGCCATATTGGAAAAGTCAAGGTCAGTGGGAAACATAAAACCCTTGTAAATGTTGGGGGCGGGTCTGGCTCTCAAGAGACGGTTCTATTTGGAGAAGGTTATAGATTATAAGGTTTCAGTAAAGACCTATATTTATTATTTTTCAGTATATCAGAGAAGATTGTATATTTGCATCAAACACATCAGCTTTACCTATAGCAAAGATAGCTGAAGCTAGTAAACGGCCAGAAAAAGTAAGTACACACCCATGTTTTATCTAATTTGAACCAGGACACCACTTTCTCATTAAAAGTTTGCGTTGAGATAGATCCAGATTAATCCATAATAAGGAATGCCTTGCAATTACTTTTATGAATATTGTAAACATTTATTTTCACGATGTATTAATTCACTTATTTCACGTTCGTTTATTTTGCTTATTGTGTTATAGTGCATATTTAAATAACACGAAAATTAAACTACGCAGATATAACTAAATTTCATATACATAGAAAATTAATTACACCCTTGCTTCGAAGAAGGGGGATATACTGGTTTACCTCTGTCTGTCCATTTGAAACAAACATTTTTGCAAGTTTTCTCAGTAATTACTAATCACAGGCACTTGAAATTTTTTTATGCAATTTCAGTATGAGATCCCATGCCACAAGTACCGATTTCAAGTCTCCCAGATATGTACTTCCTGTTTACCAATCTTTTCGACATTTACAGTCGGTGGTTGAAGTTAAAAGCTGGGGTAGACTTAATTAGCAGTAGCTTGTTGTTCTTAAATTACTGTTTATGACATTTTTTGTCAATATTTATCAAAAATAAATAAAAATATAAAGATATCTTCTCATGTTACCACTGCAATTCAATCTTGCACAAAGCAACAGGTGATACTTTACTGTTCAAATCTAAAGAAACAAAGTGGATTTGACAGTAAGGACAACTGTTCCATGTGCAAACCATGATCTGTACACCTAAAACAAATGGGGGAGGGTTAAAGCACCAGTCTTCTTTATCATGTTCAAGAATACATGTAAACCCCAATTTCACTCGTTCACAATTGACATTTTATGGTTTTGATATTTTTCAGGTCATAGGGATGCATTACTTTTCTCCGGTAGACAAAATGGAATTGTTAGAAATTATTACAACCGACAAAACCTCCAAAGACACAATAGGTAATAAAACTGAACGCCAGGAATGATCTCGGAATCAGCTGCTGATCAATGTATAAGTGAAGTAATCTTTGACTGGGATGTGAAATGGAATTTTACGTTAGGGTCGAGATTACTCCTCATCTCGTAGAAACTTTTACTATATGTTTTGTAGCTTCTAATTAAATTGGGAGCTTTATTTATTTATTTTTTTTAAATCAGTAGAACTTGAGTGTTTTCAGTGAAAAAAACCAGGTTGGAATGTGGATAAAAGAGAGCCATTTTATGTAGATTACTCATTGATAATATAGTACATAATTATTAATGAAAATGAAAAAAATCAGCAGCAACTTGCACATACATTTAGGTGTTTCAGATAAAACCTTATATAAAAGATACTCTATATCATGAGAATAGAATAATAATGATGTTTGACGCCCTAGTGAAGAATCGTTCACTTATATCAAGGCAGTCCGTTCTGGGCTGGTGGAGGAAATCGAAAACCATCAACTACGAAGCGCAAACTAAAACTGTCTCACTTTTGGATCTGCCGGTTGGGATTAAAACCTAGGCAGTGAGAGGTGTTATGATGTGGAAGAATTCATTTTTGACCGCTCACCATAAGAGAGGTGTGGCATTGGTAAGGACATTAATGGCTCACTGAAAAGATTTCTGCAACTTCACATACAGCTGCTGTCATTCTGATATCTTTACTTGGACTATACATTAGAATATTCTACCTGAAATAGGTAAAATCAAAAAGATTTAGAAATTGATCAACATTGTAATCAAAAGTTAACCCATTTAAAATGATACTAGTGAATTGTCAATAGATGTATAAATATTATAACTGTCTTCTCAACATAATGTTCTATATTTTGCAGCCTCTGCAGTAGATGTAGGTTTACGACAAGGAAAAAGTGTAATAGTTGTGAAAGATGGACCAGGGTTTTATACAACAAGAGTATTAGCACCTATGTTATCAGAAGCTATCAGAATTCTACAGGTAAATAATTTGTAAAGTAATTTAAGATAAGTTTTGTTCTTGTATATGAGCTGACGGTACTTTCATAGGCTGTTTACATTTACATACATGTACATATGTGTGTTAGACTCCCCTGTCTTTATAAACACTGTCATGAGATTGTGAAGTACATGTACATATAGTGGTAGAATGTAATTAAAAACAACCAAAGCCGTAAACATAATAAAATAAAAGAAAAAAAATAAAAGTTTCTTTTATTTTATTCTCGGACAATGTGAAAACAATTGGCCAACAATAAATAAATACAGTCAAACATGTATATGAAGACCACCCAAGGGAACCAGTACAAGTGACCATTATGGGCAGGTGGCCTCTATATACAGGTTCAAACAATATGAATAAAGAACAATTGGGATAGAATTTTACTAGCCTTTTTAAGTAGGTGGCTCTTATATAGAGGTGGCATTTAAGGCAGGTTGGACTGTATGTGTATATTACAGAATTTTTTTCTTTATTCCTGGAAAAAGTGTAGCTAGATTATTGATGAGGTATAATTTAACCATTATGTTGTTGATCAATTTTTTTGTTTGTTTGGCTATATAGGAACAGTTAGATCCAGCAAATCTTAACAAATTATCTACATCTTTTGGATTTCCTATTGGAATTTCCACACTAGCAGATGAAGTAGGAATCGATGTAGCCACCCATGTTGCTGAAGACTTGGGTAAAATATTTGGTGAAAGATTTCAGGGAGGAAACATCAATGTTCTAAAAGACATGGTAGCTGCTGGCTTCTTAGGTAAGTGAGTTGGCGAAGGATACGCAAATGATTTCATTTGAAATGTAATATTACAGATTTATACAGTGCTCATTCTAAAAGGGACCATGGGACCATTTAGCCCTTATTCTGCCATAGTACCCCATTGTTAAGGTTTTAGTGGGCCATATTTCACATTGCATGAATGCAACAATATTGATGTTATGGTGTTTTAGAGAAAAAAAATTTGAATGTTGTTTTTACCTTGAGTTTTTGGTACACATGTGTACACATGAATTAAGCAACAGGTGTGAGGTTTCAACCCTGTTCTGACCCTGAATTTTATACCCTCTTTGTACACCTCTTCTTTATCTAGTTATTACAGTGGTCTTAAGTGAATGCTACACAGCTTCTGTTAATAACTTTCTGAAAACAGGTAATGACTATTTTTTGCCAAGCATTTTGCATTTAGAAATGAAACTCACAAGGTCCTTTGGAAGAGATCATGACGTAAAAATTGATGCTTTGTGTCATGGTAGGCATGGTGCACAAATAACTCTCCCTGCACATTGCCCTAAGTGCACTGCTAAGGCAAAACAAGAATTTCTGGCATTTCACCATATAGCTGGTGACGTCTTGATATACAAGTGAAATATTGTTGACTGGGACCTAAAATACTAATAATCAACCAACCAAACTGGTAATAGATTTTTATGATGCTGTTACTATAAATAATAATGATGACATGAACTTTTGTTTCAGGTCGCAAAACTGGGAAAGGAATATTTGTTTATGAAAAAGGAGTAAAAGCTAGACCATTGAATGAAGAAGGAATGAAAATATTAAAGAAATATCATTCCTGCACCTGAAGGGTATGTTAATAAATCTGTGATACATTAAATTCTTAAGTTTCCACGGACTTCCAAATTTCTAAATATGTGTGAAAATATAGTCCTTTTTAAAAGTATTTTTCACCAATTTGCTAAAATATGTTATTTTCTGAAAGAATTTTTTTTAGAAATTTGTTGTCAAGTGGTAATTTGTGCTATCATCTTGGAAACAAAGCTTTTCAAACTACTTTGAAAAGGAGATTTTGTATACACACATATAACAAAATGCTGAAGTTAGGAAACCGACATTGCATAAGATCTGGCATTCAAGAAGATAACTATTTTGTTATGTATTTTCACAATTTGTAATTTCTATTCCATGATTTAATTACCTATGGGGAAACTACAAAAGAATAGGAGCAATGAAGCAGTTTGGGACCCCTCAGTTGGTATAGCACTTGCCTGTAGTATGTGATTTCCTGGGTTTAACCCTTGGGCTGACCCTGTATTTTTCCTCTCCCTGTAATAGTTTGTGCTAATGCATTTATGTCGGAATATAAAGAAAATAATAAAGTGCTTACAAAAAAGATAACATACCTGTGAACTAATCAAAGACATATGTATAATCAAAAACAAATATACTAATCCATTAATCCATGTTCAAATCACAATCCAGAAGCAAAGTAAAAATTTTGGAACCGACAAGTTAGGTTAGACACGTGGACTTCCATCAGGGAAGTGAGGCTGGGTGCACCGGAAGGGTAAGAACATCCTGTTTAGCTAGCTACACCCATTACGTGTGTAATCAAAATTGTGTAAAAGGAACATGGAACTAAGGGACGTCAAATATATCCAGGGTAATCCTGTATAACTGTCAATAATCATATGTGTACATGTAACTGTGATCATACTTGTATTCTTGGAAGTCTCGGTGATTTCCAGTTGTATAGCTTTATTTACGGTATGTAATTTTGTTGTGTTGCAGTATAACAGATGAAGATTGTCAGTTTAGATTAATATCCAGATTAATCAATGAAAGTGTTTTGTGTCTTCAAGAGGGAATTTTAAGTAATCCAGTAAGTATTATCTTGTACATTATTCAGGAATATATGTGATCTGCAAAAATGATGGTCGGTTTATTCTACTGTATTCCAAAATTCATTTCTTCTATGTTTTTTTTTTTGCCTGGATTTATTGCCAAACCCCTTTTTATGTCCAAAATTCGACTACACAAATAATGACAATAAATCAAGGTTTTACTTTCTGGCATAAAATCCTGATGAAAGAACTCTTTAGGGAAAAAATGTAACTTTAAACATGGAAGGCATTATAATAGCTTGTTTCTCTCTCTCTCTCTCTCTCTCTCTCGCAAATTTTGTGACTTTAAGACATTGCTTGGAATTAGTTCTTTAGGAAAAATGTAACTTTAAACACTGAAGGTATTATAATAGCTCTCTCTAGTGCAAATTTTGACTTTAAGGCATTGCTTGGAATTAGTTCTCATTTAACCAGAGTTTCTTTGTGAATTTTCAAAATTACATGAACTATGACCATAAGAAACAGTTGAAAATAAATTTTTTGTTTTGTGCTTTTAGCTTGAAGGCGATATTGGTGCAGTATTTGGAATAGGATTCCCCCCTCATTTAGGAGGTGAGATATATAAGATGCCGAAAGTTGGTCAGCTTTGTGTCAAGAATTTATTTATTTAGTTTAAATGTTGGCAATAAAACAGTAAGATTACAGTCTTATTCTCACTAGGACAAAGAAGTGAATGACAAACATATCAGTAGGTTGTCCTATTTTCTGGAGTAAAAAATTTAATCTTTTTTAAACAAACCTTGAATCTTCGCTGGCAAAATTTTAGCTGTGACCTATATAAATGACCTTGAGAATATACTGGATTTGAAGTCCTCAATATCAACTGGGGCAACCTATAACAGAGATATTATGGATAAGTTTACTAATTTTACTGATTTTAGCAATAATAAAGTAGCGCTTATAAATGAAATGCCGAATTAAATACAATCACCGTGCAAAAAATGATCCATGATATTTTGGCTAATTTAAGTCCATGTGCCTGTATCTAAATGATAATTTGGGCTAAAGTTTGTACATGCAAAAATACATTTACAGTAACCAGTAAATAATCCATATTGTATTTTGTAACTACTGAAAATTACTTTTTTATCCCGATGGGATTTATTAACACTTAATTTCGCGAGGACTCTCGGACCTAAATACATACATGTATATCACTTGAACATTCCTAAATCACGTAAATAAAAAAGCCAAATTGCAAAACATGCTGGCAAGCTTTCATGACCATGAAAGTTATATGTAACATGACAAGAAAGGGAGATAATTGCCTGTCGATTACAAATTTTAATATTTACATAGATTGTGGTCCCATATTCACGAAATGACGCTTACATCTCGGCACGCAAAATGTGATACTCGCAATTCAATGCAATCTACATGAAAAGTGTTGGAGATGGAGTTACAAAGTACTGTTGGTGTGTACAAATTGTTGAGCATATTATAAGTTTGGCAAATCACACTTAAATTTCATGGATCGTCTTGTGCACTTTGATATATGAAATTTTAAATTACAGGTTGTGGCACTGAATCACTTAAATTAATACATTTATAGTATTTTATTTTTTCATAAAAGTTCAATGTGTTTAACATTTATGCTTTCAGGTCCATTTAGATATTTAGATTTGTATGGTGCACAGCAGTTGGTAGACAGAATGTTGAGATATCAACAATTATACGGAAACCAATTCGCACCATGTCAGCTTTTGTTGGACCACGCCAACGATCCATCAAAGCGATTCCATAAGTGACCATGACATTGTGTGTGATATAGGATATTTTATCATGAAATTAAAACCTCATTTTCTATGAAAAGTCATTTTTAAAATCACAAAGCAGCCTGATTTAAAAACCTGTTGATTGTCAGTGTGTGATTTAGTTGTGATAATAATAGTGCTATTTAATAGTGACTGTTCAGGAATATACATGTATATAAATATAAAAAGGTTCAATGCAAAGACATTTAAGTGTGACAAATTAAATACAGGCATGCCAGTATTAAGAAATGATAAATGGATTCTATTGTACTATACTTATGGCAGCCCTGTTTCATTTTCGTTAAGAAGTCAGGATAAAGTTATCTCAAATTCTACAAGCTATGCAGCATAATACTTTTCTTAGTCTAAAATTATGTGAAAATTAGGTTAATTTTGATGTTTTTGTTAGTGACTATCCTCTCAAAGATAATTAAATGTTTAGATATCTAATCTAAAAATCAGTTGAATTTGTTAAGAGATTTGTACTTAGTCATGCCGGGATTTTCTGGCCATTTTGAGGAAGTGAACTTGGATTGAAATTGGGAAAATTTGATACACATTTTGAGAAAAATGAAAAAAAATTCCTGATTTACTAGTTTTGAATCTTTTAATAAGAATCTTTTACTTTGGGAATTTTTATTTACAAAATTGGGAAATGTGTATGTTTTTTCACATTCAACATGGCCCTTTTCACTGAATCCTGCAAAAGGTCAGAAAAATCTCATGTGCCATGTTTATTTATGTTTAATGTAACTTAGAATACAGTATGTTAAATACATGTACAGGGAGATTCATTCATTCTTCAAAAATATTAAAGGAACAGGGCAAACTCCTACTCTTTTGGAAATGGTAATATTATTTTTAAATATATTTACAGTGTGTTGTAATTTTTTTGATGAAAAAATGAAAGAACAAAATCAATAAAAAGTAAACATTATTTATTTATAACCAATTTTGGTGGTGTTTTTATTTTACATGTCATTTCAGCAGTCATATTAAAGAATAAGGACTAAGTTTGACAATTTAAAAATATAGAGTGCATGTAATTAGTTGAATATTAGTACCATAGTAGTAGTAGAAGTAATGTTGTTTTATGCACCAGTCCAGAGTATTTTACTTATATTGAGGCAGTCAGATCTCAGATAGTGGAGGAAACAAGAATGCCTGGAGAAAACTTACCACTTTTGGAAAGTGAACTGGCAAAGTTTCTCGCAATAGGCTTCAAACCATAATAGTGAGAAGGGTTATGAACTGTAATGTAAGCCCTTGCTTTCTTGTGTGTGTTTTTGCTAGTCCAATTTAGATTGATTGGTTTAATGGAGTTTTACTTACTAATAAAGAATATTTCACTTATTTCGAGACGTCACTAGCTACAGGTGAAGTTGCAGAAATTTTAACTTTGTGGTACACTTAGGGCAAGGTGCCTTTCATTTCTAATTTCCGAGTGCTTTGAAAACAAAGTCGCTACCCATTTTCAAGTCTTAGTTAAACCCTAGCCGTGGTGGGAATCCACAACCTCCCACATATGAAGGATCCCTTTACCTCAACTGAGGTATGTTACAACGCATTTGGCAACAATAACAAACACGTTGTAATAGAGCTAGTTACCATAGTGGTCTTTTCAATTTAGAGCCTTGCAACCAAGTTTTGTGCAAATTAAATGCTTCTTGGGGATGCTAAATGTAAACTAAAGTCTAGCTCATATAATTGTGAATAATTGAAGTCATGTAATTAATTAAGTCACATAAACAGTTTCCATTTGAAGGTTCATGCAAATTAAAAAACTGCATATCCACTGCTACTTCTAAAATATCTCGGGGGGGGGGGGGGGCGTTAGCTGCTGTTTGACACATGCAGGTTTTTAAAAATAATCTTAAGGAGCCCTCCGTTTTCACCAGCGAGGGCCCAACACATAAACTATGAGTTAATTACTTGATCTACTTATACTAGGTATGGAATATCAACAAGTCAGGTTAGACACGTGAACTTCTACCAAGGAAGTGAGACCGGGTGCTCCAGAAGGGTAAGCACCTGTTTAGTTACCAGTAGCTACACCTGCCACGTGTGCAATCAAACAAGTAAAACACACAAACTTCCACCAGGGGAGTGAGGTCAAGTACTTCGGAAGGTTAACCACCTCCTGTCTAGCTAGTTACACTGTCCTGTGTAAAATCATAATTGAGAATAAAAGGTGTCAAATATATTTAACCTAACTTGTCAGCTTCAAAGTCTTTAGTTATCAATAATGTTTCATTTAATTTGTCAGTTTAAAAAGTTTTAATTTGCTTCTTGATTGTGAATCGGATATGGATTAGTATGTTTGTTTTTGATATATAAAAGATAATTTTAAATACGGGGACATCATAATTATCAAAAAAATATCACTCAATTTGTCAGTTTTATGTTTTTAGGATTGTCAAATTGAAGGAGTTTATAGATTGGTATGTTTGTTTTTGATTCAGTTTTAAGTTTCAGGATGTTTTCTATTTCACAGTATAAAGTTTCAGGATGCTTTATTAAGGCCTAAGGGCATTACTTTTTACACGATGTTCAATACATACAGGTGTGACACAATCGAGAATTCTTAGCATAAGTACCTGTATATTTAATTAATATAATAGCTATCTGTTTACAACCTTTAACTAAACATGAAATTATTTATTATATTTGTATATGACAGGTGTTATCAGTTAGTTTTTAAATATTATAGATACTTGGTGTGTATATAATCAAATGTGTTATGTTATATGACTTAGAAATAATAAAGTTACGTAAAATAGAAATATATGGGATAAAAAAGCCTACAAGTATTAAATATGTGACACAAGTTAATTTTCCTAATATACATGTATTTTACTATTTTTTTTAATATACAGTCCAACCTGCCTTTAAGGCCACCTCTATATAAGAGCCACCTGCTTATGAAGGCCAGTAGAACTGTACTCGAATTGGTCTTTATTCACATTATTTGAATCTGTATATAAAGGCCACCTGCCCATAAAGACCAATTTTACTGGTTCCCCTTGGTGGCCTTTATAGACAGGTTTGACTGTACGTGTATTTCTACAATTGGCCTTCTTGCCCAAATTCCATCAAATCAAAAACAAACATACCCGGCCCATGTCCAAATCAAATTCCCAAAAGCAAAGTAAAATTTTTGAAAACTGTCAAATTAAGTTTAACATGTGAACTTTCACAAAGGAAAGAAGAAATGCCTTCGGATCCTCCAGAAAGGTAAGCACCTCCAATCTGTCTATCTACACCCGCCACATGTGAATTTCAAATCGCGAATGATAGGAACATGGAACTATGTGATGTCAAATATATCCTTGATAATTTTTAATTAAGTGTCCATGGTTGCCCTAGATATATTTGACGTCCTATAGTTCCATGTTCCTTTCACACGATTCTGATTACACACGTAATGGGTGTAACTAGCGAAATAGGAGGTGCTTACCCTTCCGGAGCGCCAGACCCACATCTCTGGTGGAAGTTCCAAAGTTTTATACTTTCTTCTGGATTGTGATTCGGCCATCAATAAGTAGAAAGAGCTGACCTTAGTGACTTTGGGAGGTGCCGTGAAGGATCGAGATGTGCAAACCAAACACAATTTGCAAAGCATGGTTGTTTGATTAATCCGAATAAAAGCGGGATTCCGAGGTTTCAACACCAGTATGGAAGACAACAGTAAACAATAATCTAACCTGTTTTAATTTTCCAGTTCTAGAGGAAAGCAGCAGTAAGAGAATCTTGTTGGTTATGTAGTATACCTGAATTATGTAGCTAGAACCAGCAGAAAGTATTGGCTATCATTACTGAAACAGAAACTCCAAGATATTAAGGTATATGAAAGGTTGAACCATCTAACAGTACTATATTTATAATGATATTAATTTGCCAGAAAATTGTGAAACCAAAAAGGATGCAATACTGTGAAAATATAGAATTTTTTGCGGTGTTCCAATTTTCGTGGATACCCTAAACCACGAACATAAATGTCCACGAAATGATATATACATGTAGTGCCAATATATTTTTTTAGAAATGACACACCGTAAAAATAAATGGTTTTCCTTTTTTCTTTGCTTCTGGATTGTGAATTTTGGTCCAAGCACTACTGATGAGGAATAAGTCAGAATACATTATTATGTTAATTGCTAATGTATATTTAGATTTGTCAAAATTTGTTATTAATACTATAAATGCTCAAATTTAAAATTAAAATTAAGAACACTGAAATGTTTAGTTTTGTTTTGAATGACAAACTGATTAAAAACATTAAGACTTTATTTTTCAACCGCTTGATAAAATTTTGGTTTCAATTTTTCGGTCCAAGCACTACTGATGAGAAATTGTATTCCGAAACACCGCCTAAAGCTGTAAAATTAACACTAGTAAAATATGTACTTTAGAAACTTAGAAAATCAAGGAAAGACGAAACTCGGAACGACAGTTCAATCATTAGAAGTTGATATTAGAAGTATCGAAATCGCAAAATGCACGACTGCGCAGTTTGTTAAACGTGAAAACCGATAAATAGTTGAGAGTAACCCAACTCCATGTTATGTAACAAATGTCGCACATAAAACTGATACACTAAACGTCAATTAATGATCAAAGTGCATCTGTTGTAATATATATATCTGTGCAGGGCTGCGAACACACCAAAGGTTTACAGTCGTGCAAAACAAAGCTCTGAATTAGTTACTCGTCTACCATTGCTCCAAGGTAATGTCGAAAACTTTTGAAAAGTTAATACCAATGTAATGAAAAAGTTTTATAATAATTAATTAATGAAAAATTATTATAGTAATGATTTGTAAGTTAATCCGAAATGTTTTTCATTTTAAAGTCACATTCGTTTATTTAACTGTCATATACCTTCTTTAATTTTATCATTTATTTATTGTATTCATTTTAGGACGTCAACATGCAGATACAACATGTAATTTGCATATTAATTGGCTGTGTAATTTCTCAAATTGCAACGGAGACCGAGATTATAGAAAGAACTGGACCGATAGAAAAAAGGGACAACTTAGTGTTTACAAATACTACTGTCCACATTGAGGTGCCAACTACAAATGGCACGTCTTCACTGGTAAGTTGAAACTTATTATTTAATTTTTTTATAATTACATATTGTACCAGTTTCATTTTTACAACAATATACGACCGTTTGGATAACAATTCTTCATCAGTAGTGCAAGTACCAAAAGTGTAAAATCAAAATATATTTCCAAATATGTTATAATATTTATGTTGAAAAGATACCCAAAGGGCCAAACTATATTTGACCAAATTTAACTTAGGAAATACTTTGCATCAGGGAGCATACCAAATCAAAAACAAACATACTAATCCATTTCCGAATCACAATCCAGACGCAAAGTAAAAACTTTGGAACCGACAAGTTTGGTTAGACACGTGAACTTCCACAGGGAAGTTAGGCCGGGTGCTCCAAAGTTTTTTTTTTTTTTTTTTTTTTTTTTTTAGAAATTTAAGATTTTGATATATCAGTGGTTTTTTCAACAATTTTTAAAATTTGGTCTTGAAACTAAAATTTTTATTAATTAATTATTACTAAACCTGGGATGAGTATCTCGAAGCTTTCGTAAATTCTTTAAGTATGTTGTAAGTATATTTAAGTTGGTTGGTTGGTTGAATGTTGCTTAAAGTAGCATCAGCCATTTTTCAGCTATTCGCCACGAGAACTATTTTATTAATCTCTATGGATGAATCTATGAACAATTTCGTGTATGCATGTGAGGTGCGAGTGTGTTGTATGGACTGCCTTGTACTAGCGCGCACTCGGGGCGACTTTAAAGTGCTAGCTCACAAAGTCAATACGCCGAAGACAAGCGTATCACTCCCCCAGTCCATTATACTGATACCAGGTGAACCAGTAAAGGCCAACGGCAAGAAAAATTCAATTTCCCACGTGTTCTAAGCGGGACTCGAACCCACAGCAGTGAGAGAGCGGTGAGAGACCCTGCATTTGTAGACTGACGTTTTATCCATTAGGCCACCGCAGCCTCTATATATACACGGGTGTCCTGAAGCATACCTACATCTCTCTTTAAAGACGATTAACGATAATCTTACGTCCGGAACATTATAATACACGCTTGGTTTGTAAAAAACGTAAAATATATACTACTGTATAAGTGAGAGGTAAGCTGATTGGTTATCGTAGTTTTTAATGCGAAAACAAGCATAATAAATAAATAATTTGTTAGTAATCAAAAACAAACATACTAATCCATGTCCGAATCATAATCCAGAAACAAAGTAAAAACTTTGGAACTGACAAGTTAAGTTAGACACGTGACCTTCCACCAGGGAAGTGAGGCCAGGTGCTCCGGAATGGTAAGCACCTCCTGTTTAGCTAGCTACACCCGCCACGTGTGTAATCAAAATTGTGTGAAAGGAACATGGAACTATGACACGTCAAATATATCCAGGACAATCCTGGACACAGAGACATCAAACTTATTAACAATACTGTGATGACGGCCATAAAACTTTTTGAGGGCCTTGATAAGCCTAGGCTTGCAATATCCCCGAATCAACAATTTATTTGCAAGCAGCCTACTTC
Source organism: Anadara kagoshimensis (assembly GCA_021292105.1). Taxonomy (NCBI): domain Eukaryota; kingdom Metazoa; phylum Mollusca; class Bivalvia; order Arcoida; family Arcidae; genus Anadara; species Anadara kagoshimensis. The sequence goes on along the minus strand of CM037860.1, from coordinate 41,319,808 downwards.
GTTGTACAAATACACAGTGTCGTTTCATTTTATACAAAAATGACCGTTTACTGCTGCAAAATTAAAACATATCTACCAATACATGTAGTTATAAATAGCTAGGACACAAGGTCTTTAGTAGATGTCGGGGATGATTTCACAACACGGGGGTAATCCTGATACACCGTATTTCATTTACGTCGGAGTATTCCGTCGGTTTTTGTTTACGTCTGAGTAAAATCATACATTTTTGGTGGTTACGCTTTACGTTAAAGAGCAAAGAAGACGGGTTTTCATATAACTTCACAAAAACGAAACTTTAACAGAAAGCAAAAGGTTATTCGCATTATATTTGATGGTATTTAACTGCCTCATATAAAATCTTGCAAGAATTATTGATATTTTTCACGTACCTGTAACATTTCCATTTTTGGCATGTCCTTTTGTTTCGCAGCTGGTTTTAATAAAGCGGTTTTGGATTCAAATGATGTTTCTACTCAAAATTCTCAAGAAATGTCTATACTTTCATAAACTTGCAAAGACAGAAGCTTTACTCTGCTTTTAAGCGAAATTTCATGTTTCGTTTAAGCGGAGTGACATAAATGTTACGCTTTCCGACCAGCTGTGTTATGCTTTACCTGAAGACATGTTACGCTTTCCGTTTAATATGATTCGCAATTGACAGAGCACACTCTTCGTTATACCTTTAGATTGAACGTCTTTCTCGATTAAATCTTCACTTGTTGTTTCAGAAATGATTCATAAAGCATTGCAGAACAGGATTCAATTTTTGAAAGAGAACAAAATCACACACAGTTCGTAACATGGACCGATAAAGAACAAAACAACATGTACATGTATTTCTCTCAAGAGGAAACACTTCCTACCTATAGATAGTTATGCCAATTACACAAATAAATAAAACTCTACGTGAGAAATACCATTTTGAAAATGATCAATGCAGTTCATTTATATGGTTTTTTTTTTAAATTTTTACCTTTTTCATCTGGGAATGTAGTTGAATTGGTTAACTTGTGTTTTACGCCCCAGTCAAGTGAAATGGTGTTTTACGGGTGGCCAAGTGGTAAAGGGTGGGCTTATGGATCATAGTGCCTCTCGTCGCCTTAGTACGAGTCCCACCTAGGACAGTGTGAGAAAGTTTGCAGTTCGCTTGCCGAAGGTCGGTAGCTTCTCTTGGTACACTTGTTTCATTCGCCATCTGTGAATTGATCGCCTCGATATCTGTGTAAGAATCTTGATTCTTGACTGGGACGTAGAACACTATAATCGAACTCAAATATACTCTTAGATTAAAAAGTTAAAAATAAATAAATGGGTCAAAGACTCAATGGGCCGGGTTTGGTTTTTAAATTTCTATTGAATGGGTGTAAAGTGTGGAAGAAAATTTAAACAATGTAGGAGGAGTTGTTTAACGAAATAGGTACCCTCTTTTCAAACTCTGGAAAACAATGCCATTAAGTCGGGTGCACATCTTTGATAATCTTTGGATATATACAGTACAAAGTAACTAAGTTTCAAAGTCTGGAAAAAATGGGAAAAATCCTGAAATATTTCCAAAAAGTCAGGTGCACATCTTCACCATATACAGAAACATTCTGTTAAATTTCAAGGGTTTTGGTTAAAAACTGTAGGAGGAGTTGAGTTCACAAAGTAAGTACCCTATTTTCCCCGCCCGCCCGCCCGCCATTCACTTTATTATAAACCGGATTTGCACTCCGTGCAACCCGGCCAACAATAGAAAGATGGAGGCTCGCCTGAATATTTACACTGAATGGATCAATGGCAGTCCCCAACACAATAACACGTGTGAGCTTAAAGGTTGGGTGAGATATGTAGAAAGTGATGTCATTATCTAGTTAAGTTATAACAATTGTATCCATGCCAGTATTCTTTCTATATCTGTAACATTGACCCTAACCCTCTGTATTCTTTCTATATCTGTAACCTTGACCCTGAACCCATGACCTTGATGATCACCGATATTCTAACATACATGCCTATACAAAAAGTTAATAGTCAGTGCAGATAATTGACCATTTTGGTTTACTTGTGTTTGTGAATTTGACTTTTGAACCAATGGCCTTGATCTATGTATAAAAATGATTGTCATGTCAATATCTACAATAAACTGAAAATCCAATGCATTAACTATCACCTGAAATGTTTTAAAAAATAGCAATTTTAATCAAAGATCATAAACTGGGACATGACCTTGAGCTTTGATCTTGACATCAATTCGAAGAAAATAGCAAGACAAGACCAATAATAAATTCTCCATACAGTAGAGCCTTTGCTGAGTTTTACAAATTACGAACTTTACGCAAAACACGCGTTACATATTTTCGTCCAATTTTCATGAAAAACACAATTTTCATATTCCCAGTTATATATCCTGAATCAAAGTATTCAATCGAAATTTGCTTGCATGTTTTGGTTTCAGTGAAAAAGATTTTCGGTCTTGTTTGCTATATGTAGTAACGGCAGCCATCTTCTTAGGCGTGGCCAAATCCCGAACACAATTTTAAATGCCTGCTACCCAGGAATGATAATCACAAAGTTTCATCAAATTTGCTCAAGTAGTTTTGAAGGATCAAAATGTAAAGTTTACGAACGACGCACGATGATAGATTGCAATAGCTCAACTGAGCCCATAGCTTAGATGGGCTAAAAACCATATATATGAGCTACAGTTTTCCTGTTCAAAATGGTATTTAACACGTATAGTCCAACTTCCGTAATGACCACCTCTATATAAGGGCCACTTGCTTTTACAGGTCAGTAAAATTGTATCTAAATTGCTCTTTATTCATGTCATTTGAACCTTATATAAGGGCTACCTGCACATAAAGCCACCTTTTCTAGTTCCCTTGCGTCGCCTTCATCAGCAGTGTTGACTGTAGTTTTATTTGTGCAATTGGTATCTATAAGTCGGTTTACACTTTCGCAAGTGTTTCCTTTTTGGAGAAGTGTATTGTATAAAAGCATGTACATTGTGTGTTGTTTTATTCTTTATTGGTTCATGTTACGAACTGTGTGTGGTTTTGTTCTCTTTCGGAAATTGAATCCTGTTCTGCATTGCTTTCTGAATCATTCCTGAAACAACCAGTGAAGATTTAATCGAGAAAGACGTTCGATCTAAAGTTATAACGAAGAGTGTGCTCTGTCAATTGCGAATCATATTAAACGGAAAGCGTAACATGTCTTCGCGTAAAGCATAACACAGCTGGTCGGAAAGCGTAACATTTATGTCACTCCGCTTAAACGAAACATAAAATTCCGCTTAAAAGCAGAGTAAAGCTTCTGTCTTCGCAAGTTTATGAAAGTATAGACATTTCTTGAGAATTTTGAGTAGAAACATCATTTGAATCCAAAACCGCTTTATTAAAATCAGCTGCTTAGCAAAGGGACATGCCAAAAATAGAAATGTTACAGGTACGTGAAAAATATCAATAATTCTTGCAAGATTTTATATGAGGCAGTTAAATACCATCAAATATAATGCGAATAACTTTTTGCTTTCTGTTAAAGTTTCGTTTTTGTGAAGTTATATGAAAAACCGTCTTCTTTGCTCTTTAACGTAAAGCGTAACGACCAAAAATGTATGATTTTACTCAGACGTAAATAAAAACCGACGGAATACTCCGACGTAAATGAAATACGGTGTATCAGGATTACCCCCGTGCACAAGGGTCAGGGCAAAACCAAGTTAGTTTTTCAGAATATATAGAACAATGCCCTATCATCTTCTAGTGTCTGTTCTATGCTATATGTAATGACATACGTTTTTCAGGATGTTTCTCAGTAGGATTAGTATAATCTATTTTATTGTCTAACAGACGCAATACTTTCAATTTTCTTTTAGGCAAATGTTGTAATAAAAGCTATTCTACAAGAAGATACATCTGCTGTGCTGGCAACATCCATCCGAAGACGTCATCTTACCATAGATGTTGTGGAGCAAAGCCATACGATTCAAGAAAATACATCTGCTGTGCTGGTAAAATCTTTCGAAAGTCATCTTACTACAGGTGCTGTGGATCAAAGACATACGATTCCAGAAACTACATCTGCTGTGCTGGTAATGTTCTTCGAAGGTCGTCATCTTACTACAGGTGCTGTGGATCAAAGACATACGATTCTAGAAAACACATCTGCTGTGCTGGTAACGTTCTTCGAAAATCGTCATCTTACTATAGGTGCTGTGGATCAAAGACATACGATTCTAGAAAACACATCTGCTGTGCTGGTAACGTTCTTCGAAAATCGTCATCTTACTATAGGTGCTGTGGATCAAAGACATACGATTCCAGAAAACACATCTGCTGTGCTGGTAACGTTCTTCGAAAGTCGTCATCTTACTACAGGTGCTGTGGAACAAAGACTTACGATTCCAGAAAACACATCTACTGTGCTGGTAACGTTCTTCGAAAGTCGTCATCTTACTACAGGTGCTGTGGATCAAAGACATACGATTCCAGAAAACACATCTGCTGTGCTGGTAACGTTCTTCGAAAGTCGTCATCTTACTACAGGTGCTGTGGAACAAAGACTTACGATTCCAGAAACTACATCTGCTGTGCTGGTAACGTTCTTCGAAAGTCGTCATCTTACTACAGGTGCTGTAGATCAAAGACATACGATTCCAGAAAACACATCTGCTGTGCTGGTAAAATCATTCGAAAGTCGTCATCTTACTATAGGTGCTGTAGATCAAAGACATACGATTCCAGAAAACACATCTGCTGTGCTGGTAACGTTCTTCGAAAGTCGTCATCTTACTACAGGTGCTGTGGATTAAAGACATACGATTCCAGAAAACACATCTGCTGTGCCGGTAACGTTCTTCGAAGGTCGTCATCTTACTACAGGTGCTGTAGATCAAAGACATACGATTCCAGAAAACACATCTGCTGTGCTGGTAATGTTCTTCGAAAATCGTCATCTTACTATAGGTGCTGTGGATCAAAGACATACGATTCTAGAAACTACATCTGCTGTGCTGGTAAAATCATTCGAAAGTCGTCAGCTTACTACAGGTGCTGTGGATTAAAGACATACGATTCAAGAAACCACATCTGCTGTGCTGGTAACGTTCTTCGAAAGTCGTCATCTTACTATAGGTGCTGTGGATCAAAGACATACGATTCCAGAAACTACATCTGCTGTGCTGGTAACGTTCTTCGAAAGTCGTCATCTTACTACAGGTGCTGTAGATCAAAGACATACGATTCCAGAAAACACATCTGCTGTGCTGGTAACGTTCTTCGAAAGTCGTCATCTTACTACAGGTGCTGTGGATCAAAGACATACGATTCCAGAAAACACATCTGCTGTGCTGGTAAAATCCTTCGAAAGTCGTCATCTTACTATAGGTGCTGTAGATCAAAGACATACGATTCCAGAAAACACATCTGCTGTGCTGGTAAAATCATTCGAAAGTCGTCAGCTTACTATAGGTGCTGTGGATTAAAGACATACGATTCCAGAAACTACATCTGCTGTGCTGGTAAAATCCTTCGAAAGTCGTCATCTTACTATAGGTGCTGTAGATCAAAGACATACGATTCCAGAAAACACATCTGCTGTGCTGGTAACGTTCTTCGAAAGTCGTCATCTTACTACAGGTGCTGTGGATTAAAGACATACGATTCCAGAAAACACATCTGCTGTGCCGGTAACGTCCTTCGAAAGTCGTCATCTTACTACAGGTGCTGTGGATTAAAGACATACGATTCAAGAAAATATATCTGCTGTGCCGGTAACGTTCTTCGAAAGTCGTCATCTTACTATAGATGCTGTGGATCAAAGACATACGATTCAAGAAAATATATCTGCTGTGCTGGTAACGTTCTTCGAAAATCGTCATCTTACTATAGGTGCTGTAGATCAAAGACATACGATTCTAGAAACTACATCTGCTGTGCTGGTAAAATCCTTCGAAAGTCGTCAGCTTACTATAGATGCTGTGGATCAAAGACATACGATTCCAGAAACTACATCTGCTGTGCTGGTAACGTTCTTCGAAAGTCGTCATCTTACTATAGATGCTGTGGATCAAAGACATACGATTCTAGAAACTACATCTGCTGTGCTGGTAAAATCCTTCGAAAGTCGTCAGCTTACTATAGATGTTGTGGATCAAAGACATACGATTCCAGAAACTACATCTGCTGTGCTGGTAACGTTCTTCGAAAGTCGTCATCTTACTATAGGTGCTGTAGATCTAAGACATACGATTCCAGAAACTACATCTGCTGTGCTGGTAAAATCATTCGAAAATCGTCATCTTACTATAGGTGCTGTAGATCAAAGACATACGATTCCAGAAACTACATCTGCTGTGCTGGTAAAATCATTCGAAAGTCGTCATCTTACTATAGGTGCTGTAGATCAAAGACATACGATTCCAGAAACTACATCTGCTGTGCTGGTAAAATCATTCGAAAGTCGTCATCTTACTATAGGTGCTGTAGATCAAAGACATACGATTCCAGAAACTACATCTGCTGTGCCGGTAACGTTCTTCGAAAGTCGTCATCTTACTACAGGTGCTGTAGATCAAAGACATACGATTCCAGAAAACACATCTGCTGTGCCGGTAACGTTCTTCGAAAGTCGTCATCTTACTATAGATGCTGTAGATCAAAGACATACGATTCCAGACACTACATCTGCTGTGCCGGTAACGTCCTTCGAAAGTCGTCATCTTACTATAGGTGCTGTAGATCAAAGACATACGATTCAAGAAAATATATCTGCTGTGCCGGTAACGTTCTTCGAAAGTCGTCATCTTACTATAGATGCTGTGGATCAAAGACATACGATTCTAGAAACTACATCTGCTGTGCTGGTAAAATCCTTCGAAAGTCGTCAGCTTACTATAGATGCTGTGGATCAAAGACATACGATTCCAGAAACCACATCTGCTGTGCTGGTAACGTTCTTCGAAAGTCGTCATCTTACTATAGGTGTTGTGGATCAAAGACATACGATTCAAGAAAATATATCTGCTGTGCTGGTAACGTTCTTCGAAAATCGTCATCTAACTACAGGTGCTGTGGATCAAAGACATACGATTCCAGAAACTACATCTGCTGTGCCGGTAACGTTCTTCGAAAGTCGTCATCTTACTACAGGTGCTGTAGATCAAATACATACGATTCCAGAAAACACATCTGCTGTGCCGGTAACGTTCTTCGAAAGTCGTCATCTTACTATAGGTGCTGTAGATCAAAGACATACGATTCCAGAAACTACATCTGCTGTGCCGGTAACGTTCTTCGAAAGTCGTCATCTAACTACAGGTGCTGTGGATCAAAGACATACGATTCCAGAAACTACATCTGCTGTGCTGGTAACGTTCTTCGAAAGTCGTCATCTTACTACAGGTGCTGTGGATCAAAGACATACGATTCCATAAACTACATCTGCTGTGCTGGTAATGTTCTTCGAAAGTCGTCATCTTACTACAGGTGCTGTGGAACAAAGACTTACGATTCCAGAAAACACATCTGCTGTGCTGGTAACGTTCTTCTAAAGTCGTCATCTTACTACAGGTGCTGTGGAACAAAGACTTACGATTCCAGAAACTACATCTGCTGTGCTGGTAACGTTCTTCGAAAGTCGTCATCTTACTACAGGTGTTGTGGATCAAAGACATACGATTACAGAAATCACATCTGCTGTGCTGGTAATGTTCTTCGAAAATCGTCATCTTACTATAGGTGCTGTGGACTAAAGACATACGATTCCAGAAACTACATCTGCTGTGCTGGTAACGTTCTTCGAAAATCGTCATCTTACTACAGGTGCTGTGGATTAAAGACATACGATTCCAGAAACTACACTTGCTGTGCTGGTAACGTTCTTCGAAAATCGTCATCTTACTATAGGTGCTGTGGATTAAAGACATACGATTCAAGAAAATATATCTGCTGTGCTGGTAACGTTCTTCGAAAGTCGTCATCTTACTACAGGTGCTGTGGAACAAAGACATACGATTCAAGAAAATATATCTGCTGTGCTGGTAACGTTCTTCAAAAATCGTCATCTTACTATAGATGTTGTAGATCAAAGACATACGATTCCAGAAACTACATCTGCTGTGCTGGTAACGTTCTTCGAAAGTCGTCATCTAACTACAGGTGCTGTGGACTAAAGACATACGATTCCAGAAACTACATCTGCTGTGCTGGTAACGTTCTTCGAAAATCGTCATCTTACTATAGGTGCTGTGGATTAAAGACATACGATTCCAGAAACTACACTTGCTGTGCTGGTAACGTTCTTCGAAAATCGTCATCTTACTATAGGTGCTGTGGATTAAAGACATACGATTCAAGAAAATATATCTGCTGTGCTGGTAACGTTCTTCGAAAATCGTCATCTTACTATAGGTGCTGTGGATTAAAGACATACGATTCCAGAAACTACACTTGCTGTGCTGGTAACGTTCTTCGAAAGTCGTCATCTAACTACAGGTGCTGTGGACTAAAGACATACGATTCCAGAAACTACATCTGCTGTGCTGGTAACGTTCTTCGAAAATCGTCATCTTACTATAGGTGCTGTGGATTAAAGACATACGATTCCAGAAACTACACGTGCTGTCGTGGTACAGTGAATCGGAAATTCTCGTCGAAGTATTTATGCTGTGGATCGGCAAGTTACGATTCTGGTAAATATATTTGCTGTCGTGGTAAAATAAATCGGAAACTGACTTCATTTTATCGATGTTGTCTGTCAAAGAGTTACAATTCGAAGACGTACCAGTGTACCGACGGGAAGATAAAGAGTAAGGTCACAGAGCTCTTGTCACGGAAACGGTCTTTAGTGTAATTTGACTACTTGTACAAAACGAAACTAAGTAACTGTTTAAAATCAAAATAAAGTATCTTCTAGCATGTAGCTATGTAATCGAAGTTGTCTTTTAAAATGTTAGTATACTAAGCGTGACGTGCTGTATTTAAATCACTTTGTTTATGAAGTCCCCTGCATTACCTTTGCCATGGGATATTTTTTTCCACTTCAACATACGGTTTTCAGACGATTTATTGGTTCTAATGCAATAAAAAGATAAATAAATAATCAAAACAAAGACATACCGGGTCATGTACAAATTACAATCTCAAAAGTAAAGAGGGATTTTTCAAAAACCCGGAAAATTAAGTTAAACGCGATCATTTCACCAGGAAAGTGAGGCCGGGTGCTCCGGAGTGGGTAAAATCCTTGTAACAAACCCATTTTTTAAAATTATTATTTTGGTTACGATTGGCTTCCCTTCCGGAGCACCCGGCCTTACTTCCCTGATTGAAGTTCACGTGTCTAACCTAACTTGTCAGTTCCAAAGTGTTTACTTTGCTTCTGGATTGTGATTCGGACATGGATTAGTATGTTTGTTTTTTGATTAGGACATTAATCCTTGTTGTTATAGGTAAACAACATTGACCTGTCCGTTTGACCTTTAATTTAAATATTCATTATGGACAGGTAAATGTAAGTAATAGGGATCATGCGTGTATATTTCGTCTGCCTGATGTGAACACTAATCATGGAGAATGTGTATATGTATAAACTGCGAAACTTATGATACCCATGTATTGGATGGGCCGTCCTTTATGAATATTCCTAATGAAAGGTCAAACGGAAAGATCAATGTTGTTTACCTATAATCATTTTATGTCAAAACTTGATGTTTGTATAGTTCTTACTTTGCTTTTAGAGCGGTGTTTGAACATAGATCCTTAAAATTGTGGTTGATTTGTGTTTGGCCTAAGGTAATTATTTTTGGTTAAGATTTAAGTGATACCTGAATACATTCTTTTTACTATTCTAGAAACGTAAACGAATATTAAAAAGAAACAAAACAGATTTTTTAAATAAATAAAAATAATCAACACATTGATTACATATTATACTGGTCAGTTTTAATTTTTCAGCACTAGACAGCACTTCTTCACCCGGATTTTAGCCATGATCTCTTGGACTATATGTAATGACATACGTTTTTCAGAATGTTTCTCAGTATTAATATATTCCATTTTTATTGTCTAACAGACGCAATACTTTCAATTTTCTTTTAGGCAAATATTGTAATAAAAGTTATTCTTCAAGAAGACACATCTGCTGTGCTGGCAACATCCATCTGAAGACGTCATCTTACCATAGATGTTGTGGAGCAAAGCCATACGATTCAAGAAATTACATCTGCTGTGCTGGTAACGTTCTTCGAAAGTCGTTATTTTACTATAAGTGTTGTGGATCAAAGACATACGATTCCAGAAACTACATCTGCTGTGCTGGTTATGTTCTTCGAAGGTCGTCATCTTACTATAGGTGTTGTGAATCAAAGATATACGATTCAAGAAAATACATCTGCTGTGCTGGTAAAATCCTTCGAAAGTCATCTTACTACAGGTGCTGTGGATCAAAGACTTACGATTACAGAAACAACATCTGCTGTGGTGGTAACGTTCTTCGAAAGTCGTCATCTTACTATAGGTGTTGTGAATCAAAGATATACGATTCAAGAAAATACATCTGCTGTGCTGGTAAAATCCTTCGAAAGTCATCTTACTACAGGTGCTGTGGATCAAAGACTTACGATTACAGAAACTACATCTGCTGTGCTAGTAACGTTCTTCGAAAGTCGTCATCTTACTATAGGTGCTGTGGATCAAAGACATACGATTCAAGAAAATATATCTGCTGTGCTGGTAAAATCCTTCGAAAGTCATCTTACTACAGGTGCTGTGGATCAAAGACTTACGATTACAGAAACTACATCTGTTGTGCTGGTAACGTTTTTCGAAAGTCGTCATCTTACTATGGGTGCTGTGGATCAAAGACATACGATTACAGAAACTACATCTGTTGTGCTGGTAACGTTTTTCGAAAGTCGTCATCTTACTATGGGTGCTGTGGATCAAAGACATACGATTCAAGAAACTCCATCTGTTGTGCTGGCAATGTTCTTCGAAGGTCGTCATCTTACAATAGGTGTTGTGGATCAAAGACATACGATTCAAGAAAATACATCTGCTGTGCTGGTAAAATCCTTCAAAAGTCGTCATCTTACTATAGGTGCTGTGGATCAAAGACATACGATTCCAGAAACTACATCTGCTGTGCTGGTAAGATTCTTAGAAACTCGTCATTTAACTATAGATGCTGTGGATCAAAAGCATACGATTCCAGAAACTGCATCTGCTCTGCTGGTAACGTTCTTCGAAAGTCGTCATCTTACTATAGGTGTTGTGGATCAAAGATATACGATTACAGAAACTACATCTGCTGTGCTGGTAACGTTCTTCGAAAGTCGTCATCTTACTTCAGGTGCTGTGGATCAAAGACATACGATTCAAAAAAATACATCTGCTGTGCTGGTAACGTTTTTCGAAAGTCGTCATCTAACTACAGGTGCTGTGGATCAAAGACTTACGATTACAGAAACTACACCTGCTGTGCTGGTAACGTTCTTCGAAAGTCGTCATCTTACAATAGGTGCTGTGGATCAAAGACTTACGATTCCAGAAAACACATCTGTTGTGATGGTAACGTTCTTCGAAAGTCGTCATCTTACTACAGGTGCTGTGGATCAAAGACATACGATTCAAGAAACTACATCTGCTGTGATGGTAACGTTCTTCGAAAGTCGTCATCTTACTACAGGTGCTGTGGATCAAAGACATACGATTCAAGAAACTACATCTGCTGTGCTGGTAACGTTCTTCGAAAGTCGTCATCTAACTACAGGTGCTGTGGATCAAAGACTTACGATTCAAGAAACTACATCTGCTGTGCTGGTAACGTTCTTCGAAAGTCGTCATCTCACTACGGGTGCTGTGGATCAAAGTCATACGAATACAGAACCTACTTCTGTTGTGCTGGTAACGTTTTTCGAAGGTCGCCATCTTACTATGGCTGCTGTGGATCAAAGACTTACGATTACAAAAACTACATCTGCTGTGCTGGTAACGTTCTTCGAAAGTCGTCATCTTACTACAGGTGCTGTGGATCAAAGACATACGATTCAAGAAACTACATCTGTTGTGATGGTAACGTTCTTCGAAAGTCGTCATCTTACTACAGGTGCTGTGGATCAAAGACATACGATTCAAGAAACTACATCTGTTGTGCTGGTAACGTTTTTCGAAAGTCGTCATCTCACTACGTGCTGTGGATCAAAGACATACGATTCAGAAACTACATCTGTTGTGCTGGTAACGTTTTTCGAAAGTCGTCATCTTACTATGGTGCTGTGGATCAAAGACTACGATTACAGAAACTACATCTGTTGTGCTGGTAATGTTTTTCGAATGTCGTCATCTTACTATGGGTGCTGTGGATCAAAGACATACGATTCAAAACTACATCTGCTGTGCTGGTAATCTTCGAAGTCGTCATCTTACTACATGTGCTGTGGATCAAAGACATACGATTAGAAACTACATCTGCTGTGCTGGTAAATCTTCGAAAGTCGTCATCTTACTACAGGTGCTGTGGATCAAAGACTACGATTACAGAAACTACATCTGCTGTGCTGGTAACGTTCTTCGAAGTCGTCATCTAACTCAGTGCTGTGGATCAAAGACACGATTACAGAAACTACATCTGCTGTGGTGGTATGTTCTTCGAAGTCGTCATCTACTACAGGTGCTGTGGATCAAAGACATACGATTACAGAAACTACATCTGCTGTGCTGGTAACGTTCTTCGAAAGTCGTCATCTACTACAGGTGCTGTGGATTAAAGATGTACGATTACAGAAACTACATCTGCTGTTCTGGTAACATTCTTCGAAAATCGTCATCTTACTATAGGTGCTGTGGATCAAAGACTTACGATTCCAGAAACTACACGTGCTGCCGTGGTACAGTGAATCGGAAATTCTCGTCGAAGTATTTATGCTGTGGATCGGCAAGTTACGATTCTGGTAAATATATTTGCTGTCGTGGTAAAATAAATCGGAAACTGACTTCATTTTATCGATGTTGTCTGTCAAAGAGTTACAATTCGAAGACGTACCAGTGTACCGGCGGGAAGATAAAGAGTAAGGTGACAAAGCTCTTGTCACGGAAACGGTCTTTAATGTAATTTAACTACTTGTACAAAACGATACTAAGTAACTGTTTAAAATCAAATTAAAGTAACTTCTAGCATGCAGCTATGTAATAGAAGTTGTCTTTTAAAACGTTAATATACTACTGTAGGAACCACTGTGACTGTGACAGCGAAATACTCTTCATATCCATAGAAAATCAAATAAATTTGAATAAAAATTTATATTTTTCACTTACTTGTACCTAGTCGTAACAGGAAATTGTATGCGCATCCGTGATTAGCCCAGAATATATCTAAACAGTGTTAAACGTTGGCGCTATGGGGATTTAACATGTTGAAAAACCAGGCAAATGGCGTCTTCTGTTGCGCATATGACGTAAAACGTCACCAAAGACATCACTTCCGGTATAAACATCGTCATTTTCGCATGTGTAAAATCCCCATACCGCCAACATTTTCCTGTCTACAGACATACTTTTTGACATTTGCGGATGCGCATAAAGATTTCCTATTACGACTAGGTACAAGTAAGCGAAAAATATCAAACTTTATTTAAATTTATTTGATTTTCTATGGAAATAAAGCGAATTTCACTGTCACAGTCACAGTGGTTCCTACAGTAAGCGTGACGTGTTGTGTTTATAAATTCCCCTGCATTACCTTTGCCATTGGACATTTTTTTCGTCATGAACATTCGGTTTTCAGACAATTTATTGGTTCTAAGGCAATAAAAAGATAAATAAATAATCAAACCAAAGACATACCGGGTCATGTACAAATTACAATCTCAAAAGTAAAGGTTTTTTTTTCAAAAACCGGAAAATTAAACGCAATTATTTCACCAGGAAAGTGAGACCGGGTGCTCCGGAGTGGGTAAAACCCTTGTAACAAACCCATTTTTTTAAATAATTATTTTGATTACGATTGGCTTCCCTTCCGGAGCACCCGGTCTTACTTCCCTGATTGAAGTTCACGTGTCTAACCTAACTTGTCAGTTTCAGTGTTTACTTTGCTTCTGGATTGTGATTCGGACATGGATTAGTATGTTTGTTTTTTTATTAGGACATTAATCCTTGTTGTTATAGGTAAACAACATTGACCTGTCCGTTTGACCTTCAATTTAAATATTCATTATGGACAGGTAAATGTAAGTAATATATATTTCGTCTACCTGACGTGAACACTAATCATTGGCAATGTGTATATGTATGAACTGCAAAACCTAACGATACCCATGTATTGGATGGGCCGCCCTTTATGAATATTCCTAATGAAGGGTCAAACGGAAAGATCAATGTTGTTTACCTATAATCATTTTATGTCAAAACTTAATGTTTGTATAGTTCTTACTTTGCTTTTAGAGCGGTGTTTGAACATGAATCCTTAAATTTGTGGTTGATTTGTGTTTGGCCTAAGGTAATTATTTTTGGTTAAGATTTCAGTCATACCTAAATACATTCTTTTTACTATTCCAGAAACGTAAACAATAATTAAAAAGAAACAAAACAGATTTTTTAAATAAATAAAAATAATCAACAGCTTGATTACATATTATACTGGTCAGTTTTAATTTTTCAGCACTAGACAGCACTTTCGGAATACAATGCCTCATTAGTAGTGCCATGTCATGTGCTACTTTTGAATTTTTATGAAATACATGTAATATAATTCAAAAGTAGCACATTGCAATAATTGCCATGTGCTACGTTTGAATTATATTATTTCGTGTGCTACTTATTATTTCATAAGTAGCACATGACAGTGCTTGGACCAAGATTGTGAAACCAAAATTTTTTTCAAGATGTTGAAAAGATGTCCAAAGAACTAAAATATATTTTACAAAATTTTGATAAAATTCAACACAAACATACAGGTCGTCCCAAAGGTTATACACAAACATGCCGATCCATGTTCAGATCACAATCATAAAAGCAACCATTGTGGTAGCTCAGTTGGTCCAGTGCTCGATCCGTAAGTGGGAGGTTGTGGGTTCGATTCCGACCGGGTCTAATTCAAGACTTGAAAACACTCTACCAACTGAGCTACCGCATTGGTATTTGACGGCTATGTGATATTTGCTAATTATAGTCAATGTAATGACATGCAAACATACTCGTCCATGTTCAAAACAAAATCCCAAAAGTAAAGTAAAAACTTTGAAAAATGGCAAATTAAGTTAATCATGTGAATGTTCACCGGAAATCGAGGCCTGGTGCTCTGGAAAGGGGAAAGGTAAGCACCTCTTGAGTAGTAAGTTACACCCACCATGTTGAGAATGAAAGGAACATGGGACATCAAATATATCTCGAAAAATTTTAGACACAGAGGCAGCATACTTATCATTAATATTGTGATGACGGCCATAAAACTTTTTGAGGGCTCTGTTAAGCCTAGGC
Source organism: Anadara kagoshimensis (assembly GCA_021292105.1). Lineage (NCBI taxonomy): Eukaryota > Metazoa > Mollusca > Bivalvia > Arcoida > Arcidae > Anadara > Anadara kagoshimensis. Next base: position 41,304,350 of record CM037860.1, on the reverse strand, counting down.
TTGCAATACACTCCCACCCACAGTCAACAATTTATTTGTAAGCAGTTGGCTTCATTGTATAAAGTTCACGTAGAGTGAATAAGCTCTATCAGAGCATATTAACTGTGGAACAAACACGTCGCAGATACATTGTTGCGTAGAAAGGTAAAGTTGGCAATTAAAAATGAATCGTCACAAACCAGGAAAATTAAATGAAAGATATAAAATGCAAAAAGAAAATTCATAGGCCAGGTAACAAACCAAGGCAAGAAGATAAAACAAATTATTGTAATACATCATGGATACCAGAAAGGCAGACCAAAAAATGGCGAAGAGCAGAGACAAGTGAAATTGTTCTGCGGTGCCTATTCATTACCTAAAGACGGTACTGATTAACAGTTACTACAAAAATAAATAAATAAATAAATAAATAAATAAATAAATAAATAAATAAAATGCAATGAAATGAAATGAGATAAAAATTAATAAAAATAAATAAATACATAAATTTTCTTCCTAATTCCTGGATGAAAATTTAGTGGTCTTTAAAAGCATGTGGTTTATGAAGAAATACACTTTAGGCATGTTCGACTGAGTTTTTTTCTCCAAGTTAGTGTTAACCGGTACCACCGTTGCGTAGTGAATCGGACACCCTGAAGAACATCATTTAGATAATCTGAATTACGAGGAATTGGTCTTTAAAGGCAAGTGGTCCTTATAAAGAAATTCCTCTTTATTCATGTTACAGTAAACGTATTTAAATTCGCGTGTATGAATATTCGCGGTAAAGGAAATTTAGACATTTCCGCGTAGTTAAATTTTCGGGTTTTTTAAATATGCACTATAACACAATAAGCATAATATACCTTTCACGAGGTTTTAATTTTTTGCCCGAAACAAACGACAGCGAAATAAGCGAATATTAGTACTCCGCGAAAATAAATACGTTTACAGTATTTGAATGTTGTTCTCCATGGTGTCTGATCCACTACGCAAAGGTGGTACCGGTTAACACTAACTTGGAGGAAAAAGACTCAGTCGAACCTGTCTCAAAGGCTTCCTCTTTATAAAAGTCATCTGATTTTAAAAACCACTAAAATTTAATCCCAATTCCTCTTTATTCATGATTTTTTTAATGATGTTCTTCAAGGTGTCCAGTGGCGTAGGACATGTGCCTACACATTATTTTGACAAAAATATTGATGTATTAAGAATTATTTAAATGAATTCAACTAAACAGGTTTTTTCCCAATGTTTCTACTGCATGGGTTTTTAAACCACGAGTTACTAAGCCTAAGGGTTAGCTGAACCAGCGGCATAAAATTTAGACCAAAAATTTACCATCTCTAGTTTGATTGGCAATGATCAGATCACGACGAGTGATTTCAGACGTCTCTAGGTCTTTCAATTGATTTGCAATGTCTAACAGGGTTATAGCTTTCGGGCACCACATTATACAGTGAACAAGTAAATTATAACAATAACCAGAGGCTCAGGATGAGCCTGTATCGCTCACCTGACTAAAATGCTTTTAAAGCAAATATGTATATATGCTTTTCCAATAGGGTCCAATGTGAAACAACGTTCTCCGCTGGCAGCCATGTTTTATGGCAGATCAGAAAAATTTTGGCAATCTATGTAAAGGACCTTCTATACTTCATTCCTGTAAAGTTTTGTTCAATTTGCTTCAGTCATTTCCGAGGACATAGTCAAAAACGCGTTTTTCCCACAGGGTCCAATGTTTAACTATCTTTTGCGCTGGCAGCCATGTTTTTTGCGGATCAGAAAAATTTTTGCAATCTAAGTAAAGGACCTTCTATACATCATTCCTATGAAGTTTTGTTAAATTTGCTTCAGTCATTTCTGAGGAAATAGTCAAAAATGCTATTTTCCCAGAGGGTCCAATGTTAAACTATCTTTTGCACTGGCAGCCATGTTTTTTGTCCAATCAGAAAAATTTTGGCAATCTATGTAAAGGACCTTCTATACATCATTCCTGTAAAGTTTGATTCAATTTGCTTCACTAGCTTCAGAGGAGATAGCATATATATGCTTTTCCCATAGGGCCCAATGTTAAACTATCTTCTGCGTTGGCGGCCATGATTTTTGGCGGATCAGAAAAATTTTGGCAATCTAAGTAAAGGACCTTCTTTACATCATTTCTGTAAAGTTTGGTTAAATTCGGCTTAGTCATTTCTGAGGAGATAGCCAAAAATCCGTTTTTCCCATAGGGTTCAATGTTAAACTATCTTCCGCTGGTGGCCATGTTTTTAGGCGGATCAGAAAATTTTTGGCAATCTTTGTGAAGGACCTCCAATACATTATTTCTCTAAAGTTTGGTTAAGTTTGCTTCAGTAGTTTCAGAGGAGATAGCCAAAATGTGTTTTCCCATAGGGTCCAATGTTAAACTATGTTCCCCGCTGGCAGCCATGTTTTTAGGCGGATCAGAAAATTTTCGGCAATCTTTGCAAAAGACTTTCGATACATTATTCCTGTAAAGTTTAATTGAATTCGCTTCAGTCGTTTCAGAGGAGATAGCCAAAATGTGCGTTTTCCCATAGGTCCCAATGTTAAACTTTGTTTGGCCCTGGCAGCCATTTTTTTTTTGACGGATCAGAAAAATTTGGGCAATCTTAGTAAATGACCTTACATACATTATTCCTGTAAAGTTTGGTTCAAATTAGCTCAGCTGTTTCAAAGAAGATAGCAAATATATGCTTTTCCCATAGGGTCCAATGTTAAACTATCTTCTGCGCTGGCGGCCATGTTTTTTGACGGATCAGAAAACTTTCGGCAATCCAAATAAAGGACCTTCCTTACACCATTCCTGTAAATTTTGATTAAATTTGCTTCAGTTATTTCTGAGGAAATCGTTAAAAATGCATTTTCCCATAGGGTCCAATGTTAAACTATCTTCTGTGCTGGCAGCCATGCAGTAGGATAGCCAACCCGGCCAGCGCATTGATTCATCAAACAAAATTTCACGCGCAGACAAAGTGAAAATATTGTCAAAAATTTGAATTAACTCGAGGCGGTAAAATTACATAATATTTATTTCACTGCGAGTTTTTAATACTATTTGTAGTATTTTATCGTCTTTTGAGGACAAAAGTAAGTCATTAAAGACGATTTTTATCAAAGTCGGTGAGAATTTAACAATTTAAATCGTAATTGAATGTTATGCACCGGCGAAAAATTGAAAACTGAAACTTTAAAAAATATCATTCTGTGTACACAGTTCCTCATGCACCAAAGATGTTTTTACATGAACGGAAAGAACTTTTTCTCACGGTTATTTTGATGTATAATTTGTCAAATAATTTTCTTTACACAAAAAACGTACCAGTTTCAAATGTCGAAAAAATCGATGACATTGCCGGATTCTCGATCATGGGCCGCCCCCTTTCCGGCTAATTTGACACAGAAAAAATGCTAAGACAGCTTCCTTATTGTATGTAATGTATAAATTTGATAATCGAGAGACGCTGTGGATATATTTTTGTTGAAATAAAGTAAGTTTTTCCTTAAAAATATTGTATTTTCACCCCATTTCTCGTCTAATCTGCCGATTTTGTGGAACTACTTCTAGTCGGACATATTTGATTAGCATTCGCCCCGCTTCGATCCAATTTTAGCATGCAGAAAATGTCATCGTGTATTTTGGACAAAATAGTCAAGCTTTTTTGCCTTATTTGTCATGTATGATCGATCTGCATGGCTGTCGAACACATTAGATACGCATGTGTTCTAATTTTACCCATATGGACTCGGGATCTGTACCAATACAGTGTACAGTGCAACCTGCTCATGTAGGGCTAGTTAGGGACTCAGAATTACTGAAAATTACCAACTGATTTTGCTTTGCTGGCAAAAAATAAACAGAACCTGTCTGTCATATCAGTACATATCATTGGATAAATAAGGTAACATCATTAAAGAGGGTTAGACTGGATTTTTCTTTATGAAATATTTCCCAAAATGAGGAAACATCTCCCATGTTAGTTTAGCCAGAGTCAACACAAGATTGGTCTTTTTATTTAAATTTTTGTTTCTGTTCTGATGCCAATAACCCCGGCATTATTATTTTAGTACAATTTAGACATGAAAAGTTGATTATTTTGCTTCATTAAAAGTTTTAAGTCAACTTGACATATCACAAATAACATTTAAAATAGACTATGTGGAAGTAGGAAATAGGAAAAGTGAATACCAATCATGTGGATTTCATTTGACTTGGTTAAAAATTTAACTCCATATTATAATGTTTAAATAGAGATCTGTAAAATATTTAGAAATTTCAGTAGTTTCTGGAAAAATTGTAAAATTCCGATAAATAAATATCACCTTCTTTCAGGAAAATTCATGGGAACTGGTTTGATAATAACATTAAGAAATAAGTTTATGCAAATGCAGTGAAATTCTTGACACAGTGTATCCAAATGGGCATTATTAGTTTGAAAGAATTCAAAATAATTGTAATACACTAGGCCTATTCCAGATTTATTGATTTATCAGTTAAATTTAGAATCGATTGGTTGGTATACACACTTCATTCAAGATTATTTCAATTATAATCAGGTAAATGAGATTAAGGGGGGAAACTAGGTACAGGGATGAAGATTTGTAGGGGCCCAGTAGCCAATGGCTTCTAAATCGAGTGTGGGCCTTAATGTTTACACATTTAAGCCATTTATTACTGTTACAAATTCTTTTATGAAGTGAGCTGGCCCCAAACTCAAAATAGTTAGGCTACACCCCTCAACAAGAGAACTGGCAAACTTTCTTACATAGTAAGATTTTAACCTGTGCTGTTACCTGTATGCTACACTTCAGATAAGGGTGCATGAAAAGCATTTCATGTGGTGAAAAAAGAGGTATTCAGTATCAAGAGAAGCATTCAATTCATATATATGTGTAATGGTATAAAATTCCCAGTATGTTAAGGATATTGATATTTTGTTGATTTTTTAATTCTATATAAAATGAAACATTCATAAATGTTATGTTTTAATTTTACATAAAATGAGGCATTCAACATTATTACAATTTACAAAGTTGGTTTAGTCACACATAATGCATTTTTCTTTGAAAAATGTTCCACTTTGTGTAAACAGTAATAACCATGAGTGTTCATTCTAGGATTTTTTCAGATGGGTTCATTTCTAATAAAATTCCTCTAATAAGTTGATTAACATCAATAATTTTGCATACATCTAATGTTTGATGTGACTTGTAGTCTTTTAGGCTGATGTAAAAGCTTTTGTAATGAAGTACATGTATTTAAAAGTTTCATATAATGTAGCTTTCATATATGACAATGTTATCAAATATTTTGAACTTGCATTTGAAATCTAATTTCAAATGTGGCCCACTATGGCCTTTACAATGGTGCCATTTGGCAAAATAAAGGATCAACAGCCCCTTTCTAGAATGAACACTGCCATATGATCCCATTGATTTATTTGTAAATGATGTATCTATTTATCACAGCCAGAACAACTAGAAAGTACCTGCCCCCCCCCCCCCTATAATCACCTGTTTGTGTAGTTTCTAAATTAAATTTGACAATTTAGACAATTTTAGTCCTTTTAAATGCTATTATGGCCCACTTGTCATTCATTTAACAAACAACAGTATGACAAAATTTCTAACTATCTGCCTGTTCATAATTTTTTTTAACTTTTTAGTAATTCAATATCTTTTATTTTTTAAATGTTAATTTTGTTCATATAAAAATATTTGTTTTATTTTTCCAAAAATATCTGAGGTTACTTTCCATGGTAGCCATGCCACATTTCATGTTAGTACCTTGAGGAAAGACAAAATGCAACTTATTTGGATCTCTTTTTATGTATTTACCCTATTTATCATCACTAACATGCTCAAAATACTGTGTCCCAGCTCTAACTTATTTCTCTGTAGAATGTCTGATTTATTTATTTATTTATTTATTTATTTATTTATTTATTTATTTATTTATTTATTTTTATTTATTATCATCTCTAACCTGCTAGACATTTTGTAACCTGCTCAACATACTGTGTCTCAGCTTTAACTTATTTCTCTGTAGAATTTCTTATTTATTTATTTATTTATTTATTTATTAACTGCTGACATATTGTGTCCCAGCTCTAACTTATTTCTCTGTATAATTACTTATTTATTTATTTATTAACTGCTGACATATTGTGTCCCAGCTCTAACTTATTTCTCTATATAATTACTTATTTATTTATTTATTTATTTATTTATTAACTGCTGACATATTGTGTCCCAGCTCTAACTTATTTCTCTGTAGAATTATTTATTTATTTATTTATTTATTTATTAACTGCTGACATATTGTGTCCCAGTTCTAACTTATTTCTCTGAACAATTTCTGAGTTATTTATTTATTTATTTATTTATTTATTTTTTGTAACCTGCTCAACATACTGTGTCCCAGCTCTAACTTATTTCTCTGTAGAATTTCTTATTTATTTATTTATTTATTTATTTATTTATTTATCATTTATTTTTTTTAATGTAGGCCCTATTTATTTATTCCTGTTGGGGTCCTAAAGTATCTCCATCAACAAACACGTCATATGATGTGTGCCAGATGAGGATGCCTGTTGCAAAAAAATCGATAAATACAGTACAGACCTGTACAAAGTTTAGCATTCAGCTAACGAATTAGTGCCCACAGCCCATATTGGTCCCTCGTTTGGTGTTTATAAATATCGACAGCAGTTGCCATCTATCTCTCAGCAGCTTTTCGACCGCTACCTTTCCATACCTTAGGCACTCGGCAGTCGAGCTTTGACTTCTTTTGGTTAGCTTAGTGTTAAACTTTCGACAGGTCTGTACTGTACATCGCGTGTACTGTGTATACAGTAGACAGTTGACCTATATATTTGACAGGAGAAACGTTGTTTACGTCATTACGTTGGAACAATGCTTATCAAGGTCGCGGCCATATTTGTTTTCATTGACAACAAGACGTACTGAAATCATGCTGTTGGATTTTTGCAATTTTCGCATATTTAACCCTCATGCACCAGGTACGATAATTTACAGGCGTAAACTATAATAATTTTCTGGCATTGTATTAAAATTTCTAGGAAAAGTATTCTTTACACAAAAAACGTACCAGTTTCAAAAATGGAGAAGAAATTTCTGTTGATTTTCAAGAGAAATCGGTTATCGTCGGGATATCAGTAATTTTAAGTAAATGTAGCGTTTTATCTCGGACTTTTTGATACATGTAGAAAGTTTAATTAATTCCTCACACGCTTGCATCATATTCGTAGCTAGAAATGTTAATTTTATGGTTTAAAAACGATTCTGAAAATGGCGAATTTTTTTCGGGTTCAGACACTTGCCAAAAAGTAATCCCTTTTTATTTACTGCGGAAGGTCTCAAATTTTAAAACCAACGCACAATTTGGACTTGGCTATCCTACTGATGTTTTTAAGCGGATCAAAAAAATTTCGGCAATCTAAGTAAAGGACCTTCCATACATCATTCCTGTAAAGTTTGGTTAATATTGCTCCAGTGGTGTCAGAGGAGATAGTCAAAATGTGAAAAGTTTACGGACGGACGACGGACGACGACGACGGACGACAGACGACGGACGACGACGGACACCAAGTGATGGCAAAAGCTCACATGGCCTTTGGCCAGGTGAGCTAAAAATGACGTAGTCGAGATATTTTCTATTTTCAAACTTAAACAATGGCATGCTTAGTATATATTCAAGGACTGAACGATTGAATGGGGGTTTACGTCCCAGTCAAGACAATTTCACTTATATTGAGACGTCACCAGCTATTGTTGTAGTGAAAATAATTTATACCTTTATGTGCATGTCGGACAATGTGTATTGAGTGTTTTAGCGTATCACGTTCTTTCGCAACAATCGCATGGTATCTGATTCAAAGAATCCGTGACTTTTATTTAGTACTAAATGCTCAAGGCTGCCACTTTTCAAGACTTTGGTCTGCCTAGCCGGTATTCGAACCCTGACCTTCCACATGCGAAGCGAGTACTAAATGAAGTCAATATTTTTCTTTGAATTAAAGATTTTAAATAGTATAAAAAATACAGCATACGATGTGTAATATAGACATTGAAACACTAGTAATTGCGTGTTTTTTCTATTTTTCGGGGGAGGACCACTGAACACCCGCCAAACGGGAGCGCGGTGCCCCTTCCGCACCCTCTGCCATAGGCGCTTTGCTTTATGCACAGACATGATATCTCGGACCCAGCTACGCCCTTGGGGACTGTCCTAAGGTGGTAACGGTTATCACTAACTTAAAAAAACTCATTCGAGCCTGCCTCAAAGGCCATCTCTTTATAAGCCATCTGCTTTAAAAGACCACCAAAATTTCACCCAAATTGTTCTTATTTCATGTTATTTGAACCTCGATATAGACCAATTTTACTGGTTCCCTTGGGTGGCCCTTATAGACAGGTTTGACTGTATTTAGAAAAATAACTGGTTTGGTTGTGTAAAGCCTGAACAGTTTTATATACTAGTAGCAGAAAGAAATTTGTTTGTGAAAATGCATGTACAATGTACTTAGCAACAGCTAACGGGATCAGGAACACCATGTCCAAATCTCAATCCCGAAAACAAAGTCATTACTTTAAAAACTGGCTAACCAGGTTAAAAAGTGAATTTCCACAAGAAAGTGTGGCCAGGTGCTTCGGAAGAGTAAGCACATCCTGTCTAGCTAGCAAATGATAGAAACACCTGGACAAAACTAGAACTGTCTCTTGAGCGCGACCTTGAACTTCCGATATGATCTTGGTTCAAGGTCATGACACATCTTTAGACTCATGATAAAGATTATCCATATGAAGTTTTATGACAACTGTCCAAAGCAATCAGATATTGCCCGGAGACGATTTTACACGGACAGACAGACAAACATGGCGATTCCTACATATCCCCCGAAGAAATGATAGACCCCCAATTTTGGTTACTGGTTATAAAATTTCCGACACTGACTAGTTAAATCAATGTTAAACACAAATTCAAATCATTAGTCAAAATTCGCGTATCATTGTTAAATCCGGGCAGTTTTAAACAATCAGCCGGGCTTTTCGACATTTTCAAATACTTTCGCATCATATTTTAAATGTTTAATTTCAACATTTAAGTTAAACCAATTAAATAATATATCATATTTTCAGTGCATAGAGAAAATTAATAAAAAATAAAATGCAATAAAATCGACGCATTTCATTGAGAACATTGTCAGATTAGATAGGATATTAATGAAAAATACAGGCCTGACTGCAATTGCCTAGGCAATTTTTTTTTTTAATTTTAAAAATTTTTGTAAGAACTTGCGTTCACTTGAAAAAGAGTTACAGTGTTCATAAAAACACTGCCAAAATTCTGCGAACCAATCAGGGATTGACCTGTCCGCTTGACCTTTTATAAGAATATTCATAAAGAGAATCCATCCAAATTAGAGTGCAGCTTTTCTCTATGAGGTGAGTATATCTCATGATGTTAACAAAATAAAAAACCTTTGCTCCCTATACATAGATGTACTTGTCTGGATAATGACAGGTCAAGCGGACACATATTAAAATTATAGGTAACGCCTTCTGTGAATAGGGTGTAGAATATAAGCCGAGTAGCTCTTCTTTGGTGGAGGTAGAAAAATTAATTTGAGGGAAATTTGACAGACAAGACCACAAATTCCAACATGCTGTGCATAATAAGTTTCTTTTTACTATGACGTCCACAAGTTGATGGAATAATGGAAGAAGAGAATGAAATAAGTTTAGACGAGCCAATCCTTTGGCATGGAATAAATGTAATAACACTCTCTCTCTCTCTCTCTCTCTCTCTCTCTCTCAAGTTATGCAGATGTCACAATCATCTTCTTGATCTTCGTATTTAAATAAGGACCATACTTTCCAAGTAAACACATGGACATGGTTGAACTACATGTTATATCACTGTCCTGAATTATTCTGAAATGAGATCTATATTTATTTTTCTTCGCATGATACACCATGCTTTATGGGCTAACACCATCTACATGTCTAGTGGTCACTGACAGGGTAGCTCAGTTGGTATTAAGAGCACTCGCCTATACACCCTTCCAGAAATAGCCGGAAACTGGTTATCGCTCTTGATATGACGCCACACCGGGAAGGCTATCTATCGATCCCATCATCATGTACAGTATATTCACTCAGTTCGAGTATATGTTAGGTGTCATATGTAAGCTACAGGTGAGATGATGAACCGACAAAGCGAATATTACTTTAAAGGGTGTATATTCACTCAGTTCGAGTATATGTTAGGTGTCATATGTAAGCTACAGGTGAGATGATAAACCGACAAAGCGAATATTACTTTAAATAAATTACAAATTACAAATTATGAATGAGCTAATTAAACAAATTTTAAACACATAGATGATCATCCGAAAAGACACTTAACATTGATAAGGATTGTGTAGAATTTGTTGTAAATTCTTCAACAAAATAATAAGTTTTATTTTTACTAGAAAATTGCAATTTGTAAATGTTCAAATTTGAAAAATATAAAATACATGTACGTATATCTATTAATATCTTGGACCATTTAATTACCCTCAAGGACATTTGAAATTCATATTTTTATCCGACTGGAAATATTTTAATTTTTTAATCAAATTACTACAAACGTTCACCTTCCACTTTTTTCTTATTTATCTTTATTTATTTTATAAAATCGGATTTTTCATAAAACTTATTTACAAAATATTGATATAAATTAAACAATTCAGATACATAACTGATAGTCAAAATAATTTGAAAACTTAAATTTTCCTGTGATTACAAATTAGCGACATCTTAAAGTTATATGTAAAAATCATTGTTCAACTGATTAAACTTTCATTAAAGAAACATCCGTTATTGCTAAAAATGTTAAAGGTTCTGAAAATTTATTTTCAAAATTATTAATAAAAAAAAAAAAAAAAAAAAAAACCATTGAAATTTCGGTTGTATGGTTAAAATTTCGGTCAAATTTATATAAATAACAACTAATTCTAAGTAGAAATGATGGCATCCTTACCTAAGTTGACTTAAAAAATAGGACTTTTAATTGGTTTCATTAATCCAATTTGCAATTAACAAGTCTCTAGATTATCTGATTACGAGATGAACAAGGCAACACCTGATTATAATACACAGTGATAAATATCTGATTTATTCTCATGTAGTGTCGTATCACTGCTTTGGCTATATTATACTTATTTGTCAAAAAATCAAAAAGTATAAAAATGAAAATAAATAAATAAATAACTTTTTAATACTAATTACGCGGTGTTTATTATTATTTATCATCTTTAAACTGTAACACAAATATGTTAAGTTTCAAAATGTCTGATAAATAATTATCCCATGACTCGTTATAATTTTTTCGGATAGATAATTTGTTCGTTTAAATATAATTATTCACTGAGTTACAGAATACTTAAAATGCAATGTTTGTAGCTCTCTCTCTCTCTCTCTCTCTCTCTCTCTCTTTCTATCTCTCGTTTAAATAATTCTACCGACTGAGAATCTTCTGAGATTAACGAAAAGCTTAGACTACTTCTGACACACCTGGATTCATTCATGCATAAGCAAATTGTCCTTAGGTTGGACAGAAGCATTTTCTCTCCTGTAAATCAGGTAATCAAAATCAGTGCCCTAATTAGTTCCGAATGACTGCCCATGACTTGGTATTACAATAACAAATATGTCATGGAACAGTTATTATTATGTAACAATTAAAATGAATTTTTAAAATTTTTAATGAAAAATATATTAATTTCAAATTATTTTTTAAAGTCATGGAATAAAATACCAGCGATATGTAATTAAAATTGAAATTTAATATTTAATTTTAAAACAATATTATATTGAGGGAAAATACGAAATGCTAGTATTTCCTTTTCATAACTCCCTGTATGACGTCACATTCTACTATCAATCATGGCACTCCCGCCAGGTGTCGCAATTTATCGGAAGGGTGTATAGTCCAGGAGGTCCTGACTCCTTGGTCCAACTCACAATATTTCTCCTTTCTGTTACAGTTTGGTGGCCAATATGGTCCTCAGAAGTGGTTGACTGGCAATATTGTACTCATATTTTAAAAGTCAATACGATGAAATTTGGATAAGATTTCCCACTTAGAAAACTTAAAAATAATTTAGCCATCTAGTGAGCTCAGTTGATATAGCACTTGCCTTTAGCACAGGAGGTCCATGGTTTGATCCCTGGGCTGACCTTGCATTTTTCCCCTTTCTGCCACACATGAAAGAATGTCGCAGTACAATCATGTGTTGCAGTTAAAAAGAAATTTTTTACTATGCATGTTACCTTCAACATTTAATACAGAGGGATAAGAAACTGGCCCTGTTTCACAATTATTTCTTTACTAAGATTTTCCTTAACTTAATTTTAGCAAATTTTCGTAAACTTTTTTAGAACTACTAATAAATGTTTTTGCCAAAATTAAATACAAATGTATTCCGCTTGATTTTCAAAATGTCACTTTAAATTCATAAATATCTGAAAAATTAACAAAATTATAAAGGTTTAAAAGTTTGCCAGATGTAAGTTAAGGAAAATCTTAGTTAAAGAATGGTCTTTGAACAAGAAAGGCAGATGTTATTACTATGTATTTTTGATACCAGTATAACCGTACACATGTAACTTCATACATCGATTTAATAGGATTAATTAGTCCAATTTTGAGTCAAAACAAAATTTTAATGATATTTTTTCCAAAAGGTTGCTGTCTAAATGATTGATAATCGATCTTTGATCGTGATGAACTGCAAAAAATGATCCGACCATATGACGAAAACAAAATGGTGGATCTAAAACCGTATTTACATTTTTTATCAAAATAATCTATTATTTGACTGAAATTTCTATTAAATATACTTTAATTATCACTAAATTGATGTATTTATAGCCAATCATAAAGTTATAAAGCCCATGTACATGTATACTATAAAATATGGGTATAAAAAAATGTGGTAATAACTATTTGTTATTGACATGTATGGGGCAATAACCACTTCGAACAAGATAACACATGGGTCAGTATTGACATGCAAATGAGATAGGTCCATGGAATCAGCCACAGGCAAATCGGTTACTTCAAAGTTTTTGTGTTGTCTAGTACAATACTAAATGCATGTGTTGTCAGCTCTCTGTTTGCTATTGATACTAATTAGCATATCACAAATTTGCTAAAATGGGTTTCTTTTTGAAAGAATTTTTCAGAAATGAGTAACCATTGACAATTTTGGTTACCAGGAATGGAATTTCCATTTACAGTATTTCCACAAATTCAGTGCACATGGAAAATGCAAGAATAAAGTTGTATTTTCCAACAAACTCACAAAAAATTTGTCAAAACTTAATACAAAATATGCTGACCTAATAGGAAAAAATATTTTTCATTCATGAAAAAGTGAACTTAATTCTGTAGATAGAAAATTTTTTGAACATTTTAACAAAACAACAAATATGACTTTGTCAAAATTATCCCTTCTGTACCTCCTTACTTGGAACAACTATAAACGTTATGTCATAATTGGAATATTCATGACGATCACACCTGGAAACAACCTGAACAACAATGACCTACCTGACCCTAAATGCCCTGATGTAAATTTGAATAAGGCCCAATTGTTGTATTTCCAAAATTTTCGCAAAATTTCTCTATGTACAGGAGAACTGAACAACAATGATTTTAATTAAAAATATAATTTGGTTAGGTCAGTGAATTTTAAATGCATTTTATTGATAGTTTAATGGAATTATTTTCAATTAAAAGAAATAAATAATAAAAACCATGTGCACTCAATTTATGGAAATACAGTAGATTATCATCATAATTTTTGTCCTTCAGGATGATGGTGTGTTGATGTATGAAGAGATCGAAGTTGAACAAATAGACGAAGAAGATGAAGAAAATCTGAATTTACTGGCATCTCTGAGTGTGTCTCAACCTAGCGATGAACCCAAGCCGTCGACTAGCTATTCAGTCGAACCATCCATACCCACGGAGGAAATTAAAAGGATTATCTCCTCAGGGGAGATAAATCTACCAAAAGATTTTCCATCGGCGGAAATTACACTTCAATATCTGTCTGGTATTTTCTTCTCATTATATATTATTACACCTTACGTAAAAATCTAGCAATTTCATTGGATAAGAGCTATGTAACAATTTGTACTGTCACATAATATTTATAATGTCACATAGCACTGCGTGCGACTTTGTGACAGTATTTTTGTTTGAGTCGCCTCCCTTCTTTAAAATTAAACTGGATCACTTCAGTGCTTTGAACAAAACATGTTTTCAGTTGTGTCTACGTAAGCGTCTTATTGTTGTTGATATTGTTTACATTCATCTGCAACAACAACAAATGATGACTGCCGAGGTTGACAATGAGTATCTTGCCAATTTATTAGAGTCTAAAGACTCTGCATCAACTAAACGGACCATTAAACGGGTCGTGGATACGTTTCGTAAATTTCTTGGCCCAAATGACTGTATTTGAGGCATTCCCAGCGATAAATTGGATGAAAATTGATATAGACATTACTAAAGGCGAAGGATGCACATCATATACTGGTAAAATAAAACAAACATTCGGTATAATAAAATAAATATTACATTTCTGACAGGGTGACAGTACATATTGTCACCTCTCGAAAAGCATTGTCAGCCTTGGCTATCCCCTCGGCAAACAACGCTTCCTTGATGTGACAATATACAATAATTATCGCCCTCGGGGTGACAACCCTTCTGTCAGGTGACAATTCTGGATGTCCACATACCTAGAGGGCAATTATTATTTTAAAATACCGAAAGCTTACCATGTAAAATGACACAAACAATATATAAATTTTGAATTAAATTAAATGCAGCCAGTTTACACTTTCAACCATCCTTTACTGGCACTCGTCTACATACTTTATATTCCGCAGAATCTAGGTTTACCTCTCTTTCTGTTTCCATCAAATGCATTTTTAGTATTTTCACTAAAGCTTGGGTGCCCCTTTTTGTGTTTTCTGCATCTTTGCCATGCATAATTAACTCCCAAGTCGGTTAGTCCGCTTCCAATGAACTACAAAAAAAGACTGGCCGCCATTGTTATTGTTTACAAAAATGACAACACGGTCCAGTTGTACGAGTTATTTCCCTTGTACCGGGTTATCACCGGGTGATAATAGTATTATCACATGGCTATGAGAGGTTATCACATGGCAGTGAGAGGTTGTCACACGCTGACAGTGATTCTGTGGGAAATATCTCATTTATTACATGTCATGTAATTGGAAAACATCCTATGAAAAGTGTTTTAATATATATGAGATATAATATGTAGTCACCCTGTTAGAAATGTAATATTTATATACTGTGAAATCATTTAGTTTCCTGGTGTTTAATCTTTGCCAGTGTACCATGTGACACCCCATAATGTTTCCGCAGTACAGTTATTTTCATTGGAGAAACATTCTGCACAAACGCCAAGGAGGATTGATCACGTGGTACGCTGGCCAACCCCATTTTCTTGGTTTTAAGAAAAATACTGCAATATAACATGAAATGAAGCATTTAAATACTGTAAAAGTAGTAATTTTTAAGCATGTTCAAATTATTGCGTGAATTATGAATTGGTAAATTCAAGTGGACTTGAATTAGCATAAATCTCATTGATTACCCTGTACACTATTTATAATTGTATTTGGATATGGATTTAAATTAGTGCTACTGTATGTGTCCCCCTGTCCATCCAACTTCTTTCACAGCACTGAATATATTCATACCCAATTAAGTATATATCAGTAAACTGTAAAAGGGGAAATTTTCATGTTGGTAAAATTTTTGCTAATTTCGTGCTTAATAAATTTCTGCGAAAATTTTACCCACGCAAAAATGTCTACCATACAGGTTAATATATCACAAGTTAAAGTTAAAGTCTGTCCCGAGCCATTAGGCCCATCAGGCCGGAGCTTATCCCGGTTTCTGTGGCGTTAAGCGACTGAGAGTACAAGACTCTCCCCTGAATGGGACGCCAGTCCATCGCAGGGTTAAACCCCAGCATTTTGCTGGTACTCATTTATTTTTCAGCTGAGTGAACTGGAACAACGTGAAATTAAGTGTCTTGCTCAAGGACACAACACATCGCCCAGTCCAGGGATCGAACCCACGACCTTCGAATCATGAGTCCAATGCCTTAACCACTAGGCCACGCGCTTCCAATATATCATAATATATAGAATATGCACTCACTTATCCTGAAGAAGGCATAAATAATTATTTTTTGATGTGAAATTTTATTTTAGGGCAGATAAGTTTTATAAATTCAGTGAGTTGATGGAGAACCAGACACCAGAGGAAGTTACAGATCAGATAGAAGATGATCCAGATTATGTTGCCGAAAATGTTTCGGAAATCTATGTTGAAATTGAGAAGCCAAGTGAGCTTGAAGAAGGAGAAGAAACTGCAGGTCAGCAAATAGAAGATGATGATTCTCCCAGAAAGAAAAGTAAGTCAACAATTTTTACTTTCTAACCCCTTAAGAAAGAAAATTCTTTAATCTTATGAAAAATCTTATTTTGAGTGTGATAAATAATGGTACAAGGAAAATGCAATCTTAATTGTGGTATATACTTATAACATTTATATTCATTATTTAGTTCAAGTGGAGTAATGATGTTTTATATCAGCATCAAGATTTGTTCAGCTTTACCTTGATAAAGGAAACTGAAGAACTCGGAGAAAAAACAAACCATTGATAAAACTGTCTCACATTAGTATCTGCATGAGTGAATTTCAACTTAGGCAATAAGAAGCACTGTGATCCATTAGCTTTACACCACCTGTCCATTGAAAGCTCTCTCATCAAACCACTGCGGTAGCTCAGTTGGTAGAGTGCTCGCTCCGTAAGTGGGAGGTCGGGGGTTCGAACCCCGACCGGGTCTGACCCAAGACTTGAAAGTGGGTAGTGACTGTTGTTTCGCCAAGCACTCGGCATTACGAAATGAAAGTCACGGTTCTTTCGGATGGGAACTTAAAATAAACGAGGTCCCGTGTCACGGTGGGCTTGGCACGCTAAAGAACCCTGCTGTATAATGCCTTAAGCGCAGCGCACAGGCAAAATTTCTGCGCTTTCGCCTATAGCTGGTGACGTCTCGATATAAGTGAAATATTCTTGACTGGGACGTTAAACACCATTACTCACTCACTCACTCTCTCATCAAGTTTCAGACAAATGATGATGCTATTTTTGACATTAGAAGTGGATTTTTTCTCTGAGTGTCGGAATAATTTATTGCTGTAAATTACCTATTTGATTAATTATATATATATTTTTTACAGGAAAATACACAAAGAGGAAAGGCAAGCGGAAGGTAATTGTTATTCAGAACAGTATACCCAGTACTATAATATTGGTACACAAACATGTTTTGACCTAGAAATAAGTGCAATTGTACAATTCTAGGTTGAGTTGAGCTAGGTTTTCACAAACTTAAATTAATAAAACCAAATTTCCAAAATGTTTGAAAATACAGTGTACTGTCTGTTTTGAAGTAATTAGGTAAAATATGTTAATTTTTGAAAGCATTTCTTAGAAAATAGTAGCCATTGGTGATTTTGTCTACCAAGAATGGTAAGGAGGATTCAAATCTAGTTGTGATAGATGCTGTGATCTTTCCTGTGGTGTACTTTGCCAACATTTTTTGTATAGTAAAGAACAAACTTTTCACTACAAAAATAGAATTTACTGAAATTATATAATAAAAATGATTTAAATGTACATTCATGCTCATATGATATCAAATTATTAAACGTATTGAATGAATGGATATGCTGGCTTGTTGCCTAAATATACATGTATGTAATTATTCGATTTGTTTAATAAATCAAATATTACATGAACACTCATGTATGAACATCTCTATGTATTTGAACCACTATGTTAGCTCATTGGTACAGTGCTCGCTTCATATGTGGGAAGGTTTGGTTCAAACAAGCAGGTTCTGACCAAGACTTGTAAAAATGTAGTGACTGTTCTTTCACCAAGCACTTAGAAATTAAAGTCACTGGGTCAGTCGAAAGAGACCTTTAACACCGATGCCTGTGACACTGCTGGCATGGCATGTTACAGAACCCTCCCTGCACACTGCCTTAAGTGCACTGCAAAGGTTTAATTTTCTGCCACTTCACCTATAGCTGGTGATGTCTCGATATTAGTGAAATACTCTTAACTCGGACATAAAACCTCTATTCAATCAATCAATTAATCTATGTATTTAATCTTTAGTGGAGTAATGTAGTTTTATGCCAGTCAAGATTCTTTCACTTAAATTGAGGCAGAATATTTCATCCAGAGCTGTCATATTTGTCCATGTATACTTTGTTGCAAGACTAGGCTAAAACAAATGATGAAAAAATTTTGAGCTTTTCATTGCTGAACAAAATTGATCTTATAACTTTGACTTTGTAACTTCTTAACAAAAATTTTTTTGAGTCTTTCACAGACACATCTTGCCTGAGTTAAGGGTTGATATTTTACAAATTGATATGTTTTACAGAGACGACAAATTGATCTTCCAAAAGCACTTGAAGGTTTAATGGGGGAAGCAAATTTAAAGTACGCTCGTGGTGAACATGAGGAAGCCATAAAATTATGTCTGGAGATTATAAAAATGGGTATGTATGTTATTAACATAGTATTACCCACTATTTAAAACCTGGAACAGCCCCTGTGTTTTGTTTGACTAAAATTACTACTGAATATAGGTTGTTTCTTAGGAAATTTCTCAGTTTCACCAATTGTTTTCAAAACAATAGGGGAACACTAGAAAAAGTTTATACATGTATATTAAAACATCTATGCAATGAGGATCCTAAGCATGTCTTACCTGGTAATAAAGTTTGCTATGTTTGATATCTTCATTTTCTCCGTAACAAAAATATGCAAATTTTTGTAGCTCTTAGAATTAACCAAATCATTGATGGTCTCTTGCATCGTTGCCCCCAAAATAGAAATACAGACCCACAAAAATGATGACAGCAGGTCAATTCAGGTCCATCTTTCCAATGCCATTTGAGTGTTGAGAATACATTGATCTACTCCCGAATAGGTTTGTTATGTTTTAAAAGATTACACAGAACATTTGTTATTAATACATTGAACTACAGTCCAAATTGTCTTAAAGGACATCTTTATATAAGGACCACCTGCTTATAAATGCCAGTATAATTGTTTCCCAACTGTTCTTCAGTCATATTATTTGAACCTGTATATAAAGGCCACCTGCCCATAAAGACCACTTTTACTGGTTCCTTTGGGTGGCCTTTATAGACAGGTTTGACTATATGCCATTGACCTAGTTTTTGAAAACATGGCCCCTGATTGTGTTTTTTAAGGCTTGGGCCACAATGTTCCCACTGACCTTATTTCTGGATTGAACATTACTAGAAATGATAAAAAAAATTATTTAAGCTGTTTTGCTGCAGTTATTGGCTTAACAGGCTGAGCTTCCCCACTAAAGGTTAGGAATCTCTTCTTGCATTAGTTTTAAATTTTACTTGAATAGTGAATTGGTCCCCTGTCATTTTTCAGCAATGACAAGAAATTGTTTCTGTCATAACAAATTGGAGGCTCATGAAATCTAGAAATAATCCTTGTAAATGCTGAAACATTGTTTTTTGTTCATGTAAATCAAATTTATGTAATTATAAAATGTATTATTTACTGTTTTTCAGCTCCTAGAGCCATATTGCCATTCCAGACATTAGGAATGTTGTATGAGACAATAGGAGATGTGAAGAAATCTATGCAGGTAATATAATGCAAAATATGTCAAGCGAAAAACGTTGTTATGACAATTTTTGTACAGCGTTCACGATAGTGAACGTGTACATTGTTGTCACTTTCTTCCAAGATATCGAGCTTCTTTGCTATGAAATTATAAGATATGAGTACACCTGGAAATAGTGCGCCTGGTAAATGAGCGTGAAAGAAGTATATCTGTTTTATCGTGAGATATGTATTCTGAGACGGGTAATGCATTTGGTTACATATGCACATTTGGAATAAATTTTCGGAATACATTTCGGAATCTAGTAAAATATTGCGACTGGATACATCTAATAATTTCTGCAATTTGGCGAACTGATCTCATGTTTACAATAAAAAGTAGTTCGAGAAGTTTACGTCCTACGATGTAAAATCATAACTTTTTATGAAATGAACAGCAACGGCAGGTTGTTTGATTAATTCTTTGTGAAATCTACGGAAATTTAAATTTATTTTGAAGGTTATGATAACGTATTTTGATGTTGAGGCAATTGTGTCATATTTTAAAACTGTTTATCGATTAGATTTTACTTTCGTGAAAGGGAGATAATTCGTACAGTGTTGTGTACAAATTTTAAATACAGTCGTTTTACCAGTTCCGAACAGGGTTTCATATAAGCGCTGCTGCAGACGTCATCCACAAGCAGAGGAAATAAAATTTATGTGGTGTAATAATACAAATGTTTACTGATTCCAAAATATTGACTCCTGTCCTCAAAAACACGTGGTAGTATGTTTTCTTGAAAAAAGCATTTCCGTGATCACGATTTGTTTACATCGTTAAACTAGGTCACCGACAATCTGTCGACCTGTCCTGCACATACATTTAGGAAGCGGTTGAAGTTTATATTATTTAAACAATTAATGGCCATACATTCAAGTAGAAGCAAATTGAGAAAGTTATTTTGCGATTCCTTTAATTGAACGGGATTGAAATTTTAGATTATTCGGTAGTAAAAATTCGGAACTGGTAAAACAACTGTACTTCACCATTAGGCCTAACATGAAACGGGAATATTGTGAGAGATAATCAGCAGTTAATTAAAACCCAGATTAACAGCAAATGATCCAGTTACATACAACCGCTAGAATGTACCCCTCATAGCGACGGTAGGAACTGCAAAACTCTACTTTCTCTCTATCCGAAATGACAAAACGATCGGGTACAACTTTTTTAAATTTTAATTACCGATTGTCTTTTTCATATATTTATGAAATTATTATTTTCTACCATTTAATTCAGCAATAGATGATTTGGTACATTGTTTCTTTTTCCAAAAAAAAACTTCCGTCGGACTATGCATAGATCGAACCCCCCCCCCCCCCCCCGAATTTTCGGTTATATTCTGTCTTGCCACAACACAATTTTCCCAACTACGCTGTACAGCAGCACGACAGTGCTATGTTTTTTGTTGATAATGGCGTCAGGGAGTTTAGGTTCTAAAATCACTTGTTCTCTTGTTGAAAGTTGATGGTTTTCTCCGGCCACTCCAGTTTCAACCACCATCATTGAACTGACTGCCTCTATATTAATGAAAGAATCTTGACTTGGATGTAAAACTCCAAGATACATCATAATTATGTAAAACGCCATTTCTCCATTTATAATTATGATGTATCTTGGATTTATTGCTTCATTTCTTCCACTAACATTTTTTTTGAAAACTATTTGATAGATCTTTATGAAACTTCACAGGAACAATCCTTGGATGGAGTAGATGTGCTATTGGCTATTTGTATTTTGATCATGCACACGATTATTGATTTCCCAGTTGGGAAATGACATCCCATTTCAGTTGTAACTTGTTAACTTTATTTTCATCTGTTGATATTGGTAGATGATGTATAGCCTAAATGAAGATTCATAGTTATAAATGAAACAGTCTTTAAAGAAAAACTTGTTATTTATAACTTTCCCTCTCCATTCAAATTTTTAGGCGCCTGTTTGGTTGAGTGGTCTAAAGCACACACCTCTTACCCAAATTCCACTCGGGACGAATCCTAGTGTGAATTATTTTCAGTTTGCTTGACAAAGGTCCATGGTTTTCTCCTGTTGCTCCAGTTTCCTTCACGATCCTTAAACTGACTGTCTTTATATAAGTGAAAGAATCTTGACTGGGATGTAAAACAACATTACTCTACTTTAAATTGACAAGTGTTTTGTTTTGACTAGATAAGAATGAAACAGCTGATGAAAACTTGTAATTTATGACTTTCACTCTCCATTCTTTTTATACCACTGCAGTAGCTCAGTTGGTAGAGTGTTTACTCCGTCAGTGGGAGGTCATGGGTTCAAACCCAAACCGGGTGTGACCCAAGATTTGAAAGTGGGTAGTGACTGTTCTTGCACCAAGTACTTGGCATTAAGAAATGAAAGTCACTTTCTTTGGGATGAAAACTTAAAATAAATGAGGTCACTGTAGATGTGGCAAGAACCCTGCTGTATAATGCCATCAGCCCAAAGCACATGCAAAATTTCTGTACCTTTGACTATAGCTGGTGACATCTCGATATAAGTAAAATATTATTGACTGGGGCATTCTACACAATTACTCAACTCATTTGTTTTAATGCTAATTGACATAATACATGTTTATTTGTTTAATTCTAGTTTTACCTGATAGCAGCTTATCTGGATCCATCAGATGCTGAGGAATGGGTTAGACTGGCCGAGCTCTCACTAGAACAGAATGATGTCAATCAAGCTATTAAATGTTATACTCACGGTAAGTACAGCAACATCTGTATGCAAAGACCACCTACAGGACTTAAAAACAAACATACTAATACATGTCCAAACCACAATCCCAAAACAAAGTAAAAACGTTGAAGCTGGCAAATTAGGTTAAACTTTAAAGACAGATGGTCTTTATATAGAGATTCTTTTGGTTAAAATATGGTAAAACTTTCTACCTACCTACCTACCTATCCTCTTCGTCCCTGGTGGGACATAAGGCCACAACCAGTTGCCTCCATTTCACCCTGTCCTTTGCCATTCTTTGTGCCTGTCCCCAGGATAGTCCAAGGTCTTCCAGTTTGGCAATTATAGTTCCTCTCCAGGTCTGTTTTGGTCTTCCTGGCTTTCTTTTTCCCTTTGGAGTCCAATAAAGTGCTTGTTTTTGTATGCCTTGTTGTGGCATTTTCAAAACATGCCCTAACCATCTAAATCTTCTTTGTTTGATCTCTACGCTGATTGATTTGCAGTTACTTTTTCTCAGCAGTTCTTTGTTGCTTACTTTCTTGGGCCAAAATATTTTGTTGATTTTTCTTAGACATGTGTTGTGGAAAACTTCTAGCTTATGCATGTCTCTGGCAAGAACTCTCCAACATTCAGATCCATACAGCAGGACTGATTTGACATTGCTGCTGTAAATTTTCAATTTTGTTGAATATGATATAGGATATGCCCTAATGGAATTTGAACTTGGACGGTGAGAGACGCTGTGATCGGTAATGAATGAAAATACTTTTACCTTGTCTTTAACATGTTTAACAAGTTTTCTTTTTTATCCACTAGCTATACAAGCAGACCGTAACAATGTCCAGTATTTATGGGAGAGGTGTAAATTGTATGAAGAGATTGGAGATAAAAATAAAGTGATGGAAGGATATGAGGCCATATTGAAAGTTTTACCACCAGGAGAAGGGGACCAATATTTTGAGTTAGCTAGATCACTGACAAAGGTATGTAGCATTTTTATGAAGTCTCATGTCAAAGGTTGTGGAATCAAACTGCAGTACCTTAGATATTTTTCTGAGGTGATATATATCTCCTGTCCACATCAAGGTCCTTTGATTGATATCCCTAAACACCAATGCCCCTTAAATATTTTTCTGAGGTGATTTACAAATCCTTTCCATACCAAGGTCCTTCGGTTGATACCCTAAAAACCAATACCGTAAATCGGGAAATTTTGGCATCGGGATAATTTGGCGGTTTTCTCCCAAAATGTGGATGTTTAATTTTGGTGTGTTTAAATTTGGCACTTCACTGAAAAAGGCGTTTTATTTTTGGCACTTCACTGAATAAGATGTTCACAAACAGCCACAAGACGAATGGATTATGCCGATTTAAAACCGGAAGTGTTGTAATTTATAAATTAGAAAATGAAATGGAATGCGCTATTAAGCCTTCCGAGTTTCATAAAATAACGATAATAACGATAATACAAATTGAAATACCGATATATCGGTATATACTATATATGCAAATTAAAGACAAAAGTATTGTACAAGGGGACAGTTCATAATAATGAAACAATTACGAAGCGCGTAGTAGTTAATTTTCAACACCCCGCGTGGAACCTCTGTAATAACAAACCTCACCCTTGACCGACACTCGTTATGGCTTCCGTAATCAACACATTTTACAATTAAACAAACACACGTTTAAAGAAAGTTATGATGATTCTGACCGGGAAACAAAAGAAATAGACACGCGACTACTTAAGTCCATACGTATTTACTGATTAATAAACAATCACCTGATAAGATGACAAGTATACAAGCGGTAAGGACAATATCGTAGAATATACTTAGTCAAGTCGGGTAGGGTTTCAGACAAGCGTTAGTTTACTTTTGTTGGACCGAAAACTGATTAGTCTGTTTATATTCCTGTTGTAAAATTGAAAATGTCCGAAAACAAAAAATATCCAACTGGTGATTTTTCACGTCGGTCAAAATATATTTTTATCGGACAAGTCCGGCAAATATGACCGTTTTACGGCAAGTTAAAATAAAAGTGCTTTATTACGGAACATCAATTTTCAAGTAAACTTTGGCATTTCTTTTTTTAGAATATGTATTATTTTGGTGTGTTTAATTTTGGCACTTTTAAGTTGGGTGCCAAATAAACCAAAATTAAACTACAGCCAAAATTTCCCGATTTACGGTAGCGCTTAATGGCACCTCTGTGACCAAATGTTAAAAAGCATGTACTTATGTATAAACAGATCACAGCGCCTCTGACTGCCTAAGTTTGAATCCCACTTGGGTCAGATCCTGGTGTTAGAAAGATTTCAATTCCAATGGTCTGCTATCAGCCCTCAGTATTTCCATCATCCCTGACCTTACTGCCTTGATATAAATGAAGGAATCTTGACAGCATTACTCCAACCTCTTATCATGGAAGGCATTGAAAGTTAAACTCTTTTGAGAACCTAGGTCCAAAATTAAGTTTGTCAGAGCTATAGGCTAAAAGCCTCCCTTTTATTGGAGATGATAAAAAAAAATTGTTTCACAAAGTTGATGATATTTACTCACCTGTGTAAAGTCCAGAAACTTCCAGTATGGACATTGGGACATTTGTGTCTTATGTTTTGGTTAAATTATTTTTGATAGAAAGTATCTTGTTCTTTTGACAGGTCCTGTATCATGTTAGGTATTCTGTAATAAATTTTGATGGCGATTTTAATCAAAATCATATAACTTATTTCTTTTCAGTGGTATCATGAATTAGATGATAAAGTCTCAGCTACTAGAACAATGAAGAATGCTTTTCTACTACATGCAGATCAAGTGTCTGCAGAAGGTAAGATTATTTAGATAAACTTGTACATTATTTAACCTTCCCACATGTACACATGGTACAGTTCTGTGTCATATATACACCACTGCAGTAGCTCAGTTAGTAGAGCGCTCACTCCATAAGTGGGAGGTCATGGGTTCGATCTCTGGCCGGGTCTGACCCAAGACTTGTAAGTGGGTAGTGACTACTTTCGCCAAGCACTCAGCATTACGAAATGAAAGTCACGGTTCTCTCGGATGGGAACTTAAAATAAACAAGGTCCCGTGTCATGGTGGGCTTGGCACGCTAAAGAACCCTGCTGTATAATGCCATCAGCGCAATATACAGGCAAAATTTCTGCACTTTCGCCTATAGCTGGCAATGTCTCGATATAAGGGAAATATTCTTGACTGGGACGTTAAACATCATTACTCAACTCAACTCTGTGTCATATAAGTAAGTCATTCACATTCCTGAATTTTGACACTACTTTTTAACTTGTTTTGGCTTCAATTTTTTTTTTTTAAATATTCAGAATTTATTTGAAGATTGATTTCAATATACTGTAAATGTACATAATTTCATGGGTTCAAATTTTCACGGTTTTGTAATTTCCAACCGTTTTGCGGGTTGGAATATTCGGGGATTTATAAAACTGACTATAAGATTGAGTATATATATTATTTTACTCGTGGTACAAAATTTCACAAAGAAAATGTTGTAACATAGCAAGTATATAGAAGTCAGATCCAGAGATAAACAATATAACATTTGTTTTCAAAAACTTGGGTAAAACAGTTTGTTTTACAAAGTACACCTGTTATACATATTCATGATGTGTTATCTGTGGTATATAAAGGTGCATCATAGAGAAACAGAGAGACGCCGCATCTCTCCTGATGGACAGTATGTTGAAACAGGGAAGTTAGATTAAACTTAATTTATAAATATGAGTTACAAACACAACGTGGAATTAAAATATTAATTTTGATATGAGAAAACAACGTGGAGTTAAATATTAATTTTGTTCTAATAGTCTAAGTTATGACTACATTAGGAATGTTTTAAAGTAAATTTAACATGTAAAACTTGGACTTATGATTTTAATGATACCTAGGTGGTGACACTCGCGCCTAGAAGTGGGGAAGTGTCACATAATGAAATAACAACTACACTTACAGTAACATGTATATTTCAGATTTATGTAGATCATATGAAAATTTAAATCTAAAAATTTAAACCATTTATTATTGACCTTATTTGAATTTTTCAGATGTGAATTTACTGTTGGAGTTACAGATTTCACAGAAACAATATTTACAAGCGCTGGAGGTAAGAATAAGTGTGAATAGTTTGACACTTTCTCTTTGAATTTACAGTGACATCAATATCTTTTCATTCTATGGTCATATCTTGGGTCTTTGGAGGCAAACAGTTTTGTTACTTGTTTGGTTTGTACCCTTTTAAACAAACTTTGGAGTTATATAGGCATGATAAACTTTGAAGTGACATACTATAAATCAGGAAATTTCCGAATTGTGAATTCAAGATATTCACATACTTTTATATCCCATTGTCAGATGATGATCTGTGCAAATGGAAGTGAACATTCACAAAAGTTTTATTTTCTTTTATTTGGTGTCTTATTTACTCATTTGTTTTTATGCACTCGTATTATGGTATGGCATTGTCCATCCAACCACCCGGCTTGTGGGTGTAATTAGTCACCAGGAGTTACTGCCAAAAAAGGACATAATGTAGAAAATGCTAGAACTTTTTTATTTCTCATTTAATTCCTTTCAAATTTAGTATGAATTTACAACAAGTAACAATGTTTCAACTTTCTGCATAATTGTAGTTATGGTTCTTTGCACCCAGTTTCTCATATCTTGAGTTCGGTTTTAGATATTGATGGGCGTATATTGCAGCGCTCAGCTGTGCTCTTGTTACAAGATTGCTAAAAAAATTGAAGGTAAAAATTTCCACATTTATCTTATGATGTATCAAAATGGTTATACTTGACTGATTGTAATTTCCCTAATTTTGACAGATACTGGTGATGCATTGTGGTTTGTGGTTTATGTTTAATGATGACAGTAAATGGAGCAATGAAGATTCTGTAGATTTGAAGAAGTTAGAGGATAAAGAACTGACCATTACTAAGTAAGATAAACAATTTAGTAAATTTAGAACTGACCTTTACTAAGTAAGATAAACAATTTAGTAAATATAGAACTGACCATTACTAAGTAAGATAAACAATTTAGTAAATTTAGAACTGACCATTGCAAAGTAAAATAAACAATTTAGTAAATTTAGAACTGACCATTACTAAGTAAGATAAACAATTTAGTAAATTTAGAACTGACCATTACCAAGTAAGATAAACAAATTTAGAACTGACCATTACTAAGTAAGATAAACAATTTAGTAAATATAGAACTGACCATTACTAAGTAAGATAAACAAAACTGACCATTGCAAAGTAAGATAAACAATTTAGTAAATTTAGAACTGACCTTTACTAAGTAAGATAAACAATTTAGTAAATATAGAACTGACCATTGCAAAGTAAGATAAACAATTTAGTAAATATAGAACTGACCATTACTAAGTAAGATAAACAATTTAGTAAATTTAGAACTGACCATTACCAAGTAAGATAAACAAATTTAGAACTGACCATTACTAAGTAAGATAAACAATTTAGTAAATATAGAACTGACCATTACTAAGTAAGATAAACAATTTAGTAAATTTAGAACTGACCATTGCAAAGTAAGATAAACAATTTAGTAAATTTAGAACTGACCTTTACCAAGTAAGATAAACAATTTAGTAAATTTAGAACTGACCATTACTAAGTAAGATAAACAATTTAGTAAATTTAGAACTGACCATTGCAAAATAAGATAAACAATTTAGTAAATTTAGAACTGACCTTTTCTAAGTAAGATAAACAATTTAGTAAATATAGAACTGACCATTACTAAGTAAGATAAACAATTTAGTAAATTTAGAACTGACCATTGCAAAGTAAGATAAACAATTTAGTAAATTTAGAACTGACCATTACCAAGTAAGATAAACAAATTTAGAACTGACCATTACTAAGTAAGATAAACAATTTAGTCAATTTAGAACTGACTATTACTCAGTAAGATAAACAATTTAGTCAATTTAGAACTGACCTTTACTAAGTAAGATAAACAATTTAGTCAATTTAGAACTGACCATAATTAAGTAAGATAAACAATTTAGTCAATTTAGAACTGACCATTACTAAGTAAGATAAACAATTTAGTAAATTTAGAACTGACCATTACAAAGTAAGATAAACAATTTAGTAAATTTAGAACTGACCATTACTAAGTAAGATAAACAAATTTAGAACTGACCATTACTAAGTAAGATAAACAATTTAGTAAATTTAGAACTGACCATCACGAAGTAAAATAAACAATTTAGTCAATTTAGAACTGACCATTATTAAGTAAGATAAACAATTTAGTCAATTTAGAACTGACTATTACTAAGTAAGATAAACAATTTAGTCAATTTAGAACTGACCATCACTAAGTAAGATAAACAATTTAGTAAATTTAGAACTGACCATTGCAAAGTAAGATAAACAATTTAGTAAATATAGAACTGACCATTGCAAAGTAAGATAAACAATTTAGTAACTTTAGAACTGACCATTGCAAAGTAAGATAAACAATTTAGTAAATTTAGAACTGACCTTTACTAAGTAAGATAAACAATTTAGTAAATATAGAACTGACCATTATTAAGTAAGATAAACAATTTAGTAAATTTAGAACTGACCATTACCAAGTAAGATAAACAAATTTAGTAAATTTAGAACTGACCATTACAAAGTAAGATAAACAAATTTAGAACTGACCTTTAAGATCAACATTTTAATAAGTGAAACAACAAGTAAAACTTCAACCTGGTCCCAGTTTCACAATCATTGCTTAAATTAAAATTTGTACCCTCACAAAGTTAGTTTGTATGGGAAGAGGGATATATTAGGAATCACCATGTCTGTCTGTCTGCTTGCCTGCCTGTCTGTCAGTCAGTCTGTCTGTCTGTGCATCTGTTTAAAATTGTGTCTGTCCGTAACAATTTCTAGAAATACATGTCTTCTAAGAATAATTGTGGAGTATGCTCAAAATAAATTTGTTGATGTTGTTTTCAAGGAAACAAGAATAACACTATATCAGGGGAAAAACAAATTGCATTAAATGACTTTCAGGTAATATTCAAAATTATGTTGCTGACATCATTACAGCGACAGCACCAGCTTGGTCATGAACCTACCTGCATGTTACCCTGTAGAGTGAGGGCCCTTCAGATATCAATGTTCTAAAATAAAAATATGGCAAGTTTTCACTCAAAAAAGTAAAAAAAAAAATAAAAGAGTTTTCCATGGCAAATTATTCCGTCTTCACTTGAAAAATAAATGAAACTATTTTTCTTGGACAAATTATTCCTGAATGTTCCCAAGTCTTCATATTTAAAATAATGTGAAACTATTTTTCCTGGACAATTTTTCCTAAATGATTCCAAGTTTTCACTTTAAAAATAATAATAAGAAAGTATTTTTCCTGGACAAATTATTCCAGAATGTTCCCAAGTTCAAGTTGTCTTTTTAAAAATAATAAGAAAGTAGAATTCCATGGTGTATTATTCCAGAATGCTTCCAAGACTTCACTTGAAAAATAATGTGAAACTAGTTTTCTGTGACAAATTATTCCTGTCAATCTATATTTATTATTTTGTATTTACAGGTGTGCCTTTCCCGATATGATACCAATAGATTTAAGAGTTTAACTTGCTGTTTGTCTTACATATCAGATGTTACATAATTATCATTTATTATTTACAGGTGTGCGTTCCCTGATATGACAAGTTATTTCTGACAATAAATATTTGTTATTTTGTATTTACAGGTGTGTTTTTCCCGATATGATACCAATAGATTTAAGAGTTTAACTTGCTGTTTGTCTTACATATCAGATGTTACATAATTATCATTTATTATTTACAGGTGTGCGTTCCCTGAGATGACAAGTTATTTCTGACAATAAATATTTGTTATTTTGTATTTACAGGTGTGTTTTTCCCGATATGATACCAATAGATTTAAGAGTTTAACTTGCTGTTTGTCTTACATATCAGATGTTACATAATTATCATTTATTATTTACAGGTGTGCGTTCCCTGAGATGACAAGTTATTTCTGACAATAAATATTTGTTATTTTGTATTTACAGGTGTGTTTTTCCCAATATGATACCAATAGATTTAAGAGTTTAAATTGCTGTTTGTCTTACATATCAGATGTTACATAATTATCATTTATTATTTACAGGTGTGCGTTCCCTGAGATGACAAGTTATTTCTGACAATAAATATTTGTTATTTTGTATTTACAGGTGTGTTTTTCCCGATATGATACCAATAGATTTAAGAGTTTAAATTGCTGTTTGTCTTACATATCAGATGTTACATAATTATCATTTATTATTTACAGGTGTGCGTTCCCTGATATGACAAGTTATTTCTGACAATAAATATTTGTTATTTTGTATTTACAGGTGTGCGTTCCCCGATATGATACCAATAGATTTAAGAGTAAAACTTGCTGTTTGTCTTATATATCAGGAATTACACGATATTGTCAAGGTAAACCTTATGGGGCTCCATTTTTGTGTCTATTCACTAGTTTAACACACCACTATGATAGCTCAATGGGAGTGTTTAAGAAGGTCATGGGTTCCAACCGTAGCCAGGGTCTGACTAAGACTTGAAAAAATGTGACTTGTGACTGTTCTTTCGCCAAGCATTCAGCATTTAGAAATGGAAGTCAAAAGTCCTTCAGAAGAGACCTTAAAAACCGATACCCCGTGTCACGGCAGGTGTGGCATGTCAAAGAACTCTCTCTGCACATTTCTCTGAGCGCATTGCCCTGAGCATATTGCAAAGGTAAACATTTCTGTCTCTTCACCTATAGCTTGAGGCATTTCGATATAAGTGAAATATTATTTACTAGGACATAAAACCCCTTTCAATTAATCAAACATTCAATCACTTAACATTTGAATCAATCTATTTTATCGAAGAAAGAGGGATATTGAATTAGAATTTCTGTCCTTCCAGACTCTTCTTTTCAGGAGTTATTCTCCAAAACTATGATGCACTTGATACTAAGCTTCAACATTGATAGGAAATTTGTATATTGCTAACCTGAGTTGGTTTGCTTATTTTCCTTGGAGTTATGTCTTTGAACATAAGTGCAAATCACAAAAAAGTACCTACTGTCAGGGATCCTAATTCACTGAATTTGCTTGTTGCATTTTTTAGATTGGGATAACAATACATATAATTTGTACTAAAAAAATATCATAGCTGTATTTATCTCTCATTATACCCTCCTCAAACTAGTTTTAGGGGAATAAATAGGAATCCCCATGCCTGCCTGTCTGTCTGTCCGTCAGTGTAAAATCGTGTCTGGGCCACATCTCATAGTTGTTTTTGACAATTGTCATAAAACTTAACATGAATAATCTTCATGGTCTAAAGGTGTATCATGACCTTGAACCAAGGTCATATCTGAAATGTCAAGATCGTGGGAAAACATTAACCCTATTTTTCTCTCAATAGACAGTTCTAGTTTAAGATTTGAAATCCATAGAAACTTATTTGATGTACATATTGCTTTCTTGCAGGCAGTTGTTGAACCATTATTTGAAGAGAATATAGAGGAAATGGGTGACTTGTATTTAGATGTAGCAGAAGCCTATATGGAGAATCAGTATTACCGTGATGCTAAGCCAATTCTACAACAACTTGTTTGTTCAGCACATTATAATCTGGTGAGTGTAATAAAGTTTTGCAGGTACATTTCTTTCCAACCACTGCTGAAGTTCAGTGGTAGAGTGCTGGCTTTGTATGTTGGAGGTCATGGGTTTGAACCCTGGTTGGTTCTGACTTGAAAAAAGGTAGTGACTGTTCTTTTGCCAGACACTCTGCATTTAGAAATAAAAGTCAAGGGGTCCTCCGGAAAAAACCTTAGAAACCAATGCCTTGCGTCACTACAGACATGGCACATTAAAGAACCCTCCCTGCACATTGCCCTGAGCACATTGCAACTTCACCTGTAGCTGGTGATGTCCTGATATAAGTGAAATATTCTTGACTGGGACCTAAAACCACATTCAAACTATCAATCAATCTTTTTAAGAGATGAGGCAGTGGTAGTTTAGTGGTTTAGGCATTAGCCTTCAAACCCAATGACTTTTATTGCTGTGTGAT
Organism: Anadara kagoshimensis; assembly: GCA_021292105.1. Lineage (NCBI taxonomy): Eukaryota > Metazoa > Mollusca > Bivalvia > Arcoida > Arcidae > Anadara > Anadara kagoshimensis. Next base: position 41,271,662 of record CM037860.1, on the reverse strand, counting down.
TGACCATGGGAAACCAAAAGAGAAAGGGTTTGTTCCTTGTTAATAGCATCTTCTGATTGGCTAGATATCAGTTTAATGGACTGATTGGTCAGTGATGTTTATGTGCGACATTGCAGGCAAGTTGTACTTAGCATTCTAAAGGTGACTATAAGTGGACAGTGATACAAAGCAGATAATAAAGTAATACATATGACAAAAAATTCTGATTAAAGTTTTGAAATTGTCTCGCTGCGAATACTGTAAAGGGCAAACTATCGTGTTGGTAAAATTTGTTGCTCATTTAGTGCTAAAGACAATACCTCGAAAGTTTTATCCACATGAAAATGTCTACCATACAGGTTAATACAGTCCAACCTGCCTTAAAGACCACCTCTATATAATGGTCACCTGCTTATAAAGTCCAGTAGAATCGTGTCCCAATTGTTCTTTATTCATATTATTAGAACCTGTATATACGGGCCACCTGTCCATAAAGGCCACTTTTACTGGTTCCCTTGGGTGGCCTTTATAGACAGGTTTGTCTGTATATCATAACGTCACATATAGAATACATGTATATACCTACTTATGTTAATTACATGAAAATTACACCCGTGCGAAATGCCAAATTTTTACCTCACAAAAATAAACTCTTTAACAGTAGCTGAAAAATTGCTGGTGCAATGTAAAACATTTGACAAACCAACAATTTATGTTTTTAAAAAACACAATCATATTGATTCATGTTCATATCGCAAATCGAAAACTTTGAAAACAGGCAAATTAATAGGTGAAACATATGAACTTCCAGGGAAGTGAGGCCTAGTGCTACAGAAGGGCACCTCTTTTCTCACACATGAGACAGGGAAATACCATGTTTTTACCCAAGTGAGATTTTCCTGTCTCAACCCTAGGAAATATCACTTGTCTCAACCAACAATTTTCATAACGTCACAATCACTTACACATGCTTAACTGATGATGTCATAATCATTTTACGTGAGAACGTCATCAAAAATTGTTTACGTCATTTTCAGTATACATGGATGGTGACATAAAAACTGAACATTTGATGCAATTTTCTGTTGCAAATGTGTGAGAAAAAGAATCCTACACCAGTAACAGGGTAAGACAGACATATCTCAAACTCAGATGAATATTTTTAATGTCCAGAACTTGCTAAAGCTTGTTCTGGATAGGGAAATATTCATCCTTGTTTGAGATATCTCTGTCTTTCCCTGTTACCGGTGTAAGATTCTATTAGTCTAGTTATCTACACCCACCACATGTGTAATCTAAAAGAGAATGAAATGAAATCGTGGTAATAAATAGACTTATTTCAAAGAAAGAGGGGAATATTAAATTTGAACCACCCAGCCATTTGCTCAGTCACTTCTTGTCTGGGGTATGTCTCCAAAATGGTGCAAATAATCAACATTGGTTGGGAATTTATGGCCATTTGAACATATGTGCAAGTTAAAAAATGTTTTTATTGGCAGGGGTTCTAATTCAACATGTTACATTTCTTTTGCAGGCTGCAGTGTGGTTAAAGTTTGCAGAATGTTTGAATTCTCTGGCTGAATTTGATCATGCAGTTCAAGCGTTCAGTCGAGTTGTAGAGTTAGCCCCTGCTCATGTTGGAGCAAGAATGTCATTATCAACATTACAACAGAAACTGGGAAAACATGAAGAGGCCATACAGGCACTCTCAAGAGGTGAGGTTTATAAGAGTGTTTCTTTATCATAAACTGTTTTTATGAAAATATTGAATTTCCATTTGTTAAGCTAATCGTGTTTGTATTGTCCTGATAAAGGAACGGAGATGAAGAACACAAGAGTAACAATCAAATACAAACATACCTGTCCATATTCAAATCACAATCCCAAAAGCAAACTGATAGTTTTAAAACTGGCAAATTCAAGTAAAACATGTGAACTCACACCAGGGAAGTGAGAACATTGTTTCTTGTTGTTAAGAGATATGTAATCATATAAATTAATTTTTTTTACCAAAGAACATAACTTTAACAGGTATATAGGAATCACCTTTTCTGTCTGTATATGTAAAATTGTGTCTGTCCCATAACTTAAACATCTATGGATAGATTTTGTTCAAAATTGGCAAAAATCTATAGCAACAGGAGACCAATTTTTTTGCGTGTACCCCACTAGGGGTGTAGGTCAAAGGTCAAATCTTAATTTGAACTTGGGGTATTTGGCTCTCAAGAGACAGTTCTGCTTGTGCCCAGTTTTAAGCTTTTTTGCATCAGGAAACAATGTACATGTATATAATTACATATAATTCCTATCTGAAAAGAATTTATTTTACAAACTCTTTAAAATACCTCTACATGTGTGCATTTATAACAGTTTCTGGAAAAATAACAATATATTTCTGATTTGTATATTTCAGAGGATGTAGACAAAACTACCTCATTATCTAAACAAGTAAGTGAATAACCCTTAATTTTTGGCATGTTTGGAGAGGGGTTGGCATGTTGAGGAGGGGAGATAACTAGATTGGAAGAAGCTTGGCCTGTTAGAAGAAGGCTAACATGTTGAGAGGGGGTTGGTATGTTTGAAGGTGATTTATTTGTTAGGAAGTTGGTTGGTATGTTTGAAGGAGGTTGATATGTCGGGAGGGGGGTTGGTATGTTTGAAGGTGATTTATTTGTTAGGAAGTTGGTTGGTATGTTTGAAGGAGGTTGATATGTCGGGAGGGGAGTTGGTATGTTTGAAGGAGGTTGAAATTTTGGGAAGGGGGTTGGTATGTTTGAAGGAGGTTGATATGTTTAGAGGGGGTTAGTATATTTAAAGGAGGTTGATATGTTGGGAAGAGGGTTGGTTTGTTTGAAGGAGGTTGATATATTGGGAAGGGGGTTGGTATATTTGAAGAAGGTTCATATGTTGAGAGGGGTTCAAATCCTACTCTGTTATGTTGTTTTACACCCCAGTCAAAATTCTTTCATTCATATCAAGGAAATCAGTTCAGGGATGGTGGTGGAAAATGGAGTGCCTTGAGAAAATCACCAACCTTTGGCAAGCAAACTGACAAACTTTAGATTTTGCCTTAAAAAGTTTCAATGTAAGTGTTGAGCGGTACTGTTATCTGTAAGCACACTCTCTAGACCACTCGATTTAGGCCCCATAAGCAGGTGGTCTTGATAAGGAGGTGGCACTTAGGACAGGGTTTAATGTATTCTATTTCTGTATTTTTAGGAGCAGACATTGTTGCTACACAAGTGTAATTTATTATACTCTCAAGGAAAACATGATGAATTCTTAAATGCTTGTAAACTGTTATTATTTGACCAGTTCAGAGATATCACAAAGATTTCATTTGTATCAGGTAATGTTCATTAGTTTTATAGAGCATGTGTGAATGCTTCAGCCACCAAGACAAGTGCTATGTATCTATTAATGTAAAATTGAATTTTTGAAAACTGGTTTAACCTATTTTTAAAGAAAGAATCACAGGTAGACATATTTCGCCATAGTGATGGGCATGTTGCATTTAGCTCACCTGAGCTGAAGGCTCAAATGAGCTATTGCAAAGGGTTAACTGTCCTCCATCTGTCTTTTGTTGCCTAGTTTACTTTCACTTTTCACATTTTAATCCTCTCCAAAACAACTGGGCTAAGTTTGATAAAGTTTTATGATTATCAGGGCTTTCAATTTTTTACAAATGAAGGAATTTTGTTCCCTTGGGTCCCATAAGAAAAGGGAAAAGGGGGAGGGTAGTACAAATCTAAAAAAATAATTCCTATAAACATACAAAAATATACCTTAAATATTTCAGGTATAATATTCTTATGACACATAGTTTCAAATTTGCACAAAGCTAAGCTGTGGGGCCCTAAATGGGAAAACAGCAAGGTATTCATGGTGAAATTGCTAAAATGAGTGTATTTATCAATTTATATTTGTTTCATCTAAGAAGAGACACCAAGATTTATAGTGTACTAGTATGTTAATTGTGTTTTTATCATTCTTGTAGCTCTGTTTATGTATAAAACTGCAAAAAATAAAAAAGAAAGTATTCAAGAATTTCTTAAGGATGGAGTTGGTATGTATAACATTTGTATCTAAATATTTTTTTGAAATTTGTAAAATTGGTAAACGTTTTCTGAGTCTGATTAATAATTCACACACACAGATGTGACAAATGTACTGTAACAAGTGAAAACCCTCATAACAGAAGAATTATATCATTTAGTCATTGTTCTATTACAGTATTTATATCCAGAGAGATGGTGAAAATGTCCTGGAAAAGTCATTAAAGTCTTATTGGTCCTAGCTGTGTGAAACACGTTAGACATTAAATTTTTCGCTAAATTCTGAAAAACCTTCACATTTACAGCTGAACCTGTCTTAATGTAGCCTCTGTTACAACTACCTACGTATAAAGACTGTCTAGTTCTTGTTTGAATCAAAAAGTATTTTATTCATATTGCCTCCACTACTGTCCCATTTTTATCCCCTGCTTTTCAAAGAAAGAGGGGGATATTAAATTCGAGTTTCTATCCGTCCGAAGTTCTTGTCTGTGCAAATTCTCCAAAACTATGAAGCACTATTTCATGAAACTTGGTGCAAAGCTTCAACATTGATAGGAGATGCAAATATCATAAACCTGAGTTGGTTTGCTCATTTTCTTGGGAGTTATTGCCCTTTGTACATTAGTGCAAGTCACAAAAATAAACTGATGGCAGGAGATACTAATTCACTGAATTTGCTATTTTCTATTTTTGTCATTGCAGTTGCTGGTAGATCAGAACTTCCTGTAGATGACTTATGGGATATCTTTATCAAGGTATTGTTACTTTTAGTTTGATTTTCTGCTTATGTTTGTGGTATGTCCCTTTCTATAAATGATACATATGGAAAAGCATGGTTTGTCCATCCATAATCTGTCCTTCTGTCTGTAAGTATCGTAGTTTGTCCTGCCTACTCCTTCAAGTCTGTTGAAGATATCAGTATACCTGATTGATAGGATATATGACCTTGTTTGTGCTGGTAGAGGAGGTATTCTTGCTTGACATGCTAAAAATGTCATAGTTTTTAAAATCTAGGATGTTTAGTAGAGAACCAGGAACATATGCATGTAAAAATAATTTGCAGGCATAGATACTAATTTACTGAATCCATTTGTCTATGGTTTCTTCCTAGATTGATCAATGCTATTGTTTATTTCTAGCTATGTGACTTTTCATTGTTTATTTCAGCTATGTGACTTGTTTGTTAATTTCAGCTATGTGACTTGATTGTTTATTTCTAGCTATGTGACTTTTCATTCTTAATTTCTAGCTATGTGACTTTTCATTGTTTATTTCTAGCTATGTGCTTTTCATTGTTAATTTTAGCTATGTGACTTGATTGTTAATTTCAGCTATGTGACTTGATTGTTAATTTTAGCTATGTGGCTTGATTGTTAATTTCAGCTATGTGACTTGATTGTTAATTTCTAGCTATGTTACTTGATTGTTAATTTCAGCTATATGACTTGATTGTTAATTTCAGCTGTGTGACTTGATTGTTAATTTCAGCTATGTGACTTGATTGTTAATTTCAGCTATGTGACTTGATTGTTAATATCAGCTATGTGACTTGATTGTTAATTTCTAGCTATGTGACTTTTCATTTTTATTTTCTAGCTATGTGCTTTTCATTGTTTATTTCTAGCTATGTGACTTTTCATTGTTAATTTTAGCTATGTGACTTGATTGTTAATAATTTCTAGCTATGTGACTTTTCATTGTTAATTTCTAGCTATGTGACTTTTCATTGTTTATTTCAGCTATGTGACTTTTCATTGTTTATTTCTAGCTATGTGACATTTCATTGTTTATTTCAGCTATGTGACTTTTCACTGTTTATTTCTAGCTATGTGACTTTTCACTGTTTATTTCTAGCTATGTGACTTTTCATTGTTAATTTCTAGCTATGTGACTTTTCATTGTTTATTTCTAGCTATGTGACTTTTCATTGTTAATTTTAGCTATGTGACTTGATTGTTAATATCAGCTATGTGACTTGATTGTTAATTTCAGCTATGTGACTTGATTGTTAATTTCAGCTATGTGACTTGATTGTTAATAATTTCTAGCTATGTGACTTTTCATTGTTAATTTCTAGCTATGTGACTTTTCATTGTTAATTTCAGCTATGTGACTTTTCATTGTTTATTTCTAGCTATGTGACTTTTCATTGTTTATTTCTAGCTATGTGACTTTTCATTGTTAATTTTAGCTATGTGACATTTCATTGTTTATTTCAGCTATGTGACTTTTCATTGTTTATTTCTAGCTATGTGACTTTTCACTGTTTATTTCTAGCTATGTGACTTTTCATTGTTAATTTCAGCTATGTGACTTGATTGTTAATATCAGCTATGTGACTTGATTGTTAATTTCAGCTATGTGACTTGATTGTTAATAATTTCTAGCTATGTGACTTTTCATTGTTAATTTCTAGCTATGTGACTTTTCATTGTTTATTTCAGCTATGTGACTTTTCATTGTTTATTTCTAGCTATGTGACTTTTCATTGTTTATTTCTAGCTATGTGACTTTTCATTGTTAATTTCAGCTATGTGACTTGATTGTTTATTTCTAGCTATGTGACTTTTCATTGTTAATTTCTAGCTATGTGACTTTTCATTGTTTATTTCTAGCTATGTGCTTTTCATTGTTAATTTTAGCTATGTGACTTGATTGTTAATTTCAGCTATGTGACTTGATTGTTAATTTTAGCTATGTGGCTTGATTGTTAATTTCTAGCTATGTTACTTGATTGTTAATTTCTAGCTATGTTACTTGATTGTTAATTTCAGCTATATGACTTGATTGTTAATTTCAGCTGTGTGACTTGATTGTTAATTTCAGCTATGTGACTTGATTGTTAATTTCAGCTATGTGACTTGATTGTTAATATCAGCTATGTGACTTGATTGTTAATTTCTAGCTATGTGACTTTTCATTGTTTATTTCTAGCTATGTGCTTTTCATTGTTTATTTCTAGCTATGTGACTTTTCATTGTTAATTTTAGCTATGTGACTTGATTGTTAATAATTTCTAGCTATGTGACTTTTCATTGTTAATTTCTAGCTATGTGACTTTTCATTGTTTATTTCAGCTATGTGACTTTTCATTGTTTATTTCTAGCTATGTGACATTTCATTGTTTATTTCAGCTATGTGACTTTTCACTGTTTATTTCTAGCTATGTGACTTTTCACTGTTTATTTCTAGCTATGTGACTTTTCATTGTTAATTTCTAGCTATGTGACTTTTCATTGTTTATTTCTAGCTATGTGACTTTTCATTGTTAATTTTAGCTATGTGACTTGATTGTTAATATCAGCTATGTGACTTGATTGTTAATTTCAGCTATGTGACTTGATTGTTAATTTCAGCTATGTGACTTGATTGTTAATAATTTCTAGCTATGTGACTTTTCATTGTTAATTTCTAGCTATGTGACTTTTCATTGTTAATTTCAGCTATGTGACTTTTCATTGTTTATTTCTAGCTATGTGACTTTTCATTGTTTATTTCTAGCTATGTGACTTTTCATTGTTAATTTTAGCTATGTGACATTTCATTGTTTATTTCAGCTATGTGACTTTTCATTGTTTATTTCTAGCTATGTGACTTTTCACTGTTTATTTCTAGCTATGTGACTTTTCATTGTTATTTCTAGCTATGTGACTTTTCATTGTTAATATCTAGCTATGTGACTTGATTGTTAATTTCAGCTATGTGACTTGATTGTTAATAATTTCTAGCTTTTATGTGACTTGATTGTTAATTTCTAGCTATGTGACTTTTCATTGTTTATTTCTAGCTATGTGACTTTTCATTGTTTATTTCAGCTATGTGACTTTTCATTGTTTATTTCTAGCTATGTGACTTTTCATTGTTATTTCAGCTATGTGACTTGATTGTTATATCAGCTATGTGACTTGATTGTTAATTTAGCTATGTGACTTGATTGTTAATTTCTAGCTATGTGACTTTTCATTGTTTATTTCTAGCTATGTGACTTTTCATTGTTTATTTCTAGCTATGTGACTTTTCATTTTGATTGTTTTTTTTCAGCTATGTGACTTTCATTTCTTTTTTTTCAGCTATGTGACTTACTGTTGGAAGAAAAGAGAATGAATGATTTGATGGAAGTTACTACGCTTGGCATGAATTGTCCTTACTTCTACAATGATGTTAGGAAAATGAAAGTAAGTAAATATTACATGTTCTTATAATACTGTAGTTCTTGATCTTTAGCTCACCTGAACAAAGGTCATGTGAGGTTATGGCATGGTGCAGTGTATGTAAATGCATGTCAAGGTCAAGGTAAATCTTGTTACTGTGAAGTATTTGTGATGATATTAGTAATAGCAGACATGGCAGAGTTTTACTGACACTGGCTTTTGAAGTCAAGGGTTGTGGGTTTGAACTTCACTTGGGACAGGGAAATTTTCTGAGATGATTTTCATCTCCTGTTGATACTAGAGCTGTAAAAAGCTAAAAAATAGTAGAGTCTTTTGGATGAGACTTAAAACCAAGGTATCGTATCTCAGTGCATGATGAAAGACACCTCTGTCGAGTTTGAAAAAGAGTAGGCCACCTGTGGCTGCTACAGAAGATGCTTACAACTAAAAAGTGATGGAAACAGACTGTGCAAAGTAAGAAAATAGTAATAAAAAGCTTTAAATTCATTTTGCTCTAAATTTGTGCAGGGTTGTTCCCAAAGAAATTGGTCAATATTTATCATTGCTGTTGAAAACTGAGAGAATTAAAGCAATTAAGTAAGGTCACAGCAAACAAGTGTTTTATACAAAATTAAATCCAGTGGTGCAATAACACTCTAGTAAATGTGATTATTTATTCTGAAGTTTGATTTTGATGTGGCTGGTGAAGCAATGTTGACAAATGATTACCCTCCAGGAGCACCAGGCCATACTTCCCTGGTGGAAGTTGATTTGTATTTTCTTATTTCATATTAAATAATCATATGATATCGCTAAGCCAATCCAGTTACAAAGATGATAAACCAATTTATTTATATAATATACTTTGTTATTATATTTTTAGCAAGCTGAATTCATGTGTTTATATGCCTGTCTGAAAACCAATAATGGTCATGTGGCATTCACATTCATCAGAGATCTCTGCATGAAGGTACGGTATAACAAAATTTCTTTAGATCATTAAAATTATATAGCAAAGCAACTTCTATAAAGACCACCTGTCAATGAGATCAGTAATTTAAGGCCCCTTTGCTTAATATGTCAACCAAAATAAACTTTAAATAAAGACCAGCTGGCAAGACCACATTTCTTAAGACCGTTAAAGTGACAGAGGAAAACCAACTACATATGTATAACACTATTAACAGACCACCTATCAATGAGACCAGTATTTGAAGACCCCTTTTCTTCATATTTTAACTAAAAAAACATTTCTCTAAATAAAGACAGCCTGTCTAGAAAGTCCATATTACTTAGGACCAATTTATTGAGAATATTTACTGTATAATAAAAACATTGTAGAATTAGTTAGTCAGCAGATACTTAAGCCAACTTTAATTTGTGTGCAATTAACTTTTTTGTGTTTTGCAAAGACAAAATAAACACAAAAGTTAATTGTTGCGAATTTGTTTCCGAAAATGGTTTTATTAAAACCAAATATTCAGCTTATTTCCATTTTGCGAAAGTTAAAAGTCGCGAAATAGTTTTAATAAGAGAATCACAAAAGTTAATATCCACGAATAATAGTTGGTTTACAGTAGTTTTCAATGTAAAATCTAGAATAAGTAAAATTTTTAGCTCTTTTAATTTTTTTACTTTTCAGATAGTTGTAATCTGTTAATCATTTTTGAACTTGGACAAAGCATTTTTCAGTCACTTGTTAAAAAGATCTTTGTAGTGTTGGGGTAATGTTTGAAATTGTTTTACCCATTTTCATTCTTTTTAGGAACATTTTTGTTATAAAAAACTTTACTGTTTTTGCTCTTCAGGAAGAAAAAAATAACCAAGTATGGAATTTATTTAATCAAGTTTTGTTGATGTCATCTGAAAAGAAACACAACAGATTTTGTCTTCGTTATTTATTAAGTGTAAGTATTTACTATGATCTCAGTCTTCATCAATGTTGCAAGTTATAGTGCAACCCTTCATAATGGAAACAGGACCAGACCATTACATATATAGTAATTAGAATTTTTATGCATGGTGCAAACTGTGGATTTGGTGCAAAAATAGGTGTGTTTATTTTTGATGGTTTAATTTTTGCAATCTTGAAAAAATGAAATTTCAATGTTTGGGATATTGGGATAATAAATTAGCGATAAAATCAGAAATTGCTGATTTTTTATGATACTGTTTCAAGGTTTACCTGTGTAGTTGGGTCAATAAAACAAAGATTCATTGCCACCATTAGTTGAGTGAAATATTGGCAGTATGAAGGGGTTTGACAATAAATGTTTGGATGCTTATAAAGAAAAACATAGAAGAAATACATTTTTGTGCTTAAAAATAGTGTGGTAATACACAAGGTGACAACATTATCAAAGGTATTATAAAGAGGTTTTGCTGTAATTATGTGAATATTTGTGATTGCAAAATGTCTTAAATCCATTTTCCTTGTTTTACAGCATCCAGATCATATCCCTATATGTGTATTAAATGGACACAATGCTGCAGCCTCAGGCACCTACATATATGCACTAAGTAAGTATTTACACAGTATAGTAGAACTCATACAGGTTTTCAGGTTACACAGTCCCATGTATCCTGGCAAAAATATGTTTACCGTATTTGTTATCCTCCAAAGTGGCACTAGTTTGTTCTTTCATATTCAGTTTGACATGGCACTATGTAACCTGCCAAAAACCTGTATAAAATATTTTTTACCCTTCAAAGTGACACTAGTTCGGTCTTTTTAACTTCAATTTCATATTCTGTGTGATTTGTAAACCTTGTTGACATGTTTGTTTACTGTAATCAGATTTACTGCCATAATGCATGAGTTGCTTCCCTTATATAGCTTAAGATGGAAGATTTACAAACATGGTTCCATGTACCCTGATAAGTCAACAAATCGCTATGCAAGAAATTTTTTTGAAGGGTACCAAAAATGTATATATTCTCATCTCACTTCTAGTATACTGTAGATTACTTTTTTATCGCGAGAGATTTATTAACACGTAATTTCGCGAGGACTCTCAGTCGCGAATTCAAATATCACGCGAATATTCCCAGAATCGTGAAAATTATTAAGTCAAATTAAAAACATGACGGCAATCGACTATGACTGTCGTAAAAGTATGCCATATTAGATGCAATAAAGTAAATCGTAAACTTCGTCGTAACTTGCAATGTTCCAATTGAAATTTCCGGTTAAACATGCTTAATTAAAGTTTCCTTTCAACCGTTTACAAAAAGTCTTGACGGAACTTCACCGTAACTTACAAGGTTCCATTGAAATTTACCTTTAAACACTGACTGATAAAGCTGAATTAAAAATTCCTTTCAACTGTTTACAATGACTGTTGAACATTACGAAACGATAAACAAAACAAAAAGTATAAAGAAAGGTAGATAACTCTATAGCCGCCATGAAGTGGACGCGAAATTAAATATTCACCTGAATTTTGGACGTGAATATACATATTCGCAAAATTAAAGCTCAGATGTAGGTATGCGAAATTTGATACTCGCAATATTAAAGTAATCTACAGTACCTTGTCTTGTCTGGAAACAGTCCTTGTCTCGAATGAAGGGGCCTCTGTGGCTGAGTGGTCTAAAGCCCCAGCTTATGAATCACAGTGCCTCTCATCGCCTATGGATCATATCCCACTCTGGGCAGACTCAAGAGTAAGACAGTTTGTCAGTTTGCTTGCAAGTTTTCTATGGGCATTCCAGTTTCCAATTTTTAACTGCAACCAGATTCCTCATCACTACATTATCTAATGCCTTTCATCGCCTATGGTTCATATCCCACTCTGGGCAGACTCAAGAGTAAGACAGTTTGTCAGTTTGCTTGCAAGTTTTCTATGGGCATTCCAGTTTCCAATTTTTAACTGCAACCAGATTCCTCATCACTAGATTATCTAATGCCTTTCATCGCCTATGGTTCATATCCCACTCTGGGCAGACTCAAGAGTAAGACAGTTTGTCAGTTTGCTTGCAAGTTTTCTATGGGCATTCCAGTTTCCAATTTTTAACTGCAACCAGATTCCTCATCACTAGATTATCTAATGCCTTTCATCGCCTATGGTTCATATCCCACTCTGGGCAGACTCAAGAGTAAGACAGTTTGTCAGTTTGCTTGCAAGTTTTCTATGGGTATTCCAGTTTCCAATTTTTAACTGCAACCAGATTCCTCATCACTACATTATCTAATGCCTTTCATCGCCTATGGTTCATATCCCACTCTGGGCAGACTCAAGAGTAAGACAGTTTGTCAGTGTGCTTGCAAGTTTTCTATGGGCATTCCAGTTTCCAATTTTTAACTGCAACCAGATTCCTCATCACTACATTATCTAATGCCTTTCATCGCCTATGGTTCATATCCCACTCTGGGCAGACTCAAGAGTAAGACAGTTTGTCAGTTTGCTTGCAAGTTTTCTATGGGCATTCCAGTTTCAGATTTTTAACCACAACCAAATTCCTCATCACTAGATTATCTAATGCCAGTATATGACCACTACAGTAGCTAAGTTTGTAGAGTGATTGCTTCATATCTGGAAGGTTGTGGGTTTGAAACCTGGTGGGGTCTGATCAAGACTTTAAAATAGGTAGTGAAAATTTTGCATAGTTCATACAAACATATAGATGGCTTATTTGACATTGATTATTTACATTATTTAAACTTGTATATTTTGTAGGTGAATATGTATCTGTGTTTCGGAGAACACCACATGATCCAATGATAAGTCTATGTATTGGTGTAAACTTTATTCACCTGGCAGCCCAGAAATTCTCAGCAAAGAAACACTTCCTACTGACTCAGGTATGTCTAAAATCGTAAATGTTACATTGCTGTTAGAGTTCAGTAAGTTAGAGTGGAGAGGAGTGGAATAATGGGATTTTACAGCCCTAGTCAAGATTCTTTCACTTATTTTGATTGTGGGTCTCAGTGGCCAAGTGGTTAACATGAGTGCTAATGGATTACATTGCTTCTGACCTCCTAGGTTGTTATCCTACTCAGGATAGATCCTAGTTTGTCAGTTTGCTTGCGAAGGTCAGTAGTTTTTGAACACTCCAGATTCCTCCCGCCACTCCTGAACTGACCACCTCAATTTAAATGAAAAAATCACTTTTATTGATGCAGTCAGTTAATGAATGATGAAAGAAAATAGAGTGCTTGGAGAAAGCCATCAATTTTTTGCAAGTAAACTGATAAACTTTCTAGCACTAGTCCTACCTATTCAACATTGGCAAAGTGGTCAGGCTGAATTTCAACATGGTTGTAGCTCACTGGAAATAGACCCATGATCAGGTAGGCCAGTGGATGCCATCACAAAGGAACTAATCACTTATGTGGAGACCCTCATAATGAATGATTGCAGAATCAAGATTGATGACATAATAATGTTTTCTGCATTTATTCTGGCAATGTTTTGTCTGCCACTTTCCTTGAAAACTTTAACAGATCTTTATGAAACTTCTGAGTAATAATCTTTAGGTGGATTAGATGTGCCATTGGCTATTTATGTTTTGATTATGCACATGATTGGGGATTTACTGTAAACATATTTATTTTTGCGGCTTACTAATTTTCGCTTATTTCGCGGACGTTTGTTTTGCGCGACAATTAATACCAAGCAAAAATTATATTATGCTTATTGTGTTATAGTACATGTTTCAAAAACGCGAAAATTTAACTACACGGATATGTCTCAATTTTCCAAACTGCGAAAATAAATACACACGGAACAACATACATTTACAGTATCAGTTAGGGTTCATTTGGGGGACATCTTGAAATGATATCCCATCTCAGTAATATAGCATGTTAAGGAGTGTTATATTCATGTAGAATATTCAAGATGGGTCCCTGAAACCTCAATGGATAGAATTGGTTTCAAAGACTTTAGTCAAGTTGGAAGCTTCTAGGTATTTATAATAGGAACCAAAAAGGCTTCCATGTATGTCTAGTCTATGTAATGGGACCCATCCCTGCAACAGACATTCAAAACCTTACAATCAGCTGGCTGACAAAATCATGCTCTCTGTTATTGGGATTCTATGTGTGTTTGTTGATTAAACATCTGCTGGAATCTTATCACTGTGGCTTACTATGCAATCTCATGATGCAGCTGACAGTTGCTATTATTGAAGGGATAGGATTAATAACGCTTTATGCCCCTGTCAAGATTCTTTCTTTCACTTACATTGATGTAGTCAGTTTTTGAATAGTGGAGGAAACCAGTGTCCCGAGAAAACCATTAATTATCTGTAACCGAACTAACAAACTTCCTCACTTTAGGATCTGCCAGAGTGGGATTCAAACCAAGGTAATGAGATGGGCTGTGATCTGTTACACTGTTAGCATGTGCTTTAGACCACCTCTTTGTTTAGGCCCCATTAAGGAGGGAAAATTTTAACCAAGGTGTATTGCATGTTGGTTTGCACGAGCTGCTGTTAACAACATAGGTGCTCAGGGAATGGATTTTATAATATAGTGTATCACATACTAAAAGTGTAAAGGATGGTCCCTTCAGATTTCTAAAAAGTCCCCCTGTCTATGAAATCCCCTCCAAAAAATTATATAAATCAGACTGACCCATTAAAAATCGCTCATCCTCCTTCAGAAAAATGTTTATCCTTCATGAAAAAAAACAACTTCAACCTTTCTGGCCTCTTTTATTGGCAATTGTGTCGATGTCATCTTGATAAACGCACATTGAGGTGAAGATAGAAATGTCTAGCAGCGTTTCTTCGATTTTAAATCATTATTTCTAACATAGGAAAATCCAAGAAAAATTTCTGCTACTTCACCTATAGCTGGTGGTGTCTTGATAAAAGTGAAATATTCTTGACTGGGATGTTAAACGCCATTCATTCAATCAATCATACAATCAGTCATTCTCTTTGCCCCATCTCTTGTTGTAAATGGACAATCAACCTTTCTTTTAATGCATTTAATGTACATTTGTACCGGTATATCCAATTCCAGTGATAAAACAATTATAAATTTCATATTATACATAATAAACATTCCATTTATACCATTTGTTGTTAATAAGCTACATTAATCATAAAAACAAGAAATACATGTATTAATTTAATCAGTAGTAAAACAGATTTGAAATTAGGTACTGATATGACTGTTCTTTTGCCAAACACTTAAAATTGAAAGTCACAGGGTCCTTCAGAAGAAACCTTAACAAACAATGCCTTGTGTCATGGTTGTGTGACACACTAAAGAATCCTCCATGCAAAATTTCTCTGAATGCACTGCCACATTGCCCAAAGCACTCTGCAAAGGTAAAAATTTTTGCTTCTTATCCTATAGCTGGTATAGTCTAGATATAAGTGAAATATTCTTGATTGAAGTCAAACTCCATTCAATCTCTCTCTCTCTCTCTCTCTCTCTCTCGTAAATGGACAATCAAATCGATTTTTAATGTATATCCAAGTTACAGTGAAATAAAAATCATAAATTCCTTTATATATAATGAAAAACCCATTTATTTTTGATAAATATTATTTTATCATGAAAACAAAAAATATCAATAGTAAAACTAATATGGAAATCCCCAGAGTCAGAATTGATTTATCTTCAGCATTTAAAATTAAAGTAACAAGATTTTTTGGAAGAAACCTTAACAAACAATGCCTTGTGTCATGGTTGTGTGACACACTAAAGAATCCTCCATGCAAAATTTCTCTGAATGCACTGCCACATTGCCCAAAGCACTCTGCAAAGGTAAAAATTTTTGCTTCTTATCCTATAGCTGGTATAGTCTAGATATAAGTGAAATATTCTTGATTGAAGTCAAACTCCATTCAATCTCTCTCTCTCTCTCTCTCTCGTAAATGGACAATCAAATCGATTTTTAATGTATATCCAAGTTACAGTGAAATAAAAATATCATAAATTCCTTTATATATATAATGAAAAACCCATTTATTTTTGATAAATATTATTTTATCATGAAAACAAAAAATATCAATAGTAAAACTAATATGGAAATCCCCAGAGTCAGAATTGATTTATCTTCAGCATTTAAAATTAAAGTAACAAGATTTTTTGGAAGAAACCTTAACAAACAATGCCTTGTGTCATGGTTGTGTGACACACTAAAGAATCCTCCATGCAAAATTTCTCTGAATGCACTGCCACATTGCCCAAAGCACTCTGCAAAGGTAAAAATTTTTGCTTCTTATCCTATAGCTGGTATAGTCCAGATATAAGTGAAATATTCTTAATTGAGAAGTCAAACTCCATTCATTCAATCTCTCTCTCTCTCTCTCTCTCTCTCATAAATAGACAATCAAGCCATATATGTATATATACAATATAAAAAAATCACAAACTCCCTTTTATACATAATAAAACATCCATTTATTTATGATAAATAACATTTATCATGAAAACAAAAAATATTAATTAAATCAATAGTATAAACTATGATGGAAATCCCTAGAGTCAGAATTGATTTATTTTTAGCATTTAGAAATTAAAGTAACAAGGTCCTTCAGAAGAAACCCGAAAAAACATTGCCTTGTTTCATGGCAGGTGTGACACACTAAAGAATCTTCCATGCAAAATTGCTCTAAATACACTGCAAAGGTAAAAATTTCTGCCGCTTTACATATAGCTGATGTTGTCTCGATATAAGTGAAATATTCTTGACTGAGAAATCAAACTCCATTATACCTTAACAAACAATGCCTTGTATCATGCATGGTAGGTGTGACATGCTAAAGAATTACAAAGGTAAATATTTCTCCCTCTCATCTATAGCTGGTGATGTCTTGATATAAGTGAAATATTCTTGATTGAGAAGTCAACCTCCATTCAATCTCTCTCTCATAAATGGACAATCAAGCCAATCTTTTATAATATGAAACAATAATAAATTCCCTTTTATAGATAATAAAAAATCCATTTATTTTTGATAAATAACATTTCATCATGAAAACAAGAAATATTAACTTAATCAATAGTATAAACTATTATGGAAATCCCCCGGAGTCAGAATTGATTTATTGTCAGCGTCTTAACTAGACATGTCTTATGAGTAATTAGATATTCAGAAGATGTATTTTGTTTTTGACATCTCCCGGGGTGTGTAAATTCAGTTTGTGTTGTTTTAAATCATTGGAAATACAATACAGCCTGACATAACTAAAATCATTGATATTTTATTATATAAATAAACTACTGTGACCTGTCTGCTTGACCTTTAATTTTTATATGTATTATGGACAAGTGCATTATGTATAGGGATCACGTGGATTTATTTTGTCTACAAAATGTGAACATTAATCAAAGACCCTGTATACACATTATTAACTGCTAATCCCATTTATTGGGTGGGGCTCTTCTATATGAATATTTCCAATGAAAGGTTAAGCGGACAGGTCAATGTTGTTTGCCTATACAAAATGGTTTTTAAGTCTTATGTACTTTTATTAACTGACGTAGCTGAAATTGTTTGTATTTGATTACCACTAATAGATGCCACGGTCAAAATCATTTGTCATCTTTGAGTTAAAATCGTCTGAAGTATGATGTCATGTTCAAAATTGCCTAGTTTAGGAGCATAACATGATGCAATGGTCAAAATCATGTGAAGTTTATGAGCCTCACTGGGTGGCATGGTTAACTTACAAGAAGTTTATCCTGGTAACCAAAATTGCCATTGATTACTAATTCCTGAAAAATTCTTTTAAAAAGTAACCCTTTTTGAATTTGTGAAAAAATACTTTAAAAAGCACTATAATTTCACAATTTTTTTTAAATTTGATTACTAATAGTTTAAAATTTTTGGAAACTTATTAATTGGTGTCAAAAAAACCTCTTTAGACCAAATTATAGCATTGATGAAAATGGAGTTTGAAGTATTAGTACTGCTGTTTATAGACTTGTCAGTTCTTTCCAAATACTCTGGTTTTCTCCACCATTCTAGACTGATTGGATATGATTGAAATAACTTTTACATACCATTCAATTATATTTCACCCAACACTTTGCTGTGTAGGCAATACAATGTATAGTGAAATCAGGTTTACTGCATTTGGAAAAAAAAAATTTATGATTTCTGATTTATTGCTAAACCCCTTTTTAATGCTAAACCCCTTTACAATGCCTAAATCTGGGCAATTATGAAAAGCCTCTCTCAGTTTATTACTAAAGCCCCTTTATAACACTCAAAATCTGACTGATTATATAGTGGAGATTTAAATCTAGGTTTCACTGTATTTTATTTACAGGGTATTGCATTTTTAAACAACTATCTAGAACTAAGAGGAGACATACAGGAGCCGTATTATAACATCGGGAGAGCTCTACATCTGTTGGGTAAGTTATTATACTCTCCATAATGTACAGTGAAACTCCAACAACTCTTACTTACTTTCTTCTCTGCTTAGTCTGTTTCAATCGCTTCTTTTAGTTGTAAGCATTCTCTGTAATTATTCAGCAGGGTTCTTTAGCGGGCCAATCCCCCCGTGACACGGGACCTTGTTTATTTTAAGTTCCCATTGGAAAGATCTGTGACTTTCAACTCGTTATTATGAAATGAAAGTCATGGTTCTTTCGGATGGGAACTTAAAATAAACGAGGTCCCGTGTCACGGTGGACTTGGCACACTAAAGAACCCTGCTGTATAATGCCATCAGGGCAACGCACAGGCAAAATTTCTGCACCTTCATCTATAGGTGGCAATATCTTGATATAAGTGAAATATTCTTGACTGGGACGTTAAACACCATTACTCAACTCTGTAATGGTCACAGGTGGCCTACTCTTTTTCGAACTCTACAGAGATGTCTTTAGCGTTTACTGAGACACAGGACCTCAGTTTTGAGTGTCATATGAAAGACTTTTAGTATTGAGGTTTTTACAGCTCTGGTATGGACAGGAGTTGAAAATCAAAGGGCAAGGAAATTAATTCCAGTGTTCAACCGAGAAAGGGCCCCTTGAGCCATTGGCCAAAAATAATAATTTTCTCCTGCAAATAATACTGTCTGTGGCCCGTCTTACCAGTCTTAGCTGAATTTTAAGCCTGTTTCTTATTATAATTGACACAGTCATTGAAAGTATTCTCAGTATTCACATCAACTACTAAACACAACCACTTAATATGTTGTGTGCGTGTTCAGTATAAGGTCCCATGGTGCAGGTACCAATTTCAAGTCTGCCAGACATCTACTTCCTGTAATACCAACTTTTACAGTCAATGGTTGAAGTTAAAAGTGGGGTTATACTAAGCGAGCAGTACCTCACAGATTTCTTTTCCAAAATCTATTTCTCCTATGCATCTCTCAATTCATTGCCCAATCCCTTGATACTGCCAAAAATTGACTGAACAAATGGTGGTGAAAATCAAGGTTTTACTGTACTTTCTGATGATTGCACATGAAATAAACGTGTTGAGTTATATAAATAATATTGAAATCAACGCATTGAGCAAGATACTATTAAATAGTATTACCTTACTGATCAGCTGATTATAAATAAAAGATAGAAATAAATGAGTGAATTTACACATTTTTAACATTTTTAGTAAAAGAAATAGTATTACTTCACCTGAGTTTATTACAAATAAAAGATAGAAATAAATGACTTCACAGGGGAAAAAATTAAGTTAAAAAGAATCATTATATCTCATTGATTTTAGAAACTTTATACAAGCTGCTTCTCATAATTTACTATTCTCTTGTTAATGATCTCTCTATGTGTCGTAAAATCATGATTACTACCATTATCCTTAACCCTAATCTGTCCTTCACTCTGTTATGTGATTTTAATAACACATTAAAAAGACAACAGATGTACTTTTGACTTAATCTTTTGAAATTCTTTGGGTTTTTTATAAATTTAGTTTTAAGTATAATATGTGACGTGTGTCGTAATTTTCAGGGCTGACATATGCTGCAGTACATCATTATAAAAAGGTTTTAGAAATGAAACCAGTTATTGAAGATGAAAATGTAAGTACTCTCTCTCTCTCTCTCTCTCTCTCATTTTGACATTTGGGGCTGATGTGGTAGACTGATTAAGACATTACCTTCAAACCCATGTTGTCTCACTGCTGCGGGTTTGACCCCAATCTTTCAAAATTGAGAAAGAGTTTTTCCTTGTCACAGACCTTGGCTAGTTACCAATATAATGGACTGAGTGGTCAGTTTGGTCCAGGACTTAAATAAACAAGGGTCATGTTTTCAAAAATATAAAAGTTAATAATAAATAAAAAATAAAAAAATTGGGTCCACATTTTAACATACTTTGTTGCATTTTCTTTTAAAAGATCAGTATAAAGAAAGTGCATAAATAAGGAAGAGGTAGAATTGAATTTAGTCAAAATTCAGTTAAGATTAAAATTATGGGGTTGGCCCAGAGACATATTTTTGTGGGACAAAATTGTTGTTTTTTGGAGGCAATAGCAGAAGTGCCCTTTCTAGATTGGGCATTGATTTTGTTAACCTTAATTTCACCATCAGGGTTAAGACAATCTTATAATAATGAGTATTTCTTGTTTCATCTTTTAAGGGTATGTTTGACCTGACATTAGAGGCTGCCTATAATTTGGTACTGATCTACAAGAGCAGTGGATCTATGGAGCTTGCTCAGTATTACACAGATAAATACCTGGTAATCTGAAGGAAGCAGTGTAAGTAACAGTATTTTATTTAAGTATTGAACTGCTTAATTTTATAGTGCTATAACTGGGTAACATGTGCTAGTATGTCTATGGAACTTGCTCAGTATTACACAGATAAATACCTAGTAATCTGAAAGAAGGCGTAGTTTAAGTTTGTGTTTCATGATCAGTGATTTTGTATGCCTCAAAATCTGATATTTTCCCCTGGGGAAAAATTACGATAAATTGGGAACATTTTGCACTAAAAAAATCCCCAAAACAACAGTTAACGCACAAAGGAATACACAACCACTGTTGACACTGATGTATAAAACTGTCTTCAACCACCAAAAATTTCAATATTTTTACATTTTTTAACATCTTTGAAATCAGGATCTCTTTACAAACCTGTAATGATGTAGTCTGCTGTTTACTGTATTCTAGATTTTCCAATTTTCCATATCTTTAAAAAACATCTGCAAATTTTTACATTCCATATTGCAGAGAGTAATTGCAAAATTGTAACAAAATCACTACTTTCCCCCCAAAATGGGAATGTATTTTGTTACCATGGTGTCTTTCTGTTTGTCTGTTTACATTTTGTTTTTTGTCTTAACTAGAACTACTACGGCAATTTAATAGATTTAAACGAAATTGGTATGTGTGTTTGTTATGACCTGAAGGTGTGCATATGTTGAGGACAAGACTAGTCATGGCAAAATACAACATGTTCTATTTTGCCATGACAATTCAAGCCTGCAATTATCTAAAGTCATGCAGTGTTTTACACTGTAAAAGTTTTCTTAAATGACAAATCTTATATGACAAAATTTACAGTGTAAACATGCCTTAAAATTCTGGTGCTGTTTGAATATATTTAATTAAGTTATCTACTTTTTACACCCAGATT
The DNA here is from genome assembly GCA_021292105.1 of Anadara kagoshimensis. Lineage (NCBI taxonomy): Eukaryota > Metazoa > Mollusca > Bivalvia > Arcoida > Arcidae > Anadara > Anadara kagoshimensis. Next base: position 41,249,956 of record CM037860.1, on the reverse strand, counting down.
TATTTTTAGCATCATTTTCAGAAACTCGAGTCACACTTCAAATTTGTTTTGAATTAGATAAGGGATGTCTGTCTTCTAGTTTTGGAATTGGATATATGTATAAATGTTTATACTGTCAGCAGTTAGTTTTATTGGGAAAGTGTTAGCATTAGATGAATTGTTTTATTGGCAATGTATTAGTGAAACCAATAAGCCATTATTTGCGATAATACAACAATACAACAATCAATATTTGTCTGCAACTTGAAAATTACAAGACAGTGATCCCTTGATCCTAACAACAAACTTGATTATATTGTCAGACCTCTGACAGACAGGTGCTTAAATGTTTATATTAGTGATATACCCATATTAAACACAGGTTTAAAGCTAAATTGATTGATTGATTGATTGATTGATTGATTGATTGATTGATTGATTGATTGATTGATTGATTGATTTTTTACATCTCAGTCAAGAATATTTAACTTATACCAAGGCATCACCAGTTGTAGGTAAAGTAGCAAATTTTGTAGTGCTCTCAGGGAAATGTGCAGAAAGGGCTCTTTAATATGCCACTTTTGCCATGATATGGGGCATCAGTTTTGTTAGGTCTCTTCCATGGGACCCTGTGATTTCCATTTGTAAATGCCAAGTGTTTGTCGTAAGAATAGTCACTACCTATTTCCAAGCCTTGGTCAGACCCCGATCTGTCAAATGAAAGTGCCTGCAAATTTTGCCTGTGCGTTGCGCTGATGGCATTATACAACATGGTTCTTTAGCGTGCCAAGCCCACTGTGACACAGGACCTCGTTTATTTAAAGTTCCCATCCGAAAGAACCGTGACTTTCATTTCGTAATGCCGAGTGCTTGGCGAAAGAACAGTCACTGCCCACTTTCAACTCTTGGGTCAGACTCGGCCGTGGATCGAACCCAAGACCTCCCACTTACGGAGAGAGCACTCTACCAACTGAGAAACTTTAGTGGATTTATAGTTACATTGATTCTTATTATGTTAAAAAGCTTTGGAAAGAATCTTTATTAATACATGTACAATAAAATCCATTTGATAATTTAATAACACATGCAGTTCAAATTGCATCAGTTGTACGAAATAAGATCTTCAGCCAGCATTTGTAGATACATATAATCTTGAAGTTATTAAAGATAATGATTAATAGGGTTGTTGTTTATTTATTTATTTGTTTATTTGTTTTTGAAAAACATCACTTTTGATGTTGAGCCATGGTATCATCGATTCTATAATTACGATCATTGTACTTTCAATTTTTAAAATCATGTGGTGTTTTATATTCTTGGTCGCATCAGTATGCCGAGTACAAGAATCTTAGCTACAAATTACTTTAAATAAATTTTTTTTTGAAAAGGAAAAAGTTAAAAGCCTAAACTAATTTGCTTAAAAGGCGTTGTGTAGATCCATCATCAAAAGACCTTCTCTTCTTTATATCTCAACTACCGGGTATATGATAAAAGATAACATCAGTTTTGAGACATTACACTTGTGACATGACTGTATACAGTGGAATTTAGTCAACAGGTATGACCATAGAATTTAATCCACGGGTGTCACTGTAGAGTGTAAGTGTAGAGTTTAATCAACAGATGTGACTATTAATTTAATCAACAGGTGTGACTGTTAAGTTTAATCAACAGGTGTGACTATTAATAAACTCAACAGGTGTGATTGTTAGGTTTAATCAACAGGTGTGATTGTTAGGTTTAATCAACAGGTGTGACTGAAGAGTTTAACCAACAGGTGTGACTAGAGTTTAACCAACAGGTGTGACTGTAGAGTTTAATCAACAGGTGTGACTGTAGAGTTTAACCAACAGGTGTGACTGTAGAGCTTAATCAACAGGTGTGACTGTAGAGTTTAACCAACAGGTGTGACTGTAGAGTTTTATCAACAGGCGTGAGTGTATACAGTGGAATTTAGTCAACAGATGTGACAATAGAGTTTTATCAACAGGTGTGGTGTTTGTTTTTTATTTTTTATCAATCTGATCAACAGATTTGACATGATATAGTTTGTACAGAAGTTGATATTCAGCAGGTGTGACTAGAGTTTAATCAACAGGTGTGACTGCAGAGTTTAATCAACAGGTGTAACTGTAGTGTTTAATTAACAGGTGTGACTGCAGAGTTTAATCAACAGATGTGACTGTAGAGTTTAATCAACTGGTGTGAGTGTATACAGTGGAATTTAGTCAACAAGTGTGACTAGAGTTTAATCAACAGGTGTGACTATAATATCTACAGTAGAATCTAGTCAAATCAACATGTGTGACTATAATATAGTGGAATTTAGTCAACAGGCGTGACTGTATGTAGTCAAATTTAATCAACAGGTGTTACTGTAGAGTTTAATAAGCAGGTGAAATTATACAGTCAAATTTAATATAATGGTGTGACTGTTGAGTTTAATCAACAAGTGTGCCTATGCATAGTAGAGTTTAATCAACAGGTATGACTGTAGAGTTTAATCAACAGGTATGACTGTAGAGTTTAATCAACAGGTATGACTGTAGAGTTTAATCAACAGGTGTGACTGTAGAGTTTAATCAACAGGTATGACTAGAGTTTAATCAACAGGTGTGATTGTATACAGTACAATTTTATCAACAGGTGTGACTATATACAGTAAATTTTAATCAATAGATGTGACTGAAGAGTTTAACTGTATGTGTTGTTGTGTGACTGTACTGCATAAAGTAGAATCTAGTCAACAGGTGTGACTGTTAAGTTAAATCAACAGGTGTGACTGTTAAGTTTAATTAACAGGTGGGAATGAGATGATAATCTATAGGTGTGACTGCATACAGTAGATTGTTAGCAACAGGTGTGACTGTATAGTAGAGTTTAATCAAAAGGCATGACTGTATACAGTAGATTTTAATCAACAGGTGTGACTGTACAGTAGAGTTTAATCAAAAGGTGTGACTGTATACAGTAGATTTTAATCAACAGGTGTGACTGTACAGTAGAGTTTAATCAAAAGGTGTGACTGTATACAGTAGATTTTAATCAACAGGCGTGACTGTACAGTAGAGTTTAATCAAAAGGTGTGACTGTATACAGTAGATTTTAATCAACAGGTGTGACTGTACAGTAGAGTTTAATCAAAAGGTGGGACTGTATACAGTAGATTTTAATCAACAGGTGTGACTGTACAGTAGAGTTTAATCAAAAGGTGTGACTGTATACAGTAGATTTTAATCAACAGGTGTGACTGTACAGTAGAGTTTAATCAAAAGGTGTGACTGTATACAGTAGATTTTAATCAACAGGTGTGACTGTACAGTAGAGTTTAATCAAAAGGTGTGACTGTATACAGTAGATTTTAATCAAAAGGCGTGACTGTATACAGTAGATTTTAATCAACAGGTGTGACTGTATACAGTAGATTTTAATCAACAGGTGTGACTGTACAGTAGAGTTTAATCAAAAGGTGTGACTGTATACAGTAGATTTTAGTCAACAAGTGTGACTGTATACAATAGATTGTAATTAACAGATGTGACTGTATACAGTAGATTTTAATCAACAGGTGTGACTGCATACAGTAGATTGTTAGCAACAGGTGTGACTGTATACAGTCGAATCTATTCATCAGGTTAAATCAGCAGGTGTGACTGTATACAGTTTAACCAACAGGTATGACTGTAGAGTTTAATCAGCAGGTGTGATTGTATGCAGTAGAATGTAATCAACAGGTGTGATCGTATACAGTTTAATCAACAGGTGTGATTGTATACAGTTTAATCAACAGGTGTGATTGTATACATTTTATCAACAGGTGTGATTGTATACATTTTATCAACAGGCATGTGTATACAGTAGAATGTAATCAACAGGTGTGACTGAAAATTTTAATCAACATGTGTGATCAATGTTTAATCAACATGTTAAAATAATAATCAACAGGTGTGATTATATACAGTAAACACGGCACTTATACTGTCAATAAGCATTCTCTTGACATCTGTTATGTATTTCTCATGCTAAACTAAATGTTCTCACTAAATAGAAAAATCTATATCCTTTACTGATCAGCTGGTTTGGTGAATAAACAAATATTACAGTTCAAACTGATGAATTAGCGAAAATGTGTAGTTGCCTTGAGGTATTAACTCCAGTCTGATTGGAGACGCTTGATACCACGGCAACCGATTTTTAAGAAATATGAAATCAGCTGTCTGATAAATCTGATCAGTGGTTTTAAATTTAGATATGTGGAGAAATCGTTCCTGGTTATATTTATACAGCATTTATTAAGAATGTACGGTAGTTGTTTGTATATGTAGATGATAGAGGGAGTGTTTATACACAATTAGACTCTGGCAGATTCTGTGGTAGGATTAGTATTAAAAGATTGCGGATGTGGGATTTATGCATCTAGGTTATAAAAATATTTATTAATACTGGAACAAATTGTTCAGGTAATCTTTAAATTATGATTTTGATTAATTAGGAAATTGTAGAATTCAGGTAATCTTTATTTAAATTTTTTTCAGAATTTAGGTATTTTTATAATAATTTTTCAAAATTTAGGTAATCTTTATGTAATAACTTTTAAGAATTAAGGTACAATGTAATTTTTATTTAATAATTTAATAATTTTTCAGAATTTAGGTAATCTTTATTTCATGATTTTTCATTAATTAATTGTAGTATTTAAAGATTGTGGTGGTTGTAATAGTATAAATTTTAAGACATTAGATTTACACTTGACAGGTGTAGCTAGCTAGACAGGAGGTGCTTACCCTTCCAGAGCACCCAGTCTCAATCCTCTAGTGGAAATGTACATGTGTAACTTACCAGTTTTCAAAGTTTTTACTTTGCTTTTGTATTGTGGTTTGAACATGGACTGATATGTTTGTGTTTGAAAAAGCATTTTGTGGGGTCATAAATTCGTGGTTTTCCTTTAAATGATGGTTTAAATTATATATCATTTCATTGATACATAAATTTGTGGCTTTGTTTGTCTATGAAAGTGACTAAAATTTTGGACACCACAGAAATTTATTATTTTACAGTATTGGGTGTCTTAGCTCACATTTTGTGCTTATTTAACCGACAATACATATATGCTTCATTGTGAATCTTAGATTCTTGAAATCAATTTTTGGGAAATATGAGAAAATTGGGAAAATACACATTTCTGGATATTAATTTTAGCAAATTCACATATATAGTAAAACATCAATTTATTGCCACCATTTGTTCAGTCAATAAAAAATTTTGGGACTTAAATACAGTGCTGATAAATGTGGAGGCACAGTTATCGAGGGGCATTAACATAACCAGGTTTTACTGTATACCTTATCAAGTTATCCACTGTAGTAGGTCAATTGGTAGAGTGCTCGCTCCATCAGTGGGAGGTTGTGGGTTCGATTCCTGACCAAATCTGACCCCAAGACTTGACAGTGTGTAGAGACTTCTTTGGGGTCAAGGTCAATTGTGAAGGTGATGACCTTATTATTTACCTTCTGATTTTATTTATTAACTGGAAAACTATAAACTTTTATATAGGCATATATATTAGAATATTGTTGGTATTGATGTAACGATCATTGTGATATATAGATTAAGGTCATGGGTTCAAAGGTCCAGGTCACAGATGCGAAAGAATACTGAAATGACTTACTATCTGGAAAAGCTTTAAATTTTGACTATTTGTAAAGATTTGACATTGGGTTTTCAGTTTTTGTGTTTTTTACCAAATAATTCAACTAGCCATCATGTAGCAGGCATGGGGCGAATTACATTGCAATGTAATGCATTACATTACAATTACTTTGACAAAAGTAGCATTATATTACAATTACAATTACATGTATTTTGGAAAGTAATGCATTACATTACAATTACTTTACCAAAGTAATGCATTATATACACATTACATTTCATAAAGAATTCAAACATATAAATACAATATGTTTCGGATTCAGAATTTGAAATTAAAAGTTTGGGTTCTTTTTCTATAAAGTTCTTATGTTTTGATTTTCAACTGTTGAAAACAGGAGTATATATAGTCAATAAGTGCATGTATAGATTCTTTTTGCTTTGGGTCATTCAACTGATATTTCTGCTGTTTACCAGTAGGTTTTACAAAATTTGTCAAAGTTGATTGTTCATCTATGTCAGGTTTTTTATTATCCAAATATACATTTCTGTTTTTACTCTAAAAATTAAGAAGAAAAAAACAGAGATGCTGTAAGGAATCTTTTCATATTATATGTTTTTATTTTTTATTTATTTTATTCACTGAATGTTTCTTAATTACCATTAAATCAAAACAGTAAAAGGAGTTGATAGGTATACAAACTAATTAGTGGTATTGTCAGGTGTAATTTATAAACCATACCTTAACAAATAATTTCTTTAATCATTAAAGATAGGTTACCTTAATAGCATATAAAAAGGATTACAAACCAAAAAAAAAATTTCTTGTAAAAATAAAATTATTTTCATCACAGGTTATCAGTTAAAGCAAAATTACAAATTATTGTAGTTACTGAAACTTATGTTTAGATATGTTGCAAATTTTAATGTGATCTTTAGACTTCCTGATAGTACTAAAAACAGCATTTGCATTTTGCTTTAAAACATATTATTATCCTTTACATTTGTTGGAAATTCAAAATGATCTGAAGTATACTAAGTTTTTAGCATTTTATATAGTTTTAGTATTAAGGTTGAATGATATAAATTATTAGTTTGACAACAGTTCACAGTTACAATTTTTCTAGACATCAATTTTCATATTTTATATTAGGGAAAAAAGTAGCATGTAGGTACTTACTAGCCCTGAATTGTAATGGTAATAATACAGAGAAGTAATGCTATGTAATGCCATGTAATGCTTAAATTACATGCATTTTTGTCTATGTAATGCATTACATTACAATTACATGTAATGCAAAAATTAGGGCATTACACATTACATGCATTACTTTGAGAAAATGTAATGCATTACAGGGCATTACAATTACAAATTAGCATTACCCCATGCCTGTCATGTAGCATATCAGGCAATAAGCCTATTGTTGAAAATTATGATAAATTTATCTCGCCTAGTGTCAGGTAGCCAAATAGCAAGATTTCGGTTTTGCTCTCTGTCGTCATTGTGCATTTAATTTTCAACTAATTTTATATAGAAAGGAAAATTTAGCATATGTTAAGGGATTTTTCAAGATTTTTTGGTGGTGACCAATTTTCACAATTTATGCAAAAAGCTGAAGTTTGTAATCAATTCATCAAAAATCTCTTTAACCAAACAAATAATTCAACATAGGTTCAAATTGCAAAAACATTCATATTGGTGGGGATTCTCAATTATTGAGTTTGATTGTTTTCAGTATTTTCATAAGTGCATTGCAAATTTCATGAAAAATAAAATGCTCAATCTGCCAAAAAAAAAAAAAATACCAATTCATTAACAGTAGTGTTGTTTTCAGTATTTTCATAAGTGCATTGCAAATTTCATGAAAAATAAAATGCTCAATCTGCCAAAAAAAAAAAAAATACCAATTCATTAACAGTAGTGTTGTTTTCAGTATTTTCATAAGTGCATTGCAAATTTCATGAAAAATAAAATGCTCAATCTGCCAAAAAAAAAAAAATACCAATTCATTAACAGTAGTGTTGTCAATTTGTCATCATGACCTGGACCTCCATGAATATGGTGCCCTAGACTAATATCTCATGAGATTGCGGGGAAAAAAAACTGTGGCAAATTGTCTTCGTAAACTGTAATCTGGATACAAAATATGACATTTTTCAATATTATAACATATGTTTTACCATATAACAATCAATCTAGTGATATAAAAATCATTTTTTCTCTCGGCTGTCAGAGCAAAGAGTATGGATAAAAAAGTGTAATTGATGAATTTGGTTATAAATTGCTTCTTAAGTATTCCCAAGTCTGGAAAAAACCATGGCAACCTTTAAATTCTATTATTCACTAATAAATTGGAAATTCAGATTTTTTTTATGCCCAGAAGATTGAATTCTTTTATATACATATTAAGAGATATAGAAAAGACGTATTTGGAATGACAAGTTCTATACAGAAGATTAATCAAGCTGTGAAAATAGAATTAGGAGATTTGCAATTCAGATCATGATAATCAGCGTATGTCAGACATTGTCAATTTTCTTGTTACATGACATTTTATATGGCTTGTTTCTAGAGCAGGACTTTATGATTAGGCATTGTCTGTCCATTTGATTCCATCCTTGCCCAGCCTACTTCTCCAACATCATTGAGGTTATTGTAACTAAACTTGGTAAACATGATTACCAAGATATGACATTAAGTGTGCACCAGAAGAGGAGGTAACTCTGTGCAAATTTCTCAAGAGTTGTGCCCCTTTGAAATTTTAATCATGTTATTTCTTATACACTACTAAACAGAATAGGACATATTATGGACTGGAGCTTTAGTTTTTGTTTCCCTTTCACATCACTCTACTCAAATGTTTTATGTCAGAGTAGTTAAATTTCCACCATGGAAGTGAGGCACTGTGCTCTAGCTACAACCACCACCTCAGTGAAACTCGGGTGAATTGAAGTCTTCACCTGACACTAGGAGAGGACTGTACCCTACTGGTAACTCCAACGGCTTGTCCCAAATTCATAGAGTCACCCCCTGTATGATGGATATGGCCTCCTTGATTCACAATTTAAAATGCATGCTTAAAATGCATGTTTTCTGTTGCCAGTATGTTGGTTGGTATTAGGTGTCCGGTTTGTGATCCCAGTGTTCATGCAGTTCTGAGGTCTATCTATCTACATATGTCTTCATCCTGGTGTTGAAAGATCTTCCTAGATTTCACCTACATAGTCCTTGGTTTTGCATTGTTCACATTGGATATAACTGTAACAGGAAGGAGAAAAAATGCAGGGTCTGGCCACGGATCAAATCCAGGACCTCCAGCACTATAGGTGAGTGCTTTACCACTGAGCTACCCAGACCGCTACATTCCTCTCCTGTTATTTTTTAGTTTCCCACAGTCCCAAGTGGGGAATCTCACCCAAATTTCCTCGGATGGACTTTATATTGCTACTTCATTGCCAGTTTATCACTTCCTAGGACACACTGGCCACCAAACTGTAATAGGAAGGAGAATAAATGCAGGTTCATACCAGGATCGAACCTGGGACCTCCTGCACAATAAGCGAGTGCTCTACCACTGAGCTACACAGACCACTACATTATACATACTACACCACACTTTATCCATTTAACCTTTGTTCTGAGTAAAATACATCTAAATAAGTATGATCTGTTGGTTGTAATTACATATCAAGAATGGATTTTTATGTATCACAAGTTATTTTCAGTAATTGAAGATAGAGAATTACCGGTAGATGAGAATTAGATTTTACTGTTATTTATATTTTTTGGTTATTTATAGAAATAAATAATTCCAGAGATTTTCCGTATCAAATAGGACATTGACCATTGTGTTTAAACAGTGTGGCAATAAATATGTAAATGACCAATAATATTTGTTAAATATGCAAATAAATGGAAATTGGAAGTAAGCAACTCATTGCCGGAATCTTGTTTATGTTCTGTGACATGTTCAGTAAAATATTGATCTGATTCATTGTTCGGCCAGGTTCTCCATTATAAAAAAAGGGTTTCCCGATAAATTGAGGAAGACTTGTACAGAAAAACCATAAAGGAAATAGATGCTGGGACTTCAGAATACTCTAGCAGTAAGCGAGATGGTTAAGTTATAGATAGGCATTATAACAAGGTTTAACTGTACTTGGTTTTAACTTGAATTTTAGCTAAAGTTCATATTGAGAATTTCATACCACCAGTGGAAAGAATCTGCATACAGTGCTAATGTTTAGGGTAAAAGTATAGTGGAGTTGAGTGTTAAACACCCAAGTCAAGATTCTTCCAGTTTTATTGAGGTAGTTAGTTCTTGAATTGTGGAGGAAACTGGAGTGTCTGGAGAAAACTACTGACCTTGGTAAGCAAACTGACAAACTTTCTCACACTAGGATCTCTCCCCAGTGGGAGTGAAACCTAGGCGTTGAAATGCACTGTGGTCCGTAAGTGTGTGCTTTAGATCATTAGTTTCTAAGTGGAATATTGTCTACATTGTATTTGAAAGTTTCTGTGGTAGATTGTATGTGTGAGAAAACTGCACTGTACTTCTGACAGCTCTTGTTTTACGGTGAAACTTTGTTTTTCAGTACATTATAATCAAAAACTTGCTATAGTGATGATGTCCTGTCCATTAACACTAGTGTATGTCTTTTTGCTTCATGTTTCATCCAAAAAGCACCACTACATAAATATATCCTGTCCATTGAGACCAGCATTTTAAGGCCCATTTACTTCAAAATTTAACCAAAATGTTCACATATGAAGGTAACCTGTCTATAAAACCCATATTTATCAGGAACCAGTGATGGTCTTTATATATGTACAGTCCAGTCTGCCTTAAAGGCCACCTCTATATATAAGGGTCACCGGCTTATAAAGACCAGAAGAATTGTTTATTCATATTATTTGAACCTGTGCATAAAAGCAGCTTGACCAAAAAGACCACTTTTACTAGTTCCCTTGGGTGGCCTTTATAGACAGGTTTGACTGTATAAAGGTTTTACTGTACAGCAAAATTTTGAGCATTGCCACCATTTGTTTTAGTCAGATTTTAGCATTATAAAGAGCTTTGACAATAAATCCAGGCGGCTTAAAAAAATGGAACAAAAAGATTTAGGGACATCAAAATATAGCATGGGGAAAAATGTAGTCACAAAATTATCAAGCGGTCATTATAACAAGGTTTTGCTGTACATCATCATATCTTCAGTTGTAGGCTTACTTGTCTGGAAATGCATATACCTGTCTATAAAGGCCACTCTAGGGAACCAGTTAATGTGGCCTTTATAGGCAAGTGGCCTTTATATACAGGTTCAAATAATATGAATAAAGAGCAATTGGGATACAATTTTACTGGCCTTTATAAGCAGGTGGCCCTTATAAAGAGGTGGCCTTTAGGGCAGGTTGGACTGTAGAAATTCTAGAAACTGACATATTCTAGAAACTGTAATTGCCTTGTGATTTATTATTGATAGTCGTGCATAACCTGTTACATTAAGTGCCACATTATGTCACCAGTGAGGCAATAAATCATGCAGCAGTGCAATTAATGTGTTTAAAATTGATAATTAAAGATTAATGCTGACATTCACAGCAAGATTTTTTGTGAAAAATCACATTTTTGTGTGACGTAAAGTATCTAATATTATTGCATGTTGTTTTGTTTTTGTGATATAAATTGGAATAAATCAGTCTTAAGTTAAAATTTTATTAGTATTTTTTCCTCTTATGCCTTCTGATTTAGACATAAACTTTTTAAAAATTTTCAGTATTTAAGACATTATCCACTTTAAATTTTCAGTATTGTCACATGTTATTAATTTACGGGATGTAATGTGGATTCGCAGTTATAAATTTCATTTTTTTTTCAGATTTTATTTTTTCTCCTTCTGTTTCATTTAGACATATATTGATATTTTCACGTTTTATTCTTTTTCCGCTGTTTTGATTCCAACATCAATTCCACTGTACATTAAATTTTATTAGCACAACATATTTTCACATCTTAAATTTTATTCTTTAGCACAACTTTGACATAAATCGCATTAAATTTTATTATTACAATGTTGTTTTTTCACGTCTTAATTTTTTTCTTCGGCATGATTTTGACATAAATTTGACTTAGTGTGAGTTACTTTTCGAGGTTTTATTACTAGAAATGTGTCAGATTGCGAGGATACTTAGTCTCAGCTGACATTGATTTGTATTCGCTTATTTTCTTTGTGCCTGTCAGAATATGAAGCATTTAATAAGAAGTATCAGAAGGATAAGAGAGATCGGGGAGCTATTGATTAAGATTTTAATGGTGGCTTTATCCAACATATAAACATGTTTAGTAAGGACAAAAGGAGAATAAAGCCTAGAGGGGTTGACTAATCAGCTGTCTATAATGAATACCGTTGATAAATTGTCCTTGATAAGAAAGGATGTTCATTTACCGACAAAATACTGACAAAAATCGTAAGAACCTCCAGGGAGGTCTTATTAACGGTTACAGTACACTGTCTTAAATCCGGAAGGATGTGTTGTTTGAAAATTAAATGAAGAGATAGTTCCAACCAACTGTTATGATACATTGTTTTGATTATATCAAATTACCGGTGCCGACCGAAAAAGATAAAATCTGTATGAAGGAGTTTCACATACATAGCAAAGAAAGAGAGAATGTGTTAATTACGACAAAATTAAATGTTCTAATCAAATGTAATAATACATTGTATTAGAGAGGACGGTTGTGAAAGTAACGACCAAAAATTGGTATAAACTGTATGAAGGAGTTTCACATACATAGCTTAGAAAGAGAGAATGTGTTTATTATGACAAAATTTAATGAAAAGAGAGTTCAAATTAATGTGATAATGACACATTGTATAATGGGGGACGGTCTTGAAATTAACGACCAAATATTGGTAAAAACTGTATGAAGGATTATAAAGTGAGAGAGAATTTGTTTAACATGACAAAATTTAATGAAGAGAGAGTTCAAATTAATGTGATAATGACACATTGTATTAGAGAGGGGCAGATGTGATATTAACGACCATAAATTAATAAAAACCGTATGAAGGCATTTTAATGATCTGTAAAACAAGTAGTCATAGCATTAAGAAAAAACGAATGTGTTATTACAACAAAATCAAATCTAAGAATGGAATAGAATGGAGCAATTGGATTTTACGCTACAGTGAAGATTCTTTCACTTATATCTAGATGGTCATTTCTGGTATGGGTGGGGGAAACTGGAGTGTCTTGAGAAAACCACAGACCATCGGCAACCCTACTAACTAAATTTCTCATGTCAACATCTGACCCCGGTGGGATCCAACCCTGGACAGTGACAGATACCGTGATCTGTAGCAGGCAATTTACTGACTACTCTGACACCTCAAATCCATGACATGAATAAAAACCAAAACAACTACCAAACAAGAAATCAATAGTGTTCTTAAGAAAGGACAGAAAGGCTAAAAAATAAAATAAAATAGATAAATAACTGAAAGTTAGTGGTTTTCTCCACCATCCCTGAACTAATCTCCTCAGTATAAGTGAATAAATCTTGACTGCATGCACAGACAAAGGGTGTAACACTTCATTTCTCCTATTCATTTCAAACCATACAATTCTCCACTGCGGTAGCTCAGTTGGTAGAGTGTTTGCTACTTAAGTGGGAGGTCATGGGTTCGATCCCCGGCTGGGTCTGACACAAGACTTGATAGTAGATAGTGACTGTTCTTTTGCCAAGCACTGGGCATTACAAAATGAAAGTCATGGTTCTTTCGGATGGGAACTTAAAATAAAAGAGGCCCCATGTCACAGTGGGCTTGGCATGCTAAAGAACCCAGCTGTATAATGCCATCAGCGCAACACACAGGCAACATTTCTACACCTTTGCCTATTGCTGGCGACATCTCAATATAAGTGAAATATTCTTGACTGGGATGTTAAACACCATTACTCCATTCCACTCCAAAACCATACAATTATTTAGCAATTTGTATAATAGGTTGTGATGTTAAAGAGTATTGATGTTTATCAGAGACTTATATTAGTTTACTAGTGTCAAATTAAATAGCTCTTATTTGTCTTCACAAGTTAATACTTGTTGTCTAACTGATCGTTATTGAACCTCATAATGTGATCTCAGCACAGTTTAAGAACATATTGAATTCACTGTTTCTTCATCAAATGGTTTCAATAAAATATTGACTGCCATATGAACTTAAGGATGTCATCAGTTGCTATTTTAGGATTAATTTTTTTTACTCTGTTGCTGGTCACATAGAATTTGAAAAGGTTCCTCAAAAATTGTAATAATAACCATGGAGAGATTTCTATGGCAAAATTAAATCATCTTAACCCAAAATAATAAACATGAAGAGGTTTCCATGGTAACATTGACTAATTTGACTGTAAATGACAGATTTGTTATTATGTAGATTTCTTTGAATGTGAATTTCATTGCAAGTAGTAGAGGCCATTTCTGTAGAATAAAAGCTTGTACATGGCATTACATGTGTCATCTTGGTTATGATTAAATTTTGTAAAATTCTGCCAATTTCATTGGATGGAAAAAGAAAATCAAGATGCCATTCTAGACAAAGTTGGAATTACCCAATACAATGTTATTATATCTATCCCCCACCCCTGCAAACTAGTTTGAGGGTGGGGGGGGGGGGGCATATAGAAATTACCATGTCTGTCTTTCTATCTGTCTGTCCTTGTAAAATTGTGTCCAGGCCACATCTCATCGATGCTTTGGACAACTGTCATAAAACTTCACATGGATAATCTTCATGGTCCACAAGTGGATCATGACCTTGAAACAAGGTCATATCAGAAAGATCAAGGCCTTGGGAAAACAAATGTTTGGGGCTGTGGGTATTTGGCTCATAAGAGACAATTCTAGTTTCAAGTTAGATTTGAAAAGAATGAAATCCCAAGATTTTTTTACCAGCTAAAGATGAAGTTCATACAATATAAAATTAAAAAAGAAATTTGTGATTTCTTTTTTTCAGAACTTTTCTTTCTCTTGTTCAATAAAAAGAACTTGTGAATGCCTTAAATGAACTTCAGATTTTAACATGGTTCATATAGTCCTTGGAAAGTCATGAAATTTGACATGGAAAATCATTGAAATTTAGAAACAAGTTCAATGTTCAAAACTTTGTTTAAAAAAAAAAAAAAAAAAAATAAAAAATGGTGAAATCTCAAAATGAATGCATTGGAAACAATTCGGTCAAAACATTATTACAAGAATTTGGAGAGAGAGAGAGAGAACAAAGTCCAATTAAGTACCATTCCTCATCCTAGACCAATCTTTTTTGCTGTGACAAGGATGGTTTATTATAGAAATTGCCTACACCACTATGATATACACTTTCACCATGAAAACTAAAATAACAACAAATTTGACAATTTACACTAAAATCGAGAATTGTAAAGATGATCAATGTTGCCATAGAAATCTCGCCAAGCTAATACAAATTTTGAGTGATGTGTCTATATTCTATTTGACTGAGGAAACTACATAGTCAATATTTTCTTAAAATAGTAATTTATAGCTCTTGTGCAGACAGCATCCAAAAACATCCATGCATGTTGTAGATTTCTTTTAACGTGTCTAGACCACATCCTGAGGTTCTAGTCATCAGTGAGACACAAAGTATTATTAATTTGTGAGGACAAATATCAGTCATTTAATTTGACACAAGCAAACTAATCGGGTTCTTACAAACATCAATTAATGTTAAACATCACCACAAATTATACAAATTGCTAAATAATGGTTTGGAGTTGAGCTAAGTGGAGTAATGGAGTTTTATGCCCCCAGTCAAAATTCTTTAACTTATATGAGATGGTCAGTTCGGATTTACAGGGACATCAATAATTTTAAACATCATAAAACATTTTACAAATTGCTAAATAATGGTATGGTTTAGAGTTGAGTGGAGTAATGGAGTTTTATGCCCCAGTCCAGATTCTTTAACTTATGTGAGATGGTCAGTTCGGATTTACAGGGACATCAATAATTTTAAACATCATAAAACATTTTACTTACTTACTTACTTACTTAGGTCTCCTCGTGCCATGCGGCACATAAGGCAGCCACACAGCCTCTCCACCCAGTCCTATCTTTCGCTTTCTTCTCTATCTCCTTCCAGGACCACCCAACATTTTACAAATTGCTAAATAATGGTATGGTTTAGAGCTGAGTTGAGTAATGGAGTTTTATGCCCCCAGTCTTACATGAGATGGTCAGTTCAGGGATAGTTACAGGGACATCAATAATTTTAAACATCATAAAACATTTTACAAATTGCTAAATAATGGTATGGTTTGGAAATGGAGTTTTATGCCCCTGTCAACGTTCTTTCACATATACCAAGGCAGTCAGTTCAGGGATAATAATGATAAACTGTTCAACACACATTATAAAAATTGCAAATAATGGTTTGGTTTGGAGTTGAGTGGAGAAATGGAGTTTTATTTACGCCCCAGTCAAGTTTCTTACACTTATATCAAGGCGGTCAGTTCAGGGATAGTTACAGGGACATCAATAATTTTAAACATCACAAACCATTATACAAATTGCGAAATAATGGTATGGTTTGGAAATGGAGTTTTATGTCCCTAGTCAAGGTTCTTTCACTTATATCAAGGCGGTCAGTTCAGGGATAGTTACAGGGGTATCAATAATTTTAAACATCACAAACCATTATACAAATTGCTAAATAATTTTACAGTTTGGTAATGGAGTTTTATGCCCCCAGTGAAGTTTCTTTCAATTATCAGTATATCAAGGGCAGCCAGTTCAGGGATGGTGACAGTACAAGCAAACTTATAAGTTTCTTACATACATCAATTATCTACACAGCACAAAACATTATACAAATTGATAAATAATGGTATGGAGTGGAGTGAAGTAATGGTGTTTTACACCCCGGTCAAGATTCTTTAACTTATATCAAGGTGGTCAGTTTAGGGATAGTTACAGGGACATCAATAATTTTAAACATCACAAATTGCTAAGTAATGGTACAGTTTTACACCCCAGTCAAGTTTCTTTCACTTATATCAAGGTGGTGACACAAACTATGTAGTATTCTAAGTAATAAGTTTCAGACAGACATCAATCAATAAACTTAAACATCACATTATATAAATAATCATGGAGTTGAATGGTGTAATAGTTTTATGCCCCAGTCATGATTCTTTAACTCGAAGTGGTCAGTTCTGGGATGGTGACACAACTTAACTAATAAGTTTCAGAGAGACATTCAATAAACTTTAACATGCAGCAAATTATATTAATTGCTAAATAATGGTACGGTTTGGAATTGACGGATCGCCGGCCATGCCCACAATGTTTCGACAAAGGTTTGACATGCTTGAATTAGACGCAATAAGAATGAAAACTCGGCCTGAATTGCGCTGTTTAATGAAGTCACTGACACTAGTACGTCATTAGTTAACATGACGCTGCTTTGGTACTGTGATGGCGGCCTTTGTCTGAACATTGTGGGCGTGGCCGACGATCTGTCAATTGAGTGGAGTAATGGAGTTTTACACCTCTGTCACGATTCTTTCACTTATATTGAAGCAAAGCGGTCAGTTCATGGATGGTGACGGAGTCATCAATAAACGTTCCCCACACAACACATTATACATATTGCTAAATAAGTGAAGCGGAGTAATGGAGTTTTCACCCCAGTCAAGATTCTTTTACTTATATCAAGGCCTTCAGTTCAGGGTTGGTGACACTAGTAAACAGATACATTTCAGATTGGCATCAATAAACTCACTCCACTACACATTATATAAATGAATAAATAATGGCCTACCTTGGCAAATGGGGTCACTAGTGTACCATGTGATCAATACTGACTAAAGCTAGTTTGTGTGGAATGTTTTAAAAAATATTTACATTGCAAATTCCCTTAATCACATCAAAAATTTTTATTGCTATAATTACATTATTGTTGATATGTATCACGTCTCTATATCCAAAATTATCCTGAATATATTTGTTACAAAGTTTCCACTTAGGCAATTGCTTTTAAGATTGTGATTTGAACATGGACAGATATGTTTGTGTTTGAATTTTACTCCGCCTCTAATCTTGAATGAATTTGTACTTGCTGTGTAATTGATACTTTGCCTTTGAAACTGGTGTCATCTTGATATAAGTACAATAATCTTGACTATAAAATACAGAGGGGGTTTAATACATTCATTCAAATTCCTGTGATTCAACACTCTTAAATTTGTTTCTTTGTTTTCTTGTTTCACATCCAAAATGCATTTGTTGGTTGGTTGGTTGAATATTGCTTAACGTCGCATCAGCAATGTTTCAGCTATTCGCGACGAGAACTATTTTATAAATCTCTATGGATTAATCTATGAACAATTTTTTGTATATGCATGTGAAGTGTGAGTGTTATGTATGGTCTGCCTTGTACTAGCGCACACTCGGGGCTACTTTAACGTGCTAGCTCACAGAGTCAGTACGCCACAGACAAGCTTACCACTCCCCAAGTCCCTTATACTGATACCAGGTGAATCAGTAAAGGCCAACGGCAAGGAAAATTTACTTTCCCACATGTGGTCCGAGCGGGACTCGAATTCACAGCGGTGAGACCCTGGATTTATCCATTAGGCCACCGCGACCTCTCAAAATGCATTTGTACTTGCCATATAACAGTAATGGAAACTTCAACTGTAACTGATGACATCTTGATATAAGTGAAGTAATCATTGGACATATGTAGTCTTTAACCTTAAAATTTTATTTTAAATCTAGAACTTATTTGAAACTGCCAAATAACATTATAATTATCATGCCATAAAAAATTACCTATAAGTGGTGACATCTTGATATAAATGAAATATTGATCGAATGGTCATGTTTTACATGTATGTTTGTATCATATCTACGGAAATTTGCCTATAAGTGGTTGGTTGGTTGGTTGAATGTTGCTTAACGTCGCATCAGCAATTTTTCAGCTATTCGCGACGAGAACTATTTAATTAATCTCTATGGATTAATCTATGAACAATTTTGTGTATGCATGTGAAGTGCGAGTGTGTTGTATGGTCTGCCTTGTACTAGCGGGCACTCAGGGCGACTTTACCGTGCTAGCTCACAGAGTCAGTACACCGCAGACAAGCGTACCACTCCCCCAGTCCATTATACTGATACCAGGTGAATCAGTAAAGGCCAACGGCAAGGAAAATTTGCTTTCCCACATGTGGTCCGAGCGGGACTCGAACTCACAGCGGTGAGAGACCCTGGATTTGAAGACTGACGTCTTATCCATTAGGCTCCCTATAAGTGGTGACATATCCAATGGTCATGTTCTAAAGTAATTGCTTATGGATCACATCGCTCTCACTGCCCAGGCACAGGCAGATCCTAGTGTGAAAAAGTTTGTCATTTGTTTGCTGAAGGTTGGAGTTTTTCTCTGGGCACTCTGGTTTCCTCCTGACCACCTTGATATAAGTTAAAGAATCTTGATTGAGGTTCAAAATGTCATTTACTGCACTACATGTAATTACTTGTACATTATATAATAAGTTGACTTAAAATCATTAAATTATGTTTTGCACCGACATTATTTTTAATTGTGTTATAATGAAAGTGACTGGTGACAGGTGGTTCATGGTTGTTTATTTCAAACTGTTTATATACCTTGAGTGTGTATTTGAGTTCATATAAGGATACTTAGTACAAGTTTTCTGTGATTTCCAAGGTAAGACAAAGCATATAATTCTTTTTAATGAAGAATGTCACAGGTTTATGTCCACATGTGACCTGTTAGTCGATGTGTAGAGTTGAGTAACGGTGTTTAATTTCCCAGTCAAGAATATTTCATTAATATCGAGACATTGCCAACTGGGAATCGAAACATACAACCTTCCACTTACGGAGCCAGCACTCTACCAACTTAGCTACCACAGTGGTTGTCCAATGTGTAGATGACTTCTGTTTATATCCTTGGTACTTTTGGTATATGTTTGTTATATAATTTACAAACATACAAAGAATTTGTTTTTGGTAGTAATGGCAATGATTAATCAGTTAATTGATTAATCGATCAAACAACCCATTATCGGTTTTGATTTCAAAAATTGATTAATTGTTCTCCTGTATGTACCCCAAAATTACCTGACTGTTACACCTGTACGATATACAAACAAACAAATTAATAACACATACCTGATATATATATATTCATTTAGATAGTGTTCAGTAGTTGTTTTTATTAAAATTCCCTCTCAATATTTTTTACTTGTTATATACAACATGCCTACCCAGTCGCAAACATGGGCGTATTTCAATGTGAGATTGAACGTTAAAGTTTTTGTCTCTCTCTTATTTTTTTTCCTGATTAATTGTTCAAACGTCAGGCTGATTAATCGATTTTCACTTTCAATCGATTTTGCCATCACTAGTTTTTGGTTTAGGATTTACAAAGAAATACCTAACTGAAACCCTTTCAATTTTGCATTCATTTTAGAAATAACTTTCAATATGTTGTGGTTTACAGGTTATAAACAAGATTTTGAAATGGTAATTCTCATAAAATTGCAAAGCAATTTTTGTACAGCGTTCACGATAGTGAACGTGTACATTGCTATCACTTTCTTCCAAGATATCGAGCTTCTTTGCTATGAAATTATAAGATATGAGTACACCTGGAAATAGTGCGCCTGGTAAATGAGCGTGAAAGAAGTATATCTGTTTTATCGTGAGATATGTATTCTGAGACGGGTAATGCATTTGGTTACATATGCACATTTGGAATAAATTTTCGGAATACATTTCGGAATCTAGTAAAATATTGCGACGGGATGCATCTAATAATTTCTGCAATTTGGCGAACTGATCTCATGTTTACAATAAAAAGTAGTTCGAGAAGTTTGCGTCCTACGATGTAAAATCATAACTTTTTATGAAATGAACAGCAACGGCAGGTTGTTTAATTAATTCTTCGTGAAATCTACGGAAATTTAAATTTATTTTGAAGGTTATGATAACGTATTTTGATGTTGAGGCAATTGTGTCATATTTTAAAGCTGTTTATCGATTAGATTTTACTTTCGTGAAAGGGAGATAATTCGTACAGTGTTGCGTACAAATTTTAAATACAGTCATTTTACCAGTTCCGAACAGGGTTTCATATAAGCGCTGCTGCAGACATCATCCACAAGCAGAGGAAATAAAATTTATGTGGTGTAATAATACAAATGTTTACTGATTCCAAAATATCGACACCTGTCCTCAAAAACACGTGGTAGTATGTTTTCTTGAAAAAAGCATTTCCGTGATCACGATTTGTTTACATCGTTAAACTAGGTCACCAACAATCTGTCGACCTGTCCTGCACATACATTTAGGAAGCGGTTGAAGTTTATATTATTTAAACAATTAATGCCCATACATTCAAGTAGAAGCAAATTTAGAAAGTTATTTTGCGATTCCTTTAATTGAACGGGATTGAAATTTTAGATTATTCGGTAGTAAAAATTCGGAACTGGTAAAACAACTGTACTTCACCATTAACATAAAACGGGAATATTGTGTTATAATCAGCAGTTAATTAAAACCCAGATTAACAGCAAATGATCCAGTGACATACAACCGCTAGAATGTACCCCTCATAGCGACGGTAGGATCTGCAAAACTCTACTTTCTCTCTATCCGAAATAACAAAACGATCGGGTACAACTTTTTTAAATTTTAATTACCGATTGTCTTTTTCATAGATTTATGAAATTATTATTTTCTATCATTTAATTCAGCAATACATGGTTTGGTACATTGTTTCTTTTTCCCAAAAAAACATCCGTCGGACTATGCATAGATCGACCCCCCCCCCCCCCCCCACCCCCGAATTTTCGGTTATATTCTGTCTTGCCACAACACAATTTTCCCAACTACGCTGTACAACAGCACGACAGTGCTATGTTTGATAGAATTGCCACTTTTAAAATCTTGTTTATTTCCCGGTTAACCACATCTAACTGAAAGTTATTTATTATATTTTTAATATTAATTGTTGATATTTCTGCTTAGAACTTCATTTAATATTACAAAATACAAGTTTTTAATTCTTATCTGTTGGTTTTGTGAATGAATAGAACAGTGTCGTTCATCTTTTTAGAGCATTTAGCCACAACTTCTTTGACATCATTTCATCACTTCAAAGCATTTAGCCCCGCCTTCAATGATGTTACAATAAATAACGCAAATCAAAATCGGACGTGACGTAATGTAAACATTATTCTTGTCAATAAGTATGTAAGAAAAAAAATTAACGATTGTAAATATTCAAGGTTTTATTGACCTACAATAAAACCTGTCATGAACTAAACCCTCTATGTGTTGTATAGGTATACAGTGCAATTAAAAAATTGTACTTATCATAGATAAAATCTGCAAGTAGTTTTGAGTTTCTTTGAACGGATTGAGTTCTTCTTTATAACTATTGTTGACTGTGACTTCACTTAAATAGCATCAAATCTATTTAGTACAAACATGAAGTTTAACAGAACCGCTTGAGGACATAACATGCCAATGTTTATAACACTGTCACATTCATATTTTGAAGAAATGTTTTGGCAGTAACTCATTGTAAAATCTTATTCTTTTTGGCCATTTTTCTTATGTACCAGAACATTACAATATTTGAAACTTGTATCACAGTAATCAATTGACGTATGGCTGGCCATGCCATTTATGTTCTGACACTGGCCAACATCATGGTACCAAAGCATCAACATGGCAACTAATGACATACTAGTGTCACTGACATCATTAAATGGCACAATTCAGGCCAAATTTTCATTCTTCTTGTGTGTTATTCAAACATGCTGGGCCTTTGTTGGAACATTGTGGGCGTGGCCAGTGATCTGTCAATCGGAAGCCCATTGAACCAGTTTTACTAGTATATTGTTTCCCCTCTAGATCTACAGGCTTAAGTCTCTTCTATACCTTGTGGACAAATATCATCCCTTCATCCATCAAAATTCTTAGATAAATTGTAGTTAAACGGCCATCATGGTTCAATATTATTCTTTATACAATGTTGTTTTAATACTCCTGTATCTTTCTGTCACCACAAAATCCCCTCTCATTGTACATGACATAACTGAATCAATCATCTCATTGTCTGTAATCCTCAATCCAATTCTTCATTTTAGCTAGACATCGTAATCTGCATCAACCAAGCTGTCTGCTTAGATAGGCATTACAAAATTCAGGAGAACTCATTCTGGAATTGTGATGAATTGACTTTGCAATCTGCATCACTGGAAATGTCCACATTGCTGTAGGTTACAAAGGTCAGGAAAATAAATCCTGTTCTTTAATTATGATGAATAGAAGAATTGTGAGAAAAGAAATTCTAAACAAAGAAATCAATAATTTTGGAAATTATCAAATCATTTTCAGAAAAAGGAACAGTTTAATCTTGTTAGTTCTGTCTAATTCTTCTTCATTTATCTAGACATTGCATCTACATCTGCAAAAATATCTGTATAACTGCTCATTACAAAATCAGGAAAATTCATTCTGTTCTTTATATTTAATTTGGATTAATAGAGTGAGTGAGTGAGTAATGGTGTTTAACGTCCCAGTCAAGAATATTTCACTTATATCGAGACGTCGCCAGCTATAGGCGAAAGTGCAGAAATTTTGCCTGTGCGTTGCGCTTATGGCATTATACAGCAGGGTTCTTTAGTGTGCCAAGCCCACCATGACACGGGACCTCGTTTATTTTAAGTTCCCATCCGAAAGAACCGTGGCTTTCATTTCGTAATGCCGAGTGCTTGGCGAAAGAAAAGTCACTACCCACTTTCAAGTCTTGGGTCAGACCATGCGGGGGTTCGAACCCACGACCTCCCACTTATGGAGCGAGCACTCTACCAACTGAGCTACCGCAGTGGTTTGGATTAATAGAAGAATCACAAGTAAAGAAATTTCAGACAAAAGGGTCATTAATTTTAAAAGCCAGTATAATTTTATCCCTATTGCTCTTTCTTCATGGTATAGCAGGGCCAAGAACCTATAAAGGCCACTTTGCTGGTTCCCCTTTGGTGGCCTTTTAAAGATGGGTTTGGTTTGACTGTATCAAATCATTTCCAGAAAAAGGAAAAATTTTATTTGAAGTAAACTGGTAGCTATGGTAACATTTTCAAAAAAAACCCCCAATAGTTTTATTTGAAGTAAATCGGTTACTATGGCAACATTTTGGTGATTCATTAGGACATTTCAAAACATCAAATGCGACATTGGTCTGACAATAGTTTTCTTAATGGGATTTTCACAGGTTAGCATCAATACTCCAGAGTGCTATAAACTACGACTAAGACATTTCTTCTTTGTAATGATGTGAAATAATTGCTTTCCTTTTTTGTGTAGAAGCATTGTTATTTGATTTTGGGAGACATGGAGATATGTTTTAAAACGTTGTCTATAAGTTTTTTTTAGAAATAGATGCATATACTAAAAATTGTGTGTACCCACAAAGGGATCAGTAATTTTGGAAAATTAGTAAAACCTGCCTTAAAGACCATCTCTTTATAAGAGCCACCTGTTTTTAAAAGCCAGTGAAATTTTATCCCAATTGGTCTTTATTCTTTTATATAAGAGTCACCTGCCCATAAAAGCCACCTTTATGAATTTCCTTTGGTGGCCTTTTAAAGATGGGTTTGACTGTATCAAATCATTTCCAGGAAAAGGAAAAGTTTTATTTGAAGAAAACTTGTATCTATGGTAACATTTTCAAAAAAAAGGAACACTTTTATTGGAAGTAAATCAGTTACTATGGTAAGATTTTGGTGATTCATTAGGAAATTTCAAAACATCAAATGCGACATTGGTCTGACAATAGTTTTCTTAATGGGATTTTCACAGGTTAGCATCAATACTCCAGAGTGCTATAAACTACGACTAAGACATTTCTTCTTGTAATGATGTGAAATAATTGCTTTCTCTTTTTTGTGTAGAAGCATTGTTACAAGATCTTGGAGACATGGAGATATGTTTTAAAATGTCTATAAAAAATTTCGGAAATAAATGCTTATACTAAAAATCTTGTGTGCCGGCTGGTTGGCTGGCTCTTGATACAAAACATTACTAGTATGTTTTTTTTATCTTGTTTTCATGATGATGTAACGTTAGTTTCATTGCCAAAATGTCATAAAATAATACAGAAATAAAAACATATAAAATGATTTTGTCAATAAACTTACTGTGCGGCTACTTTTTATGAGCACTATAAAATGCAGAAATACATTAAGAAGAGTCAAATTTTATCTTGGTCTTCATTTGTAATGTGAGCTATAGAGCCTTCATAATTACGTTCTACAAAGGTAGGAAAATACTGTAAACATATTAAATTTAGTGATGTACTTATTACAGCAATTTTTGTGATGTACTAATTTCACCAATTTTTGTGATGTACTAATTACAGCAATTTTTGTGATGTACTTATTACAGCAATTTTTGTGATGTACTAATTTCAACGGTGTATAGTCAACTCGTCCCAATTCCAACTCGTCCCAACTTCATTTCACCAACTCGTCCCACTTTTTTTACCAACTCGTCCCACATTTTCTGGCCGTATTTTTACCCAAATTTAGTGGTTATAATACCCAAAATCCAAAATATAATTTGTTTAGAAGAATATAATTAGACCAAATTCACAATATTTCAGTGTAAAATCAACAGATATTGGTATGGAAAAGCATTACTCAATTTGCTATTACATAAGTAGGACATAGTCCAAAATCGCAATTGTTCAAAGTTTTGTCATTTGGAAAATAAGTGAAATAAACATTAGTGACCAATCCTGGGTTTATACCCGATTTTGGGGATCATGGTATCCTGTAATAAAGTTACACATACAATCCTTATAATTACACCCAGCTGCACTTTTCCACCGACATGGTGAAAATGAATTTGTTTCCAAACTGAAATGGTGTTCACTTTTTATGAAATTCTTTACTTTTCTCCATTTTAACAGATTGAATGGTGAATTTTTAAATTTTAATGTAACATGGGGTTAACTTATTTAGTTAGTTAAATTAAGAAATGTGGTGTCTCAAATATTTGTCTTTGTCTTTTCTGTGTGTTGTTTACTGTAACGTATACTGGTAACTTGTATAGTGAGTTGAATGAATGTATTCATGGGTGAGTGAATATTTATAATTTTACGTTTGATGTCCTTTTTTGGACCATCTTTATGTCACATTGTGTTGATTGAATAAACATGTTCTTGGAGGGATTTCCGGATTAATCTGACTAAACTTGCCGACGATTTGTGTGTATTTCCGTTAAACCGACGATACCTTACAAGGAAACCATAATTTTTAAACGCTTTGTGAATATTCAAAGTGCAAGATGACTTTGTCGACTGCTTGAGTCCTTTACCGTTTGGTTTCACTATCCAAACAGTTGTATCAACGTTTTCAAACAACTTTTATCAATTTGTGAATTAAGTTAAACAATAAAATGTTCAGAAAATTGGGACGAGTTGGTAAACAAATGTGGGACATGTTGGTTTTTCACTTGGGACGAGTTGGTTTTTCACTTGGGATGAGTTGGTAACGAAAACTGGGACGAGTTGGTAAAAAGAAGTTGGGACGAGTTGGAATTGAGACAAGTTGACTTGTATTCATTTCAACAATTTTTGGGGTGAGTTGGTAACGAAAACTGGGACGAGTTGGTAAAAGAAGTTGGGACGAGTTGGAATTGAGACGAGTTGACTTGTATTCATTTCAACAATTTTTGGGATGAGTTGGTAACGAAAACTGGGACGAGTTGGTAAAAAGAAGTTGGGACGAGTTGGAATTGAGACGAGTTGACTTGTATTCATTTCAACAATTTTTGTGATGTACTAATTGCAGCATTTTTTGTGATTATACTATGGCAGTTATTTAAATCCATCACAAAATTAATAGTTTACAAGATGGTCCATGAGATATACAGTAATTTATGTGAATTTACCCGAAATTATCATTTGCGTTCAGATGTATACGTGGTAAAATTAATAAGTTTGAGGTATAGATTTTACTGTGTTTCTGTTTCAGTCCTTGTCTGGAATAGTAAAGGGACAGGTGTAGTTTTTGTGCCTTATGAGTAATTTTTGTGTATTTTATGTTTGTAGGTCAGTTCCAGGCAGCAGGATAAATTAAAGTTTCAAACAAATTGGAAAAAATGATGAGGATTATGTTAGCTGTGGCTGTGATTTAACTGCTGGACATAACACCACACAGGATACCATCCCAGAGTTTGTTTATGCAACAAGACGGAGCTTGGTTTTCTGCAACTTCATTTACAGCTGGTGAAATATCGATATAAATGAGGCAATCTTGAGAAGGAAAAAGAACTGATTTTATTTCACCTATACCTGGAGAAATCTCAATATAAGCAAAATAATATTGAGTAGGAATAAGATCCAATTTTTTAACCTACAGCTGGTGAAATCTTAATATAAATGAAATAATCAGCTGGAAGAAAATGCAATTTTATCCGATTTTGCGAAATAAATAAGAAAAATATTTCACTATAACAACAGACATTACAAAAAAATATTGTGAGGATAAAACGTATCACAGACAAATTGATCTCAAATAGAGTGGATAGTTATTTTCATTTATATTGAAAATTATTCAAATATGCTGAGAATTGCATTAACACACAGTTATTAACTCTGTAGATATTCTTTGATATAGGAGATATTTGTCATTAGAGAATCGAGATATTTTTTGTAAAATACCAGGAAAATCGCTAAAACACATGATCTGTTCTTAGAATACTACATGATAAATAGGACATTTACTAAAGAAGGATTCAGATATTTTTGTAAAAATAAAAAAACCCGGAAAATCGCTGAAACATGTGATCGGTTCTTATAATACTATATGATATAGTAGAGGATTTTCTAAAGAAAGATTTAGGTATTTTTGTAAAAAAATACCCGGAAAATTGCTGAAACATGTGATCGGTTCTTAGAATACTACCGGTATATGATATAGTAGGACATTATGATATAGTAGGACATTGAGTTAAGAAAAATTACGATATTTTTGTAAAATTAAAAATACTGGAAAAATTGCTGAAACATTTGATCGGTTCTTACAATACTACGTAATATAGTAGATGATTTACTCAAGAAAGATTCAGATATTTTTGTAAAAAGACTCGGAAAATTGCTGTAACACATGATTTGTTCATAGATGGTGTATGATATAGTAGCAGATTTACTCAAGAAAGATTCAGATATTTTTGTTAATATACCCGGAAAATCACTGTAACATGATTTGTACTTAGAATACTATGTGATATAGTAGAGCATTTTCTAAAGATTCAGATGTTTTTGTAAAAAATTTTAATTTGATATTTCATGACACACAACTTAACGACCTGGTGACATAATATTTGTAGTACAGATTGTAATCTTGAACTAGATATTAATTAATATTTATAAAAACAAATTTATTTTGCTGTGGAATCAATAGATTTCTAACAAATTAAGAAATGAAATGACATGCTGTCATGTTTTTGTGCTTGTTAAAAGGCTTTGAATAAGTTTTATTATTATACGATAGCTTCAGAAGCTACAATCAATACAACCAATAACTGAGGCATGCTTATCAACGAAATAAAACGAATCAAAATTAAATCGAGGAAAAAAACTTCAGTTAATCAGAAGACGGGGAAATTACAGCTTTGAAAAGGCAAGAAGTGAGATCATATGCTTTCATCATCAGATAATGTGTACGTAAAATTACCTTGTCAGAAAATGTGTGAAAATTAAATCAACTGAGGATAAAATTAAACCTGTATATTCCATTGTTAAAAAAACGGCAGAATTTTGTTTTTGTTCATCAGTTGTTGTTTTATCTGATTCAATGTTAGATGGATTTTAAATGTACAAAAATGTGTTTGAGCTTGTTGAATGGAAAAGTTGAAAGACCGAGAAGATTATGAAAGGAGATAATAGCTTTGCCTTAATAAGGAAACCATCATTAATCTAATCCTGGCCATGATACCATCGACAGTGTTAAAGAATTGTTCTTCACTGGGAATAAATAATACAATGTCTTCCATAATGGAAGAGCAAAGTGTGACACATTCCTTACCATGTGCTAATAACTCTTCAAATCATGATGCTGAACCTCATAGCTCCCAGGATGCATTGT
Source organism: Anadara kagoshimensis (assembly GCA_021292105.1). Classification (NCBI taxonomy): domain Eukaryota; kingdom Metazoa; phylum Mollusca; class Bivalvia; order Arcoida; family Arcidae; genus Anadara; species Anadara kagoshimensis. The sequence continues at coordinate 41,221,113 of CM037860.1, read as the reverse complement.
TTTACATCATCACTGTTCTCATGTTTTATGCTTGTAGTATCGTGATTTTGTTAGTGAAATATGTTAAACGAGAACGACAGGAAGCGGCATTTACACACTATTACTGTGAATATGTCACAAGGGAAAAATTTCAAAATCCGTTATATCAAAACCAACAACATATGAAAAAATTTATGAAGTCTATAAAACTAGGATGTGGGAGTAGAGTGAAGCCCAAAGAATTTGATACAGAAGGTACTATAAGTAAGATTTATGTAGATTATTATCTGTTACACGAAACACCAGTTTGACGGAAAAGCTTGTACGATTTGTTGCCGACTGAATCTCTGGGAGATTATTCCACAGATAATTGCCAATGTTTGTGTTTGAATGCTAGTTAACTGTATAACTAGAAAATATAAACAATGATGTTCACCCAAGTTACTATTGTAATTTGGTAATTTGGGAAATTTTTGTGTTAATTTTAGTTTTGTGTAAATTCACAACAGTACCAACATGTGACAATAAAAATTTGGTGAATATGTCATTTTGATAAAATTCACTATCATTTGTCTGATTATCATCTCGGACAAAGCGAAAATAAAAGTACACGAATACATCAAAAGAAATACTAAGTATTTTTATGGAAATTAACAAGTGCAAAAATTTCCAGATTGATAGTACAGTCCAACCTGCCTTAAAGGCCACCTCTATATAAGGACCACCTGCTTATAAAGGCCAGTAGAATTGTATCCCAATCGTTCTTTATTCATATTATTTGAACCTGGCCCCGGTTTCACAATCATTTCTAAACTAAGATTTTCCTTAACTTAAATCTGGCAAAATTTCAAAACTTTATAATTTTGTTAATTTTCAAGATATTCAGGAAATTAAGGTTCTTTTCTCCCTCAGAACTTTGTATTTAAGAGAAAAATACTGTAAAATTAATGTATTTATTTAAGAATGTACAAGTTTTAGTTCAAATAATTTGGGTAAATTGATGAAGACTTGAATTAAGTGTAAATTTCATGGTTCACCTTGGGCCCCATGATACTATTTTATTTGGCAGTGGATTTAAATTAGCAGAAGTGTATTATTTCAAAAGTGACTAAAATTAGTCCAACACTCAAATTATTAGTTACTGCCCTTGAGTGGGATTAGAATCTAGGCCCTGAGATCCATAACTAAGATTTAGACCAATTGGCCCCAAGTACCAAGCAGTATGACTATGAGTGGGTGGAGTTTTATGCATCAGTCAAGATTCATTCACTTTCTATACATCAATATGGTCAGTTCATGGATGGTGGAGGAAACTGGAGTACCCAAAGCAAACCAACAATATGAATAGCACATCCTAGCTAAATAGTAGTTAAGACAGATTGCATTTGCAAAAATGTACAGTTAAAGCCAACTTTAGCAGCCACCTCTACAATCTGTATGTGAAGGCCACTTGTCCATTTGCTTCATATTTAATCCCAAAAAGAACTTCTATAAAGACCACTTGTGTCTACAATATTTATATTTCTTGGGTTAAGGTACCACATGTGGTTGTCTTTATATACAGGTTTTATTGAATATGAGTATTTCTAGTTATAAAGTATTTCCATGGTTTCCCCATAGACATTACAATGTACCTGTATGCCAGAATTGCCAAAAGTTATATTTGAGAAGAAAATGGTTTGATTTTGATCTGTTGTGTATAATTTTGGGGTACGACAAGTTACGTCAAAATTATGTATAATGAAAAAAACTGCTTGACTTTACAAGTTGTGTGTAATTTTGGGGTACGACAAGTTACGTCAAAATGCCAAAAGTTATGTATAATGAAACAAGAGGCCCATGGGCCTGATACGCTCACCTGATAACTAATGGCTAGCTGATAGATTTAAAGAACACATAAATACTAAACCCCAATGACTTTTTTCTTTACACCATGATAACCATTGTATCAATACCTACAACATTCTAATATACATGCCTATACAAAAAGTTTATAGTTTTCAAGATAATTAACCATTACGGTATTGTTTTGCATCTGTGACCTTGACCTTTGAACCCATGACCTTTTTCTATACATCAAAATGATCATTGTATCGATACCTACAACATTCTAATATACATGCCTATACAAAAAGTTTATAGTTTTCGAGATAATTAACCATTTCGGTATTGTTTCACATCTGTGACCTTGACCTTTGAACCCATGTCCTTTTTCTATACATCAAAATGATCATTGTATCGATAGCTACAACATTCTAATATATATGCCTATACAAAAAGTTGATAGTTTTTGAGATAATTAACCATTTTGGTATTCTTTCGCATCTGTGACCTTGACCTTTGAACTCATAACCTTTTTCTATATATCAAAATGATTGTTGTATCAATACCTACAACATTCTAATATACATGCCTATACAAAAAGTTTTTAGTTTTCGAGATAATTAACCATTTCGGTATTGTTTTGCATCTGTGACCTTGACCTTTGAACCCATGACCTTTTTCTTTACATCAAAATGATCGTTGTATCAATACCTACAACATTCTAATATATATGCCTATACAAAAAGTTTATAGTTTTTGAGATAATTAACCATTTTGGTATTCTTTCGCATCTGTGACCTTGACCTTTGAACCCATGACCTTTTTCTATACATCAAAATGATCATTGTATCAATAACTACAACATTCTAATATACATGCCTATACAAAAAGTTTATAGTTTTCGAGATAATTAACCATTTCAGTATTGTTTCACATCTGTGACCTTGACCTTTGAACCCATGGCCTTTCTCTATACATCAAAATGATCTAGGTATCAATACCTACAACATTCTAATATACATGCCTATACAAAATGTTTATAGTTTTCGAGATAATTAACCATTACGGTATTGTTTCGCATCTGTGACCTTGACCTTTGAACCCATGACCTTTTTCTATACATCAAAATGATCGTTGTATCGATACCTACAACATTCTAATATATATGCCTATACAAAATGTTTATAGTTTTCGAGATAATTAACCATTTCGGTATTGTTTCGCATCTGTGACCTTGACCTTTGAACCCATGACCTTTTTCTATACATCAAAATGATCGTTGTATCGATACCTACAACATTCTAATATATATTCCTATACAAAAAGTTGATAGTTTTCGAGATAATAATTATAATCAGAGGTAAAAAAAATTAGGTCACGACCTTCACAATCGACCTTGACCTCATTTTGAAGATACTAACAAGAAGATGTCAAAACTGAAAACCCCATGTCATTATCTGGTCAAATAGTCAAGTTATAACAATTTGAAGCTATTTTACGATTTTTTCAAAATTAAACGCAAAAATGCGTAACCTATTTTTTATCCGAATTTCACAAAATGAACAAACTATAGGCTTAAGACCCTAGAGAAGCCAAATATCACATCAGATTTTTTCTCCAATCAGTACTTTCGGAGAAGAAGATTTTTTAAGATTTTTGCACCCCTAGGTCACCTTGACCTAGTTATGGTAGCCATAGCAACGCCACGAACAAATCTGAATTGCACCGGCCCATATATACTTCTGACAAAGTTTCATTAAAAACTGTCCAGTAGTTTCAGAGGAGAAGTCGAAAATAGGTGTTAACGACGCACACACGCACGCACACACGCTGCGCTATGCCATAAGCTCACATGACCTTCGGTCAGGTGAGCTAAAAACTGCTTGACTTTACAAGTTGTGTGTAATTTTAGGGTACCACATGTTATGTCAAAATGCCAAAATTATGTATAATGAAAAACTTGTTGGACTTCACAAGTTGTGTGTAATTTTAGGATACAACATGTTATGTCAAAATGTCAAAATTATGTATAATGAAAAAATTGTTTGACTTTACAAATTATGTGCAATTTTGAGGTATGAAAATATTCCATTGAAGTCCATTACTTAATGATAATTTTATCTTATTTGTTCAATACATGTATGATGTATAATGATAATAAAATTGTTAGCTGGTCTTACAACTGGAAAAATTGAATTGTTAAATTTTTGTGATGCTGGAATAAATGTAACAGATAGTCAACACGGGGGAGTGGAATGGAATGGCGTAATGGTGTTTACGTCTTGGTCAAGATTAGTTCACTTATTGCATCAAGGTTGCCAGTTAATGGATGCCTACTTTCAGCCCCTGACCAGGTCTGACCCAAGACTTGAAAGTGGGTAGTGACTGTTCTTTCGCCAAGCACTCGGCATTACGAAATGAAAGTCACGGTTCTTTCGGATGGGAACTTAAAATAAACGATGTCCCGTGTCATGGTGGGCTTGGCCTGCTAAAGAACCCTGCTGTATAATGCCATCAGCGCAACGCACAGGCAAAATTTCTGCACCTTCGCCTATAGCTGGCAACGTCTCGATATAAGTGAAATATTCTTGACTGGGACGTTAAACAGCATTACTCGCTCCTACTTTCAGCAAGTCAACTGGCAAACTTTCTCACACTGACATCTGCTACAATGAGATTCAAACCTAAGTGGCGAGAGACACTGTTATCCATAAGCTTACACTCAAAGTGGAATAATGGTGTTAAACATTCCAGTCAAGAGTATCTAACAAGCATCAAGGAACTTCCCGGGACAGTGGAGAAAACCACAAACCAACAGTAAGCAAGCTGACAAACTCTTTCACACTAGGACCACTGTGGTAGGTCAGTTGGTAGAGTGTTCGCTCCGTAAGTGGCAGGTTGTGGGTTAGATCCCCAGCCAGCACTCAGCATTACGAAATAAAAGTCACGGTTCTTTGGGACAGAAACTTAAAATAATCTAGACACCATGTCATGATAAAAACCCCTGATGTATAATGCCATCAGCACAACACACAGGCAAAATTTCTGCACCTTCGCCTATAGCTGGTGACATCTCGATATAAGTGAAATATTCTTGACTGGGACGTTAAACACCATTACTCAACTTTTTCACACTAGGATTTGCCAAATTGGGATTCAAAAGCAAGTGTCGTCCATAGGCCAGCAGCACTTTAGACCAATCAGCCACTATCATCCTTCGTCTTCACTGAAGCCATCAAGTGTTACAAAATATGTTGAATGTATCTTCAAAAACAGTTCAGTCTTATTACAAGCATAATGATTTCCAAATTCATTCGGAGACCATCAACACCTTAACTGCTAGTGTCTCATTTAATCAATGCAAAATCCTGTTTATGAAATTACAATCAAACTTGACCTAATGGCAACTTGTATACAGGGGCCACCTGCCCAAGTTTTTTTTAATTTTAAACTTTTTGCATAGGCTGGAATATATATATATACATGTATATATATATCTACTTTGTCAGTTCTGTGATGGTGGAGGAATCCAGAGTACCTCACATTAGGATCAGCGAGATCTGGATCCCAACCTAGATAGCGTAATCTGCAAGCAAGGGATGGTCAAGGATGCCAGAGTATCTGCAGCAAAAAAACCTTTGACCTTGACCTTGAAAATGCAAACATTCTTGCACTAGGATCTGTGGAGTGGGATTTAACCAAGTGAGTGGCATCATCACATCCCCCCTCCCCGATTCATAAACTAACAGCACATTAGACCACTTAGCCATCTATGCCTCCTTTTAGAGGGAAAGCTATACAAGGTGATTATTTACGTTTCAGTCAAGAATATTTTATTTGTATAGACATCACCAGCTACAGGTGAAATAGCAGAAAATTTTTACCTTTGCAGTGCACCCAAGGCAATATGCTGAGGAGGGTTCTTTAATGTGATACAGGATATCTTTTAGGGGTCTTCTCTGAGGGTCCCTGCAACTTTCAGTTCTAAATGATAAGTGTTTGACGAAAGAACAGTCAATACCTTTTATCAAGTTTTGGTTAGACCTGACAAGGGTTTAAACCTCCACATATAAAGCAAACACTCTACTGAGTTACTGTAGTGTATCCAGGGTTCGTACAAACATTTAGACTCCAGATTTAAGGACTTTTTAGGGTCTTATTTGCAAATTTAAGGCCTAATCAGAGGGACAATTTTAGTTAGAAGTTAGGCATTCCAGAGGGCCAGGTACCTTTAAATTGCTCATTTCAACACAACTTATTAATTAATCTATTTATTTATATACATGTGTATATCAGTCTATTTGCAACCACTAATATAATAATCCAAATACCCAACTGGCCAAATTCAAGGGCTTTTTAGGGTCAGACTTGTTTTTAGGGGCTTTTTAGGGCAAACCTAAAAATGTAAGGACTTTTCCAGGCCAGTACGAACCCTGGTATCACCAAAGAAATCCAGCAAATAATACTGTAAATACAACTAATGCAGTGAGAATGATCAACTGCTAAACACTTAACCCAGTAAGTTTTTTTTGAAAGAAAATTTATTTCTTGGGATAAGTCTAAATCAAGAATATATCACTGATGTGAACTACACTTCAAGTTGTAAAATCCATGCCCTTTGCAACTGTAGCTAGGACAATTCATATTGAGCTGCACTTCCATGAAAAGGGGACCTTGGCCTTGAAGAGTCATTGCCTTTTAATGCTAAGTACATTTTGTAATCTGAAAAACCTTGGGACTTCATTCAATTGGAAAAATTTTCAACCTGAAATGCATTATACTTATGGCATTGTGTACTGAGGAATCTTTATTCTCGCCATGAAAAGGATATGTGGCATAAATTTTTCATGTCTCTCCTAAAAGACCATGCAACTTTCATTTCAAGTACTTTACTAAATGATGGTCATTGTACTTTTTTGGTCTAACTCAGCTGGGAATCGACCTGTCCCATCCTTCCAAACCGAGCAAGTACCACCATACTAACTGATTACAAAGTGATAAAATGAACACCTAAAGTCATTATGCTACCTTTAAAAGATTTTATTACCGACGTATAAATAATAATTTGGTCACTTCCTCTACTACGATAAAAATCCAACTATGACATGATTATGTACAAAAAATGTAAAAAATGACAATGATTTTGCTAATTTAAGACAATGATGTGATGAATTAGAATTCAAAATCAACAATTTCGAGGAAGAACCAGTCCTACTAAATTTAATTAAAAAATTAACACCTTATTGTTAAAAGTGCTACATGCACCCTTAAAGTTGTTAATAACAACAATCTAATTTTTAGGTTCACCCTATACACAATGCCCTTTACAACGGTTTTATCCAAAGCATGAACTATTCCAATTGTATCAACCGGTTGGTAAAATTGTAGCACTTCACTGACAATGTTACTCAGCTCCCTGACACCAAATTCTGTAATTTTGTTTTATGAATCATTGAATAGCTTTAGAAGTACAATTTTAGTCTCAATTTAATATTGAATTGCTGTAGACAGCAACATAAAAGTACACAAATCTTGAGATATTTAAGAACTGACTTTCAATTTCCAGGGTTATCAGGCAATGAATTCGATTTTAGAACTAGCAAATGGATTCATTATTTCAAAACCTCCCAAAATTGAAGTTAATGCTAAAATTTACAATGTTTTGAATATCATCTGAAATAAAACTGAAAATTTCCATGCTCTAAAATAATAATGTTATTTTTTCATGTAAATCTGACATTTGGAACAGCCATTCCACCTAACCTACAGATATCAAATTTCAAAACCGTCAACATATTGTTGACAATTTTGAAATAAAATGAAAACATTAATGCTTGAAACAAAAATATTTTGATTAAAACATTTAACGGTAGATCTGTTGACAATGCAATAACTTTTGAATAGACAACAAGGAAAATTAAAAGAAATTGTAGAACTAATGATGGGATGGATGTTAAGGAATTTTGTCCATTCAATGAATTGCTACAATTTTATGAACCAATGGATACAATTTTAAAATGTCACCCTTTGAATAAAACCAACTCTAATGTCTGTGCAAAACTTTATACTAGATAAAGAAACACATAATTTGAAATTTTCCCATAAATTGTGCCAATTTGGGAACTTTAGCGAAAACATTTTCCAAAACGAGTAGAAATAAGCTGAAATAGGAAGCCATTTCAAAAATGGCTGCCAAACAAACCCCCAACTTGGAAATCTCCTCCCCCCAAACTATGTGCATGATAAAAATAGGAATAACCTAGGGCATATCTATTCAATCTAAAGCTTGTGCCTGTGAAGTTTCATAAAGGTATGTTAAATTGTTTTTGATATAACTTATAAGTGGCAGAAGATATGGAGTACACACGCTATATGCCCCCCCCCCCCCCCCATTTTAGTTGGTGAAATATGTGTAATGATAGTTTTGTACAGACATTAGTTGGAACTGTGCAATACAAGGATTAAAACCCATTCATTATTAAATATTTGTTGATGACGAGACGATGTATAACAAAGCAAATGTCTTCTGTACAGAGTCCTGATCACATGATTATATAATGATGTAACCATAGCGATACAACATTCAGCATTTCATTAAAATGACGATTGAATTGAATTTTTCAAATTTTTTCCTCCTGTTATTCCTTTATGGTCATGAGATCAACTGTAAATAAAAAAAACAACAACAATTATTGGTCACAGATCTTGAATGTTTATCCAATTGACGTTTCACCAGCCATGCCTTTTATGTTCCGACACTGGCCACCACTATGGTACCAAAGCAGTGTCACGACAACTAATGACACACTAGTGTCAGCAACGTCATTAAATGGCACAATTCAGGCCGAGATTTAATTGTTTTTGCATGTTATTCAAGCATGCCGGACCTTTGTCTGAACATTGTGGGCGTGGCTGGCGATATGTCAATTACATTTGTTTATCACTATTTATGCCATTTCTAGATATTGAAAAACCTCAATTCATTGCCAACATTTCTTTAGTAAAATTTTGTCATTGAAAGGGTTTGGTGCTAAATTAAGGGAGACTTATAAGGAAAACCATAGAAGAAATGCATTTTGGGACTTCAAAATAGTGTGGCGATAAGCGAGATGGAAACGGTTTTGTCATTAAAAATATATCTACATTTTATTATTTTTTCCAATTTTATTTTACATGTACTTTTATAGAGTCATAAAGAATTTTAAAAAGCTGACTTGTACGAACATGCATGTCAACTCACCAGAACAGCCAAATACGTGTAAATGTCACATATGTATTCATAAGCATGTCATATGATCAATGGAATTTGTAGCTCGCATAAACACTTTTTACACTTTTTTAATATCTCAGTTTTACTTGAAAATAACAAAAGGAGATTTTATGGGTTCTCACCTTGTTATTTCAATGCCAAGATCACATTAAGCGATCAATACACTACAAAATCCACACATTTTGTAGCATATTTAAATGCAGTATCCAATTTATAACTGGGCACAATAAAAATATATGTCCTTTTTTGTTTTTGTTTTTGTGACCCAAAAAATGCTACATCCACATGTTTATTTTATCCACAATATACCATGACCATTTTCCTCATCATTAAAATTATGTTGGCATTTTCCACATGACCAATTACACATTTAACCATTCATATTCTCCCCAAATGCTGAATGATACACACACACTCCACTTACAACATCTAAATATACATTGCATAATCTTTGTTAGTTGTAAGTTTTTCAATGCATGTAACAGATATGCTTATTTGAGGCCAAAAATCAGGCCCCATTCCCAAGGTACAAAACCTAGATATTTCCCCCCAAATATTTTATAATTTTCCAAAATTTGAATGAATTAAACAAAGTTGTAGCTTGTATTCTTCTATGTTTTTTCCCATTACAGTTTTCTCGAAATTACATGAAACAACACTTATTTTCACAATTTCAAAGGCTCCAGATCCAATGCCTAAGAGAGGATTGACAGATCTGCATGCAATAAGGGATACTCTTATGTCTCAATTTACAAATCACTGCATGGTGGCGACATCTCTCAAGGCCTACATTCAAATTCCACTAAGAGCAGATTATAGTGTGTGTCTGTCAGAGTTTGTCAGTTTGCACACTGAGGTTTGGGTATTATCTGGACCCTCTGGTTTCCTCCATCATCTCAGAACTAACCTCAATATAAGTACAAGAATCTTGACTGATGTTAAACAAAAAGCTGTTTTAAGCTAGTTTGGAATAAATTACAGATCTGTTTTATTGATAGATTAGATGGGGTTTTGAATATTTCACTTATACTGAGACATCACCAGCTACTTGCTATTTTACCTTTGTAGTGTGATCAAGGCAATGTACAGGGATGGTTCTTTAGCATGCCTTAACTACAGTTACATTGGGGATTTTAAGGTCTCTTATAAAAGTGCTCGCTCCGAAAGTGGGAGGTTGTGAGTTCGATCAACGGCCGGTCTGACCCAAAACTTGAACGTAGGTAGTGACTGTTCTTTCGTCAAGCACTCGGCATTACGGATGGGAGCTTAAAATAAACAAGGTCCTGTGTCACGGTGGGCATGGCTTTCTAAAAAACCCTGCTAAATAAGGTCATCAGCGCAATGTACAGGCAAAATTTCCGCACCTTCACCTATAGCTAGCGACGTCTCGATATAAGTGAAATATTCTTGACTAGGACGTTAAACACCAATACTCAACTCAACTCTTCCAAAAGACCCTGCAACTTTCATTTCCAAATGCAGAGTGTTTTTTTTTTCAAGTTTGGTAAAACCTCTACTTCCCACATAAAAACTTGAGGTTTCCATATCAGAAATTGAAAATCACATCATACTGAGAAATAATCAGGTATATGATCTAGGAAAAACCTATTACTCACACTCCATGAAATTTCAAAGTTCTCATACTACTGGCAACACCATTAAATCATTGTAAGCTTACCTGTTTTACTGTGTTCTTTATAAAATCTTTCCTATCTGATAAATCAAATTTGGGATATTTTCCATAAACCTGAAGACAAAAACAAACATGTACGTTTAAATAGCTTTTAATCAACCATTAAAAAACAAATCAAGACCTCTCATGGGTGGAGAGAAGAAACTGGTAAAAAGTACTTATCTAACAGATCAGGAACATCCTCATATACAGAAAAACAGCCACACTTTCAATGGCATTAATTCATACTACTATTGTTCCAGGTAACTTAGATAGTCGATTTTTTTTAAATATAAAATTAAGTATTGTAATATTGGTACTTATTTTGATATTCCTGTAATTAAAATCATATCACCTATCAAACCTATGAGGTTTGCTGACTTGAATTTGAATTTCAAAACAGGTATATACCGAAACTTTTGTCGTTTTTCATAACAGAAAAAAACCAATGTGTTGTATATATACCTAAATGTACCTCAGATAGGTGTCAACACACCTGGTTGACCTGCATACTCATTATTATCACGGGTAAAAACAAGGTTGTCTTTCAGGTGTGCGGTTCGGGTTTTACTGATACTCATGTATATGTATAATAATTACCCTTCATGCAATGCTCTAAATTTGCATATGAGGCACAGATAACGAGAGGGCATATGTGCAGTGTTTCAAAAACAACTAATTTTCGGTATGTAGAGCAAAACCAGAGGGCTGTAGAACACTTATTTTTCGACATTAAATTGGGACTTTTATATTTAGATCAATATGTAAACATTGAATATAAATCATTAAACATAAAAGCTTAATGGACAAAAAAGCGACTACCTAAGTTCCCAAACAATAGTAGTTTGCTATAATGTTCAATTTATTTTTGGATATTGAAATTCTTCTCCACAATCAATCATTTTTATTTTACAATACAGTGCTTACGGCAGTAGCGGATCATTAGTGCAATATTCACTGCTCTCCGAGAAAAACATCACTGCCGATTGTAATTTTTTGGTACTATCAATTAACATTTCTCCACTCTTTCAATTTATCATTAGATTATAAAAATCGCCCGACTATAAGTATGGGCAATCCACCCGTTTTGTATCTCATGTATTTACGTCAGTAACGAATCAATTTGTGAGTAGCGGATCGCGCCACCTAGTGTCAAGAAAACGATAGGGGATCAACTCAAAGCATCATTAGTTTGAGTTTCCATCATTCAATTGCAAAAAATACTAATCATTAAACAATATTAAAGAGTTTTATTCGTAATATCAACAAATGTCATGATTAGAATAAATAACAAAAAACAAATCATCGCAATGTCCCTGATAAATTAAGTCAATCAACATTGTCTTGAATACTGAATTATAAAAACAGTAAATGGCGAAGGAAATAAAATAAAATAATTGTACCTTATAATTTATAAATATTATGACATGCTGTTTCAATGAAGATTTTATTTTGACAAGGACAGTATATGCATACAATGATACTTATTGGTATTGTACACTGTACATCACAGGTCCAAAATTGTTACTAGACAAAAATAAAGAACGGAATAAAACTTTAATTGTCTTAAACACAAAATATAGGGTTGGATATTAATGTATTTATTCAATATATTCTAATCTCATACAGATTATCCTTCAAGCATGACAATTATGGCTTCTTTAAAATGCCCATTGATCTGGGCTTATCATATGATAAATAAGATAGTGGCATGGCATGACAATGCCTCCATCTTTCTCATAGGGTACTGGCCATGGAGGGAAGCTAGGCACTGGTTCTCCAATAGCCTCTGCATATCTGAACCCACCAGAATCTATTATTTTTCTGAAAGCACCAGACAGCCCCATGGGTACATGCCATATTATTCTTAGCCTTTCGAGAGGTCCCTGTAGACAGCAGCTGATCCGTTATTGCCGTAATTGCACCCTGTATAAACTGGTTTATTTTTTATTGTCATGAACTGTAAAGCTCAATAAAGGTTAATGTCGTGAAAGAAGACATGTTAACGAGTGTAAAGAGCTATTGTAATCATTTCAAATTACATTTGAAAGTATTGAACACGTTGGTCAAATCGAAAGTTAGGTTTTGGAAATCACATCCATGTCGCTGAGACGCTTGTGACATTCGCATTAAAAAGCCGAGAATTTAAAAAATATAGGACGTTTATCAACACAAATGAACGTAGAATTCAGTAAAAATACCAGCTTTACAGAAACATATCCGAGTTTTATTGGTCTCTCGTAATGATATGGAAAAAAATAACTTTATTCTAAAAAATGATCCGCTACTGACTGAGATCCGCTACTGCCGTAAGCACTGTATACAAATTTAGCAAGACTATGATGTGTTTGAACACAACACAATCCAAAACAATCATTCCAAGTATCTGGGAATTCAAATTTTTCTTGGTTAATGCAATATCCTGGTAAAAATAAATATATGTACCAAGTTTAATACAAATATTTTTAACAGTATTGGAGGAGGTAGCTGTAAAGGGGAAAATTTTCGTGTGGGTAACATTTTCGCCTATTTCGCGCTAAAGAAATTACCGAGAAATTTTTTACGAACGCTAAAATATCTACCATACAGGTTAATATAGCACATATATATAGTATATACACCCACTTATATTCGTTTCGCAAAAATTACACCTACACGAAATGCTAAATTTTCACCCCGCGAAATTAATCCCCTTAATGCCAGTGTCTAGAAACCAGCGAATAAAGTGACAACCTACTCTGCTCAATTTCCATGCACTAGAATTTAAAACTATAATTTTTACTGCATATAAATTCACACCCACCTGTTTAACTACTGTTTTCATTGTGACTTCTTCTAAGTTGGCACCATCTAATATTTTCTTTATAACATCCTTAAGCTCATCATTCTGGGTTAAAAAAAATACTCAGAATTATCAACATGTTTTTCCACATTAAAGCAAACATTTTTCAAGCTTTCTCAATTTATAAAAGTCATTAGTAGTAAATTTTTCATAAAAAATATTCATAATAAACAGGCCATTATTTAATCTTCAATGTGTATTTTTTTAAGTTTTGTTCTAAGAATATAAGTTAGTCTGCCCTATGTCTACAAGATTCTACGCCCAATATGTAATACGAAGTAAACCTGTATATAAAGACCATGCATTGAACCTACAAAATATGGACTTTATAGACAGGCGGTATTTACATAGAGATTTTTCTTGGTTCAAATATGAAGCAAAGGAACTAAAACAGAAGTAATAAAATAAAAACTAACGACAGCATGATTCTTCATATCGCAATATATTTCGAATACACAGTATTCCTTATCAAGCTACATTTTTTATTTTATTATTAAAACAGAAGTCTTAATGGACATGTGGTTTTGATAGATTTTATTGTATAATGTGTCAGAATTAAGTAAATGTATAGACATTGTATTTAAATCATGGATTTAGTAAATCCGTTAACAATGTTGTTTGTGAATATTAAGTCTATCTAAGGCAAATAGGCTAATGTGTGATTTCTAATACACAGTAAAACCTGTATATAAAGACCACTTGTGTGACCTAAGAAATTTGGACTTTATGGGCAGGTGGTTTTTATAAAAAGGTTCTTGTTCAGTTTCATTATCTCTCTTAATTTTATAGTGAAATTCAAATTGCTTTAAACAATGTGAGGAAGAGAACAATATTCTGAATTACAAGTATATTTATATTTAAACTCAATTTGATCTGTCATTTTCAGTAGTTTCAGACATAAGCAATTCTAAGTAATTGTTAAAAACATAAGTACATTATAGAATAAAGATATTAACTTACTGATGGGGGTCCATCTTTTTTAGGTTTTTTAACCAGAGGCTCGTCGTCATCAGAACTTTCCTCAGATTCGGAAGCTTCATCTTCTGATTCCACTATCAAAGTAAACAAGAAAGTACGGTAATAAATAACACTTGCAATAACATTTGGATTTGTGACCAGAGGAGTAATGGAGTATTAACGCTGAAGTCAATATTCTTCCACTTATTTTTGAGGTGGGTCAGTTCTGGGATGCTGGAGGAAACGGTAATACCTGTAGGAAACAAGTATTTTGTAAAGTGACAAACTTACCTGTTAAGTTTTACTTTGCAAATAATTAAAACAAGACTATGTTTCCATTCCTGGTAGCCAAAATCGCCATTGGCTACTAATTTCTGAGGAATTCTTTCAAAAAGTAACCTCTTTTAGCAAATTTGTGGAAAAATACTTTAAAAAGGACTATATTTTAACAAATTTTGAAAATTTGGCTACTAATTATTTTAAATTCAAGAGATCTTCCCATCTTGGTAGTTACAGATAATATTGTAAGCATATATTTCTTAGCAATTTTCATGATAATACAGTCACTCTTATTTCAATACACTGCCAAATATAAATAAGTATTGCAGTTATTTAAATCCACATGACTTTTCCCAAATTATTATTTGTGCTAAAATTCATAAACTCTGAAATGAATACTTTTACAGTATTTCGCTATTGTTTCTAATTTCTAATGTTAACAAAGTTGCACAAATAGAATCCTGTTAATCTAATTTACAGTATATTTTTCCCCCGTCCTATTTTTTGTGAAAGATGATTGTCTCCCTTTAGTCACTAAGGCATAACTATTGTGCAACTACTACCAAGCAGGATTAAAGGTTAAAGACGGGAAAAGTTTGACATCTCTTTGTATTTGATGATATCTCATCAGATATCTACTATTTGTCATATCAACAATCCGGTGAGCTTTTTGTACTGTTTCCGAATGGAGTAATAATTGTTTACACCAAATTCCAGAAAACCAGAGTAACCCGAGACAACTACCAACCTACCTTCAGCAAACAAACAAAATAGTTCTCACACTATGATCTGCCTGTTAGGAATAAATTTCGAATGTTCATGTATGTTTTTTTTGTACCAATGCTCTGAATTTTATAACTGAAAAAGCAATCTGATTATTCTTATTGAATAGTTACCCTTTTTCTTTTTAGGTGTTGGTTTCTTTTCAACTTTTTTCTCTTTCTTTTTCGGTTCTGCTTTTTTTGGTGTTTTCTTCGGAGATTCTGTTCTTTTCTTCTTCTTTTTAGGTGCCTATAGAAAAACAAGTTAATATAAAAGAATATAAATTGATATCAAATTATGACATGTGTACTAATCTTCCTTACTGGAAAGGGTCTTGGTAGCCAAGTGGTCTTAAACATGTGCTTCCAGATCACATTACCGCTTGTTCCTCAATTTTAAAGGTCACCGGTCACCAAATTGATCAATTTTGTATTTTGCATTCCTATGGGTAGAATAGTCAATATTGCTGTGTCTGACGGTTTCCCATGCCTTACATTTACCTGTAATACACTAAAACCTTACCTAAACAAACTGCTAATACTCGGTAGTTTCCGACACTGCTCGTAACTTTCCGACGACCTAATTGATGACGTACATGGTGTTAAGCTGCCGAGGAAAGACACATTACCTATATATGTATCCATATATTACATGTGGGTTTGTGTGGTGTTTTGAAGGGTTTTAAAGTTTGATATCAAGTCAAAATGATATATTTTGTAAAGTTTGTATATAATAAAATCACAATGAACGATGAACATGTTTTTTCCACAAAATTCAGAACAAATTAAAGCCAGATTTACACAAGTCCTTCATGCAGCTTTTTAATTGTTTTGAATGTAATCAGATTAAACATTACAAGATAAGTCAGGGAAATAAGAGCTGTGTAATCATTGAAGACAATTCAAATTATTACGAATGAATTCAGTCAAATATATACATTTTAAACAATTTTAATTTTCAAAATAAATTTAATTCCGTTATTCAATCAGTTCACCAATTCACACGTTCAAACAGAGACGTATGTCTTGTTCAAATTAACTAATCTAATTTAACTTTAATTTATTCGATTTTCAGAATCCAGCAAAAATGACAAATAACATTTACCGGGTATATCATATAGATATACGCACGTGCCAATTAATGTTGCATATTGTAAGGTAAACTCTGTTAATTATAGGTGGTAGATGTCTACTTCTAAACAGGATGTTTCCCAATGTAACATACTGATAATCTCTTAATTACTAGTATGTAAGGGGTGTAAATCACACTTTGAACGATATTAATTTATTGTGAATAAATGAAAGAAAGTTTCACTCGAGTGTTGAGTCCTTAGTTAGTCGAGCATAATCCCACTGGTATCACATTTTGATGACGTTCTTTTCATCCCATCAAAATTAAGCGTAATTAAGTTATTATATGAAAATTATTATTTATTTTTTATTTTATCATGGAAACAGTAATGATGATGATGATGATGATGATGATTAAACTTACTGCAAATAAGAATAGGAAGCTATTGAATTGAAATTGTTTTCATATTTAAGTAATACTGGGGTGAAATATTTTATTTGAGAGACAATAAGAAATTAATTTTTAAACCTTTATTTTGATATTTTCGTTGTACAAAAAACTACAGGTCTTGGACCCAGATTCTACTCGAAAACGTGTTTTTTTATTCATTACATGGGTAAATAATAATAATAATAATAATAATAATAATAATAAATCTTTGATTTTAATCTAAAAAGGAATTAAAAATGGGACAATTTCTAAAACAAATATGAATTAAAATCAATTTGAGGTCATAATATAGCTGTACTAGAGAGAAGAAAAGATTGTTTTTAAAATAAAAGAAAACAAAAATTGGGTTCTTTTTATTGTTCCTTATGATAAATAGGTAAAAATAAATAAATAAATAACTTAATTAATTAATTAATTAATCAGAGATATGTAAAGATAATTAAAATGATATTAAATATTAATAAAAATTAATGTGAACAATATTTTAAATAAAAAACGGAAATTTGGGTTCTTTTATTATTTGTTGTGATAAATAAAAAAAAAAAAAAAAAAAAAAAAAAATAAATAAATGAATAAATAAATTTAAAAGAGATATAAGGATAATTAGAATGATATTAAATATTAATGAAAATAAATATGAATAATATTTTAAATAAAAAACTAAAATGTGTGTTCTTTTTATTAATTCGTTGTGATAAATAGATAAAAATAAATAAATAAATAAATAAATAAATAAATAAATAAATGAATAATGTAAAATTATGTTTTGTAAAAGTATTAGTAAATAGTATATCATACTTAGAGCAAACACAATTATAGTTTTTTTTCTTTATTTGTTTCTTATTATTATTATGTTTCTTATTTATTTATTTTTTTCTGCTGAAGGAAACTGAAATACCCAATGCAAAAAATAAATAAATATATAAAAACACTAGAAGTTATTTCCGATAAATTTGGGTAATAAATGCAGTTCACTATACTTTACTAAATAGCTGGGATAACACCTTTTGCGTCACTTCCGGTTTTGTTCCTTTTACTACCAAAGGGAGATAACACAGTTTTTTAACAGTTTCAGGACTTTAATTTACGCTGTTGAAAAGGACAGAAATTATTAAACAAGAGGCCCATGGGCCTGATACGCTCACCTGATAACTAATGGCTAGCTGATAGATTTAAAGAAAACATAAATACTAAACCCCAATGACTTTTTTTTACATCATGATAACCGTTGTATTAATACCTACAACATTCTAGTATACATGCCTATACAAAAAGTTAATAGTTTTCAAGATAATTAACCATTTCAGTATTGTTTCACATCTGTGACCTTGACCTTTGAACCCATGACCTTTTTCTATACATCAAAATGACCGTTGTATCGATACCTACAACATTCTAATATACATGCCTATACAAAATGTTTATAGTTTTCGAGATAATTAAACATTTCGGTATTGTTTCGCATATGTGACCTTGACCTTTAAACCCATAACCTTTTTCTATACATCAAAATGATTGTTGTATCAATATCTACAACATTCTAATATACATGCCTATACAAAAAGTTTATAGTTTTGGAGATAATTAACCATTTCGGTATTGTTTTGCATCTGTGGCCTTGACCTTTGAACCCATGACCTTTTTCTATACATCAGAATGATCATTGTATCAATACCTACAACATTCTAATATACAAGCCTATACAAAAAGTTTATAGATTTTGAGATAATTAACCATTTTGGTATTGTTTCACATCTGTGACCTTGACCTTTGAACCCATGACCTTTTTCTATACATCAGAATGAACGTTGTATCAATACCTACAACATTCTAATATACATGCCTACACAAAAAGTTTATAGTTTTCGAGATAATTAACCATTTCAGTATTGTTTCGCATCTGTGACCTTGACCTTTGAACCCATGACCTTTTTCTATACATCAAAATGATCGTTGTATCAATACCTACAACATTCTAATATACATGCCTATACAAAAAGTTTATAGTTTTCGAGATAATTAACCATTTCGGTATTGTTTCACATCTGTGACCTTGACCTTTAAACCCATGACCTTTTTCTATACATCAAAATGATCATTGTATCAATACCTACAACATTCTAATATACATGCCTATACAAAATGTTTATCATTTTCGAGATAATTAACCATTTCGGTATTGTTTCGCGTCTGTGACCTTGACCTTTGAACTCATGACCTTCTTCTATACATCAAAATGATCGTTGTATCAATACTTACAACATTCTAATATACATGCCTATACAAAAAGTTTATATTTTTTGAGATAATTAACCATTTCAGTATTGTTTCACATCTGTGACCTTGACCTTTGAACCCATGACCTTTTTCTATACATCAGAATGATCGTTGTATCAATACCTACAACATTCTAATATACATGCCTATACAAAAAGTTTATAGTTTTCGAGATAATTAACAATTTCGGTATTGTTTCGCATCTGTGACCTTGACCTTTGAACCCATGACCTTTTTCTATACATCAAAATGATCGTTGTATTGATACCTACAACATTCTAATATACATGCCTATACAAAAAGTTTATAATTTTCGAGATAATTAACAATTTCGGTATTGTTTCGCATCTGTGACCTTGACCTTTGAACCCATGACCTTTTTCTATACATCAAAATGATCGTTCTATCAATACCGACAACATTCTAATATACATGCCTATACAAAAAGTTTATAGTTTTCGAGATAATAATTATAATCAGAGGTAAAAAAAAATTAGGTCACGACCTTCACAATTGACCTTGACCTCATTTGAAGATACTAACAAGAAGATGTCAAAACTGAAAACCCCATGTCATTATCTGGTCAAATAGTCAAGTTATAAAAATTTGAAGCTATTTTACGATTTTTTCAAAATTAAACGCAAAAACGCGTAACCTATTTTTTATCCGATTTTTACAAAATGAACAAACTATAGGCTTAAGACCCTAGAGAAGCCAAATATCACATCAGATTTTTTCTCCAATCAGTACTTTCGGAGAAGAAGATTTTTTAAGATTTTTGCACCCCTAGGTCACCTTGACCTAGTTATGGTAGCCATGGCAACGCCACGAACAAATCTGAATTGCACCGCCCCATATATACTTCTGACAAAGTTTCATTAAAAACTGTCCAGTAGTTTCAGAGGAGAAGTCGAAAATAGGTGTTAACGACGCACACACGCACATACACACGCTGCGCTATGCCATAAGCTCACATGACCTTCGGTCAGGTGAGCTAAAAATGTTATTTGTTACTAAATCGATTTATTTTATGATGTAATCTTTCGGAAAATAGTACTAAATAGTACTAAAAAAAATTCGGTTTTTGGTGACCGGTGACCTTTAAATCTTCTTGGGGCAGATCCTAGTGTGAGAAGGTTTGTCAGCTCTCTTCCCGAAAGTTATATTCTTGACTGGGACGTTAAACACTATTACTCAACCCTTCCCGAAAGTTGGCCAATTCCTCGAACTAACCACAAAAATATACCAAAGATATCTTGAATGGGAGTATAAAATACAAAAAAATAAAAATAAAACCAAACCACTCATTGGAAAAGTCTTTGTGTGGATGGAAAATGTTCTTCAAATTAAAGATGGTGGTCATCCTTGATGTTGGACATGGACTGCACAGTCGCAAATGATTCATGATGCAATGCACTTTTGTATCTTAAATTATAGCCTGTACATTAATATATTTAGAGTTGCAAATGAGTTATGACATGAAATTTTCAACTTAACACTGCGGTAGCTCAGTTGGTAGAGTGCTCGCTCAGTATGTGGGAGGTTGTGGGTTTGGACCCCTGGCCAAGACGGACCAAGACTTAGGTAGTGACTGTTCTTTCGCCAAGCACTCTGCATTTAGAAATGCAAGTCACAGGGTCCTTCGGAAGAGATCTTTAAAAACCGATGCAACGTGTCACAGCAGGCATGGTACATTAAAGAACCCTCCCTGCACATTGCCCTGAGCGCACTGAAAAAGTAAAAAATTCTGCCACTCACCTAAAGCTGGTGATGTCTCAATAAAATTAAAATAATCTTGACTAGGGTGTAAAACAGAAGTGGTGACCATTATAAAGACAGACCACTAATGAACTATACCTCATCTTCTGATTCCTCTGATTCTGCCTCTGATTCGGATTCTTTCTCACTTTCTTCTTCTTGTTCTTCTTCCTCTTCACTTTCCTTTTCTTCCTCTTCATCAGACTCCTCTTCTTCCTCCTCCTCTACCTTCTTCTTCTTTACTTTTTTCTCTTTCTTTTCCTTTTTCTCTTTTTTTGACTTCTGTTTCTTGCCACCTTCTTTCTTTTTCCCTCCTCCTTCAGATCCTAATTGTTGTAGAAAAACAATAAAAGGTCAAAATATAAAGTTTAATGGGCATCATCAATCTATACTAAATAAAATCTCAAGACATGAAAAATATAAGAAAACAGACAGCAAAGAAGATGAAATTTTCTACATTTTCAATAACTACTGTGTAAAAAGAAACAATAGCGGTTTTTGATCTTCTAAACTATGAAGGGGTTAGAAATTTTCACGGTTCCGACTGCAGGAAAAGTGTACCAAGGGAAATGAGAAATTTTCCCAGAGAAGATATCTTCGTGGCACAAGAGTTACTGTGAAAATCGTAAATTTTTTCCCCTTATGAATGTTATATATTACCAGTCATAATTAGACAAGAAGTTATTAACTTGTCAACTGAGAAAAATGATTGATTGCAAAATATCAAAATCGATAACTGGCTGGATAAAGAGAGGTAAATCTTGCGACTCTTAACAACTATCGGTTTTGCGTACCATGTTGTCTCAATAAAGTAAACGCACAATCACATTTACATTACTTTAAATATTTGGTGTTGCATTACAAGGGTATTTTGGTGTTATATTTAGTTGTGCATATGGTTGTTCGTTCAGGATAGTTGTTGGTTTGGAATCAAATACAAAGATGGCTGGTAAAAAATCTTGAGGGTTTCAAACATTTATTTTGCAGTGTCACAGGTTTTTAGCTATCACTATTTTTATCACTTTATATTTGATAAGCAATCTGAATTTGATCTGTTATAATGGTGTTTTTTCATTACATTTTAATTTTCGCTAGTTCTATGTTGTTTGTTAGTGAATGTAATCTCAAACATTTGGCAATATCTTGAATGAGACTTACTTTTGCGTTTAGGTTTAGGTAAACTTTTCCCAGAACTTTGTGGATTTAGACAAAATGTCATTATTCTTTCTATTATTGCATCTTTAGTCCCGCCTCGTTCAATGTCTAAAACTTCACACATACTCTTTAATGCTGCCGTGACCTGTCTGAAATATAAAAGAAAGAAAAATAAACCAAGAACCCCATGGAAAAATAGAATCTTACACTGGTAACAGTAAAACACAGAGATATTGCAAACGAGGATAAATATTTTCCTGTCCAGAACAAGCTTTAGCGAGTTCTGGACATATGAAAATATTAATTCTAGTTCATTCAACTTTCAACTCTCACCTAGGGCAAGAAAAAAATTATTTACAATGTACAAGTTTTTTGCAAAACAAGTGGAAACTAGATTTTATTATTTAAGACTCAAAGTTTTTTGTTTGTTTGTTAGCACAATGTTTTTTTTCATCATTTAAATCAAACCTTTATTGTGAAAATTGTATTCTGAACATTCTCGATGTTAATTATTGAAAAACAAAAAGACAAAACCAAAAGTCACTTGTTCATTAAAACGAGGCAAACATTAAGAACCTGTCGTCAATAACCACTGCTCAAATCAGGCTGCTGCCATGAATGTGTTAGCATACATCAGCAGAGTAATTGTCAAACTTTAGGGTAATGAGCTGTGTACATACACATGTACATGCAGGGATGAAGATTAGCAGGGGCCCAGTAGCCCATGGCTACTAAAAATCAGTCTGGGCGCCTTAATGTTTGCAATTTTAGCTATTTATTACTATTACAACTTCTTTTCTGAAGTGAGCTGGGCCCCTAATTCAAAATAGTTAAGCTTCATCCCTAACATGTATATTACCCCAAGTAATTAACAAACTTTAGATATTGAGCTGTAGTGATGAACAATCGGAACATTTTCATAATCGATTATCGGGAACCAATCGGACGGACTAAACCGATCAATCATCGCGATAATCGGAACTTATAAGTTTATATACCATTACAGTAGTTTCAGTATTTTAGCCTTCTTTTAATTTATAAAATCCGACATAGTTCCAAACTCTTCGTTTTTCCTGGGTAGGGAAAGATCTCACGTTCTACTTGTTGCAATAGATCGCCGCCGCCTCATGGTTATGATGGACAACTTCTACGGGCGCTGCCATTGCTGTCTTCTTGTTTTCTTGTAGTTTCTTCCGGCGGTTACGCGTACCATAAAGAACGACCTTTTACTAGCGACAATCGATTATTGAAAATGTCAATCGATAATCGAAATCGTGACTGATTTAGCGATCGACTTAGGATTATCGGCGATAATCGTTTCATCACTATTGAGCTGTGTAATGCATTCTCATTGTAATACTGATATGGACTTAATTTTTACTGCATGGACAGAACCCATTTCTATATACCCTGCCACCATTGGATCAGCAGTTGTTATTGTATTGTGACTTACTTGTTAAGAAGCTGCTGTTTCTTTTCATATTGTTTATCGTCTTTATCAAAATCAAAACCACAAAATTGTCTTATATGTCGTTTAATAATTACACCCTGAAAAACAACAAAAGTTTATTGTAATGCACTGGAGAAGAGTTATAGGGTTTTATGCCATTGTTAGATTTTTTCGCTTTTATCAAAGTGGTCAGTCTTGGTATTGTGAATTGGAGTACTCTAAGGAAATGACCACTGACCTTCAGCGAGGCAACTGACAAACTTTCTCACATTAGGATCTGTCCCGAGTAGAATTCAAACCTAGGCAGTCAGAGACACAATGATCCTTAAGCATCTGCTTTAGACCACTCAGCCACCAAGGCTCTAATTGTAATCGGATGTCATTACAGTTCCTTATACTGTAAGCTATGAAATTTTAACAGCAGTTTTATTTTAGCACTTTTGACAGTCGGACCTTTCCGCTAAAATAAAACTGCTCTAAAATTACCTATAAGGGACTCCAAGTACAAACAAATAGTTGGTGCACTAAAATAAAGATGCCACAATGAGGAAAATAGCTAAAATATGTTTGCGCTTATTAATATAAAGCGGGTTACAGTATCAATCTGAATCTTGTAATAGATTCTTTTTATACTCATTCCACTATGAAGAACATCATGAAATGACAAAAGGGGGACAATCCAAGCTCAAAATTGCCATGGTTAGCTGAAATGCTAATCAATATTATTCTGGATATTTTGAAATGGTCAGATCTAGAAGGAAACTAGAGTACCTGGAAAAAACCACCAATCTTTAGAAAGTGAAATGACCATCTCTTAGATTAGGATCTGTCTAGAGGGATCTGAACCAGGGCAACAATTAACTATGTCACTGGAAAGAATGATCAAATATCACCCACTGCTGTGATCAAGTGTAAACCCATAAAAGGATTTTTATACTATTGGAGTTCCGACTTTGAAAGGTTACTGGAAATAATTATCAAATTAGGGATTCAAAATTCCTTGGATTCTACATTGGGACCCTTGCTTGATATTTAAACTATAAAAGTCCTATGGACCTGCCATTTTTAACCAGGACAATATCTACTTTTTCTTTATAACATAATGGCACATGCACCTTTCAATGTTGACATTGGACTTTCAAAACTTTACGTGGGACCTGCCAAAACATAAAGACAAAAGGTCCAGTTACTCCCATAACAAAACATTATTTTTAAACCCTGATAATATGCTATATATAAGTGTCCAAGGTCATTGTTCAAGTGTAAACCTGACATTGGACGGTCAGTGGAAACATTATCAAATGTTATAACTCAACATCTTTTCGGCAGCCATTATCTATTTCTCAGCTTTTGGGCCCCTAGCTATCAGTGTGAATTACTTACAGATCCACTAACTCTTCCATATATAAATCTATGTAATGGTTTCAAATCATCTGCTTTTATTCTGTTGATTTGGAATTCAACTGCAAAATAAACGAAAGGTCATTTTAGAAAACTTATTGATGTAAATAGGGTTTCAAAAAAAATTTTTAGTCAATTTTTTTCACTGTAAGTCTGTATAGGCAAACAACATTGACCTCTGCTTGACCTTTCATTAAATAAAATATTTATAATTTTAATAATAATCAGATTAATGAAGGATTAAGTGCATTAAGAGTTTATGAAAACTTTAATGGTCTATGTTATACATATAACACGACAATTTTAGTACTCACTTCTTGGTATATCCCCCAGCTTTGTGCCTTTACCCTCAGGAATTTCTAATGGTTTGTCTTCTTTAGGTGTGGCACTATAGGTGAGTGCAAATCTTTCTACTTTCTTCTTCGTTCTTTTACCAGATTCTATGACCACTGGCATTTCCAGTAAACCAACTGAAATTACACAAGTTGTTAATCATAGAGTGTTAATATCTAATAATAACATTGCTACGACGTCATGCTTTGTCTCTGTATGTGTATTAACTACACTTATCATCAGTTTTTACCTGTAAGTGTCAAATAATGCACTCACACACCTCTATAATTCTCTCTCGCAGAATGAACATTTTTGGGCTTCTCTCTTTAACATACCTAGTTATCAATTTTTATACAAACATATTGTGTATTTGTTTACTGAAATGAAAAGTCCTGATTATGGTGAATCATATTCTAGCTCTTCTATTAATTAAATGGGGGCCTCAGTGGCAGAGTGGTCTAAAGATAACATCACCTCTCACTGCCTTGGTTCAAACCCCTCTCTGGACAGATCCTAATGTGAGACAGTTTGTCAGTTAAATTGCCGAGAGATTGGTGGTTTTTCCACCATCCACGAACTGACCATCTCTTTATACATGTAAGTAAAAGAATCTTCACTGGAATGTAAAACTTCATCACTCCACTTTACTTGATGCAGCGTACACATTTACATGGGGCTCAATTCGATTTTCTTCTATTTTTGTGTTTTAAACACTCTTTTAAAGCCAAAGCAGCTTAAAACGGTCTTTCTGATTGGTCAAACCTTACAACATCAAACAGGCAAAGTTTATCATTTAAATCAATTAGTTGATCATTGTAATCAATTAGCATGTTCCTTTTACACAAAGCAAATTGTTTAAAAATCGCATCTAATATAGGTGTTATCGCAAAGTCAAATTGCGAATTACAAGTCTCGGGTCTGGAGACATTTCCAGTTTCTTTCTGTGATAAAACTTATCATGTTGTAAAATATATTTTGATCAGAATTAACTGAATTTTTATTTATTTATTTATTTATTTTTATATTTATTAATTTATTGTAGGTTGTTAACCATTTAATTAGATAAACAGACCAACATCCATCATTTTATAAATTTGTTAAATGGATCCATCAGAACTAGGTCAGTGATATATATCTATGTTCTCATTCCTGTAACCCAAAATCATCAATGAAATTCTTTCAAAAAATACATTACTGGCATTTTAGCAAATTTGTGGAAAGATACTTTTAAAAGGACTATATTTACACATATTTTGGAAATTTGGAAAGGGTTCGTAGACATTTGGCTCCAAATGTAAGACTTTTAAAGGTCTTTTCAGGGTCCTTTTTGCAAAAATTTAAGGCCTAACCAGAGGACAATTTTAGCAAAAAAAATAGTGGTGCAAAAGCAATTAAATCAATAAAACAATTACTCAGTCAGGTGTCCATAGTAACAACACTTGAAGTGGTGGTTGACGTTTGGTGTTCAGGAGTGCCAGGTACCTTTAAATTGCTCATTTATACACTTATTAATTAATTTATTTATATATATCAGTCTATTCGCAACCACTTAATATCAAAATACAGACACCCAACTGGCCAAATTCAAGGGCTTTTTAGGGCCTTCAGGATAAATTAAAAGCCTTTTTAGGGTCAGACTTGTTTTTAAGACAAACCTCAAATTTCAAGGACTTTTCCAGGCCTGTACAAACCCTGTGGAAACTTATACATGTAATTTTGAATTTGTGAAAACATGTTTTTGTGCCTTACGTTTAGGTTCTTCATCTTCGTCTTCCTCTTCGTCTTCTTCTTCTTTCTTTCTTTGCTGACTTTTTAGGTGTCTTTTTTACTTGTTTTTCTGATTCATTTTCTTCTTCACTGTCAGATTCTGGTTTCTTTGTAGATTTATTTGATGTTTTGTTTTTAGATGGTTTTTCCTCTTCGTCTTCAGGTTCTGTTTTTGTTTTTTTAGGTGTCTTTTTGGGACTGTCACTTTTAACATTATTTTTATCGCCATTTTCTTTATGATTAGATTTTGGAGATGATTCATTTCCACTTTCATCACTTTTCTCATCAACATTATCTTCTGTTTCTGGTTTTTCATCCTGTTCCATTTCTTCTTCCTAAAAAAGAATAATACCAATGTATTTTATTAAAGGTTATAACACTGCAAATTTTGTTGCAGAAAAATTTCTTCCCAATCTTGACCGTGTTAGAACGGACTCCCCCCCCCCCCCCCCCCTTTCCCAATGAATATGAGTAGACATAAGTGATAATTACAATTGGGAGGCTTCAATGCATCGATTCCTAATTGATTCTTGCTGATAATTGCTTCATCACTAGTTATAGCAATGTGATCCCTGTGCCGTTATTGCATGTTGCGAGGGTTGAGAAAAATACTGGGGGTTTAATAGAAGCAAAAATTTATTTCAAGTGGAATGGGAAATTCTGACAGCAAAATACACTAGGATGAACAAGGCTTCTTGTTTATCCTCAATGTGTGTTCACAGTTAAGTACTATCTGAAGTGCCAGGCATAGTGCAAATGCATTCAACAAGAGCCAGATAGTGCAAAACCACTGCAGTAGCTCAGTTAGTAGTGCTCTCTCCAAAGTGGGAAGTCAAGGGTTCAAACCCAGGCCAGGTCTGACCCATTTGAAAGTGGGTAGTGATTGTTCTTTCGCCAAGCATTTGGCATTACGAAATGAAAGTCACCGTTCTTTCGGGTGAGAACACAAAATAAAACATGTTCCTGTGTAGAAGGCATGGCATGTTATTGTTAAAGAACCCTGCGGTATAATGCCATCAGCACAATGCACAGGCAAAATTTCTGCACCTTCGCCTAGTTGGCAACGCCTCGATATAAGTGAAATATTCTTGACTGCGACGTGAAAAACCATTACTCAACTCAGATAGTGCAAAATGCATTTACCAAGAGGCAGATAGTGCAAACCTCATAACCCTGTAAAAATGTGTGGGTGCAGTGGCTCAGTGTGCGACCATTTACCAAGAGCAGTTCTCGAGTCCGAACCCACATTCCTAATTTGAATTTCCTTCTTTCTAAGTGCATTTTGAAATGATGTACACCAAAGCTAGTTATGGGGGAGAGTACGAGTGCCTTTTAAATGACATGCTTTATTTTTGTTACGATATGTAGGTTTCACGTGTTGTTGTTTGGACAACTTCCAATCCAACAAGAACGGGCCATGTTGTTAGATTCGTGCCATAACTAGACAACACATATGATTCTTTGTGGACCCATTGTCCGAAATACCTCTTGTTTCTCTGTTTCTTCCTTGTTCTCTGTATCAGACATGGTTCTATTTAAAATTTCTTCTCTGGCGGTAAAATGGCGACGCTGACAGTTTAGCCAATCAGTAATTTCGTTTTAGATTTCGTCGTCACCATCCATGTTTTCATTCTAACTTTTGATTGGATAGAAGAGACAGGTGTCCGTTTCAATCGATTTATTATGATTATCCTCCTTGATTTTACATTAACCCTAATTTGTATGACCATGGAATTTAGCCCAATACAATTCGTGTTAAAAGGTAACGAAAAGCGATTTCATGATCAAGATTGGTCTGCTTACAGCAAGGACTACATGCAAAATCAACTTCCATTCTGTTTTAAACAAATAGCAAATATCAAATAAGACGGATAAAGGCAGCTGTTTCTTTGAAACGGTCGGGTTTGAAGATTACCTGTATCAACCGATTTTAAAAACTGGTTTAAAACATTGGCTTAAATTCCTTATCGTCACGTCAGCTGTAACAGAGACATAATAATATGAATCTGTCTGTAACTAGAGATTGTGTTATGTATTCTTTAAATATTTAATATTGATTGGGTTTTTTTTTTACTTCCTTATGACAGTCAAAAATATTTCACTTACATTTTCAGAGACGTATATATATATACGTAACTAACAGGTCTCTGATATTTCATGTGATTTGATTTGTAGGTGATTTGTAGCAAATCAAATGTGAGCATACTGAAGTAAATTTTGCCTCTATGTCTCCGGTGAATATATTATACCATAAGGTATACACTTTTTATGACTTGGCTAAATCGGAGACATAAGTTCCAAATAACAAACACGTGAACTTCACAAAGGAAGTGAGGCTGGGTGCTCCGGAAGGGTAAGTATATCCTGGTTTAGCTAGCCACACCAGCCATGTGCGTGATCAACATTAGGAAACATAAAAATATGAGACGTCAAATATATCCAGAGTTATTTTGGTTACATTGTGATAATGACCATAAAACTTATTGACGGCCTTGATAAGTCTATGCTTGCATTATTTCGGATTTATTTATAAGCAGCTTGCTTTGTTGTACATTGAAGTCTACGTGGGGAAACAGGCTCTAGCGGTGTATTAACTGTGAAACAAATACACCATAAGCACTGATATTTGTTGCATAGAAAAGGAAAATTAATAATAGAAAAATTGAAGTCACTGCATTTGTCATACACGGACTCAAATGTAGCCTTTCATAATTGAGGCATATAGACCCAAATAAGAGGCAGAAGTTAAAACATCGGGCATATTTTATTTCAATTTCACTGGGATAGATGACATTTATGGGCATAAAGTTTCGAATGTAGCCTTTCGTTGGTGTTATAATTGAGGTATAAGTCTAAATATGAAGCAGAACTTAGGAATCAGTCGTATCTTTTATTTCAAACTCACTAGGGTAGACGACATTCACGCAGTCTCTAAATTTAGGATTGTTGAGGGATAGAACGTCATCTATTTATCTTTATTATATAATCTACTCAATAATCCATGTAGTACGGTCATACAATAAAAATCGTATTGAATGAGTGTGACGGACAGACTATTGTTTACTTTTAATATTTCAGCAGGATTACTTTTGGCGCATGTACACATTTACGTGAACTTGTTGTGTTTCAGTCAATCAGCTGTTTTCTTATAATGAGAAAACAAGTTTTAAATCTACGAAAAACACGTTTTTTAAGGGATTATATAATAAATAGAATCTTGCATTCGTATTTATGCAATATTGAATTTATTAAACTAGTTGAAGTAATGTTTTATGCAACTCGCCAAGGCTCGTTGCATAAAAAATTATTCAACTTGTTTAATAAATTCAATATTACATTTATAAACACTCATGCAAGATCCTCTATGTATGCCATGTTTATGATTTGGCAAAAGTCTGCTCTCTAGATTTAACACTGAAGGTTCTGTACTCCATTCGGGCAAAGAAAAGGAAGCAACTGTGCACAGCTTGTGCCCGTTGGTCAATATGCCGATTGATTCACGGTTGGGTTTATAGATATAATTTACCAAACATTGACAGATATGTTGTTTGGAGTCACGGTATAGTTCTTGACAAAACAATATGACCAATCTCTGTTTAAAATTAAAAACGGGTTTTACTCATTTATATAACACTTTATTTGACACATAGGAAAGATATATCAACTACAGATAAATTTACATTTTTTAACAGCCGTGTCAACTTTCAGTTTCCTTTTTGGTTGCTGTAATTTAAATAATTTCTACAAATAAATGATAAATACACACTGTTTCACTTTCTGTATTATTTTATTTCTTTTATTTGTCATAATTGTTGGTGAAAACGATAACGAAGAACTACTAATTCACAATTTTCAACAGCGTAACAGTAACTGCATCTCAATGAAGTCTTTCTTCAGCAACTTGTTGGACTTACCCCCCACGAGACTTAAACGAGACTTCGGCCGACGCGAGACTTTGTGTTTTCGAAATGGTGAATATTCTTGGTTTACCGTTTTTGCAAATAAATAAATTAATTAATTAATAAACAAATCAAAAACAAACATACTTATCCATTTCCGAATCACAATCCAGAAGCAAAGTAAAAACTTTGGAACTGACAAGTTAGGTTAGACACGTGAACTTCCACCAGGGAAGTGAGGCCGGGTGCAATTTAGACTAAATGAGAGTTGTGTAAAATACCGAAAAAAAATGTAGGAGTTTTTTCCCCACTTTTTACACGAGATAAAGTATTAAAAGCAAGAAGATGTCACGATTTATCTTTTTTAGAATCTACTTTTGGTTGATCAGTTCCAGATGTAGGCTAAATTTTGACAATAACATAGTCTTATGCGACACTTACCATACTTTGAGAAGATATTCGAGTTATGACGAGTATCCACGATTGCTACTGAAATACTACCAAACACAGTTTTTGATTACGTCACAGCCGAAGCTACTGGCTTTTAGTGTCTCCCGAAATTCTGGTTTATACCGTTACAATGATGTGTGGCCCATTTAGAATGGACTCATTATACATGTAGTCCTTGCTGGGAATTTAATTTTGTATCATTTTTATGGAATAAAAGTCACGTTTTTATTTGTAATGATAAACACTGTAAGAATAACAAATTTCCTAATAAAATCATACGTGAATAATTTATGCAGTAAAATAATTGAGCTTCATATAGTGGCATCAGAATCTAAACATTTGTGTAACCAAGATTTCATTAAATATTCTGAACCACAACAAACAAAACATGATACGAAATGACACAGAATATGTGGATTACAGAGAGAGATTTTCAGGATTTATTTGATTTCATATGAAAAAGGACAGGGTTATGTTCACAAGTAAGTAATTAATTTATCTGTTTATTTAAAATCCATGCCTATCAAGTTTTATTTCATAATTTGCAGTGGGAGAAATTAAACAGCACCTGTACACGGTTCAGACAACTGCATGTGCTATCATGTGGTTAGCGGCTTAGCGCACCTGAAATTTTTCATGCTTGACTATTTTTCTAAGTATGAAGTTTTTTCAGGTAATATGAAGAGTTTGCATCCCACTTTCTATTTATTTCAATATTGAATGACATTGTCTAACCTAAGAGAATGACTCAACCTGATGCACTGATACACTTCATATGAAAACTGAAACAATTTGAGAGTGAATAACAGAAGCACCTTTTAAGAAGACAAGAATCTGACAGTAGTGTCAAGTAGGCTATAGTGAGGTATATTTTTGGTAGCAAGGTAATATGATGTGACCATTAAGAAAACATAGGTCAAACCTTTTACCTTTTTAAATTATTTAATTTTTCAATATTTATGAAAATCCAGAATTCATTCACAATTATTTGTATTTAAAATCTCTTGAGATCTGGTTAATGAGGCTTATGGTTCTTGTTTATTGTACTTACACAACATTCCAAATGGATTTGACACACTTTTCAACTCCCCAGTATACAGTTTGTTACATGTAGGAGTAACGAACTTTTTATAATTTGATTGGTTTTAGAATTATGATCACACTTTATTTGTTACAATTAGTCTACTGTAGGAACCACTCTGTTTGTGACAGTGAAATACTCTTCATATCTGTAGAAAATCAAATAAATTTGAATAAAGATTGATATTTTTCACTTACTTGTACCTAGTCGTAACAGGAAATCTGTATTCGCATCCGCGATTAGCCCAGAATATATCTGCACAGGGTAAAACGTTGAGGATATGGGGATTAACATGTTAAAAACCAGGAAAATGGCGGATTCTATTGCGCATATGACATAAAACGTCACCAAGGGCATCCTTACCTTAACCTTAATTCTCTCCGTGCCAGGAGGCACATAAGGCCTGAACATTCGCTCTCCACTTGTTGCGGTCTGCAGCTTCTCGACGCACTAGGCTCCAAGATTTCCATCCCGCCTCATTTCTCTCAACTTCCACCATCCTTCGCCACGTTGTCTTTGGCCGTCCCCGCTTTCTTCTTCCTTCTGGCGTCCACCCTAGTGCCACAGCACAGTCATTTGATATATCTTTTCTTAGGATATGGCCTATCCAGTTCCATCTCCTTCTTCTTATCTCTTTGCTGATGTTACACGTCTCTGCCATCTCCAATACAGTCTGGTTTGTTGTTCTTTGCTGCCAACTGATCTTAAGGATCCTCCTTAGGCATTTTGTTTGGAAGGAGTCGATCTTCTTTTCCTCTGTCTTGGTAAGCTTCCATGTCTCGCATCCATATAGTAATACGGAGAGAACAAGGCTTTTGAAAAGAGAGACTTTTACTTTTCTGCTAATGTTTTAGCCTTCCAAATACTGTCTAGCCTTCGAAAGGATGTACCAGCCATCGCTATCCTCTTCTTGATGTCGGCTGTGCCTCCGCCATCCTTGGTGACATTGGCTCCCAAATAGGTGAAGTTATCAACTTCTTCTACTTCGCTATTTCCAACATGCAGGCTGGTGTCACTCTTGCTGTTAACCTTCAACACTTTACATTTCTTGGCATTCAGCTTCAGACCAACTTTAGCTGAGTTATCTTCAAGCTTTGTTGTTTTGCACTGTAGATGGCACATTGTGGATGAGAGCAGAGCAATGTCGTCCGCAAAGTCGAGGTCTTCTAGTATGGTGCTGAAGTGCCATCGAATTCCGGTGCGTTCTTCCTTTGTTGTCTGCTGCATCACCCAGTCTATAACTAGAAGGAATAGGAATCCTGACATGCAGCAGCCTTGTTTAACGCCAGTAAGAACGGGAAAAGGGGCTGTTGTGTCGTTTTCTTCTATTACTGAACACTGAAAGTCTTCGTAAAGTGCTTTTACCATTTGGATCAATTTCTCTGGTATGCCGTATTTTTTCATAATGATCCAAAGACTGTCTCTGTGCACTGAGTCGAATGCCTTCTCGAAATCGACGAAATGGATATACATAGTAGCATTCCATTCGTTGGCTTGCTCCAAGATGTTCCTAAGAATGAATATTTGGTCAACAGTCCCTCTGCCTCTTCGGAAGCCTGCCTGTTCTTTCCTTAATATGCAGTCCACGCCCGTTTGTATTCGGTTTATGATGATGCGGCTGAGGACTTTACTGGCTAAAGGTAACAGTGTAACTCCTCTCCAATTGTTGCACTCTTGTAGGTTGCCTTTTTTGGGAATTTTACAGATCAGTCCCTTGGTCCACTCCTTTGGTACTTTCTCCTCTCTCCATATTTGATCGAAGATAAGTTTGAGTTCTTGGCTGGACTGGACTATGTCAGATTTCAACATTTCGGCAGTGATCTGATCTGCTCCAGGGGCTTTTCCATTCTTGAGTGTCTTCAATGCATTTCTTACTTCTTGTAAGGAGGGTGTATCAACTGAGATATTTAGTTCAACTCTCTCTTCCTGCTCATCTTGTGGTGTTGATTCCGGAGTCTCCCTGTTTAGGACCTCTTCAAAGTGTTCCTTCCACCTGGCAAGTCTTCCTTCTTTGCTTTTTAACAGTTCTCCGTCTTTACTTTTTACTGCTGCTGTTTGTTTGCTTCCTTTTCCTGTTAGCTGCTTTACTATGTTATATAGTTCCTTTTGTCTCCCATTTTCAGCTGCTTTCTGTGCTATTTCAGCTTTCTCCGCCACCCATCTTCTCCTATCCTCCCTCACATTCTTCTTGACTTCTTTATCTTTCTCTCTATAAGCCTCCTTTAGTCTCGTCTTTAGCCTTTCAGATCTTGCGCCCTCCATCTTTGTTTTAATTTCCTTTCTTCCATCTATAAGTCTCCATGTGTCTTCACTGATCCAGGGTTTGCTCTTTCCCTTCCTGTAGCCTATGATTTCCTCTGCGGAGTTTACATATGCCATCTTTTGCTGTTCCCAGGTGTTTTCAATATCCTCATACTCTTTTCTTTGGATTTCTCTCAGCTTCTTTCTGACACAGTCATTAAACTTTGTTCTTATTTCTGTATTTTGGAGGCGGTCGGTGTCCAATCTTGGTCTTATCTTGCTGCTGTTCTTGTATGTGCTAAGATGTAGACGGATCTTAGTCTTCACCAAGTAGTGGTCGCTGTTGGCATCTGCTCCCCTCATTGATCTGGTGTCTAAGACGGAGGATCTCCATTGTCCATTAATAAGGAGATGGTCAATCTGGTTTTTAACCCTTCCATTGGCGGAGACCCATGTCGCTTTATGTATTTCTTTATGTGGAAATAATGTACCAGTTATCACAAGTCCGTTGGTCTGACAAAACTCACATAGTTGTTCACCATTTTCATTTTGAGTTCCGAGCCCGTGTATGCCCATAGTTCTTTCATATCCGGTGTTAACCATCCCTACTTTGGCATTAAAGTCTCCCATAATTATCATGATGTCATTCTTGTTGCAACCATCCACTGTTTCTTGAAGTTCTTGATAGAATAGCTCTTTCTCCTCATCTTCCCTCTCATTGTGTGGGGCATATACTTGAATCATTGTCACTCTTCTGTATCTTGAGTAGAACCTAGCTGTTATTATTCTATTACTAATTGGTGTCCATTCCATGAGCGACTTCATTGCATTCTGGCTAATCATGATGGCAACTCCTCCTTCATGCAGCTGTTCATCTCCACTGTAAATGACGGTCTGGCCTGAGGTCAGTCTCATCTTCCCAGCTCCCGTCCATCGGCACTCGCTTATTCCTAAGACGTCAAGCTGATATCCTTCCATCTCTCTTGCTACCTGTGCTGACGCTCCACCTCTGTACATTGTTCTCACATTCCAATGTCCGATGGTGAGTGTTTGTTTGGGTGTTACTAGGGAACTAGTCGGACGTTGGGCTTCCTTCCGGCTTTCACCCTTCGTCGTCCTGCTGTCAATTCTGACAGTTCCTGTTTCACCCAGTCTTCTTTGTTGAATGTTTATAGTTTCTGTAACCTTCTGTTTTTATTGGCAGGGTTGTTGGCCCTACGCAAACCTCTATTACCCTCGAGGATAGGTGGTTTGAGTTTGGAGTTTCCTTCCTAGGCTGCTTTCCATCCCTGGATGTTGAGTGCAGTCTGCCCATTTGGTTTTATATCAGTGTTCCTTCACCTAGCCTTTCTCATAAATGGGTGTGGCCGCAAGGCAGCGGAGGTTTGGAATCAGAGTTTTCCTTCTCTTAGATGAGCTGTCCTCCCAGACTGATGAGCCTCATCTACCCAAAGCACTGGTTTTAAGGCGCCATGTCTCTCGCCTTCGCCCCTTCTCCTATCAGTAGTAGCAGTTCCGCCGGACTTGATACAAGCCACACAAGCAGGCTAGGA
The DNA here is from genome assembly GCA_021292105.1 of Anadara kagoshimensis. Classification (NCBI taxonomy): domain Eukaryota; kingdom Metazoa; phylum Mollusca; class Bivalvia; order Arcoida; family Arcidae; genus Anadara; species Anadara kagoshimensis. Next base: position 41,184,642 of record CM037860.1, on the reverse strand, counting down.
GTTGGACTTGGTTGTCAGAGGCTGTGAGAGACGCATGCCGTGAGGAGTACTTTATAGACAATGGGAGCTTATCCCCATTGCCACCCCTCGGCTATAACAACCTTTGGAACCACCAAGGGCATCACTTCCGGTGTAAACTTCGCCATTTTCGCTATGTAAAATCCCCATAACGCCAACATTCTCCTTTCTACAGACATACTTTATGACAATCGTGGATGTGCATACAGATCTCCTGTGACGACTAGGTGCAAGTAAGTGAAAAATATCAATCTTTATTCAATTTCATTTGATTTTCTATGGATATAAAGAGTATTTCACTGTCACAAACAGAGTGGTTCATACAGTAATCTTAAAATACACTCGCTGTATCTTTTGCTATCATACAGTAATCTTAAAATACACTCGCTGTATCTTTTGCTATCATACAGTAATCTTAAAATACACTCGCTGTATCTTTTGCTATCATACAGTAATCTTAAAATACACTCGCTGTATCTTTTGCTATCAGATCGTGGATAACATATAGTACTGTGTTTCCGGTGAATTATCATGTTGATGAATAGTTGTTTTGGTAAACTGTCATGATGAGTTGTCTGTTGGTGAATAGTACGCCACTGATCTAATGTTGATCTTGAAAAACTTTACTAGAAACCCTTTAATTTCTAGATAAATTGTATACACAGGGTAGAAGCTTAACTATTTTGAGTTAGGGGCCCAGTTCACTTCAGAAAAGAAGTTAAAATAGTAATAAATAGTTAAAAGGTGTAAAAATTTAGGGGCCCAGACTGATTTTTAGGAGGCATTGGCTACTGGGCCCTTGCTAATCTTCATCCCTGTATACACACTCTTTTTTTGTGATTTTTAATGAATCCAGTGTCAATATTTTGAAAAGATTGAATAACTGCTCATTAACAACATTGACATGATCACATCAATGGATTAATGTCAAGTTGTAAATTCACCATGTCACATCTCAGACTCTGGTAATGACCAAATATATTTATATGTGTGAAATGACACAGTTTATAACAATAGAGTAATCCTTGTTCCTTATTCCCAACACCATTGAACATGCTATTATTCACATAAAATTAAGATATGGTTTTATATATATATATATGCATTTAGCCATATAGCTACATGGTATAGTATGTACTATGTACAGGTTAATGGACGTTACTACTGTCTCACCTATGGGGTACCTTTTAGGCGAAATGGTAGATGCTCGCTTTACAAACGGGCGACCTGGGTTTCGATTCCTGGCACAGAGGATGGGATTTGTATAATAATATTTCATTGTAACTAGCATTACAAATGGTGCCCTCAACGGGACCCTGCCTTTAAATGGGGGCACCACCAAAGTGCAACTGCAGGAAAGATCCCAATAAAATTGATAAATATAATTGGAAATAATATATGTTTCAGTCTATGCATGTGTTAGGATACGTCTTCAAGGGGCAAAGACTAAAGGGGAGGGATGTAAATGTAGAGATATATATATATACTATGTACAGGTTAAGAGAGGTTACTTCTGTTTCACCTATGGGGTACCTTTTAGATGAAATGGTAGAGTGCGTCGGAGATGGGATTTTTATAATAATTTTTCATTGTAACTAGCATTTACGTTACACATGAACAGAAATATGTGATATATAGCCGAGTGTAAATTTTGCAATGACTTACTTTTCTGATACTGTTTGCCACAAGAGAAGGAGGCATGTACCGGTAGCTCAGTTGGTAGAGTGTCAGACTCAAGATCCAAGAGTCTCAAGTCCAAATCCTGTTCAAATTCTGATGGGGGCATGTTGTGACCTTAAGCAAGTTTCTTCATTTTCAGTCCTGCTGACTAACCTGGTATCAGGATAATGGACTAGCAGCAACCATTGAACCTGCTGTCTTGGTGAGCTAGCACCTTAAGTTAAAGTCAATCTGAGTGCACATTAGTACAAAGCAGACATACACACAATACTCATTACCAGTCATGGCCACATGGAGGTTGCCTGGTGTAATTTGGCTGAGACTAGCACTGCAGTGCAAAGATTAAAATGTACCAATACAAGCCTAAAGCTTATTAAGAGTGTCTATTTAAAGTAAAGTAGGAGAACCTTTTATGGCTACAGAGGCTGCGGTGGCCTAATGGATAAGACGACAGTCTACAAATCCAGAGTCTCTTGTCACTGTGAGTTCGAGTCCCGCTCAGACCACATGTGTGAAAGTGAATTTTCCTTACGTTGACTTTTACTGGTTCACTCTGTGTCAGTATAATGTGACTGGGGGAGTTGTAGGCTCGTCTGCGGCATACTGATTCGTTGAGCTAGCACCTTAAAGTCACCCTGATTTTACACTGGTACCATGCATACCATAAAACACACAGGCACTTCACATGCCTACACAAACTTTTTACAGATTAATCCATAGAGATTAATAGAGATTCTCGTCGCGAATAACTGAAAAATTGCTGATGCGACATTAAGCAACATTTAACCAACCAACCTATCATAGCTATACTGATTTGCAATTTACAATATTTTATTTTCAATTCCCTCAGTAAAGAGTTATTTTTTATATTCATTTACGTAATACTTGTCATGTGATAAACATGCCTGCATGTCCATTAATATATCTTCTTCATTAACTAGTTCCCGTGCCATTAACAACACTTCATTAGTGGAGACAGTAAAATAATCGCCCACAGCTCTTACGTAACGGTAATTGCCATGTGCCAGGTATTAATCATTATATTTTGTCATCATAAAGTGCTTGTTATTTTCTTAGAAAAAATTTAATTGTTGCAAATAAATGAAATTCTATTTATTATTAAAATTCATTTCCTTAATTTGTTTTGTTTGAAAGAAACAATGAAATATACTTTTAAAAATGTAAAAAAAAAAAAAAAAGAAATAAAAAAAAAGAAATATATTTTTCCATTATAACCTAGAGCAAAAAAGTTTGTTAGCCCATTTGCTGAAGGTTATTAGTTTTCTCCAGGTACTCCAGTTTCCTCCACCATCCATAGAATTGACTGTCTTGAAAGTGATAAAATTTTGACTGAGTACACCATTCCATTTGTTAAATGTATTGTAATATTGGACATTTTTGTCATGAGCATTGAAATATTTCCTTTTTCTAGTTAATTAAAAAATATATGTATTTCAATAAATATTACAGAGAAAAAAAAACCAAACGAAATCAAAAACTAAAAAATATACCGGTACCTGTAAGTTGAAAAAGGTCAACGGCCAGTATTAAACTTGCAAAATTATACCGTAAGTCCGTACCCAATAGAGGTATTATAAAAGTCTCTTACTAAGTACCATGACCACTACAGTAGTTCAGTTGGTAGAGTGCTCACTCTGTATTGGGAGGTTGTGGGTTTGAACTCCAGTCAGGTTCTGCCCAAGACTTGATAATAGGTAGTGACTGTTCTTTCACCAACACTTGGCATTTAGAAATGAAAGTCACAGGGTCGTTTGGAAGAGATTTTAAAAACAGATGCCCCATGTCACAACAGGCCCCAAGCGCACTGCAAAGGTAAGAATTTATCACTTCACGTATATCCGGTGACGTCACAATATAAGTGAAATATTCTTGACTGGGACATGAAATCCCATTCAGTCAATCAATCCACTACACCATGGATGGTTTGGTATATACATTTTCAAAATGATTAGCTCTTATCAATGTAAAATTCCTAAATCTTAATGTTATGCTGTTCAGGATGTGATGACACAACAAAACATTAGAAAAATGCCCTGAGACACCTTAAACAGGATGTAACTACTAGTACTATAGTAAATCAAAACAAGAAAGAAGTGTTTTCAGAATATTATAAGTATACACATACATGCCTGTGCCATCATCACTTTTTAAGAAAAAATTTATGAGTTGAGTAGCTCGCTGTTCAAAATCAATAAAGAAAGATAATTAAGCAAATAAAGGTAAGGTTACATTACCAACATATGTGATTGTATCAAGTAGAAATTGGTTGAAATCTCAAATTGTCACAAAAACGTTTTTTGTCTTTAAAATATATAAAAATCTATTCTCTATTTACAAAATTTTACTTAAAAATTCTAACAAATACCAAATTTATGATGTCATTTATGACGTAACTATTTACGTATCACCCAATTGTAAATGCGCGCAAAACTACTGGGTACTTGAATTTGCAAAAAAATTATCGGAAATTCTAACAATAGGAGGCCTTAAGTCTATTACAATTTTTCAGTCACATGCAGTATAAATGTAGTATTTATTTGCTTGTTTTATAAAGTATCTGTCTCCATGTTGTGCACTGTGTTGTTGATAAATGCGCACATGTACTTGTTTTCACGGCAATGATTGTAGTATAATGATGACGTCGTTCTTTTAACTGTTACGTCACAATACTGAAAATGTTGACGTGGAGATTTTGACCGATTTCTACTTGATACAATTACATTTGTACTCTGCTACTGCTTATGCACTAGTGTGCTCTTTTTACCTCTTGATCATTTTTCTGTTTGGTCATTTAAATACACTAAATCACCTACTTTGATTTTGAGCACTAGTTGGGCGTTTGCGGCTCAATGGTATAAAGTGCTCGCTTACAGATCACACGACGACTCGCTGCTTAGGTTTGAATCCCATTTAGGTAGACACTAGAGTGAGATTTCCTTGCCAAAGTTGATGGTTTTCTTCAGGTATTCCAGTTTCTTCTATTTTGGAACTAACTGCCTTGACATTCTATTGCATGTACATACGAGATTAATAGAATCTGTCACCTGTTTGTGACCCATACCAGTTGATCTCAGTCGAGGGTGCTGTGATGTAACATATATCCCAATCGAGGCTTTGCCGAGATTGGGATATGTTACATCACAGCACCCGAGACTGAGATGAACCGGTATCGGTCACAAACAAGTGATAGATTCTATTTCTCATACCATTTAAGTGTTTATAACTGCGATACATACAAAACAAATACAAAACAAAACAGGTACCCTCATGGGGCCTCTTGCATTCCTTTGGGCACCTAATGCATTGTACAAATCCGCCCTTTGAAAATAATCCCACCAACAACTCTTCAAAATTTTAAAATATCAATGATTTGTATTCAATGCAAATATAGAAAACTCTGACAATGAAATATTTTGAATAAAAAATAAAATAAAACACATATGTGAAAAATAAATAAAGAAACGCTTTGTTTTGATGACGTCAAGCGCAATGATCGGATACATCATCCTGATTGTTCAATTGTCGCGTGAGGCAGTACCAGACAAACTGGACAAGACAGAAAAATCTAGCACTGGTGTGTGCGTGAGATTTTTCTGTCAGAGGTACGAGAATCATGTATCTGTTGTATGATCAAATCTATATGATAAAATTTAAAAGGCAGTTAGTTCCAAAATAGAAGAAGAAACTGGAGTTCCTGAAGAAAACCACTGATGGCAAGGGAATCTAACACTCAGGTCTACCCAAATGGGATTCAAACCTAGGCAGTGAGTGGTAATAGTGAAATAATCTTGACTGTGATGTAAAACAATTTTACTCAACTTGATCTACCATTCTTTCCACTATACTAATATTGGAAATAGAACTTCCACAACAAGATGACAATAAAAATTACCCATAAATTATAAATAAATTAAATTCAGGGAGAATTTAGCTTTAATTTGTTACAAGTACTGTATCTTAGTCTGTAAAGGGGCAGTATAATCTGGAGTGATGTTGAATAATGATAATTTTCACCCCTTCCAAGATTCTTTTACTTATATTGAGTCAATTAGTGTATGGACTATGGATGGTAGGGGAACCTGGAGTGTCCATAGAAAACAACTGGCATTGACAGACTCTCTCCAATTAGGATCTGTCTAAGTGGGAATTGAACCTTGACAGTGAGAGGGAGTGGATCTGTAAGCATGTTCTTTGGTCCACTCAGCAACAAGTCCCCAGTATATACAAGACAGCAGTTTACATATACAGTCCAACTTGTCTAAAGGCCACCTCTATATAAAGACCTACTGCTTATAAAGGCCAGTAGAATTGTATCCCAATTGTTCTTTCTTCATTTTATATGAACCTGTATATAAAGACCACCTGCCCTTAAAGGCCACTTTTTACTGGTTCCCTTGGGTGGCCTCTATTGACAGGTTTAACTGTATATATATTATAGAATTATGGACTTTTTGGTGGTTATATATGGTATGATATTCACTGGAAAAATAATATGATCGAGGCGACAGCCGAGGTCAATATTTATTTTTCCGGTGAATATCACACCATATACAACCACTAAAAAGTCCATAACTGTTTTATTATATAATTTAGCCACTGTGGCACTTCGGTTGACAATGTTTTCTCAAACCTGTGACCAGGTAATCTAACTGTTAGATTTCCCTGCCCACACTGGTTTATCACACTTAAATTATCCCGCATTGGTTAGATCAATCTGACTTTTTAAGTCTGATTCTATGAAAAAATAAATGGCATTCCGGATGAGACACACTACATTGATGCCATAACGTCAACGTTCTGTGAAAAAAAATAACAAGACACAATTACTTGGGTACACTTAATTGAACACGTTCGTATCATTTTATGGAGAACGTCAACAAAAATCGATGACGTACACCAAATTTGATATTCACCGGAAAATCTGGTATATGATGTGAGATCCAGTGGTCATGTGTTACCGTTTTAGCCAATCATAAAGGTGGAATTAATTATATAATAAATATATATATATGTGTGTGTGTGTACTTTTATGATACATCATGTTTATTAAGAATATAAGAGGAAAAAGTTTTATAAAATAACTGTGAAAGCTGATGATAAATGTTTCCCTATAATATCATTTGATGAATAGACTTGTTAATAAAGACGATATTATTTAAAAGTAGATTTATTAGGATTTATGTTACTCATTGTTAAAATTATTTTTCTAGCGACCCCTGATTTCTACAATGGTACAGCCCATTTTAGCCTGATTTGGACTATACCACTTAGGTTTAGGGATGATTGGCTTAATTTTTGTATTAGCAAAGTTTTATGAATCCGAATGTCACAGATTTTGTTATTAGAAATATTCTAAACATGATATATATCACCTAAATTACAAACACATATTGAAAATAATGAATTACTCAGAAATATATATATTGTTTGTTGGAAAGTGTTAATTTATACAACAGTTGTAGAAATATTTAAAAACTAGTACATTATGCACTTGTTTAGTCATGTTTTGAAAACCTATTTTACAAGTAAGTTGCTGAAGTCATGTTTGAAAACCTATTTTAAAAGTAAGTTGCTGAAGTCATGTTTTGAAAAACCTATTTTAAAAGTAAGTTGCTGAAGTCATGTTTTGAAAAACCTATTTAAAAGTAAGTTGCTGAAGTCAGTTTTGAAAACCTATTTTAAAAGTAAGTTGCTGAAGTCGTGCTTTGAAAACCTATTTTAAAAGTAAGTTGCTGAAGTCGTGCTTTGAAAACCTATTTTAAAAGTAAGTTGCTGAAGTCGTGTTTGAAAACCTATTTTAAAAGTAAGTTGCTGAAGTCATGTTTTGAAAAACCTATTTTAAAAGTAAGTTGCTGAAGTCATGTTTTGAAAACCTATTTTAAAAGTAAGTTGCTGAAGTCATGTTTTGAAAACCTATTTTAAAAGTAAGTTGCTGAAGTCATGTTTTGAAAACCTATTTTAAAAGTAAGTTGCTGAAGTCATGTTTTGAAAACCTATTTTAAAAGTAAGTTGCTGAAGTCATGTTTTGAAAACCTATTTTAAAAGTAAGTTGCTGAAGTCATGTTTTGAAAACCTATTTTAAAAGTAAGTTGCTGAAGTCATGTTTTGAAAACCTATTTTAAAAGTAAGTTGCTGAAGTCATGTTTTGAAAACCTATTTTAAAAGTAAGTTGCTGAAGTCATGTTTTGAAAACCTATTTTAAAAGTAAGTTGCTGAAGTCATGTTTTGAAAACCTATTTTAAAAGTAAGTTGCTGAAGTCATGTTTTGAAAACCTATTTTAAAAGTAAGTTGCTGAAGTCATGTTTTGAAAACCTATTTTAAAAGTAAGTTGCTGAAGTCATGTTTTGAAAACCTATTTTAAAAGTAAGTTGCTGAAGTCATGTTTTGAAAACCTATTTTAAAAGTAAGTTGCTGAAGTCATGTTTTGAAAACCTATTTTAAAAGTAAGTTGCTGAAGTCATGTTTTGAAAACCTATTTTAAAAGTAAGTTGCTGAAGTCATGTTTTGAAAACCTATTTTAAAAGTAAGTTGCTGAAGTCATGTTTTGAAAACCTATTTTAAAAGTAAGTTGCTGAAGTCATGTTTTGAAAACCTATTTTAAAAGTAAGTTGCTGAAGTCATGTTTTGAAAACCTATTTTAAAAGTAAGTTGCTGAAGTCATGTTTTGAAAACCTATTTTAAAAGTAAGTTGCTGAAGTCATGTTTTGAAAACCTATTTTAAAAGTAAGTTGCTGAAGTCATGTTTTGAAAACCTATTTTAAAAGTAAGTTGCTGAAGTCATGTTTTGAAAACCTATTTTAAAAGTAAGTTGCTGAAGTCATGTTTTGAAAACCTATTTTAAAAGTAAGTTGCTGAAGTCATGTTTTGAAAACCTATTTTAAAAGTAAGTTGCTGAAGTCGTGCTTTGAAAACCTATTTTAAAAGTAAGTTGCTGAAGTCGTGCTTTGAAAACCTATTTTAAAAGTAAGTTGCTGAAACATGTGTACAATATTGACTTTCTTTTTTTTTTTAAATATTCCAGAAGTTTTTGTGCTACATTTGATTTAAGTATATTATGTTGTCACACATGTTTTAATCACAGAACAGCAACTTCCTGTTCTAGATTCTGTCAAGATTAAACTCTGATGGTTAATGGTATATTAAGTAAAACTGAATATTTATTTATAAACTTTATTATATATGTATGTATGTATGGCGTTGGGCATTTGAGTGAATGCATAGGACAAAAGAGCAAAAATAAATGGATGTTTGAGTGACAAAGAAATGGACATTTGAGCGACAGAATTTTAACCCATTTGAGCGAAATTCTAAATATATGGTAGACATTTGAGCGATATTTTTTCTTGTCCCTCTGCTCACCATTGGGGATGTGGATGTAGGAATTCGTCCAGGGTACAATACATGTTAATCTGTTGTGATTGACTTCACTATTTGCATATTTCTGATAAATTTATCGCAAATATTCAGCTTTTTCTCTCTCTACCCTTCATACTGGAGCAGAAAGTAGATTTAAACTGTCGCTCAAATGTTCATTGTTAAATACAGGTGATGTTTAAAATCAGTTGCTCAAATGTCCACTAAAGTTGTCGCTAAGTTAGTGTATGCATGGGAAGTGCGAGTGTGTTTATGGTCTGTCTTGTACTAGTGTGCACTCAGGGCGACTTTAAGGTGCTAGCTCACCCAAGTCAGTATGCTTCTGACAAGCGTACTGCTCCCCCAGTCACATTATACTGATACCAGGTGAACCAGTAAAGGCCAATGGCAAGGAAAATTCACTTTCCAACATGTGGTCTGAGCCAGGTTCGAACTCATAGCGGTGAAAGACCCTGGATTTGTAGACTGGCGTCTGATCCTTTAGGCCACTGCGGCCACTATGAAGCAAAGAGACCTTAAACACTGGTCTTAATGAACATCTCCAATGACAGTGTGCTAAATGGTCCAGGGCTTCTTCTCTTCCTTGTCACTGTGTGTATACTGTATATAGAGGTGGTCACTATAGCAGGTTTTAACATTGGTCTTAATGAACATCTCCAATGACAGTGTGCTAAATGGTCCAGGGCTTCTTCTCTTCCTTGTCACTGTGTGTATACTGTATATAGAGGTGGTCACTATAGCAGGTTTTAACATTGGTCTTAATGAACATCTCCAATGACAGTGTGCTAAATGGTCCAGGGCTTCTTCTCTTCCTTGTCACTGTGTGTATACTGTATATAGAGGTGGTCACTACAGCCGGTTTTAACATTGGTCTTAATGAACATCTCCAATGACAGTGTGCTAAATGGTCCAGGGCTTCTTCTCTTCCTTGTCACTGTGTGTATACTGTATATAGAGGTGGTCACTATAGCCGGTTTTAACATTGGTCTTAATGAACATCTCCAATGACAGTGTGCTAAATGGTCCAGGGCTTCTTCTCTTCCTTGTCACTGTGTGTATACTGTATATAGAGGTGGTCACTATAGCAGGTTTTAACATTGGTCTTAATGAACATCTCCAATGACAGTGTGCTAAATGGTCCAGGGCTTCTTCTCTTTCTTGTCACTGTGTGTATACTGTATATAGAGGTAGTCACTATAGCCGGTTTTAACATTGGTCTTAATGAACATCTCCAATGACAGTGTGCTAAATGGTCCAGGGCTTCTTCTCTTCCTTGTCACTGTGTGTATACTGTATATAGAGGTGGTCACTATAGCAGGTTTTAACATGGTCGTCTTAAATCTCCAATGACAGTGTGCTAAATGGTCCAGGGCTTCTTCTCTTCCTTGTCACTGTGTGTATACTGTATATAGAGGTGGTCACTACAGCCGGTTTTAACATTGGTCTTAATGAACATCTCCAATGACAGTGTGCTAAATGGTCCAGGGCTTCTTCTCTTCCTTGTCACTGTGTATACTGTATATAGAGGTAGTCACTATAGCCGGTTTTAACATTGGTCTTAATGAACATCTCCAATGACAGTGTGCTAAATGGTCCAGGGCTTCTTCTCTTTCTTGTCACTGTGTGTATACTGTATATAGAGGTAGTCACTATAGCAGGTTTTAACATTGGTCTTAATGAACATCTCCAATGACAGTGTGCTAAATGGTCCAGGGCTTCTTCTCTTTCTTGTCACTGTGTGTATACTGTATATAGAGGTAGTCACTATAGCCGGTTTTAACATTGGTCTTAATGAACATCTCCAATGACAGTGTGCTAAATGGTCCAGGGCTTCTTCTCTTCCTTGTCACTGTGTGTATACTGTATATAGAGGTGGTCACTATAGCAGGTTTTAACATTGGTCTTAATGAACATCTCCAATGACAGTGTGCTAAATGGTCCAGGGCTTCTTCTCTTCCTTGTCACTGTGTGTATACTGTATATAGAGGTGGTCACTACAGCCGGTTTTAACATTGGTCTTAATGAACATCTCCAATGACAGTGTGCTAAATGGTCCAGGGCTTCTTCTCTTCCTTGTCACTGTGTATACTGTATATAGAGGTAGTCACTATAGCCGGTTTTAACATTGGTCTTAATGAACATCTCCAATGACAGTGTGCTAAATGGTCCAGGGCTTCTTCTCTTCCTTGTCACTGTGTGTATACTGTATATAGAGGTGGTCACTACAGCCGGTTTTAACATTGGTCTTAATGAACATCTCCAATGACAGTGTGCTAAATGGTCCAGGGCTTCTTCTCTTCCTTGTCACTGTGTATACTGTATATAGAGGTAGTCACTATAGCCGGTTTTAACATTGGTCTTAATGAACATCTCCAATGACAGTGTGCTAAATGGTCCAGGGCTTCTTCTCTTCCTTGTCACTGTGTGTATACTGTATATAGAGGTGGTCACTACAGCCGGTTTTAACATTGGTCTTAATGAACATCTCCAATGACAGTGTGCTAAATGGTCCAGGGCTTCTTCTCTTCCTTGTCACTGTGTATACTGTATATAGAGGTGGTCACTATAGCCGGTTTTAACATTGGTCTTAATGCTTCAATGACAGTGTGCTAAATGGTCCAGGGCTTCTTCTCTTTCTTGTCACTGTGTGTATACTGTATATAGAGGTGGTCACTATAGCCGGTTTTAACATTGGTCTTAATGCTTCAATGACAGTGTGCTAAATGGTCCAGGGCTTCTTCTCTTTCTTGTCACTGTGTGTATACTGAATATAGAGGTGGTCACTACAGCCGGTTTTAACATTGGTCTTAATGAACATCTCCCTTGGCAGTGTGCTAAATGGTCCAGGGCTTCTTCTCTTCCTTGTCACTGTGTATACTGTATATAGAGGTGGTCACTATAGCCGGTTTTAACATTGGTCTTAATGAACATCTCCAATGACAGTGTGCTAAATGGTCCAGGGCTTCTTCTCTTCCTTGTCACTGTGTATACTGTATATAGAGGTGGTCACTACAGCCGGTTTTAACATTGGTCTTAATGAACATCTCCAATGACAGTGTGCTAAATGGTCCAGGGCTTCTTCTCTTCCTTGTCACTGTGTATACTGTATATAGAGGTGGTCACTATAGCCGGTTTTAACATTGGTCTTAATGAACATCTCCAATGACAGTGTGCTAAATGGTCCAGGGCTTCTTCTCTTTCTTGTCACTGTGTGTATACTGTATATAGAGGTGGTCACTATAGCCGGTTTTAACATTGGTCTTAATGAACATCTCCAATGACAGTGTGCTAAATGGTCCAGGGCTTCTTCTCTTTCTTGTCACTGTGTGTATACTGTATATAGAGGTGGTCACTATAGCCGGTTTTAACATTGGTCTTAATGAACATCTCCAATGACAGTGTGCTAAATGGTCCAGGGCTTCTTCTCTTTCTTGTCACTGTGTGTATACTGAATATAGAGGTGGTCACTATAGCTGGTTTTAACATATACATGTATATAAATAATTGAGCAACATTTCAGGCAAGTTTTGGAAAAATCTAACCTTACTTATTGCAATTTATTCCAATTTGAAAAATCCGCTAGAAAATTTTGGAAAAATATACTAGTACGGTAGCTTCTGAACCTTGTGAATCATAGGTCCCATTTTTGCCTCAAAAATGAAGCAGGTTGTAAGCCCTGTGAATGAGTGAAAACTTGCTGATGTGGAGTACAGTATGAACCCAAGAGAGTGAAAATATCAAAATTGTGGCATATTATGAATATGTATTATATATATATATATATATCTACTATATATACATTTGTATTTGTTTTATAGTTTATACATAAAAACTGTAATATTTTGTAAGATTGTATGAATCGTGATATTAGCTTTGACTCTGATTTCAGTAATAAAATTGTCTCGTGATGAATTACTGAAAAAATTGCTGATATGACAGTAATGACACGAAACAATACGTATATCGTCGACCGTCCTAAAATCGAGAGCGTCCTAAGATTCGAGGCCTTTTTGTTTTCAGTCATTATACGCGAGTATCGTCTCTGCAGTGACGATTTCATGCATTAAAGACAAAATTTAGGTATTTACTGTGAAACTATCCAGAAAAATCAGTTGTCTATTTTTCAGCTCTCAAATTCTTGTTGACTTAGCAAATTTAGTTTGTTTTCTATTAGAGTCTCGAATCACGGACGGTCAAGGATACTACAGGTTGATTATTGTCACGATTTTGTTGTAATAATCTATTCTTCAGTAACAGTTGAGTGAAGTAGAGTAATGAATTTTTGCACCCCAGTCAAGAGCATTTTACTTACCGGTATATCATGGCAGTCAGTTCTGGGATGGTGGAGGAAACCTGAGTAACTGGAGAAAACCACAGACCTTCTGCAAGTAATGATTTTTTACACCCCAGTCACGAGCATTTTACTTATATCATAGCAGTCAGTTCAGGGTTGATGGAGGAAACCTGAGTGCCTGGAGAAAACCTCGACCCTTGAGCATTTGAGCTGACAAACTTCCTCACACTAGGATCTGCCTGAGTGGGTTTCAAGCCAAGGCCTTGAGATGCACTGTGATCTAAAAGAGTGTATTTTTAGCCACTTGGCTATCAACGTCCCTTCAGTAGGGATTTTGAACAATTTTATTAACATTATATAAACAATAAAACCTCGTTTGATATACAGTAGAACTTCGATATTCAAGCCATTTGGGGGGTGGGGGGTGGTTGGGGGTCCGAGAGACCAAACATCGAGAGGCGATCTTCATTAGATCTTGGGTTCAGGCTCCCGTTTTAATCAACATTCATAAGATTGTGAAAATTGAAAAATGTCATAGAAAATTAAACGTCCCTTAAAAAATACTTAATTCAAGATGATATCAAACTTCATTTTTAAAATAAAATGTTGAACTTTGAACCTTAAATCTATTGATATCAACAGTTCATTTGAAATAATGATAAATAATTTTGGTGGAAAGTACTGTAAAAGTAAATAACAACAGCTGATGATGTACATGACATAATCATTCTGTTTCAGATTCTGTTACCTGTAAATCTCAAGCTCACCTTGTTGCTTCTTGATTCATTTATTCAAATGAAAGTTGTGGGGCCCCAAGTGGGGTAACTAGGCAAGTCAAAGTTGTGGGAAACTGCAGAGGGGTCTCACTTGTTTTAAAATTTACATTATGATGTTAGATACTTTAGTATAATATGAGAAATGAAATGTTAGTAGATATACAGGTGTAATATGAGAAGGTGTAATATGAGATGTGATATAATATTTGATTCCGTACAGGTATATCTCAAACTCATCTCGTCGGTACTTGATCATTTACTCAAATGAAAGTTGTGGAGCTTCAAATGGGGAACTGTAGATGTTGCTCTTGTTTTAAATGATATACTAATATGAGACTTGATAATAGATATTATATGAGACGTGATATACATTCGATCTTGTCTCATCTCATCGGTACTTGATATTCACTCAAATAAAAGTTGTGGGAGCTTCAATTCGGGAACTGTAGATGTGACTCTTGTTTAAAAAATACAAAAGCTTATGATAGACTAATATGAGACTAGATAAAAGATATAATATGAGACGTGATATAAGCATTGATTCTGTTACAGGTACATCTCATCTCGTTGGTACTTGATCATTTACTCAAATGAAAGTTGTGGGGCTTCTAATGGGGAACTGTAGATGTGGTTTTTGTGTTTCAAAAATAAACAAACTTATGATAGATTTAATATGAGACTTGATAATAGATATAATATGAGACGTGATATAAGCATTGATTCTGTTACAGGTATATTTCATCTCGTTGGTACTTGATCATTTACTCAAATGATAGTTGTGGGACCTCATATGGGGAAACTGTTGAGGGGCCTTACATGTTTAAAATATTTAGTTACATTTAAAATAAGACATGATATAATCATTGATTCTGTTACAGGCATATCTTGTTTCATCTCATTGGTACTTGATCATTTTCTCAAATGAGGCCTTAAATGGGGAAACTGTAGATGTAGTAGTCCCTTTTGTTTAAAAAAATATGCAAGTTTATGTAAGATATAATATGAGACGTGATATTAGCATTGTCTCATCTCACTAGTACTTGGTAATTTTGTGGGGCCCCAAATGGGGTAACTCAGCTAGTCAAATACACAATATTTATTAAATATTATATTAGTATAATATGAGAAATGTTATTAGAAATACACATATAATTTGCGACACGATATAATCATTGATTCTGTACAGGTATATCTGGTCTCAATCTTGTCAGTACTTGATCGTTGAAGCTGACAATGCCATCTGACCTATCATTAATGACACATCAATATAGGATGACACGCCAGTCTTTTTAATTCATCTTCTATACACAACAATACTTGATTTATTGATAGTACAGTATGAATTAATTAATATACATATATATATACATGTATCTTCAATTTCATTTGGGAATTTCACTTCAATATTATTGTATTTCCTGATGTACACCTACGAGGAATTGACCTCATGAAGATTTGACCTTTGAGGGGTTGGACTTACGGAGTGTTTTTCATTAGTACTGGTTGTATTAGTGATTTCAAACAATCTTATCAAAACTGAAGTTCAGATTTAAGATTTAAAAATGTTTAAAAACTACTGTCAGTCTTTAGTATTTGTGGGTTTTTTTTTTTTTGCCCATTAACTAGGAAGGGAAGGGGTTGCCGGCAGTTTAGCAAATTTCCAATTATAAAACCTTACATAACTTCCATAAGGAATGGCCTATTTGTACTATTCTGAAAATCTATGAAAAATTCCAAAAAGCCCATATTAGAAATTCCCTTCCCAATCACTTTACGGTGAGGTCTTTGGGTCTGGTAAAAAGACCTTCTCCCAATGCCAAAAAGTGTGTAAAAATTGACTCTGGATAAAATTTGAAATACAGTGTGGTTATAAGTGAGAATTTTTGGACTGAAATAGTATGGTGATAATTGAGGCAACAGAACGTTTAAGGAACATTAAAAAGGTTTTACTGTGTGTCAGCATAAATTATTCTGATTATCACATATTAACTGAAAACTTCTGATAAACTGAATAAAGAAGATTGTTCATGATCTGAAATTTTGGCTTTTCTATGAAGGCCACTGTAGGATAATTCAAACTTTATCGTCTCAAAAATTACTAGTCTTGGTAATTTGAAACATATTCAGAATTCAAACTTAGAAAATTTTGCTCTCTAGATTCAAGAAATCAATCCTCAATTTTGTCGACTAAAATGGTGGCCAAATCAACCTGGAATTGTGTCTGGCGACCTAAAATTTGTAAATGGTGGCCAACTTGTCCACTTTAAATTTGAACTTTTGTGACCAGAGAACAGATATTATTTCTTCGTCACAAGACATGTTATTAATAACACTGATATATATATAAGTGTTTGTAAGTCATTTTAAAAAAGTGCACTTTTGTTTTCTATACCTAAAAGATGCCTTAATTTTCGTTTATTTGCAAGAAAAGGTTGCCTTGTCACTTGGAATTTATCAGTTTTATGTCAAATCAAATTTCTTTTTTCTAAATAGCTGGAGAAAACCTAGTCTGAAAATAGTAAAAATTACAACAAAAACATCATGCACAGCTGCTCATATAACTTGTTTTACCTGGTTCTTTGTTACAGAATATAGGTTTACTGGTATAGACAGATATACCTGTATTTGTCATAGAATCATGTATCTGATTCAAAACTAAGTTGGATATATGTAGAAGTAATTGCAATATCATCAAAAAGTGATATACAATACTTCTTCAGCATAAGAATATGTGGCAGGTGTAGCTAAGGTACCCGGTAAACAGGAGACGTTTATTTTGCAGGAGCATCAACCTTTTACTTTGCTTTTTGAATTGTGATTTTAACATGGATCGATTTGTTTGGTTTTCATTGAAACCTCGTTATATAGAGGTAGACAGGACAGAACCGGGATTTTTAATTTCAGTTATTCAGGAGTCTTGAGTTATTGAATTTGAAAGAAAACTAAAAACAAACCACATGTTCAGATTCCCCCCCCCCCCTCTCAGATATTTGAAAGATGTTTTTAAGGAATTATATTTACATTTATGATGTTTGATTGTATTAACTCTGTTTGAAATCAAATGAAATTATAGGATTATAATTACATTTGCTAATGTGATGTGACTCCTCTCTTGCTTAGGCCTATACCCATGACATCATTGGTTGGCTGTTCCAGCAATTGAAATTCCATATCCTTAACGGCAGTACCAGGTATTTTAAATTTATTTCAGGATTCAAAAACACAAATAGGATTTTCAAAAATTCAGAAATGTAAATATAACAATTGAACTGTTTAGAAATGGTGTTTATAGTGCTATACTTCCATTGCAGTGCAAAGTAAACTAATCATAACAAGCTAGCACACATTATTCAGTTTGTTTTGCACGGCAATGGAAGTTATAGCACTATAAACACCATTTCTAGACAGTTCAATGGTTAATTAACAATTGAATCGTTTTCAAATGGCGTTCATAGTCACTATGAATGCCAAATCTTTGCACAACAAATTGAATAATGCGCGATAGCGCATTATGATCACCAATATTGTCTTGATTCAGTGCACACTCACTGAACTGACGCAAAGGCATGTCTGATGATCCTGAAAAAATCACAACATGCATCAGATAAACTATGTAATTTGGTGGCGAAAATTTTTGATTTGCACACGGAAACTTCCGATAGACTTTGTGAAATTGAAAAATGAAGTGATCATCAAGCACAAAGGCATTCGATACCCCAAGAAATAAACCACTGGGGCTGCCATTTTGTTTACCAGACCAGGTTATAGTTCCCCAGGAATGTGTATTGCAGATATTAATATTCAAATGCAGTGATGCGGTCGTTTGGCATTTATAGTCCTATGAATGCCTAAAGCCTCAAACTGGAAGATATAAGAAATACGCAAGGCTAATAAAAATATATGTGTATAGTGTCTGTAAATCTGGCCATGTGACCAGTGTTAATTAGCAGTTTCCGTGTACAATGATAGAAGGTGTGATTAAAATCTGTCAAATGACAACACTAAAAATTTCATCTTTGATTGCTGTAACCAAGGGAAACGTCTCTTTTCTTATGTCAAATCGCAAGGGATGATTTTTGTAACCAAGGTCAACATCTTGATGTTTTGAAGTACATGTATTGTTTTTTTTAAATGAAGCCAGGGTCAGAGGTCAGGGTCATGATTGTATTGATGAAATAAGGTTTTGACTGCAATATCCTGACTATATATCAAAATTTTAACATGGGAAATTCAGTTTTGGTGTCTTCTAAAAACATTTAAATAAGTCATTATTTATCAGGTGAGCTTACTCTTCCTGTTGGACCTGTTGTTTTTTATACCCCCACAAACTAGTTTGTGTAAAATTGTGTTGGGTCCATATCTCATAGCTGCTTTGGACGACTCATAACACTTCACATAAATAATCTTCATGGTCCAAAAGTGTGTCATGACCTTGAACCAAGGTAAAACAGGAAAGGTCAAGGTGGCAGGAAAAAGTTAAATGTTGGGGGTATTTGGCCCTCAAGAGACAGTTCTAGTTAATTTTTTTTTTTTTTGAGAAAATTACATTTTTTAAAAATTTTTATGCTGTTAGTTAAATGTGTCATTTTAAATTAAAATTTATAATATTTGTTTTTTGTAATTTCAGATTGTAAAGGCCATGGCAACCTATTCTGCTGGTAAAAACAAAGTAGATTTGGCCATTGACCCACTAATTACCTGTAAATTATGTTTAACTGAGTGTACACTGCCAGAAATGTACGAACTTCATGACTGCAAGTGTCTTTATTGTGAACGGGTAAGTACACTGGAAGAGTAGAGTGGGGTGGAGTAATGCATGCTTGCCTACCCTAACGATTTTAGCTTAAGTTGTGCAATTTTGAAGCTTAAATTATGACCTCACAATTGCCAGTTAAGACTGATGCTTAAAAAAGTCTGGTTATTTCCAGGAACTGGAGAAATAGGAAACCATTTTCTGGTTTGTGTATATAGTGAAATGTCAACTTACTTCAATTCAATTTGAGCGAAGAACAATGCTTTAATACTATCCAAGAGCACAAGAGGGGTATCCAGTGTTGTACATTTGTTGTGAAATGGCTTCTCAACATCATGGTCAAATTCTTAATATTGATTTTGTAAAACTTACCATGAAAAGTTACCCAGATTTACTCCCAAGTCTCAAAAAAAGGGAGGCAAGTATGAGTAATGGGGTTTGCTGTCCATCATGGCATGTCAAGATTTTTCACTTATGTAGACACAGTCAGTTCTGGCATGGTGGAAGAAACCAGAGATGGTGCACTGGCATTTTTCATTCAGTGTACAGTAAAAGTAAAATCTTTGATTCATTGCTACCATTATTTTAGTATGATTTTGGCATAAAGGGATTTTGCGATAAATTGTAAATTGAGGAAGGTTTATGTTGAAAAACATAAAAATGTGGAGTGTGTTATGCTCCAGTCAAGATTCTTTCACTTATATCAAGGCAGTCAGTACTGGGATGGTGGGGAAAACCAGAGCACCTGTAGAAAATCACTTACTTTTAGCAAGCGAACTGACAAACGTTCTCAAACTAGGACCTGTGCAAGAGGAATTTGAACCTAGGGAGTTAGAGCCAATGTTTTCCATAATAGACAGTTTGTGGATGGTGGAGGAAACCAGAGTACCCTGAGAGAAAAGAGCCAGCAAACTGACAAAATATCTCACACTACGATCTGCCTAAGCAGAATTCTAACCAAGGTAGTGAGAGGCACTGTTATTCATAAACATCTTTTGATTGCATAAAGAAATGGATTTTAGGGACAGTAATACTGTATATAGCTGCTGTATTGATAGACAGGATAGCAAGTTATCATAGGGGCATTATAATGAGGTTTTACTGTGGTGATAAGTGAGGAAGCACAGTTATCAAGGGGCATTATAAGGAGGTTTTACTGTGATGATAAGGGAGGTTATCAAGGGGCATTATAACAAGGTTTTACTGTATAATGTTGTACTTTTATTTGTTACAGTGTGTAAGACAGTATTTGTGTGTAATGATTACTGAAGGTACTGTGTCCGCAATAACATGTCCCGATGCTCAATGTAAACGACAAGGCAGAATAGAAGCAGGCGAAGTAAGTTATTAAACCCCTCTTTTCTTGTCTTTCAGGAGTGGATTTGTGAGAATAGTAATTGGCCCTTTTCCCCTTCTTCTCGGGGAGGGAATATGAGTAGTTAAAATTCATCATATATTTAAATCATCTTTAAGAATGGTGTTCACCACTGTACCAATTGTCGAATACCCCTTAACGTTTGTGCGGAATGTTTTGGAAAATGTAAATGTCATAAGTTCTCGGAATAACATCATCTTTTGCAATTCCATGTTTATTGGAAACATGTGTTCCACACAAACATTAGTAGGTATCATATACAGCGTCGAACGTCATTTCGTTCATAATTAAGTTGTTCCTAAACTTGACAGAAAGGAATTTGACTTAAACAAGTTTTGTAACTTTCAAGAAGCATGATCAAAATGCTGAAATTACAAAATCTTTAGATGTACTATGTGTACAAAACATTTTCAGAAACTAATATACATGTACATGCACTAGTAAGTTTTCTTGTCGCAAGTAAATTATTTGTCAGGTCATCTTTGATTTTCATTAAATTGTCAATTGTCAAAACCAGGGTTTCAAGTGTCAAGTTAAACCTTTTTGTTGAAGAATAGACAGCACCTATTACTTGGAACAGTGCCAAGCAGTTTGAAAAAAATTATCCCATTCCTAATAGTTTATAGCTGTTAATTTTCATGTGTTTGTGGGCATCTGCCTCTCTTCCTGTTTATATTAAATGGTGTTTAATGTCCCAGTCAAGAATATTTCACTTGTATGGGGATGTCAACAGCTAAAAATGAAGTGGCAGAAATCTTAAAATTTGCATTGCACTTAGGGCAATATGCAGGATTCTTTAGCAAGTTATAGCTACTGTGAGTGTGACCCAGGACATCAGTTCTTAAGGCCTCTTCCAAAGGACTTATGACTTTCATTTCTTACTGCTGAGTACTCGGCGAAATACAGTCACTACCCATTTTCAAGTCTTGATCAGACCCAGGCCAGAATTCAAACCCTGACTTCCCACATACAAAGCAAGCTCTATACCACTTGTGCTACCATAGTGATTTCTCTTTCAAAGAACCTATGACTTCGATTTCTAAATGCTAATTTTTGGTAAGGCCCAGTCAGGGATTGAACCCACAACCTCCCACATACACAGCAAGCTCTGTACCACCTGTGCTCTCATACTGATTTCGCTTCCAAAAGACTTTCATTTCTAAATGCAGAGTTCTTGGTGAAAAATAGTCATTAAACATTTTCAAGTTTTGGTAAGGCCTGGTCAGGGTTTGAACATAGAACACCTATCTACATATAGAGAGAGAGTGAGCACTCTAATACCTGTGAAACCATAGTGATTTTGATTGATGTTAAGAAGTCACAGAAATAACTAAGGTTTCAGTAATAATAATTATTTTGTTTTACATCAATACATAAATCAAATAAATCAAAAGTCAATCAGATAATTACACGTCCATTATTTCCGTTATACAATATAGGTGTGAAGCCTTGTCTTAATCTGTGTGAAGTATATTGTCATTACTGCAGTACAGACCTGTCAAAAATTTATCACTTAGCTAACGAATAAGTACTGAATTGGTAGTCTTTCTCAACCCCCTCTTTTAGCTATATCTAGATTGCTTTTTAGCAGTTGCTATACAGTCAAACCTGTCTATTATGGCCACTCAAGGGAACTGGTAAAAGTGGCCTTTATGAGCAGGTGTCCCTTATAAACAGGTTTAAATAACTTGAAAAAGAGCAATTAGGTTAGAACTTAAATGGCTTTGAAAAGCAGGTGTCCCTTATATAGAGGTGCCTTTATGAGCAGGTGGCCCTTATATACAGGTCCAAATAACTTGAAAAAAAGCAATTACATTAGAACTTTAATGACCTTTAAATGCATGTGTCCCTTATATAGAGGTGCCTTTGTGAGCAGGTGGCCCTTATATACAGGTTAAAAATAACAGGAATAAAGAGCAATTGGGTTAAAATTTTAATGGCCTATAAAAGCAGATGGCTCTTATATAGAGATGGCCTTTATGAGCAGGTGGCTCTTATATACAGGTTCAAATAACATGAATAAAGAGCAATTGGGTTAAGATTTTAATGGCCTTTAAAAACAGATGGGCCTCATAGAGGTGGCATTTATGAGTAGGTCACCCTTAAATACAGGTTCAAATAACATGAATAAAAAACAATTGGTTTAAAATTTTAACAGCTTATAAGAGAAGGTGGCCCTTATATAAAGGCGGCTTTTAAGGCAGGTTCTACAAGATATATCTTTTTGAAGCTTTTGGTCACTAGCTATTCAAGTCTGGACAGCTGAGCTTTGACTTCTTTTTGTTAAATCAGTGTCAAACTTTGGACAGGTCTGTACTTGATCTCCTGTATTAACATAGATAGTTCTGGTTGTTGACACTTAAGAAATAATTATTGATTTATCTGTCTGTAGGAAAGGACAGTTCAGGTAAACTAAATTATAAGGTTTAATTGAGCAAAAACAGCTGTACTAGACATAGAAATTAAGGCACAACAGAACTTGTGAAAATTGAATACATGTGTATTGTATAAACCGAAATTGTGTGTAAACTGAATCTGTGAAAACTGGATTCTGTGTAAATTGAATTCTGTATAAACTCAATTCGGTGTAAACTGAATATTATAGAAACAGAATTCTGTAAAAACTGACTCCGTGTAAACCAAATTCTGTGAAAACCAAACTCTGTGTAAACTGAACTCTGTGTAAACTGAACTCTGTGTATACTGAACTCTGTGTAAACCGAACTGTGCCTAAACCAAATTCTGTTTAAACTAATGGAAACTGAATTTTGTTTAACCTGAACTGTGTGTAAACTGAACCCTGTGGAAACTGAATTCTGTAAACTAAACTTTGTGTAAACCAAATTTTGTATAAACCAAATTCTATGTAAACCAAACCCTTTGTAAACCAAATCCTGTGGCTAACCAAACCATTTGTAAACTGAATTCTATGTAGACCCAATGTGGTATGATAACATATAACTCCGAAAACTGAACCTGGTATAAAGTGAACCCAGTATAGACTGAACCAAATGTAAACCAAAAACCTTAATTGAATCAATATTTTGGGATATATCATTAATATTCAATTTTGAAATTACCCCAACACCTGTCTAAAATGAATAGTAGGTGTTTTTACAGGTTTGACTGTTTTAAGAATATTTGTCAGATTTTATTACAAGTATCCAGTAATGACATTGATCATTATGATACTAAAATTTCTGCTGGAATTATTGTGTGTGTACATATTAATATGTCAAATTTCGTAATTTTATAATTACGGTATCAATATTTTGTTACAGATAGAAACATTAGTGGATGCACGATTATACTCCAGATATAAAAGATTAAGGTTTCAAAAAGGTAATGATTTTAATAAATTATGTTATTTATTATTGATGTTAATAAATTTGAACATGTTTGGATAAAGTGTCATACACTGTTTTATAAGTCACTATTGGGAGCTTTGCATGTCTGTGTCATAGCTGCAATAACTTTTAACTCAAACTGACTTCATTGTTTCCATAATCTGTTAATTCTGACCACTTGTAAAGTGGCAAAAAATTTTGCAGTGCTTTCAAAGGGTTCATTAACATGTCATGCCTTCTGTTACATGAGACATAGGTTTTTAGCTCACCTGAGCCAAAGGCTCAGATGAGCTATTGCAATCTATCACCGTCCGTCGTGTGTAAACTTTACATTTTAATCTTCTCCTCCAAAACTACTGGGCCAAATTTGATGAAACTTGGTGATTATCATGCCTGGGTAACAGCCTTTCAAAATTGTGTTCGGGGTTTGGTCACCCCCAACAAGATGGCCGCTGTTACTAAAAATAGCAAAAAGACAAAAAAATCTTCTTCTCTGAAACCAAAAGGTGCAGGCAAATTTTGATTGGATATTTGGATTCAGCATACCTGGAAACATTAAAATTGCGTTTTTCATGAAAATTGAACGAAAAATAGGTTACGCGTTATTTGCGTAAAATTATGTAATTTTGAAAATGAGACATTTATTGTTATAACTCAATAACGGCGGAAGATAATTGTATGGAGTTTTCACTGTTGATCTTGTCTTGCTATTTTCTTCCAAAAGATGTCAAGGTCAAAGGTCAAGGTCATGTCCCTGTTTTTGACCTTTGATAAAAAAATGCTATTTTTTAAACATTTCAGGTGATAATGGCATGGGAGTTTCAGTTAATTGTAGGTATTGACATGACGATCATTTTGATACATAGATCAAGGTCATGGGTTCAAAGGTCAAGGTCAAAGATGCACAACTATTACCATTTTAGTTGATTATCTACAAAACTATTAACTTTTTGTATAGGCATACATATTAGAATATTGTAGGTAATGGCACAATGGTCATTTTGATAAAGGTCATGGGTTTAAAGGTCAAGGTCACAGATGCAAACAAGTACTGAAATGGTAAATTATAAATAGAAACTGTACATATTAGAATATTGTAGGTATTGGCCTAACAGTCATTTTGATATATGAATGAAGGTCATGGGTTCAAAGGTCAAGGTCACAAATGCAAGCAAGTTCTGAAATGGTTGATTATCTCAAAAACTATAAACTCCTTGTATAGTCATATATATTGGAATATTGTAGGTATTGGTCTAATGATAATTTGGTATATGAATAAAGGTCATGAGTTCAAAGGTCAAGGTCACAGATGCAAATAAATACTGAATTGGTTAATTATCTTGAAAACTATAAATATTTTGTATAGGCATGTATGCTAGAATATTGTAGGTATTGGCCTAATGATCATTTTGATATATGAATGAGGGTTATGGGTTCAAAGGTCAAGGTCACAGGTGAACGTTAAGGCCCATGGGCCTCTTGTTAAGTTTTTGAAGGACCCTGTGACTTTCATTTCTAAATGCCGAAGCTTGGCAGAAAAAAGTCACTAACTATTTTCAAATCTTGATCAGACTCAGCTAAGGTTCGAAGTTCGAACCCACAACCTCCCACATATGGAGCGAACACTCTACCAACTGAGCTACCATAGTGGTTTAAATGTAAAAGAGATGGTGAACATGGGAGTGATAATGAAGTTACTTCCGTTAAGCTAAAAAATTGACACAATGCAAGAGCTACCTTTCCCCCTAACATTTGGTTGCCATTTTACTGTAAGTCTAACCTTAGATAACTCCCAAGTATTATCATTTTTAACAAGATCATCAACATGCATAACTAATTAAAAGAGTACCGGTAGCCAAATTATCAAAATTTGTTAAAAATATAGTAGTTTTTAAAGTATTTTTTAATAAGATTTGCTTAAATTCTAAATAGGTTACCCTTTGAGGCTTTGACAGAATTTCTCAGAAGTAAGTATAGCCTCAATGACATTTTTTGGCTACCAGGAATGGAAACATAGTACCGGTACATGTATTATGATATTTTAATTCTAAGAACTGTTATCAATCATTATGAACTAAATAATTGCAGAGGTTGACCTTGATCCTAATCGGACATTTTGTCCAGAAGTTGGCTGTGAAACAGTGTGCCATGTTTGTAGTACATCAACAGGAGAAAGTTTCCGACCTATACCAGTAGAATGTCCTACAGTAAGTATATTGTTACCTCACCCAACACAGTAAAGCTTATTTATCTAACATTAGACTAGTTTTTCTACGAAATACAAGTTTTATCAAACACGCATGATACAGAATCTTGTATCACCACACTGTGGTGATACAACAGTGTGGTGATACAACATTGGCGGCAAAGTGCACGTGCACTTTCTCATTGTGACGTCATTAGGGAGAATGTAAAACAAATGTCATAACATAGTTCAGTGGTTTTCTGTGGTAAAATGTAATTTTTCACATTAAGTATTGTTTTTTTTATTATTTTAGATAACATAATTGGAAATGTTAGATAAAAATATTATATACACAGTGTGTAGGTACAACCCTTTGGATCAGGTCTCGTCCTTTTTTCGTAGCTGTATCACTACTCGTCGCGCAAGCACGACTCGTAGTGATACGGCTACGAAAAAGGGACTCGACCTGATACTGAGGGTTGTACCTACACACTGTGTATATAATATGTATGAATTGTGGAATAAGTATATAAATTCTCAGCTCGTTAGCATTTGATTGGGGTATAATAACTTTAACTGATTATTTTGATAGCTGAATGGGTCTTTAGTGGCTGAATGTTCTAAAAAGTATGTTTACTGGTCATAGCACTTGCCACATAGTTTGAATCCCACTTTGCCATTTCACCATTTCCGAAAGTGCCATCCCACACTAATTTCGCGAGGACTCTTGGTCGCAAATTCATATACATGTATCACGAGAATGTTCCAAAAATTGCCAAAAAAGCCAAATTGAAAATCATGCCGGCAATCAACTTTGACTTTGTAAATAACATATAACAAAACAAAGGGAAATAATTGTCTATCATTCAATCGTGAATTTTAATATTTATGTAGATTGTGGTTGTGAATTTACATACATGTATTTGCATAATGAGGCATAGGGGTCGGCACGCGAAATGTGATACTCACGAATTCAAAGCAATCTACAGTATGTGCAAAACTCTGTTACTGTGGCATGAAATACAATGACTACACTACTTTTACTAGCTGAACATTATACAATTTTTGTTTTGTAGTGTGGATTACAGTTTTGTTCAACGTGTAAAGCGAAGTGGCATGGTTCAAAGACCTGTGATGATGTGATGTTTAGTGGTAGACAAGAAGATATGGGGTAATTTTAATGTGTAGAACCTAAAGTTTAGGGATATTCCGTTTATAATGTCATTAATATATATTGGAGATATATATTTGGTATATGGCCAACCGCATGCTTTAAAAACTATTTATATGTACAAAAATGGTAAGTTTTAATATCACCTTACTGTAATGTACAGTTATGTCAAAGTGGTTTTTATGGACAGTTTACAAATCACAAGGCCTCTCACTGCCTAGGTTCAGACCCCAATCGGATAGATCTTAGTGTGAGAAAGTTTGTCAGTTTGCTTACTGAAAGACTTTTTTATAGCTCACCTGACCCATACATGTATATGTATGTATATTGAAATATTGTAGATATTGGTCTAACGATCATTTTGATATACATTGTATAAAAGAAGGTCATGAATTCATGATGTATAGGCATGTATATTAGAAAATTGTAGCCATTGGTCTAACAATCATTTTGATATATAGATGAAGGTCATAGGTTCAAACTTTTGTTTTTACTTTTTAGCTGTTTATAGATAATATATTGTAGCTAGACTTTAGATATATTATATGTAGCATTCTTAGGACAAGTTGTAATTAATTTGCAAAAATCCTTGCATATAATTGACCCTTGCTGCTGAAAATTTGGACATTCTCTTTAATTAATGTCATTGACCATTGAACCTCTGCATGAGATATGTACTCAGCCTCAGGTGAGTGTTAAGGCCCATGGGCCTCTTGTTTTCTTGGCAGTCTGCTTTTCTCTGCCATCCTTAAACTGACCGCCTCAATAGTCTGATTGGGACAGGTGGTCATTATAGAGAGATGGTCTCTATAGCAGGTTTTACTGTAGAGACACATGGTCTTTATATAAAGGTGGTCACTATAGCAGAGCTTACTGTCAGTAACTTAATCCTATTAAAATTTCTTTTCAGTAATGAACTTTGAAATCCAATTTGTAAGTTGTAGTTTTGTTGATGAATTTTCCTCAAAACTGTCAAATTAGTAAAACTTTTATTAGAGATTGTTTTCTTTGTTTTATCATCCCATTTAGCAGTGCTGAAGACGCCTCTTTATCAGAGATTGTTTTCTTTGTTTTAGCATCCCTTTTAGAAGTGCTGAAGATGCCTCTTTATCAGAGATTGTTTTCTTTGTTTTATCATCCCCTTTAGCAGTGCTGAAGATGCCTTTTTATCAGAGATTGTTTTCTTTGTTTTATCATCCCATTTAGCAGTGCTGAAGACGCCTCTTTATGAGAGATTGTTTTCTTTGTTTTATCATCCCATTTAGAAGTGCTGAAGATGCCTCTTTATCAGAGATTGTTTTCTTTGTTTTAGCATCCCCTTTAGCAGTGCTGAAGACGCCTCTTTATCAGAGATTGTTTTCTTTGTTTTATCATCCCATTTAGCAGTGCTGAAGACGCCTCTTTATCAGAGATTGTTTTTTGTTTTATCATCCCATTTAGAAGTGCTGAAGACGCCTCTTTATCAGAGATTGTTTTCTTTGTTTTATCATCCCATTTAGCAGTGCTGAAGACGCCTCTTTATCAGAGATTGTTTTTTGTTTTATCATCCCATTTAGAAGTGCTGAAGACGCCTCTTTATCAGAGATTGTTTTCTTTGTTTTATCATCCCCTTTAGCAGTGCTGAAGACGCCTCTTTATCAGAGATTGTTTTTTGTTTTATCATCCCATTTAGAAGTGCTGAAGATGCCTCTTTATCAGAGATTGTTTTCTTTGTTTTATCATCCCCTTTAGCAGTGCTGAAGATGCCTCTTTATCAGAGATTGTTTTCTTTGTTTTATCATCCCATTTAGCAGTGCTAAAGACGCCTCTTTATCAGAGATTGTTTTCTTTGTTTTATCATCCCATTTAGAAGTGCTGAAGACGCCTCTTTATCAGAGATTGTTTTTTGTTTTATCATCCCATTTAGAAGTGCTGAAGATGCCTCTTTATCAGAGATTGTTTTCTTTGTTTTATCATCCCCTTTAGCAGTGCTGAAGATGCCTTTTTATCAGAGATTGTTTTCTTTGTTTTATCATCCCATTTAGAAGTGCTGAAGACGCCTCTTTATCAGAGATTGTTTTTTGTTTTATCATCCCATTTAAAAGTGCTGAAGACGCCTCTTTATCAGAGATTGTTTTCTTTGTTTTATCATCCCCTTTAGCAGTGCTGAAGATGCCTTTTTATCAGAGATTGTTTTCTTTGTTTTATCATCCCATTTAGCAGTGCTGAAGACGCCTCTTTATCAGAGATTGTTTTCTTTGTTTTAGCATCCCATTTAGCAGTGCTGAAGACGCCTCTTTATCAGAGATTGTTTTCTTTGTTTTATCATCCCATTTAGCAGTGCTAAAGACGCCTCTTTATCAGAGATTGTTTTCTTTGTTTTATCATCCCATTTAGAAGTGCTGAAGACGCCTCTTTATCAGAGATTGTTTTCTTTGTTTTATCATCCCATTTAGAAGTGCTGAAGATGCCTCTTTATCAGAAATTGTTTTCTTTGTTTTATCATCCCATTTAGCAGTGCTGAAGACGCCTCTTTATCAGAGATTGTTTTCTTTGTTTTATCATCCCATTTAGCAGTGCTAAAGACGCCTCTTTATCAGAGATTGTTTTCTTTGTTTTATCATCCCATTTAGCAGTGCTGAAGACGCCTCTTTATGAGAGATTGTTTTCTTTGTTTTCATCCCATTTAGAAGTGCTGAAGACGCCTCTTTATCAGAGATTGTTTTCTTTGTTTTATCATCCCATTTAGCAGTGCTGAAGACGCCTCTTTATCAGAGATTGTTTTCTTTGTTTTATCATCCCATTTAGCAGTGCTGAAGACGCCTCTTTATCAGAGATTGTTTTCTTTGTTTTATCATCCCATTTAGCAGTGCTGAAGGCGCCTCTTTATCAGAGATTGTTTTCTTTGTTTTATCATCCCATTTAGCAGTGCTGAAGACGCCTCTTTATCAGAGATTGTTTTCTTTGTTTTATCATCCCATTTAGCAGTGCTGAAGACGCCTCTTTATCAGAGATTGTTTTCTTTGTTTTATCATCCCAATTAGCAGTGCTGAAGACGCCTCTTTATCAGAGATTGTTTTCTTTGTTTTAGCATCCCCTTTAGCAGTGCTGAAGATGCCTCTAAAACGTTGTCCTGTATGCCATGTACCTATAGAGAGAAATGATGGGTGTGCACAGATGATGTGTAAAAGATGTAAACATGTGTTTTGTTGGTATTGTCTCGCTTCACTTGACGTAAGTTCTTGTATTTTGTAATATGTTTGCTTGAAATTCATTTGTCACATTTCCCCCCTCTTCAAAAAAGGGGGCCTCATTGCTGAATGGCCTAGTGTGCACTTATTGATCACAGTCCCATTCTGTTCACTTCCCAGAGATTGGGAACTCCATGACCCAGTTGCACAAAGGTCCTCTTCTCTTATGCCTCCTGATTCCCTGAGTAACAAAGGGCCGCAACACAAAGCTTGATAAACGTTAATCATTAAGTGGTGTGCTAATTATAGTTTAAGGAATAATTAACTCTAATTAGGGTTCTTGCGACTGGTCTCCCAGATATCAGTAAAATATTCTTGTCTGGGATGTAAAACCCCATGCAGGTGGTAATATCAGGACAGATACAGTCAAACCCAGCAAGTCCCATTGGCTCTGTGATTCAAATTCTATGTGATCAACTGATATTCAGCTTGAACCAAGGCTGGTCTTTTCCTACACAAATTGGGAATTTTCAAATTGACTCAATTTGGAAAATTATCAACGTTAAAATCAATGTTAAAATTCCATCAGTAGGTGATATTTAGTTCTGAGAAGGAATCAGACACAATTTAATTCCAGAAAACCAAAATAAGGAGAAAAGTCTACTTGGATTTGGAATTTTCTTCTCTAGTTGGGAAAAAATTCTTAATTTTGCATTGGGTAGGCCCCCCAATTTTGGCAGTAATATCATGTAGGGTAGGAAATACCCTGCAAGTTCAAATAGTGGCTAGGATTACACGTAACTGTTTGCTTCTAGTGTTAAATAAAATGAAATATGATTAACTTTGGATGTAGTACCGAAGAATAATTTTGTACCAGAAAATAAAATAATTTAATATCAATAAAAAGCAGTTGATTATTGACAGTAAATCAAATAGATAAGTGTTTACCGTGTTTAAGATATCACAGCATTGTTTTATTGTTTTCTTTATTTATTGTTTGCCTTT
Organism: Anadara kagoshimensis; assembly: GCA_021292105.1. Lineage (NCBI taxonomy): Eukaryota > Metazoa > Mollusca > Bivalvia > Arcoida > Arcidae > Anadara > Anadara kagoshimensis. Next base: position 41,153,472 of record CM037860.1, on the reverse strand, counting down.
TACAGGATGATTTCTTATTACGGCATTATGACAAAGGGCCATGTAAAAATAAACTCGGACATTCCAGGGCATCTGTTATTTGGCACAGAACACAGGTAATTTTAGGTTTAATTCATATGACAAAAGGTGACCACTGCAGGTGGTTCAGATGGTAGAGTGCTTGCTCTTTAAGTGGGAAATTGTAGGTTTGAACCCCAGCCGGGTCTGACCCAAAGTGGGAAGTGACTGTTCTTTCACCAAACACTCAACATTAAGAAATATTTACAATCACATTGTTTTTTGCTTCAATGCAGTGTTTGACCTGGATTCTACTTCATGACTCGATGCAGTTGGATGGAACACGCGAGTTTATTCTATGTCAATTGACGGATTGCTGACCACGCCCACAATGTTCCGACAAAGGCCTGGCATGCTTGAATTACACGCAAAAAGAATGAAAACACGGCCTGAAATGTACCATTTAATGACGTCACTGACACTAGTACGTCATTAGTTGCCGTGACTCTGCTTTGGTACCGTGATGGCGGCCTTTGTCGGAACATTGTGGGCGTGGCCAGCGATACGTCAATTGTTCTATGTGGGCCAACAGTTGCCAACAGTTGGAACAGTCAATTTTTAATGAGGTAGTTATAGTTGTTTTTCTTTTATGAAAAATGTTAAAATGTCAGTTTATATTTTGTGTTTATTTGAAAAAGTTACAAAGAATTGTAAATATAAGGAATGACATTTGCTTTGACTGTACTGCATGGAGTTATGCAGTAGAATGGACTGTCTCAAATAACCATGAAAGCCATTGGCTTTCATTTTATTTGAGACAGTCCATTCCACTGCATAACTCCATGCAGTACAGTCAAAGCAAATGTCATTCCTTAAATGAAAGTCACAGATGGGAACTTAAAATAAACTGTCCAGTGGCATGATAAAGAACACTGCAGTATAATGCCATCAAGCACAACGCAGAGCAAAATTTCTGCACCTTCCCCTATAGCTGGTAAAGGTGAAATATAAGTGAAATATTCTTGACAGGAATTCTTAGAAATACCCCCTGCTTCGAAGAAGAGGGGGGGATACTGGTTTACCTCTGTCCTTCCATCTATCTGTGTTCGAAACAAAATTTTGGTGACATTTTTGTCAGCAACTATGAAACACTGCCAGACATCTACTTCCTGTTTATGAACTCAGTTTATTTTTTCGGCTTTTATGGTCATTGGTTGAAGTTAAAAGCCGGGGTATACTAAGTGAGCAGTAGTTCATCGGTTTCTTGTTGGGGTTTGTTTTGGATGACACTTTCGAAAATTTGAAATGGCATCCCATTTTAAGTTATAACTTGTTAATAATTATACATGTATTTTCGTATTTAATAGGTTGTTGGTATTTTTGCTGGGTTTGGTGTGTTATTGTTGGTAGCTTCACCGTTTTTATTGCTGGCAGCACCTTGCATATTATGTTGTAAATGTAAAATATGTAAGTGTTGTGAAGAGGAAGAGGAATCATTGCCATCATGACAGGACTCAAATATTACAGGAAGTGCTAGTCATTACAAAAAGTCAAAGGTCAAAGGGCAAAAGGGTCAAAGTGGCTAAAAGTCAAATCTAAAGATTTGAAAAACAGTGTAGGTTAGTGAGTGAGAGCAGTAAATCCATGAAATGGTTAGGAAAAATCCAGATCTAGATATATCTCTATATATATACATATATATACAGGTTGTAAATGCATATCATTGTGATATTAGATATCATCATCACACTGTTGGAAAAATTCATGTTACAATTCCATAACTTGATAAAAATAAATATTTATTTTATTATGAAATGTTGAAGTATATACATGTTTGTTTTAGAAGAAGATGTATTACAATCCTTAAGTAATTTTGTATCAAGTTTAATATTGAACTATATCTGTATCAAGTTTAATTTTCAACTGTATCTGCATCAAATTTAATTTTCAACTGTATCGACATCAAGTTTAATTTTCAACTGTATCTGTATCAAGTTTAATTTTTTAAAAAGTATCTATCAAATTTAATTTTCAACTGTATCTGTATCAAGTTTAATATTCAGTTGTATCTGTATCAAGTTTAATTTTCAACTGTATCTGAATCCAGTTTAATGTTCAACTGTATCAAGTTTAATTTTCAACTGTATCTGAATCCAGTTTAATTTTCAACTGTATCTGTATCAAGTTTAATTTTCAACTGTATCTGCATCAAATTTAATTTTCAACTGTATCGACATCAAGTTTAATTTTCAACTGTATCTGTATCAAGCTTAATTTTCAACTGTATCTGCATCAAGTTTAATTTTCAACTGTATCGGCATCAAGTTTAATTTTCAACTGTATCTGTATCAAGTTTAAATTTCAGTTGTATCCGTATCAAATTTAATTTTCAACTGTATCTGTATCAAATTTAATTTTCAACTGTATCTGTATCAAGTTTAATATTGAACTGTATCTGTATTAAGTTTAATTTTGAAGTGTATCTATCGACATCAAGTTTAATTTTCACAACTGTATCTTCATCAAGTTTAATTTTCAACTGTATCTGAATCCAGTTTAATTTTCAACTGTATCGGTATTAAGTTTAATTTTCCATTGTATATGTATTAATTTTAATATTGAACTGTATCTGTATCAAGTTTAATTTTCAACTGTATTTGTATCAAGTTTAATTTTCAACTGTATCTGTAACAAAGTTGATAGGGTAAAAACTATGAGCAAGGGATACATACTTATTTCTGGAAAAACAAGATGGTGACATTTGTAACACTCTTCTCACTTCCAGGTCTCTAAGAGTCTGAAAGTCTCATTTGAAATATTTTTGGTCTTGCAGTGTTCCATGCATTCAAAAACAAATGTTGATATTGGTTGCCATTGGTAATATCAGATGATCTTGTTGGTGTGATTTGACAGTTTTTACGTATGTGAATGGGGGTCGCATATGTACCATGTGATTAACATCCCTTAAAGCTGGTTTGGGACATTTTGGAAAATGTGTACATTGTGGATTCCGGGAAAAACATCATTTTTATAGGCAAACATAAAGGTATGAATGGAGATAATTGTTACACACAAACTTAAGGGGATGTCACATGGTACAGAGGCGAATCCCATTTTTGAACCTGGAAATTACAAAATCAATTTGGTCACATCACAATGAAACTTATGGACCCTTTTGCATGGGGAATTGTAGATGCTATTTAAATTTTGTAGGGTTGAGAGGATTGAATTGATATTGATATATTATTTGTTTTAATTTCTAAAATTTTTGTTGCCTGTGATTGTTACCATAGTTACACGTTAGTAATGTGTAAATTTATATTGTGTTGTCCTAATTTTCTTTATTTTTTTTCAAACATTTTTATCATGCAAATCCTATTTTCATTTTACATATAATTTGCATTATTTTAAGTTTTTTCAATAATGTAACAACATACAAATCTTTTTTTTTAAAACATTATATTTATTTAAGTTTTCATTTGTTGATGTTCATTTTGTTGACAGTGGAACTTGTTGTCATGACTACAAAAAGTTTACTTAGCTTCAGATAAGTTGGTTGAATGTTGTTTTATGTATATCAGCAATTTATCAGCTATTCATGTTGATTTTAAATAGCAGTACCCTGTACTTATCATTGCGAAAATAGCTAAAATTAGTACACCACTGAAATTAATATATTTACAGTATCATGCCCCGGTTTCACAATCATTCCTTAGCTAAGACTTTCCTTAACTTAAATCTTGCAAAATTTCAAATCTTCATAATTTTGTTAATTTTCTAGATATTCGGGAATTTAAGATGTTATTTTTAAGATCACCTCAAGATTAAAACATTTGCATTTAGTTTTGACAAAAATATTCATCAATAGTTTCAAAATGAGATTACCAAAATTTGCTAAATTTAAGTTAAGAAAAGTCTTATCTAAGGAATGATTGTGAAACCGGGCCATGAGTTATTAAGTTGTGCTTTATCTGTATTCCAAGTGTCATAAATCTACAGATCTAGTCAGTAATATAGTTTTGTTAGATAAAAACTTGCCTCTGACAATCAGTTATTTATTGGTCTTTTAATAAAATCACATGTGATATGTGATGCATCAAGTGGAAACCTTACTTATTGTTTTTGATGAAATTTTGAAGAAAAAGCATCTGAAAGTTGAGGACATTTTTCACTTAATTGGCAATGCTTAACCTATCAATTTGAAGTTTGGAGTGAAGGTTATTTCTGTCTGTTACTATACTTAGATTGGCGTTACCCAGCCCAGGACTTTATGATGTTTTGTCACAAATCTTCATTGGATTAGTTGTGATTTGTCAACTGTGTACAAACAGTATTTGTAAACCACTTGACACTTGTCATACCCTGTATAAAGAAATAAAACATTATATTTCAATCATAAAAAAATATTTTTGTTTCCATAAGCTTTGTGATATGGTATTTTTTCATTACAATTTTTTTTTTAATTTTTGTTCATTTATTTATCATTTTTGTTTTACATCATTTATTAAAGTCTAGCTGTAACCAATGAGGTTCATCCATGTTCTATGAACTGACCTCCTCAATATAAGTAAAAGAATCTTGACTGTGGCATAAAATTCCATTTTTCCACTCCCATCCAAATTCCAATAGTCCCTAAGGTTGTAGTGGAACTGTTTATTTCTTTTAGAGTGGAGATGAGTTAAATTGACGTATTACCGGTCATGCCTATTACCCCCTAGTATGTTCCGACACTGGCCGAAATCATGGTACCAAAGCAGTGTCACGGCAACTAATGACATACTAGTGTCAGTGACATCATTAAATGGCACAATTCAGGCAGAGTTTTTCATTCTTCTTGCGTGTAATTCAAGCATGCCAGGCCTTTGTTAAAACATTGTGGGTGTGGCCGGTGATCTGTCAATTGACAAACTACTGAAAAGGGGGGGGGGGGGGGTTCGTATGGGTACATTTTTTGCTTATTTTGGGCTATATTGAGTCATTACCAGCCACAAACATGAGTGTTACCAGTAACTTGGATGAACCTAATTGATGAATGGCTAAAGTAATCTTTGCTACTAATATGACTGACCGTCCATGATGGAAGCTTTATGTCTCATTACTTATTGTGAATTGTTGTAATATTCAGATTTATCCATTCATTTTTTATGTGCTTGTTAAATCTGCAAAATATATATCTTATTTGTTTTCTGATTTGTAAATCCGAGAATTACTGATCAGAGAAATAGTTTTAGACAGGTTTCATTTTTTTAAGTAAGATGTCTTTACGCATTTTTTTACAGTGCAAAATTCAACAAGTCTATCCTTAAATTCAACAAAGTCTGTCCTTAAATTTACATCACCCTGGGTAAGTGGGTCTCTGTTTTTTTAAATACCATCATCATATCATATCAAAGACATTTTAAGATTTTTAAAAGCGTTAAGAATGAAGTTTATTTTTTGATAAAAAAAGTAAATTATGAAGGGGTTTTTTTTTGAAAAAGACTATACATGTGTTTTGAAAACCCACCACCAAGTTATAAAAAGAAGACATGTTAAAAGCATTAACAGTGAAGTTTTTAGAAAAAAGACTATACATTTGTTAAATTTTATTTTAGACATTTCATCTTTAATTTTTTAAGTTAAATTTATAATATATAAAGGTAGACAACATTGAACATTGACCTGTCCCCTTGACCTTTAAATTTTTATCACAGACCAGTGCATTTATGTATAGGGAATGCACATGTTTATGTGGTCTACATACTAATCAAATGTCTTGTGTATATACAAGTTTTATAATTCTAGGTAAACAACATTGACCTGTCTGCTTGACCTTTCATTAGGAATATTCATATAGGAGGGTCCACCCAATACATGGGTAGTGTTAGGATTCAAGTTCATACAAACACAGTGGACGTGCCTACTCTATGAAGTGATTATCACTCTTGATGTAGTAGACGAAATGGACACCCGAGTTTTTTACACATAAATGAACTGGTCCACGATATATATTTAAATTAAAGGCCAAACGGACAGGTCAATGTTGTTTACCTATACCTGCTAATCTGAACGTTACCCATGTATAAGGTGGACCCTCCTATATGAATACCCCATATGAAAGGTCAAAGGGACAGATCAATGTTGTTTGCCTATATATAAAAAGACTACATGTACATGTATTTGTTTGCTGGTAGTCATTGAACACATGGTTGTGCTTAGTTTTTGAGTTGTTTTTGCGTGTTGTATTTTTCTTTGTTTGCTTGTATGTTGTATAATGTTTTATTTAAATTTATATATTTTTGTTTGAATATTTAAGAATTATGTGGTGTTTTATACTTAATTTTAAAGCTTTAAACTTTGTGATATTATGAGTCTGTTACTGGTTTTTGTTTACAGTATTTTCATATTTTATGTAGGGTAGTATGCGTAAATATTTTGTGATTTTGAGTTGGGCATTTGTAAGAAAAACAAAATCAGTTTCTTTCTACACATACAGTTGAGATGGGAAGTAAGCGAATTTTGATACTATATTGGTTTATATCTGTCAAAATGTAAAATTACAGTTGAACCTGCACTAAAGGCCACCTCTATATAAGGTCCACCTGCATGTAAGAGCCAGTCAAATTTTATCCCAATTGAACTTTATTCATGTTATTTGGACCTGTATATAAGGGCCATCTGCCCATAAAGGCCACTTTTACTGGTTTTCTTGGGTGGACATATAGACAAATTTGACTGTATTTTGTGATTTTGAGTTGTGCATTTATTAAAACAGAGTCAATTTCTACACATTTGTTCGAGATGGAAAGTAAACAAATTTTGATATTATTTTGGTTTATATCCACCAAAATGTTGAAATATTTTGTAATTTTGAGTTGTTTATTTGTTCAAATAAAGTCAATTTCTATACAGAGAGTCAAGATGGAAGTAAGCAAATTTTGTTTAAAGATTAGTTTATATCTGTCAAATTGTCGAAATATTTTGTGATTTTCAGTTGTGCATTTGTGAAAACAAAATCAGTTTCTACACAAACAGTTGAGATGGGAAGTTTGATGCTACATGAATATTGGTTTATATCAGAATGTTGAAATATTTTGTAATTTTGAGTTGTGCATTTGTTTAAACAAAGTCAATTTCTACCCATACAGTACAAAAGTTGGAACGTACAAGAGTTTTGATATTACTATATTACTTTTAATTCAATAGGTTCATATTTATTGGCATTAAACATTTACATATCATCATTTTTTATTTCATAAAAAGTGCAAAATAATACAATCATCTTGGACGAATAATTGTTGTCAGGGTTAAAAATTATAATGCTCTGGCATACTGTAAATCAGAAAATTTTAGCGTCCATTAATGATTGCGAGAATCATCATTTCGATGTATTCCTGACTTTCATTTTCATGTCGTCCGTTGATGACCGGTGCAAATGCTAGTGGATGATATCAAAATGAAAAATTTGGTAAAGATTTTGTTTTAATTTTATAATAAAATATTGAATTTTTAGCCCTCACAATTATACTGATTCTAGAAATGTTTTGTTTTGTTGACAGACAGTTTTAGTTATCTTTTATAAACCATCTTTATGAATTATTGAACTTTAAAATCTCACAATTGTAGTGCAGAATACTGGAGTAGGCAATTACACTGAAAAAAACAGGTCATATGTTTTATTGATTACATTTTGTGTAAATTTTAAAATTTATAATACTTACCCCATTTCCATAATTTTATTTTAAACTTTGTGTTGCCGGACATTTTATGAAGTTTTGAAGTTTATCCATACTTGGCCCATTTCCATAATTTTATTTTGAACTTTGTGTTGACAGATATTTTATGGAAGTTTTGAAGTTTATCCATACATACATGGTTGATTTCCGTAATTTCATTTTAAACTTTTATGTCTTATTCAGTTAACAATCATTATTATTGTCATAATTCATACATTGTAATCTGAAGTTATCTTGCCATTTATGTATATGTGATACATTGGTGTATACTGTACAGCGGGATATTTGGTGTGGTGCAAATTTGGCGTATTTTGGCAGTCACTTCAATTTATGTCATATCTGGGTTGAGTTACACAAAGCTTAATTAAAGTTATGGTAATCATTAATTAAACGAAAATCAGCAAATCATGTATCACTGTGCTAATAATGGTTAAATTACTGTATTGATTACCGGTAGCTCTGATTGTGCTTTGTGCAACTAGGCCCTGAACTCTATCTCGCCAAAATCGCCAAATTTTAGCCCTGCGGAAATAACCAACTTTTATGGTATTATATATCATGTAGTCATGTGTGTATTCATCCATTATCACTTGTGTACACATGTGCTGTAAAAATACAAATTATGTGTATGTATGTATGTTTGTACAAGTATGTGTATCATGACAGTGTAAATTTTTATAAAAAAAAAGAAGAAAATATTAATATCCACTCATCTGTTGTATTCTGTATTCTTTATATATGCCTAAGGCCATATAGAATTAATTCCTAGATTTTCATCCCCGCCCACCCCTCTTATTCGGCCTGCCCCAGAAAATGAAAAATAAAACATAAAAATCGCCTCCCCACTGCCCCAAATGAAAAAAAAAATTGTATGAAAAAAAAGATTGATGGAAATCAAGGAATTGATTTTATATGGCCTAAGTAAGAGCCAGTAATTTAAAATGTTACATTTTGTAGTTTAAACATGTTTTAAGAATAGATTTTTTTATCCCAGTTTTTTTTTTAACTGAAACATGCATATCATGAAGATCTAGCCATTGTATTTATAATGAGAGTTGAGTTGAATATTGGTGTTTTATTTACCCGTTCCAATTTCTTTCACTTATATCAAGGCAGTCAGTTCAGGGATGGTGGAGGAAACCAGATTGCCCAGATGAAGCCACCGCGAAACTTATCTTCTTACCACATTAGGATCTGACCTGAGAGGGAGTTGAACCTAGGTGGCGAATTGTGCTGTGATCTGCAATCATTTATAATGAGACATAATCTCAAAAATTAATAGTCAGCAGGGAAAACATGTACATGAACATCTCTTTTTTATTTGTTGATTTAAATTTTGCTAATTTTCTTCAGAACAGTAATTTTCTCCATTGTCAAGAAATATTTAACAAAATTCAAAATGGGTACACATTTGTAATTAAATACATATTAAGCACAGAAATTGAGATCATAAGATTCGATTATGTGTATCCCTGTAGGATAGGGAAATATCACCCTCATGTTGAACTGAAATTTAATTTTCCTCGGATTAGATTTTCCTATCCTACATGTATAACTAATTCTGTTTTTGTTTCTCCCATTTGAGTGGGGATTCACCGCTGGACTCATGTGATACCTGCTAACATTTCTGTGGAACAGTGATTTCCCGTAGGTATGGAATCATATCAGTTTGCATTTCCCCATAAAAATGCTGTTACTGCGGAACGTTTTCAAAAATTTCCACACAAATGTTAAGGGTTGTTGATCACATGACACTAGGGCGAACCGTATTTGCTCCATATATATGATTTACATAGACATCAGTGCCATGGATAATTTGATCTTTCACATATGTGGATAGGAAATGTTTTGGAAGTCATGTATTTTTGTTCTTTTAAGCAAACAGATTTGTAACGAAACAAACTTGATTCATATGTATCTTGCTTTTCAGCTGCTAAATATGTATATTGCTAAACCATTTTGCATTTCAGACAGGTGTATATGCATGCTTCTTTATTTCAGTTGCAAAACATGCTAAAATATATTCTAATAATGGACACTTTTTTAAGGAACAGAATTGCATCTTTTTGTTAGCCTAAAAGATTTTAATAATCTAGTAAATTGACATCTTTTTTAAAATGATCCATTTTCTAGTAAGGGTATTATTGTCTGGCAAAAAATTTCATTCTGTTGTTATTGCTAATAATAACTAAGAAAATGGAAATTTTCAATTGTTTCTTAAAGTTTTTCGTTGCATATTACTGCAATTCTTTTATAATATATCTGAAAGACCATTTATTTAATACACACACACAAATGAAAATGGCATTAGAAATTTTAGCCTTATATGTTGACGGACAACATATCATGAAAAATGTTTTAAAATGTCTTTGAATACAGTAAACCTTGATATTATGGACTTCAATAACTTGACCCACTCACTTATTTTGAAATCCCAATGTCTATTTCTTTTATGTTTTTTGTAACTCTCCCTTGTTTTATCGCCACACCCCTATTTAACCCCAAATCTGACTGATCAAATGGTGGCAAAGACTTTGTTAATGGAAATCCTACAAATTACTTTGTAAAAGATGTGTTAAGTAAATCTACAAATGTTTATGTTGATCAGAAAATTCAAATTTATTTTACATTTATATTTAGTTGTTAATTGTTGAATATGCAGTAAGCTAATCATAATTAAGTATAGGCAAACAACATTGAGCTGTCCGCTTGACCTTTAATGTAAATATTTATTATGAATTAGAAGGAACACAAGTGTTTATTTCATGGAAAACACCAATTTTAAATACCTGTATTAAATACATGGCCCCAGTTTCACAGTCATTCCTTAGCTAAGATTTTTCTCAACTTAAATCTTGCGAAATTTCTAATCTTTACAATTTTGTTATTTTTCAAGATATTCAGGATTTTAAGGTGTCAATGTGTCAATTTAAGATAATTTCTAGATTAAAACATTTGCATTTAATTTTGACAAAAACATTCATTAGTACCCGGTAGTTCCAAAAAAAAATGATTACCAAAATTTGTTAAATTAAGTAAAGAAAAATCTTGGTTAAGGAATTATTGTGAAAGCGGGGCCTGGTTGTGTATGCATTACTCGTGAATCTTAACACTACCCATATATTGGGTGGATCATCATGTATGAATATTCCTTTTGGGGGGGGGGGGGGGGGGGGGGGGGGGGGGGGGGGGGGTATTCCCCCTTATGAGTATTCCTGATGAAAGGTCAAGCCGACAGGTCAATGTTGTTTGTCTATATGCTTTTGTGTCTTAATTTATTTTGTTGTACTGGTATACATTTTGTTTTTATTGGAGTTGAATTATTGTGATTTAATTTTTTGTTAAATCGTTATATATGTGTGATTTAGGTTATATATTTTTATTTATTTATCCGTCTTTTTGTTCATCAATAAAAGTATTAACATGCATTTCGGATTTTTGTGTTTTTATCTTCACAGAATTGATGGTTGATTGATTGAATGGAGTCTTATATCCCATCAAGAATATTTTACTTATATCTAGGCACCACCAATTATAGATCAAATTCTAAATTTTCAGTGTATGCATTGTGCAAGGATTCTTAAGCATGCCACACCTACGGATATTGGATGTCTGTTTTCAAGTGCTCTTCAGGTCCTTGTGACTTCTATTTCTAGATGCATAATGCTTGACAAGTTGCTACCCATCTTGGTCAGACCTGGCTGGGGTTCGAACACCAACCTCATACAAAGCTAGCATTCATTACCAACAGAGCTATGGTTGGATATCCACGGAAATCTGTTATCCGAAACTTTTGTCATATTAATTTGCACTGAACTTCAATTCTCATAAAGACCACAAAACTGTTCAAGCACGAGTGTCTCTGCTGAAGGACCTCAATCTCTTAATGTTGGGTCCTTGCTTAAATTAGTTGATTCCTGTCTTAGAAACACCTTGTCAGATTTGGAGTCGAGTTAAATAATGGTGTTTAATGGCCTTGTCAACGATATTTCACTTATACTGAGGCGTCGCCAGCTATAAGTGAAGGTGTAGAAATTTTGCCTGTGCATTGCACTGATGGCATTATAGTGCAAAGTTTTCTATCGTACCACCTTGTTTAAGTCCCCATCCCAAAGAACTGCAACTTTCATTTTCCAATGCCGAGTGCTTGGCGAAAGAACAGTCAATACCCACTTTCAAGGCTTGGGATTGAACCCATTACCTCCCTCTTGTGCAGTGAGCACTCTACAGCATTCCCCTTTTAAGATTTCTCACTAATAACACATCAGTAAATTCTGCAATGGAGGAAAACCTGAGAGCAAGTAAACTGAAACTCTTATATTGACTAGATGAATTGGAACCTAGGTTGGAAGAGGCACTGGTTGGTAAGCTTATACTGTGGGTCACAATAATGTCCTTTTCAACACTTGGGATGTATAGAAAGCCCAATAAGAAATCTTTATTCTGTATTGTATGGACTTTTGCTGGATTCCCTTTAACAATTGTTCCCATAAGATTTTTCTTAACTTTATTTTGCAAATTTTGGAATAATTATGTTAATTTCCAAGATTTAAAAATGTCCTGCTTAAGATTGTATGTGGTTTTGTCAAAAATGTTTTCTTAGTTCTACAAAAGATTACCAAAATTGCTAATTTTAAGATGAGGAAAATCTTGGATAAGAAGCCATTGTGAAACTGGGGCCAGAACTCAAATCAGGGTTAAGGTTCTTCTTAAAGTATTACTTTCTTTCACCGAAAAGTCGAACTGGGTTTTGTAAAAATTTCAAAATCCGAAAAATATTATAATATATTTATTTACATACAACACGATTTCATAATATAATAGATTAAAATCATTCAAACTAAAATTTACATAAAACATTCACTACATCATTAAAACATTCACACATGATCCATACAACGGATAAATAATATAAAATATACAGCTATATCTCATGATATCTGGCACTAAAAATAATTTTGTCTTTCTCTTTAAAAGAAATGAGGCAGTTAAAAAAGAGGAGATCTCAAATAAAAAACAATTGCACTAAAATAATTATTAAAATTTCACTGGACAGTCATTCTGAAGATTAAAATGTAAATTGTCTAAAAATCTGCATCTAATGTAAATGAATGGTTTTCACTCGATCCCTGCATGACTCCCATCTTTTGGTACTCTCCAACTCTCTTTTCAAAGAAGTTTGTTTTTCCTTCTAATGAAATCTGTTCCATAAAGTCGAATGGATTCTCTACATTGTAAAGCTGTAAATAAAAACAAAAATAAATAAATTAGTACATTGACATACCGTAACTGTGCTCAAACATTACATCCATATTTTTACAAGAAGCATTATGCATATGTTTCAATTCCTGGTAGCTACTTATTTGTGATTATTTAACAAGTAACATAGTTAACGAGTGTGTAATGCTTTTTTTTTTAAATCCTAATTGGGAAAGATCCAAATTTGAGAAAATTTGGGTACTCTGGTTCCTCTACCATCCAGAACTTTTGATATAGGTAATTTTTTACATTAACTAAATTATTACTCCACTCTACTCTTGTAGCAGCACACAATTGTTAATAAAATCGTGAAATCTGAACAACAAAGTTTCCATATCAATCGGTTAGTTGATAGACGGTTTGCTAAATTCAAGATAAAAGATTCACGATGGTCAGACAGTAATCTAAAAACATATACAGCTAACTGAAATTTGGAAGTTAAGACTAAATGTGTATATATTTACCTTATCACATTTAAGTTCTAACAATAATCTGTCTGCTACAAATTCAATGTACTGTTTCATCAATGTGCAGTTCATTCCTATAAGAGCACATGGTAGAGCTTCTGTTAGAAATTCCTGTTCTATTCTCACTGCATCAGATATAATCTCATAGATTCTTTCTTGTGTTGGTCTGTTCATCAAGTGGTTGAACATTAAGCAAGCAAAGTCACAATGAAGTCCCTGCAAAAAAGAAAAATAGATACTTAATCATCATGCATTAAATGCAAGTAAAAAAATTTAATTAAAAAACAACATAAATAGTGATATAAACTTGTTTAAATACGAAAATTGCAATCATTTGATGATTTTTTTTTTGCATTTGGTGGCCGAAAATCGGCTACTAATTTCAAACAAATTCTTCCAAAAGTTTTGTAAACTTGTAAAAATTACTGTAAAAAGTCTTAATTCATACAAATTTAGCTACTTATAATTTTAAATTTTTGGAAACTATGACAAAGATATGAAATAGAATACTCCTCAATTTTGTCCAGAATGATTATTTGTGCAAAACCTGTACAAAAACTAACATCACTTTGCACAATATCAAGAACTAGTATCAAACGTCGAAACACTATGTATTGTTTGTACCTACCTCGTCTCTGCTGATCAATTCATTACTAAATGTCAGCCCTGGCATGATTCCTCTCTTCTTTAACCAGAATATAGAAGCAAAACTTCCAGAGAAGAAGATACCCTCTACAGCAGCAAAAGCCACAACCCGTTCAGCATAGGATGCATTCTGTTCATTGATCCATTTTATAGCCCAATCTGCCTTCTTTTTCACACATGGCATGGTCTCAATAGCGTTGAACAAAAAGTCTCTGAAAAGAAAAAAATTAATTAAATTAAAGCATATTCACTATATCTTTTTTAACAGGAGCAATTAGGAAAAATTAGAAATAACTTGCTCTTATGATAAAACTAGAAGGCTGTTACTGCATAAATTTGGTGTTAGACAACAGAAAAAACGGAGGCCTTCAGTTTGGCAGGAGCCAAACCATAATTTACACACTATTGAAAACATTATGATGATGTCCAAATAAAATAATTAAAAGACTGTTGAGGTTACCCCAACAATACTACTCTTGATGCCTGAAGACAAAGCTTTATTTTGTTATGGATATGCAGTTATAAGAGATCATTCTCAAAAATTTCTTAAAACACCATGAAACATCAATATTTTTGCATTTACATTACATTAATTATGAACCATTGAGGCCTAAATGATTGGGTCATTTAACAAAAAAAACAAAGGCCCTTTCTTTTATCACAGCATGTTAGATATGGGTATTGATGAATTTTGTAACCTAACCAGCAAATCACTTCATTGAGTTTGTGATAATTACCTTTCTTGAGGATCTTTTATGTAGGTATCAATCAACAAACTGTACATTTCTGAATGAATGTTCTCCATGGCGATTTGGAACCCATAGAAACAACGAGCTTCTGTGACCTGAACTTCTTTGCTAAATCTTTCAACCTGTAAATAAATATACATGTATTGTAAATAATAAGCCCTTCCAACTGGTGCTTTTTTATAAATTTTTTGCTAATCACATGTCTGTTAGCCAGCAACATATCTTGATAAGGTGGTTAATTGCAAAGTTTTCGATTCCTGACACTGAGTAAGAATACCTTTTAAAAAACATCCAAATAAATTACATGCTATGTTTCCATTCCTGGTAGCCAAAATCGCCATTGGCTACTAATTTTTGAGGAATTCTTTCAAAAAGTAACCTATTTTAGCAAATTTGTGGAAAAATACTTTAAAAAGGACTATATTTTCACAAATTTTGGAAATTTGGCTACTAATTATTTTAAATTTATGGAAACCTAGACATGTATATGCAAATTACCAATATATTATTAAAGTTGCAATGCATTAAAAAAAGAAATACCAAAGCAACAAAATTTAAGTCCAATAATGGAAAATTGAGTGCAATCGAATTATCGTTCACTTGGAAAATTTCCAGTTTGTGTTCCAAAATAAGAAATTTATCAAATGTACGATTTGGGACTACCAAGTTTTCATTTACAATTCCGTCACTAGCAGCAAAAAATGCAAGAACATGTGAGATGAAGTGTTTCTCCTCTTTTTCAGACCTTCCAGTGTTGGAGATCTTTAGATAAATCAACTTCTTCAGCTGTCCAGAATGATGCCTCAGCTTTTTGTACATCTGCCAGATATCTTGATATTTAATTGGAAATATCACAAATCTGTTTGGATTATCTTCTAGTAGTGGTTCTGACTTCTGGACTGGTCTCTTGATAATTTGTTTAATTGGCTGAAATTTGTATATGAATTACTGAGGATGTTGGTTAACCTAAACTTCTAAAAATGACCTTCTTTATTCAGTTGTGTTCAAGAACAACACCTCAAAATGTCCCAACACCATTTTCTACTGGTATTTGGTTTACAAAACAAACTGGTAATGAGAGGTAGTTATTGCATGCATATGATGCAGATTGCTATGTTTGACTTTAATTTTCAAAATCTTAAGACTTTAAAAAATAAAAATAAAGTTACTATACATTGTTGTTGCCACTTTCCCTTGTATTTTGCACATATATTCCAAATTGTTTTTGCATGTATCTACAATAAACCAAACCCATGTTTTATTTACACCTTGGTGCTAAATATAACATTTGCCATGTTTCCATTCCTGGTAGCCAAAATCGCCATTGGCTACTGATTTCTAAGGAATTCTTTCAAAAAGTAACCTATTTTAGCAAATTTGTGGAAAAATACTTTAAAAAGGACTATATTTTCACAAATTTGGCTACTAATTATTTTAAATTTATGGAAACCTAGATTTGTCTCAAAATGTTAAACTATAAAGACTCAAGTTATATAATCTGTACTAACCTCATTTGTTTGGCTTTTCATGACATTCTGAAAATAAAAATAAACACTGTTTTAAAAAAAATATGCAAAGGCTTCAGGAATTGTACTGTACAAGCAGGGGTACGGAAACGGTCATATTTGCCGGACATGTCCGACAAAAAATTATTTTGACCGACGTGAAAAATCGCCAGTCGGACATTTTTTGTTTTCGGACATTTCAATTTTACAACAGAAATATTAAACGGACAAATCAGTTTTCGGTCCGACAAAAGTAAACTACCTAGTCTGTCTGTCGGTCTTTTAAACTCTACCTGACTTCACTAAGTGTATTGTCCTTACCACGCATTTACCTGTCAACAACAGTAAGATCTAATAATCAGGTGATTGTTTATTAATCAGTAAATACCTGTGGACTTAAGTAGTCGCGTGCCGCGTGTCTTTTTCTTTTGTTTCCCAGTCCGAATCATTATAACTTTCTTTAAACGTGTGTTTGTTTAAAAATAAGTGCATGGTCGTAACTGTGTTGATTACGGAAGCCATAATGAGTGTCGGTCAAGGGTGACGGTTTGTCATCAAAGAGGTTCCACGCGGGGTGTTGAAAATTACCTACTACGCGCTTTGTGACTGTTTCTTTATTAATTAATAAAGAAACGCGATTAAATTTTATTTTAATAAAAGTTTCGGCATTAATATCTTTCATTCACATAAATATATTGGAACCTCGTCAAGCAGTTCCCGTTATATCGTGATTCGTGATACCTGAATTCCTAATTTAGAACCTCTCGCGATAATGTTCTAATTACAATTCGTGTATCTTCGGAATACGAAAATTCCCGATTGTTAGTAAACAATATGGCGGACGTGCAATATCAAGCATCGTGGACAGTAACGAATACTGATAATAACAGCATATCGCGAAAGCTTAGAAAAGCAGTAAACGTCTTAGTCTTGTAACAACGAACATGGATTAAAATTGGCAATCGCGGTAGCTCAAAGAAATAGGTTGGTTTGTTTGTCAGTCAAAATAAAATAACCCACAACATGCACTGCACGCATAGTCAGCCCTGTGCCGACGACCTTTTTTTTTTTTTTTTTGCTTGTACAAAATGTCCGACGGGCCGGACCGAAATTTCCGAAGCCCTGTGTACAAGATAATTTTAAAATTGATTCCAAAAAATACTTTTATGTTTCTGAAGTTGATGTATGTAAATCTATTTAAAACAAATACATGTATAATCCATTGTTAAGGATATTTTTACTTACTGGTTTTTGACTTTCTCCCAAAACTTTTGGCTTCTTCAATTTTTGATAAAGAGTCTGGAATCTGAAGATAGAAACATGAATAAACAAACATAATTTTATGAAATATAAATCCATTTTTACATACCAATCTTTTACAAACTATTGACCCATGTCAATGACAAGTATCTATTTTATCATAATATTTATTACCATTAATATATAATAATAAAACTAATGAAATTGACATAAACCAACTTCTGATGGAAAACCTGACTTTCAACAAAACTATATTGAAACTTGTAACAATTATATAATGAAATGGCATTCAAATGGAAAATGATGAATTATAAATCTGATATTTTGGAAGGACTTCCATTTGCAATAAGATTTTGTTGCATAACAGAAAAAATTGACATTTTTTATTTCTCAAATTTTGAAAATATGTCATTGAATTTATTTCGTCCATTTGTTAAATGCATAATTTTTTTAATGCACACTATTTTTATTGGTCAAAGAGTAACAAAGGAACTTGGTATGGTATGAATTGGGACTTTTGAAGAAACCACAATTGTTACATAACATTTTATTGCTTACATACTTATCCTCGACCGTCCGTAATTCGAGACTCTAATAAAAAACAAACTAAATTTGCTAACGCAACAAGAATTTTAGAGCTGAAAAATAGACAACTGATTTTTCTGGATAGTTTCACAGTAGATACCTAAATTTTGTCTTTAATGCATGAAATCGTCACTGCAGAGACGATACTCGCGTATAATAACTGAAAACAAAAATGGCCTCGAATCTTAGGACGCTCTCGATTTTAGGACGGTCGACGATATAATATGACAAAGATATAGAATTGGTTTATTAATATTTTTTATTTTTTATTAAAATTATTTCTGAAAATTTCAATATTTGTCATGGATGATGAAATTGTTTGTCAACTATTTTTTAATTTTAATTTTAAAAAAAATATATTATCATGGTACAGATCTAGCTTTGAAATAAACATTGGTAATATAAGTTAAAAACATATTTTCTAAAGCAAGATATAAACAAATTATCAATGTTAGTTTTTCTGAGTTGCACAACCCGCCCTTCCCAAAAATGAATCATTACATTTTTTAAACAATTGTTTCTTAGTTTTAAAAACTTTTCAATGAAATAATTAATATTATAACAATTATTGTTAAAGAATAACTTCCAAGTTCTACTAAAATGTTATAAAACAGGCACCGAAGACAAAGAAATCGAATTTTACATAACTGATTAATTGGCGCCAAATAAAAATGTTGTTTACTTACTTCGTTTTCGTCGTTAATCTTTGCGTTTTTCAGCTGTGTTGTTAAATCAGCAGTTTTTGGTGAGTGTACAGAAAGCATTTTGTATAATAATTAAAATTGTAAACTTAAAAATACGATAATGTTAACTAAAATTTAGGAATAAAATTTTGACGTGTACACTCGACCATTCACGAGAAGCCAATGGTGTTATTGTCCGGGAAAAGCTTTCATAAACCCCGCGCACTGCATGAAATTAACCAATCAAAAGTGAAGAGTAAATTGATTGGTCTAACTTGTAGTACCTGAGGGTTGTTGGAATTATGTAACTATTCCCACCTTTCTTATCCAAGATTTCATCGAGATAATTTTTTATGATATGAAAAAGTGTATAATTTTGATTTATTCTTTATTTGATATGTTTAATAAAATCCCCTGCAATCTTAATTAAATTGTCCAATATTTAACATATCCCCCCACGAATGGAAGAGTCCATAAACCTAGCATAGCAACGGCGTTCCGTAAATATTAGAATTCATACGCAAGTGCTTACAATAGAATATATTTTATTTTAAGTGTATTGGGAAATATTTTGAATAAAATTTATTTTAAGAAATTCAATACATTATTTAACATGCATTGCAATAAAATAGACCCTCCATATCGAAAAACGTAAGATTTTACTTTTCCGGGATGAAGCGTTTCCTGTTTGGTGTTGTAAGACCAATGTTTAGAAATGGCGGCTGCAGACAGCATTCGAGTAATAGATGATGATTATGTTAAAAGAATTCACAGTAGAAACCCGTCAGGACATTTACACAAGGGTATATATCTAGAATACAAAAAGTGTTTAATAACGATTAGTTGTCCATGTTGACACGTCCTCTAATTATTCTATAGGCCTATATTTTGAAGGCAATCCCAACTGTTTACATGTGGAGGGAGAGAACATCTGCAAAAATTCACTTTTAGGAGAAACCAAGTGCCCTGGTTGAAGATCACGCAAGCTGATAACCGGGGTGGGGGTCTAGAGGGTGACCACAACACTAAAAGAGCTGGACCAAAATTCCTTTGGCATCACTGGGATACTGTTTATTTATCTTGAATGGGACATACAAAACACACATGGAAATATTTTACAAGTCAATGGGATGGGAACAAATCTATTCATTTACTTATAGTTGCCAAGCTGACCACAGCAAAAACCTAATGCAGTTTATGTATCATCGATGCTGGATTAAACATAATCTTTATCCTATTTAATAGAAAGCAAGAACACAAAAATCTAATTGATAATCAATTACTGATTTGTATCCATTTCATTGAAAATCTAAAGATATTTGTGTTCTTGCTTACTATGAAAGAGGGTAAACAAACACTAGGGAAAATCCCTTTAATTCCTTCGAGATGATTCACTTTGAAATATCTTGATATCTCATGAGATCCTGTTGATGAGACTTTATAACTAGTGACATTTTAGTAAATTCCATGTAAATTTGACACAAATTTTTCAACACACCAATATGGAAATTCTTAAAGCTCCATTTTCCTTAATTTTTGTCAAGTGCTGTCTTTGATTGAAAAATTTAGGTTTGATGTTTGTATTTAAATCAATATTGCCTCTTTGTAAACTAGATAAAAACATAAAAGCCATTTCATCCATATTATTCAATTAAGTTTCGTAAATTTATTTTACTTCAAATTTTATTTCTTCAAATGCATTCAGAAGCCTTTTCCCAAGATAGTATTCGTGTATTTATATGTTGTAACAAAATTTCCAAAACATGCATGATTATATAAAATTCATTCAGAAATTAAGAAATTGCATATTTGAAATAATTGACTTATTCACTTTTTTAAAAAATAAAATTTTAAATTATATGTTAATTTCCTGAACCACAATATTCAAGATTATTATCACTATTTTTTAAATTGTTTAATAACATTTTATTTTATTTTATTTTATTTTATTTTATTTTATTTTATTTTATTTTATTTTATTTTATTTTATTATTTTATTTTATTTTATTTTATTTATTTTATTTTATTTTATTTTATTTTATTTTATTTTATTTTATTTTAATGCTCTATACCAATGGCAATACACATTACTACTCATAAGTTATACAACAGTCACATGTCCCTTACATAAGTAAGATGCTGTCATTACATAATTGAATTATGTAAGGTCAAAGGTCAAGTTATGTAACACAAGGGTTATATAAGGTCAAACCAACTCCCCTGAGGGGCAGTTTACATAACTGAAATCTCTTTGTTCTTTCCAATAGACTGCAATTAGCTAAGATAGCAAGTCAACATGTCACCTTGTTAATCTGGTATCAGTTAAAGGGTTTATTTGATGTGATTATCATAAAAAACACTAGTAGCCAAAGCTGTTACTGATATTTGAGATAAGGTGTTAGCAACTGAGCAGTGATAATAAATTAAATCTACTCATACATCAAATACAAATAAATCAACATGACCTAAACATTTGACACAAATTCACAGTGTAAATTTAGAATCCATTATGAATTATGTTGTTTATTTATTTCACATATATTGGCACATATTATTCATTGACATTTCAATAGAGTGAGTAAATAGCTGTATATTCTGTTTTAAATTAATAAAGATTTTTAAGAAGAATGTAATTTTTATCAAACAAATAACTCTTATCCTTCAAATTCAATTCAAATTATTTCATTTCTTGTACAATTAAATCAATAGTCCTTATTCAGACTGCATTTAATATGGAACGTCTCGATATAAGTGAACTATTCTTGACTGGGATGTGAAACACCATTACTCAACTCGCAATTAATACAGAATATATAACAAATTATTTACAGAATATTTACAAAGAAATGTTCGTATTGATGATCAAATTCATATGGCATTTTAAGTCCCGGCAATATTACACAAAATGGTTATCATTTCAGAAGTATATCTTATGACATGGTAGTATCATCAGAATTATAAATTACCTGTATACAGTATGGTGCAAAATGGTCAATATGACATGGTACCTGTTGGCAAATTTGGATATAAAATTGCCATGGTACAAAACGGTATACCCAGTAGTACGAAATGGTTGTGGTACAAAATGGCTAGTGACAACCATGCAGATTTTGATGCATATTTTCTTTAAATTTTATTTAATTAAAAAAAAAAAAAAAAAAAGCCATTTGCCCTTCATTAATGGTAGATGTGCATCACATCACATTTTATCACTATAAGACCATTGAAAATGTATTTTTCTGTATATTCTCCTATGAGTTGATTGTAACGTCTTGATGCTTTAAGTGAAATAATGTTGACTGGGATGAAATAAACTTGTTAATTGAACCATCAAACTGTCTATAAATAGCATTTATAGTGCTATAACTTCCATTGCTGGCAATAGCTGTCATTCTTATCGCAAAAACATCTCATTTTGTGATAGTATCTGAAATTTTGTGGGTTAGGACAACTAGCTTTCATTTGCTAGTATATCACTGTTGCTTTGGGAATTTTATTGGTCAAATTGGGAAATTTTAGCAATTTTTTCTATAGGAGAAATTGCCTTTATTCGTTAGTAATTGTAGGCAGTCAAAATCAATGTTATTATAAGTCATACATGGCTTTGGTAGGTTACATTGCCCCATGTAGCCTGCCAAAGCCCTGTATAACGTTTTTGTCACCCTTCAAAGCGTTACCAGTTTGATCTTTTTAATGTCCATTTCGTATTTTGTGTGGCTTGCGTACGTTGTCACCATGTTTGTCTACCATAACTAGACGTCAGAGATGTACGAGTTACTTCCCTTTTAACGCTAAACATCACATGCGCTCATGTACCCCGGCAGATTATCGAACATAGTTCTATGTACCCTGGCAAGTTAACCAATCGCTATGCGAGAAATTTCTTTGAAGGTTGACAAAACACCATAAACATAATTTCTAAACAGTTCAATGCTTATATTTACATTCCATTAAAAAGTTGTTTTTTAATCCTGAAAATATTTAAAACACTACTGCTCATGTTTGTCAAGTTGCCCGAACAGTCAAAAATGACATCACACATTTTATGGATAAGCAAGAAAAGAGGAATGTCAAATGATCAATGATTCAATGGTAATTATGGCTCATATAATTACATTTGGTCTAAAATTGAGATTTTTAGAATGTACATAAATACATACTGTCATACATATCCTCTCTGGGTCTACAAAGACTCATGAAATCGTTGAGCATTCTACGCCACCCCTGTCTGTCGCTGCTGCTAAATGAATGTGTTAATGTTTAAATGTAATTTTATTTCAGGACATGGGATAGTAGCCGCCACAGCATCCATTCCTAGTAAATATCAGACTATAGTTACAGATAATGCTGACAAGAAAGGATTTTTAGGTCAAGCAAAAAGATTTAAAGATGTCGTAGCTATTGTAAGTGTCTAGTTCAGATTTTTATGTATTGTACATATTCACTTCACCTATCCTCTTCGTGCTAGCTGGCACATATGGCCTCAATACACCTTCTGCATGATGCTCTGTCTTTGGCAATTGCCCTTGCTGACACCCAGCTCTTCCATCCCAGTTGTGTTCTTTCTTTTTCTTTTGTTCTGCGCCATGTTGTTTTTGGCCGACAGCATGGTACTAATATATGGTACATAAGAAAAAAAGTAGGTACTATTAGGCAATTTTAATGTAAAGTACATAATTATGAGGTCAACTCGATGCTCAATCCAGAAATGCAGTTGATGGGGTCATCCTGACCCTGGACTTGGAAAAGCAAGGCACTCCTTATACTTCAAAGCCTATAGTTTTGCATACAACTTTTGAGCAAAAACTTAATTCTGCTTTTAATATCCAATGTAAAGCTATGGTAAAAAGATGAATTAAAAATTGAAATAATTCTTAAATGATGTTAATGATAAAAAAACATATAATCATGTCCGAATCACAATCCAGAAGCAAAGTATAAACTTTGAAACTGACAAGTCAAGTTATTGAAAGTATTCATTTCATTTTTCCAGCATGTCTAATTTTTCTTTCCATCCCAACCAAAATATAAATTAAAATTTTGTAGACCATCTGTCTGTCTCACTCTTCCAGATAAGGGACAATAATCTGACTTGATATTTTGCCGTTAAATTTATATGCAATTGTATAAGTTTAATACAAGTTGAGGCCTTTTCCACTTATTTTCAGAGTTGCTTCCCTTTGAATATTTTTTTTGTTTAGTTGCATATTAATGGGGTTCTCTCCTGTACCACGTGTTCGATACCTCTTACCTCTTAACGTTTGTGCGGAATGTTTTGGAAACCTTCAACGTCATAGATTCCCGGAATGACATCATTTTCGCGGGAAAACATTTCATGTTATTCCATATCCATTGGAAATAAGTGTTCCGCACAAACGTTAGAGGGTATCACGTGGTACAGCGGCGAACCCCATTGTTTCACACTGTATCAGTAGTTTTTAGATATATTGGAGTACCGGTAATCTGATGTATTTAATGTATATATTTGTACTGGTATATACATCTGAACTTAAGATGTCTTCAAAATGGTATACATAACATTTGCAGGCTGACCAATCAAATTTATTTATTCGTCCAGATTGGTACATTTTTATTATGCAAGGTTGCCATTTAGGTACTTTAAGGGACAAAAGTACTTTTAATTTAAAAAACAAAAAACCCTCAAAATGGAAAAAAATCTGTCTAATTTTACCTTTTCATTTTATCCATCCGTTTATTTGGTACAAATCTGTCAAAAAGGATAAATTTGTCGAATTTGTCAGCCTGCATTTGGTTTGATTTCCATAAATTATAGTTTAATAGCTGAATTGAAAAAAATTGGAAATATAGTTCCTTTTAAAGATTTTTTTTCACAAATTTGCTCAAATAGGTTGCTGTTTGAAAGAATTTCTCAGATTTGTGATTTTGAGTACCAGGAAAGGATATATAGCATAACATAAAGAAAATGTGATATTACTTGTTAAGGAGTTAATAAATTTTATCCTGTTCTTTTAATTACAGACAGAATCTCCGGGTCCTGGAGCGTATGTAGCACATGGTAAAATGGACAATACCAGTGTCTCTTTTTCTAAAAAAGGAACTGGTGGATTTGCATCTAAGGTATAGTTATTTAACATATAAAAATATAATAAATAAATAAATAATAAATGAAGGTCATAACTACAAGAAAAAATAAAGCTGCTATAATATAGCAGACCTGCCAACCCTTACGATTTTTCCGTAGTTCTTACTGAAAATTGCCGAAATTTTTTAATTCTTACGATTGTACGGATACGGCATGGCATGTTTTCTTCCGATTTTTATCTTTTCCGGATATTCTCTTTACGTTTCCAAACCATGTTTTAGAAAACTGTCCTGGAAACGCTTTTAAGGCATGCAGATTACAATAAAGCATTAAAAAGATAGCCATCGATCACTGTCGTTACGCAAAGTTGGAAGAGCGTTTGATAGTAAAGCATTTCAAAGACATTCTTAAGTGTAATAATCAAGCATCTGTGTGAGTTTGTAGCAGTAACTATCACATCTCAAAAAATGAGCAAACGCGAAGCAGATATGGCGGATTATGGAGAGTCGGCTCCGAAAAAAGGAATTGGTATGCCCAAAAAGCTAAATCGACGTATTTTTCAACGTGGTCCTCCAAAAAACGGAGCAAAAAGGGAGATTTTTTTGTCAATTGCAGTATATGTCTATCGCACATGGCAGTATTGACGATATCCAGCGATAAAAACTGACTTTTGTAAAATCTTACTGAAACTGGTGCAATCTTACTGAAAAATGTCTTTGATCTTACGGAATAGTTGCCCAGGGGGTTGGCAGGTCTGATATAGGTAAAATGGTATTCTAAGATATAAGTTGACTGCTGATACTAATTCCAAAGATTTCATAATTTTAAGCTTTATCACCCAACTTTCATCACTGACTTTTTTAAAAAAAAAATCAGAAAATTATTATTTTAAAAAAAAGTTTATTTGATGCATCCTAGAGAACCTTTCCATAACAAAAGGGACATTGGTGGGTGAATGGCCTATCATATTGCAATTTATTACCTTGTTTTGAACCCCACTGTGGACAGATCCAAATGTAAAACAGTTTGTCAGTTCACTTGCCGAAGGTTGGTGGATTTTCTGGAAACTGTGACATATGTTTAAGAGTTCTACTTTGTATGTTTAAAATTGTAACAAAATCGGTTCATAAACAAGGCTGTAATAGGCATTTATAGATTTTTGCTATTTATAGTAACTGCAGCCATCTTTGATACACTACATCTCGAAAACTTAAACTTTTAGGGAAAAACCAGTGTCCTATGTTTAATACCCAGAGTTCTATTTTCTATGTTTAAAATTTGAACAAAATTGGTACATAAATAAGACTAAAATGACCATTTATAGGTTTTTGCTATTTATAGTAATGGTGGCTATCTTTGATAAGCTACAACACTGTCGAGCAATCCCATATCAATCAGTGCCACCATAAATCATCTGACCAAGTTTCAGCTCAATCGGATGTGCAGTTTTCTTTAAAACCCATGGAAACCAAATCACACACACACACACACACACACCACACACACACACACACACACACACACACACCAAGCAGTATTACTATATCCCCCTCACCACTGATGGCGAGGGGATAATAAGTTAGATTATATTATTTAGTGGTGTTTAATTTGTATTTGTAGTCCAAGAAAGGTTTGAAGTACACAATAAGTAGTGCTCCTGGACCGGGTATGTATGGTTTACCAAGTATGATTGTAACAAGAAAAGACTTCAACAAATCAACTTGTACAAGTAATTTCCATAGACCTATAGCCAATCCTACAGAATCAAAAGAGAAGAAACCTGCGCCAAATCAGTATGAGGTAAGAGTTGAGTAATGTTGTTCAATGTCCTAGTCAAGGATATTTCTCTTATATCGAGATGTCACCAATTATAGGTGAAGTGCAGAAATTTTGCCTGTGCGTTGCACTGATGACATTATTCAGCAGGGCTCTTCATCGTGTCTCGGGTCAGACCAGGTGGTTCGAACCCACGACCTCCCACTTACAGAGTAAACACTCTACCAACTGAGCTACCGTAGTGGTAGTAGGAGCAAATTTCTGCATGCTGCTTGAATGAAGTCTCCTTTTTTGGAATTGCTTGATTTTGGATAAATTATTTTTAATTACCGTACTACTGTAAACTGCTTTATTTTGTTACATATTTATGTTCGTGACCATTTTGCTTTATACAAGAAGAATAATCCAAAAAGGTCAAACAGCAAAACTGTTAATATGGTAAAATAAAAAAAATGGTTACTAAAATTTCACGGTTTACAGTAAGTAATTTTGAAAATGGCTTCTATGTATCATGCAGTATTATTGTCATGAATTAACGCCATAAATATAATGGTTTTTTTTTACAGGTTTTAAAATCTAAATTTGGTAAAACTAACAATGTTACGGCTGGTGCTGCATTTAAATCACAATCAAAGAGAGAACTTATGAGTGTAAAAGATTTAGGTCGTAATCCAGCACCAGGTATGTATAACGGATCTCTCTCTCTCCCTCTCTGTGTGGATATTTTAACAATGTAAAGTGGGTACACAATTTGAGAAAAATAGTTGGAACAATGTGAGATAAATACAATATAGTATACAGTAGTCTATTTATCTTGAATGCGGGGACAATGTCAAATGTGCCCACATAACCTAACCCTACTCCTTTGAAAATAGCTATTGTAGACTATTTTCAACTAACCTACCTTAGATCTAGGGAAAATATATTTGTCCACACTATAGTGGTGGTGTCCCCACTAAAATTGTGATGGAGCTAATAATTGATCCAAATCAAAGTCCTCTCTCTCCTCTCTCTCTCTCTCTCTCCTCCTCTCTCTCTCATGCTTATTAATATTATAGAAATCACACATGTGAAGCAATGAAAATGAATGTCACTATAAGTTGATTTTGATTTCCAAAATTAAAGATAAAACAAATACAGTAAGTCATGGTTAATCCATAAATGATTCACTAAATCACTAGACGATAAACGTCGGACAAATATTTGGTCACTAGCATCTGTTTATAATACATCTTTTTAGGGCCAGTTAAAGAAAATTTTATCAGAATTGTTACAAAATTAGGGCATTCTTGTTTCAAATAACAATAAGAATAAGGTTAGTTGACATGAAAGATGACTGGCAAATGAACACGAAAAAAAAAATGGAAAATGTAAGCCTAAAAATAGAATGACAAAAGTATTCTAGTTATTCTGAAATGCCTAATGTGGAAAGTAAGCTCAGCTTACAGGAAATTCTGACAAGAATGCTGCAAGGTGGTCCATGTATTCCATGGGTGACTTGCATCCATGCTAAGTTTCAAGAATAATTTTTTCAACAAAATATACTAGTAATTTAAAAACATTTCCTATACTTATTACATACAGTCTAACCTGTCTATAAGGGCCACTCCGGGGAAGTTGCAAAAATGGCCCTTATGGACAGGTGGCCTTTATATAGAGGTTTGTAAATCCAGTTATGACATCAATATAAATATTAGTTGGAAAAATAGTGAGCAGTTCTAATTTATTTATTTTATTTGTTAAAATTTCTGTTACAAAAAGGCATTAGCTAATTTTAACAGAATAATTTCTTTGAAAAAAATTGAAGAAAAATCTTCTGACCACACTATTTATCAATCTTTGAAAAAAAACACCTTAAAAATCACCAATTATGTACACATATCTTAAATAAAGACATGTTTTCTTTAATAGGTAGGAGCCAGTAATGAAAACAATAGAAAATAGTATATGTATCATAATTATTAATGAGTAATAATCTATCCTTAGTGCTTTATGGCTTCATTTGTTGACATGAGGATAAATGACTTAAGAATTTTTTTAAGTTTTTAAAAAGTCTCAAAAATATAATTTTTTTAAAATTCTTTTCTTATCAACATACAGATTTGGTTACATGTACTTAGTTTAATGATCAATGGTTTAAAGTTAAATAATTAATGTTTAAAATCTAATTTTAGCTTCAAGAGTTTTAAAAAACTACATGGCTTAACATTTTTGCACAATTTTTTAGAAACTATAACAAAACTTGTCCCCAAAAAAACAAATAAAAAGTGGCCTTTATAGACAGGTTCATGAGCCATTTTATACTAAAATAGGGTGGCCTCTGGCTCAGTTGAACAGTGGCCCTTATATAGAGGTTAAATAAAGAGTAAAATGGCTCGGGAGGAATTGAAAGTGCCCTTTATAGACAGGTGGCCCTTATATAGAGGTGGCCTTTAACACAGGTTGGACTGTAATTATTATTATTGCTAATTTTTTACATTTTATTCTCTGTTTCAGGTCATTATGAAGTTAAAGATGATTTATTACATGAAAGTGCAAAAGTTCCATTTTCGAGTTTTAAATCTTCATCAAAGCGTCAAATGCAGCCAGATCCAGCCCCTGTAAGTATTTTAATCTGTATGTTAAAATCAGTAATTTTGTTATTTAACTATCAAATTTCCCCTTTTGATCATTCTAGTTCCCAAAATGATCGTAATTCAAGACGAAATGTTTACACAAATTAAATCCATTTGTCCAATATTGTCTCGACCCATGGTACTTTTATTTTTGTGTCTTCTGATAATAGTCAGTGTAAAATGAAAGTGAATTATACCTATATCAAACTAGAATATAGATTTATTTTGTTTAGCATCTTGTTACTCTTGTGAATTTACTTGAAATTAAAATAAATGAGAAAATTTCCAGATTAATAAAATATTGTTTCTAAAAGTAAAATTCTTTGGATACAATTGTGTTTTTGATGGGTTAGATGCACATACTCTCTTTGCCATTGGCTGATAGGCACATGTACCCAGTGAAACTCATTTGCTGAAGAAGTTCTTGGTTGATGTCATGAGTATACATGGCTTTTGCTGGCAGTGGCTGATCAGCAGTTCTGACAATTCTGTAATTTAAAGTTGTTAATTTTGGAGTTTTGCTTGTTTTAGGTGCCAGGTCCTGGTGCATATAAACCTAATGAAGCTATAGATCCCGCCAAAAAACAATTATTTCCGTAAGTAAATTTATTTTCAATGCATAATTTGCTTTATATTGAAATTGAAAATACTGTACATGTCTGGCAAAAAATACTTTAAGCTCTACAAGGCTAACTTTTCTGGTTGTATTCTAACATTATCCGCGTTTTCCTCCATATGAAACATGAATCCTGTCAACCATGGTATAACAAACGATGACCCATGGCTGACATTGAAATTTTGTTATTAAATCCATTTTTATAAAAATCAAGCTGAAGCAAAAACTTCCGGAATTCAAAGAGCCAATATCAGAGTTGTCTCTGAATCGTTTGTGAATCAGGCCATTGGGCTTGTAATTGTAAAAATTAGTAGTCAAATAAGCAGAATTATGATCAATGAAAAATACTATTATTGCTACCAACCTGTAACATAGAAAGATGAAAACTGTTAAATGAACTTGATTAATAAATTTTAATATGGTAGTTTCATTTGTTTTCAAAATTTTTTTGACATTTTTACAATTACATGTACCCATTTGAAACTTGAGAGACAACCCTGTGAACTCTTCTAGACAATTGTTACAACCTTTTAGACAAATATTGTTATTAGATCCATTTGATTTTACAGGAGAAAACATTATCTATGTATATCAGCGCCCGCCATGCCACTTCCACCTACACCACCATTACCTGGGCCAGGTAGTTATGAAATGGTTGATTTTGAAGGGCCACCTAAACATTATATGTCTAGTGCAGCATTTGTATCAACGACTAGTCGATGGACAGGTGCAATCAGAAGTTCAGAGCTACCAGGACCAGGTAAATTACACTTGTGATTTGTAGACCCCAAGAGTTTGTTTTGATCCCAGAGCAATAGTGGATTTAGCAAGTGTATGACCCTCCCCCATCTATTCTGATGTTTTTTAATGTTCTTGGCACTCGAGTAAAATATTTTTTTTCCCTTTCATTTAGGTCAAATTTCACCAGAATGTAGGGTTTACATGATTTTTTTCTTCAAATGTTTCGCTCACTTTATTCACCCCTTACACAAAATCGATTATCTGGCTCTGCAAAGTACTGATATGAAAAAAATCTGTTTGTTAATCCAGTGATTTTTAGTGTGGTCATCAATTGCACTTATCCTGGCAAAATAGATTTAGGTTGGTGGGAACTCTAGATTCCTTCCCTATCCCAAAACTGACCATCTCAATACAAATATATATAAGTGAAAGAATCTTGATTGGGGTGTAAAATACCATAGTCCATTATATAAGTTATAATTGGGTTAAAAGGTATAGAACTGTGAAATTAGTTGGTATTCTTAGATTAATTATTTAGGTGAATTATAAAAAAAAAATCTCAGATATTTTTTTTACTAGAACATCATTGGGTATCCCAACTGATGAAATGGTACCATTATCTTTAACAATTTGATATTTGAATCTTCAGAAAAAAAAGAAATATTAGTTATTTTCCACCTAAGGTAATATATGCTTATTCTGTTTGAGATCCATATATCTGCAGGTGCTGTATTGTTCCAGGTTTAGTTTCCTTATACTGTAAATGTATTTAATTTCGTGTATATTTATTTTCGCATTAATGGGAATTTAGACATATTCATGTAAATAAATTTTCGCTTTTTTTGGAATATGAACTATAACACAATAAGCATAATTTAATTTTTGCTTGGTATTAATTTTTGCACTAAACAAACGGTCGCAAAAATTAGTACATTGTGAAAATAAATATGTTTACTTCCCTGTGCTGTTTTGGTCCATTTTTGGTATCTTTATACCCCCAAGTGATTTTAGTCCAGGTTCAGTTTTTATATGCCTCCATATGCTGTATAAGCCTAGGTAACAGATTCTTTATACTTTCAAGTAGTGTTTTGATCCAGATTGAATATCCGTATACCTCAGTGCTGTTTTGAACTAGGTTCTGCATCCATAAACTGTAACTCCCAGTTCAGTCCCTGTGCGGTGTTTGTCCAGATTCAGTTTCAAAATATATTTCCCAGCGCTGTTTTGGTCCAGGTTCAGTATCCATATTTCTCCCAGTGTTGTTTTGGCCCAGGTTCAGGTTAGGTGCCCTAATATTAGTCCTCCACTGGTTCTTAACCGGAAGGGACTATAAGTTTGCGTTTCATCCCTGTATCCATCCTTCCATCTGGCTGTCATATTTGGATGGTACATATGTTGTCTGGGCAACTCCACTACATTTTATCAGAGCCAGAATATTAATTACATTATCTTTGCATTTTAAGAATTCTTATCAAAATGTTAAAAACTTCCAGAGTCTTTAGGCTTATCAGCTCTGTACTTGTCCTGGTTTCCATGGTGAGAAACATCTGACAACTTCAGAATAATATTCGACACCAAGTTTTTTCTTGAATTTTTTAAATGGTCTTGATGAGTAAGGAAGTATTTCTGTTTCTTACGACTTTTTATTTAATTTAAGTTTTCACAGTGTTCATGTACAACTAACTACGGTAGCTCAATTGTTAGCATGCTTGTTTCATATATGGGAAGTTGGGGTTCAAACCCCAGTCACATCTGACCGAGACTTAAAAATAGATAGTGACTGTTCTTTTGCCAAGCACTTGATATTTAGAAATGAAAAACACAGGATCCCTCAGAAGAGACCTTAAAAAACTGATGCACCATGTCATGGAAGGCATGACACACTAAAGAACCCTCTCTGTACCTAGCACTTAAAACACTGCAAATGTAAAATTTTTCTGCCACTTCACCTATAGCTGGTGACATCTTGATATAAGTGAAATATTATTGACTAGGATTTGAAACTCTATTCAATCAATCAATCAATCAATCAATCAATCAATCTGTCAATCAATCAATCAATCAATCAATCAATCAATCACAGTGTTTATAGTTCCCCAAATTTATAAAAATACTGACTCAATAAAACAAATTCCTGATTTGAAAGACACAAATGTTAAATAAAAAAAATTGTCATCAATGTAGAATTTGACCTTATTAGGTGTATAAAGTCTTCATTAATTGGCACATTTTTTATTGATCGGAAATAAGATGCATGTCCTTTCCTACAGCCATGACACCCATATGTAACACATTGTTATATCTACCGTCAATTAACTGTATTATGCACTGCATTCTGTAAATTATTATGTAAATGTTTAAAACAGCCCATATCAATACAGATTGAAAATCTCCACAAAATTAAATTATTCAAAAGATCATTCTGTGAAAATCACATGTTTTTCATCTAAAGTATTGATTTTATTTTGAAAACTTTCCCACATTTTCCTTCACTATTCCCCAAATTTAGAAGGAAAAAAAAGAAATTGTTTTTTAATAAAAAAAAATTCATTGCATACACTTAGATCATTAAGCTACGATATCACTTTCAAATACTGCAAAAACTTCAGTATTTAAATTCTATAAATGAAATTTGACATGGTGATTATAAGTATAAACCTATGGCAAATATGATTTTGTATACCGGTAGTTATTAATGGATGACACAATATGTATATAATTACTTGTTTTTTTGTAGAAAAACTATACAGGGATCGGTTCCTTGTAAATCCATTGAGGATATATATAAAACAAATTTGATTATAATGATTTACATACTGTTTGGTAATTAGTAATTAAGATCGTTATCTGTTTGAAGGTCATTGATCTTCACTCCATTTTCTCATGCTTAAAGCTGATCAGGTTCTGTACAATGGGAATCCCTATACCACATCACATGTATATTGTTCACTTACAAAGCTTCCCATGAACGTAGGAGTTAAATCAATTTGACATTGTCAGTAGAAAGTATTCAGTCATCGTTTTCTATATCCAATAAGATACAGTGTTAGTTATTCCAAGTTTTATCATTCTTCAATTGAAGGTATTCAGTCATCAACTTCCATTCGAATAAGATATAGTTTCAGTTATTCCAAGTTAACATTCTTCATTTATATTAAGGTATTCAATTATAGACTTCTATTCTGAGTTTCATTTGCTCAGAGTTATCATTCTTCAATTGAAGGCATTCTTCATCGACTTCCATTTTAGTTAGATATAATTTCAGTTGTTCAGACTTGTAGATGGTATTCTGTCATCCACTTCTATTCCAATACGATATAGTTTCAGTTATTCCAAGTTGCCATTTTTAGCTCACCTGACCGAAGGTCATGTGAGCTTATGGCATAGTGCAGCGTGTGTATGTGCGTGCGTGTGTGCGTGCGTCGTTAACACCTGTTTTCGACTTCTCCTCTGAAACTACTGGACAGTTTTTAATGAAACTTTGTCAGAAGTATATATGGGCCGGTGCAATTCAGATTTGTTCGTGGCGTTGCTATGGCTACCATAACTAGGTCAAGGTGACCTAGGGGTGCAAAAATCTTAAAAAATCTTCTTCTCCGAAAGTACTGATTGGAGAAAAAATCTGATGTGATATTTGGCTTCTCTAGGGTCTTAAGCCTATAATTTGTTCATTTTGTGAAATTCGGATAAAAAATAGGTTACGCGTTTTTGCGTTTAATTTTGAAAAAATCGTAAAATAGCTTCAAATTGTTATAACTTGACTATTTGACCAGATAATGACATGGGGTTTTCAGTTTTGACATCTTCTTGTTAGTATCTTCAAAATGAGATCAAGGTCAATTGTGAAGGTCGTGACCTAATTTTTTTTACCTCTGATTATAATTATTATCTCAAAAACTATAAACTTTTTGTATAAGCATGTATATTAGAATGTTGTAGGTATCGATACAACGATCATTTTGATGTATAGAAAAAGGTCATGGGTTCAAAGGTCAAGGTCACAGATGCGAAACAATACCGAAATGGTTAATTATCTCGAAAACTATAAACATTTTGTATAGGCATGTATATTAGAATGTTGTAGGTATTGATACAATGATCATTTTGATGTATAGAAAAAGGTCATGGGTTCAAAGGTCAAGGTCACAGATGTGAAACAATACCGAAATGGTTAATTATCTTGAAAACTATAAACTTTTTGTATAGGCATGTATATTAGAATGTTGTAGGTATTGATACAACGATTATTTTCATGTATAGAAAAAGGACATGGGTTCAAAGGTCAAGGTCACAGATGCAAAACAATACTGAAATGGTAAATTATCTCGAAAACTATAAACTTTTTGTATAGACATGTATATTAGAATGTTGTAGGTATTGATACAACGACCATTTTGATGTATAGAAAAAGGGCATTGGTTGAAAGGTCAAGAACACAGATGTGAAACAATACCGAAATGGTTAATTATCTCGAAAACTATAAACTTTTTGTATAGGCATGTATATTAGAATGTTGTAGGTATTGATACAACGATCATTTTGATGTATAGAAAGAGGTCATGGGTTCAAAGGTCAAGGTCACAGATGTGAAACAATACCGAAATGGTTAATTATCTTGAAAACTATAAACTTTTTGTATAGGCTTGTATATTAGAATGTTGTAGGTATTAATACAACGATCATTTTGATGTATAGAAAAAGGTCATGGGTTCAAAGGTCAAGGTCACAGATGCAAAACAATATCGAAATGGTTAATTATCTCGAAAACTATAAACTTTTTGTATAGGCATGTATATTAGAATGTTGTAGGTATCGATACAACGATCATTTTGATTATAGAAAAAGGTCATGGGTTCAAAGGTCAAGGTCACAGATGTGAAACAATACCGAAATGGTTAATTATCTCGAAAACTATAAACTTTTTGTATAGGCTTGTATATTAGAATGTTGTAGGTATTGATACAACAATCATTTTGATGTATAGAAAAAGGTCATGGGTTCAAAGGTCAAGGTCACAGATACAAAACAATACCGAAATGGTTAATTATCTCGAAAACTATAAACTTTTTGTATAGGCATGTATATTAGAATGTTGTAGGTATTGATACAACGATCATTTTGATGTATAGAAAAAGGTTATTGGTTTAAAGGTCAAGGTCACATATGCGAAACAATACCGAAATGTTTTATTATCTCGAAGACTATAAACTTTTTGTATAGGCATGTATATTAGAATGTTGTAGGTATCGATACAATGGTCATTTTGATGTATAAAAAACGGTCATGGGTTCAAAGGTCAAGGTCAAAGATGTGAAACAATACTGAAATGATCTTGAAAACTATTAACTTTTTGTATAGGCATGTATATTAGAATGTTGTAGGTATTGATACAATGGTTATCATGATGTAAAGAAAAAAGTCATTGGGGTTTAGTATTTATGTTTTCTTTAAATCTATCAGCTAGCCATTAGTTATCAGGTGTGTATCAGGCCCATGGGCCTCTTGTTCAGTTGAAGGTAATTCAGTCACCGACTTCCATTCCAATAAGATACAGTGTCAGTTGTTCTGGGTAACTATTCTTCAATTGAAGATATTCTTCATCGACTTCCATTTTAGTAAGATATAATTTCAGTTGTTCAGACTTGTAGATGGTATTCTGTCATCCACTTCTATTCTAATAAGATTATAGTTTCAGTTATTCCAAGTTGCCATTTTTCAATTGAAGGTAATTCAGTCACCGACTTCCATTCCAATAAGATATAGTGTCAGTTGTTCTGGGTAACTATTCTTCAATTGAAGACATTCTTCATCAACTTCCATTTTAGCAAGATATAATTTCAGTTGTTGTAGATGGTATTCTGTCATCCACTTCTATTCCAATAAGATATAGTTTCAGTTATTCCAAGTTGCCATTCTTCAATTGAAGTAATTCAGTCACCAACTTCTATTCCAATAAGAAATAGTGTCAGTTGTTCTGGGTAACCATTCTTCATTTAGAAGGTATTAAGTCACCGATTTCTATTCCAATAAGATATAGTTTCATTTATTTCAAGTTATGATTCTTCAGTTGAAGGTAATTTAGTCACCGACTTCCATTCCAATAAGATATAGTGTCAGTTGTTCTGGGTAACCATTCTTCATTTAGAAGGTATTCAGTTATCGACTTCCATTCAGATAAGATAGAGTTTCACTTATTTTGAGATACCATTCATCATTTAGAAGGTACCGGTACTCAGACATCAACTGATAAAGTTTCAATTGTTTTTAGTATTCCATTCTTCATTTAGAAGGTTTTCAGTCATAAACTTTCATTCAAATATAGTTTCATTTATTCTGTGTAACCATTGTTTAAGGCATGCAGTCATCAACTTTCATTCTATTACGATATAACTTGTTTTTCTGAGTTACCATTTTTGAATTAGAAAGTATTCAGTCATTGACTTCCATTCCGATAAGATATATGTTTAGTTTTCTTCAATTGAGGAGCATCAGTGGCAGTGTTTTCTAAATTGTGTGCTTACGGATCACAACACCTCTCGCCGCCTAGGTTCAAATACTACTTGGGACAGATCCTAGTGTGAGAAAGTTTGTCAGTTTTCTTGCCAAAAGGCAGTGGTTTTCTCTTGGAACTCCAGTTTTCTCAACCATTCCTGAACTGACTGCCTAAGTATAAGTGGTTGTGAAAAAAAAAATCATACTAAAAATCTTTAATTGAAGATATGATGTCTATGACTCTATGTCTATTTTAAGTTGTTCTGAGTAACAGTTCTTCAGCTAAATGCATTTTATTCATGGACTTTCATTTTAAAATAATTTTATTTTATTTTTTTTTTTATTTTTTTTTTTTTTTTGTAGTTAAGATTTTTCATTTGATCTTGAAGAATTTACGAGTGAAATGTGTAGTACAGTCCAACCTGCCTTAAAGGCCACCTCTATATAAGCATGATAAGGGTCACCTGCTTATAAAGGCCAGTTTAATTGTATCCCAACTGTTCTTTATTCATATAATTTGAACCTGTATATAAAGGCCACCTGCCCATTAAGGCCATTTTTTCTTGTTCCCTTGGGTGGCCTTTATAGACAGGTTTGACTGTACATACATCAACATATTTGTCAAAATTTAATACTATTTTCAAGGATAAGATGTTTATTGTGTTTTTGACATTACCTTGTTAAAAAATCCATAAATGATGAAGGCAGGAAATTATTAAGTTTTGAAGATATTTTAAGCTACCGTTTTTATTGTTTAGTTTAAAATCATCCTTCTTTACTATTATTAAGATTATAAAAAATCAATACTGAATTAGAAATAACAATATTATAAAACATACTTAGCTGTAGCCCTTCATCTCAGTCGTTAATTTGTTTCTGGTGGTCATTATCTAGTATGGCACTCAATGAAGATCGATATGTTGTTTATGATAACCTTGAAAAATACTTGAAGGACGGAAATACAAACCTGACACAGCTGACTTAAACTTGAAATAAGTGGAATCCAAACCTTGCAAAGCTGGCTTAAAATCCACTTAAAATGGGGAAAAGATGGTACTCTGGCAAAGTTGGCTTGAAGTCCACTTGAAATGGGGGAAAAGATGGTACTCTGGCAAAGCTGGTTTAAAATACACTTGAAATGGGGAAAAGATGGTACTCTGGCAAACTTGGCTTGAAGTCCACTTGAAATGGGGGAAAAGATGGTACTCTGGCAAAGTTGGCTTGAAGTCCACTTGAAATGGGGGAAAAGATGGTACTCTGGCAAAGTTGGCTTGAAATCCACTTGAAATGGGGGAAAAGATGGTACTCTTGCAAAGTTGGCTTGAAGTCCACTTGAAATGGGGGAAAAGATGGTACCTGGCAAAGTTGGCTTGAAATCCACTTGAAATGGGGGAAAAGATGGTACTCTGGCAAAGCTGGTTTAAAATACACTTGAAATGGGGAAAAGATGGTACTCTGGCAAAGTTGGCTTGAAATCCACTTGAAATGGGGGGGGGGGGGCACCTCTAGCTCTTAGTTATATCAATGTTCTTAGAAAAGTATCTTTCAATTGTATTGTAAGGCAGCCATTTTTAGGGACTTCATGTCATAATGGGGTCTTGGTCCAGTATGGCATATATGGTTTTCACTATGTTTATAATGCCATTCAGTTTATTAGTAGTGATATTGCATCATATAGCATTGGTACACTAATTTATTTGAATCTTGGACCAATGCCCTTGGTCCAATTTTGGGGTCCTGGTCTGATACGGCATACGATATAGATTAAACCATGAATGCTCCAAACTTATAAAACCATTCAGTTTTAATTATAGTGATAAAGTGGGCATAATCTTATAGCATTGGTAAACTGATTTATATGAATTTTGGACCGATGCCCTTGGTCTGATATTGGGGTCTTGGTCCGATATGGCATATGGTATGGATTTCACCATGAATTATTCTCTCTGTTATATAATGATCTTTTGTTTTATTGGAAGTGATAATTTTAGGAATTATTATATGGCATTTGATTGCTAATAAAAACCGATTTATATGAATCTTAGAAGAGATACTTAAAATATTCTAAGTTACAGAGAGTGATCAATATGTCATATATAATATCTTAAATTGTTTGTGGGTGGGAGATATGTTGTGTCATATGTCAACGATCTATTACTAAGTCAGTATGATTTGTTTTGATACGAAATCATCTGACTTGGGTATTATTTTGAGTATAAATGTATTATACAGGATCATCTGACTTGTGTAATATGGTATTTTGATGTATGTACTAGTTTTTGCCTTGATTGTATTTAATGACAGTTTATCATATGAATAGGGATAATAAGTATTGGAAATCTTTTATTTTTCTTCGGTTATGAGGAGAGAGAAAGAGTGAAAAAACCCACCAAAAAAAAAAAAACCCAAAAACAACCCAATCAACTGAAAGACATACAAAAATATAAATGTTACAGGAGAGAGAGATAGAGAGAAAGAGAGAGAGAGAGAGAGCATGAAGAAAAACAGGACAAGAGAGAGAGAGCAAAGAAAACAGTCAAAAGAGAGAAAGAAAAAAATAAAACAGGAGAGAGAGATAGAGAGAGAGAATTCAAATAAAAGCATGACTAAGAGAGAGCAAAAAGAACAAAAGTCAGGAGAGAGAGAGAGAGAGAAACAAACAGTCAAGTGAGGGAAAGAGAATACAGGAAATAAATAAAACAAAAGAGAGAGAGAGGGTGCAAATAAAACATGACTTAGAGAGAGCAAAAAAAAAGTCAGGAGAGAGAGAGAGAGAAACAAACAGTCATGTGAGGGAAAGAGAATACAGGAAATAAATAAATAAAACAGGAGAGAGAGAGAGAGAGGAGTGAGGGTGCAAATAAAACATGACTAAGAGAGAGCAAAAAGAAAAAAGTCAGGATAGAGAGAGAAACAGTCAAGTGAGGGAAGGAGAATACAGGAAATAAATAAATAAATAAAACAGGAGAGAGAGAGAGAAAGGAGTGAAGGTGCAAATAAAACATGACTAAGAGAGAGCAAAAAGAAAAAAGTCAGGATTGAGAGAGAAACAGTTAAGTGAGGGAAGGAGAATACAGGAAATAAATAAATAAATAAAACAGGAGAGAGAGAGAGAGAGAGAGGGGGAAGTGAGGGTGCAAGTAAAACATGACTAAGAGAGAGCAAAAAAAAGTCAGGAGAGAGAGAGAAACAAACAGTCATGTGAGGGAAAGAGAATACAGGAAATAAATAAATAAAAAAAACAGGAGAGAGAGAGAGAGAGAGAGAGAGAGAGAGAGAGAGAGAAAGGAGTGAAGGTGCAAATAAAACATGACTAAGAGAGAGCAAAAAGAAAAAAGTCAGGATAGAGAGAGAAACAAACAGTCAAGTGAGGGAAGGAGAATACAGGAAATAAATAAATAAATAAAACAGGAGAGAGAGAGAGAGGGGGGGGGGGAAGTGAGGGTGCAAGTAAAACATGACTAAGAGAGAGCAAAAAGAAAAAAAGTCAGGAGAGAGAGAGAAACAAAGTCAAGTAATGGAAGGAGAATACAAGAAATAAATAAATAAAACAGGAGAGAGAGAGAGAGAGAGAGAGAGAGAGAGAGAAAGGAGTGAAGGTGCAAATAAAACATGACTAAGAGAGAGCAAAAAGAAAAAAGTCAGGATAGAGAGAGAAACAAACAGTCAAGTGAGGGAAGGAGAATACAGGAAATAAATAAATAAATAAAACAGGAGAGAGGGGGGGAGTGAGGGTGCAAGTAAAACATGACTAAGAGAGAGCAAAAAGAAAAAAGTCAGGAGAGAGACAGAGAGAGAGAACCATATTAACTTTGCGTTAACCATTATATTTTTAGAAAACAAAGTTCTAATTAGTATAAGTATGCTGTATCATTATACATTTGTGTTTGATCTTTGTTAATTAAAAAAAAAACCTGTGTATTACCCAGGACAAAAAATTACACTTTCGATGGATAGTAGATCAGTATTATTTTTATTGACAAAATAATTAGTATTGACGCCTAGCTCTGTAATTTTTTTTACATGGAGATATTTAAGTAAATACAATTTTTATTGATTTTTTTTCAGCACATTATCGACCATCTGAGGCTGCTAAGCAATCATTTATATATAATGCTGCAGGGAAATGGATATGATGCTGTTACCATAGCGATTACATGTGGGAGGACCGAGGAGAATTCATTCTATCCTAAATGTTTGTGAGATATTATACCCTCTGCGGAATTTTTATTTTTATGAGAACACTAAAATTTGGTGCACGATAACAGACCCAGATGGAAGATTAAATCTCAGTATTATTGAATGAATCTGAAATAATTTTGTTACCTTAGAGAAACATTGTCATATCAGCATGTTGAAAATTGCATGGTTGCTTTTCACTTTCAACATGATAACAGTGTTCATTCTAGAAAGGGCCATTGGTCTCTTATTTTGCCAAATGCACCCATTGTTAAGGCTTAAGTGGGCCATGTGTAACTTATGAATGCAAAAATTTTGATGTTGTTATAGAGGAAAGTTTTTGAAAGTAGCCTCTTTTGAAAAATCCAAGATTGAAAACTTTGATAAAATGTTGAAAATTGCATTGTTACTTTTCATTTTTCAACATGATAAAATGGTCTAGTTATTATGTTGAAATTTGCAAGGTTAACAACTCTTTAATTGTCATAATATTGTGCCTATCGAATCATGAAATTAAAGTTATACTGCTGAAACTGTTATCTTTTTTTTTACCTTTTTAGTGGATCATGTCTTGTAAGTTTTTGATGAAAGCTTGTATTTGAATTGGAATATTTTAAATATAAATTTGAAAAGAGTATTTATAACACCACCTTTTAACTCAAGGTATGGGTAGATTTTTTATAGAAATTTTAAGATAATTGATGTTTTTCAATTTTGAAAGTTTTAAAGGATGATATGCATAAAATATTTTAAAAATATTGAAAAATTTAAGGAGAAGTTTGAAATACATATTATTGTATTTTAATTGATAAGTTGTTTGTTTTTTTTAAAAACATAAATTCTTATTTTCTCAATTTGTTAAGAGTTTTATGAAATTTAATCTGTTTGAAATACCTTATAAATACCAGAAACTTTGTATTTGAGAGAAAAAAAGTCCAATTTTTTAGGGTTTAAAATTTACCTTGTTTCATAAAGAAAGATTCATTGTTTTTATTGACAAGAATTGTGGCGTAAAACTTAAAATTATATGTATGGTCAAATAACATTTCATCCCACCATTATCACCTGATCAGATCATCCACATCTCTTCACCTCAGTACTTTAACAAATTAACCATATATTGATTTGTTATCACCATTGTACCCAGTGATCGTGTTGTGTTCGTTTTGTTAGGTCATTCAAGGTGATAAAATTTTGATTATTAAAAAGTACCCTTTAAACTTGTCCAACCTATAGTGTTGTGAAAACGTTAAGGACATTCATTTAAATTAAGGTGAAAAAAAATTAAAATGTTTATATTAAAGAGTTCCTTTTATATGATCCAGTATGATCAATGAGATTCTTTTAATGTATTTTGTGATACCCCCTGCTTAAAAAGTGGGGGGTATATAGTGATATGGGTGCCTGTCTGTCCGTCCGTCCGTCTGTCCTTCCGTCTGTCCTTCCGTTACACCTTAGGGTACCTATCTCTTATCCGCAACTCCTCCTAAACCCTTCAACGGATTTTCATGAAACTTTTACACAATCTTTGTAATATAATGTAGATGTGCACCT
This sequence comes from Anadara kagoshimensis, assembly GCA_021292105.1. Taxonomy (NCBI): domain Eukaryota; kingdom Metazoa; phylum Mollusca; class Bivalvia; order Arcoida; family Arcidae; genus Anadara; species Anadara kagoshimensis. The sequence goes on along the minus strand of CM037860.1, from coordinate 41,110,570 downwards.
CCTATTTAAAAATTTGATCCAATGGATTTTTTTTATGTGGGGGGGGGGGGGTATTTTTTGTGAGCTTGTGGCTCACAGTTTTTCTAGTTTTAAGTGGGTTTAGCTAAGGGAGTGGTCAATATTAAGAGCACTTTGCAAGATGAAGGGCAGAAATTTAAATTTGATATCAATAAATTTTGATTTAATTGGCTGGATATCATTTGAAAATCTAGTACTTTAACATCAGTAATTCCGTACAGTGTCTTAATTTTCAATGTTTTTGTTGATATTTAAAAAAAGAAATTCATGTGTATTACAAAATTATGTTAAATGGAAAACACAAATCACAAGTGGATAGGTCAATGTTATTTGCCTCTATTGATAAAATAATTAAATGCCAATCTGTTAATTGTTTTGTAATATTTCTTGTTACAATATTTTTGTATAATATTCAACATGTGTCCGTCCATAAATGAATCTTAATTTAATAGATTTCGATTTATTTTGTATATAAAAAACTTTGTCAATATTGGTTGTGAGGTTAATATGAGTTCATGTGTACTTAACCATGAACTTGTCTACCAGTACTATTAGTGCTAAATAGAGTTGAATGTTCTGATAATGAATAGCCCACTTTGTTTGGGTAAGGCTAGTGAGGTGTACAATTTAATGAGTGTGAAATTTGTGTATGTGTGTGTAATTTTCTGATTCGCTGATTGTCAAGTTGTATGTTCAAGTGTGTGTGTGTGTGTGATTTGCTGATTTTATAAGGTGTGTGTGTGTGTGTGTGTGTGTGTGTGATTTGCTGATTTATAAGATGTGTGGGTGTATGTGTGTGTTTTCAAATGTATTTATTGGGGATGTATGCATGTTTTTGTTCTCAAATGTGCATATGTGTTGAATGCATATTCACATGTGTCTATTTTTGAATGATTAGTAAAATTCATGTTTATGTGCTTGTGTTAGATGAACATACAATTGTATGTATGTATATTTATACATGTGAAGTGAATGCATGTTCAAATGTATGTTTGGACAAATTTGCATACCAGTTTGTATGGTTGTTTGTGGAATGATAGGTAGGTGGGTGATGTCATTTGTTTTTATACAGTTACACATTTTAATAGTGTATTCTTTGAGCATGAAATGAGAACACAATGGGTAATTTTAATACAGGCCTAATTTGAGGATAAGAGTATTATTTTTAAAGTATGTTTTTCATCTTTGATTTAAAGGATACTGTATTTCATGAATCTTTTAAAATAAAAGTTTATGATTATGTTTTCCAGAAAAAAGTTGTGAAATACCAATATTTTTATTATGCATTCAATACTTTAAATTTACTTAACAAGTCCTGTACATTGTATTTGTTTGTTATTGTTTCTGTTATTTTCAAATATATGAGTGATAAATGTTTTCATAAGAGTAATATTTTTACAAACATGTATTTTATTTATAAAAATTTAAATATCTGTTATTTTACATGTAAATTGTTTTTGTATCAATTTGATATGTTTCAAATATAAAGTTTATTTTTTCTTTATACCTATCAATATTGAAAATAAAAACTATATACATGCCTTATCTGTGATATTGACACATAAAATATAAAATTAAAACCATTTAAATAATCTGTAAAAATAGTGAATTTGTTGTTATTACCATATTCCATGGAAGCTGACCAGAAGTGAGGAACAAAAACGGGATGCCTTCCAAACCAAATGCCTCAGGAAAATCTACAAATTTCCATGGCAGCGACACATCACCAACAAAGCAGTCCTTGAAATGGCAGAAGTGGACCCCTGAGGGTAGAAGGAGAAGAGACCACCCTAAAACAACTTGGCGGCGGATGGTAGAAGCAGAACGGAACGGTGCAGGCTGGAACACCTGGAATGCGGCACGTTGTGTAGCCTTAGACCGACCGATATGGAGGAATGACGTCCAAGACTTGTGTGCCTCCTGGCACAGTGAGAATTAAGATAAGATAAAACCATATTCCATGTAATGTCCATTAAAAATTGTGTGAACCCCTGGTTTCCATAAGTTATGGAAAGCCTTTTCATCCCATCCTGGAATAATGTAACTTTATGGGAGAATATTGAAAAATTTAATTCCATATCTACTGGAAATAAACACCTACACAAACGTATGCCATTTAGGAAGTACACAAAGGTATGACATGTTATGTCCATTAACATTTGTGTATGAAGATTTCTGTAAGAGTTGTAGCCCAACTTCATAGATTAACATAAATTTATAGAAAAATGTCAAGATTGTAAATTTGATATCCATTGGAAATAAAACTCTGTACAAAGACAAGTGCTTGGCCCAGGTGAACTTTTATAGAAAATTACTCTTGAAATAATGTGTTTGTTAATTACAAAATTTAGAATCACAGAAATTAGACAAGATTTTCCTAAATGCTAGGAATAGTATTGATTGCTACAACAAAAAGCTACTAGCTACTAGCTACTAAGAAATAAATAAATAGTTGACTTGTGGGTATTGCAGCTTATAAAGGCCTTGAAAAAGTTAAAGCTGTCGGCACAGTATTGTTGATAAGTATGATATATCTGTATTTAAATTATTCTGGATATATTTGACGGCAATAGTTCCTTTAAATCTTAATTGAGCTAGCTAGACAGGAGATGCTTAGCCTTCCCAAGCACCTGGCCCAAATTCTTTGATGGAAATTCATGTATTTAACTTGCCAGTTTTAAAGTTTTTCTCCTCTTTTGGTATTGTGATTTGAACATTTGTATTGGACTGTTGATAATGTATAGATGCTTGCGGAAAGGTATAATCTCCAATCCATCTTTAAGACAAGCACTACTAGCAATATCAGCATGTATGATGATGGATATGATTTAGATTACACTTTTAATTCTGTTTTCTTTTAATTGAACACCAATTAGTAGAATACTAGCCAGTGTTACGAACAAGCGATGGCACTTTGATTGAAACCTTTAATTTTCAGACCCACTTTGATTGAAACCTTCAATTTTCAGACCGTTATGTATTTCAGACAAAATCAAGTTACACATTTACAAGTTAACACAAACTTCAAGACGATAATCCAAATGTATTATAGGAATGAAGTTAATTTTTCTTTTTTTTATGGAAGTATGAAAGAACTGGACATTTTGCACACTGAATAATGCGCGAATTATGTTACGTGGGCAATGTCCAATTCTTTCATACTTCCATAACAAAAAGAAAAATTCATTTCTTATCATTCAATTTATAGAATTTTTTCAACGACAAATCAACAATATTGCCTTGCAAGTAAAAAGATAGCATTGCTATTGCTTAGGAATTCATATGCCTCTGTGCGTCATCCATAATAAGACGACGTCACTAAGAGCCAATCCATACATGTTAACATAACAGAAAAATATGACCAATCAAAATGCTTGGAACAAAGGAGAACTAAATTATTGTTAAATGACTATTAAACTGTCTAAAGAAATTTTACGCGCTTAATTAAATTGCCATAATAAATGGACAAAACAATTAAAATCAACAAACACTAGAAAAGGTTAACCGTATTAGAAAATTAATAGTAATGTTGATTCAATGCTAGAGACTTGATTGATTATTAAGTAAAAAAAGAACTTTGGATATAATTGCTTTGTTTATTAAATAAAAAACAACAATTGGATAAATTGTGTTGTATTTTAGCTAAAAACCCTTTGGATATAATTGCTTTGTTTATTCTCACAGATAGTTGTAATTTTATGTAACTAAGCAATCATTTCGTAGATGGATATTATCACGACTGGAGTTAGTAAAAACACATAGCTTTTAAACATAATTATAGTAAACTTAATAACAATTATACTCACAAAAAGTGAAAAATAACTGTAAAAAGGATTGATTTTCACAAATTGTTATTATTAATTATATTCAAAATAATAAAATAAAATTTAAAAAACTCCGAAATTATTGAAAATTAACACATTGTTAGATTATAAATAATATACAAATTGGAAGATCTAAACTGTTTTTTTAGCGTGATTACCAAAATTGCGCAATCAACCTCCATTATCACCCTTGATAATTATTAGAAGTTCGTCATCAGACAAAACAAATCATATTTTCAGAAAGGATTGCTTGGATATTGCTTTATTAGAATTGAAATGTTTTTACCAGCATGACGATGTTTTCTGACAGATTTTTTTTAAAATTAGGTTTGTTTGCATCTTTTAGGAATTGGCGATTGAACGAGAAGAGAACTGATACGCCATAAATGACGTCTTTATGACGTAGTGTGACTACTATCTATTAGAAGAATGTAGTCAGGAGTGCTTTTGTCTAATATTTTTTTGTTTTATGTTACAATGTTTTGTTACGCTGATAGGGATTCAGCGGTTTGTCATGTGAACAACAACCCTATAATGTTTGTGTGGAACATTTCTTTGCAAATTTCTGAAATAACGTCACTTTACACGAAAACGACATACGATTCCATGGAAATAATAGTTTTGCCCATATGTGAATCTCTGTTAAGCTCAATACCAAATACAATAAAACTTGTAATCTGTATATCTTTATACATGTGTTTTTCTATGAGTCCAATAACAAAATTTCACAAAACTAGGCGTTACATTTGATATGTTGTTAAAATAATATAGCATGACAACGAAAACTTCACCTCATAATTAAGCGAACTTCATATGAGACAAATCAATATATAGAAATAATTGCTGGAACATAACATTATTAGAATTGAATTGATTTTAGTATTGAAATGTTTCAAGCATAAGATAGCGTTTTTCATTACAGTATGCTGTCTTTGTGTTTTGAATTGCCATATTTCCATGTTCTTTCACTTTATTTTGATAACACACGTGGCAGGTGTAGCTAGCTAAACAGGAGATGTTAACCTTCCGGAGCAACTGGCCTCATTTCCCTGGTGTAAGTTCACGCGTTGAACCGGATTTATCGGTTTCAAAGGTTTTTTTTACTTTGCTTCTGGATATTCATTTGGGCATAAATTGGTATGTTTTTTATTTTGTAATTATCTTTTATTCTGTGCAGCATAAAGAATTAATGTCTTTTGAATGAAGGTAGTCAGATGTGTTTTTGTCTCTTTCGTTTGTTTTGTTACGGCAAGGTTTTTGTAACACTGACTTAGGTTTGTCGATGTATCACATGATAAATACCTTTTACCATTTGTGTAGAACTTTTGGGAAAACGTTTGCTTTGCACATTCCTGAAATAACGCCGTTTTTACGGGAAACATAAAGTTACACTATATTTCACATGTTATGGAGCATCACTTGGAATTGTGTGAACTCATTGTCAAGTAGATGTTATTGAGCTGTAAAAGCTGCACATACTTTTTCAGTATTAAATTTTCGTTTTCAACTTATTTTACTGTTGTTGGTTATACGAATAAGATTTCTCGTTTGAGATCGATTTTTAAAATGCAACATAAAGCTTATTTATTACCATTACGGTAACTAATTTTTTTAATCTAAGTTTCATGTTATTGTGCAACTTGAGATCCATTGCTGTAACCCGGCGAACTCTTTCGTACCGTCACGTCCATCTGGCTTCCCGTGCGTACAATGCCAAAATAGCATATTTTTATTTTGGTTATTATGAAATATTGTGTTTTCTTCTCTGTCATCCTCTTACGATGTGTATAATTGGGGTTTGAAATCGTATACTATTTTTATGCTCTGTTCTGTACTTTCTGTTTTTCTGTTTCTGGGGCGTTCTGTTTTCATGATCAGTTTCTGGTCTATAAAGCAATGTCACGCGAACCTCCAATATTTAGCAATTGTTTAACATTTGGCTATTAATATCAGGATTAAAAAAAACATATTTTTGAAAAAAAACCTAGAACATTGAGCTCAATTTCATTTTCTAATTTGTTTTTTTAACAAAAATCTAAACTTTTATTATAATCAAAAAGATACTAATCCATATCCGAATCACAATCCAGAAGCAAAGAAAAAACTTTGGAACTGACAAGTTAGGTTATACACGTGAACTTCCACCAGGGAAGTGAGGCCGGGTGCTTCGGAAGGGTAAGTACCTCTTTCAAGTGTGGACCGTTTATGTATTCGCTAAAGAGATAAATATCTAATTTAAATATTTCTAAAGAAACGTTAAATTTAATTAAAAAGTAACTTAAAATAGCCTTTGTTCTTTCTTATATTGATTTATTCCATTACAAGTAACAAATTCATGATTTCAGACTGCGTAATTTCAACAACTGAACATAATATTTTGTCAGTTTTATCAAGAGATAATTTAGATTGTATCCTAGTAATATTTATTTGCAGAAGCAATATCGGCTAGTATGAATTATGATTTATTGACATTTTAAGTAAAAATGATTTGCTAGATACTTTATGGATTGTTACGATACTAAAAATTATTACATTGCAGTTTTTACATAAGAATCGTGTTTTCATGTAACTCTTGAATGAATGTTTTACTTTGTTTCAAAGCATAACTTTATGTATTGCAAAATACAAACATATATCAATGTTACGATGCTAAAAATTATTACATTGCATATTTTAACTCTTGAATTGATATTTCACTTTGTTTCAAAGCATAACTTTGTGTATTGCAAAATACAAACATATATCAAAGACGAACATACCAGTTCTTGTTTAAATCACAATCCCTTCCCTTTTGCAATGTAAAAACTTTGAAAACTGGTAAATTAAGTTTAACAACTGAACTTCCAGCAGGAATTGAGGCATTACCTATTATATATGTATGATAAAAAGAAAGGAATATTGTCCTGATGACGCTTTATTAACGACTGTTTAAAAGTAACAAATGACATTTTAGCAATTAAAATATTTGAACACGTTTCAGATAAAATTCGAAAAGCTAATGATTATAGTATAAAATAAAAAAATAAAATCGGAACGTTTATAGGATTTATGTTCGTAGTATCAAAGACTAAAGGACTCAAACCAATTTCAATTTCAAATTTTGTTTTTTGACAAAAAACTACACTTTAATTAAAAACAGATTACAGATATCCAGTGAGGACCATTTATGTATTCTCTAAAGAGATAAATTTCTAATTTGAAAATTTCGAAAGAAACATTAAATTTAACAAAATGTAACTTATAACAGCCTTTGTTCTTTCTTTTATTGATTAATTCCAATGCAAGTAACAAGTTTCTCGATTCAGGCAGAGTAATTATAAGAACTGCTCCTAATATTTTGTCAGTTTTATCAAGAGATAATTTAGGTTGTATCCTAGTAATATTTATTTGCAGAAGCAATATCGGCTAGTATGAATTATGATTTATTGACATTTTAAGTAAAAATGATTTGCTAGATACTTTATGGATTGTTATGATACTAAAAATTATTACATTGCATATTTAACAGTAGGATCGCGTTTTCATGTAACTCTTGAATTGATATTTCACTTTGTTTCAAAGCATAACTTTATGTTTTACAAATTACAAACATATATCAAAGACCAACATACCAGTCCTTGTTCAAATCACAATCCCTTCCCTTATGCATAGTAAAAATTTTAAAACTGGTAAATTAAGTTTAACAACTGAACTTCCAGCAGGAATTGAGGCATTACCTATTATATATGTATGATAAAAAGAAAGGAATATTGTTCTGATGACGCTTTATTAACTACTGTTTAAAAGTACCATATGACATTTTAGCAATTAAAATACTTGAACATGTTTCAGATAAAATTTCCAAAAGTTAATGATTATAGTATAAAATAAAAAATAATAAAATCGGAACGGTCATGGGATTTAGTATCAAATACTAAAGGACTCAATCCAATTTTAATTTCTAATTTTGTTTTTTGACAAAAACTATAGAAAATAGATTACAGATATCCAGTGAGGACCATTTATGTATTCTCTAAAGAGATAAATGTCTAATTTGGTTTCCCAATTAATACGCTATGGTAGAGCTTGTTCCCACTACGGGGACTTTGTACAACGAAGTAAGCTGCTTGCAAATAAATTGTTGACTCAGGGATATTGCAAGCCTAGGCTTATCAAGGCCCTCAAAAAGTTTTATGGCCGTCATCACAGTATTGTTGATAAGTTTGATGTCTCTGTGTCCAGGATTGCCTTGGATATATTTGACGTCTCATAGTTCCATGTTCCTTTCACACAATTTGATTACACACGTGGCGGGTGTAGCTAGCTAAACAGGAGGTGCTTACCCTTCCGGAGCACCCGGCCTCACTTCCCTTGTGGAAGTTCACGTGCTAACCTAACTTGTCAGTTCCAAAGTTTCTAATTGCTTCTGGATTGTGATTCGGAAATGGATAAGTATGTTTGTTTTTGATTGAACATTTAGAAAGAAACATTAAATTTAATAAAAATGTAACTTATACCAACCTTTGATCTTTCTTTTATTGATTAATTCCAATGCAAGTAGCAAGTTTCTGGATTCAGGCAGAGTAATTTTAAGAACTGCTCATAATTTTTTGTCAGTTTTATCAAGGGATGATTTAGATTGTATCTTAGTAATATTTAGTTGTGAAAACAATATCGGCTCATATAAAATATGATTTATTGGCAGTTTAAGTAGAAATCATTTGCTAGATACTTTATGAATTGTTACGATACTAAAAATGATTAATTGCATATTTTGCAGAAGGATCGTGTTTTTATGTAACTTGAATTGATATTTCACTTTGTTATAAAGCATAACTTTATGTATTATAAAATAAAAACATATACCAAAACAAACATGCCAGTCCGTGTTCAAATCACAATCCTTAAAGCAAAGAAAAAACTCTGATAACTCAAAAAATATGTTTAACACGTAAACTTTTACCAAGGACCATTGAAACCTATTATAAATGATAAAAAGGATAAAATTCTAAACAGCGATTGCATGAAATGACATTATTGTCATCTGAAATGTTTGCACACGTTTCAGGTAAAATTTTCAAAATTTATTGATAGAAGAACAAAATTACTAAATACGAATGAGTTGTGTCGACATAGGAAGGGTTATAGAATCATTTGTATGATATGACGAACAGGTTAATTTGTGTGTTGATTTTGTATTTATTGGCTCATCAATTAAAAACTTTAAATTAAGTCTTTATTATTCCCTTAGGAAATTCTAACTTTAACAAATTCAGTAAACATATAGATTTGATGTAGTTATAATAATAGTGCAGTTCAATAAAATTAATTAGATTTCTGATATGATTGATGTAATTTAAATTATAATTAAACTTACAGGATTTGAAATCTATTTTCTTCACCATAAAATTTCACCAATAAACTTACAATAAAAGATTGTTTCGAAATTATCTTGATTTTGATTAAACAGTCGTTTGGACAGCACTATCTTTATGTCTTGAATGGTACACGGCCTAATGAATTGCGTTGCTTTTTGTAAGGGACGTCGAGAATGCACCACGCTGTCATCACAAGTACCATCGCGAGTTTAGTCGGGATATTTAAAAACAAATATATCGACACGAACGCAATGCAAAACAAATTAAAACTAATAAATTTGTTTGCTTGAGCACATAAATGGTAGCTCTTTCTTGAATGAAGATAAAACATTTTCTTCAACATGTCGTTTCCTAATTTAATTTTGTGTTTCAATAAATCACAACTTTTTATATTTTCTTTGATTTTATTGGTTCATCAATTCAACACTTTGAAGTTACTCCCTCAGGTGGTTCTAACTTATTTAACAATGTTTAAAAATGGATGGAGTTATAATCGGAAGTGCAGTTCAATAAAAGTAATTTGATTTCTGATATCAGTATTAAATCAAATAAAAGTAATATTCACAGGATTTGAATATCTAGCTTATTAAAGATAAAATTTATTTTACTTATAAACGGTTGATATTATAAATTTAGTATAAACGGTTGCTGTTGAAATCATTTTTAATTTTACTTCACAGTTGTTGTGGCAACACTATCATTATTACTAGAATAATCCGCTACCTAAGACATTGCACCAGATGAGCTATTACGATCACTCCCCGTCCGTCGTTTGGAGTCCTGCGTTAAAGTCTTACATATTGAATCCCCAAAAACTACTGGAACGAATTTAAGATATTTGGCAATAATCATGTCTTGTGTTAGGGGTTTAAAGATTTGAACAAATGAAAAGGTTATATATGCTCCCTTGGACTTGTTTGGACTGATCTCTGGGAGCTGCTATTTCTTGAAAAAGAAAACTAAAGCGTTGACCTGGAAGTAATTTTATTTTTGAACACAAAACTTTATTTAAGCAAGTGAATCCAGTGTCATCAAGAATATATTCTCTGAAGAGAAGATTAATTACTTTTTCTAAAAAAAACCCACATGCTTAATTAAAACGTAACTGTTATTAACTATCTTTAATAGATAATTTTCAACAGAATTAACAAGTTTTATGGATCCAGACAGAGTATTTTCAACAACTGCTCATAAAATTTTATCAGTTTTACCAAGAGATAATTTAGATTGTTTTCTAGCAATATTTATTTGTAGTAACAATATCCACTTATATAAAGCACGTGTTATTGATAATTTAAGTAGAAATGATTTGTTAGACAAGTTAGTAAATCAATTGTTAAATTGTCAAAATTCTCACATTGCATATTTAATAGTAAAATCGTGTTTCACATTCAACACTTGAAATGAAATTTATGGTAAAGTATGTTTGTTTTTTATTGAAATTGCACGTTGTTTCAAAGCATAAACATTATGAATAAAAAAGACGTACATCAAACACAAACATACCAGTCCTTGTTCAAATCGAAATCCCAAAGCAAACTTGTAAAACTCTGAAAACAAAATTAAGTTTTGCACGGAACTCTCACCAGGGACCAATGAGACGATTTTATGATGGTGGTTTGAAAGTGCCATAAAAAGGCATTATTGCAATCTGGAATAATCGCACACATTTTAGATATTGATTCCAAGAGTTATTGATTAGAGAATAAAATCACTACATACGAGAGAGTTGTGCCGCCATGGGAACGGTCATTATATCTTAGTATCAATAAAAAATAAACACATCAATCCATGCCCAAATCACAAACCAATGCAAAATAAAATCTTTGAATATAGCAAATTAATTTAAACAAAAACGTCTTCAATGGAAGTGAGACCGGGTTCTTCGGAAGGGTAAACTCCTGTTTAGCTAGGTTAATTATTTATTTTTATGTTAGTTTTGTTTTTGACTTTATTGTTTGTTTAATTAAAAACTTCGAATTTACCGCTTGCTATTCCCACAGGTAGTAAAACCAACATACAAGTACATGTCCAAGCCATAATCCTAGATCGACCTAGGAACGGTTATATGATTTGATTTTTGGTATTAAATACTAACGGTTTATTTGTGCGATGACCTCGTGTTTGACTTTATTGGCACATCAATTAAAAACTTTGATTTTATATTACTGTTTTCGTTATTCCCTCAGGTGGTTCATACTTTAACAATTTAGAAGGCAATTATGAAAGGGATATAATTTATTGTGCAGTTCAATAAAATTGATTAGTTTTCTGATATAATTGTTGTAAATTAAATAACAATAATACGCACAGGATTTGAAAAGCTAGTTAAATCTATTAAAGATAAAATATATTTCTCTAATAAACGGCTATAAATATAAATTTACTACAAACGATTAATTTGAAATTATTTTTATTTTAAAACACAGTCGTTGTGGGAGTACGAATATTTTATTTCTAGAATGACTCACGACCTTACCCATTGCGTTTTTTGCGATAAGATTTTGGACCTCTGACGGGGCGCAATTGTTTTAGTCGGTAGGGGAGTTGGTATAAAAGGTTTACGTTCAAAACCCTAGAGTTTTTTATTCTCAGATTATTGACAAATTTAAATACTACTAGAATAGTAACATAAATGTTTCAATGTAGATATATTCAGTCTTTTGGAATTTAAAATATAATTCTGAGTTTTCTTATTTTTTGTTCCTGGTGCTCTTATTTAAGATACTTATAAAGCTGTGTTTTTGTATATGCATGCAAACACCAAAATTCCAAGAATGTCCAATATCAGTCTTAACATGAATTTAAGCCTAATGATAGCCTTTGTTCTCTCTTTTATTGATTAATATCCTGGTGCTTCTTTTTAAGATGCTTATAAAGCAATGTCACGCAAATCTCCAAAATTTAGCAAATCTTTTAACATATAGAAGATATTTAAGACATATTTTTGAAAAAACACTAGAAAATTGAACAACCAATTTTCAATATTAAATTTTGTTTTTTAAACAAAAATCTAAACTTTAATTATAAAATAGATTATTTTTATCAAGTGTGGACCGCGTATGTATTCTCTAAAGACATAAATATCTAATTTAAACCTTTCTAAAGAAACGTTAAATTTAATTAAAATGTAACTTATAATAGCCTTTGTTCTTTCTTATATTGATTTATTCCACTACAAGTAACAAATTCATAATTTCAAACAGCGCAATTTCAACAACTGAACATAATATTATGACAGTTTTATCAAGATATAATTAAGAGTGTATCCTAGTAATATTTATTTTTAGAAACAATATCGGCTCCAATGAATTATGATTTACCGACAGTCTTTCAAATCGATGAGATACTCAAAATTCTCAATTTACACATCATGCTTAATAATAAAAATGCATGATTCTGATCTCTTAGAACAAACCGTATGTATCCTGTTTGACAACAGGGAAATTGATTTGAGGAAAAGAATCTAAATCTTATACTATTATTGAAGATACTAAAACATTGAGTTTCAAGATTAAAATAGTTGGATGTATGTAAGTAAATGGGTAATTTCTAATAATTATCTGTAACGTTGTAAATAGGAAGTTGCCACTTTTTTGTTATCGCCATCAGGACCTCTTTTCGATATTAGTATAATGGTTTAAAAGATTATAGCCAGCCCATACCGATTGTGCCATGAAATACATTTATAAAATAGTTTCTCACAATTCAAGCTCCATTTCAATTTTTAATTGTTAAAATAACAATACCACTGGCATGGATGTGTTTTAGAATGAATTGAATCTTTAGTCGTGTTACCATGTTAGTTCTTTATCCTACTAAGTGGAACTGATTCATCAAATAATACCAGTATGAACATAATTGTTATGTTTTATGGCCATCATCTCAGTTATTGTTGATCAGTATGGTGCCTCTGCATCATGGATATCTTGACGTCAAATAGTTTCACGCGTTGCAGAAATAGCTAGGTAGACAGTAAGTACCTACTCTTCCAGATAACACAGCCTCACTTCCCTGGTGGAAGTTCACGTTTGTTTTATCTTATTTCTCAGTTTTCAAAGTTTCAATTTTTTTAGGGAAGGGTTATGATTTGAACATGGATATTCTCAGTTTTCAAAGTTTCAATGTTTTGAGAGGAGGGTTGTGATTTGAACATGAACTGGTATGTTTGTGTTTGATTATTCTCACAGCCTGTCATACAGGTTATTTTTGCAAATATTTCAATTCTAGAAACACCATTTGCTGTGTGATATAATTGTTGCTGTCAATTTATAATTACTATATGCTGAAATGATAAGAAAAATGACTGCATTTAACACAAACATGTTACAGAAAATTTGCTAATAATAAATTGATGGTTGAATATAAAAACTAGAAGTTTGAATGATCTGAAAAAAAATTTCAGTTGTTTTGGTAACACGTTAAAGTATTTTGCGCTTTTTTTAAATGTAATTTGATTAAAAAAATTTAATACATCACGAGACAAAAACACCCTTTTTTGGAATTATATCGCATATTGCCATAATGGGCAAACATACTTCCAAAATGCCTAATCATAATGTTTCAGATATGAAATATATAAATTTTGATAACAGGATTTTCAAGATCCGTTATTTTTTAAAACAAGATAACCTTGACATTAAGACATTTATCTCAAATGAATTGCAATATCAGTCATCGCTAGGTTTGCTAACACAACAAAAGCATGATTAAATATTTTTACATCACGTCAGACCTAGTAAATATTCCCTGAAGAAAAGTAAAATTTAATGACTTCATAAAAGACAAACAAATTACATTTTCCTTTCTTTCATTGGTTAATTTCACTGCATCAATTTTATGACACCAAGGCAATAGTGTTTTAGAGATAAAATGTACGTAAGTTGTCATTCTTATAAAGAGACATTTAGATTACGGCCTTAAAGTATTTAGTAACAAGACCAATTTGATTTACATAAGCTCCTTTATTGGATATATTTGACGTGCCATAGTTCCATATTTCTTTCAGTCCCGAGTTTGTGTACATACGTGGCGGGTGTAGCTAGCTACCAGTCTTCAAAGTTTGGAACTGTGACTTAAACATGGAGTGGTATGATTGTATTCGATATGGTCTGGGTTTTTGTTGATATAATGAAAGTTTCAATATCCAAATTTGTAATCATCCTGTATTCATTAAAGTAAAAGTTTTCTTTAAAACAAAATCTTAAACATAAATGTTTTAATGTAGATATATTCAGTCTCTAGGATTTAAAATCGAATTCTGATTTTTCTTCCTTCCTGTTCCTGGTGCTTTTATTTAAGATGATTATAAAGCTGTCTTTTATTTTAATAGATGCACATAACACCAAAAGTCCAAGAACGTCTAATATTACTCTTATCAAATTTTGACTTCAGGGATTTGCCGAAGATCGGGGATTATTTTTTTTTGTAAAAGAAAACGAAGACAATGGCCTCAAAGTAATTTTGATTTTTAACACAACATTTAATATGTAACTTTTGTTTTATCAAGAAATAATACAGATTATTTTATCTCACATATATTAAAACACATTTCATTGGATATTTTCCAATCACATGACATGTAACAAATAAGATATTTCCCCCAAAATTGCTGTCAGCGTGTGACAACCTCTCCCATCTCAGCATAGCCATGTGATAATACTATTATCATCTGACGATAACACGGTACAAGGGAAATAACTCGTACAACAGGAACGTGTTGTCATTAGGTAAACAATAACAATGGCGACCAGTCGTTTTTTGCAGTTCGTTGGAAGCGGACTTTTAATTAATTATACATGTCAAAGATGCAAAAAACACAAAAAGGGTCACCCTTGGAAGCTTCAGTGAAAATATTGGAAATGTATTTGACGGAAGCGGAAAGATAGGTAAACCTAAATTCTACGGTATCTAAAGTATGCAGACAAGCGTAAAAGGATAGTTGAAAGCGTAAACTGGTAGCATTTAAATTAATTTATAATTTAAAAATTGTTTGTGATTTTACATGATAAGCTCTGTTTCGGTATAATAAAATAATATTTGATCTCTAGGTATGTGAACATCCAGAATTGTCACCCTTCAGAAGGGTTTTCACCCTCCGGTGATGCCCTCGGGTGACAACCCTTCTGTCGATTATTATTGTCGATTTATTGACGATTTTAGAGTAGAAAATGATTTTTTAAGTCAACAAGATGGTCAAATTTCTCAATTTATATATTGAAGAGTAATAATCATGCTTTAAACATGCGATTCTTAGTTTGAAAAAGCATAATTCTGAGGTCTTAGAACAGGTCTTGTATCCTATATGACATTAGAAATACTAGTATTGAAGATACCAAACAATGGGTTTCAAGAATAAAATAGATGTATATAAATAGGTAGTTGTAGAGAAGGAAGTTGTCACCATCTATGCTATCGGCATCAGGACTTTCCGATATTAGTATAATGGTTTAAAAGATTATAGCCAGCCCGTACCGATTGTGCCATTAAATACGTGTATAAAATAGTTTCTCTCTATACAGGTTCCGTTTCAATTTTTAATTGTTAAAATAACAATACCACTGGCATGGATGTTGTTTTTAGAATGAATCTTTAGTCGTATTACCATGTTGGTTCTTTATCCTACTTAATGGAACTGATTCATCAAATAATACCATTATGAACATAATTGTTATGTTTTGTAGTCATTGTCCCAATTATTGTTGATCAGTATGGTGCCTCTGTATCCTCGATATTTATTGACGTCAAATAGTTTCACACGGTGCGGAAATAGCTAGATAGACGGTAAGTACTTACTCCTCCAGATAACACAGCCTCACTTCCCTGGTGTAATTTCATGTGTTTAACCTAATGGTTGTTAGCACGATTTAATAAATTGAGCCTCGTCTTAAATAAAATTCAATTTAAAACAATGAATTTAGCATAAGACAAAAACACTTTTTTGAAATTTTATTGAATATTGCTATCATCTAAAAATTAGTTTCCAAAACTGTTTTAGCTACATAATTCCGAATGCAAAATTATAAAGAAGCGTTTATTTTTTGACAACAAGATAACCTTGACATTAATCTCAAATGAATAACAATATCAGTCATAGCCAAGTTTGCTAACACAACAAAGGTATAGTTAAATAGATTGATATCTCGGTTGAACTCGTATGTATTCCCTGAAGAAAAGTTAAATTTGATGATTTCTTAAAAGACACAGAATTTAATTGAAATGTAACATGTCTTTGCATTTTCCTTTCTTTATTTAATTGGTTAATTTCACTGCATCAATTTTATGACAACACGGCAATGTGTTTTAAAGATAAAATTCTCATAAAAAGACATTTTAGATTATGGCCTTAATGTTTAGTAACAAGGGCAATTTGATTCACATGAGCTTGATTAATTGTGTTTTTAAGTGAAGACATAATTTACAGAACTAGCATATTAATCAATTGATTGCCTTATAAATTATGTTTTTGAAACGACAATAATACGCACTAAATAAAAAAGTAAGACATTTTTAACTGGAAAAACATGCACTTGACAACTGCGAATGTATCCAAGAGCATAGATTAAGGGTAGCTGAAAGAAACATCCAGACAAGACAAGAAAACCCATAGCGGTGGCCACTGAATACACAACACTCCACTTTGGTCGGAAACTGGAATAAATGACAAAATGGTGTCCGTTGGTCTTTTATAGTACTGTGAAGAGTCCACACTCATTCATCTCATTTTTCAGCAAGAACCAACAAATAAACACAATTAGGAATATGCCTGTATTAAAATGAAAGGAATGGACATTGAAACTTATATGGTTTGGTTTGAAATCAGAACATGATTTCACACGTGGCAATATGTTGGCAGTGAAAAAATAAGTAAATATCAGTATCTTAAGAATATTGAGTATTAAGATATAAATGGTTATAGAAGTATGGATTACGGGAGAATTAACCTTTTATTGGTTTGGCTAGATAGGCTGACTAAGTCTGCAATTTATTCAAGAAGCAATTTAGATTGTTACTAGTGATTTTTATTTACAGAAACAATATTGATTGTCTTAAAACGCGATTTATTGACGGTTTATAAGAAGCAATCGTTTTATAAAACTTGGCAATTAATCAATTGATAAGGTACTGAAGATTAAGGTACTGAAGATAATAATTTTCTATAGCCATATAAATTATAGTTTCCAAAGATTGTATACACATAATGGTGGTTCAGTACATATTATGTTCTGGGATATTAATTTTGTCACGAGAACATTAATTGTGTATTGCAAAGGCTTTAAGAAAAAGAAAGGACAAAAAAAAAAATAAAAAAGACAGTAAAAACAAGAAGGCGAAAGAGAATAAGGAAAATGCATGGCATTTGCAGTATTTCGGCAAATATATACAAATTGTCTTTTCGACAGTCTATATCGTCCAAGGCATCATGCCTATTCGTTAAAAGCAAACATACCAGTGTGTTGTTCAAACCACGATACAAAAAGCAAAGCGAAAACCTTGCAAACTGGCAAATTTAATTGCACACGTGGACTCCATCCAAATTTTGACTTTGGTAATCAAAACGACATTGCTTCTTGAAACTATTAACAAAAATTCAGTACAAGATGGTGCTAAATTATAATAATGGTAATAATTTGGTTAGTTACACCTTCAATAGTTTGTAATTAAACATCAGAGTTCCGTTTCACAAGCGTTTTAAATAACATTTAAGTCGCCCAAACATAGTGCTGGAAAAAGATTTTACCCCGATTTTATTCTTGATGTCTCTGTGTCTTGGATTGCACTGGATATATTTGCTATGTTTCTTTCACTTAATATTTATTACACACTTGGCGGGTGTAGCTAGCTTACCCTTCTGGAGCACCAAGCCTCACTTTTCAGGTGGAAGTTTACGTGTTTAACCTAACTTGTTAGTTTCACAGTTTTTACTTCGAAATCAGAAATGAATTAGTATGTTTGTTTTTTATTTTTCTATTTATATTTTGTCTCGAGTTTCCGCATACTCGACAGTTTCACTGATTTTTATACCATATTGGCTGCTAAAATCGTGTTCAAATTCCAAAGTAGTTCATATATTTGGTTCCTAACAACTGTTAATCGGAAATTACTACATTCCATATTAAACATCAAGGCACTCTTATCCTTGAAAATTAGTCTAAATTGTAATCAAGTGCCATCAATTTTTACACGTTTTGAACAATGTCGTATATTATAGTAGAAATGCATAGATAAATACGCATACTTGAATTACGGTTTAAATGTCACAGATACACTTTGTTTTGTAAACAAAACATGTGATAAAAACAGCTGCTGGTCCTGTTGTTGCTTTTCTGAAGGATGTTCTACACTCAAAATATATCATTAAAAAAAACAAACATACTAATCCATGTTCGTCATAATTGAGTCTAAATATAAAGCAGAACTTGTGGAATCAGTCGTATCTTTTATTTCAAGCTCACTGGGAGTTATATATTAGCTTGCTACTGGGGCAAAAGTGTTTTTTAACACCTGTCACTTGAAAATCGGCTAATTAAAATGGAAATATCACAGTGTTATTTGTACATGCGGAAATAACAATTTCCAAATACACACCTACATTTGTTGTTAAGAACGGTTGTTTTGCGCATTTGAAATAAATCACAACACAGCTAAGTCAAACGCTTGGAATAAATTTTTCGATAATTTTGATGTTACCTCCAGCAATATAGCATGCCATAACATGATCCGATATTATTTAGGTTTTATAGAGGCTTTAATACTAGAAATCCAAAAGATTGTTTTGTTGCAAGCTTTTATAAAATAAAACAAAGTAGCATTTCAAAATATAACAGTATAATATTTGCTTGTTCTGCTTCATGGTCTTTTTAATGGATGGCGTCTTTAGGGGCAGAACATATTGTAATTCTGTTTATACCTTTAAAAATTAAAAAAAAAAAAAACAAACAAACATACCGGGTCAGTGATCAAATCATAATAAAAAAGTAAGAACTTTGAAAACTAAGAAATGTAAATTAAAAGGTAAGTTTTCAACAGAGAAGTGAGACCGGGTGGTCCGAAAAGTACGAACCTACTGTTTAGCTTGCTGCACCGGCCAAGTATGTAACGCATGGTTTTCCACGTTTTGTTTTGACTTATTTGTATCTGCAATGGCTATTTTCAAAATCGAGTTTATAACCTGCGAATTTCTAACTTCCACTTTTTAAAACATCAGTATTATTATGTTTGGTTCTTCATTGGCTTACACAATGAGCCGCAAATTTAACACATTTAGGCGTCATATATGTCGAACCCAATTATTTTCCATAGCCATATTTTAGGAGTGGCAAATTAATATTCAGCTGCGAATTTCTTATTTCACTGACTCATGTTTCAGTTTCAAACAGAAACTAATAATCAGTACAACTATGATTTGTTCTTCGCTGACTTACGCAATGGGTCGTTAATTTTACACGTGTTGGCATAATATATGTTGCACTCTAATTATTCTACTATCGTGATGTTTAGTGAATGGCAAAGTATTATTTAGCTGTGTTTTCTTATTTCACAGACACAGGTTTCATCTACAACAACTTGTAATCAATGTTATTATGTTTTGGTCATTCGCTTGCATACACAAGAAGCCGCTAATTTAACACGTCTAGACGTCATGTATGCTGAATCAGAATTATTGTTCAGTCACGATATTTTAGGAGTGAGAAATTATTATTCATCTACAATGTCTATTTATCACACGTTTCAATTACAAACACCTTGTAATCAGTATCCGCTATATGATTTTGTTCTTCGCTCGTTTATACAATAAGTCGCTAATCAAAAAAGTTTAGACGTGATGTTCTGTATATCACTTTTATTTCGCAAGAGATTTATTTTCGCGTAAAATCGCAACTCATCCCATTCGCGAATTCAAATATCACGCGAATATTTCCAGCACACAGATATTTCTATGTTGACATACATATGTTGTATTCGATAAAATTCCAAACGCGAATTCAAATATTCGCTAATAAGGCCAAGATGGTCTTGACGCGAATTTTTCTACTCGCGAAAAATATGTGATCTACAGTATGTTGTATTACAATTATTGTTCCGTCGTGATATTTTCGGAATGGCAAATTATTACTCAGTTGCAAGTTTCTATTTTGACTAACAAAAGTTTTAAAAGTAATCAGTATCACTATAATTATAGAAGTGGCAAATTATTATTCAGTTGCATATGCCTTTTTTCACATGTTTCATTTATGTTGTTCTACAATTATTGTTCCGTCGCGATATTTTAAGAATGGCAAATTATTATTCAACTGCAAATCTCTATTTCACAAACAACTGATAATCAGTGGTTTGGTTATTCACTTGCCTTACGCAATAAGTCGCTAATTGAAAATGTTTAGCCATCATATATGTTGAACCACAATTGCTGTTCAGTCACGATATTTGAGGAGTGGCAAATTATCAATCAGCTTCGAATTTCTATTTTTACACATTTTTGACTTACAAATAATCAGTATTTGATTCTTCATTCGTTTTACGCAATGAGTTGTTTTAACACATTTAGACGCCATGTGCGTTGTATTACAATTATTCTTCTATCGCGATATTTTGGGAGTGGCAAATTATCATTCCGTTGCAAATTTCTATTTCAACAAACAAAGGTTTCATTTATAAATAACTTGTAACCAGTTTCACCATGATCACTACAAAAACTGTGGCGTCACGATATTTTAGGAGTGGCAAATTATTATCAGTGGCAGTTTTCTATTTTCAAAAAATGTAATCAGAAACAGTGTTTGGTTCTTTGCACAAGGAGTCGCTAATTTAACACCAGGTTTAGACGTCATGTATATTGTACTACAATTATTGTAGTAATTCTAGGTAGATAAATTCTAAGTGTGGCAAAATGTTATTCTGCTGGAAGTTTCTAATTTTTACTAACAAATGTTTCATTTACAAATAACTTGTAATCAGCGTATGATTTGGTTCTTCTCTTGCTTTACTCAATAAGTCGCTGATTTAACACGTTAAAACACGAGTATGTTGTACTAAAATTATTGTAGTAATTCTATGTAGATAATAAGATATTCTAGGGGTGGCAAATTGTTATTCTGTTGTAAGTTTCTATTTTTTTACTGACAAAGGTTTCATTTACAAACAACTTGTGACAAGTATCATTATGGTTTGGTTATTCACTCGCTAAACACACTATTTTGTCGCTAATTGAACACGATAAGACGTCATGTATGGTTTACAAATTAAACATTGTCGTCACTAACATATACCTTTAATTCTTTTGAGGTAGAATAGTTAGAGTCCTTCATGAGTACAATGTTTATAATTTTTTTTATAATATCCAATGCCAATTCAAAGCAGAAATTTTATAATCAGTGGTCTCAATATGTGCATATCTACCCTATCTATTGTCATTGTGCGTTGTCGTGGTTTAGTTGCGCTGGCTATTACCAAATATATGTTTCCAGTATCAAATTTACAGAGTTTTACATTTTACCATCAAGATGGCATTTTCTCATGAGCAATACCTGACTGCCTCAAACAACATACTACTAACACTACTAGATAAACATATTAATTAACAAAATCAACTCTGTTAACTTGACAAAACAGTACACACATTGGATGCTTGCAAATTTACTATCACTTTTATCTCAATTAGATTAACTTTACAACAATTCAAAACATTTAACAAAGGCCCTATCTTAGATTGTCAATCCTCCCTGAATTAAAACTTATCGTCTGTCACTCATATCGTTCACGTATCGTCTGCATCAAGTCCATGGAATGTTTTTAATCTTTTACTGTGTGGTCAGTCGGGGGTCTAATAGTCTGGTTCTTACTTCGGTCCGGTTGTACATTTTTCAACTTGGATGTGGAAGGAATGGCCATATCAACTGGGCTAAGCGGTGCCTTCTCATCGCCGACATTTACTTTTATCGCGTCATCGTTGAAATCTTCATCACAATGGCCTGCGAGAAAACTCGGGAACAGCAAAGCAAGAGCCAGGATAACCCCTCCAACGCAGAACAAAATCAATCCAATGAGTTTGAACAAGTCTAAGGTCGTATTGAATTGAATAGCTGCGTGGTCAATTTTGGCTAAACTTCCATCATCATTCACTTTCCCACCGATCACCGATTTCTGAGGAACCAGATATCCTACAAGAATTCCAATTATTCCAAACAACAAAAGATTAACACCGGTCCAGACGCAAATCTTCATCCATATTGGCGGACATCGTCTTCGCTTAGGGTTTGGATGCAAGAGGTATCGATAATCATCTTCTTCGTATATACTCGGATCTTTAAATCCGGTTTCATACAAATTATGAAGATACGATTTCACACCAAAATAATATGGACAACTAGCTTTCTTGAAATGAGACGGCGATGTAGAATCAATGTAATGTTTCCCGCCTTTCTTGGAATGTTTACTCAAAAGCTCATGTTTTTCTTCGGCGTACTGTCGCTCGAGATTTTCCGTCGTTTCTGGTTTTGCAGGTTGCGTTAAAGTCTCTTTTGACTCCGTCGACATGTCATATCACAAAGTTGCAGACGACGTTCAACAACGACAGCCAAACTCAGACTACGCCATCATGTAGCAAACCCACGCTTTATCTGAAATATAAAAATGTCAGAAAAATACAATTAAATATGTCTAATTTAGTTTTAGATAAAATGCGTGTGAAAGTGTTTCTGTTATCCTTAACACTAAAGAGAATTAATACACATGGTGTTAATTTGGTCAGGAAAACATAATGATGTAAACATTTACCAAGGATACAAACCTATAAACCGCCTACCTATTGACATCATTGCATTGATTTTTATATGAAGGATTGTTGTTTTTCACAAAGCTCTACTTTTGGAGATGCGATGTGAAACCCGATAATTATCTCTAATCAAATGAATTACTACCTGCATTGTATATTGTTAAAATGATGGAAAAGTACAAAAATGTGAATGAAAAAAATGCACCGATGCGCCGATAAACTAATTTATAAATGATATCAATTACCAACTGAATGGTATTTATTTATATTTGTAGTGATGGTATATTTAATTAAACTACTCTGGTTTATTGATATGGGATAAAATTGAGATGTTGTAAAAACATCGATATAAAGTTAAATCCTCCATATATCATTGACTAGTAACCTTTTATTTAAAGCTGTAACGCTTTACGATACTGGAATTGTATTTAAATCTAGCGTAAATGTATAATCTGCCGCTTCAATAAGATTGACGATGATTTGATGGATGCATTCGAAATGGTAAATTGTTATTCTATGGAGAACAACCATTTTCACAAGAATGATAAATAAGCAACCTCGGCCTACAAACAATGTTGAAAATATTATGTTTTGAAGTAATATCTAAATTCAAAAGACTGTAAAACAAGTAAAGCTATCTGAGTAAATGTTTTAATGCTTTAAGGGAGTGATTTAAAAATCATTTTATATAGTCATCCATTTATTTTTTTTCTCATTTCAAAACAAAGTAAGCATATTACAATTGAAACATTCTTGTGTCATTCATTGAAAGACATAAAACTTGCAGTGAACTGAAAAAATTTCGATTTGCTGATAGCACTAAATTTCATGCAGAGTAACGGAAGCTGTTTAAAAGAGAAAAAATTAGAAAAAAATCAAAGAAAATGAGTGCTGCGTCTGTACATCGATCACAGTAGGCTGAGATTGTTTTTTGTTGATTTTTTTTTTAAAGCGACACCTTTCTTTTATGATCCGTGTTATAGTCCGTCAGCGATATTGTGGCAGAGTGTTTATAAACACAAACCAGTGTATTATACACAAAAGGTATTAATACCGTGATATCGTATACATAATTTCACGCCTTTATGCATTCATTTGACAATCCCCCCACCTTAATATATATCTCTTTTTTACGTTATCTACATTATATAAACTCTTCCATGTTTACAAACTCTGCCACAATATTGCTGACAGATTATAATATTTTTTCCTCAAAGTGCAATCGAAACATGACTTGACCTTAAAATTCGATATCCTAACTATGATTTTGACTAATCAAAAACAAACATAAACTAATCAATTATGTAAATTGCCAGTATGTTAATATTGTGTAGAATAACTTACATAGTTACGTAGGGAGAATGCGTGCAAAATGTTTCAAATCGTGTTTCGTCCCATATATTTGCTCAAATCATCTCTAAACAAAGAATAATTTAGTTTCTGATCAATTTTATTTTGCTCCCTCATGTAAAGTATTTCCTAAGCTAGATTTGATTAAATATATTTTGTTCCTTTGGGTTTCTTTTCAACATCTTGGAAAAAAGTTTTAATTTCATAATTTTAGTTCAAGCACTACTGATGAAAATTGTATTCTGTAAAATTAAAACTTGTATAATATGTAATTTGTTTCTGATCAGTTTTTACAATATGTGCTTATCTTTTTTTGGTCTGATCAGTATTCAAACTATGTGTCTCTTCTTGTCTGGTTGTTTTATCACTTACGTGTACTGTTTCATGTTCTTAGTTATGTCTGGTGTTGCCAAGATGTTTATATTTACAAATTTTCTTTTATTTCATGTAATATTGATTATAAGATTTATATAAATATTCTTAATGTAAATAAATAGATATGGTATATTGTAAAAGGGAAAAAGCTTTATATGTATGTAAACAATGCACAAAAACAAATATGTTCCCCGATTTATTTTAGATTTTCAATTACCCTTAAGCCTTTCATTCATTTAAATATAAAATACTAGGATTAATTTCAAAACTAAATGATTACAACAAAAACAATACAAATATGATTCCGTACACAGGATCAATAAAAGACAATTTGTATAATAAGGTATTTGTAATGCAAATTTGAAAAGATCCTTATCGGTTTGATGGAATGCTTGATTTGTTGATACAAAGAATTGAATAAATATGCTATACAAATACACGCATGGAGAATATATTCATACAACTATACGTTGTCGGAGAATGAGCCTTAACAATGAACTTGCAGGTAAAAGCGAAGATAACAGAAAGAAGCAACGTAAAGCAGAAAAAAAACATTTATACCGTAATAACCAGTGTGATAAAAAAAAACCCCAAAAAACCAAAACTAATCCATGTCCAAATAACAATCCAGAAGCAAAACAAACCCTTTGAAGCTAAAAAAAAATGGTTACACATATGAACTTTCACCAGAGACTACAATTAATGATGGTTCTGAAAAAAGTTTGATGAACAAGAATTACTGCTTATGTAAACGAAACAATTACAACCTCTGGTTTGACTGGAGGTGTCCATCTAGTCGATAACTATGGAATCTTCAATATATTTAGGTGCATTCCAAATTCAGTGACTAGATGCTTTTAGCTTTGCATGGCGAACAGTAATTAGAAATGTAAAATAAAACTTTGTTATTGTAATTCAAGACGAACAAATTCTCTCATAAACATCCATTTTTGGTCTTTCTTCACGTTATTTTCATTCCTGAACTAAACATAAATCTACTTTTATCTAATAGAAGAACTGTGTGAAAATACAATCGAGTCAAAAGTAAACAGCATCCCGAATATCTAATTTAGTGATTTACTGAAAATCATTCCGGATCTATTTCGATGCAAATGGGTTGTCTGCAGATTTGAAAATGAAGCACTACATGTACCAATTAAGATTGAGTGATGACGAATCAACTACGGATATAACTTATCTGTATAATGTGAGGCACGCAATTTTAAAGTTAAAATACACTAGTCTAATGTATTATTGTTTGACAACTAGCAGAATTGACGTATCGCCAGCCACGCCCACAATGTTCCGACACTGACCGCCATCACGGCAGTAACGTCACGGCAACTAATGGCTTTCTAATGTCAATGACGGCATTAAACAACACAATTCAGGCCGAGTTTTCATTCTTTTTGTGTGTAATTCAAGCATGTCGACCCCTTGTCGGAACATAGTGAGCGTGACCGGCGATCCGTCAATTAGCAAAACAAGAACGAGTAACTTTTAAACATTAAAATACACACCAGTCTATGTTTAAATCGCAATTCAAAAATCAAAACAGAAACTGAAAACTAGCAATTTGAGTTAACCCATAAACCTCAAACAAGTAAGAGAGACCAGGTGCTCTGGAAGGTTCAGCACCTCCTATTTAGCCAACTACAACCACCACGTGTAAAATACTAGAATACAGAAAAAGCATGTGATGATACAAATCAATGTAAATCGCCTTACGGGCATGGAGCAAAATGACAAACTAGTAGTTCCAGAAGTTTACTCTGAATAGTTCTAACAATTCCTATAACAACTTTATTATTAATGACCACCTATATACAAAAACATTATAAAGGACCTTTTTATATCTTTTATACACAGTAAAGTATGATATATCGGATTTCAAATCCAGTAAAGTTCCTGGATAATCATCACCGTATGATTTTGTCACATTCTTTAGATCATGCCCACACGCTGTTATTTAAGTTATATAAGTGTACGAGATGAAAGGCTTGTTTTTGACATTTCTCATTTCAGATCAATAATATTACACATCTACCATGCACTCCATCCATAATGCCCTTAAAGATTTCCAATAACTTGTCCAAAGATAGAATCATAGCACCATTAATGTGCCTTCAGCTAATGAAAGATGAAATTGATTTATAAAATTAGAGGAATGTTATAACACAAGATTTTAAAGACTGATTAAGGTTAATGAATCTGGATTTAGCTAAAATATTGATGTATACATAGACACAATCACGAACTATCAAAGATAATGTTGAAATTAGAATGTTACTGCCGAGAAGTTGTAAACATTATTCATGACGGCAAACAATCTGTAAATCTCTCAGGACAAGTCCTTGCAGTCCTGAGGTCCATGTCATCCTGGGTATTATATAGGTTATGAGCGTGATCACCTAGCATTTTGTAATGGTGGTTTTATGGCTCCCAGGAAAAGAATTTGGAAGACGTAAATAACTTTAGCTGAAATCCAATTATATGTATATAGCATTTAGCCATAGTAAAGCACAATGTTTCTCAGCAAAACCAATCGAACCCAAATTAAATGCGTCATCTACTATCTACTTGTTTTGTGTAGAATAAAAACAATTAAATAATTCAAAACAAACATACTCTTACTAGCTCATGTTCAAATTAAAATCCAAAAAAAAGAAAGTAAAACTTTTAAATGTCAAATTAAGTTTATTACATGCAGGGAAGTGAGACTGGGTGCCTTGAAAGGGTAATCACCTGCTGTTCAGATAGCTACACTCGACAAAACGTGTGTGTATATTTGATGCAAATTGAAGTAGTATACATATTGGCTAATATATTGTTGAACCGTGGGACCAAAACAAGAAAATACAATTATGTAGAACCGCCTGTATACAACGCCCATTCTATTTCAACATGAAAATGGCATTCAAATCTGGCACATTTATCATAACCAGGTTAGTATTACCATGGCAACAGAAAAAAAGACAAGCCTTTACAAACTCTCAAAGGAGAAATTGTACAAATGAATTTTAGGTGGTAAACAATGGAGTTTATCTGTTAAATGTTACATGTCAGTAGGAATCATTTCGGGTGATAATAAATGGTGTTTGTCAAATGTCAACTTGTACTTGGGTAATAAAAATTGACAACATTAACAAATACTTCACATTATATCATTCTGTGCGGGGAACAAATACTGACATATAACGATACAAATACAAATTACTTGATACCGGATATTGCCTGCTAAGCCAATACAGACATTAATCAAAAGGAAGAGGAAGCGATAGCAAAAAACGGAAGTTTTGTGTATATATTACATATGACATATTTACATCTGATAAATAAAACATAAAAAAGAGAATATTACAAGGCACAGATTTAAGATAGAAAATCAGACACAAAAGCCCATTCCATATTCAATCTAAAGCGTATATTATTTTTGAAAACTGGGGAATTTATTTAAAACATTCACCAGAGAAGTTAAGCTATGTGCGCTAGAAAACTTAGCAACAAAAGAAATTAATTAATTAAATTGTAAAGAATTTCGAGGTTTAGGTAGTAATTAACTCCATCCAAAAGCTTAGTAAGTCATTGAATATAAGTAAAATATTAGTTAAAGTTAAAGTCTGTCCCGAGCCATTAGGCCCATCAGGCCGGAGCTTATCCCGGTTTATGTGGCGTTAAGCGACTGAGAGTACAAGACTCTTCCCTGAATGGGACGCCGGTCCATCGCAGGGTTAACCCCCAGCATTAATTTTACAGCACTACAAGGCCGTTTCGGAATACAATTCCTCATCAGTAATCAAACTTGTGACATCAAAGAATAAAGTTTCTTTCAAATGGATTAAGCACAGCAATTTTCTTTTAGACCATTAAAATTGCAAATCCAATTGCAAAATATATAAAAGAATTAAGTTGATTTCAGCTGGATTAAGTACATCACCCATTGTAAGCGCCTAAAGCTTTGTAAGGGGAAGGATGTAAATCCAATATTAGGTACCTTGTTCTCCAGTTTATTTTGAATTGATTAAAAAGAAAATGTTTTTTTGTGCAGTATCCTTGCAATATCCAAACTTGTAAGAATTACATCAATTTCAAATGGATTATGTACAAGAATTTCTCTTTAGGAGCAGTAACCATGTAATGTGAAACTTGTATCATAAAATAATTTACATGTAGTTTAGTTCATTCCAAATGGATTAGGTACTAACATTTGTTTTTAAAGCCGTAAACTTTCATCTAATCTTCTACTCCATCTAGTATTGTATCATCAGGCTTATTTATTGTGCACTTCTTAGGTCATCGATCAATAGATATGGTAATACTACAAATTAAGCTTAATGCCCAAGTAATTCTTGTTATCACTTCATGATTTCATGATTTGTCAAAAATTTCCGTCACTTTAAAACATGTGGTTCATTTGAATATAGAATACTAAATAATAACATTATGCTGGATTCAGGCATTAAGTTCTGCACACAGGATCAATATGAAGCGGTTTGTGAAGGATCAAAACACATGTGATGTGAATTTGAGTAAAGTAATCTGAAACTGTTTGACGGAATGCTTGGTTTCAGTCACTTTAAAGCATGTACCTCATTTGAATATAAAATACTAAATGATTACAACATTATTCAGTTTTCAGGTATTGAGTTCCACATACAGGAATAATAGAAGGTATTTTGTGTAGGATCAAATACATTGAACATGTGATAGGAATTTGAGTAAAGTAATCTAAATCTGTTTGATGGAATGCTTGATTTATTGTTACAAAGATTTGAATAGAAATGAAATACAAATACACAATCCTAGTTAGCACCAGGTTCAGTTGATAAGGTCAAAAACCTTAACTTCTCAATAACAGTGCTACAAATAAATGATACTCAATAATAACATTATGCTTTATTATGATCTATATATTAAAATATTCGTTAACTTCATGTTTTCTTGATGTTTTCAGAGTTGTTAATCATAATTCTTACTACTAACATGTATGTTAATCTTCATATTCGAATTAACTTTTATATTTTCATTAGCCTTGCTTATTTCCTATTTCTTTGAGTAAGATACTTTTGGCATTCATAGGACTCGAAAATATAATCACCTAATTTAATGCAAATTTACCTTCAAAAAAATGAATCCAAAAATTAAAAAAAATATATTTTCAATGAAAATATAACAATTGCAACAATATAACAAAGACAGATATTAGCAGTACCAGGCTTGTTGAACTCGTCTAGTCTGTTTAAAATGTCACCAATGGTTCTTTACCTTTCCCAAAATGTATACGTTGCACTAAAACAAATAAAGTATTATTTCTACATCAAAATATGTGGTATATTATATTGTATATCAAAAACAAATATACTAATCCATGCCAAGTATATAAATGATTGTAAACTGCTACTGACGGAATCACTGTTTGTGACAGTAAAATTGATGAAGATTGATATTTTATACTTACTTTTACCTAATCGTTACTGAAAATCTGTATGCGCATTAGCGATTGTCATAAAGTATTATTGTAGAAAGGAAAACGTTGGCGCTATGGGGATTTTTCATGGCAAAATGACGCTGTTTGCGTCGTAAGTGATGTCCTTGGTGATGTTTTACGTCATATGCACAATATTAACGCCATTTGCCTGGTTTTCAACATGTTTAATCCCCATAGCGCCAAAGTTTTACCCTGTGTAGATATATTCTAGGTTAATCGGGGACGCGCATACAGATTTCCTGTTTGGACTAGGTACAAGTAAGTGAAAAATATCCACCTTTATTCAAGTTTGATATTGTATGTAAATACAGACTATTTCACTGTCACAAACAGAGTGATTCCAATAGTAAGTTCTATCATATCGGATTTGACTACTAATACCATAAAACACTTCTTAAAGTTAGATTATCAGACAGTCGCGTAGGTATTAAATATGATGCTTAAGTATTCTGTGATATGGCCAATTTTTGCACTTATAATGGAGATGTCACTGCCAGGTTTATCTCGACCAGATACATGTATTAAATATACCTCTTCGAAGAAATTTTGAGTTTCACAATTTTGGCTAAGCACTACTGATGAGGAATTGTATTCCGAAACGGCCGTCTAGTGCTGTAAAATTAACACTGGTATAATATGCTATTAGCAAAAATGCCAACTAGTGGCAAAATGCCATCAAACAACTGAATGTTTCACCTCACCTAACAATCTTGTTTTTATGCGATTGATGAAGGGGTAACTGTTAAATCGTTTCCACGAATAAACACCTCATAAAACCAAAATCACAGATTAAATTGACCTTAAAGACCAATATTTTCTTATTATGTAAATATGTGTAGATAGAAAAAATGAGAACATTATAGAATTACACGTCTGCTGCGACTGAACATAAAAAAATTAACCTTCCCGTAGGATAAAAACGTGAGAGATTTTCTATAAAAACCTACGTACGTCAATGTATACTAAAAGTTTCTACTCCATAAGAGCTATAATGGGGGTTTTGACTGCGAGTCTTTATTCCTGCTAAACATAAATCTTCTGTAATTTAATTAAGAAATCAGTCTGAATGAACCAATCCTAATACAAAATGGTCTTGTTACAATTTAAGCAAGAATCATCCGGGTCTATACAACTACGGTACAAATGAACTACTCTTTCCCAAATCTGAGAATATTCAGCGTTCATTTACATGGTTTATCAGATGACATTCTACAACTAAAAATACAAATTCATGTTTTCCTATTATTAGGTAAAGTCTAGGGGCATCAAACGTTAAACGCAGGTTTATATATCAATTTTTCATTGATATGGGTGTGAACTAAGTCATGCTAAACATTTAAGACCTCCAACCTTCTTTTATTTTGTCCTTTAAACATCTTACATCGAAGGGCAACAACTAATAATAATGAAGGGCACATTGTGCTATATTTAATACTTTATTATGACAGAGTCATGAACACATCCGATGATCCGAACAAACTGGAGATGATAAAGAATTTCATATGTTTTCTATAGTTTATTCCTCTAAGCTATTTCATTTTTCAGAAAACTTTTCTTTCTTTCGTTTTTGAATTTTTATTAATTAATATCAGAAAATTTTTTTTATTAATTAATATCAGAAAAAAAATTTTATTAATTAATATCAGAAAAAATAATATTAATAGCAATTAATATAAGAAAATTAATTGAAGGGATGAAAACTATTTATAAAATAAAGATGCTAATAATGATATGATGTTAGTTTAAATCAAGCGACATCATCAATGGTTTTGAAACTAACGGCTTAAGGTGGGTATCAGTCATGATTACAAATTGAGTCAATAGCGGGTACAGGGATATAATTGCCCCCTTTTTTTACAACCAGTAGCCACTGAAAACGAACTCAAGAGAATGTTTTTTTTCCACTAAACCGACATTCCATAACATATAAAGATAGGAAATTAGAATTAGACAAATTTTGTAAATATTGTTAAGCATACGGCGAATTTGTCGTTATAACAACTCATTAGTAAAAGTATTTCACAATTGCTATTCAATGGATCAATTGTTTAAGCCAGCAGGTCTATAAAATCATCTCAACATGATTCTGACATATCCTTTAGACACGTTTTCTTTAAAAATTGAATTAGTAAAAGATGAAACACTCGTTCTTGACATTTCTCTTTCTAAATCAATAAAGATTATTTATATGCACCACGTACACAATCGATAATACCTTCAAAGATTTCTAATAACCAACTCATCTTGTTATTCAAGGACAGTTAATACATCTATAGGTAATGTACGAATGAAAAACAGAATTATAAATCTACACCTAATATTGAATTTAAGGCGGATGGAGATTTTTGCAGGTATAAAACAATCTCCTTGACACATAATTTACCCTTCGGCACACTATGGTTAAAACTAAATCGGTAAAAGGGCTGTTTGTTACCGTTTCTATAACGAACTTTATTTTATTACACGATGTTGTTTATTAAAAACTCTAGAGGATTCTCATTTCAAATACGTATTTCAAACATTACAACAAAAGGCGAAAATTAACGTACACTTTTTAACACACACACACACACACACACACACACACACACACACACACACACTCTCTCTCTCTCTCTCTCTCTCTCTCTCACACACACACACAAACACACGCGCGTTCAACGCAGATTATATTCACCTTTTAAAGAACGATATCTCCATTTTGATACATTGAGTCTCAACTAGTTTCCTTCAGCTTCTTTATGAGAATATAAATATCGTGTGGATGATTCCTTCAAAGATTTCCAATAATTAACTCTATCCAAAGAAAATATCTTAGAAACCGGTAATGTGCATTTAGCTAACAAGCAATGAAGAACAGAATTGATTAATAAATAAAGCTACTGATCATTTTGAGAGATCTCCTATAATCTAAGATTTTTAAGGTTGATATAAGATAAATCAAAATGAAATATTGATGTTTATACTTCAGCAAGTCGATATTGTTCTAGAAATGTAACTAGCTTGGATGGTAATTGTGTCTGGTATCTATTCAACCTTCAGGTAATGAAATTGTAATCCCTGTGTTCGTGTCATCACGAAAAGTCTTCGGCAAGTGTAGAAAAATTATTTGATTGTGGTTATGATGACATAACATCTTATAAATATTTTTCTTAAAAACATCCATGAAAATTAGCTGTAATCAAATCAATCACAAACAAGCAGGTCCGTGTAAAAACCACAATCCCAAAACCATAGCAAAAACTTTAAAATGTGAAAAATTTAGTAAAACTTGTACATTTCCATCAGGGCAGTGGGTCCAAGTCCAGATGCTCCGAAAGGGTAAACATTCTTGTCTCGCTAGCAACACTAATTGTAATCTTAATAATTGAGTCATTTCGAAAACAAACTTAGCTTGGAAATATTTATAATCATTTTGTACCACGAAGCAGGCTACTTGCAAATAAGTTGGTGATCCAGGGATACTGTAAGCCCAGGCTTATCAAAGCCCTCAAAAAGTTTTATAGCCGTCATCATAGTATTACTGATAATTTTGTTGTCTCTGTGTCCAGGTTGGCCCTGGATATATTTGACGTCCCAAAGTTCCATGTTCCTTTCACACAATTTTAATTACACACGTGGCGGGTGTAGCTAGCTAAACAGGAGGTGCTTATCCTTCCGAAGCACCCGGCCTCACTTTCCTGGTAGTAGTTCACGTGTCTAATCTAACTTGTCAATTCAAAATTTTTACTTTGATTCTGGATTGTGATTCGGACATAGATTAATGTGTTTGTTTTTGATTTCCTAACTTCTTCAATTACTTTAAACCAAACTGGAAGAGAGCAACATTTATTTTGTATTTCGAAATAAATAATGCTGCTGATGTTTCTGACATCCAGAAAAAATCAACTTTTCTTCTGTACAACATGGATTGTAAAGTGGTATTTAGAATACACTTAAAAGATTTGATTTTTTCTGTTTTCTTTTCTAATATCAAAAACAGAAAGATGCATATATCTGAACATTAAAGTGACCATTGCAATAGTGATTTTTTTTCATTGTAAATAATAGCGTGTCATGTGGTAAATGTTACTTGTCTCGGCAGCAATCGATAATATTGGTGTTCCTAAAAATGTCAATTTGTATGTTGGCAATAAAAATTGGTAACCTTAAGAAACAGTCAATCACTCCATCCATTCATAGAACATTAAATGTCGTAAAACCAAATGCATCCAAATTACAGGATACCGGATATCGTCTGCTACGTCAATTGGGACATTTATCAAAAGGAAACGAAAACCAATTATATAGATGGAATATAAATGGTTTTGTTGTAAATAGTTTTGTTCTTGGTTTTATTCAATAATATAAGGACAATCTTATGAATATAACAAGATTGGTCGTCTGCTTAAAGTATATCGAGCAAATGATTTTCAGACTGGCCCTACATTTATATTGAATAATTTGATAATTTGACATTTAAATGGCATTTCTCTATTAAATTTTCAAATTTTCCTAAAACAGTATGTTCGTTTGCCATCATTATAAGAAAATGTAATGGCTACATAAATATATTTGTGTCTTAACTCAAAACCAAAACCGCGTGCAATTTTTGTTGTTTCTTAAAACCTATACATTCAATCATATGAAATTGTCATACGCAATAATCAAAAACACCCCAGTCCATTTGGAAATCACAATTTCGAAAAATAAGTATAAAAACCCAATTTAAACATCCTGAAATATACTAGACAACAACAATAATCCAAAATTCATCACAATTTTTAAAACCCAATTCATCACCACAATGCCTGGAAAGTACAACCAAAACAATTAATATAGCCATGAGTTTGATAGAATAGACAAAGCAAATTTGATATCAGTAGATTTAGCATAGCAAGACTTGTACATTATGAGATTCCAGCATTGACACAACTACAGAGAACGTCCATCACAAAGTATCTAATACCAAATAGCTTTGTGTGGCTAGGAAGGCAAATCCAATAAAAGCTTTCTTGAACTGACACAATATTTATCAAGAAGAGGTTTGGTAAAAAAGCAATTATATTACTTTTAAAAAACACATTTTCAAATATTGATGACAAAAAACATAAAAAAACGTGATACTCCGAAGTAAATTCGATAACAACTTTGGACTAACGAGCTTACTATGAGCAGATAACCTTTACATTTCTAAAACGTCAAATCCGATAATAAGAATCTTGTTATGATTGGATAAAACGAATCGAATTTGCTATAAGTAGCTTTTATTACCTTTCAGGATTGTACATTTTTATATCTAAACAAGAAGAAAAATAAGCATTTTTATGACACCATCAGTTGGAAAGCTTAGAGAGTGAATTCAATAATTCAATAAAAACGTTGTTATGGTGGAATAAAACGAAACGAATTTACTATAAGCCGATCTTTATTACATTTCAGGTCTGTAAAGTTGTATATCCGATAGTCGAAAACTCGAAATAGAAATTGGTTCGTAAATTGTATTACTTGTGTCTAAGTACAAAAAAGATCAATTAATATGTTGCTTAAGGTGGTGACCAGTTCTGTTAAGACTTCTATGATATAAAGATACACCCGTGTCTAGGATATATACTAAAATACATCACAAATCCAGCTTACTACTATCATGTGTTAATGTATGATTTATGGTAATACTACTAATATATTATACCATTGCTAATTTTACAACACTAGACGGTCGTTTCGTAACACAATTCCGCATCGGTGGTGTTTTGACCAAAATTGTGAAACCAAAAACTCATTCCAAAAATCATATTTATATTTTGAAAAATTAAAAACAAATTCGAGGGGAGTCAGAAAGTTCATAGAACAGCGTATTCAGCCAAGCGTAACACAATTTTCTTTACTTATTTAGACAACACAACATTCCGCCATTTTAAACATATCAAGTTTATTTGTCACAACTTTTTTGTGTTATTCTCAAAAGCATTCAAAGTTGGCGACCATCAAGCATTGATGGAAAATCAAAATGTTGAGTTTAGGGCAGTAATAAAGTTCCTCACAGTAGAGGGATTAAATTCCAAAGAAATTCACCGTCGAATGGCCGATGTGTACGGTGACAGTGGTCCTGCCTATTCCACAGCGGCAAACTGGTCAGCTGAATTTAAACTTGGGCGCACCTCACTGAAGGAAGACCCACGGTCAGGTCGGTCTTCTGATGCCATCACAAAGGAAATTGTCACGTCTGTTGAGACCCTCATCAACGCATCATGAAAGATCGTCGAATTAGGATTGATGACATAGCTAGGGGGTGTGACATTTTACATGGAAGTGTATACACGGTTATCCACGAGCATCTTGGGATGTCAAAAGTATCCGCAAGATGGGTCCCCAGAAACATTAATGCGCGGGATCGCTTCCAAATACTCCAGTCAAGTCGGGAGCTTCTTGGCATTTATAATGATGACCCGGAGAGCTTCCATTTACGTTAAGTAACTGGTGATGAAACATGGATTCATCATTGGGACCCAGAAACCAAAAAAAAAAGAGTCAATGGAAGCACCCTGGCTCACCCCCACCACAGAAATTCAAAACCCAACCATCAGCTGGCAAAATCATGGCCACTGTGTTTTTGGATTCTAAGGGTGTTCTCTTAATCAATTATAAACCTGTAGGAATCTCTATCACTGGGGCTTACCATGCTATTCTAATGAAGCAGCTTTTATAGCAGCTGAATGCTGCTATTAAATTAAAAAGGAGGGGAAAGTTGAGCCGAGGGGTATTGCTTGTTCACGACAATGGTCCTGTGCACAAGTCAAGGATTGCACGAGCAGCGATTCGTGAATGCAAGTTCGAACAACTTAATCACCCACCCTACATCCCGATTTGGCAACCAATATTTCCTATTTAGAAATTTGAAATCCCATTTACGGGGAATCAGATTTCCTGATGATGATGGACTTAAGGCTGCCAGAGAGGCATGGTTTTAGGACCAAAACGAAGACTTCTATTTCAAAGGTATAGACAGTCTGAAAGAAAAGTGGTCTAAGTGCATTGGGGTAAATGAGGACTATATTAAAAAATAATAATAAAATGTATGGTTTGTTGCGGCAATATATACCCCGTTCTATGAACCTTTTGACCTCCCCTCGTAGCATATGACACCACTACACATATTTATTTGTAATGTGCTTATGAAATAAGTTTCAGTAATAAAACATTCAAAATACTAAACAAAACAGCATTTTTATATATTGTATTTAATAGATTTTTTAATAAAATGATTGTATATATTTTGTTTCTAGAATACATAAAGCCAAAGCTGGAAATGTTTGACAAATTACATTACATCACCTTGTTTTCTCAGTACATTATATCATTAAAAGCTGATGATATTATGGCTGTATGTCAGAACATTATAATAAAAAAATTATAAGAGAAAATAGCTTTTTATGCCTTATTTTATTAAAATTAAAAACAAATAAACACATGGCTCTGCTACAAATATTTTGAAGTAGAATTTCAATATGTGTATAACCAAAGCTGAAAATGTTTGACAAATTACATTACATTACCTTGGTTTCTCGGTACATTATAGCTTCAAAAGCTAATGATGTTATGGCTCTCTGAGAACATTATTACTTAATTTGAGGATGTTGCGTCTGTATAACTCGAGTAGATGTTGTGAAGATAAGTGGATTTACCTTGTTGCTAGACCTATAATTATCTAGCCTTACCTTAACGTAATGATTCAGATCTGCATCTTACGAGAAGCTCAACCAAATTCACTTAGGTGTTAACTTTAATGTTTGAAGTAAGAACGTATATTATTTAGATAGTGAACCTTGTATTAGCATTTGACTATTGGTTGAAAATGAATAGAAAATGGAACCCATGGTGAAAGAATTAAAGTGAGTGTTAGCGCTGAGTATCGTTATTGCAAGTAATTACTAATTTCTTCAATGATTTTAAAATCAAATTGGAAGCCCGGTAACATTTATTTTCTAATTCGAAATAAATAATCCAGATAAAGCCTTTGATGAGAGTGAAAGCAAGACTTTTGTCTTTAGTCAAGTGTGTAACTGACAGGGTAATATTTCAGAAATATATTCACCTTTTAAATTCGAATAACCAAACAATATGTTTTGTACAACTCAGAACAGTATTGCTTAATGGCGATATTACGTCTGTATAACTCTAGTAGATGTTGTCAAGATAAGTAGATTTACCTTGTTGCTGAAAGCATTCAAGACCTATAATTATCTGTAGCTAGTCTTACCTTAACGTAATGATTTAGGTCTGTATCTTACGAGAAGCTCAACAAAGTTGGCTTAGGAGTTTACTTTAAGGTTTGAAGCAGTAGAAATACATATTATACACACTGTATATATAATATTTTTATCTAACATTTCCAATTATGTTATTTAAAATAATAAAAAAAAAACAATACTTAATGTGAAAAATTACATTTTACCACAGAAAACCACTGAACTATGTTATGACATTTGTTCTACATTCTCCCTAATGACGTCACAATGAGAACGTGCACATGCACTTTACCGCCAATGTTGTATCACCACAGTGTGGTGATACAAGATTCTGTATCATGTGTGTTTGATAAAACTTGTATTTCGTAGAAAAACTAGTCTAATGTTACATAATGTGTGTTATTTAGATAGTATAATGTGATTGTATTCGATTTATTGGCCCGGAACTATTGGTTTCATATACATGTATGCTGGAAACAAAGATGTTGAAAAACAAGCGATGAACATTAGCTATAAACCGCGACTTTGAGCATAGACAAAAATGCTGAGTAGTTTTATTGTCAACATTATATATTGGACTGTTAATGGAATCCATGGGAAAAATATCACCAGGATTCGAACCTACAATCAAAATCTACATTTTCCTTGCAATGAACATTCTTTATTATCAAATGAAGTAAATACAAAATATAATTTATGATGAAAGGCGTTTTATATAGGGCATCAATCGTATTCCAAAATATCACGACACTTGCTAGTATGACCCTAAAACCTTGAATATAGCCTTGTATTACTTTTTTCTCGTTTACAGCCGAAGCGCCCATATCCTTCCTTAATTGCTTTTACATGCTAAAAAAAGTCATTACGCCTACATTTAAAACTCAGGAAATTAGAAAAAAATGAGAAAGTACCCAAACAATAATGTTTCAAAGTTTGTTAAAATAAATAAATAAATAGAACAAAATTAAACCGCTTTTCTTGTGAAAATCAAATTAAGTTATTTCAATATAATCACGAGTGTTGACTTTTGCGCTCATCATTGTCAATTATTATATTGTTTATTGGATCAACATAAACATCCATTTACACTGTAATGACAATAAAACCATTAAGATTTAAACATACTTGACATAGAATATTACTCATAGTGTAAAATCAATCCGCTAATAATGTTTATTCTGCATTTGTTTCACTTTTTACAGACACATTATCATCATCCGTAAGTGGTGTGTACTCTTTTGACGTCTATCTGTAAACGACGTACTTACATTAGCATTTCAAACCAGATGAACCGTCATTAAAGAACATTTTTGATAAAAGAACTTATTTCCATAGGTAAAGGAAACTTTATTTTATTACTTTTTTTGGCAGTACAATTTTTCAGTTAAAGCTTTCAGTATGATTACGTTTCTGTAGCACATGGCCTCACTTGGTGGAAGTTCACCTGTCTAACGTTTGCTAGTTTTTTTTCAAAGTTTTTTTTTAATGTGTTTGATTTCATAACTAGATAGACGGATAGTTACAATCGGTTTCTTTAACTTTGCCTTAACAAAAACATTATAGAAAAATAAAAAGTAAAAGACACAAAAAAGAAAGCAATATAATTCAGAACAACAGCAACAGTTGATACTTAAATAACTTAAAAACATGTTGCTTTTACATCAGCGTTTTCACCAAACATGCTTATAATGTGGAATTACAGGACGTACAAGACATGGTTACTTATGTTATAATATTATCAATCCCTGACATGGTATGTGGTGTGGTATTTTTGAAAATTATCCTCAGATCTCCCTGCTAGTTAGTGTTGATTATACACCAACGGCACCAAATTATACATAGTCTAGCAGATAAGATATTAATAGTGTCTTTCACCAGATATTTTCTGTCATATACAAATTAATATCCGTAATGAGAAAATTACAGAATAATAAGAAAGTTAGGTATCATAACTTTCTGTTTGATATCTTATGAAATCCTTTAATATAACAAGAATCAACATAACATTGCACCTTTAGGCAAAGGCTTATTTTTTAAGAATGGAGTAATGATGTTTTACGCCCTGTCAAGCTTCTTAAAAACAGTAGGATTTCCAAAAAAATGGCAAGAGCACTACTGATGAGAAATTATATTCCGAGACGACCATCTAATGCTTCATAATTAAAACAGGTTGAGTAATAATAAAATATTGAGGCAATAGGTTCTGGTATAGTGGAGGAAAGCGGAGCGGCGGTGAAAACCATCGACCTTTGACAAGCAAACTGACAAAGTTTCGAACATGATCTGCCTGTGGGATGTGGCTATTAGATTATCACTATTTGAGAATATTTCACAAGATATTTTATGACAGTTTAGAAGTTTTTAAGGCAACACCGCGTCTTAATTAATGTTGATAAAGGCTAAGTCTCAATCGTTGCAATTAAACAAAGATTCTGTATGTTCCCAGCCCATACAACTGGTCATCAAACGTTATCAAGTAATGTAATGTTTAATTAAAAACCTAAAGCCCCAGTCTTTAAATGATACTGTTAAATTACAGTACCCAAATACGTATGTGACAATAACAGTTAAAACTAACATGAAAGGGTTCATCCCAAAAAATCCGCTTCAAAAAATGGTTTATATAGGGAGAATATACTAAAAAGTTGACACGAGAACATGCGCGACTTCCACAATACCTATTTACACAGCAAAGTGATAGATACTTGTTTAAAATATAAACACCATTGCAGTTATTCTACCTCATGATGTCAATGTACGTCACAATACAGTACAGACTTGTCGTATATTTAAGACTTAGCCCACGAATTAATGAACCAACAGCTTATTTCAAAGTCTCACTAGCTATATCTCAGCAGCTGTTCGTTAACTGGTAACTTTGTTTTTGTTTAGCAGCTTTTCGGTCACAAGCTATCCACATCTCGTCTGCTCGGTATCCGGGGTCCGTCTCCTTCTCATTAACTCAAGGTTTAACTTTCGAAATAGGTCTGCACTGTACTGTATACATGCATATATGTCAACCTTTCGGAAGTCAATCAGAATTCCAGAAATGTATAAATCTGAGATAAATTGGCTAAATAGTTGTTAGTTATACCTCAGCAGTTTTTTGGTAGCTGTTATCTATGTTTCGGCAGCGTTTCAGTCACTAACTATCCATATCTCGCTCACTTAGCAGGCAAGCATCGTTAGCTCAGTGTTTATGTATATATGTCAACCTTCCGGAAGACAATTAAAATTCCAGAAATGTATAAATCTGAGATTAATTGGCTAAATAGTTATTGAAAACCCGGATTGTAGAAACCAATGGCGAAATATTACGTTTTTAATGTTACAATCCATTTATTCTGGTCAGAGAGGATCGATAAAATGGCGACAGAGTTAATGGAAATGAAACAATTACGTTAACGCTCAATTTAACATGATATAGTTAAAAGCTAGTTCCAAATGACATAACACTATTTAACAGTGATTGTCGTGCGAGTTTGTGATTGATGATGATTGGTTTTTTTTTCCAAATCCAGACATTTACAACAGTGACTTCTACTAGTTGGTGATTGTTTGCATTTTTTGATTCCAGACATTAAAGACAGTGTTTGTCGTGCAAGTTGATATTTTTTTTTCTAATTCAGAAAATATTAATTTCATTTCATTTTTTTTTTCAAAATGTCACATGCTTAACATATCATAATAATAAAATAAACACCATTATCAATTTAAATTATGTTGAGTTTGTTTATGGACAATGTTATTATTTGTAAAACAAATAAAAATAAAGACATTTGAAGCTAGATATGTTGTGTTTATTGCTTCATTCTCGTAAAAAATAAGATAAATTTTGTAATAAAATAGTGTTTTGTTGATTGGCTAAGTCATTTCTAACAAATGAAAAAAGAAAAATCCATTAAGAAAACGTGAATTCAAAAATTACATAGAGGAAATATCTAAAAAGTTGACACAAGTACATGCGCGACTTTCACAATACCCATTTATACATCAAAGTGATAAGTAATTAGTTCAAATATTTATGAACAAACATTGCAGTTATTCTTCCCGGAATGACGTCACAATACAGAATACAGACCTGTCAAAAGCCCACGAATTGACGAATTGACAACTTATTTGGAACCCTCGTTATCGAATATCTCGGCAGATTTCGCTAGCTACTACATACTTTTCGGCAGCTTTCCAGTCACTTATTATCCGTATCTCGATCAAACTGTAATCGAGCGTCGTTAGCTCAGAGTTAAACTTATCAAAAGGTCTACACTGTACTTTATGCATGCATTTGTCAACAACCCAGAAGACAACCGGAAATGTCTGAATCTGAGATAAATTGGCTAAACAGTTATTGGAATATCGGATTGTAGAAACCAATGGCATAATGTTACGTTTTTAATGTAACAATCCATTTATCCTGGTCAGAGAGGATCGATGAAATGGCGACGGAGTTAATGGATATGAAACAATTAACTTCACGCTCAATTTAACATTCTATAGTATGACTTCAGTTCCAATTGACATAACAGTAATGAACAGTGATGTTATGAGAGTTTGTGATTGATTGTGATTGTGTTGGTTATTTTTTTCAAATTTAGTCATTTACAACTGTGGATTTGGTCTGTTAGTTTGTGATTGTTTTCGTTTTTTATTCGAGACATTAACAACAGTTTGTTGTGCAAGTTTGTGTTTTTTTTCA
Source organism: Anadara kagoshimensis (assembly GCA_021292105.1). NCBI lineage: Eukaryota > Metazoa > Mollusca > Bivalvia > Arcoida > Arcidae > Anadara > Anadara kagoshimensis. Next base: position 41,067,460 of record CM037860.1, on the reverse strand, counting down.
AATCAGACAAGTGTTTTTTTTTTCAAAAATGGCACATATCATAACATCATAAAATAAAATAAAATTTAGTATGTTTATGGACTTAAATTAAATATTATACCAGCGTTAATTTTACAGCACTAGACGGGCATTTTGGGATACAATTCTTCATCAATAGTGCTCGAGTCAAAATTGTGAAATCATTTTTTTCCCAAACGCTAAAAATCTATCCAAAGACCAAAATAAAAAAAATGGAAATTTGAAGCTAAATGCTTCTTATGCTTTATTCTAATGAAAAATACCATAAGATAAATTGTATAATAAAATAACGGATAGTGTTTTGTTGATTAGTAAAAAAGCGCCATGTCAAACAATTTTCCTGCATTGGTACTATACTGTCCTAGCTGACAATTTTATCAATTATTACAAAACCAGTTTCAGTTTCAATTTTACAGCACTGGACAGCCGTTTAGGAATAAAATTCCTCATCAGTAGTGCCCAGACCCAACTTGTGGCAATCCACATATTGTAAGAGTTTCAAAAGTGAAAAATAGAAGGGATAGAATGTATTTTGCCAAGTCCACCAAAGGGAATATTAACGAAGTAGGCTGCTTGCAAATAAATTGTTGGCTCAGGGATATTGCAAGCCTAGGCTTATCAAGGCCCTCAAAAAGTTTTATGGCCGTCATCACAGTATTGTTGATAAGTTTGATGTCTCTGTGTCCAGGATTGCCTTGGATATATTTGACGTCTCATAGTTCCATGTTCCTTTCACACAATTTTGATTACACACGTGGCGGGTGTAGCTAGCTAAACAGGAGGTGCTTACCCTTCCGGAGCACCCGGCCTCACTTCCCTGGTGGAAGTTCACGTGTCTAACCTAACTTGTCGGTTCCAAAGTTTTTACTTTGCTTCTGGATTGTGATTCGGAAATGTCTTAGTATGTTTGTTTTTGATTAGAACGTTTACAATTCAATTATATACGCTGTATATAACTTTATTCTATCAGAGACAGCTTAATTGCTACTGAGAAATGTTGCAAGTACATTGTATTTTTCAAACGGCTCATTTTAAAAAAACCTTCTAAATGCGCTAAAACAGTTACATTTTATGTGTAAAATTTATATATATTATATATATATATTATATATATATATATATTATATATAATATAAAGTTGTCATTAGCCAATGCAACCAAGTACACGAACTTATAAAACATAAAAAATAGGACATCACCGATTATAAAATTTCTAATTTGGCCATTGAATCTACTGAGAAATTGGTATCATTATGCAGTTGCACATAACTGTATGTATATGTATATATTGCTAGTGTCATATACCATTTTTTGAATGTATTTTATGATTAAATTCAAAAATGGTATATGACACTAGGAACAACAGTAGGAGGAAGCAATGCCAATGTGTTATTATGGTAATCCTTTATCATTATGTTGTCATCGAGCTTTGGGATTAAAAATATGATATACATGTATGTGTATTGTATGTTAATCTGCTTAATCGTCAATAATCATTTCTATCACATAGATCTTGTTAATGGTGTATTTGTTTCACAATCATTACGCTATGGTAGAGCTTTTTCTCACTACGGGAACTTTATACAATGCAGCAAGCTGCTTACAAATAAACTATTGACGAAAGGATATTGTATGTGTCATTCAAAAAGTGCACTTTTGAATGCCTGATTTTATTAAAATGCAAAAGTAGCAAATGACACAGGCCTAGGCGTATGAAGGCCCTCAAATGTATGAACAGATAAGCAGACTGAGATGACCTTCAAATATCATCCAAATATCGAGTTCCAATTCTCTGTAAGATAGACACAGCATTAGTTAATTTCCTCACCACTTAATCCCTTAGTTCCCCCGACAGACTAGTAACCATTAGGATACAAAATTAACCAATGGTACTTTTGGTACTAACAGAACTAATGACTTGCAAATATGGCATTTTATACGACATGTACTAATACTTTATGTGCTTTAGACACCATACAATTAATTCGAAACTGTCGCTCTCTCTGTTTTATAGCTTTGTTTACCACTGCCTTATTGTTTGACCTTGGTAGGCATTTTATAACCTTGATAACTTCGTAAAGAATATGCAGCCAATTAAATATATCCTAACTTTTTTATATTATGGTAAGGTATAACGAACGTAGCGGGTGTAGCTAGCTAAACAGGAGGCGCTTACTCTTCCGGAACACGCGGCTCCATTTCAATGGGGGAAGTTAAAATGTTTTACTTAATTTGCCAGTTTTGAAAGTTTTTGCTTTGCTTTGGGATTGTGTTTTGGGCATGGATTAGTATTTTTGTTTTTATTGCCGGTCCGTCCGTCCGTCCGTCCGTCCGTCCGTATTGATTTGTCAAGACTACTCCTCCAACACCATTGAAGATTTTTTTTTACTTAACTTTGAATACATGATAACCTGGACATGACGTTATGTGCTTCAGACGAGGATATAAATCTGTAAAAATTATAGTTTGCCTTTAACATGATGCTACGCCCCTTTGCACTTTACCAACAGTTTAATGGCAAAAGTGTAAATGAGCACATTTTGATTTATTCATTTCATCAAAATCTGCACATGACACTAGCATTATTAATTCACATCATATACTCTAGCAAACTTATGCCATGAATATGAAACTGTTATTAGAACCTGTTGTGAAGATTGTTTAGCCTATAGACTGGCAAGAAAATCAAATATCTAGCTCACCAGAACTGAATTAATGCAACATTGGTTAACATCTACTTCATTATGCCGGAAAAATAGTAAGAGATGGATTGAAACTTATGCCATGAATATGAAACTGTTATTAGAACCTGTTGTGAAGATTGTTTAGCCTATAGACTGGCAAGAAAATCAAATATCTAGCTCACCAGAACTGAATATAGTAAGAGATGGATTGAAATCTACTGAAGGAAAGTGGCGTTTAGTACTGAAGTTTTACGCCCCAGTCAAGATTCTTTTATTTTTATCGAGGCAAACGATCTAAAAACTTTTCTCATGTAATAGGATCTGTCCCGGATCTGATTTGAACCTAGGAGATTATAGGCGCCGTGATCAGTAAGCGTGCGCTTTAGACCACTTGACCACCGAGCCCCTCCCCCACCTGTAGAAGTGGAGTGGAGTTGGGTGAAGTATTGTTGTCTGGTAATAAGAATTTATCTCAATCACGGTAGAGATATATAAAGAATTGATTATTTTGCATTGGACTTGACAAAAAATCAATCAGGCCTTGTGAAAAAAGAAAATGTGTATTCCTGAGATTTCATGATCAATTGTGTTTATGTTTTCATTATGGTTGAGTGAAATGAAAATAATTTGAAAACACTTAGACAAACAGTCAAGCAAAAGATGACTGAAGAAAAATAATGTAACAAACACAGGCAAGAATAAATCTAAGTTTTCATTTCATTAAACCTTAAAGCTTTCAAAGAAATTGATAATTTCGTGTGCGCTTTGAATGAAATCAACAACCACCGTGGGCCCTTTGAAAAAATACATCTCATATGACTTTGAACCAGTGTATTGTGCAATTTAAATGAAAACACAATCATCGGAGGTCGTGTAAAAAATACACCTCATATATCTTCGAACCATGCATGGTGCAATTTAAATGAAAACTCAACCATCGACGGTTCTTAGAAGAAATACACCCCCATATGACTCTAAATCATGTATGGTGCAATTTGAATGAAAAAACACAATCATCGGAGGTCGTGTGAAAAAATTATATCTCATATGACTAATGTAATCACAACAATATTGTGAAAAAATAGATTTCATGATAAACAAAATATCAATGATGATAAATGAAAAATTAAAAAAAGCCTAAAAATTTCCAAGATTACCTTGCATTAATGGCATGTGAAGAAACTGTATCAAAACAAATTAGTATTGCTTAAAGAAGCATCAGTTGTGAATATCCATTCATTATTTATAGAGATGCAGAGGTTTCGATTGCGTTCACAAAAAGATCACAAAAATACAATATAATAATTAAACAAAATCCATATCAAAACATATCTGTATTAAAATAAATTTTAAAATTTAGAAATGCTAAATTTTAGAAAATTAAAATCTTACCGTTGTGCGTTAAAAATCCTTTTTATTCAAATTGATTACTGTTGAAATGAATCTTCCAATACGGACGAACGCCATCTTGGAAGTGATTTAAAATTGATCGCAGTGCGTATAGAATTCTGTGTAAATGTCACACTGGCTATAAATACGAGCGAGCGAATACAGCAGACGATCAATAATGATTCAAGTAAATTGTGCGGTACCGATGTTGGAGAAGTGTATCAGCGTACTGACCATAGCTTGGTCAATAACGATAAAGCAAATGGTCTGCTGTATTTTTATTAAAAGAGGGATTCAAGTACAGTCAAACCTGCCTTATAGGCCATCTATATATAAGGATCACCTGCTTTTAAAAGCCAGTAAAAAATTTCCCATTTACTCTTTATTCATGTTATTTGAACCTGTATATAAGGGCCACCTGCCCATAAAGGCCACTTTTTCAGCTTCCCTCGGGTGGCCTTTGCAGACAGATTTGACTGTGCGTTCTTTGGTCGCTGTGGTGATAATTTACCAATAAAGGTGTACCTTATCTTGTTTTGTTCCATATTCTTTTCATTTTCAATTTTTTTTACACGTGGTGGGTTATGCTAGGTGAACAAAGGTGCTTACCCTTCCGGAGCATCCGGCCTTTGATTATGGTTCCGTGTTTAATTCTATTTGACAGTTTCAAAGTTTTTACTTTGCTTTTTGAATTGTAATTTAGACATGGACCGGTATGTTAGTGTTAGCACAAGCTGTGCCAATTACTGCGAATGGAATGTGAGAAATGATTCTATCTACATACCTGTCAAAAGTTTAATATTGAGAAATTGAAAAGGAGGCGAAGTTTGAGTGCCAAGGTATGACCAGCTATCTAGACAGAGACTGTAGAAAAGTTGTTGAGATATACTAGTAGCTAAGTATATAAGGGGGATATAAGCTGCCTATTATTCGTTAGCTTAGTGATAATATTTTTACAATTTCAAATTGAAATTGAATTGAATTTTACAGACCTGTGCTGTATATGGAACGATTCACAATTCCTTGCAACACTTGTACGCTTACTGAAGTTTAAACAAGACAAAATCTATTCGTAAAACATCCTCTTATTTTAAAATAAGTAAAGTTAGCTACTAGTAATGGGCTATTTGTGGAAGAAAAGTCGGCTACTAGCTAGTAGCCAGTTACTTGTGGGAGAAAAGTTAGCTACTAGCAGCCAGTTACTAGTAGCTAACTTTACCTATCTCTTATTTCAACTGTAGATGAAACAAGCGGCTTTTGCCTCAGAACATGAAACCATACGGAACACGTGCTCTGACGGGTAAAACAAGAGGCATTAGCTAACCAGAAACGGTGGCATACTGCAAATATAGGTTAAGTCCATCCGATATCTGAATGCTTATTGCAGTTGAAATAAGTATATTTCCAGCACGTCTGTTCTGCAGTTGAAACAGACGACACATTCGTTCAAACCTGCTGACAGACTTTCTAACTCTAGGGTCTGCTTCAAATGGAATTCAAACCTAAGCGGGAAGAGGCTCTAAATTCTACAATGGCGCTTTAGACCACTCGGTAACCCTACCATTTCAAAGAAAGCTCTCTCTCTCTCTCTCTCTCTCTCTCTCTCTCTCTCTCTCTCTCTCTCTCGTCTTGGGTTGCTATAGATATTTTCGTGTTATTCATCTGCATATCTTCTTCAATGAACCTACCTTTACTTTCAGTTAATTTACGGTCATAGGAAATTGAATTAATCAAACCACACTATTGAATCAGAACTAATTCATACATATATACCATTTGATGAATAAGCCGCGTAAATTGTCAAGGCGCAGGTGCGATTCTGCTATATGTAGTAAATTAAATTTAATTTTCCTTCGAGAGAAATTTCAAACAAACATGATTTGAACTAACTGAACTAATACATATTATATATATAAATAATGTATAAAATATAATGTGCTAAAGTTTGATTTTCTATGAAATAAAATATTACAAATTTAGCACATGAAAAAATATACCTTGTCTTTATTGATTGAAAATGAAAAACAAATATCGTGATACAAACTTATTTTCGGAAATGCTATTGAAACCGAATACTATTATTTATCTTTAATGTTTAGAGACAGACGTTTTCTAGATAGAGACTGTAGAAAAGTTGTTGAGACACTCTAGTAGCTAACAATGGATAATATGAGCTCAGAACATGAAAACATACGGATCACATGCTCTAACACAAAATTTCGCGGGTAAAACAAGAGGCGTATGTTAATCAGAAACGGTGGCTTACTGTAAATGTAGATTAAGTCCATCCGACACCTGAATGCTTATTGCAGTTGAAATAAGTATATTCCCAGCACGTCTGTTCTGCAGTTGAAACAGGCAACACTGCACAAGTCCATCTGTACCAGTTACTCATTCTTTCAAACCTGCTGACAGACTTTCTAACACTAGGGTCTGCTTAAAATGGAATCCACTAGGGTCTGATTAAAATGGAATTCAAACCTGGGCGGTAAGAGGCCCTAAATTCTACAATGGCGCTTTAGACCACTCGGTAACCCTACCATTTCAAAGAAAGCTCTCTCTCTCTCTCTCTCTCTCTCTCTCTCTCTCTCTCTCTCGTCTTGGGTTGCTATAGATATTTTCGTGTTATTCATCTGCATATCTTCTTCAATGAACCTACCTTTACTATCAATTAATTTACGATTAAAGGAAATTGAATTAATTAAACTACACTATCTAATCAGAAATAATCCATACATATATACCATTTGATGAATAATCCGCGTAAATTGTCAAGGCGCAGGTGCGATTCTGCTATATGTAGTAAATTAAATTAAATTTTCCTTCGAGAGAAATTTCAAACAAACATGATTTGAACTAACTGAACTAATACATATTATATATATAAATTATATATAAAATGTAATGTGCTAAAGTTTGATTTTCTATGAAATGAATTATTACAAATTAGCACATAAAAAATATTCTTTGGATGTGTGCGAGCCAGACGTCACGTACCTTGTCTTTATTGATTGAAAATGAAAAACAAAATATCGTGATACAAATTTATTTTCGGAAATGCTATTGAAACCGAATACTATTATTAAAATTTTATCTTTAATGTTTAGAGACAGACGTTTTCATAAATAACTGTTTATACCTTATAAATTTTTGAAACCTAACATTCATTTTTTTTAAATTAAAAAGTACCACAGAAAATATTTTATTTTTATTTTTATAATGTTTACGTGATTATCCTAAGTAGAGAAAAAAATACGTATTTACTAAAAATCGACTGTAGTATGTTTCCTTGGTGCATATATTAAAAGGTTCAACTGTGGTAAACAATTTAAATGCAAATTACTTTTATCCCCCATGATATTAAAATGAGTTCAGACAAAATCAGGGAGAAGAAAAATCTATTCCAGATGATGTAAAATGTGTAGTTTAAATGTTTTTAAGTATTTTGATTTGGAAAAACAATAGGGTAACCTTAAAGTGAACAATCTGATTAAGTCTATGATGCCAACACGGCGTGATTCAGGTGTGAATATCAATGTTTTAGAACATAGGACCTGCCTATCGAATGGTAAAATATGGCATAGTTTGAATTAGAACCACACGCCACGGTCAAGAGTCAAAGAGGTCAATGGGCTAACGAAAAGGAACCAAAACTAGGTTGTCAAGTGGCAGAGAAATGAATAACCAGTCGAGAGATAGATAGCAGCTGAAAAAAGTTGTCGGGTTATAGCTAACGAGGGGTCTAGATGAGCTGAAGATTCTTCACTTATTCACTGACCTATTAGTGTAAAACTTTCGATAGGTCGATTGGCAACGATATATCTCATGATTTTGTTTTTTGACTAATTTGATAATGTTATCAACCAAATCAAAAAAGAAATGTCCATGATTCGATTGGACAAAATTTCCATAGAGAGAGTGTAATAGGCTCTTCTGGTTATCGCATCCGATTGGTTAGACTGCGGATCGGCCCCCGAACAACCCGTAGATGCCTCGTCGAGTACTCTATCTGTTGGGACAGCTATTTATTCCCCGCCTTCGAGGAAAGAAGGGGATTAAATTCACACTTTCGCCCTTACAGACACTTCTTGTCCGAAGCAATTCCTCAAAACTATGAAGCACTATTTAACGAAACTTAGAGCAAAGCATCATGCGCATGTAATTAACTGAATTGATTTTTAAATTTTCCTTGGAGTTATTGCCCTTTGAACATAAAAGCAAATAACAAAAAAAAAAACATCAACAGGCGGGGGATCTTAATTTACTGAATTTGCTTGTTCAGTATGTTTTAAGGCGTATTTGGCACTGTATACATGTAGACTTACATTACGTTTTTCTTTCCAACTCTGGCGTAAGGCAAATTTTTCAGTCAATTTAGTGGAATTTAGCTTTGACAAGATTGTTAAGTGAAGGATGACACGATGATATGAATCATGGTTTAAGGTAAGTCCAAGCTTTTGTTTGAGGATTTCGAGAAGAGTGGAGCAATGGTGCTTTACGCTCCAGCCAAGATTTTTTCATTTATATCGAGACTGTCATTTCTGGACTAGTGGAAGAATTCGGAATACACGGAGAAAACTACCCATCTTCGACAAGCGAACCGACAAACTCTCTTATAATAGGATATGCTATGTAACGCCGATCATTACGATGATAGTGATGATAAATGTTTTCTTTATGTGGCAGAATTTAGCCTTTTTGTCGCATAAAAGCGTCTTCTTTATGCGTTGAAATTCTCCGCATAGACATGTTGGAACACGTTTATGCGGCAACACCGCTATGTGGCGTAACAATGCTATTCAATCCTAGTTGGTGAGAGGCGATGTGATTCGTAAACCCGTGTAGTAAACCACTCGGTCGTGGCCGAGAACACAATTGTTCAAAGTGAACCTTTTTTGTATATTATTCAAGGTACTTGAGTAGTGACAATGGTAATTGGCACTTTCACAGACTACATTTTGTATATACATAAAAGTTAGTCACTACTAAAACTATTTAATTTATTCTACCGTTTGCTCAGTCTGTTTCAATCGTTTGTAGTTGTAAGCGTCCTCTGCAGCGGCCACAGGTGGCCTACTCTTTGTCGAACTCGACAGAGGCGTCTTTAGCATGCACTGAGACAAGGGACCTTGATTTTGAGTCTCATCTGAAAGACTACTGAGTAACAAGCTTTTTTACAGTTCTAGTATGAACAGGGGATGAAAATCATCTCAAAAAATTTCCTAGTCCCGAGTAAAGTTCGAACCCACAACCCTTGACTTAGGAACTTAATAGTGTTTAACGTTACAGTCTAAAGTATAATTCACTTATATCGAGACGTCGCCAGCTATAGACGAAAGTGCAGAATATTTTTTTCCTGTGCGTTGCGATGATGGCATTATACAGCAGGGTTCTTCATCGTGCTTAGTCTAATGGCGTGGCACGGAACCCTTTTTGATTATAAGTTCCTGTCCGAAAGAACCCTGACTTTTATTTCATAATGCCGAGTGCTTTGTAAAAGAGCAGACTCTATCCACTTTCAAGTTTTGGGTTAGACCCGGACGGAGTTCGAACCCACAATTCTCACTTACGGAGCGAGCACTCTACCAACTGAGCTACCCGGAAAAACAACAAAAAATTATACATTTTTGATAACATTTTTATTGAAGTAAATAACAACTGTACAGAAAATCGGACTTGGACTTGGATTTCAATATGACAGCACTGCAATGTTAGGCGATGTACTGAAAAATAAATAAATAAATAAATAAATAAATAAAATGTCAATAAATGGGAAAAAATGAAAATATAATAAAATTTCAAATAAAGTGCTAATATACCTTAAATGCTCTTTTATATTTAAAGATTGAAAAAAAAAAAATAATAAAAAAAAAAACTAAACTTTAAACACACACACACACACACACACACACACACACACACACACACGTCTGTCTCTCTTTTGCGAAAAGTTGCAAAATATAAGTGCTTTAATTAAAATTACTGTAACTTCGAAAAAACCTCAAAGCTTTCAAAACTTTACTATCTTTTTCTGAGTGATAAGTAAACATGAAAGATACTTAAATAAATTTTTTGACAATGTGATGTCCATTGCAATAAACTCACCGGTTCTAAGAATCTCATTTCAATCAATCACTGGTCACGTGGTCATTTAACCGCTGTTGTTTCTTGAGAGGAGGAGGAGCAACAATGGGAAGAACAAAACAACTGAAAATAAATAAATAAAATAAATATAATAAATAAATAAAAATTTTATAATTCATTATTACAATCACAATTGTTTGTAGAGTACAGACCTGTCGAAAGTTTAACACTAGGCTAACGAAATGTGACCGACAGATAAACGGCAGCTGTGGAAAAGAAGCTGTGGAGCTAGACCTATAACTAACGAGGATGGGCAACCATTTCGGCACTTGAATTGAACCAATTGAATTTACGGCTTTGAATAGTCGGATCTGAACAGGTTTTGACACGTTTTATATTTTACTTTTACTTATTTTTCGAGTGTTTTAGTTAGCTACAAAGTTGAGTTGAGTTGAGTAATGATGTTTAACGTCCCAGTCAAGAATATTTCACTTATATCGAGATGTCGCCAGCTATAGGCGAAGATTCAGAAATTTTCCCTGTGCGTTGCACTAATGGCAATATACAGCAAGCTTCTTTATCGTGTCAAGCCTATCAAGACACGGGACCTCGTTTATTTTAAGTTCCCATCCGAAAGAACCGTGACTTTCATTTTGTAATGCCGAGTGGTTGGCGAAAGAACAGCCAATACCTACCCACATTTAAGTCTTGGGTCAGACCCGGTCGGGATTAACTACAAACAATATGTATCAAAAGAACCAAAAAGACTATGTTTAAAAGCTAGAATATTTGAGGTTTGTCACTCATAAAGTTTTGTTAGAAGATAATAGCATGCTGGTTATAGCATAACTGGCTTTTCAAGCTTTCAATTTTTAATTAAACTTTTATTGAACGTTTTTATTTATGTTTTCTAATACATTGTAGTTGTCATAAATAGTAAACTTTTTTTTACTAAATATTTTCTGTAATATTTGCTATTGTTACATCACCTATAGTTGTTGTGACGTCCCAATATAAAATAATTATTCTTGATTGTGACGTAAAACCTTCATTCAATCACTTCAATCAATTCCAATTGTCACAAATATTGTACGTTCAGGCATAGACAAAGTGTGGCAACATTGACCTGTCTGCTTGACCTTTTATTAAGAAGGCCCCATCCAATACATGGATAGTGTTAGGATTCGCAGATGATATATAAACAATGCATACTCCCCACGATTAGACCTGTAATAAACACCTGTCTACCCTATACATTAATGCACCTGTCCATAAAATATTCAAATTAAAGGTCAATCGAACAGGTCAATGTTGTTTGTCTATACAGTTATGCAACTTACGGAGTCCTTCTTCACCGAAGATTCCGCCGTTATCTGCGCCACCGACGGCACCATATGCTGGAGGTGGAAGTGGTTGTGGCACTGGGACAAGTTGTGGCACATGGACAGTTGTTTCAAGTCTGCCGCCTTTTTGACCGTATCCACTCAATCCGCTGTAACTGCCATAGCTGTATCCGTTGCCATAGTTTTCATAACCGCCATAGTAGTTAGATCCGTATCCTGTTCCGAGGGAACCGGCTAGCCCGAGGGCAAAAACCAAACTGGCGAGGGCAAAACAAGCAGATTTCATCCTGTAAAATATTAATAAATTTCACTCATCAAGTTTTATATTTTATGGGCGTCATCACGATATTGTTGGCACTGTAAACCAAGAAATTTTCGCATTTTTTTTTTTTACATTTTCGCGTAAATTCACGAGAATAATAAAACTTTCGTTTTATAAAAGGGTAATAGCACTTCCTCTTGTACCCCATTCATCAAATTCTGAGTAGAATTTAGGAAAAACAAATTAAAAAATATTCAAAGTGGTTTGAGTCCATCATATTTAGGATTTTTTTCGGTCAAAATTAAAAATTAAAAAGTAAAACTGGGTGTGATTTAACGTGAATCCACACTAAAGTTTGCTTTTTCACTAGAACATCATGAGTTAAGTATTTGACTAATTACAACTAATTACAATGATCCAAATCAACCTGTTCAGAGTTCCGTTTTCTGAACCAAATTGTCAGTGAAACTTCACATAAATAATAAAATAAGAAATATTAATAATTGACATACAATTTTGGCTTGAATCGTTTCTACTTGAAAATATTCTTCCTTATTAACAGACAGTTCAAACATATTAACTTTCGTCGCATAGATAATGAATTGCAATAACCAAGTGGTTAGGCTAATGGAAATTTGAACAACGAGCACTTGTTGTTCGAAGCTTGATAAGTTTAATCAGTGATTTACAAAAATTAAAAACATCAAAACATCATGAAATTAATGTTTTTATAACTATGTGCTTTAGTTTGGTAAAATTCTATTTATTTTTGAATTTTTCAATTTGAATTCCCCAGTTTAATTCAAATTTTGACTAATCAATTAATTAAACTAATCAAAGTGCGAACAACGAGCACTGACTGGTTATAAGTTATGTATGGAAGACCGATCTCTTACCTTTCTGACTTTCTGTACAGGACTGCACGAAGACAAGTGAAGATCCACTAGACACTGGTCACTTATATACTGGCCGTTAGCCGGACATCAGACTTCCTGGTCAGGCCAGACCAGACGCGTTTGGTAATACATTGCAATGTTGTTCGGGCCTTTCCCAACTACTTCCACTGAAATCATATTATTCAATTACTGGACGGAAAACCGTGTGAGCGTGTGTACTTTAAATGTATTGGCGTTTTGTACATCCGTTTCTGTTATGACTAGTTTTTTCGTTTCACTAGTAAATTTATCTACAAGAAGAGTTTTGAAAAGATGTAGTTTTTAAATATCATAATGCATGTTGATATAAATTGCATGTTTTATGTATGATTGGCAAAACTCTTCCATCTGAGAGAGAGAGAGAGAGAGAGAGAGAGAGAGAGAGATTAATTGACTGTTGCATTTAACTTAACGTTTTATTTATGGGGTTTTAATGTAAAATTCAATGATACTCCTCGAGTCCGTGCAATTTGTAGCGTCTCGTAGGTCATATGTTGTTAGATATTACAAGCAATACCTTATTGTATGTAAACATTTATTTATTTATTTGTGTGTGTCATGTATTTGATACAGTGGGGGAAGAAAAACCACTTTGCTTATTTTTAAAACTATTAATATATTATGTGTGTAGATCGAAATTATCTTAGACCGTTATATAATTAAGAAAAACAAATTATTTGTAATGTTTGCATTTAGTTGTGGATGCCAGTACGTAAATAACTATATTTTGTTAAATAAGGAAGAATTTATCTCATATTGTCTCTTATTTTCTATATACGATAAAAAATAGTAAATACATGTAATTAGCAAATGATATATCACATAGAATACGAAATGACCAGAGGGTTTTTCCTAATTTGTAATATTATGGTATTAAGTTACGACGAAGAAAAAATGCCAATGGCATTGATATGCACCCATCTATCTCACTGCAATATTTTGTCCGGTTTTCTAACGTTGTTGTTGTGTGTGTGTGTGTGTGTGTGTGTGTGAGAGAGAGAGAGAGAGAGAGAGAGAGAGAGAGAGAGAGAGAGAGTTATGTTTTTATTATTTGCTTGGAATGCGTACAAAACGGTGCTGGTATTAGACGAATGTGAGCATTTTTAACACACTTGAATTATTGATTTGTGGTGGAACTATAAATTTTGTTGATTTCATAAATCTTAAACACATTAAAAGTCACTACTGGTTTGTAGCATAATTGAAATGAATTAATTATAAAATATTTAAACGAATAATTTTTATCAGACTAAGATTCTAATTTAGACGCATTTAATTACTCAATCCAACACACAAAGAGGGCTAACTCTTATACAAAAGGTAACTCGATCATATGCTCTCTCTCTCTCTCTCTCTCTCTCTCTCTCTCTCTCTCTCTCTCTCTCCACAAATAAGTAAATACATAAAATAAAACTAAAATTTAGCATATGACATATTTTAGAATCATTATTAATAATTAGTAGTATTTTGTGAATCATATTTTCAGCTATTTACGCGCATTGTATCATCGGCTGTGTACAAGTTTTTCCTATCGTCTTTCGGGAATGATCATTCTGGCGACTTTCATTGGCTCACAAGGTTTACGATCCCCTAACTAATTTTTTTTAAAAACCATTTACATTTTTACACGGTTCACTCCGACTATTCGTCATATAGTTTTATGGATCTTCCTTATATTTAATCCTGCTTCCGTATAATATTGTCATCAGCAATTCGTTGTCATTGGTACTTAAAATTTATCTGATTAAAACATAGCGATTTCAATTGCGATAGCAATTCGCTCTAGTGTAATTTCGGCTGTAGTATGTCAAATGTCATCTTTGTCAGGGCCCGGGTTGTTCTAAGCTCCATTAGTCTATCCACTTGACTTGGTTAGTGAATTTTTCTATCTTGCTTAACATTTTGTTTTAAACATTTCTGTTCAAAAGTAAATGCATACAGTTGTTGTTATCAAATGAGAAGCGGCGATTTAAGCCGTAATTGCATGTCAATAATAAATGTTTTAATATTAATAACATTTTAAATTTTCACTAACCATTTGGTTAAGCTAACAGAGCATTGAACAACCGGATTCTGATTGTTGGGGGTGGGGAGTGGGGGTGGAGGGGGAATTGACCAAGTGGTTTTAAGCGCCGGCCAGTGCCTCCTACAAACTAGTTTCGAATCATTCTCGGTTATGATCCTAGTGCGAGAAAGTTTGTCAGGTCGCTTATTGAAAATCGGTGTTTTTTCCGGTTTTGGTTTCCTCTTTTATCCCAGGACCACTGCGGTAGCTCAGTTGGTAGAGTGCTCTCTTCGTAGGTGGGAAGTCGTGGGTTCGAACCCCGATCGGGTCTGATCCAAGACTTGAAAATGGGTAGTGACCGGTCTTTCGCCAAGCACTCGGCATTACGAAATGGTCACGGTTCTTTCAGATTGGAACTTAAAATAAACGAGGTCCCATGTCACGTTGGGCTTGGCACGCTAAAGAACCCTGCTGTATAATGTCATCAGCGCAACACACAGGCAAAATTTCTGCACTTTCGCATATAGCTGGCGACGTCTCGATATAAGTAAAATATTATTGACTGGGACGTTAAACACCATTACTCAACTCAACTTTTTCATCCAAGGTCTGATTGTTTCGATATATAAATGAAAAAAATGATCATTTGTATTAATTGTAGTGCAATGCTACAAAAGTGGATGTCATTTCATCATGTTGACTGTCATTCTCAAAGGTTCGGAGTTCAGAGGTCTTTGTCATGTACTTTTTACTTGAAGCTTTGTTGCTTTTGTTGTAGCACGTGTTTGTTTTGTTCATTTCATTTGTATCCCCGGGTCGACTTGTATATATAAAGACAAATTCAAGATAAATCAGATGAAAATGATGATTAAAACAAGAAATTTTAAAACATTAAAATTTTTATTGAAGTTAACAAAAACATATCAACATTATAAAATTAACAATGCAACAATGGCATAAAATCAATCAATAAAATTATTAAACATATTTACAATATAAAAACATTTGGAAAATAAATAAATAAAATAACAAAAATTATAAAACGGATATATATATATATATATATATATATATATATATATATATAATAATAATATATATATTGGAAAAGAGAAACTTGTATTTGGCAACAACCCAAGAACATGACATGTATCTAAAATATGCAATATAAAAGAGATCCGAGCGTCGCATGGAAACTGCGATTTGGATTAACCGAATGTGTATTGGAAAAGTATCGACATCCTCTTTATTTTGGTATCGATTTTTATGAAAATTTTGCTTACGAAGAATAAATAAATAAAAATAAATAAATAGATAAATATGTCAAACTAAAACTTGTAACAAGAACTCTTAAAAACTTTAACACATTTTGAATGTGGTTGACAATAACACCATGTCCATCTCTCAGACCTGTTGTTTGCGATTTCCTGCATTAATTAGCAGCACATACAAACTCTGTTGCAATGAGAAAATATGTCCTCAGCAAAATGTGTTTTCAATGAGCTCATAAAAAACAAGACTTTTAAATATTAAATATAAACAAAAATTTCAACACAAAATGAAAAAATACAACAGTCATCTGTACAAAGCACAAACACACAGGTATGCGTATCATAATTAAAAATGTTGATAAATTACACTAACTTCACAATGAAAGGAGAAAAAAATGTCCCCTTCATAATTGTAATAGTTCTGCGAGTTCAGAAGACATTTTGGACTTGCTCATTTTTTTAACAAGCTGTATTTCACAATTGTAAAAGTTATGTGAGTTCAGAAGACATTTTGGACTTGCTCATTTTTTGAACAAGCTGTATTTCACAATTGTAAAAGTTCTGTGAGTTCAGAAGACATTTTGGACTTGCTCATTTTTTGAATCAGCTTTATTATTTCCGTTGTGTTTTCTGTTGGTAAATGTTTTGTGTTGCTCATAAACTTCTTCTGTACGTCAATGTCACTTAGAGGATTTCTCCAATGTCCGTATGGTGTATTGCAACGTGAGTGGATAATTTGTCCATTTTTCAAGCAAACAGCGACTTCAATGTACATGTTCTCAAATGAAGCAATATTATCGTCTGACGTGACGACTTCCGTTTTATGAAGCAGACTATGTAAGGCTTGTCGTCTGCGATAACCGTAATGGAATGTTTCCGGTGTCACCTCTCCGTCCAACAAAGCTGAGCAGACGGTAAACTGGAAAGAATGCCTAGCTTCGTGTTCGCTGCTAGGTATTGGTCGGTTAATGTAACGTGACTTTGGAGCAATTATCTTTATTTCTCTGATTTCCTCAGGCACAAACTTTCCCGCGGTATTTTTTATTTCTCCCGAACCCTCATTGCTGCATCGATACCCCAGTGCATTCCAAGATGACATGGAAATCTTTTGATTGCAATGTCCTGGTGATGAAGTATCATGTTATTTGATTGGCTGATTTCCTCCAATAGTTTTTCGGGATTATAATCATCATAAAAGGCGCCAAATCCTGACGTCATATCAAGTATGTTCTCATTTCCTTCGATACCTTTACTGGCCAACAAGGCTGCTTCCAGTCCAAACCTCGCTGATTTCCCGGAATGTAATGGTTTTGTCGTTGTACCAGCATTTGCCATTGGAGCACCAGCGAATGATGCAGCAATGGCCATGGCGTGTCGACATTTCTTTGAACCGAGCCCAAGCAACCGTGACGAAGCAGCTGCGCTACCCATAACTCCAACAATGGATGGTGGATGTAACCTGAAATAAATAATTACAATATTAAGTTTTTTTATAGGATGGAGGAAGCGTTTCAATGGTGTAACATAATATTTATTATTTAAAATGTCATTGTCTCAATTTCGCTGGTTATCAATGTATTGCTGTTTGACAAATTTGTAGTTATGTTTGCCGTTGTTCAGAGTTAAGTAGAATGAAGTTATGTTGCGTTACGCCCAAGTTAAGATTCTTTCACTTAGGCTAGTTCTTTGATGGTGGGGAATACTCAGAGAAAACCACTGACCTTCCGCAAGTGTACTTTGGTCATTTCTTAACTAAGATTTTTCTTCATTGTTATTTAACAAATATTGGTTTGCTCTTTTGGAACCACTAACACAAATTTTTAAAAATAAAAATAGATAAAGGTGGCGTGTCCATCTATGGAATGCTTTTAAAAAGTTCCTTCAAAAACACCAAAACATGAATATTTTACATTCATATAATGTTACATATGACCTACTAAGGCCTTGACAATGGGGCTATTTTGTCAAATAAAAGACCAATGGCCCCTGGTCTCTTCTAGAATGGACACTGAGGTGGTGTAATCTTGCAGTGATCTTCAAAGTAATGCCTTCAACTACTTATACCAAAAATGGCAATTCAATCTGTCAGATTTGAGTGACTAAGGAATGATTGTGAAACTACAGCCTGGACCATTTGAAAAAGTCGATGTTATTCTTACCTGTGTGGAATATTCCGGGCTTGCTGGGAACAACGCAACAAAACTCCTTGGACTTGGATACCAATATTGTAGGCCACAAGTACATCCTGTAGAGTTGGCTTATCAGATTCAGGTAACCAATCAGAAAGCGCTAGAATGGCTGGCAAGACAGGGCCACTTGGATGTGTTGCCGGGTGCCAGGTATCGTCAAAGTCCATTGCATGGCAACTGGCGCCATTAAGATAAGCCGCCATGGGAGCAGACGATTTCAGATTTTGTACCCCCATATTGCTGCTTTAGATGTTTTGCTGAAGCCGTCAGATACTGAAGCAAAGTCCCTGTAAGCCTGGGATACTTCTGTTTGTGAGCCAATCACACCAACTCCAAGTATGTCTAGAATCATTCTTTTACTTCTATGTATGACGGTGTCAGATAGGTCACGTGATGAAAAGTTTGACACCGTATCAGCAAGGTAAGTGGTCAGACTGGTCGCTGGTAAATTTGTTGCTGTAAGTAATGAAAAAAGTTGTTTAAATATGTATATATTAAATCTGTTATATTTATGCAGTTTTTAATAACAAGTTGTCTCCCTTCATTCATATTAAACCCGTTAAAGCTGAAGCGAACCGCAAACTGATGTCCCATATTTTCACGTTTTTTTCACTGTGTAATTGTTATTTTTAGGCGGCGAAAGGCAATATTAGAATTGAAACGAACTTGATTCATCGCTCTAACATGCTTTTTTGTAAATTTTTTCTTTTTTTTTTGAAATTCAGAAAATCTTCAACAGTGACTCTGATTGATGCAGAATTCCCAGAAACAAATGTAGTATATCTTCATAATAGGGTGGCCGAGTGGCCTAAAGCCCGCTCTTACGGATCAGAGTGCCTCCTAGAGCCTAGATTCGAATCCCACTCCCAGTTCGTTAAAGGTTGTTACTTTTTTCGGGTACTCAAGATTCCTCCAAGTGAGCGCTTCAATCAATATAAGTGAAACTAGAAAAACTGTGAGCCACAAGCTCACAAAAAATACCCCCCCCGCTCCCAAAAATCCATCGGATCAATTTTTAAATAGGAGGTGCATATCTACATTATATCACAAAGATTGCGTGAAAGTCTCATGAAAATCCATTGAAGGGTTTAGGAGGAGTTGCGGATAAGAGATAGGTACCCTAAGGTGTTACGGAAGGACGGACACACGGACGGACACCCATATCACTATATACCCCCAGTTTTTAAGCGGGGGTATAATAATCTTGACTGTAAAATAAACACCATAACCTTATGTTACTTTTCAAAACGAGAAAGTTAATAAAGCATTTGTTGGTGAAAGATTTATTCCAAATGCGAATTCTTTCCGTACTTTTGCATCAACATTCAATATATTGCTTTTTTTAATCTCAATAATTTTATACACTAATGATGTACAGTGGCATACTTACGTTGTGGTTCAGCGGCCTGGTGCAGATGGCGTTTGCTGTCATGGTTGATACCGGTAGATTTTTCTGCCACAGACGAGGTACTAAACTCATTTCGTCCACACTGACAAAATAGCTTTTCAAATGCACGTGTATTAGCCGAGTAAACACAAACCTGGAGATGGGTATAAAAAATTATTATTATTATTATTATTTGTTATTAAAACGAAATGTAAACATTTTAAGCTGGGCAGCATGCACTTGGAAAAAAAAACACGTCATGAAGAACAAGATACACAAAACCGTTATTACATTTAAATAACGGGCTTATCCGCATACATTTTTCGTATTTTCAAATTGTTCCTAATTTCTTCTTCTTCTTTCAATATACAGTATTCCTTCTAGTTAACAGAAGATTACATGCTATGTGTTGGCGATGTTAAGGTAGTCATTAATTTAATTAATGGATGGACACTGGTCACATTTTTATGATAATAATTATTATTATAGGTTATGTTTTGCATTTTATTTTTGGATTTTTATGCCTATAATTTTACTAGGCCGAACTTCTGCCCCAAGGATTGAAAGTAAGTTTTTGATTTTGCCACCATAATGTTGGTACAATGGTAGCAATACCAAAAACTAAGCTTCCATCGTTCCGGCAGATTTATTGGCCAACAATTTGACCCTTTACCCAATATATGGGTAAAAGAATGCAAAATAACTAGTCCTTTAAAAAATTAAAATCGGCCAGACGTGTTCATGCATACCTAACCATGTCTATACATACGTAAACATGTTTTATCATGTATAGTAAATTTTTATTTATTTATTTATTTATTTATTTATTTATTTATTATTTTTTTATTTATTGTTTGATACATGTTATCGTTGCTTAATTCGTATGAAGGAGTCGTAAGTTTGAATCCCGGTCGGGTCTGACAAAGACTGGCTTGAAAAAAGTAGTGACAGTTTTTCGACCAGCACTCGGTATTTAGAAAAGAAATGAAAAACATGGGGTTACTTGGAAGAGACATCTAAACCGATGCCCTGTGTCACCCCACTGCACATTGTCCTGAGCGCACTGCAAAGGTAAAAATTTCTGCTGGTAACGTCTCGATGTAAGTGAAATATTATTGACTGTACATTAAAACCAAATTTCATCAATCATTGCATTGATTTTTTGAAAAAAAAGTTCCACTAACACTGCCATCCATAAATCATTATACATGTTAAAAACTGATCATATCATTAAGACAAAAACATCACTATAACATTAAACCATTGAAAACACCTGCTAAAGCTGAGTGTTTCTTTTTATCTTGAACAAATTTTTTCATACCTTTGTATATTTTCCCCAAAAACTTTAAAATATTCTAAGAAATCTTTTTCAAGAAAAAACATTTTTTTGCAAACATTAATAACTTTTTAGTTATTTCTGGATGACAGTGTATTAGAGGTGACCATACAAAATTTGTTATACTACTGTTATGTGCCACTTTTGGATTATTATGAACACTTCTTTAGGAACATAAAGTTAAAACTTACAATCTGATCGTAGGCATCAAGAAAGAGAAAAAAACTGAAAAATATCTTTATTTAAATATGTCATTAATAGATTTAAAAAAGATTCAAAATCTGACAAGTAAATTACAAATTTGAAGTTATTATCATTATTATTATTTAGTAGTATTATTGGAACGAACGGAAAAAATCAATAATGCTAAAAATTCAATTGGTGTTACCTTTGTCGCTTTCTGCATCGCTATTAATGTAATCTGTTGCCAACATCTGATGACAAAAACGTAATATGAAATAAAGCTAATATTTTGAGTATATATATAGGCTTGTTTGCCCAATTCTATTCTTAGATCATGTCACATGGCAGCAAATTAGTCCTTATCTTGACATCGGGATTTCCATTGGCAGCTTCAAATTTCCCGGTAGTCCGGCCTTCTTGTTGCTAAAAACAACACCAAACACATTGGACCATATCCAGTAAATTTGATTTACGGAACTTTGTCTTATTGAAAAATGACATCACACTTAAAACTTAAAATAAACTTTGTGACAAAAACAATGTTTGAATATTTTTTTAATATAAAATATTTTAAGCGCAATAAACAATAAAAATTATTTTCAGAAAGTTTAGTGGAAAACCCGGAACATCAAGAGGAGGAGGAGCTATCTCTAACAAACACAGTCATGTTAGTATGAGTCACTTTCAGCAATACGTGGGTTAATTTAAACTTTGATTTGTATAAATAAAATGAGTACTTTAAATTAAATTAAAATATCGAATTTATAAAATTAATAATGTTTAATATGATAGTTTGTCTATAATTCATTTCTAAAATAAGAAAAATGGTCCAGAAAGTTTCTTGAATAAATAAATAAATAAATAAATAAATAAATAAATAAATAAATTGTAAGAAAGAATGCCAAGAGAATTTGAAGCTTAATAGCACATTATCATTTTCACTCATCATCGCCTTTGACGAAAAGATAATTTTTGTTTTAGATTGTACCCCTAGATCAAGTTGACCTATTTTTGGTAGCCATGTAAATGCCGCAAACAAATCTGCATTGCAACGGCTCAAGTACACTTCTGAACAAGTTTCAATGAACCTGTCCAGTAGTTTCAGAGGAGATTTAGAAAATAGGTGTTAATGGCACACACACACACACACACACACACACACACACACACACACACACACTGCTATGCAATAAGCTCATATCTTTGAATAGGTAAACCAAACACTCTTTGCTAAAAAAATCATAAATTGATCATTGCATTACAGGTTGTGGCACGAAACTGGATCGAGACTGAATTTCTGCTATCAAATCAAGATATTGGGACGACCTCTGATACTTAGGAGTTTGGCACCTAAGGAAAGCACTTTTTACTTTATTCGTTATAACTGATTATAACGCACACGCAAACACGACAGAGATTATTCAATATTCAAATTAAAACTTTAAACTTTTCTAAGAAATGTCATGTATTACTGCTATGACTCATGTCAAATATAAATCTAACTTACTTTTTGTGGTGATTATGTAATAATGGGGTTATTTTTAACACTAGTAGACGAGTGTCTTTGTTTTTCTCCCAAACACTCGGCGTTTCGAATAAGAATTCACAGGGCCCTTAAAAACAGGCGTCCCGTGTTATAGCAGGCGTGGCACGTAAATATCCCTTTTCTGTACATTGCCTAAAGCGCGCTACAAAGGTAAAACTTTAAATTTCTGCCACTACACATTTAGCTGGCGACATCTTGATATCAGGTGTTCTTTCTAGAATTTTAGAATATTCGTTTTATTGTTCTACATTCCTTGCATTCTCAATCAATTTTGATTACACACGTAGCGGATGAAGCTTGCAAAAACAGGAGGTGCCTACCCGTCCAGAGCACCCAGTCTTACTTATCAGGTAAGTTCGCGTGTTTGACTTAACAGACTTGCCTGTTTTCAAAGGTTTTACTTTGCTTTGTTATTGTAGTTAAAACACATACTGAATTGTTTGTGGTTGATTTTAGTCTTTTAAACTCCGTTCTAAATCCAGTTTTCAAAGTTTTTACTTTGCTTTGGGATTGTGACTTGGGCATGGATTGGTATGTTTGGTTTTACTTTGCTTTGGGATTGTGACTTGGACATGGATTGATATGGCTTTGGGATTGTGACTTGGGCATGGATTGGTATGTTTGGTTTTACTTTGCTTTGGGATTGTGACTTGAGCATGGATTGATATGGCTTTGGGATTGTAACTTGGGCATGGATTGGTAGGTTTGGTTTTTACTTTGCTTTGGGATTGTGACTTGGGCATGGATTGGTATGTTTGGTTTTTTATTACAATAAACATCAATTATATAGAGAAAGAACAACGCCAATAGTCAGTTCAGGATCGTTGATTTACAATCAACAGTTTCAATGTGGAGTTCCAGATTGGAATAATGACTTGTAAATCCACAATCCAGATACTTTATCACAATATAGTTTGAAATAAGAAGACGAGAAGTGATCTGACCCCTAAGCTGTTACAGTCAAACCTGCCTGCAAAGGCCATTCCAGGGAACCAGTAAATGTGGTCTTTATAGGCAGGTGACCTTTATATGCAGGTTCAAATAATATGAATAAGAACAATTGGGATACAATTCTATTGGCCTTTATAAGCAGGTGGCCTTTCTATAGATGTGAACTTTAAGGCAGGTTGAACTTTATATTGTTAGATTATTGGATTCCTGTACACCGTTTACATTTTCTTTGCCAAGGGTAAGCAATTTTCTTCTGGTACTCAGGTTTCCTCCGCAATCCTAGAAAAGATCGCCTCGATATCTTAACTGCGACGTAAAACACCATCACTGCACTGTAAGCCATCAACACGTGTTACTTTAAAACAAGTCGGACATCTCCAATCTACTTATAACTAATGTTAACCACATCCGAGGAAGTCGTAACTAAGTTTTCTCAGAAGATGATCGGGTTTTACTTATTTTGTTGGATTTTCCAACTTTCTTTTTCACATGACAACACATACAACGTTTTCTGAAAATGTAAATAGTACAATTTCCTCGCATTTATGGAAATGATACCTATGTCCGTAGTCCATGGCGTATGATATTTTGTTTGAGGGTTAGTTATGTGCACTTATGGATCGGAAATGTGAACTTGTTATACGTGTCTCCGTTTAAGTGTAACTGTCAAGTGATGTTGAGTTTAGTACATTAAATAAAACTACATATGAAACTGAGTAAAATTTCAGAATTTAATATCTGCAAACAAGTTTTACATGTTACCATTTAAAGTTTTGTCAACATAAATAAATAAATAAATAAATAAATAAATAAATAAATAAATATATTAAAAATATACAATAAAATACATTTGTTTTTCGTTATCAATATGGCTACACTGTCCAATCAAATGTATTGATCTGGATATTGTTATATATAAAGTTTGTGTTTGTATGTATCGAAATTCGAGAGCAAGTAGACTGAAACCTCAAGAGCAAGCAGCAAGCACACTGGAACTTTGAGAGAAAGTCAACAAGCAGACTCGAATCTCAAGAGCAAACAGCAAACAGACTGGAACCTCGAAAAAAAACAACAAGCAGACTGAAATTTCTAAAGGAAGCGAACAGAAAGCAGGCTGGAATTTCGAGAGACTGAAACGTCAAGAACAAGCAGCAAGCAGACTGGAACTTCGAACGAAACAACAAGTACACTGGAACGTCGAGAAAAAGCAAGAAGTAGACTGGAATCTAGAGCAATAGAAACAAGCAAACTGGAATCTCGAGCAAAAGCAACAAACAGACTGGAATCTCGAGCGAAAAAACAAGCAGACTGGAATCTCGAGTAAAAGCAACAAGTAGACTGGAATCTAGAGCAATAGAAACAAGCAAACTGGAATCTCGAGCAAAAGCAACACACAGACTGGAATCTCGAGCGAAAAAACAAGCAGCCTGGATTGAGTAAAAGCAACAAGTAGACTGGAATCTAGAGCAATAGAAACAAGCAAACTGGAATCTCGAGCGAAAAAACAAGTACACTGGAACGTCGAGAAAAAGCAACAAGTTTTAGACTGGAATCTAGAGCAATAGAAACAAGCAAACTGGAATCTCGAGCAAAAGCAACAAACAGACTGGAATCTCGAGTAAAAGCAACAAGTAGACTGGAATCTAGAGCAATAGAAACAAGCAAACTGGAATCTCGAGCAAAAGCAACAAACAGACTGGAATCTCGAGCAAAAAAACAAGCAGACTGGAATCTCGAGTAAAAGCAACAAGTAGACTGGAATCTAGAGCAATAGAAACAAGCAAACTGGAATCTCGAGCGAAAAAACAAGTACACTGGAACGTCGAGAAAAAGCAACAAGTAGACTGGAATCTAGAGCAATAGAAACAAGCAAACTGGAATCTCGAGCAAAAGCAACAAACAGAC